>OZ004337.1:34775793-36151193 GCA_963924445.1 Philereme transversata | reverse complement strand
AGGAGCGTCAGCAGTAATCACTACGAGAGCCCAGAAAAAGTAATGTGTGTCAAGTTTCCTTTGGGAAATGTCACTAATGTAAAAAGGGATGAGAAATCACCACCAGTCCCACCTCCACGAGATATGCAAAGAAAAGTTACTACCCCTCCATCAATGTATTATGAGAACAATCCTATAATCGCCGAGAGATTAAACAATAGCCAAAAAATCGTACACGGAGTGCAAAACAATGATTTTGAAAGGATAATGAGGAGAAGTCAAGAGAGGTCTGCTCAAGGTTTCAACGGTCTACGAAGACCTATTTCTAACTCGGAAGACCACATAGCTATGCAAAACAACGAATATGTCCAGAGTTTTCAAAGTAAACCAGAGCAACCCCGGAGGCCAGCATCGGTTTCAGCAGAGCCGAATTATTATGGCATGTATGCCAATGCATCACCTTGGAGAAAACCCCAAATTGTAAAACCTGAACCAGTGCCAGCAAAGCATGATTATTTGTACTATGCTGATCAGAGCCCTAGATCTCGAAGACCAATAAGCGTCAAAATGGGCCAGAATGGCGTTGAAAATCAGTACCTCAGTGACTCTCAAGCATCTTTGAATGTTGCCGATAGCGTGTACAGAAAACCTAGAAATGCATCAGACTTTTGGAGGAAAATTGATGACACTGAAAGACAGAAGAGAAACCAAAACATTTATGCCAATTCTAGAAGCAGTAGTGATTATTCTAACAACACCCAACTGAATAGGACTCCATCCTTTATCGACCAAAATAAACTAAGGCAAGATACTAACGATATTTTAAACAAAAATAAACCTATATATAAGAGTACATCCATAGACACAACAGATGATTCTAAAATCTGGAAAGCAACGACTGAATACAAGAGGTCTATTACTGTAGAACCTCCAAAAACTGTGACATCTCCCACATCAAAGACGCATGTGCGACATAAATCCGATACCTATATTCCTGCTACATATCAAATGCCATCGGATGATGAGAAGAACTCTGAAAGACGAAAATCTACCAACCTCGATGATGCTCTCAACGAATTAGAAGCGATATACAACAGCCTTGGTCTCGGCGACGAGGATTTGTTGGATAGAGCAGAACGTCGAGAGCTGATGACTCCAAAATATAACGACCATTTCAATGACTGGAATGGAAACGATGACGAAGTGCAACTGCGAAGCCAGCCGACTACTCCTCTCAGACGAATGCCAAGAAGATCAACGCTACCTGACAAATTACAAGATGACATGGCATTCCGGAGAATGAACTCATTTTCGAAGGAAAAACCAAACAACAAAGAATCCCAGTCACAAATAAGTTACATGTTAGCGTCACCAGTATACGTTCCATATGCGTCCGACGATGACAGACACTCGGAGCGTAATGAACCCGATATCGTATACGATGACGTTGTTTACCGAAATATCAAACAAATGAACAACAGGTTAAAAACCGCAGACCCTCAACCACCATTTGGAATACCAATTGGGCCCGTTTCACCAGCCCCTCAGAGTGATTATTTGCACGCTATACCTGATGGTAAAGGAAGGTCAAGATTCATACCGAGAAGGTCGCCAGACATTGTGGCTGATGACTTAGCGTTTAGAAGCTTAAGAAAAGATAATCGGCACTCAGCTCATTTCAACTTCGAAGATATGAATGTACATCTAAACAACAATCCCAACTACGGTGAATTTCCTTCAAAAGAATCAGCTGCAACGCTCAAGAAGAAGCGCGCTGTAAGATCTCTTTCAGCCAACATTTTCACAATGATTCAAAAAGAAATCGATGAAGCTTTGAATATGAACAGCAAACCTGCACCAATACAAAAGACAAATAGTAATAGCGATGTCATGAGGCGCTTGCGTGACACGTTTGAAAACAACGACGTTGAAAAGGACTACTACCCCCGTAACAAGGTAAAACAAAGGCACAATACTGTCAATCTCTTTGTCAATAACATTCATGCACCTTCTCATATTTTCGCAAAGGATGATTCATACATTCACAAAGACGACAAACACCTTGCTAAACCACCATCTTGTGATAAGTCCAAAAGTTCATCGCCATCAAATAGATCTCCTCAAGCATCTAAACGCTCATCCAAGGACGAATTTCAGCATGTTCTCAGTATGCTTGCGCAAGAAGCTATGGATACTAGTAATAAGCTTGGGGTAGCGCTAGCAGAATTAGATAAGAATCGAAACAACGAGAAGAACGACAAGAAATCAGATGTCCAAACAAGGTTGTCCGATAGTAGGCTAAGCTTTCTCAATGCTTTAACCAACAATAAATCGGCAGACGAACCACCACCTCAAATTAAAGTGGTTAGCGTGCATTCTGAAATAGTGCATGAACCAAAAGTGGAGTATGAAAAGATTGAAAACAAAGAAGAATCTAAGGGTAAGAAAACTGAAGATAGTCTACTTGCTATCTCTGACCAACTACACAGAGTTGAAGATCAGCTGAAACATAGTATCGAAAAGGACCTTAATTTTGTAGATGAGAGCAAAACTGTTTCCAATTATACTTCAAATACCGAAGAGAAAATGAAAGCGAATGAAACTACAGTATTGTTCCCAGAAAATAAACTGATTCCTGATGTTATTCCACTTAGTGTACAGAATGATTCAGTCAATATTGAGAATACTTGTGAGGCTGAAAGAGCTGAATCGGTACCTGCGCCGAATGGAATAAAGTCCACTAATCCTTTTCTTAATATGGACAAAGAAATAAACGAAATAAACGCGTTTAAAGAACTGAAAGATGGCATATCAGACTTATTAGCAGGAATATCGCAAGTAAACGAAAAACTTTTCTTATCAAAGGGAAACAATATCAGTAAAGATGTCAACAGCGTACCTCAAAAAGTATCTGGTATGACTGAAGCCAGTGAAAAGCTAAACCAAGTGCAGAATAGTAAACAAGAAGTTCCAAATAGGGCTTCCGTTAATCTCTCTATTTACGAAGATGACTTAGAATTAAAGAAGGATGCGGCTGATTCCACGGAATATAATTCCTCAGAGGAACTAGCCACTATATTCAAACTTAACAAAAGTAAGAAAGGTACCAATGAAAATAACAACGAAGAGAAAACTCGAGAGGAACTTAGTTCCCCCAAGCTGGTTAAAACTATGAATCAGCAACTCAGACGGCTCTCTGTAGACCTGACGGATGATACTCCTAGTCAAAGCAACTCACTGCCAAATAACGCTGTACCGTGGAGGAAGCGGCAAGTTAATTCACAAAATGAACATCGAGGTATGTGGTCCATTGTTGCATGATGTTGGGATTCTGCTTTGATCATTTTGCATGCTTTTCACCTTTCGTGTTTTGATTCCCTATCCATAAAATAGCTTTTGATGTTAATTTTATTCGGTCAGTGCCAGTTTTTGTAGCTACTATGTTTTGAGTTAGACTTTAACTACGCCATATTAGTCTAGATAATTTGCAAATATTAACAGTATTTCATCGTATTTACGCCACCGCATTACGATTAGTGTGGTGACGTACTTACGGTTCAGGTTGTAGGCGCTATAGCGCCTCTGGCGGATAAAATGATAAGTTTGCGCAAAGGTTGGTTTACACTCTCCATATATTCAATCCGGCGCGGATTATTCACCGTAATTATTTCACAACAAAAACTGACACTGAAAGAAAACCTGTTTTTTGAATAGTTCCCTGAATGGCGTGTTATGTTTTATTTGCATATTTTTGACAGGCGATCGCACGTCGAAGCGCGACTGGCGCGACAGTGGCACGCTAATGTTAGCTTGTACGTACACGCTGATGTTCTCCCAGCACATGGCAGACCTGGATTGGTTGACGCTACTCGGCTTCCTGCTAGCAATCGTGACGATAATCGCTATGCTGATAATATAACATGCTAAGGCCAGTTAGTACGGTGCGATGTGACGATGCCACAAAATGTTGCATAGTTTCAACTAGCTAATTTGACAGACCGGGAATTCCTTTTAATTTCAGTAGATTATAATTTACATTATAGAAACATTTAATAATTTATCGTCTCTTAGTCCTTTCAATTTCAGTTTGTTTTATAATAATGATGCAATCGAATCCTACCAACTTTTTGTCATAATAATATAACATTGGCATTAGCATCGTCGTATTGCACTATAACTGCGTGAACCCCCCAAAAAAGACTGGTGATCTAATGAGTATAAAAAACTATAAAAAACCTTGTTTATGATTAATTAGAAAATAAGACAATAATTATTACACCGCTTAGACCACCTGTCTTAAAGTATTTTTAAAACGAAATGCTTTGTGCACATTAGGTAATATTAAAAAAATATTAAGGGGGTTAGTTTTCAAAGATTCCGTTTTTATTATATTCAAAGAGATTTATTGATTATTTAAAATACTTTAAGAGGGTTTTTATGAGTTGTTGTGATGTTTTACCTACCTTACCTTTGTAACTAGGTAGGTATACCTACTTTTTAACATATACCTAAACTTAAAAAAAACATTGAATTAATTATCTGCATGAAGAGTTTTAAAATGTAATTGATATACGTAGCACAGAATGAAAATTAAAGACTCTGCCATTTTGTTAGTATTGATAATTTAAGACCACACTAAAAAGAAAATTATAAATAAATTTTTGCCAAAATTATGCAATGAATTTTATGTTCTAGGTAAGTTTAAAGAAATTGAAATACTTATCATTAACCTTTAACATGCACTAAAATAGCGCAAGACATTTATAATTGGTAACTCGTAAAAAACATTTTAGCAAAAAAATCTACGTGCGTTTGAATGTATTTAAGTACCTATTCTATCGCCTTATGTACTAAAAAGCAAGAGCATGATTTTTGTTTTAATGTGTTGTGTTCTCCTTAACACATGCATGAAATTGTTATTATTAAACATTTTTTTTTTTTTTTTGTATTTATGATCAAATTATATTACTCATTTAATAATATGTTTTACCCAACCTGCCACTAATAAAGGCTTTTATATTTTTTAGATAGCTCTAAAGTAATTTTTGATACTTAGGTAAATCTATAGTATCATGCAAACTAGAAACAGCCTATTCTCCTTATTGTAGTCCGTTTCACAAAATAAGTTCCGCTGCCATTTTGGGAACTAACGGTTATCAGATGAAATTATGATAAATCTATGTTTTTAATACACAAAAAATAGACCGCCCAAGCCAAGGGAATGTTTTCATGAAACAGACTCATAATTCTGTAGTTAGCTAATCATTAAAATGTGTCAACCTAATTTTATTTTCTAGGTGAAAACTGATTGCCAAATGCCATCCAGCTGCCAGCGTATAGGATTAACTTCGTAATTTTAAGTTATACCTTCCTACTTTTGAAGGCTCATACATCTCACATTTGGGACACACCACGCGGCATCTTAATAACTAATTTTGTGCGGTGCGTCGCGGTGCGTTTCACATGTGTATGCTAGCCCTTACCTTCTTACGTTCTGTATTCTATATTACATTTACTCTGTTTCTTTAGAGGCTTCCAGTTACATTTAAAAGAGCGTTATTTATATGAAAATATTTTATGATTTAAAATAAAATTCAGTTTAATGTTTTGGCTTGTTTTTTTTTGTACCACCCTACCCTTCTACTGCTTACCATCCAGTTTGGTTCAAGGCATACAAAGAGAAGTTCCAGCAAAGAATCACCCATAACTTGACTTGATTGTTATAAGATTAAGCGAGATGATATTCAATGATTTTCCTATACCGTTCGGAGCAAACGTTAAATGAACAAGCTACAAAGTGGAGGCATGGATGGAGAGACCTAGCTAGTTACAACAAAGTAGGTACTTACCTAGGTAGTTATTTTACCGCGCACAGGATCCATAGCTCTCGAAATCTGACTTAGAAGATGATGTTCAGCAGTGCACGTCTTTTGGCTGTTATTATGATGATGATATACCTAACTATTTAGTAGGTAGTGCTTATTAATTATCTGATATGGTAAGATTCATTTATTATCTGTATAATGCCATCTGCCGGGGATAAGCGGAAGCTTGTTTTGTCAGAAGAATGAGCTAGTGACATCTATTCTACAGCTATAACGAGTACTTACCTACTAAAAACGTTAGTTTTCCAAATGTTTGATAGATGGCACTGTATGGTTTCTTTGAAACGTTAGAGTTAGGTGTTAGCATGCAGGGGCATTGTTAGGTATTTATTTATCCTGATTGTATATAGTTGTATCACAGAACACTAAACAACCTGACAGACAGTGACAGTTGTATGTCATGCAAATGTCAAAAGTTTCTAGTATACATAACAGTGCTGCCGACTAATCTACGTTTTTGCTTGATCTAGGAAATTAGGTTACGTAGAAAATACATGCTGCTTGTTGTTATGGCGTACAACCTAATGGACTCGCCAAATAATGTTAAAATATAATATTTTTAAGGGTCTCATTTGTTTGAATTCATTTGTCATTTCACACATGAATAAATGTAGGTACCATGCATAGGTACTAAAAATTCTACATGCAACAATTTTCAGTTTTTTTCTTCTTTTCCACTCATATTGTGTCTATAGTTTTACTTTCCTGATCCCTGTGTCGATAGTTCTACTAAGAGCTGGATTATCCACGTAAAAGTAGCAATTGATACAGGGCCCGCACAAACGGGGCCCTGCGTATCCAAACCAGCCCATCTCCACCACTTCATACGTAAGAACCCATAGCAGATTATGGACCTCTCGATATAATTTGCTACGAGCCCCGCACTTGCTTAATCTGGTACTGGTTCTACTTTCCTGATTCTTAGCCTGACCGACCAACGAGTCTTTAAAATGAATGAGCCTATTTTATTTAGCGCTCAAGCTGGCAGCACTGAAACTGTCAAGCATGTCAACCAATAACATCAATCAAGCCAAACAATCAGTCATTCATTCTTCTAATACACACCTGTCAGAATTTTTGCAAGGAACGTTTGTGTGTTGTGATTTTTTATTAGAGAAAAATAGATAAAGTTATTATTATTTGAACGAAATTGTTATAAATATTGTTTGTGATAACTTGATATGATACCGTGGGATTTTTGTAGTGGTATTTATAGAAGTTTTGTACGCCTTTGCACGTGTGATATTCTGTGAGACCTGTATTAGCAGTTCAACCTACTGTGTTCCTGACTGTTGACCTGCCTCGAACTGTGTTTGTTCAAAAGGTAACGGTTTTATTATTATAAGAACATTGAAAAAGTATTTAAGACTTTTTTGTTTACGTAAGAAATAGCCGTTGAGTTGGCGGGGCGTTGGTAAGTAAATCGTTTACATTTTGAAAGTTTAGAACTTTTGCAAAATCTAAGTACTTACAAATAAACCCTCACCTCGTGCATTCATGATGCATTTAAAGTGTGTAATTTGTGTTCCAGTTCGTCATTAGTTATACATAGATTATTTTTTCTGACCAAAATATATTTTTTTAAGTTACCTACTATAAAAAAACATGGTGTCGTTGAGAATAAGTGAATACATTCACCATTATTGTATGTTATGTTAAGCCAATAGGAACCAATAAGAACCAATAATTGGATTCCACCTGTCTCCATCCTATAAGCATTACAAGTAAATACTTATTATTTCTTTTGAAAGTGCTTAGGTGCAGCTATACATTGAGACTTCAGATGCTTTATATAAATGTACTTATAGCAGACAAATATTGTCTTAAAAACACTATTACTAATTTTAAATAAACTTTTTTAGATAGTCTGGATTAAATTTGTTGCTAACTATCACCGGTCCTAGATTTTTCCTAAAGCTATGTTTGTCAGCACATGCTGAGATGAACTTGCATTATGTATGCATTAAGCTGTTTAGTTACATACCTATATTACCTACCTAGATATGGACCTCTATCTCCAAATCATTAGGACCTGGTTATTTAATTTTCTAGCTAGAACATGCAGGTATTAATCTTTTAGAACCTTGAATTAGTCATCTCCTTTAGTGGCATAAAAGAGCATTTGTTATTTAATATCCATGAATATTGTTGATCAGAGCTTAAGTATTTGAGCTATTTGTGGCCGAAACCTGGGGTCCATGGGGTACTGGAGCCCTTCATGTTTTCAAAATTCTTTTTGGGTTTGTGTTCAAAGCCACATGGGATCCGAGAGCTCAGCCTTATCTGGGTCAACTTAAGCATTGCAATTCAGTAGGGCAATGCAGTCAGTTTCTTGGAGACCTTCCACCTGGTAGAGAACTGGAGCAGTGGAGCTATCTATAGGTTGTTTGTAGTGGTCTTTAGATGATTCTACTGTTTGTATGTGAGATACATAAATAATTGTGTATTCTTTCAGTTTGTTGATTGTTGTGTATTTCTTACTAAACTAAAAGTAAGTCATTTGTATGAGTAGTATATTAGTTATAAACTCAAGTTTTTGAGCTGAAAGCCTCTAACAATTATTAATTAGGTAATTGCACAATAGAAGTAAAGTTATTCTCATTATTTCTATCAATGTTTACCAATTATTATAGCTCAAGCTGTGGCTGGATGTAGACCTCCTGTTTTATTAACCAGCCTTGTCCTGGCTGTTCTATACATATCTTGCCAAAGTTTTTTCTGTTCTAATTGCCGTTAGCATCTGAAGCTGATGCAGCTTGACCTTAAGTTCCCAGCAAGCTTTTCTGATGTCTACTCATATCACATTGACATAAACTGGCTTCCTTTGGTCTAAATCCAAAAGTAAAAAATATTACTGGCAGTTAATATCTTAACTACTTCATCTTATATATATCTATACTTCTATACTAATATTATAGAGGTAACATTTGTGAGTTTGTTTGGATGTACGGGGTAACCTCCGAAACTACTGATCCGATTTTACAAATAATTTGTATATATGTATATGTATAAAAATATAAAAAAAACTCTTATTCTCTATTACTTTACAGTACACTAAGGAAGCTACATTACCCCTGAGTACTAGGCTATATATTATTTTGATAGAAATCCATGCAAAGCTGGGGTGAGTCAGCTAGTAATATATAGCTACATCTAGTAATTTATTTGATCTCCACAATACAGGAAATCTTAGTGTGGATGTCAAAGTTAACACAACGTTTTTAGGGATAAGACCGCCCATTGTACTAAATCTATTTGTAAAAAGTATGTTCTGTATTTTATTTTGGTTTACATAAAGAGTTATCATCTTATCTTATATAAAAATGGATGTTGGTAGTATATAATAATATGCTGGGATTGATAAACTCTAACACCGTTTGACCGATCACCATCTAGGTAAGTGTTTTTAGGGTTCCATACTTCAAAAGGAAAAACTGGAACCCTTATCTTATATAATCACTTTGTTGTCAATCTGTTTGTCTGTCTGTCAAGACTCTTTATCTCGGGAACGCGTGGAGGTATCGAGTTGAAATTTAAACCATGTACTCAGGTCTACAGTCCCTTGACGCTGTGGGAAAAATCAAACTTATGAGTAAACGCAAAAAAGAGATACGGCCGTTTATGCCGTATATTTCGTATATTTCGACACTATCAAGGGAATCAAAATTTATAGGATACTTTCCGTTGACCTAGAACTATGAAATTTGGCAAGTAATATCGTCTTATACTACAAGTACAGGGAAAAATCTAAAAACTATACATTTGTAATTAAATCATAAAAAATGTAGTCGTTATTTAAAATACGTAATCAATCATCGAAGCTGTCGGTACAGATTTGTACGGAACTCTCGGTGGGCGAGTCCGACTCGCACTTGTCCAGTTTTCATTTTTAATTGACAAGGATTTTATAATATATATGAAATAAAATGACTTGCTTTTTGTATTAAGTAGTACGAGGGCTGCTATTTATGTATCCAGAATGACAAAGTGAAACAAACATACAGCATTTATTATGGTTTTATTGCTTTTCAAAATATTCACCCACGATGATCGATGCATTTTTGCATACGTCGGAACCAATTTTCGTAGCAATTTTTCCATTCGAATTGAGGCATCTCCAAAACGTGCATTTTGAACGCATCAACGGCCTCTTCACGGCTCGAAAAACGTTGACCACGTAATTTATTATTCACGGTTAATAGGGAATAAATAGAAGTCGTTGGGGGCCAAGTAGGGGCTGTACGGCGGATGACCCGTTAATTCGATCTTTTGACCTTCCAAATACCGAGTTGTTTCAGCCGATGTGTGGCAGCTAGCATTGTCATGATGAAGAAGGATTCTGCGTTGTCGGTTGTTCTTTCTTATTTCTTCAAAGGCTTCTGGCTAACAAATAGTCGTGTACCATTCAGAATTAACTGCTTTACGATACGATCTTCTAGTCTAGTGGTACTGTAGCCACATGCCCATTTATACCAAAAAAACAAGCAACCATTTGTCTCAAAGTGCTTTTTGAACGAATGACTTTTGTTGGGTTCGGCTCATCTTGGAACACCCAAACCGTTGATTGTTTAGTTTCCGGATCATACGCATATATCAAAGATTCATCACCTGTGTAGATATTACAGACAGCTTTTGACGCGCCCTGATTGTACCTTTCTAACATTTTTTTACTCCAATCGACACGAGCCCGTTTTTGGTCAACTCTCAAGTTGTGCGGAATCCAACGTGAACAATTTTTTTTTACAGTGAAATGTTCGTGTAATATTTTATATATGCTCGTCATACTTATGCCCAGAGACGCCTCTATCTCGCGATATGTAACATGACGAACCTGCATTATTAGTTCCCGCACAGCATCAATATTTTGAGGTATCTAAAACAACCGATTTAGGGCGACCTTCTTTAAATTCGTCCGTGAGCATAGACCGCCCACGATTAAACTCACTAAACCAGTGATACATCGTAGTTTTCGATGGTGTTTCGTCCCCAAAAGTCAATGTGAGTTGATTGATGCACTGTTTTGGAGTTAACCCTCGCCGAAAATCATAAAAAATCATAGCACGAAAATTTTCACGAGTTAAATCCAATTGGTGAATAGGTGATAATTACACGTAATTTTTAAAAAGACGCCACAAAGGATAAACAAATGACAGCTACATGAAACAAGTTGTATTCTTCAGTCAAATAGTTCCATTTTTAAATGTAATAATAAACCAGGATGATGTACCATGTACCAGGAAGATTAAAGGCACCAAGCCGGGAAGTGATAACTGGCCGTTTAGTTTGGACACGGGGCCGTACAGTCTATTTTTATACCTTCCGGAACCCTAAAGGCCAAATCTGTTACGCCCTGGCTATTAGCTTACTGGTTTAGACCAGAAGAAAATTTGCTGTTGTTGGTATTAAAATCCTTCTAGCTTACGAATTTTCCTGTATTTTTCTATCAATATCACGTAAATACAATTTTTTCATTTATTACATGCAATCAGAACATAGATGTACAATCCGCAGATCGCAATTGGCAATCGCTGCAAATATTCTTTGCAGTTTGCTATCCGAAATCCGGATTTAAGATAAGTTTGACCTCATTCCGAATCGTTCCAAGATTGAATCTTCATGCAATGTTTTGAATTTGTGCTTATCTCAATATTGGGACTTTAGAACTGTGGTAGATAGTAGCAAGGTTCTGCTTATCTTATCGGAATTTATGTATTTTGGTATTGCTACTTGTGTATATCGTGTTCTTTTTATCCCAATGTAATCTTATTTGTATGGTCAGTTCTTTGTTACTGTTGTTTATTTTGTAAGTTTTGTCACAGAATGTAGAGCTATTTATCGCAAAACTGACCATAAACACATTAGATTTTTTGTCGTCAAATCGTGCATCTTCTAATTATTATTCTAGGGTGGAGGAATAATAAGATTTGCATTGATGTGCCGCATTGGGGCGTATTATGCATTACGTCCCTTTTTTCCTGAGCTGATCCTAAGTCCTTGAAGTAACGATGATGGACTCTTGGTTGATCTTTTCACGCTAGCTCTTTTGTCATTACGAACGAGCTGAATAAAAGAGGCTGCACCTAATTTTGAAAGCGGGACCTAATGAACCTCACAAGTACACATAAAACCTGCTTTCAAAGAGGGAGACTCCTGCCCCTAATCCGCACAAAGAAGTTAAGCCGTATGACACATTTTGCACATGCATGACTGAAACTGTTACAAAGTGGATTTTACAGTAGCTATATGAAATTTTAGAACTGTGTTATTCTGCGGGTTTATTTATCGGTCCGACTGTTCGTAATTCTATACGTAAAGTTTCTCCTATTAATATTGCATCGCGTACTACCATAAATTATCAAATAAATTGTATTCAATGTAATATTTCTTGTTATCATAAAAAAAATGATGTTCAGAAATGTACATTGCCCCGGAGTGTCAATATTTTATCAGGAGCATCATTTTATGTCCATAATCCTATTAATCTGTTAGGTGAAAGAATGCGACAGATCTTCAATCCATGTAGTGGATGCCAACGTAAACTGCGCTTGAAGAATACAGAATGTAGATTTCTATACTTTCGGCAATTACAACAACATATTTTCCAACAAAATTGCTTTACTCCAAGACCCTAAACATTAATCAGCAGTTGCCTTTAACGGTCAGTGCAGTGTTGCATCGCTCGCAATGATCGACAGACCGTAAATATGAATTACGTCCATATATCTACTGCAATAATCGCTGTTTCCGTTTATCGGCAGGCTATCGTGAAGTTTCTTGAACCTATCGAATAGCCCTGAGAGTATGTTGGACTAGTTCCATCGTTGCTAAATATTCTCGGATCTTGTTGAGGCCTTTACCCATCAAATGAAGGTGATTTATACGGCGCATGATGGCAAATTGCAGCATTGGAAGTGAAGAACGCAATCGTTGTAGTGCCTGGAACAGGCACATCCCACTGTCAACACGGCTTTTAAGGCTAATTTCAGGCTTCGGTATGAATGTCCTAATTACAGTCTTACCGTTTTAACAATGGTCTTTTCAAGGATAGAATGATTGATGGGTTTTATTTAATTATGTGATCATGCTCTTGGTTAAATCAGATGAAGTATACGAACTGCAATTAATAGGCTCACAAAAGGATTAATAACTGTAAATTTACTTTAATATCGTCCCCAGCTATGTTATGATTCATATTATTCGATTCGATTGGCCATATTTTCCTGAGGATAAACGTTCTCATTTCCATAGAAAACCATTTATGTTTTTATAGGCAGGCACGCCTTTTTGGTTAATGTATTCTAAGCCACATTTCTAAACGCTATCAATCATTCATAAAGCCGTCGAACCATCACAAATGTGGTAAAATCCTAATCATAATAGAAGCTACGACAGTTATTATTGATTATACTATTAAATAAAACATTTTATGTGAACGCTTGCCATTCATGTTGTGTTATTCTTACAGTTTTCTTTCACTTTCACGTCATTTTCTAAATGATTATTATACACAGTTGTTTTCTCTCTGATAATATCTCTATCGCTATCGGTTTGTTTTGGCCTTGTTCCATATCTTATAATTTGGCCATTACTTTGATCAGCTTCGCTGTATCTTCTTACGAACGTGTACTCGAAATTGCCTTCTTTGATCCGTGACGAGTTGGCACGCTATACTCCAATGCTCTAAATTATTATGCACCATAATTGAATTACAATAGAGTATCAATTACAACAGAATGCTATTTGTTACGTTTTCTGTGCGCAAAAAATATTGTACCTATTGTCTGTAGCTTTAACGAAAGTAAGGTATAAGGTCGTGCAGTTTGCTTCGAAGAAAAATAAAGGAAATCAATTCAGGACAAATATTTGTAGCATCGAATGTGACCTGATTCCTTCCCTCTTGTGGAAATGAGCAAACGGAATTTGTTTTTCTCTTTTCTTGATTCGTCTGAAGTGGTTTTGGTCACGTAATTGCTTGATATAATAGTAGCAATAAACACAATTACTGAATTGTTTTAATTCACAGCTGCTGACCTCACCTATTGTTACTTTATTAGGTAGGTAATTACGTTTTCTTGTTACAGTTCGTTGTATATTAAAAATTGTAACATTTGTAACCTATTGATTTTTAATTTGACGACCTCCGTGGCGCAGTGGGCGAATAACCGGCTGAGACGCAGGAGGTAGTGGGTTCGATTCCCGCCGGAAAAGCAAATGTTTGCATGATCTATGGATATTTGTTCCGGGTCTGGCTGTTTTTTTATATATTTTAAGTATGTATTTACAAAAAAAAGTATATAAGTATTCTAACAGTTATCTGGTTCCCATAGTACAAGCTCTGCTTAGTTTGGGGCTAGATAGCGCTGTGTGAAATGTCCAGCAATATTATTTATTATTAATTACCGAGACCCTAGGGTCCGCAAATTTGGCAACTCATAAAGGAATATACCTATTCATTATTGTTATAGTAGCCACTCTGGCCACCAAGATCTTGCGCTAGTTTTACTCATCGACGACTTATCATTTGAATATGAGCCTTAAGTTTACTATATGCGCTCTCTATCACTATCTTTCTCCGAGGTTAAAAATACCGTAGGGATATTGTATTAGGTCAATGATGGAATAGTGTTTCATTACGATAAAAGAGAAATTGAATATCTTGGAACGTAAGGTTTAGACTTGAGAGAATATTGCTTTTATTCTATTGCCATGTGTGACTGTTTCTACCCCTTTTAGAAAAAGGCGTCGTTTTACCTGTCTGGTTCAAACAAAATTATTTTCCCAAACTTTATAACATTCCCAGTTTTATCTAATAAGTTAATTTTCTAAATAAGGAATATATTTGCCTGAATGCTTCTTAGCTCGTATAAATGCAGCCTTTAAAATTTGAGTATGAGCCCACATTGTGAAAGAACCTGCTATGATAATTTAAATTCGTAAGTTCGGCGATGCTTAATGTACCAGATGTTAGATGAACACTTTCTCCATAATCTTGTCCTACTCTAAATAAACTGTGTCATCTTAAATTAAAGTTTCAATTTTGGATCGCTGTTCATTAATTTCCACAACAAAAGCAAATGGAGTCCAAATGGATTGGGTCTTCCATGCTTTTGATTTGTCACTCATTGTTTGTGTTCCTTCGGTATCCATTTAATATCTAACTTTTGCAAAGTAGGTACCTACTTTGTTTTTTATGATCCTTGAGGCATTGCTTATTTAGTCCTCATCTTACAAGAAGTTCTTACACATATATTACCCCGATAGTAATGTTTCGTGGCCCAGCTTTTTAATAAGAATACGGATGGACTCTGGAAAAACATAAAATATTAGATAACAATATAATTTACTTACATGAAAAAACTAGTTGGTCCTCCCAACTACTATCTACTCACTCATCCCGAGGTTTATAATTGCCGTTCCGCAAATGCATCTTTATCGCGGTTTTCTTCGAAGACACGAGAAACCGGCTTCCGCATGACGTGTCCGTGTCCGCGCGACTAATCGGCCGCGACGACGCCAGTAACGCTCGTCGCGTCGCGCCAACAGGTGCGCTGGTACCTCTAGCGCTGTTCTGCTCCTCTGGTACTTGCTGGCGAATTTGCCGGTTTACTCTCTCCTTGACTAGTAGAATAAACCTATTGCTCTGCCAAGGGATTACATATTGTGCTGTGGTTTTTTGTGTGTGAACCTGTTTATATTGTGTTAGGAGATTTTATTCAGGTACCTATATTTATTTTTTATTAACATATTTGTATAGCGATTTGCATGTTTAATTCTAGAAAGCTGCATAAGTTTTATGTCTGTGTGCTTTAGTCTCTTCAAAATAGAGATAAATTCTAAAAGTTTTGTGTTTTTTAGGATTCATCTTAAAGTTATTGAAAAGCCTTAAAACTTCGAAGTTGTTCGGGCTTTGTTTGGGTTTAGTTGGAGGTATTTTTTCAGCAAATACTTTTACATATTCTTTAGTATCAAATAATAGATCTCTATATGCTCGGCCTTAAAGGTTGCGAATAAAATAAATGCAACCAACACGTCGGGCTCGGGTTGTACTTAAATAGCCGTGTCATTGAACTTGATTGTAACTTGATGACTACATTGAAACTTAGTTAAATATTTACGCTGAACTTTCGTGACTATTGCATTTCCATAAATCATATTCGAAAACATATTTTCGTTGATCCTTCCTGGCTCTGACATATTCTGAATATTAAACGGTATGTACATTTGTTTGGGCTTTCTAGAATGTTAATAAATAACTGAAACTACATAATGTAAATTTCATGAAATACATTATTCAAAGCCAGATTATGTACTTAGTCATTAAAGCTTAGAGACGAGTGGTTTTTTAACAAGATGAAGAGACCAATCGAATTTGTTCTGATTTAGTAAACAAACTACCGAATTGGGTTCGATATTATAATATCTTAATGAGTGGGCATCAAAATTCTATCGGTATGGCAACAGAAGTGTGTCGTCAACTTTAATGTGTTGAAATTGTTCTATAAAAAAGGTTGCAGATTGTTATCGAGATAATAATGGACTTGGGGGGAAAAAATTGTCAATTGAACTGACTGGCTTTTGCTGGCTACGTTGTTGCCTTTTTTGAAAGTTAATTCTCCTTATATTCTTTCGAATTTTATCGACGTTGTCAGACTTTTACGACTAGCTATAAAGGCAACTGTCCCAAATTTTTAATTATGACCAAAATACTATTTTAATTTATTATGCCAATTGATCTTTCATACCAGATTGATTAGCTACTATTTTTATGGTTGAAGATGCTTGCAAAACAGTCGATTATATTACCCAAATAAATATAATTTATCGGCGTCATCGCTTCACACACAATTCCATACATCATGTTAATCGATATTGAAAAAGGTTGTAGAAATTGCCACTCTTCTTTTTCCGAGCATTTAGGTATTTATTTAATTCCCTTCGAGCTATACGATATTCTGACATGCGATCCGAACGTTGAAAGTAGGATAGTATGAACGTTTGACCTGCTAGCAAATGTTTAAAATAATTGTCAACCGCACTAATCTAAAAATAAATGCGATTCTAGCTCAGTTGATATCTAATGTAGCTACCAAGTGTTTAACGTGAAAATTCGTTTGAAATGCAACATTATGCTCGTCAGACAAACAATACCTACCTTTCAAATTGTATGACGAGTTTTAAATTTTAGGATGCAAGATGTGTAAATTGGTCCATCACGAATTCATAACTGAGCACCATTTCTTAGTATATTATTGTGAAGACCAAATTGCCTTTCAAGTTTTCTTCTGCCCGATGTTTTATTGCCAGTGAGAATCGATTAATTGTTCAGACGATAAATTTTAACCGAACCACAGGAAACGTATTAGTGATAAATGTGATGTTTTGATGATGTTATCCGTTATTACGATCATTCTCGCAAAAGCAATGTTGTAATTGCCAAAAGTATTTTCCTTAATCGATGGTGGATTGGATACTTTGATACCTAATAAAGCCAACGGTGCTCAATGTCGTGTGCCAAAAAAGTCCGGTCCACAGGCTGCGTTGAGTTACCGTATTATTTATATACCCGTATGTAATATACCTACAGTATTTCCATCGCGATTCTGCAAGGCGAGCCTGGCTTTCGACGAAATCCGGTCCAACGTTACTTTTATTTGCCTGAACTCTCTGCCCTCATTGCAGGTAAACAGGATTATTGATTACTTTAGTACCTTTAGTGGAATGCAGCATAACAAACATATTACTTTCTTGATTTGCATACTTATGCAATCACTGGATCTCTCAAAGAATAAAATTTTTCGTATGTTATTTAAAAGAGATTTTAATTTGGCAGTAGCAACTAGTAACACCGAAGAAATACGAGGTGCATAATCAGGTGTCGTTATTTTTGAACTTCCTTTACTAAATAGCTCTTGTCTGAATTACGATGTCCTGTTTTCTCCAAGCAAAAACCTGAGCAACAAGTTGTTGGTCTGACTCATTCCCTCCTCGGTCTCCTCAAAACGCGATTTCACTCCTTGATGCCTCTATCTTTGGAATATGAATTTGCATTTAATAAACTGTGTAGAATTCTCCTGGTGAAATGTTGCCATTTTCACGTCATCGTAACTTCGCAAGCTCTTGCTTTGTAGTTGCTCTACATATTCACAACAACATATTGTATGTGTAGAAATAATGATACCTATTAAGATCTATTAATTAGCAGTGGCACACATTAGACGTTTAATAGTAAATTATTTAATGAGGGGATAAAGCAGTGTCTTGCGTCATGGGCGCTATATTGAATCCCGAACGTAACGAAGGATTCTAGAGTTAAATCACGAGCGGAGCGAGGAATTTACTAGAATCCTGAGTGCAAAGAGGGATATAAGCACGCCCAAGATGCAGACAGCTTTATCCATGAGGAGAATACTCTACTTTTCACACTTTCTGCGAGACAATAAAAACTAAATCTAGGTGGGTACATTCTGTGCAGAGCTTAGTTCGATTCACGAATAAGTTTTTATTGAGTGGGTATGTTTGGTTCAAATTTGAATACAGATGAGGTTCCAGATCCAAATCACAAAATTCGGTACTACTTTACTCCCGTCTCAGCCGTAGGGATTTAATCACCTGCTTTCGCTGAGGTTTAAATGACATATAATATGACATTATCGAGCAGGTGGTGTGAAAACAATATAATAACAACATTGTATATTTTCTGACAAAATTTGCCAGTCCGTTATATAGTCTCCCTTATGGAATTATATCATAAGCCGCCTGAAGTTTCTAGTTTTGTTACAATGATAAATCTGATGGATGATGAGTCTGGTCGATCGACGGCGCTATCTGTACAACGAGAAGCGCAATTGTTGACAAAAAGTATTATCGTCTGTTACTTGTCTCTACGTTTTATTTAAACTTGTTTCACTTTCAAACAGAATAGTGATAATTCTATAGATATCAGCGACGTAGACTTTTGTGTACTAATTAGGATTTATCTTTGCACTAATTGTTCATAAATAACTTTGCTTGTAATGAGTGCTAATCACTTACATTTCATTTGTACTTTTAACATAAACATATCAACACTATGAAAATAAGTGATCTAATTTCAAGCAACTTTTACCCTATCCTGCTATAGAATCTACGCTGAAAAAGACGGGAACAAACTGTAAGTTGACTTCTTTAAAGAACCAAGTTGCGTCATTGATGACACCGTAATAAATAAAAGTGATAAACTGTTTACACGGATGTCCCAATTGGAACATATTGATCTCCACACCAATTTGCATCCATCAAAAATAGCAATAAAACCTGCCGTCATCCATCACATGACATTCATTATTTTCTGCGTCCAATAAATATGCCATTTCAGGTTCAATCGCGTATCTTGTATCGATAATACTCTTACTACGTGAATTCTTTTTGTCAATGTCGAGTGAGAGTAGATTAACTAGAACGGAAGTCAGCAACTTTCAGAATTTGAACACGTGCACATATTTTTCCCACGTGCAAATGCTATTTCCATATAAAACCAAGTGAGCTGATTCAAATTATACTCGTGATCCATATTAATGCGATTTTTTCGAGAGCGTTGCATCCATGCGGTTTGAATGGTGATTCGATTCATTAACCGATTTAATCTCAGGTACATTTACGTTTTTGGAAATGTTACGATTCAGCTTAGACTTTATTAAAGGCAAATTATTTACGCTTTTACCTTTCCTTCAATAGGTCCATTGTTATAAAATTTACGAAGACGCTTGTGTGTTATACTAATATAAGTCGTATCAATTAAGGTGTGCTCTGCAACAATAGAGTGAGTCATGTTATATGTAATCGAAGAAAATAGGTTACACAACTATCTCATACTTATCTCTTCGGCATGTTAGTGTTCCACTTTTGCTTTTAGTCTATCTGAAACATGAGCTCGAATATTGAGCCAGTTTCAACTTGCACAGACCTAAAACCTAGTTTTCGCACACTTCTATTTACACATAGCTGTTACATGTATCATATAATCACTAATCAAGTCCATTGACGTTTATTTTGTGGATAAGTAGATATGTCCTGGCATATTGGTTTTCATATTCTTAACGAGCTAATTCAACTGTAGCTGTATCTACTGACTTCCTCATTTTCTAATTCATATCATAACCCAGTTATACGAACTAAGTGGTTTCAAGTTATACCGAAAGAGAATCTGCTGTCAAAACATTTGACAGCACTATCAAGTATCCGGACGCAACAAGTGCGTGTATTTTTTCAACATTCATGTCTGGCCCGCTATGCGGATCTGGTGTATCGACTATACTCGAATTGACCAGCATTCGCGGTAATCGCTCGCACGCCCGTGTGAATCAGACTGAGAGACGCACGCGATCGACTTGTTCCATTTGCAGATTTTGCAGCCCAGTGGAGTGCGAGACGGGCTAAGTTATTATTATGATGAGGGCGTGTTACTTGTTTGGATTTTTTTGTTCCCTAGAGTACATACGGTAATTTTTCCCCGCGCCGAAGAGAGCGGTTACTTTAATATGTTTTTCACACCACCTGCTTGACAATGTCAAACTATATCTCATGTAAACCTCACCGAAATCAGGCGATTAAATCCCTACGGCTGAGCAGGGGGTAAAGTTGTACTGAATTTTGTGATTTGAATTTGGAACCTCATCTGTTTTAAAATTTGAATCAAAGATACCCTCACAATAAGAACTTATTCGTAAATCTAACTAACCTAGCTTTGGTTTTAATTGTCTCGCAGAAAGTGTAAAAAGTAGAGTATTCTCCTCGTGGCTAAAGCTGTCTGCATCTTGGGCGTGCATATATCCCTCTCTGCACTTAGGATTCTAGTAACTCCCTCGTTCCGTTCGTGAGTTAACTCTAGAATCTTTCGTTACGTTCGGGATTCAATATAGCGCCCGTGACGCAAGACACTGCTTTCTCCTCTCGTTTAATAATCTACTATGGCGTGATAAGTTGTGGGTTTATCTTTAAAAAAAATTCAAGCCGTTTGTTGGAATGCTGTTTTTGTAGTCGATTAAGTACTTCAAGCAAGGTACCCCTTGTAGAAGGCTCTGCAAAAGATGAAGCAATGCGACTGTCTTTATATTAATTATTTAAATTAATAATTGCTTCAATGCAGTTCGGTGAGATTATTTAGCACCATGCTTTTGCTGTCGCAAGTTAGTAAAGTGAGAAATGATAAAGGTTAGGTACGTGTGAAATCAGATCAGTTTCATGGATATTCTTTCAACCACAGATATATCTAAAGTTAGATATTTGTGGTTTTAACCATCTCTACTGCAAAACACAGATGATAGATTATCTTATTGGGTTATTTTAACGTTACTTATCAGTATTTGCGATTGGTATGTTTGTGATATCAGAGATTCTAATCTGTATTTTCCGAACTGGTTTCTGATCCGTTCATACGGTTGCTACATGAATTTATTGAAGTTTGTCCTTGACTTCTCTTCCTAGCGTCTTGATCGTATTCATATTCTTTATTCATTATTGCACACAAGAAAATACATTTGTAAATACAGAAGAAGATATCTTTGTGAAACGCTATTGTTTTCCTGTTTACTGCTAATAAAGTATACTTTCCCCGAATAAGATTGGTTCTTACATTGTTTATCGTTTTTTGGATAGTCAGTTCGGTTTTTTATATAACTGTTCGTTGAATAATACTGTATTATTGTAATTATCTGTAACTGTTCTGCTTAGTTGACAATTTACTCTGAAATTTGAAAAGCCTGTAAAATTGATAAATCATGACGAATCAAGATTTCAGGACACAAACAAAGAGAAAATCATTTCTCTTTGTAACCAGTCCAGTAAGATAATGTTGCTTACTGCATCATATACATTTAAACCCGCAAAAAGAGTCCACTTTCCAAGTCCCCCGCAGAGTAGCATGACGAATGATCTTACATGTGTCATAATTTCTATTTGTCTTTAATCCGTTGGTAATAAAGACATCTTATTAGCCACATGGACATAATCTTCCATTTATATACGATATTGTTGAACGGATGCTACAATGTCATTTCACTACAATAAGTTTGGACTTAGTGATGTTGCGAGCTTGCGAGGCTATAAGACCAACGTAAAAGTAACTATCATTTTGGGATTATACAGCCACTTCGGATAGGAGACGCCTTTGTTACAAAGCTGTCTAGACGGGCATCTATGTTAGCTTATTAAAGTTGCACTGGGGAAATAGGTACGCTAATAAAGAACGTACGAGTAGACGAGTAATCTACATTTTCAGTGCTAGCAAAATGAATATGTTTTTGGCAAGGTGCTTTTGCTTATGCAACCACACTTACCTGCATTGTATATTTTGATAAAATATTTCTAAGTTATTGGATTATCTGTTTTTATGGACCCTAAGCCAAAACTGCTCCGGAATTGTAAAAGTTTGCTTAAAATGTACCAAGTTCTTTTTATAATATTACGTAAACTTCATGGCTTAATTCTTTGTACTCGTAAAATTGTCTATTCTTTGAATGTTTCGTGAACAGTTGAACACTCTTGATCTTTTGCTCTTATAAGCTGCGAATGCTCACTTGAACTCCCTCAATCATCTTAAAATAGCATCGCCCTGCGATACTCGACAGTTCAACTTGTACATGTGTAAACAAACGGGTAACATTAAGTACAATGTCAATGCCAATTATTACATGAACTGTCTCTAAGCCTCGAGGTCGTGACTGGTAAGCGGTTTTCGCTTCAACGGTTCCACCTGGATTAATCATCCAAGCAATTTTAACCTTATGCTCCGTTACTTATGGTTCGATTTAATCTTCATACCATAAATTATAATAAACGTTTTAAAATGATTCATTTTTTGTACAGTCATTAGGGAAGATATCTGAACTATTACTAATGCAGTCGTATTACCGTTTTCGTAGGTATTATTTAACTCACACTTTCTTAAAATTGGTTTTACTTATATAGGGTAATATACTGTTTGGTAATATACCTACTGATGATATTCAAGTGACGGTTTCTCAAAACATAAAAAAAGACTTCTTGAAAAAAAAACTACATAAGTAGTAGTTGTATTATCAACTTTAAAAAAAAATCGACTACATTTAGATGATTCATTCGATATAAAAACTTACTGCCTACTCTTGCAATGGATATCCAAAAATAAAAGCCGATTTGATATCTCTTTCGGAAATGGATGCGGGTTTTGGGTTAGAAAGGGACAACAAGAGATATATCGAGACGTCACCAATACAGTATCTGTAGTTGGATGGCAAGCATTGTGCAATAGCACAAACTAAGTTTAATAAAATGTTTGTTTTTACATGCCAAAATAAATTTCACATTTCTATGGTAAACATTTCACAAATTTATTTATTATGCTCATCAAAATAACCCTTTTCATTTTTGTGAGTATATTATCAAACACCCTATATAATTTTTGACGCATACCTGACTGACCAGTCCTTTTTCTAATGTGCTAGTTGTATGCTTAGACTTTCAGATGGCTATAACTCGCGAATCGTTATAGCAATATAACGATTTGAACTGTATTTCGCATATAAATAAGTATACGTTAGTTATTGACTTGAAATTAATATTTAAGTACTTAATCTAATTATTATCTAAGTACTACGCAAGCATGTTAAGCTATAAATCAGCTAAATACGTAATTATGGATTACTAGAGGAGAAATCAATTTAGTAGAAGGCCGTCGCGAAAGTTACTCAACCGAGCCAAACGTCCTATTACTGTAATTAACGAGTGTAGTTAGCGAGGTTACCATATAGATAACCGATTGTAATTGCACTAAAGCTTTATTTCTATATAAGCAGAGCGGTCAGCGGTAGACGAAGATCAAAAAATCATCAAGATAATTAAAGTAGCCACTTTGCGGTTTTCATATTGCATTTCAGTTTTGGTAGTGCAAGATAATATTTTTATTGTCGTAGCAGTCCTAAAATTATTCTGAAATTATGTCTTTCCTGAAATTCATCTAAAATGAATGCCCACTTTACGAACAAGGGAAGACTTTACGAGCTTATGTTTTGAGAGACCTACAATATTCCCAGTCACAACAGAAACGTATTGCTTACGCAAAATAAAAAGTTTCTCAGAATAAGTTAGATCCTGCTTAACACATATCACACGCTCTGCTAATCGCTTATCTATTGAAAAGGACTCTACCTCAATGTTTACAAGTGATGTAATCGAAAAAAGTGCGTTCACCGGTGATTTGCACGTTGTTTTGACATGGCTTTTAAGAGTATCAACTTCAAGTTCAGTTATGACATCTTTAGTTCCTTTCCTATTGCTAAACAAATTTAGATAATCATCGCTAATTGAGATTGACTGTTCAGGCAAAGATTCACTGTTTCTTTTGATCAATTTGTTGGATTCCAATCTGCTTAAATAATGCAGGTATCTAGGAAACAGCAAAAAAATTTGACACGATATACAAAAGGATAGAGAATGACAGATGGTGGGATACAGATACCAATAATATACAAATATCACAGTAATATTATAAATGCAAAAGTTTGGATGTTTGTAAATTTATTTGTTTGTTACTCAATCATGTCGTAACGGCTGAACTGATTTCGATGAAATTTAGTATGTACATAGATTATAATCTGGATTATTTAGACTTAGATAACACTAGGCTACTTTTTATCCCATAAAATAGGTCCCAAGGGATAAAAATAGGGTGTCAAGTCAAGTTGCAACAGCGAGTTTAGCTTTTTTAGGTTACCTAACGCGGTACGGGCAACAGCTAGTATAACATAAATAGGTAGGTAACAGGAACCACGCAACTTTCAGTGAACTATAACACAAATTAAATGTTGCGCCAAAACGGTGCCATATCAGCAACTGTTAAGTATGTAGGTAGATTAAATACGTCGTAATAAAAGTCGAATAGCCATTTAAAAACATTCAGAAATGTCTTTTTTCAAATTCGAAAGAAAGAAACTAAATACAGCGCGGTTTTTCCAACGTTATACTTCAACGTTTATATCTAAACCTTTATTAACTATTGAAATATTCAGATGTAAAAAAAAGCCGGCTGAGGAATATTCGATTCCCGCCGCGGAAGAAATGTTTGCATGATCTACAGATATTTGTTCCGGGTTTGGATGTTTTTGATATAATATATATATGATAAATATGTATTTACAAAAAAAGAAGTATATATAAGTATTCTATCAGTTATCTGGTTCCCATAGTACAAGCTCTGCTTAGTTTGGGGCTAGATAGCGCTGTGTGACATGTCCAGCAATATTTATTTATTATTTATGTTTATAAATGCGACATTATGAGAGACATTTGTTTCAGTTCTGGGTACCTGAAACAAATATAAGAGAAAAAAAGTGTTACTCGTAATCCTTGATAATCTGTTCCCACGACAGGGAATCATACCTACTGTTGGATCAAGATTAGGAATAGGAGTACATAATGTCACAGTTGTATTGTTTTTAAGCGATTTCAAAAAAGGAGGATGTTCTAATTATTTTTGGATGTTCAGCGAACATTCTGTACCACACGATGTCCGATTTCAATGATTCTTTTTTTTGTTAATAATCCATCAGGGTCCATTGAACTCTTCACTTTGCCAAATGCATCTGCACGATATATGGGCAAATAATACTTTACCACGATAACCGATTTCGATGATTATCTGAAGATAGTTATATTTTTGGCAATTAGTTACTAGTATTTCAAACTTCTGCACCGGGATTTTGTCTAGAATCAATACCTGCTCAGTAATGCCTTCACATCGTCTAATTTCATGTTTTTACAACAAGTCTGATTCTCAAACAACTAGTTCTCTTGAATTGTGCAATATAATTACCGTTGTGATGTGGTCCAACAATGGAACAAAGCGTTGGATTGCGAACCAATACGTTAAACATCATTGTTTGTCGCGGTTTTGTCCCCGACCTTCCGACCACTGTATTACGCATGTTTCCATAAACTGACCTCCTGCGATCAATTCTGACACGTATGTGCAATTTTCAGTAAATTGTGGTATTATGCGCATTATAACGCTTCTAATTAAACTATGGGCTCTAATCGTAATGTCATTGTCATCGTAATTGCATTACAGTTCGCTCCTATTGTAAGTGTTGTAGGCACATAATAATAACACGGTTGTCATCAGCTTTGGACTTTTTATGAATTCCCACTATTCCCAGTGCTTAATTGTTGAAGATCAATATATTTTCAGCAAGTCTGTACTTGCTGGAAGTCAGGTCCTGTTCCTGTGTCCTGTTATTGTAATACCTATTTCTGCCGCCAAGCAGCATTGCTGTGTTTCGGTTTGAAGGATATAGTTCAGTTCAGTACCTGTATGCCTCAGTTTATGGACGCAGGGCAATGCATCGTAGGGCACGTTCCTAAGGGGCGTGATCTACGAAGCAATACTTTATTATTAGGTGATGGTTACCACCTAATATCAGGTGGGCTATAAGCTCCAGGTATTAGTAAAAGAAAAGGTTCCTTTATTACAAAAAAAAACTTTTTAATAACTTTGGTCTCCTGTTTCCTGTGTCGAAAATCCTTCATCATTTTAAATACTCTCATTTCTTTACTTCCAGGATCTACACGCTGATCACCGAAGCCTTATTCTGTGCCCTTCACTGCCAACTATTCCGCCCTGCGCGCTTAATGCCGCCATGCTAGACCAGATCAATAGCTTTAAGAAACTCGCTCAATCGCATCGAGAATTAGAGAAGTGCTGGCGCACGTGACGTAGAAAGAGAGAGAGACATGAGTGTGTCTCAGGATGAGGCCCGAGCGGCCAGGATTCACAAGTACAAGGAAGAAAGGAGAAAGCAGCTGACTGCTAAGACTGCTACGCTCTTCTCAGCTAATGTTACTGATAGGTAAGGATTTCAAAATTTCAAGAATTAATTAGGTATAATTGAATGCTAAATGTTTGACATAAATAGTGTGATGTAAATAATAATGTTTTATAATTGAACAAATATCAAAACTTTACCAGCTTTTTGCACGCCCCTGAGTGGGGTAGAGTATAGTGAAACTAATTTAAATTAAATCTGACATCTTGCTGTATAACTGGCAATAAATGATTATGATTTATAAACTTCGTGTGCAATAAGGCTAATAGCACATCAAAGGTTGAAGTGTTTTTGGCATATGTTCACATTTGGCTTTAGATAGTAAATAGCACTTTTGCCCACAGCTAATTGTAATAATAACCTCAAATATCATGCCTTTTGCCAACTCCATTCTTAATAAAATAGCAGGTATCCAGCCTTTACTTATTTTGCAATTAACAATTTATTGATGAGCTTAAGTTGTGATGTGTCTTATACTAATATATCTTTTTATTACATTTCAGGCGCTCGAGAAAAGAACGTCCACCTTCAGACGAGACTGCAGACCACCTTAAGTCTTCCTCGGAGCTGAACCTAGCTACAGCTTCCACATCAGTGCCTATTAGAACCACTCGTGCATCCCGCTTAAGAGCTGCTGCGGCCCAACAGGTTGACGCTTCTGCACCACCACGAACGTCTAATCGAAGTTCTTCCGCCCAATCATTACTCGAAGGCAGTAAGACAAAAGCAACAAAATCATCGAAAATCATCGAACGAGATAAAAGAAGCAACAGAAAAATCAACGATGGGAAAAACGCGATAACGACTTACGATGGTGCTAACTCGAAATCGAAACATTCCATTAAATTAGAAAAAGACAAAAGTAATTTTACGACTAGTCCTAAAAGTAATGACGAGAGTTCTAAAGCCAATTCCAATGAAGTAACCTCAAAAGACATACATATACACGTAAACGGTGTCGAAATATTTGACGAAATAGCTGGTGACCATAGTATAGACAAGGAGAGAATTGACGATTTGTTCAACGTCTTGGTTGGAGGGCAGAGCGGCGTTGAACTTAAAGTTGAAGATACAGGGCTCAAAAGTAGTCATAGTTTTATTGAAAAAGTAGCTGATGTGAAGATTGATAGTGTAGTGCCAAAAGTGGAAGATGTAAAGGGGTTGCTTGGAGCCGTGTGTGTGCGGAAAGTGGAAAGATTCAGTGAACTGCTCAGCAATTTATGTTCGCCGTGTGAAGCTGATGTGCTCTTTGAGGATATCCTGGTGGAGAATGGGATCAACGGCCATGGCGATTCGGTGAGTTACTTATTGGCTTGAGGTAACGAGTTGCTATCGAAGTGATCTCAACCGCATATATTCTAAGTATTTGCCTCTACAAGACAAGTCTAGGTTAATTACTAATAGTTTTAATTATTATTTAGTATCTAGAAACTGTAACATATTATGCAAATTTCTTACAGTAAGTGAGACTAGTTGAAAAGTGTAGAAAACATGTCTAATAATTTTCTTTGGGAGAAAAAACCACGTTATTAATTAGAAATAAAATAATAAAATAAAAATAAATAATAAATATTGCTGGACATTTCAAACAGCTATCTAGCCACAAACTAAGCAGAGCTTGTACTATGCGAACCAGATAACTGATAGAATACTTGTATACTTTTTTTTGTAAATACATACTTATAATGTATAGAAAAACACCCAGACACGGAACAAATATCTGTAGATCATGCAAACATTTGTTCCGGGACGGGAATCGAACCCGCTACCTCCTACGTCTCAGCCGACTATACGCCCACTGCGCCACGGAGGTCGTCATTGATGATATTATTCGTCCAAAATTTCGACAAAAGCGTTGCAGATTATCCTTTTAGTTTCTTTCTGCGTTTTTGGAGTTGTCTTTTTGTTTAAAGGAAACTTTACTTCCTCATTACCATTGCTAGTAGATTTCTAGGGTATAACCAATTAAAATCACATTCTAATTGGACATTTGCATAAGCCAATAACTCTCTATTCTTGTTTGTCTATCTACTGAATCAAACTCAAAGTAGAGTGTGGTGATGGGTAAGGATTTTTAACCAGCCATCAAAATGAGGGGTGTTGTAAGTTAAACGCCTATGCTTGTCTGTGTGTCTGTCTGTGGCATATTAATTCCCAAACGGATGGGCCGATTCGGACGTGGTTTTTGAAGTGAAAACTTCTGTAGGCGCGTTGGGTATTTTTTGTGATGGGAAAAAACCATTGAACTCGCGACACTGTTACCGTTACCGACACCTCTGTATATAAGTATCTCGTAATTGTTCAAGTTTTCACTTCTGTCGGCACTCCCGGAGTGCCATTTGTTTTTTTTTTTAAATAGAAAGGTAGTTTAACTGTGGTGGTTCTTACCTGTGTATATTTATTTAACCCCTGACGCAAAAAGAGGCGTCTGGAGTTGTTTTTTTAATTATTTACTTGTTATCCTATCATTATTATAAATACGGGATCTATGACGTACGGTTTTATCGGTGTTTCGACTGACAATGTTTCGGTTCAATTCGTGAACCTTCATCAGGGTGAGTGCGATCCGCTCCGCCCTGCGTCTCGCCTCACACTCACAGAATACCGTTAAAACGGTACGTGATAAATCCCTATTTATAATAATGATTGAATTAAATCACGAAAGTTATCTAAGTAAAATTGTTATCCTATGTTGTTGTTTACGTTTTTTTCCACGCTTACGTCCATAATGTGATAATAACAAGAATGCATACAAATAATTTTGTTAAGTGCCATAACAGACATTGAAGTGTTTATCTGTGTTATTGTTGTAAACATTTCTTGTTTTCGATACTTTTTAACCCTCAAACTTAAAAAGAGGGGTGTTATAACATTGACGCGTATGTCTAAATGTGTGTCTGTCTGTCTGTGGCATCCGTAGTTCCTAAACGGATGGACCGATTCGGCAGCCAATTTTTTCATAGAAAGATAGTTTAGCTGGGGTATTACTTAGCTATGATGAAGATCAGGTTAGTCGTTTTAAAGAGTATCAGCACTTTTCCATTTTGGTGAAGGGATCTCAGCTGTTAAATAGAAATTTATTACGGACTTTTTATGTGTAGAAGCTTTTTAGTCTAACTATTATTATTATTATAAGCCTGTTGTGTCCCACTGCAGGGCAAAGGTTTCCCTTCCGTCTTACCACTCGTCTCTGTTGATTGCAAGTAGGGGCCAATCCTTGAGGTAGGAGTTTAGCTCATCCCGCCACCTTCGCCTGGGCCTTCCACGTGGGCGTCGTCCGTAGTTTGGGAGCCATTCAGTGGTGGTCTTCGCCCACATTGTGTCTGGCATACGGCAAACGTGTCCGGCCCAGTCCCACTTGAGTCTTCCAGCTTTTGAGCGACGTCGGCCACCTGTGTTCGGGAGCGTATAACCGAGTTCCTGATTCGGTCCGTGAGTTTCACGCCCAGGATACTGCGCTCCATTGCATGTTGGCATACCCCAAGGGAGGACTTTGGATTGCAAGACGCACGGAAAACGCCTGGAAAAGCTATTGGTCCATGAAATACCTAATGAAAGGACCGCTTCCACTTTTTCTAAAGCGGAAAGTCATGGACATATGCATTCTCCCCATCCTCACCTATGGTGCGCAAACCTGGTCGCTAACCAATCGTCAAAAGTCCTAACAACATAATTTAAGAAAATTCTTTTTTATCACTAGTTGAAAAGGTGACCTTATAAAGGTCGCTGGGAGCCGCATGGTGCAGGCCGCAAAAAATCTGTCGCTCTGGGAATAAAAAAAATAATGCTGGACATTTCACACAACGCGATCTAGCCCCAAACTAAGCAAAGCTTGTACTACGGGCACCAGACCACTGATATAATAATTATATACGTTTTTTTTGTACATAGATACTTATAATGTATACAGAAATAACCAGAGCCGGAACAAATATCAGAAGATCTTGCATACATTTGTTCCGCGGGGGGAATCGAACCCGCAACCTCCTGTGTCTCAGCCGGCTATTCGCCCACTACACCACGGAGGTCGTCTATGTTACTCTAATCTCGTCGTAACGCCTGTACCGATTCCGATGAAGTTTTGCATAATTATGACCTGTCGCCTGCGAAGACGCTAGCGCAATCTAGTATATATATAATTTGACGTCCGTGGGGGCAGAAAAGTCCTTGACTGGAAAGCGCAGCGTAGGACGCCCCTCCACTAGGTGGAAATATGACCTGATAAAGTTTATTTCGAGCTCATGGGTCACGAGCCCGCTCTAGAAAACTATGGAAGGCATATGTTCAGCTGTAGACGGCCTATATCTGAAATAATGAGTGCTATCAAGACTTTTCAGAGCCAACCATTGAATCAGACCCACTCTACCTGTCATCATTAACTTTGTTTAATGTTTAGACCATGATTGCTTCCAACAAAAAATCTAATAAAATGTCTCTTAACATCTAGGTTTCAACAACCTTGACTCATTGTATGATCGATGACACAAACCATTTACTTTCTAGAAACACATAGTAATCTCTTATCAGTAGTTATCAGTTTATTGTTTTCATACTTTCATGTATGATTCATCAACTGTTTGATAACTAATTAGGTTAATATCGATTAATTACCGAAGTACCAACTTGAAGCTCTGGAATCGATTGAGAGAAGAGCCAAGAAGCTCATAGCAAACGATGAGCTAGTTGATGCAAGGCTCCACAGCCTGGAGTATCGACGAAAGATTGCTAGCCTCTCGGTTTTTTACCGAGTACATTTCGGGGAGTGTGTGGCGGAACTTTTCAACCTGATCCCACCATTTCCATTCTATGATCGGACAACCAGACGCTCTGCGGTGCGCCACCGCTATAAGGTAGAAATACCTCCCATTCGCACAAAGCGAGCCAAGGAGTGGAACGCCTTGCCAGAGTCTGTGTTTCCTGATAGCTACAACCTGGGTGTCTTCAAGTCGCGAGTGAATAGGTTTTTTCTAGGCAAGCGTGTACCATCGTAGGCGCATCATCGCTTATCATCAGGCGAGATCGTGGTCAAACGCTAGCCTATAATGTATAAAATTTTTTACTAAGAATGATAAATGAGCAACTGTTAATGATTTACTACACCAATCTACTACCATCTGTTGTGTTGAAGAATATAACAAATATGTTATACTAGCTGAACTGCCCGCGGCTTTGCACGCGTGGTTTGCCAATAAAAACATTGCCCGACTTCTGAGTAGTTGGGCAAATAGTAGCCTATATCTCAATCCCGGTCATTATATATCTAAATACCACATTTCATTGAAATCGATCTACTTAGATGTTTAGTCGTCAAAACGTAACAAACTGACAGACGAGTTACTTTCGAATTTATAATATTAATATTTTTAGCTATTTTGTGCCAATCCTAAACGTTGAACGCTCATCTCGTCATCTCGCCATTAAACGTGGCCGCAGTGCGCTTGGTCGTCATCTTAGCTACGTGTCCGGCTCAATCCCACTTTTTGACCGACTTCAAAAAAGGAGCCCGGAGTTTCTCAATTAGATTGTATATTTTTTTAATGTTAGTTAGATACCTCAGAACTCCGTCATTCATCAACCGTTTTATTTATTTCGTTATTAATTTGATAGGATATGCTTTCAGATTGGTACCATAGAAATTTCATCAAAATTGGTTCTGTTGTTTGGTTTTTAAATCAAAATAACTGGAAAAAATGTCATCAGAGTAAACGAAATTGCGTATTTTACTTTGCTGTGTAGTGACTTTTCATCTGAAGTCGGTTATTTTTACAAGCTTTTTATTAACTTGCAATGTATGTACCTATGTATGTTTGTCCGGGTGGAATCTTGTAATTGAATTTTAAACCCGTTCCCCTCAACCGATTAAGCTGAAATTCGGAATACATATGTAACTTCAGTGACAAGCAATAATATGGTACCATGGAGGTGGTTTTATGATGGAGACGGATGCTAGACAACGGAACTTTTGAATGGATTATAGTAGGCTGTTTGGGCTCATTTGAATCTGCTTGCGGTTCCGATTATGAATTTTATAAAAGCAAACAAGCTTTTATGTATGTATATGAATATGAAAAGTTATGTATATGAAAAGGTAATTTTTCAGCAAAAAACTTATTCTATTAAAAAGTTACTTATTTATGATTAACTGAAACTGAAAGTTGCTCAGAGCTACATCAGCTATTAGTGTTTGTGATAAAATACTGAAAATAATCAACAGAGTGAGAGGAAGGCTTAATAAAAGTGGTTTTTGCAATAAAGCGTATCGCATCGTTACAGTAAAGGAAGTCACCAAAAGCTTTTATGTAACACAATTTTATAAAATAACCTTATGCGTAATGCGGGTATCTAAAATTAACAACAGTCACGTTCTTTAGAGCTAAGTAATTTAAAACAGTCGTCTGCTTTGTATAAAAAACAGGTACTTTTTAAATATGATACGGGGCACACGCTTCGGATTAATAGGTAGAAAACTTTTGTGATTTATTTCAATCATTACTATAAATGCGGAATTTATCACGTACCGTTTTATTGGTGTTTTTGCGTCTCGCCCCGCACTGTACGAGGTGTAACGCAGTGCGGAGCGGATCGCACTCACACTATACATGTAGGTTCATTAACTAAACCGAAACACTCGAAACACTGTGTAAAACGGTAAGTGATAAATCCCGTATTTTAATAAGGATTTTTTTATACCCCTTGGAGATGGAACAAGCTTATGGCCCTCCTGATGTTAAGTGGTAACCATCGCCTATAACAAAGTATTACCTCATAGGATTAATATGCTTTAAAATAAAACCGGTCAAATGCGAGTCGAACTCGTGCGTCGAGGGTTCCGTACCTACCCATTGTCCTCTAAATTGTATGAGCGCCCGTACAACACGTAGGACTATCTTAATTGGCGTTAACTATGTATGTATGGGGTCACCCTTTAATTTTCAACTTTTTTATATTTTGGAATTTTCCCTTTATTTATGTTTTTTTTTTGACCCAAAACCTATAGGGTACTTCCGGTTGACCTACAATTGTCAATTTTGGTTTAGCAAGGTCTTACTGCACAAGTAAAGGGAAAATTCCGAAAAATAAAAGAGTTAAAAATTAAGGTAAATTTTGGTACATACAAGCTTTCGCGAAAATCTAAATTTGCCCATATCATTTTATTTGACCTTGATTTTTATACACCTAATAGGGACTATAAACCTCAGCATCTAATTTCAACTTGCTAGGTCCACCCGTTCCTGATAAAAACGGTGAAACATGGACAGACGGACAAGAGAGTGGTTCCAATCTTATAAGGGTTCGTTTTTTACCTTTTGAGGTACGGAACCCTAAAAAGACCAATATTTCAGATTATTTTCCTCATACGTGGCACAAGTTCTTGTGTGGACAGGTCTTCGAATATAGGACTTACCGATCCCTTCATGATATTTTTCTTTGCCGTTATTTATTGGCGATAGTCAAGCGCTTGACCACTACCTGATCTGATGGTAAGTAAGCAAGTATTGCGCATATCACCACCAGGATTTAAACTTACGGTCGATTACACATCTATATCACTACTAGTGTTCAAAAGTTTTTTCAAAAGGCACAGAGGTCAGTCTCAAACACGGTAAAGCACGTTATTTTACATTTATAGATTATCTTACAGATAACTAAAGGTGAAGGTTTAGTATTCATACTATATTTGGACTGCTTGTTAGTTTAAATACTGCTTTGGTCGTGTATTTTAGGGTAATTGGACTGGTCTAGACTTGCTTTGATATATGGGTGTTTTAATTTAATGAGGGCTTTACTGGGAAAATCGTAGCTGTCTGTCGTCAGAAGATTCTGAAAATTCATTAAAATATTTAAGAGATTTTGCATGAAAATAATCTCTTTACGGACTGTTCTCTCAATTATTTCTTTTGCTACACTACTTCTCTCAGGTTACCCACGAATACGAATATCAAAAGGCAGAGTTATTATGATTTTCTGGCGAAGTGTATAAAACAATGTTTTTAAGACCATATAATTAATTATCATGTACGTGATACGCAAATAAAATATTTCATTTCCAAGAAACTAAATAACCTCTTCTCTCAAGTTATCCACGAATACTTCCAAAAGGTAGCGTCCTGATTTTCTGGCGAAATGTGTTATTTTTTTAAACCATATAAGTAATAATCATATACCTACTTACCTACGCAAATAATTAGTTTCATTTCCAAGAGACTAAATAGGTTTCTTATGAGAGTGCTTTTATAATGTAATGCAACTTCTATGTCAGAAAAATCAAGATCTTTTCAAACTGTACTATTAGATCTAATAACAGATCGGATCTGAGGATCCTCTCTTATAAAATTAACCTATATCCTGACTAACAGCATTTTCCGCGTAGCATGTTGCAGATTTTCTAAATATTAACTGGAGTAATTGCTCAGAAAATTATTTTATGAAGCGCATAATGTTACAAAATGAATGAAAATATTAGGTAAACCCGCTTGGATTCCAGACACAATAGAAATTCTATTGTCTCGTGCAGATTTGTGCTTCAGCGTACGAAAGGTTAAAGCAGATTGAATCTACATAACTATGTAGTTTCTGACCATCATCTTTGTCTTCCTAGTCTTATTGGGACAGCCAGCGGAACAATTCCTTCTCGTTTCATCTCTATCAGTCGATATCTCAGCACCTCACGTGTATGTAATCCATCACACAATCTAGATCCAGCTTTTCTTTCAGCTTCAAACATCTATACTAGAAATATAATATCTTTAAACGCCCGTACGTAACTTAAGGCACGTAACTTACTGGCTTGATTTAGACACAGATAACGCTGTTGCAGTGGCAAATCAATATTGAATATTTAAAATATGAACCATAATGACACGATGGAGAAGAATTATTAAACAACATTTTAATTTGTTGTCGTGTTTTGATCACTCTATATATCAATTCTGTCAAAAAATCTACGCTAAGCCAGCTAGTTTCAGGTCCAGTACGGGAGGTTTGCCTTCTAACATTTCACATGATGCTTATGCAGATGGCAGAGATGGTATAGGAAGAATCAAGTAGTGGGGTGTCTTGTTAAATTTTATGTCGTGCAACCGGGTCAAGATCTGTCGCATATGGCTGCATGAAATTGCATGTAAATAATCGAATACATTTCACGCCATCTATGGGCGTATCGAGGTCTGCATGTTTGAGCTCTGCTAAGGCTATAGAAATATATTATTTGTTTGTCGAGTCGTTATACCTTTTCCTTGTCGATTACTGCTTGCATCATTATTGTGTTTGTTAAAACAAATTTCTTTTTTTGGGGAAAAACTCCTTTATGGTTAATTTATGAATATCAACCGCATTTGATAGTAATCGATTAAATATTCGATTTGATGCAATCGATAAAATATAAGGCATTAAGTTTTAGGCAACTGCCTGCAGTACCTCGAGTCTTGCAGGAGTTTATAGGCGACGGTAACCACTTAATATCAGGAGCCCTGTCAGCTAGTGTGTCCAAAGGTTTAATAAAAAAAAAAACGCATTTGGTTGATGAATATCTATTTTCTTTATTGAATTTGTTGGGTTAGCTCATCTCATTTTTGCTTATTCAATACAGCTTTCGTCGATGTGAAACATCTATTGGCGCGCCATGGCAGTAAAACAGACTCGAATGCCGACACGCCGTGACGGCATGCGTCCAATAGAAAGAAAGAAATAAAGGAAAAACATTTATTTGTGATGTAACAAAACACACACAGCACACTAAGTAAGGTACATACAAAAAAACAATATACATATAACAAATAAATGTGTGTCTCACAATAAGCCATGTCTATTATAATAGGTATAAGGGTAAGATGTCGGAAGTCCCAAGTCCAAATCACTAAGTCCGTCGGGCTGTTTTGCGTTTATTAAGATAACAATAATTATAAACAGTAGCCATCAATTTAGATGTGGGGCGACCACATTGTTTTTAATACAGGAATCTTACTAAAGTTGACCATTGTTTTATTAGATAGGTATGCCAAGTAATTATTTACCACAAGAAGGACTTGCCTTGTCATCTTGACTTAAAAGAATCAATCATCGTCACATAAATGGCGTGACACTCGTAATAACCATCGCTTATTACTTCGTAAACCAACATCAAGATGAGTATGTTAATGAGCGTTTACATCATTCATACGAGTAATAACAATCATCATGCCATTTTATTATTATGTGAACAAATTGTTGCCTTGACAGATTAATGTATTGCGGGCTTCTGTCACTACAAAAAGGTTGTGTAAAATAAGCTATAATTAAGCGTCGCTGCGAACGAGCCACGGGCCACAGCTACAAAACCCCGCCACCAAACTGAGGACTACATTTTTCATACATTTTATACAAATTTGCCGCACACGGTTGACGTCAGCGTATGGCCGCCACCTACCGCAGGTAAAGGCAAAATTCAAAATAGTGGCTGTCACACGCTTCCGCTACTAAGTGGCCTCTCAACTTCATCTGGCGACATGGCTCGTGACTCTTATTTTGTTTACAATTTTAATTGGTTAATCTGTTTTTCGCTGGTGCTTTGTTTTAATAAAAGTCAACTCCTCGTGTTGATTCTAGATTTTATTATATCTTGCGCCCGTGTCACAATATATTGTCGTCGAAGTGAGACTTCAATACGTTTATACTTACTTTTTCTGGTGTAATCTGTTGTATTGCCATTGTTCATGTTCTCGTCCACCTTGATTCTGGGACCTTCGCTAAGAAAGAGTTTCGGACAAAAAGCCAGAAATGCTACTACTGCATTCATATTTACCCAATCCAACCACTATTTAAAAAGCTCGTGAAAAAACACAGACGCTGATCGATTGACTCACAATGACGCAACAGAAGGCGCAAATTTGGCGAGCTCATAATATGCAAAGGGGTCTGATGTAGCTGGCCAAGTTGAACAACACCTATTTTGGTCGCGACAACTAGGTAATCGATTGTATTGTTGTCGACACAGAATAAATAAAATAATGTATTGGAAGTATGCTGACGACCTCGTCGGTCGCACCCCATGGAGACGACTTATTTGGTCGTCAGAGCGAGGTGGCCTTTTGCGAAGGATTTTGGCGAAAATATTTATTCGATCAATTAAAAGCGGCATTTTATATTTTGGGGAAATTCAGACATTTCAATCTTTCAATATTTTTTTGGCGCTTGAGACTGTCAAGGCGATAAGGAAATACAATTTTGTATTATTGCGTGTAGATTTTGCTTAAACTGCATTTGCCAAGATCTAATAAAAACCCAGTTTATCATTTAGCCTCAAAATTTAAGTAAAAAAATGATTTATTATCTTACATTTCACTAGGTTAGATGAGCTATGGATAATAAATCCTATAAAAAATATTCATAAAAGCTTGACTCATTATATCAGCCATAGGATGACCACTGCTGAACGTAGCCCTCCCCGATTTACAGAACAACTGATCTCGTGCGGTCTGAACCGAACGGCTCCCAGCAACCTTTCCAAATGACATAACTTAAGCCCCTTTTAAAATAATGAATTTTAAGACCACTATTTACGCTCAATTAATTAATCGTAATCAATATATTCCAGCGAATTAAATAACAAGAAACGTCAGTAAAAACACGATTAATCAAATTACCATGAATGGTAACGTGCCTTACGAGATAATCGTCACAGAAGCAATAATTATTGCTATACAGAAAATTCACTTTGTTGTGTTTATTTATACTAAAACAGGCAATTTAGGAGTACTGTGTTCATAGTAACTTCATGCTTGAATGCCTTTAGTAACGCAAAAGTATATTCAAATTTACAAAGAAAAAGTTTAGTGACGAATATTCCTCAAGGGTTCTAAGTTATCATCAGCCATCACCTTGTTACTTGACCAATAGATTGCGCGCATTAAAAGATTTTAGCATCAACGCAATAAGGCTCATTTTACAAAGAAAAACCACTTTGAGTAACACAGGGCCTATCGTGCCGAAATCAGCAAAAGTGAAAGAAACGCGCTAGCGCACGACATAGCCGATTCTCGGTAGAGTTAGTGCGCGGCTCGCTCGCTCCCAGCACGGGTCTATCGGTGATTTGATTTGGAAATGTTCTATTGTGTTTGCATGTGTGCTCTGTGATAAAAATACTTCCTCTTGTCTTTATAATATTGTGCAAGAGATTGGAGACTGATTCAAGCAAAACTGCAGTGATGCCTATATGATTATGATCTTTCAAAACATCAGCAACAACTCGAGAGATAAAACTGGTCTCTGATGTGGATTAAAAGTCGATAGAATTGTCGAAAGAGATTATAGTTCCAATTGTGTCCTTCTTTCTTGAAGTGAAGTTTTATGTCATGTCTATAAATATCTAATGTAATGCATTTGATTGATTGTGAAGACTAGTTCATTGGTTTGGTTCATAATATTGTTATGAAAGCCGTTACTGGTTTGCTGACATTGACCTTTTTAGCTTTCTTATCAACTAGAATAAAATAGAATAGGATAGAAGAATAGAATAGAATACTAATTTATTGTACACCAGGAATAATAAAAATGGCCGGCCTTATCGCTGAAAGCGACTTCTTCCAGGCAACCTTTGCCTTTTTTTTGTTTTTTAACTAGGTACCTTAATTTCGTGTATTCTTGTAGCGCTTACTCAAAGTTTTGCTCTCTGATGTCGTTCTCATTTTGTCTCGCTCGATGCAGTATGAGTATTGTTTTATGGTCGCATTATCCACGGCCTTCGTAAGCTGCAAACATTTAGTATTCCACTGGTACTGCTATTGTTCAATGGAATGTAAATAATCGAAACCATGAACTTTGGTTTCCGGCTCGTACATTTTGTAATGTGACATTGAATTATTCTAATACGGGTGTTTTATGCCGGAAGTATCTTTAACCTCGTGAGACCTTATGCCTTGTATGGTGAATATAAAAGTCAAAAAGTCAAAAGTCAAATATTTTTATTCATTAAAATCACAAGGATCACTTTGATACGTCAATTTTACTGCCTGTTCCTTCGCGACCAAGCCAGGAAAGAAAGCCAAGAAAACCAGGCTGGTTGTTTTTTTTTTAATGATCCTTTTACAATAGGTACATAATACAGAAAAGAAATTACGTCTAAATTGTAACATTTTGAACGAGTTGGGGCAGTTTCAATCCCAAGCTTCTCTATCATCTAAATAATCCGATATTTTATAGTAGGCTCTTTTATAAAGATTTTGTTTAATTACGTTTTTAAATTTGTTAATTGTCAATTTTTGTACATCCCTTGGGAGTTTGTTATAAAAGCGCACACCTTGCCCTTTAAACGATTTACTAACTTTATGGAGTCTACATGTGGCAACAGCGAGTTTATCTTTATTTCTAGTATTAAAATTATGATTATCGCTATTTTTTTTTAAACAAATTAATATTTATGTGAACATACATTAGATTTTTATAGATGTAATGTGCGTAATGATTCTCTGGGGCCCATATTATAAATTGCACGAACAGCCCTCTTCTGCAGCACAAAAACGGTGTTTATATCTGCAGCACTCCCCCACAGCAGTATACCGTATGACATAATGCTGTGGAAGTAGCTGAAGTAAACTAGTCTAGCTGTGTCTACGTCTGTAAAAAGACGGATCTTTTTGACTGCGTATGCCGCAGAACTAAGTCTCTTCGACAACCCATCAATGTGAGGGCCCCATTGAAGCTTATTATCTAGGGTTATACCTAAGAATACGATGGTGTCCACAAGAGCCAACTCCTCGTCTTTGATTTTTATGTCTGCTTTATATTGCTTTATATTTATATTCCTTTTAGACCTGATTATTCTATGATAAATTGCCTAAGTTGTATGAATATACAGGGTGTTTGGTAATATACTGACGATATTCAAGGGATGGTTTCTCAAAACAAAAAAGACTTCTCGAAATAAAAAACTACTAGTCAAATGTAATTTTAAAGAAAATCGACTAAGTTTAGGTGATTAATTAGTTCGATATAAAACTTACTGCCTACTCTTGCAATCGACATCCAAAAATAAAGGCCGATTTGATATCTCTTTCGGAAATGGCTGCGGGCTTTGGGTTAGAAAGGGACAAGAGATATCTCGAGACGTCACAAATACAGTATCTGTGGTTAGATGGCAAGCATTATGCAATAGCAAAACATGAGTTTAAAAAAAGTGTATGTTTTTGCATGCCAAAATAAATTTTACATTTCTGTGGTAGGTAAACATTTCACAAATTTATTTATTATACTCATCAAAATAACCCTTTCATTTTTGTATATTATCAACATGTTTGTATATTATCAACCACCTTATATAAAAGATCGATTGACGTTGTCTATAGGTCGAGACCTGGTTTAAATTGTTGTAGGTTACTGTGTCCTTATCATTCAAATACAGATGTTTGCAATGCAGTATTGCATTTATGATTTCTTTATGTATTCATGAATGCGAAGGCTTCGTCTGTTGTCTGGTTTTATACAACACTAGCTGTTGCACGCGACTTCGTACGCGTTACACCACTAAATGTGAAGGTAACTTAGAAATAAAGCTAAACTCTCTGTTGCAACTTGACTTGACACCCCATTTTTATCCCATGAGACCTGATTTATAGGATATATGGTAGCCTATGTGGTGATCCAGGTTTTAATTTATGTATATGGGTGAATCAACTTTTAAGGTACTCCTTTTGTGTCCCTGTCATGTAAATAGCAATAAAATCGGTATTTTAGTTTAGAATATGGTGGTTTTGATGTTAACGTAAAATTAGATCCTGTGTTAACATGGTAGTTTCATAGTTTTTATAGTTTTAAGCGAAATTTTAGTTTTTCTTATGGTAACGCAGCACACCATAAGCAATCTCCATACAAAAAAACTGTCCCCAGGCCTAGGTGAAGAAGCTGCGTTACCATAAAAAAACTAAAATTTCGCTTAAAACTATAAAAACTATGAAACTACCATGTTAACACAGGATCTAATTTTACGTTAACATCAAAACCACCATATTCTAAACTAAAATACCGATTTTATTGCTATTTACATGACAGGGACAAAAGGAGTACCTTAAAAGTTGATTCACCCATGTACCAAATTTCATCGAAATCGGTTCAGCTGTTACTGCGTGATTGAGTAACAAACAAACATCCAAACTTTCGTAATTATAATATTAGTGTGACTAGACGTAAACACTATCCTCGACCTATACTTATATTGTTACTACCTATTAGAAATACAGTAGGTAGGTATCTACTACCTTCACACCAACCAACACACCCAAACCGCAACTCTACTTCTCGTTTTTGGCTAAGAAGGCAAAACTTTCTGTACACTCAAACAAAGTCGTTCGGGGACCTATCTCTAATTCAATTTAGAACCACTAAAGTGTTTTCGCGTTTAACTCGATACAAAACAATTGGACACGGACGTAATAAATTAAGAGCGATGCGTTAGAATCCTCATCAATCAGCTGGCAAATGAGATCGAACAGGTCCCAACCTCTGAACAAGATTTATCCATTCCAATTCCGTTTGTTTTCTTTGCACTCTAAATTTAGCATACTGTGAATTTATTCCCGCTTAATTGTTAAAGGGTTGAATTTATTATAGAAATTGTTGAAATATGGTTTTGTTTAGGTAAACAGGCTCTGACCCACCTGATAACAATTTCGAATGGGCCGCACTAAGCTTGTGTCACTAACTAACATGAAAACCACTTTCCTTCTAGATATTGTTCTATCCGTTATCTGGATCCCACAAGACAAGCTTTGCTTAGTTTGGGGCTAGATGGCGCGGTGTGAAATGTCCAGCATTATTATTATTATTATAATAACAAGTTTTACCCACAAACCATCTGTTTGTGGTAAAACTGTAACTAAATGATTTCTACGTTCTTTTACACGAGGTTCCGAAAAAATATCGTAGACTTAATTTAAGTCCCAATGAGAGAGCCAATGACGTATGCGTTTAAACATTCTGAAAGGGAGTTTTGTAGAGAAATTCGCCTGATTGGGTACCTGACTTTATTACTTCTGGTCAAGTATAGAGTAGCCAGTAGCCACATAAAGCTGCATGTTGAATGAAGCTCAAGTTTATTTATTGCATCCATGATTTGTTGTTCTTGTTCAGAGATTTATAGTCCAACGAATTTACATTGCGTAGGTTCTTGGGTTACCTAGATCGGACATTCTATCTGCTTGTTGAAGGCTGCGCTGCTACTGTGACCTAAATGTAGACTCAAATCTTGTAACTAAACGTGTTTGAGAGTTTGAAGGCTGATCTTTTGATTTAATCTTTTTGTTTGTTCTCTATTTCAAAATATTTCTGCTTATCATATTTTTTATACTAAGAGATTCGAGGATGCCCATCATATTGTTATAATTTCCCACTGTAGAGCAAAGGTCTCTTTTTCCACTCCTCTCTGTCCAAGCTGATGTCCACCATGGGAATTAATATAGTCGTAAGCCTATTTTTTATCATTTTACTTGCCTTTCGCGAAATCAGTTTAAGTTCATACATAGCCTCTATTGATCGGTTCTATTTTCTTTCAAGAAGTTTCGTTATGAAAGCCCTGTTATATTAATATGTCGTCGGTCCAAACTTCGGCAATTAATTTGTTCTTCAAGTTAGGTATCTAGTTTTTCTTTGTTGCGGTCATGACCAATATACCAACATTCCAAATATTGTTTCTGACATGTAAGCTCATTCTTTATTAGCTTCATTTTCTTGACTTATTGATTTGGTTCGCTTCTCATGCTGTAATCAACTTTCCGTGTTTCTCAAAGGAATATATATGCCTTTAACCATTTCTAAAGGGTAGCCTAACGAATTTTGGGCTGTCTTGAATGTTATTTCAACGAAAATTCGGGTCAAATGTTTTTCGAAAAGAGCGAATTGGCTTAACATTTTTCTACTTGAGAATCCTATCGCGTGCCAAGTAGGGCCAAGTCATAAGTCGCTTACACAAGCACATCACTAGGCGCCTGTCACTCACTGCAAACTATAAACTAGTTCAATGTTAAATCACATTTATAAAGTTGATCTTTTATTTTAAAAACAATTCGAGTTCGTATTCCGAGAAATCACTGAATTCGCTGCATACGTTCATAGACGATCAGGATTGTTTAATCAAATGACATTGAACTGTCATTTTCATACATATGTTTATTCATATGCAAAGGTTATTGTACAAGCTGCAGCTAATATTATGCTGTTGCTGGTATCTGTTGTATTATAATAATAATAATAAATAAATAGTGCATTTCACACAGCGCTATCTAGCCCCAAACTATCAAAGCTGGTACTTTGGGAACCAGATAACTGATATAATACTTATACATTTTCTTTTGTAAATACATACTTATAATAATAGAAAAACATCCAGACCCGGAACAAATATCTGTAAATCTTGCAAACATTTGTTCCGTGGCGGAAATCGAACCCGCTACCTCCTATGTCTCAGCCGGCTATTCGCCCACTGCGCCACGGAGGTCGTCATATTGTGACAGACGTCTGTGATAGTAAATCTTTTGTATGAACAAATAGGTATATTTCCCATGTCATCAAGTAACGCTCGCAAACGAGGTGACGACGCGTCATTTTCGTCTCCTTTCAACCTACATCATCCTTGGTTGGGTAATAAATCTCGCATGTTGCTTACGCAGGATTTTCTCGGCTGGAAAGTGAGAGGTGAATGAAAAACTGTAAGAGGTGAAGTGAATTTAACTGAAAGTGGTGATACTCTTTATCTTATGTTACGTCATAAAATACATGAGGATCGTTCAAAATGCGTGTATACTTCAAGGAATACAATGTTAGAGTGGTGAGTTATACTGCCGTTGAATGTTTTCACAAAAACTCACAAATTGTGTTAAATACGAGGCATGCCTTTTAAGTTCTGTCGTTTCCATATTTTCCGGCAATTTTGAATTTGGAACTGTTCTATATTCGAATGTGTTTACATTTTGAATCTCAAAACAGTTGAAAGTATTAGGATGAATGCTATTGTTTAGTCACAGTTTCGATTTGAATCTGTCAGGTCACGTACGAAAATGAATCTTTCTAAGGAAAATGTTCGTGCAATAATTTTCTACAACTTTAGAAGAGGCCTGACACGGCTTCAGTGTTTAGAAGAGCTAACATCTGTGTTCAGTGATGTAGCCCCATGTCTGCGGACTGTCGAACGCTGGTATTTAGAATTCCAGCGTGGACATACTAGTGTTAGTGACAGATTTCGCGAAGGACGCCCAAAATCCGCCTTCACTGAAGATAACATCATTGCTGTGAGACAACTAATTCTCGAAGATCGTCATGTGACGTATCGAGAGATAGAGGCTCTATTAGGCATCTCAGGGACAACCATTCAGAAGATCTTGCATGAAGCGCTTGGTGTGAGAAAGCTAGTTTGCCGTTGGATACCGCATCTGCTTTCCGACGATCACAAGGCGGCCCGCGTCAGATGGTGTAAGAAAACTCTGCAAAGGTTCAACCGAGGGGAGTCAATCACGTCTACGACATCATAAGTGGTGACGAATCTTGGATCTATGCCTACGATCCTGATACCAAACAACAATCTACAATCTGGGTCTTTCAAGACGAGCCAAAGCCGACTAAAGTTGTTCGTTCTCGAAGCACTTCAAAGAAGATGGTGGCCACGTTCGTTGGAAAAACCGGCCATGTTGCGACTATTGCACTTGAAGATCGTAGAACGGTTAACGCAGAGTGGTATACTACAGTTTGTTTACCACAAGTCATCGCCGAACTTCGAAAATCTAACTCAAAGCGACGCATCATCCTGCACCACGACAACGCAAGCTCACACAGCGCTCGTCAAACGATTGAGTATTTGAAGCAGGAAAAAGTAGAAATTCTTGACCATCCTCCATACAGTCCTGACCTAAGCCCTAACGATTTCTTTACATTTCCTAAAATTAAGAAAAGTCTTCGTGGTCAAAGGTTCCAGTCCGGTGAAGAAGCAGTCGACGCTTTCAAGACAGCCATTTTGAACACCCCACTTTAGAGTGGAATAAATGTTATAATAACTGGTTTGAGCGAATGGAAAAGTGTTTTAAGCTACGTTGTGAATACTTTGAAAAACAATAAAAAGTACTATAAGGTTCTAGATGTGTTTTTTTCTTCAAACGACAAAACTTAAAAGGCATGCCTCGTATCCTGTTTTCAGAGAAAATATTGTTTATAACTATGTTAGTTTTTACTAAAAACCTAGTGACTATTGGTGAAACAGGACGGAAAGGTTTTAGTAGGAAAGTCTCGAACAGCTTTATCCATAATAAGTTTTTATGTTGAAAAATTACTTTTTCAAATCATGCTTATATAAAATTCATAATTGGAATCGCAAGCAGATTCATATGAATCCAAACACTAGTAGCCCACCATCCATTCAGAAGTTCCGTTGTCTAGCATCCGTCTCCATCATGCGCCCACCTCCATGGTACCATATTATTGCATTGTCACCGAAGTTACACATGTATTCCAAATTTCAGCTCAATCGGTTGAGAGGAACGGGTTTTAAATTCAATCGCAAGATTCCACCCGAACAAACATACATACATTGCAAGTTAATAAAAAGCTTGTAAAATAGAAAACTGGACATAATAATAAGACTCATGAAAAGCGAGATATAATGGTACTGATACCTAAGAAAACATCAGAAATAATAATTCCTAAATGTCTTTATGCTCTGACCACCTGTTTATTTGCAAGGCTCTTAGATTTTAATTACTTACAAGATTCCCTCATATCTCTATGGAACTGACAGATTAAAGCCTCGCCAAGACTGGATGCATAAAAAGCTATGATAAGGGTAAGTCGAGATAAATTCCAAGATCTAAGAAGTAATTAGTGCCAGGGAATAGACGCTGGAGACTTTAGTCCTTTACTAAGCCGGTTTGGATGGAATGTACATACCTACCTTTATAGTTTGTTAGAATTCTGAAGGGAACTCTAATAGATCTTAATTTGATTGTGTCTGAATAATTAAAAGAAGTAAACATATGTAACGAAATGATTTTCTGTTGAAAACAGTTGTAGATAAATCATGATATACCTGATTTAAAGCCCTTTCAACGCTCTGCTGCGAATACCTCAACAGCTCGTCACCGAGTTAGTCGTTCACTGATCAGTGGGGAAATTAATCAGTTTCATTTGGAGACCGGTAAATATGTATAATTCAATGAATTAAAAGTGGTTGGTACGATTAAGGACGGTCCCTACTACAATAATACTATGTGATTTGGTCGGGGTTTCAGCCACCTGTTTTTTTATACGGCTTGGAAATGGAACAAGCATATAGCCCACCTAATGTTAGTGGTAACCATCGCTGTTAACAAAGTACGGCTTCGTAGGTCACGCACCTTAGAAACGTGCTCTACGATGCACTGCGTCCATCAACTTGATGCTTTCAAACCTAAACACAGCAATGCTGCTTGGCGTCAGAAATGGGTAACAAATACATATTCCCAGGCTTGCCGGCTGATATGGCTCCCGGGCGGCCTCTACTCTATCTCTATATTATAGTAAACCTCTAAGCTAATTTTATATCAATCAGGTACTTATATAGCACAGATACGATAAATCGATACCAAAAACCTAATCAAGCAAAGCTCGGTCCACCAGTATTGTAATTTTGCGCCGTGCGTATTCAATCGTAATATTTTCTCGATTACTTGGAGGCTTGTCTAGTGTGATTCCGAATGCGATCATTTTCAGATTTCTAAAAAAGTTGTTTTCCACCTACCACAGATTTATAAATAGCTACTACCTATTACTACCTAGTTACCAGCTACATTGGATCGCTGCTGGAATCATACCATTGTCTTTATTAATTTCTTTGAATCTAGTATCAATTCTTTTATTTTTTCCAGCGCTCAATACCAGAATGTACGCCGCCACCGCCGTGCCGTCGAGCCCAGCCGTCGCCTCGCACGACCAGCGCTCCACAACGAGCATTACCAGTCGCCACATCTGTTCACAACGATCTTGCCGGTAAGTCTTATTAATGCAAAGAACCTATGATTTGTTTAATATCACCAAAGGAAACATACGTACAAAATTTCAATCAACGCGGTTTTTAATTCTTGTGCTTCTTCATTTAAAGGCAACCACATCTTGCACAGCGATTGATTTGTCACCGAGTTAATTTAGTTGAATGTGAACTGGTTTGTCTCTACCGGCTTAAAAATACGTCTTGATTTTTGTTCTGGAATTGTTAAGTTTTTGACTATTACCTCACTTGATGCCTTCATCAGGGCGTCAACATTCTTAATGAATGTCAGGCACGTAAAATAAAAAAATGTTTTATCGGGTATTGTTAGACAATGTAGTAATATGTTTCACCCAATTTAGAATCGGGATGGGTGGCAAAGGTAAATGATAATATCTATAATATTGCAATAAAAACCAATAAAACCTTATGAAATAATACACAGCTTTTTCACACAGGGAAAAACAACTCGTGAGAACAAATGGTTCTTACCAAAAATAATGTAACAAATCTTATTAACACGTTTCACCTATTATAAAATAGCGACCACAATAAAATAATCTACTCCAACAAGATAAATAACATTTCCCAACCCACATTAATAATACCACGATAGATAAAAATAAACGGGACTAAAGAAACTCTTAATTGGCAGTTGGCTTTTCTCACCATTTATTCCAATGAACAACTAGACTGCATTTGCATTTTATTTCCTTTGAGAATTATTTCCATCTTCAAGAATATATTCAAGAAATATAAGAATATTCAAAAAATATGTTCAAGAAAATGAACACTATAAATATATTGCAAATACCTACTTTGAATTAATATTATTTTGCTGTCTATTAGGTTGTATTTTGTTAACGCGTGTATTAAAATATAATAGTAATACATAAAAATTATAATTAAAAAAAACGCGTGTCGCAGATGCTGCAACAACACTACGGTGTCACTGAAAACCAGCGCTGCAGCAGTCGTAGCCGATTTATGATCATAATGTTTTTTTTTGTTAAGACGTGTCTTTTTATGTGTAACTAGCTGACCCGCCGAACTTCGTACCGCCTTGAAATGCTTATGACGCGGGCTGCCAATGTACGTCACCGGTAGAATTGTCAATCGGCCATCATTAGCTGCATCTATGTATGAGAAAATTAATTTTTGTTCATAATTTCTCTTTGCGTTAACTTTTCCGGTATTTATAGTTATATTTAATAGTTATTCTGCTATATTCGAGCGGAGACAAATCCAACAAATCAAAGATCATCATAATCGGTCCAGCTGTTCTTGAGTTATAAATGGTGTACTAACCCGACTTTGTTTTATTTATAAAGATTATGTATGTATGTCTGTGTCATAAATAATTATTTTCTAATTCTATTACGTCTCAAATGTCGCTATTACTAAACATTTGCTTAGTTTATTGTTCGTCGACAAGAAAACATTTCTTTTAATTACTGTTTATTCCGTTTACATAATAATCTGTTGAAAGTAAAGCGTTACGCCAAAACATCTGGCTTCATCAATTTGCGAAACATTACGATACACCAATTAATTGAAAAGAAAATTGATCCATGCGTGCCTATCAAGTTCGTATATCAATTATCGCTTCTTACATGAGCGTTTCTAGAAAAAGTGAAATCTGTATCGTCATTATTATAAACGTTGGTTCGTTTCTGTGAATCGCTTCCTCATTATCACTAATATAATAATTATCCCACATCTGATTCTGGATCTTGATCACTGCAAATTCTCTCTCATAGCCGGTAGGTTTCACCAACTAATTACGAGTCAAATTCTCTCAAGATAAATTGATAATGTTTGCTGACACCTGTCGATTTGATAAAGGTAAAGCGGGGTGGTAAATGTACCTACATCAGTCATGGGTCAGTAAAAATTCACCATTCATTCCACCGCAAGAATATGTCTATTCCATAAATATATTGATTTCGTCTCGACTTTACGTACGCTACTATCAAACTTCTTCATGGTTTTCTTAGTTGTTACTCCATCTTTACAATGCCATCTACTATAAACTCACGACAGAGACATGGCAAATGGCAATGTATTATGGGCGAATCGATGCATGCCATCAAATTCAGACCAAACACGCGACTACACTTTGAATGTAACCAGACACTTTCCACAATGACACCGCAGACTTATTCAAATTGATAGAATTCTCATTCCCCATTGATAAATATCTTCCGTAGAAGGCGATTCATTATTTAAACCACTTCAATTTATAGGCTAAAGGTAGACCAACTTTAAGAACCAAGCGAGTAGAAGTCTAACGGAGTTCCAAGTTGATGCCGAGTGTGAATAATTGAACAACCTACATGTAGTCTAGTGGGACCTGAAATATTGTGAACGTGGCTAGGTTCTGGTTCGTACATATAGGACAAGGCTGTTTGCATAGTGTACTCGTTGATGAAGTTTGCCTTCGGTTTGTTTGTCGGCTTTATAACCTGGGGGCGAGGATATTGGTTGTTATTTTTCATAATCTTGCTGAATTCTATATTGTAACTTAGTGAACCAATTCCTTAAACCGTTGTTCGTAGTTGATTACACTGTGAACTGAATACCCAGGCACCTGTTATATAATACGCTGATATCATGCTTAAGAATAAAACAAAAAATATATAGAGATTCTTTTAAATTAAGGATGGATTTCTAAATATTTTTCCATAGTCATTCCATTCGTCATTCAGCCCTAGAGCTCTCACATTTTTGCCATAACTGTGCCATCCACTTTACAGTCCTTTTATGAGTGGCGTTTTATGGCTTTTATAATACTCTTCTGGGGCGTAAGTCAAGTTGCAGGTAATATCGATAATATAACTAATTGCTGTGTCATCTTTTTGCTTGTTTTTGCAAGTCATCTTAAATCCCTTCCCTGGTACTTCAGAGATTGAGTTCTTCCCCCCGATTATGCTGCAACTTCCCAACACACTGTATAAATCATCTTACATTTTATTCATCATTTTATTGGCCTCAATAATGTAAATGGCTTGGTTAGCCATTTTACATATAAGTTTACTTTACAGCCTATTAGGCTAATCTAAAAGATTCTACGCCCTTAGAAATTCTGGTTTTTCTGACATCCTGCAAAAATTTTAATCAGTTGGATCAAGATGGCATGATTGGGTTTTTTTTCGAAAAGCCGAGTGATAAAAATAACGGGTTCACACAGTTGAGTGCAAAACTAAATTATTGCTGAAAACCATTGATCGACTCTTCAGCCGTGAAAGGTTGTTCACAGGCAGCCATGTCACATACACGTAACACTTACTTTGAGGTGACCCTACCAGGGTTCTCCTTATGCTGCCAAGTTGTGTGGAAGTAACCTTGTTGAGATTACTGCGTTGGTTGTACGTGTGAAATTATTTTGTTAATGCAGAGCGGGGTAAAAGTTCTTTGCGCATAACATTTTTATATTATATGATGAACAGTTAAAAATAAGTAGAGACATGAAACTATCAACTCTGATCCAATTTGTTCATAATGTTGACAGGATGACAGGAAAACCAGAATTTCTAAGAACGTAGAATCATTTAGATATATGTCTTCAATTGGATGTTTGTATAAAGGGTATGTTGAAGTAAAGGAACCTGTTGATAAACGCTTCTCTAAACCAGTATGCTCTTGACCCTGACCGTGGCCTTTAAGCTGAGAAAGATAGCAATCTTGAGAAGGATGCCTTTCGTTTAAATGACCTAACAAAAAGAGAGGTTTGTAAATATTTTTCAAGCACTCCTTGCACTAACGCGCTCAAACGACTCAATGCAAAAGAAACCAAAAAGGAAGGAAAACTCAGTATTTTCCGGGAACTTATTAAGAAACATTTTCTGTAATATTCCCATAGTTAAGGTAGTATTTATTCTAGGTAACTTTTTCTTTTGTTTGCATGAACAAAGTTTATGTAAAAATGTTGTTCAACAATTTCGCTGCAGAACATAAAATATAATACCGTTTTAATTAGTCTTCGGTCCTGATATAACAGTAATTTTTATATAAAAGCTTTGAAAATACCTGCATCACATTTATATAAAACAAAGCTACCTAAAATTACATTATTTTTTTTTAATTTAATGTCCCTTGAAGCTGTAATTTCTGTTTTATCTAACAAAAATTAATAGTACTCGTCGAGAGACAATAGTTTACAAGGACTTCAGGTGAAGGCGGGGCCTTGCTCCATTTCTAGCAGTCTCGTGGACGACCTCAGGGACTTTACCCCGGCTCTTGAAGGTTAAGGTTCAAGGTCCTCGCTAAACCAGCAAGTCTAATGCGCCAAGCCTCTTTCTATTCAGGAGAATTGCAACGCAATCGCATCCAAATAAAATAATGCTTCGGGTATGCAGAAACTGCTTAGTATTTTCCTGCAAAGTACTATCATTTTGAGCTTCAGTAAGTTTAATGAACGAGACAAGACTGAATGTTAAAATCCAACCAATAAGAATTAAGGTTTTTTCGTTATATGGAACACAATGAAGCAAGACTTTGCTTAGGTGTAGTGAAGAGAGTTCTATGGACAAACTTACTGTGAAAGAGTTCGGCCGGTGAAGTACTATAATTATTATCCTACCTATTACCAAACAGCACAGCAATGGTACCGGTTAAATTACAGGCAAATAAGACTATTCACCTGTATGTCTTGCGATGCCTTGCAGGTCTCAAGCTGTTCCTTCTGTTCTGGTTCCCAGAGTAGGTACAAGCTTTACTTAGGCCCGTAAGATCAATAGCAGTTTAAACTAAAATTCTAAGCTTAAACTAAAAATTTTCTTTGACAGTGATGGTTTAAACTTAGAATTTTAGTTAAAACTGCTATTGATCTTACGGGTCTTAGTTTGGGGTCTAGATAGCGCTATAAAGAGTTTAAAGGGTCTAGATAGGTTTAAATATTCAGAATTTAAAATAACTAGCATATTGTGCATAAAACAAGACCGGTTAAGTACGAGTAGGACTCGCGCCCCGAGGGTTCCAAACCTAGATAGGTTTATTTATATTAATTAAGCAGCGCCATCTAGATTGTATTACCGGTAAACCAAGAAAACTTTTAAGACATACCTAAAAACTGATACAGACTTCGGTATAATTTTCCTGTAATCTTAGCATCTATCAATCATATTAATTTCAGATTTTACACTTCGCAAACTTCGGAGATAAGGGGTGGTATTTTTTTCGTAATTTTTCATCATAGATCCAAAACTATAAAATAAAACAATAAGAAAAAAAATGGTTTGGAATGTGTAAAACAATCTCTTTGATATTATACCCCACTTAACCTAGTAACCCTATTTTGAGATTTTTACTCCCACGATTTTGGCTTTTTTGCCCATCAAAATGAAAATATTTTTGATCATTATACATTACTATTCCAAATTTCAATGAGATGGGCTCAGAAGTTGCAGAGATAATCAGCTGTGTGACAGACGGACGGACGGACGGACAAAGTCGCACCATAAAGGTTCCGTGGTGAAATAAGCACCACCTCTGATGAACGCTATCCAACGGATAAAAAATATATACTTACGTCTTTTGTTTTTACGTGAAAACAGATAAAGAGAGAATGATTTTTATCCATCAATTAGTACTGGACCACACACGCGCATGCTAGAGTGGAGTGGAAGGAAGGAAAAGAGGCCTTTGCCCTGCAGTGGGACAGTACAGGCTCCAAATACCATCTGAGGTTTTCCCGTTAGGCTACAACATGGCACGCTTCAAGAGAAATGTTAAAAGGTGTCTACAGGGTAGGGAACGCGTCGACAATACCCCGGGTGTTGCCGGTGTCAATAGGCGACGGTGACCGCTTACCATCAGGTGGGCCGTAAGCCTGTTTCCCCGCAAATAACATAAAAAAAATAAAAAAAAAATAAATATTACTGGACATTTCACACAGAGCTATCTAGCCCCAAACTAAGCTGAGCTTGTACTATGGGAACCATATAACTGATAGAATACTTATATACTTTTTTTTTGTAAATACATATCTACTTATAATACATAGAAAAACAAAAAAAAAAAATTAGTACGCGGAGGTCGTGAAATAGGAACTTTGTGTTATAAATATGACATATTATCTTCCATTAAGCAATGATCCTCTCCATCCAAAGGTTGTCTGGAAGAGATCGCTTTGTTAAGCGATAAGGCCGCCCATTATGCTTAAATTTATTTGTTTTATTTTTATTTTTATATCTGTTGTGTCCAGCTTGTATGGTATAATAAAGAACTTTCATTCATTCATTCATATTATCACTAAGTAAGTAATTTTCATGTGAGACAAGCCGTAAGAGATATTACTTACAAGTACTTTTATCCCTAATGGGTTTTACATGTTTGACAAGGCTTTTCGAACATAAGGATCCATCCAAGCGGATAAGGGGTGAGTGAGTGTCAAAAATATTAACTCAAGTGAGAACGTCAAAGAACCACCAACCAAAAACCAAAACATGAAAACCTCTTTGTCAAGTTACGTATGAGAGTATTAAACAAAGTATAAAGTACTACTCATTCGGTCACATTACATTGAAAACCTTTTCGGTCGACACGTAAAATTCGTCTACGCGCGTGTATTTGGATTACAACAAACTATATTGCTAAATTCCATCTCGTTACTCAAAAGTTTGGCTCCGAAGGTCGACGAGATCGTTATGCCCTTTTATGTCAAGACTCAATCCAAATGCTTCATTTAATTTTGATCGTACTTTACTTGCTTAAGATGAAATCTACTTAGATTATATTTCATTTTAACCTTATTAGTTAGTTAAAGATTCTATTGTACCTAATATATTTAAATTAAAAATAGGTTTAATCCATACTAATATTATTAATTCTAAAATAACTATGCACGTCTGTTTGTTACGTTACACGTTATCACGACTAAACGGCTGGAGCGATTTAGATGAAATTTGGTATACACATAGGTAGATTATGATCGAGTGAGACAGGCTACTTTTTACCCGACTGCGCAGAAGGGAAATATTTTTATTGACGTGGTTTGTCAAAGCCGCGGGCGGAAGCTTGTAGTATATAGATATTCTTGAAATACTACCACCGTATTTATTTCTGTCGCCAAGCAGTAATGCACATTTCACACAGCGCTATCTAGTCTCAAACTAAGCAACGCTTAAACTATGGAAACTAGAAAACTGATATAATACTTAAACACTTTTTTTTGCTGGCTCTTATCTTACAAAAAAAATAGTCGGTCTTCGATCTGATGATAATTACTTTATGTTGTGTTTATAAAAATACAATTATGTGGATTGAAAATTCAAAGCCTGTTTACTTTATTCTTCGTTACTTATGATACAGCATCAGGCAATCAGTGTCATTTTTCGCCTTTTTGCCTTCATCTATCAACCCGTCAGTTGTGTTCAGTCATCACGATATTTTTTATAATTCATTGTATATGAAGTATCTTAGTTAATGACTAGTTTTTATAGATTTCAAGCATGAATTATATATATGCATTGTACCTATGTATTTAAGCAATGCTATCTAATTAAATATTAAATACAATCTTTAGTATACGCTGGAGTATTGCGCGACTGCAGTACCTCGAGTGCTGCAGGAGTTTATAGGCGGCGGTGACCACTTAACATCAGGAGGCCCGTCAGTTTGTGTGTCTACAAGTTTAATATAAAAATAAAGGTATTAAGAAGATATTACTAACAAACAATAGATTTATATTTTTACAACCTTAACACCATTAATTGTAAGCCGAATTCAAATGAAGGAGAAAGTTCTCATTTCATGTGAATATTATTTCGCCATTATTTATTATTTACTTTACGAGTTTTTTTCGGTATTCGTGAACAGAAATGATATATAATTATTCAAAGTACTCTAGGAAATGTGTTTCACAATTTATAAAAGCATCATATATCTTCCAACGCAGCCTTTCCAATTACGACAGCTTATATCATATTTTCTGATGTTGTTCTCGTGCGATTTCAGCTCACATTATTTCAGTTTTTTTTCTAATATATAAAAACTTGTGATATGTTTTGTGTCAAACGTGGTTCTTTGATGTTTTTACACAATTTAAAAAAGTTTTTAATAAAAGGTGTTATGCAATAAAATATGTACCATTTTTTTTTACGTGAGGAAATCCGTCATGGATATCTTCCGCCTTGGGAGGTGGTGGCGGAAGATTATGTCAGACTCTTACTGACTCACGGGGTTTCTTCTGAACACCTTTGGTCGATGCTGTGGGTACGCTTTGCATTCTTCCATGGCTTCAACGGTGTTGGCTTCTTGCGAGTCCCATTTGTTTCCAATGCCTTATCCCTGGTGTGAGAAGTGCGCGGAACCTCCACGCACGCCACCGCCTTTATTATGGGGGACGGATATCGTGGAGGTTTCTCCTCCTACCCCTGACTCTCCTTCTGCGAATGCGATTGGTAGTAGTAATAAAATATGTACCTTAATCATCATCACCATCCACAGCCCGACTTCACTGTTGGCCATCTCAAATTTGTACCATCCATCGCGATCCTGCGCAGCTGCGCTAGTCAGGTATCGACGGCTAATCCATACGTGATATTATAAATTGGAAAGTAACTCTCTGTTTGTTACGTTTTCACGACTGAACGGCCGGACCGATTTCGATGAAATTTGGATAGATTTTGACGGGGATTGGGATATAGGCTACTTTTTATCCGACTGCGCAAAAGGGTAATGGTTTTTAATGACAAACGCGGGTGGCAGCTAGTATACAATAAACTAAGTATGTACCTAAGTATACAAATATACTTAGATTTAATAAATAGACAATTCGTGATAAAAATTCCTATATTTATCAATGGTTCCATACACAAGAATAATAAATTTCAAAAATCTAGTTCGTTTTGGTTTTATTATTTCAGTCACGAACATTACGAAGTTTTTAAAAATGCCGCTGTTATATCTTTACGTGTAATAAAAAGGTGAATTTGATATATTATCTCAATTACTAAATCTAGATTTTTTTGTGCCCAAGAGTAATTCTAGCCTAATAGCTAGATTTATTTTATCTGCAGTGTCGTCATTAGACGTGACACGACGTAGACACTGCTAACGTCGTTATGTACGAGGCTAGATAAAAATAATTTCTCAAAAAAAAATGTGAATGTTGCAGAATTTTTATTGACCTTTTATAAATTCTAGCTTGAATTTTACGTCAAAACGTGTTAAGCATTCTCCATTGAATATTCTAATTTACATAGTTCATTGACATGTTTAAGGATGATCTTGGAACATAGCAAACGCGGGTTATATTTGAGTACTAGCTGTCGCCCCCGGCTTCGGGCGCATGGTAGTGCCATAATAACATTACCCTCCTTATGCGCAGTCGGGTAAAAAAATGTCCCACCCCCGGTCATGATCTAAATGTATATAGGTACTAAATTTCATCGAAATAATCTTCGAAATAAGAAGAAAATCTTTATATCCATTATAATCACAAGGATCACTTTGAAACGTCAGTTTTACTGCCTGTTCCTTATACATATCATATTTACCCACTAAATACGTTTAGGCATCGTTGCGCGCCCTAAGTTACGGTTTTTGTTAATTTCTCTTCATGGGAGGTGGGTGTTATTTTAGTTATGATTGCTCGTATTGTGAGTTTACAACTCGACACGTGTTTAGAGGCGTGTGCCAGTCAGGTCAGTCGGTACGGTTCGTTGGGGCGCGCTTACGTTTATTCTCTATTCAAAACCTATTCCGAATAAATAGATTGTAACGATTTATTTATCTTTATTCCGAGAATCTTCATTTTTAATTTCAACGGATGTTTAAAATTGTTGGAGTTGAATGTATTGTAAAGAAATGTTCGTGCATTAATCGCGATATCCGATCTTCGCCAAAACAACTGTCTAATTGAACACAGTAATTTCTTGTTATTTGGATTTCGTATTCTGCTCCCGCGCATGTGCCAACGTTTTCGCAGCGACCGATGACACCGCGAGCGTTTACCCTAATTTGTTTTCGTATTTCGCGTCAAGAAAACATTGTGTTGTCGAGATTTCATTGTTGTGTATCATTTTCGCTTTTAATAACAGTATTTCGAGGAAAAACTTGGTAATTTCTTGCGTGTTCCCGTCGCGTGCTCAGGTTTCAGTTGTGATTTTTTGTTTGTGGAAAATGGAATTGTTACTTGTGCAAGACGGACCGATTGTGATATCATGGATTTTGTTCCTAGTTCTAATCTGTCGGTGTTACTACCAGATTGGTTATATCAACGTTGCTGGTAAGTAATATTAATAATACTGGATATTTCACACGGCGCTATCTAGCCCCAAGCTAAGCAATGCTTGTGCATATAGATTCATATATATATATATATGCAGTATATATATTTTTTGTAATTTCATACTTATAATATTATCTTATTATTTTATTTGTATAATAAATGACCTTTTAAACCTTATTTCTAAAACTATTATGCCCATTGTACTGAGGAACAGTCTTTAATATGGGGTTCTTCCGAGTGATGCCTTTGGTGTTACTAACGTCCATAGGCTACGGTAAACGCTTACCATCAGGTGGGCCGTATGCTTGTTTGCTAACTTAGTAACATTAAAAAAGAACAATCTATGTATTTACAGCTGTGCAAAGCTTGATCAAAAGTAAATTCAATAAAGTTGAAAACAATCTGAACAATCAACAATCGGAGTATGGAAAACTTCACAGATGTCTATTCAATAAAACTGTTATAAACTGCCGTTGAATGAATTGTTGGTTTGGAATATAAACGTATGAACGGCTATAAATCGAACTGAAATCAAATAGTTACGTATTCGGATGGCGTGAGAACGATCGCACATCATCGTAAGGAAATAGGATCACAACTTTATGAATCTCTATGGTGGATGTCTTACTGCATATAATCTACGTCGATTTAATGTTTGACATTCCACACAGCGCTATCTAGCCCCTAAGAAAAGCTTGTTCTATGGAAGCCAGATAACTGAAAGAATACTTACATACATTTTTTTTTGTAAATACATACCTTAAATAGAGAAACACTATTGTGGGTATATATATACATACACCCATAGTGAACATTCCTTACCTAACAGATTTCAAGTTATCTAATAAAGTAATAACATACCTGTGATTTTTTTTTATAATTGTCCTCCAAATCAACTTGGGCAAATTGGCGTTGTATGTATGTATGTTTGTTTGCCCGAGGATAACTTTCAAAGCGTTGATTCGATCATCGTAAAATTTGGTATATAGTTATGGCACAATTCTAGTGTGACTAAATGAGCTAATAATGTTTGGGGGTTGTTGAGATATTGGGATTCAAAAGGGGTAAAAAAAAATATTAGTCGATCCGGTCAAATGGCACGTCTAATAAAAGGTCTTCATTAGTACATATCGACCCCGTTTTTATTTTTAGTTTCAACTTTTAGTTTTTGAGCTATTACGTTATTAGCCATAATAAAAACTGTACTTTGATGAAATTCACAGGGTCCACCAGTGACCCCACAGTGCTGAAATTTAATATTTCTGTAGGTTTAGTGACACAAATATATAGAAAAGTCTGAAATCCAGAATAACTGCAATTTCTACCCCAAGAAAGAGTGGCCATTAATATGAACCCCGTTACTTGTAATTTGAATGAAACTTTAGGTCAAGTAATATGGTTATGCATTTCGTGGCACTATTTTAATAGTCAAAGATTACAAATACATATTTATTTGTTTTATGGAAGAGTCGCGAGTTCTCAGTTCGGGACGCATCACTAGTATATAAGTAAATAACAGTATTAAGAGTAGGGTTAGTCGTCTCCAGCGACTCGATTTAGCCACAAAGTAACCGATGAAATTCAGATTCGGAGAGTCATTGAGTTCCAAAACTGTTCTTCTAAGTATCAAAGTTTTGTCTAAGAATTTAGGGGTAGCGACCGTCTGGTATCAACCAATTGGAACATACTGTCTTTTCAATTTTATACGATCTTGGAAACTTGAAAAGTCTAGACAGGTTTCTTTAGATTCGGCCACTGGCCTCTCGCCTCCACTACATTATAGAATCTTTAAAATTTTCCGCAATGGAACATAAAATGAAGTGACGCAGTTCAATTCAATTTCAAATTTTACGTATCTTAACATAAAGTTTAGGTATGTGCAGCTAGTAAATAAGCTTATATAGTTAGTTTTAACAGTATATAAAGGGACGAAGAATAAGATAACATTTTTTTTCAATAATCTATACTGTCCCACTGCTGGGCAAAGGTCTCCCCCATTTCCTTCCATTCCTTGCGTTCTCCAGAAATCTCCTGCCAGTCAGAGTGGAACCCATCCAGATCGTTCGCGGTCTGCCTCGTTGCAGTCGTCCTGTAGGTTGCCAGTCGGTGGAGATCTTAGTCCACCTTTCAGGGTGCATTCGAGTGACATGACCCGCCCAGTCCCATTTGAGTCTTGCAGCCTTGTACCCCACATCGATGATTCCGGTCATAGAGCGTAGAGTAGTGTTGCGGATTCTATCGGTTCGCTTAACACCTAAAATGCTACGCTCCATCGCTCGTTGGCATACCCCGAGTTTGAACTTTTGTGAGTCCGTCAAAGACCAAGTCTGAGCACCGTAGGTTAGGATAGGTAAGATACACATGTCGATGAGTTTTCGCTTAAGTGACAATGGAAGGTTGCCCTTCATTAGCTCTTTCATGGACCAGTAGCTCTTCCAAGCGTTGTCGACACGACGGTCTACTTCTCGATCTTGTCTGTTCTTGAAGGAGACTAAATTAAATTAGTAAATTAATTTTTTAACTAATTAATTATTTGTTTTGTCAATAATATACCCCCTTTCTGCGCAGTTGGGTAAAAATTTGCTCATGTCTCAATCCCGGTCATAATCTATCTATATGGGGTGTTTGGTAATATATGTACAAAAATAAAAAGGGTTATTTTGATGAGCATAAATAAACATTTGAAATGTTACCACAGAAATATGAAATTTATTGTGGCATGTAAAAATAAACACTTTATTAAACTTATGTTGTGCTATTGCATAATGCTTGCCATCTAACCACAGATACTGTATTGGTGACGTCTCGAGATAGCTCTTGTCCCTTTCTAACCCAAACCCCGCAGTCATTTCCGAAAGAGATATCAAATCGACCTTTATTTTTGGATCGATTGCAAGAATAGGCAGTAAGTTTTATATCGAATTAATCACCTAAACTATGTCAATTTTCTTTAAAATTTGATAATATAACTAGTAGTTTTTTTTTCGAGAAGTCCATTTTTATGATTTGAGAAACCGTCACTTGAATATCGTCAGTATATTACCAAACACCCTGCATGTATACCAAATTTTATCAAAATCGATCTAGTCGTTTAGTCGTGAAAACGTTATAAACAGACACTTTCTTTCTTTCTTTCTTTCTGGTGCGAATGATTTCCTATAAACTAATTACAACTATGTACTACAAACAGTACTCTGTTCATTATTCGATGCTCGCTCACATTATTTATGGGTGTCATTATTTATAGGTGGGTTAGAATAACTATAATTAGAGCAGTCATTATACCTTAGCACTAACTAATTACACTTTTAAACTCGACCTATCACTTAAATATGTTGGTATTATCGTCCCTAAAATTATCAGTCAGTCACTAGCCTATCATTACGCTCGTCATTTATCGTCAAATAGGTTAGAGCAAGAGCCAATTTATAACTTTTGTTATAAAATTTATTTAGTTATTTTTTATTCTGTGTATAGATACAAAGGCTGGATCCTGAAAATTGGTGTTAGATTGATTGAAGATAATTGATAATATTAAACGAGTATTTATCGCGTATGTACCTTTTTATTTAGGTATCATCCCGACGATGTTTGCCAGCAACCACGGCTGATGCAACACAGTCAAAACGTCGGTATAATAAATAAAAAGGTACATACGTGATAAATACTCGTTTAATGTTATTAATTATCTTCGTATCCGTTTAATATTAGTTATTATGTACAGATATCGCGAAAGTGTAAAAAATATAAACCTCATCTCCCAAAAATACTCATTATATCTTGATTGCAATTGATCGCTTACGCCCCTCGTGTAACAATGATGTAAAACTCAGGACAGCTTCAACAAGCCTGGAGCTTCGATCTGTGTACCTATACTGTGTCAGGGGCATGCTGCAAAATAATCTAGGAATATTAACTATAAAGTTAACTATATGTATTATAGGTAATACATGACCATAATTTTTTTTATACTCCTTGGATATATAACAAGTAGGTATATGACCCACCTGATGTTAAGTATAATATACCTTATATACCAATTCCACTAATCTCACTGTACCACCTCATGAATGATGTGAGATTATCGCGACTAGTTTCCGATCTAGGTCGGTCGGTCGGTCACCGTTAAAATAGATTCATGTCCACGTGCTGATCTAATTATTCAAATATGCCTGCATATAAACGTTAAAGTTTATTTTGTTTGGATGTTTTGACAGGAAGTGATAAAATTCACGAATGTTCTGTGTCTTTGTGTAGGGTGCCATTAACATTTTAGTTTCTTTCGAAAAAGTTTGTTAAATATATATTTTATTATTGATATAGCCCTATGCACCCTGACCGAGTTGATTCCTGTTTGTTATTGTTCTAAGTCTCTCAGTTCAGTGTGCCTTATGGTAAAGGCCTCTTCCAGCATTTTCCACTGAGATCTTCTTGGGTAACTCTTCTATACTGTACTAAAATATTTTATCTAAATCAACTTAAATCAAATATCTGCGGCATACCGCAGAAAGAACTGGAAGCACATTGAAATGACGTAAGAACAATAAGTTCATAGTTTCCTAAAGGTGGCTTCCCCTGGTCTTTGTTATTGCAGACGAACGTAGACAAACCCGCACCGACGCACCGTGGGAAGGGTCCCGTCCGTGATATCACAGACATGTCTGTAGCGGTTTGTCGGATCCGCCACGAGTCGGAACATCAAAGGCAGGGCAAGCGCGTTCAAAGCTCGTTCTACTTTCACATTTCATACAAAATGGCTTCGAATTTCGGATTTGTTGGAAGAGCCTCGGTGCAGTCCGTGGGTGTCTGTGGACGTCGGCTGTGCGGGGTGTTATATCCGTAAAATCACAGACCGTAGGAGAGTAGACCTTAAGAAGGACTCTCAATCTAACATACATTAATAACTAGCTTCCGCCAGCGGCTTCACACGCGTGGTTTGTCAACAAAAAGTAGCCTATGTTATTCGGGTTATAATCTACGTATATACCAAATTTCATCGAAATCGGTTCATCCGTTTCGACGTGAAAGAGTAACAAAAATCCACTCATACATCCATACAAACTTTCGCGTTTATAATAGTAGTGGGAAGTGGGATAAAGGGATATAACATTAATTTAGAAAAAAAACATGGTACATTATTAACACACGATAGTAGAAGATCTATCAAAGTAAGTATAAAACTATCGCGAATGTTCCTGCTTGAAGTACGCAGTATGATGATCCAATGATTATTATATCATTCGTAAGTTTGGAAACTATTTCTCCTTTCTTATAATTCAATTGAACAACCCTTTATCCAGGCGAATGCCTGCGGCAATAAACTATTTGAAAGTGCTTTGAAATGTACACTGAGATAATCAAGGCCTATATTTCAAACGCTCGATTATTAACAATTCTAATAAATATTATTCTACTATGTCTGAAGTAAAATATTTTCTAGGTTATTGATCGAGCGAAGCTAGATCTCTAAATCAACTTGGGCAAATCGGCGTTGTATGTTGAGAAATTGGGGTTCAAGAGGAGTAAAAAAACAAAATAAGACTATCCGGTCAAATGGCACGTCTAATATCTAAAGGTCTTTGTGAGTACATTTCGACGCCGTTTTTATTTTTAGTTTAAAAACCAGAGACACGACGGTACTGAAATTTGGTATGCGTGTAGCTTTAGTGACACAAATATAGGGAAAAGTCTGAAATTTAGAATAATTGCAATTTCTACCCCATAAAAGAGTAACCAAAGAACATGAACTCCCGTTACTTGTAATTTGAATGAGACTAAAGGTCAAGTTATCTGGTTACGCATTTCGTGGCACTATTGTATTAGTCAAAGATTAGGGCCGGCTTGCACAACGATCCCTAAACGTATTTAGCGACTAAACATGGTTAAACTTTACGTATTTGTATGACTAAAGGTCAAGTTATCTGGTTACGCATTTCGTGGCACTATTGTATTAGTCAAAGATTAGGGCCGGCTTGCACAACGATCCCTAAAGGTATTTAGCGACTAAACATGGTTAAACTTTACGTATTTGTATGATTTGACAACTCCTTAAATCATATTCAGCCACTAAATACGTTTAGGCATCGTCGCGCGAGTAGCCCGAAGCATAATATTTATTTTGTTTTTCGGGAGACTCGCGAGATCTTAGTTCGGAGCGAACCACTAGTGATAGTAAAGTTCTATATCTCATATAACTTAAATTAAAAGCCCACCGTTCCGCGAAGTTGTTAGATTAATCATACAACTATCAAAAAGTAAGTTTTATACAAGTTGGGAACATAAATAAAACCGGTTGGTTTGTACGGTCTACGGGCAGTAGGCACCACCCATATACATACATTTGGCATACTTATATAGTTTGTGACTGAAAGTCTTTGATCAGTGTGTGTTATATATGTTATGACTAGTGATCGGATATTCGGATGCATATCTACCTAAATTTCAAGTTGGCTAGTATGGATAGCACTTTTTTATCGAAAAATTCTGTGATTCCGGTATTAACAAATTTATCACGTATTATTATTTTTTTATTTATTTATCTACTAAACCAAAACATCCCTTAAATCTGCATAGGTTTTTATGTCATTCATCCCTCATATAGTCTAAAGAAATTCATATTCTATGAAAAATCGCACACTTTGGCACACAATGCCTTGTTACAACGTAATATGGTTGCTTTTCCCTACTTTTACTGTCAGTAATTTTTGACGGAGCGAAAACGACCTTGTAACAAGTGTCAGATCGGGACTATTAGACCTCGGGGAATATACGCATTTTGTAAGTGTGCGAGTGAGATGGCAAATTCTACCTGCTTAATATATAACGTTGAGTTAAAATGCATCCAATCTCGGGATCCCGGGATTTTATTTTTATTAAAAATATTCTAAGAAGCCGCTTTCATAATTTGTTACCCAAAAATCAACTTTAGGTAGGTAAATATGCATCCGAATATCCTATCACTAGTTATGACTATGAGTGATGACATATGGCGTATGGTGTTTCTCCACAAGATCGAATCAAAAATTCAAAATCAAATTCAAATAATTTATTTAGTACAAAAACATATAGTAAACTAAAACAAAAAAGAACGTTGACAATTGCAAAAAGTAAAAAAAAACTGTGTAGCAGTATCAGCGCCGGTGTCCTTAAACAGAACAATTTATATCTTACATGTAAGTAATTTAAGATAAAATTTAATCTTAAATCTGGAAATAATAATAATGAATGAGGAGATACGTAGATAAACCAAGGTCACTGACATAGCCAGAAGGATAAGCAAGCTGAAACGTAGGGCTGCCCAGCACTAGATGGAAAGACGACCTGATAAGGGTTACAGACAGCCGTTGGGTGCAGATCGTACAAGATTGGTCGCTCCGGAAATCTATGGGGAGGTGTACGTTCCGCAGTGGACGTCCTAAATGATGATAGTTTGTCGATTTGCCAGCAGACGCTGTATAACGCTGCTAAACAGTCTTAACCGATGGATGTAAAATTCCTTCGTTAATTTGTGCCCTGTAATTGCACAAAGGCTACATTTCACTAAGAGACCACGCAAGCAAAATCGCGAAGAAAAGCCAGTAAGACCTTATTTATCGTCCTAATCAATAGCCAAATTGCATTAATATATGTATATCAAAAACAATCATGACTGGAACCGATTCATAATAATTGACACTGCCTTGATCAAAAGCCTTCATTTCTACAACCCTTTCCATTAATTGCTGATTAAAATTTTCAATTCCAGTTGCTGCTTGAAGCCAGAACCTATTTGGTTTTAAATTGTTCAATTAATATTTAACGCATGATTTAATATTGGGATCAAGAAGCTTGTTTACCTGGCCTACAGAGCTAGACATCTTGACGCCTCGCTGTTTAGTTCAATGACTTCTATATTTTTCTTATAAGTTGTAGTAGTTTTTAATTAGCGGCGTTCTATTAAACTTAGTGGATTACTCTATGATACGTTGACGAAGATCAGAATGATTTGAATTAAACAGCTTTAGATATATTTTGTCTATATCCTGCTAAAAATCGTAATGATTCAATTCAGCTGAAGTTCAGTAAAATCTTCTTTAAATTACCTCACACTCTCAGCACTTAAACACTTATCAACTCTTAGCCAATGAGTTTTTATCACTATATATTTTTCCTTACAAAGTGGCAACCTGCTTAACGTCAAAAATATGAAATAAATTATTTTTCTCTCTATAGTAGGTCCTACGTTTTCAGATTGTTGTAAATTTGCGAACTGTTTTTTTTAGCCTTTACTTTCCCACTGCTGGGCAAAGATCGCGAGATAAGGAGGAACATGGGGGAGACCCCCATGTTCCTCCTTATCTCGCGATCACTTGCCATGTCTCCTCCAACTGTAAATAACTTACATAATTAATTAATCAGCCATTGCTTTGTATCAACAGTCCCGCTGTTGCCAATTCTTTAAGAGGAAATGTTTGGACTAGCTTTAGCCTACAACAAAAATAAAGTAGGCCACATCCGCCATTTCAGAAATTGCCGGAAAAGTCTTAGATTTCTTTCACAAAACTGTTTCTTGTGTGACAAGCGCATCGTTGTGCCCTCAAATGAGCACCATCCGTTATCCGGTTGTGAACCAAACGACTGCCCTGGGCGTCTAGCCACAGTCTACAGACTCTATAGTGATATATGATAGTACTTGGATAAATATCTCAAGTTTTATCGTCGTTCATTCCTTATAGATCCGCGGGCTATTTGGCTGTGAGTGTGGGCTTTGGACAAACTCCTTGAGGAAATGCACAAGCAAATGCGCGCGAAGCACATTGGTTCATAAAACTTAGTTATTATTTTTGGCCTTTAAGGTAATGCAATTGGCATCGACAGTGATAATACCCGCTAAACATCAAGTGGGACGCGGAATTGTGGCGTCATCTCATATAAAAAAGAATGCTCACTGAGCCTAAGGCTCCACCAGAGATGTGCTACGGTTGTAAGCTATGGGTGTGTGTTCCAAACCAATAGGCTCGCTAGATTTTCATAGTTTAGCTTAGCTCTGTTTAAAGCGGTTCAACGAAGCTAAGTTTTTTACATCGTTGAACCACTTACACCACTTAGCGTAGCTTGGTTGGAAATAGACACATTGTTATCAGCTTAGCTCCAACTTAGCTTCCCGCTTAGCTACCTCGTACATCTGGTGGAAAAGCACACTTACAGTCCTTTTTGGTAGTTTTTCCAGCTTATGCTAAGTGGACAAACCGTTCTCTCTAAGCTATATCCCGCCTTCTTTGTAGAGTGGCCTGGGATGTAGGCTGATGTAGGTGACCCGCTTTGCCCAGTTTTGCAACCGATGTCTATTACAAAATTGCATACTTTGACATCGGTGCAACTGTGTGTGTAAAATTTGTTTGGTTTGTTTTCTTAGAGTTCTAACAGATCTAAGTCAGATTTAAGATTTTCGATTTAGAAATAAAATGACAGTTGTTAACAACGTCCTGATTCAGAAATAATTGCTGGTTCAGTTTTTTGACTTTTTAATTTATACTAATCAAGTACATTTATAACCTTATATCTTTCTGATAAGTTAAACTTCACTTACTAATTAGACAAAACAAAAGCATAATGTTAAAGCAAACTAAACCATTAGTACGTTTCTACCAGAATTCAATTAATCTTAACTATTTCCTCAAAATTTTCAAAGGAAGCGTGCTACTTATTATCAACACTGTTAAAACGTGACCTGATTCAAAAAGTTACATTAAATTTTGAGCTCAAGAACTCTTAGTGTAAAGATTACGCAACGATTTCCGGAAAATTTCTAAAGAACAACTTTTCTGGCTATAAGGATGTAATCAGTCGATTGAACGCTAATGTTATTAGGCGATAGATCTTTGATGAGTCAGAGGAACTAACAGTTAGATCTTCTTTAACCATAGTATAAAATTGAGTAGAACCTGGCCACGTCTATTAAAAGAAAGAAAATATGTTTATTTATGCCACTAATATCTACACAAAAAATAAGTAAAGCAAATAAATAAAATAGAAATTTTTTATTTAGAAGCCTCCATAAAAAGGTTCCAACTCAGCATTTTGGTGTATCACAGCGTTGGTCTTCCGTTCGAACCTTTGTGAGTAAGGCACATGAGTCTGCTAACATGTGAAAATAAAACATAAGTTACAATCTGAGCTGACAAACAACAAAAAAAAGGTAAGAAATTTAATCAGTACTAAAATAACATTTCGCCATTAATTTATTATAACCCTATATCGCACTAACCGCCAGGAAGCGGCTTACCTAAAACACTCCGAAACGCGTCAGTGCATCCGTCACGCGGTGCTGTCGATTGTACTGTATTGCAGTGATGGTAGCTTTAAGATCGTCTTTTGTGCTGATCGTAGGGCACATAGGACAGTTAAGCATTGTCTGTTTAACAGTTCGCAGGATATTATTATGCACAGGATCTGCTCCTGCACCTCCTGCTCTGAGTGCCGTAATAGAGGAGATCCCTACCCAGCAGTGGAGCAACATGTTGAAAAGATAAATAACTGTTCCACCGCATGGCAAAACCTTTTCATCCCTTCTTCCACACTTCGCGATCTAACGCTGTGACATGCTATGTGATTACGTCTGAGTCAAGCTCGTCTAAGCTCACCAACTTATTCTGGGTCTTCCACGTCGCTGTCTTGCGTTGGGTAAGGTCCATTTTGTGCGCAATGAAAGCTGTTAGTATGTACTAGTTATTTTATTCTGTGCTAGTTAGTACCAAACGTCTGACTGAAACTGGCTGGAACATACAGAGAGTATTTGAACCGTACTTTCAACTTTGAAAATAGACCTTGTTATTTTGATGGCTTCAACGTGTTCAAAGCGGGTTTGCCTTTCGACATTGAAATGCATCGTTCCGAGCATTTTTAGATGCATATTATGTTACTAGCTTGTAAAATACGAGGTTAAAAATGTTGGTTCCGCTGTACCAGATCGAATAATGGCTATAGAAGTAAAAGTATTCGAGGTACAGAAAAGGCAAGGTGGAGTTCTTTAGTAAAGGCTTTTTAGCTTCATATTTCGTAAACGGATTCTTATATTAAAAAACTGTTTAGGAAACATCAGTGTTATTAGAAGATCCATTTAGCGATACCCCACAAGAAGGGGTACCTGAGTAAAAAAATAATCCCCCACTTTCATATTAGGGATGTACTCTGAAAAAAAGTTTTTAAATTTTTATTTCATAACTTATAAGGCGTTACTCAAATCTATCAACTACGATAGGTTTGAGTCGTCTACGAGTAAAACTTTTGACACCGAACAACAATTGAGACTGACAGACGGACATGGCGAAACTATCAGGGTTCCGAGACTGACTGTTGGAACCCTAAAAACCGATGAATAAAGGGTATTTAATATTGTCACTCTGTATGCAGTCGTGTAAACACAATAACGTTCTGAATGCTAAAATACACTATTTACTTATCATGAAGCCAAGTACCAAAGTTGTATAGCTAAGTTCACTTAGCAGTGCTTGCTCGGTAGTTTAGCCTGGCGCAATTTGGAAAGTGTCTTTTGCATCGTTTAGCACCTACGAGTACGTGAAGCTATATCTCACGTACTATTCTACTCGCAGTAAACTACGCTAAATTGCAGTTTCCTTGGGTTATATCGACTGGAATTTAGCAATAACAACTTTAAATGGGTTCTTCCTCGTGTTCAAATTTTTATATCCAACTGATTCGTCTAACAGGAATAATTGTCCTTGCAGTTAAACTGCTCGGATAGATGGGTCAGCTGACTGGGTAATTTTAGAAAACAAAGCACCTTGCTTTGTTTGGTTTTTTCTTTATCCAAGTAGTTTGACAGCAAGGAAAACTATTCCTGTTGGACCAACAAAAAGTAGTGGAGTTCCTTGTGAAAGGACTCGTTCAGGGAAATACTACCACCATACCTATTTTTGCGAAGTAGCATTGCTGTGTTTCAGTTTGAAGGGTGTGGTTTCCGGTGAAATTACAGGCACATGAGGCTTTTACCTCAATATGATGCCTCAAGTTGATGGACGCACGGTAGAGCATCGTAGGGCACGTTTCTAAGGTGCGTGACCGACGAGGTAATACTTTGTTATAAGCGATGGTTACCATTTAACATCAGGTGGGCCATATACTTGTTCCATATCCAGTAGCATAAAAAAACAATTAGGCTATGCATTTTGACCACAAGAAGAAGCAAGAGAATGTACTGCAAACTTAAAAAATAATAATTAATATCTGGGCTAATCTAGCTACAACCTGGAGCCTCGATGGAAGACGCGGTCGGGGTCGGCCAAGAAAGCGTTGGCGAGACGATCTTGTTGCCTTCGAGAAGGAGTGGTGGAGTGTCGCACAGGACAGAGATAGATTGAGAGACTTTGGGGAGACCTTTGCCCAGCAGTGGGACAATATAGGTTGACAAAAAAAATGAAGATCTAGTATACATCCGCGGATTCAATGTCTTACAGTGATCGAATAATAGTTCTGGACTTTTGCTTGAGACTGTACGTTCATAAACTACTACCGACACGACGGGATATTTTATAGCGCACGTGCTTTTAAAGAAATGCATTTGATGTTTCTAGTCTAACTTATAATTCAAGTAGGACATCTCCTCCACGTGTTCGCCGTAACGCATTTATTGCTGTGGGGGAAGGTTTATTTTACGGAGTGCTTTCTTAAACTAGGTTATTTTTCTCTAGGTTTTTAAGGAGATTAGTCTTTCATAATTTGTAACAAAATAAGGTTAAGAATCTTCTTCGTGTCGATATGGTTCATATTATTTTAAACATCAAATATTGTTTTGCCAATACTTGGCCACTGCAACAGCGTTATCTGTGGCGGAACAAGTATCCCTCAGGATCCAAGTATAAGGGCACAATAGGCAGCTTAGTAAGTGTGCCACATGTACACTTAGTAAGTGGCTGAAGGTCTGTACCGCATGGGCAACTAGTCGCCAACTGTCCAATGTAGCCCCATTTACTCATATTTTGCCTGCTGCGACCCACTTGTGTCCAGCTACATATAACGTGCTGAGGAGCTGCCTGCCGGAAAAAACCTTCCTTGGCCTACGTGGAAATCGCTCAACCGTCTCAGGTTAAAAATCACTTACGAGACGAAAGAATGCCATATAGCACAGATCATAATGCCCCTCTGTGAAGGTATATTGGACTCGTTCTTCTGCAGTCTCTTATACTACCTGGAGATGGAACAATCTTATGGCCGACCTGATGTTAAATGGTTATCAGAGAATTGCCTCGTAGGTCACGCACGTTAGAAATGTGCCATACGATGTTCTGCTCTGCGTCCATCAACATGTGGCATACAGGTCTAAAGCCTCATGTGCCTGTAATTTCACCGGCAACAATACACTTCATACCGAAACACGTAAGTACAAAGACTACAAAGGGCGCTAAGGTATTCTATAATTGCTCAAGCGCGTGTGGGACCTGACACAGTAAAGATTTTCGTATTCAATAAGGTTTTATATTTGTTATTAATATATATATGTTACAGTAAAAACTCGGTTTTAGTTAGAACGTATACTCAATAGTTAAAATTAGTTATCACTAAATACCCTCGTCAAAGCAAGAATTTACTGCTGGTCATAAATGAATGTCAGTTAAACCTAGTTTAACTAGACAAAACGTGTTTTAACGAAACAAATTAGTGTGACCCAATAGTTTTTTGTGATGGGCTCTCGCCAGAACTCTCGCGTGGAAGGTCCTGAGTGCAGCAAGCCCGCGAAGCCGAGCGGGGCGACGGGGGGAGGTGGCGAGCGAAGCGAGTCGCTGACCTCCGTAGCGGAGTGAAGGTTGAGCTTCTGGCTCCGCGCTTTTTTATAACACTCTAGGGACGTCACGCACAAGACTGCCTAGAGTCGGGGTGCCGCGTGTCGATTCTCCCACTCATCTAGACCTAACCTAACACTAATCGTAATAATAGTCGTCTAATAATAATTAGCCGCTCAAATTTCTGCCGGTAAATTTTAGCTGTCACTAGGAAATTCTAGTTATTACATAGGCATTTAGTAAAAACTGGTTGTAACTAGTGAAAACGCGTTGTTACTAAATCCGGGTTTTTACTGTACCAACATATATATAAAATACACAAAGTTAATTTTGCAGTTGATTTTGGCCATTTTGTATGAACGCTTTATTAACTGCCTACAAACCCAACTATAGCCATAAGTTGCTCAACTACTGTCGATAAACTTAACAACTGCTCGTAAACTAGCAGAGATTTGATAATTCTTCTTGTAACTGCAGTATAGTCTGCGGAACCCTAAAACGGTAGTCATTGTGGTCACATTTGGTTATTAATCACATTATATCAGTCAAAGGACATCTGAACCATTGTATAGTTTTAGTAGATAGTTTTACTGAGCGATCGATTTTATTCGATCTTATTATCAATACGGACCAACCAATCATACAAAATAATTTTGGCATCAATTCAATCTAACGCCTTGATCATAATTAGATGGACAGTGTGTTGACCGATGACTGTCTTTATGACCTTTCAGATCAAATTCTTGTTCGTCAATCAATGTTACACAATTACATGATCGAGAATGACGTCAAACTAACCAGTATCTTTGGGTTTAGTTCGGATATTTGAACGATTTACGATGTTTATGTTATGTTTCAAGTTCGATTAGGTTTTCTATAGATTAACCAAAGATATTTATTTTATTTATTTATTAGCCCTAGAGTGTTATAAAAAAGCGGGGAACCAGAAGCTCGCGTAGACGGTCACAGTTGCCGCGGGAAATTCAATTTTGAGCATTAGTTAATTCTAGTTTTAACAAAGGCATTTTGTCTCAATGTCTCAATCCAGGTCATAATCTATCTATAGTATTATAACGCTTAATTTAATTTTGTATTCGATAGTTATTTACGAGTATGCGTCCAACTGTTATTTTTGACAGAAGGTAAGTGCAACATCCGCGATTGTCCTGTTTGGGCACTGTGACGTCACTCGGCCTTCGCGGCCGGTCGTCGACCCCAACGTACCGTTAACAATGCAAACGTTAACGATTTGATTGCTATCCTTTGTTGATATTATTAATGTTTTGCGTGTTGCGGTTTAATAGTAATCGAAGATAAGTGTGACTAGTAAATGTGACTCGAGATGACTTGTCGAGTAGATATAGAGCATAATGATAATAATGCAATAAAAAGGCAATTCAGTATTAGTTGTAATTATTTGTTACCCCTATAATTATAAACAAGCTTAACCCACACAACAACTACATAGGGGACTAAGATACTACGATGTTACCCCGTGTGGGTGAAACGTGCATAAAAATGAATCTGTACCTATTATGGAGAGGAAAGATTAATATTTTTGTATGTTTGTAACGAATACTTTAAACACTTCTGAGGGCTTAGCCAAGTTACAGTCGATTAGCGATGACGCTAGTCGATACGTCCGAAAATGTATGGGATTTGACACATGCTATAGAAATACCACGTGATTCAGCGACAACAAATGTATGTAGAAATCGAATAGATTCGTGGCGAATGTATTTTGGCTACGGGCCCTGGTCCGATTTCAAAAATTCTTTCTCCATTAGAATGCTACATTATTCCAAAGTAAGATACTACTTTTTACCCAACTTTGTAGAAGGATGGTAGTGTTTTTATTAAAAAACTACGCGTGTGAAGCTGCGGATTGGTCATATGACATATTCAAAGTAATGCCCCTCACAATATTCTAGATATTTCTGCTATTTCTATAGAACCTGTAGTAACACTTATAGTAGCAGAGGGCTGGCTGCAGCGTGCAGTGCGAGGCGAGACGTTATTCGGATCGGATCGCACTCACCCTGATGAAGGAATTCACGAATTGAAACGAAACATTGTCGGTCGAAAAACCGATAAGACGGTACGTGATAAATCCCGTATTTATAATACTGATTGAAATAAATCACGAATGTTTTTTAAATAAAAATTACCTACACGCCTGCCTGTGACGGAAAATAACTAATTTTGTTCTTTATAAGGACTGTTTGTCAATCGAGAAATTGTATGTTTGTATGTTTGACGACCTCCGTGGCGCAGTGGGCGAATAGTAGGCTGTTTGTACGATTTACAGATATTTGTTCCGGCTCTGGATGTTTTTCTATATATTATGAGTATGTATTTACAAAAAAAAAGTATATAAGTATTCTATCAGTTATCTGGTTCCCATAGTACAAGCTCTGCTTAGTTTGGGGCTAGACAGCGCTGTGTGAAATATCCAGCCATATTTATATTTATTTATTTTATCAGTAGATGTCTATAATTGTATCAATCCCTTCAATATTATTAACTTTTATTTGTTTTACTCAGTGTTCTATTTATTCAAACTGTTATACATTATATGGAAGGTAAACATATTGTTTATCTTTGCACTGTAGGTACTTGTTTGGACTGGCTGTATTCTAGGCAGATTAAACAAACTCTGTTTGATGAGATGTCTAGCCGAAAACTAATGGACATAAAGGCTGAACAACAATAAGCATTTTGACGACCTCCGTGGCGCAGTGTGCGTATAGCCGGCTGAGACGCAGGAGGTTGCGGGTTCGATTCCCGCCACGTAAGTATTCTATCAGTTATCTGGTTCCCATAGTACAAGCTCTGCTTAGTTTGGGGCTAAATAGCGCTGTGTGAAATGTCCAGCAATATTTATTATTTATTTATTTAAGTGGAAAATGATCGATGATGAATCGTTTATGCAATAAATATGAATTACTGTTTTTTGGCACAGTAAATTGTGCTTATGTTATATTATAAGTTAATAAAAAAGTTTTTATTGCGGTTCGTTGAAATATGCCACTTAGAGCTATATAGATACAGCTAGCTTTATGAAAATAGACTGAATGATCGAGCGAAGCGAGATCTCCAAATCAGTTCGGGCAAATCGGCGTTGTATGTACTTATGTATGTTTGTCCGAGGATAACCTTCGAAGCGTTTATCCGATCATCGTGCAATTTGGTATATAGGTAGGTAGTGCTGGCAAAATTTGTTGGTGTGACTAAAGGAGTTAAAAATGTGTGGGGCTTGTTGAGATATTGGGGTTCAAGTGGGGTAAAAATAAAACAAAATGGGAGTATTCGGTCAATTGGCACGTCTAATAAAAGGTCTTTGTGAGTACATGTCACCAGTGCCGAAATTTTGTATGCATGTAGCTTTAGAGAAACAAATATAGGGAAAAGTCTGAAATCCAGATTAACTGCAATTTCTATTCCCAAAAAAAGTAACCAAATACCATGAACTCCCGGTACCTGTAATTTGAATGAAACTGTAGGTCAAGTTAGATGGTTAGAAATTTTCGTCGCACTATTTTGATAGTCGAAGATTACAAATAATATTTTTTGTTTATATGGGAATTACTAGGTAATGTATTAGTCTAAGATTCCACTATACAACGACCTTCACCGAACTGTTTAATGGATGAAAAGTATTTTATATTCAAATAAATATGTCAATAAATATATTGCAAATGGGTTGTCTAAAAAAATTCAGTCCAGAATATGATTAATTAACAATTAAAAAAATTTGTTTTTTTAAACATTCCACTGGTTTGGTTAATAGACAAATCCCATACCAATCGAAAGTATGAAGCCCATATAATATGCAAACGTTAGGTTGACTATTTTTTTCCCGTCACAACTCTTGAGCAGGCAGGTATAAACAGGTAAACCGATACTAGGAACTTGCACCGGTCTGGTTAATGAATAAAAGTTAAATTAAAATAAAGATTATTTCATTGCGAACACGGTGGTATAGGGTTGTCTGCGAAAAATCAGTCCTGAATTCCGGTTGTCGAGTTTTAAAAAGTGAAATATTGCTAGAGGTCCCAGCGAACCATCCCATGCGATAGAAGAGTACACAGCATTGCAGCTGTGTAGTTCGTCCGTTGAAAGAAGGAGAGTGCGCATTCTATTTGTCCTTGAAAATGAAAAGGATAGCGATAGACTCGTACATGCTGTGCATCATTTTGGAGTAGATTGTCGCTATAGTTAGAATTGAAAAAACGTGCTACTATTTATTGTTATTATAATAGGTCTTTACCTATGAAATTGCCGTTCTTCAGTACTGGTCATTTCAAATAGAAAAAAAGTTTGGTATGGCTTTGTATTCTAAATTCAAATTAATTTTGTTTTATAAACATGACATTCTTTTTACAAACTCAGTCTTTTGTTTATTGATTAGCGTTGTATTTTCATTACATTTGAACATTTTTCGTCGTAATGGATACTTTAAAAATTCGTGTAATTATGGAATATGAGTACCGTCGTGGCACCAACGCGACACAAACGGCACGTAACATCAAAAACGTTTACGAAGAGAACTGTAGAAACGAACGCACAACCCGTTATTGGTTTTCCCGATTCCGTTCTGGAAATTTTGACTTGAAAAATGAAGCTCGTGGTCGTCCGGAGACTTTGGTCAACAATGATGAATTAAAGGCGATTGTGGAAGCTGACGAGACTCGATCTACAGCTGAAGAGTGGGTAAAAAATTCAATTCCCGAGAGGCAGTACAAAATGCCTTTGAAGAGTTTGTTGCCTCCCGTCTCCGAAGGGCATCAATAAAGTGCCAATGCGTTGGCAAAGATGCGTCGATTGCATGGGTGATTACTTTGAATAACAGAAATAAAAAAGTTTAGAAAATAAGTACTTTTTTACTTATTCCATACAAAACGGCAATTTCATAGGTAAAGAACTAATATATACTATTTATGATGATACTTATTTTATTCTTAGATGATAATTGGTAACGGTTTAGGCATTTAGCTAAGTAATAAGTTTAACCAATTAAGCAAACTGACTCATAAAGTTAAGTAGTCTAAGCGCTTAGAATCACTACAAAATTAATAGTACAAAGTTTGAATCAAAGTTAGTCAAGTTAAATAGAAACGCCTAGGATCAATAAAAGCCAATAAATAATTAAACGATTTTAAATCACCTTTTCTTGGCCTTACTTTATAAATAACCTGAACACTCGATACTTAGCAGGGGTGCTTAACTGCCGTATACGGAATGGTTGCTCAAAGAGGTTTTTAATGCGGAACAATTCCCTTAACTTTAAGTAGTGAATTGAACTTTTCAATTTAGTGTGACTACGATATAATCATACTAATATTATAAATGCGAAAGTTTGAATGTTTGTTTATTTATTTCTTTATTTGTTACTCAATCACGTCGTAATGGCTGAAACGATTTCGATGAAATTTAGCATGTACGTAGATTATAACATGGATTAACACATAGGCTACTTTTTATCCCATAAATCAGGTCCCATGGGATAAAAATGGGCTGTCAAGTCAAGTTGCAACAGTTTAGCTTTATTTAGCGTTACCTACACATTCAGTAGTGTAACGCTTACGAAGTCGCGGGCAACAGCTAAATAAATAATAAATAATACTGGACATTTAACACGGTGCTATATAGCCCCAAACTAAGCAAAGCTTGTACTATGTACCAGATAACTGATAGAATAGTTTTATTTTTTAAATACATACTTATACTACACCCTTATAATACATATGTATATAGAAAAATACCTAAACAAGGAACAATCTTTCAATCTCAAATCTGTAGATCATGTAAACATTTGTTCCGCGACGTGAATCGAACCCGCAGCCTCCGGCTTCGTAGCCGGCTATTCGCCCACTGCGCCACGGAGGTATCAAATTAATTGGTATACATTTTACATGAGCTAGTTAGTAAAATATCTAATCATTCTCCTTTGATAGGGTCTCTCGCGTTAGTCTTAATTTTACACGCCCTCGTTCACATCTCGAGATGAAAATAAATTGCTCGCGTCACAGAAATTATTTAAATTATTCAGAGAATTGTCTGGAAAATTAGTCTTTACAAGCTCCATTTAGAGCTTAACCAGGTTCTAAATCATAACGATACTTATGTAAACCATCTGTTAATTGGTCTAATCACGAAAAAAATTACTAAACTGTTTTCGTGTCATGATTAATCAAACACAATCAAAACAAAGTTTTAGCACTTTTTGAAATATACCGGAACCGTTTGAACATAAACGTCAAGGTACGATATAGGGAAGAAGACGGGAACTACACAAAGGTTAGCTGGAAGAAGATGCTAATTAGCATTAAATTCCTCCTTATTTTATCAGCGTAATAAAGAATTTTCTAATCTTATCTAACTACCGCTAATCGAATGTATATATGAGTCGTATAGAATCAATCTGTCATTTCTTAAAATGTTGATAAATCGAAAAAACGACTCCATTGAAGCGCCCAACTGAAAACTGTTGTAGGTCATGATGGAATAAACGCCTACGATTGGTGGAGCAAGACAGATAGCCGCTTTTGATTCTGACATTAGACACAGATAGCCACACTTGATGCCAATCTCAAACTTACGATCAATTTTTTAAGGTAATTTTCCATGCTTGATCCTGATTCAATTATTATTATTATAGTGTCGTTTTAAATGTCCCGTATTGCCACATTCATCACAAATTTTTACTGAAAACGACATTACCAACTTTGCTTCTATACGACTCATATGATGATAACTTTAAAGACGTACCTTGTAGGCAAGTCCACCTAAGACCTGACCTACAAGATATTGCGCTGAACCCTACACTTACAACAGAAATGACTTATGAATCCTGCCTTGCATATAAGCCTGCAATTTAGTTTAAAATAATCGTTATTTTCTCATTTATAAAACACTTAGTCACTTACAATGAGAAACTATAAACTAGGTAACATTTTTTTGTTGTCTAAAGAGAACGTTTCGTAAGAAAGGTAGGTTAAATACAGATTTACATCTATTCAGATATCAGATTTATACATACACATTTTTTTTCATCTAGCCTATGCTGTCCCACTGCTGGGCAAAAGCCTCCCCTCATCTCGATCCTGTACCAAATCCCGCTAGTCCCTATAAAAAACGTCCAAATCATCGAGCCAACGCTTCTTTGGCCTTCCACGGGATCGCTTTCCATCCACACGGATCCATCCAGTTACGACCTTAGCCCACCTATTTGCTGGCATGCAGGAGACAGGACCCGCCCAATCCCATTTTAACTTTGCAGCCTTGATACCGACGTCAGCAATGCCGGTCTTTGAGCACAGCGAGGTGTTCCGAATCCTGTCTATTCTTTTGACACCTAAAATGCTGTGCTCCATCGCTCTTTGGCAAACCCCGAGCTTGGACTTTTGAGATTCAGTCAAGATTTTTATAACCATCCCAAAAATTTCAAGCCTAGACGGGACTTGAACCCGCAACCTTCCTTTTGATACGAGAAAAATGGAAACACAAAATATGCACAAAAAATGGAAAAGTGCACAAATAAATAAATAATAAATAAATAAATATTGCTGGACATTTAACACAGCGCTATCTAGCCCCAAACTAAGCAGAGCTTGTACTATGGGAACCGGATAACTGATAGAATACTCATAAGTATACATTTTTTTTGTAAATACATACTTATAATATATAGAGAAACAACCAGACCCGGAACAAATATCTGTAAATCATGCAAACATTTGTTCTGCGGCGGGAATCGAACCCGCTACCTCCTGCGTCTCAGCCGGCTATTCGCCCACTGCACCACGGAGGTCGTCAAAATGGATCAAGAGGAAGGTTGCGGGTTCAAGTCCCGTCTAGGCTTGAAGTTTTTGGGAAGGTTTTAAAAATCTTGGTATTTTTCCGTATGTGTTGGGTAACACTATCAAAATAAAAATACTAATTGAGATTCAGTCAGTGACTAAGACTGGGCGCCGTAGGTTAGGACAAACAGAATACCTACACATGTCGATGAGTTGACGCTTTAGTGATAATGGAAGCTCTTCCAGGCATTGTCGACATGACTATCGATTTCTTTGTCCTGCCTGTTTTCGAAGGAAGCTAACTGGCCCAAGTATACCTATAAGTAGATAGATGGATAGATAGATAGATAATACTTTATTGCACACCACGAAACAAATACATATAAAAAAAAACAACTACGTAAATCTATGGATACAATTGGCGGTCTTATCGCTAATTAGCGATCTCTACCAGACAACCTTTGGATGGAATGGACTGTGTAGACATTACCTGGGGTGTAATGGTGTACCTAACATACTACATGTACATACATACTAATACTAATTATATAAAAATTAAAAATTAAAACTTACATAAATGAAAATTACATGAATCTAAATAATAACTACTCATAATAATTTAAAGATACATACTTATACTTATTTAAGAAACAAATAATTAATAATAAATACATATATATTTAGCGACAAATACTCGGATAGTGTTCTCTGAGCATACGTTTAAAAATGGCAAGTGACTTGGCACATCTGATAGCCACCGGCAGCGCGTTCCATAACCGGACAGCCTGCACTGTAAAAGACTTATCAAAGTAGGAGGAGGAGTGTACAGGTGTCCTGAGTTGGAGTGTGTCAGATGAACGCAAGGATCAAGGATTGGATTGATAGAGGAAATGGAAGCGTTCTTTAAGATAGGAAGGTGAGGAAGGGTTGAACAGGATGTTATATAAATGCTGAAGGATGTGAGTATCCCGGCGAAGGCGTATGGGTAACCACTTGAGCTTACTGCGAAATTCGGACACATGGTCATACTTCCGCAAGCCGAAGATGAACCAGATGCCAAAGTTTTGCAAGCGCTCAAGTTTATCTAGTTGCTGTTCAGTGAGATCTAGATAAGAAGCATCAGCATAATCTAGTATCGGGAGAAGAAGCGACTGGGCGAGCGAAATTTTAGTGGCAGTCGGAAGGAAGTTACGCAATCTCCTAAGAGAACCCGCTGAGGCAAACACCTTACGGCTGACTTCAGATATCTGAGGTCCCCATGACAGTTGCCTGTCTATGAGAACGCCTAAATTTTTCACCGTCTCACTCTGCTTAACGTAGGTGCCATCAAATATAATTTGTGGAAGGCAAGACCAGTCTATCCTCGATATCATCCTAGAACCCCCAACGACGATTACTTGAGTTTTGAGTAAGTATAGATGTACTCATCGACATTCTCATAACATACACATATAATACAGATTTTAGTTATAGCTTAGATGGTAGGAACTAGGTAGTAATTCACCGATACAACCCATTTTTAATTAAAAAAAAAAAAAAAAACAAATGTAAGCTTTCTACAGACCGAACCAACTATTATGGTATTTCCCCAGGCGAGATTCGAACAGCAGAATCCGTAGACCGAAAAATAGTCTATTTCTCTCTTGCTGTTTCATTTTAGTCGATACTGTGTTATTATTAAGCTTTCCTCGCTAAATAGTACCGTACTGGGGTTACACAATGGTTTTACATAAATAATCATCGCAAAAAGCAGTTAATTCTTTGACTAGCCTGCTCTGGGATTACGTTGGAAATAAAACTAAAGAGAAAAGGAATCACTGAAAGTACTGAAGTTTTATTTATTTTCTTGCGGTGGCTTACGTGGATGAAGTTTTGTTTCGTTTTAAAAAATGGCATGTTTATGCAATTGTTAAGAAGAACACGCGCTGAATTTTGACAATACAATAAACATTAGCATTAAGTAGGTACTGAAATTAACATTTCATCTAAAATCATGATTTTAGGGTTTCGTACCTCAAAATGAAAAAAGGAACCCTGTCATCACTTAGTTGTCCGTCTGTCCATACCGTTTTTATCAGGAACGCGTGGAGGTATCAATATCAAATACATAGGTCTACGGTCCCTTGGAGCTGTAAATCAAGCTTTTAAGTCAAAGCAATCGAAAAATATGGCCAATTTTGCCGTATACTAGCAAATAAATCAAAACCTATAGGGTACTTTCCGTTGATCTAGAATCTTGAAATTTCTTTTTTCAAAGGGTTAGTTAAAGTAGTCTCACAGCACGAATAAAGGAAAAAGTCCGAAAATCTGTAATTTGTAGTTATATCACATATTTTACTTAGAAAACTTTCGTGATTGATTTCAATCATTATTATGAATACGGAATTTATCACGTACCGTCTTATCAGTGTTTCGACCGACAATGTTTCGGTTCAATTCGTGAACCTTCATTAGGGTGAGTGTGATCCGCTCCGAATAACATCTCGCCTCGCACTACTACTAAATCCCGCATTTATAATAATGATAGAAATCAATCACGAAAGTTTTCTAAGTAAAATTATATCACATAAACAAAATATTTTTACGGAACCCTCGGAGTGCGAGCCACAATCGCACTTGTCCGGTTTTTTTATTAATATTTAAAATAATAGTAAGCAGCCACATTGTCTAAGTTTGTAAATTCATAAATGTAAGGCATTCAGCTTGAAACCTTGTAACTTGTAGTAACTTTTTAGGGTTCCGTACCTCAAAAGGTAAAAAAAGGAACCCTTATAAGATTACTCTCTTGTCCGTCTGTTCGTATGTCACCACCGATTTTCTCAGGAACGGGTGGACTTAACAAGTCGAAATTCATACCAGATACTGAGGTCTATAGTCCCTATAAGGTGTTTAAAAATTATGGTCCTGAGTCAACACGATAAAAGGATATGGGCAAGTTTAGATTTTCGCGAAAACTTGTAAGTACCAAAATTTACGTTAATTTTCATCTTTTTTTATTTATCGGGATTTACCCTTTACTTGTGCTGTAAGACCTTGCTTTTAACCAAACTTGACAATTCTAGGTCAACCTATGTAGATCTAGAATCACGAAATTTGCCAAAAAGCAAGGTACAAATAAGGACAAATAAAGGAAAAATTCCAAAAAGTTGAAAATTAAAGGGTCTCCCCATACATACATAGTTGACGCCCATTATGATAGTCCTCTGAGTTGTACGGGCGCTCATACAATTTATTATAGATAATGGTATGGACCCCTTCGTGCGCGAGTCCGACTCGCACTTGGCCGGTTTTTTTAATTATGGGCTTTGTAGCTCCTCAAAACTACATTATTCACATTTTACCTAACCTACTTTTGCATTTCATTTTCTTTTCATGAAATCTCTATAAAGTACGCGTCTGCGTCTTAGACCGAATGGCATACCAGTAAATCAAAATATTCGTCTCTCTGAATGTTTACTAATCTACCTACCATTTGTACACTAAAATGTTACATTCTGCACTGGGCCACGGTATAAACGATGGGTTCATTCCTGTTACTGCTGCTGTCAGGTTTGCAGCAACACCAACTATTATTTATACTGTGCTTGGAATATTTTAGACATGTTGCTGCATTCTGCTATTGAAATATGGAGTTTGTTTTGTCTGTGGCTTGTGATATCACGGTGCACTACATACGTTACAAAATTAAAGGAAAACCGACAGGAATGTTATGATTAGTTAAAATCCTTTTAGCTTTCAGTAAACCCTTACTAATTTTCTTATTAAATCCTTTTAATCTGTAGTAAATAGCATTTTCCCCGTAGCAGATTTTCATTTAGAAAATCTAACTATTTCATGAAGAGCATGTTGTTCATCTTATGTACAAAATGTAAAATTATTGTTAAACCGTTTGAACATATAAAACACTAATAAAATAATTATACCATGGAATTAATTCCTTGTAAGTGTTTACAGGCCTATAAGTCTTCTTTCGCAAATATACAAACTTTTTGCCAAAATTATATGTAATAGACTCACCCGATCGTTTGATGAATACCAACCAACTGAACAGGCTGGCTTCCGAAGTGGGTTCTCTACCATTGATCATATACACTCAGTCAAGCAGCTGATGGAGAAGAGTCACGAGTACAACCGACCCCTTTGCATGGCTTTTATCGATTACGAAAAGGCCTTTGACAGTGTTGAGCATTGGGCCGTGTTGAACTCTCTCCATCGCTGCAACATTGACGCCCGGTATGTGGATCTGCTTCGGGAGATATATAGCTCAGCTACCATGCAAGTGAGGCTACACAACTTAACAAACCCCATATCGATCAAAAGGGGGGTGCGACAGGGAGACACAATTTCACCCAAGCTTTTTACGGCTGTCTTAGAAGACGTCGTAAAAACGCTTTCTTGGGACCAATGTGGTATAAATATTAATGGTGTCTTCTTGTCGCATTTGCGGTTCGCTGATGATCTTGTTCTGTTTGCCGAGACGATGGACGACCTGCAGGCCATGTTGAATGAGCTTTACACTGCATCTTTCAGAGTGGGCCTCAAGATGAATATGGGCAAGACGAAGGTTATGTCGAGTATTTCTGGAGGTTCGGTCCCAAACGTCGTTGTTGGAAGCGAGAAACTAGAAATAGTCGACTCGTACGTTTATCTTGGCCATGTTTTATCTTTTGGCAAAGAGTATCAAATAAAGGAAGTCACCAGGCGTGTTCAACTTGGATGGGCAGCTTTCGGCAAACTAGATGATATATTAAAATCCACGCATATTCCACAATGTCTTAAAACACGTCTCTATAACCAATGTGTCCTGCCAACTATGACTTATGGTGCCGAGACATGGAGGCTCACGAAGGAGGCTGTGCACAAAATAAGTGTAGCACAGAGAGCCATGGAGCGCGCCATGCTCGGCATCACACTCTTAGATCGAGTTCCCAATACCGAAATTCGCAAGCAGACTAAAGTACAAGACGTCAGCAAGCGAATATTGGGGCTCAAGTGGAGTTGGGCAGGACACTTGGCCAGACGTAGTGACGATAGGTGGACTAAGGCACTAACAGAGTGGAGGCCGAGAACTGGCCATCGAAATAGGGGACGTCCACCAGCGAGATGGGTCGACGACATCCATAAGACCGTGGGTTGTACGTGGTTCAGACTGGCACAGGATCGGGAAGAGTGGCAGAAACAAGGAGAGGCCTATGCCCAGCAGTGGGTCGACACGGGCTGAGAATGATGATGAATGATGAAGTGTTTACTTGAAATCTACATTTCCCGGAAAGAATCCCGCTACGCTAGTACCACTCGCAAAAACTTACGCTGATGTGAGTTTCAAAGCTGAAGCTTTGTAAGCAACGGTAAAATGTTAATCCAGTAAAGCTTGTCACAGAAGTTCGCGTGCCTCCCGGAAGTCTCAATAAAATGTTCGGCATTCTTTATTTCGGGACGTTTTGTGCTTGCCCTATTTAAATTATGAACGCGATGGGAACTGCGATTTAAAACGCACGGTTGTCTAGTATTTCAACCAGACGTATCCATCTCTAAAACCAACGTTGCTTCCAGTTTCGAAGTTTTGTAAAATGATCTTTTCACGAATACCTTGGAAGTACTTCTCATTGTTTGACTTTGAAAGTTCAGTTTTGGAAACTGATCGGTGAAACTCCTTTTTCATTTTCCTAAAGCTGATTTTATAATCAGATAACGGGTATGAATATAATTATAAGGGCAGGTAAAGTTAGAACTATAATCACTGTACAATTTTCTTGAAAAGTAATGTTAAAGAAGTTTAGCGTAAACATCATCAATTTTCCCTTTATTTTTACGTCGAGACTAATTAAAGTTAAAACTCATGTCTCGCTTTCGCAATGTTTGCTTTTAATTTAGATATAATGAATTGACCGTATGGTAATTTGACTTGCGGACTCTAAATAAACGGTTTATTTTGATCACACGTTCCAGAGTGTAACGTAGAAATTGAAAATGAGACGCTGTGAAAATGTGATTATTACCAGTTTCTGTCCAAGGCGTTGTTCGTATATTATCGAGTGTTGTTTTAGGCCATCTTATGCTAATTTTAAAGTAGAAGTATAATCATTTTTACAAGCCTTTTATTAACTTGCAATGTATGTATGTTTGTCCGGGTGGAATCTTACAACTGAATTTTAAACCTGTTCCCCTCAATCGGTTGAGGGGCAACCGATTGAGCTGAAATTTGGAATACATATGTAACTTCGGTGACAATACAATAATATGGTCCCATGGAGGTGGTTTCATGATGGAGACGGATGCCAGACAACGGAACTTCTGAATAGATTATAGTAGGCTACTAGTGTTTGAGCTCATTTGAATCTGCTTGCGGTTCCGATTATGAATTTTATAAAAGCTTGTTTTGAAAAAGTAATTTTTCGACAAAAAATTATTGTGCTTATTATGATGGTTAAAAACCTCTTTGCCAGAATAAGATTGGGAGAGTAACTTAGGTCGTCCAGAAACTTAAAATGACGTCATAGTAAGCAAACATAAAACGGAATAGTCTTCTCAATTCAATGCTCTTATAGCTACTAATGGTAACTAGCTGTTTGTAAGAACAGTACTGTCAGTAGGATGAGTACTGCAAAGTTTTCTAGATTTCAACCGCCTATTTACTAGATACAATTACCTACAACACATACAACATATGTCTATGCATACAACCATTTGTCTCCTTGCCCGTGCCGTACCTCATGTTGCGTGTCTTACAAAGATAAGTTGGTATGTCACATCGCGCAGATTTGAAACAATCGATGATTCCGACCGCCTGATTTGCTCGTCAGTACTCTTGTTTTCACGATAGATAACACATATATACAACCTGTTTTGTTATGTACGACATTAATTGAAAACACACATCCGGAATTGTATTAACTGATTTTAGAGGTGGATTTAATAGCGGTAGCTTGAATATTTATCCAGTTATCGATACATTTATGATAAATATTTTTTAACGTAAATCGGCGGTGCCATGATCAATGAATATGATTTGTTAACCTATTTTATGCGGGCTGTTTCATTGATATTTTAGGACTTGATATTAAGGTTGTTTGAATACATATTTAATTTTTTTTACGGTAATGAATTTGAAAAATCATATTTTACAACAATACTAGCCATCAGCCCTACCCGTGCTTTAATTTGTCGTAGGTACATAACAAAACACGTGGAATATTATATTATTTTTGATAGGTTCAGGTTTTATGGTCTCCTTTTGAAATGGATGATATTTCAATTCGATAAAAGTATGTAATTCTAAGATGAATATACATTTTACCGATGAGACCCCATAGAAGTGTTACTATTAGCTATTGAGGTCATTATAGTAGCGAATCCGAGCAGTGATATTGGATTCCTTGAAAACTGTATTTAACTAATAATTTAACTGAATGCAGCAGAGCCCGTTCATCCCACATGCAACAAGAACACTGGTCCGTATATTATTAAGGTCATGTCAAACAACAGAACTTGTTCTGTTGAAGACATTTCAACTCAACATTTACATTAAACTTCTCTTTGAAGTGTATAGAAATGAAACTCAGGCCGATGATAAAGCATTAGCGAACCCATTACTAATAAACTCTTATTACTTATACAACTGTTACACATTCGATCGAATGAGACATAACATGGTGTAATATGTCATGGAAACATGGCGTTTCTGACGACATCATCATCATTTGGGGTCAGCAGAATACCACCGTTAAGTAGGTACGATTTTAACCTACTTAGCAATGCTGAGTAGGCGAGATTTTAGCGCAACGTTTTTTATTTGAGCGAAAGTTAGTTGAAAGTAGTGTGGGATGTTCCTGTCACATTAATTAATTTTTTTGACTTCTTACATTTTGTCTTATTTTATGTAAAAACTAGCTGATCCGGCGAACTTCCAACCGCCTTGACATGCATATGACGCGAGCTGCCAACGCACGTCGCCGGTAGAATTGTCAATTGACCATCATTATCTGCATCTATGTATGCGAAAATGAATTTTCTTCATAATTTCTTCTTGCGTGATTTTTTCCGAAATTTTAATAGTTATTCTGCTATTCGGGGCAAAGATAAATCCAACAAATCAAAGATCATCAAAATCGGTCCCGCCGTTCTTGAGTTAAAAATGGCGTGACTAACCCGACTTTGTTTTATATATATTGATTAACGTAATTCGCCAGAAGTTTAGGTATCCCATCATCTGTTATTGTGTTTCCTTTGTATGTCATGTCGTGTCAAAATAAATATTTTCCTTTTCATTAATATTGCAAGAACAATAAGAGAATAAGCTCTTGCTGTGTTTAAGCATTCGAATAAGACACGAGGAGATCCGTAAATAAAACCAAAGTCAATTACATAGCCCAGAGGATTAATCAGCTGAAGTGGCAGTGGGAAGAACAGATAGCTGGTGCAACAGAAAAGTTATCGAGCGGAGACCACTCACTGGAAAGCGTAGTAGCACGCCCCCGTACCGTACACGAAAAGTTTTTTTAAATTTATTATTTCTAGTGTAATAATAATAAGCCTTTATTCTGACATTTTGCATTAGGTAGATTTAATTTTTAGATCATACACTATCTCTTAGTTCAGAGTGCCGATAAAGCTCTCTTGCTCTCTCCAATGAAGTCTGTCAGTAGCAGCTCTTCTTAATTATCTTATTATTCCTAGTGTACTCTAGTCATTATTGATTAAAACGGGTATTTATCGCGTATGTACCTTTTTTATTTTTTTATCTCGATGACGTCTGTGTGTAGATACGGTTAGTGTAGTGTGTCGTAATATGAACAAGGACATTTCTAATTCTGAAGACCAAGTGAGGGTAGTTGCTGTAGCTACTCACGCTTCTCGACGGTAACTCCAAGTACTCCAGTCAATCCGTGACCACGCCTGTTGCAACACAGCCGAAACGTCGGCATAACAAATAAAAAAGGTACATACGCGATAAATATCAGTTTTAATTAATAATTATGTACAGTCATCGCGAAAGTTTAAAAACACTACCCTAATAATATAACTAAAATCTAGCCATATAATCTAATGAGTTATTTGATATTGACCTAGTCTTTTAGTATAAATTATAATCTAAGAATGTGTCCAACCACTTTTGTTACTGTCCCTACTTAAGGGAAGACACTTTGTTCATGTGTTCTTTATAGGAAGCACTCACTAACACTTTCACTACGCACACACTATTATTTATTTACACTACACTGACTCAAAAGACTTAGTTCTCTTGACGTGGGAAGATAACTAATGGCGGGTTCCTATATCCGTCGGTAACCAGCTACGACTCGTTTCTACTTGAAAACGTCTCAAAAATTTGACACTAGTTTGACACTTTTTCAAGGAGGTACGAGTGGTAGTCGGTTACGGACGGATATAGGAACCCGCCATTAATAAATGTGGAAGGTTTGCTGAGTAGTTGGATTTTAGCCGAACAAAATAGGCGCTATTGAAATATATGAGGGAGGCCTATGTTGAGCAGTGGATGCTCTATGGCTGATATGATAATGATGATAATAAAATTCATAAATAAGCTCTGCTTATAGCTAAATAGCACTATGTGAAATGCCCAGCATTATTTGTATTCAATTAGAACAGCACTTACCAATTACACGAATCGAGAAAACAACAATAGAACACAAAAACATAAAAATTAAACGAACAAACACACATGATAAAATTAATTAAAAACAAATCGATATAATATACAATCAAAAATTCATGATATTCCTACTAGAATCTTTTGGTACAGACGAAGTTGCACACGTCGATACATTGTTTTACTAGAAAACTTTACTAGAAAATCGATATCAAAATCTCGCCTGGGTGCATTCGATACGAATTGCCCCTACTTTAACTTACAGAGAGCAACCACTCTGTATGTCGAAGTTCCCTGCCAAACGCAAAGTGAGTATGCCAACAATGCTACACAACCAACTTTACGCAAAATGAGGGATATAAGTTTACAAGAAACTTTAAGCCGTGGTATAAGTTTGTCTCGATTTTTCATTCACATACCGGCTCTTTTGCATAATGACGCATCCGTGAACAACATTTTAATCGATTTTAAAATATAACATGAAAAATTATATTCTTGCATTCTATAGCAGCATCAAATTTTAACAAATTAACAAATTGTACATAACTCAGCACGTGTTATTTTTAGCCAATACCGACAGCATTAGCCTATAAATTTACTTAGATGATAACAATACTTGGAGACGCATATATGTATATGACCGCAACGGAGTTGGAGTTGACTGTTAATGTTACAAATGTTTATAGCACTGTGCTAGATTGATATCGCAATGTGTGTTTCTGAATGCTCTTGTTTCATTTGCAAATCTTGACTGTTTGGAAGATAAGGTTTATGACTAACACAATTCATAGTACATACTGTATAAATTTGTAATTTGACACAAATCAGGTTTACAATTTGTAGGATAAATCACATAGACATAATAACCGAACATGAACGGAATGCTATGCAAATAGTGTTGTATAAAAATAATGTCTGTGTCTTTAATTATCTTGTTCTTTGTTCGGTTTTAGTTGTATATGAGTTTTGTGTTATTATTATTATTGTTAGCCCGTAGAGCCCCACTGCAGGGTAAAGGCATCCCTTCCCTTCTTCCACGAATCCCGGTTATTGGCTAATTGGGGCCGCTCTTTCTGGTATGCATCCAGTTCATCCCTCCATCTCCGCCTGGGTCTATCACTAGGCCGCAGCCCGTTTGGAACCCATTCTGTAGTGGCTTTCGCCCATGGTTCCTCTGGCATTCGTCAAACGTGTCCTGCCTAGTCCCACTTTAATTTTGCAGATATCAGAGCCGCGTCAGCTATCTGTGTTTTTGAGCGCAGTGTCGAGTTTCTTATACGGTCTGTGAGCCTGACCCCGAGGATGCTGAGCACCATAGCTAGTTTGACAATCACCGAGCCGGGACTTTTGAATATTGGTGAGGGACCAAGTTTGTGTACCGTGTGTGAGGATGGGGAGAATGCATATGCCCATTAGTTAGATTATTTAAATTGAAAATAGCTGTTGGCATAGCTGGTAGCCTTTCGCTTCACACTGTAGTTAAAAAACTGGCTATTACTTTTATACATACTTGGTCACGTGTCCAGTCTCAATAAGCCATATTTGGTAGTCGATCTGATCTCGCGCTGTCTAACATTTCTTGCATCGATCTAAGATATCGCTTACCAGAAATAAACGCAAATCTCTATCTATAAGGTTAAAAATAAAAGTCTGTTAACTGGTTAGAGAGTAGCCACGGTCGAGTGCCGTCGGTTGTAGGACTATTTAGCTGGTGGATTCCAAATGTCGAGAACATTGGAATTAACGTATATGCGCTGCGGTAATCCATAGTTTGAAAGACACAATTTGATATACAGTTGAAACTTCCATAGTTATATGAACATTAATTTCACTCAAAACAGAATATTTGCAACGAGCTGACCCGCTCACAGTTTAGCGATGCAATATACAAATATTGAAATTTTAACAAAATCATATGTAGCCTATATTGTACACAGGGAACTATCCCTGAGTAGTTCCTTTGAAAATTAGACCTTAGAAAAGTCTTAGAAAGCTGCGCACTAGTAGTTTTTAGCTATCTACGAATTTTCTAAATCAGATCAAAAAATATACAAAGCTAAAGCTACAAACTTTACCTCGTGTAATATTCATTATTATAAATACGGGATTTATCAGGTACCGTTTTATCGGTGTTTCTTATAATATTAGTATAGAAATAGATGATTTTCTAGTTTATCCCGTGATCATGCAAAATATCACGTTTTAATGAAATAACATTATGTGCTATTAACAAAGATAATTAGTGTATAAGTAATATTACATTTTTTTGATACTAAATAATACGAAACAAAAACGAAATTCTGCCAATTATGTATAAAGAATAGACAAGATATGAATACTTAATTAAGTAGATATGAGGCGAGTGCCTTATAATCGTCCTGAGACCAAATAAGTCTGCGAACTAAAAGCTATAGAAAAAACTACAACCTCCGTGCCAAGTGCTAACATAATTAGAAGTTTATTCAACAACCCCAATACACATTAAAGTCACATGGCTGTAGAATACTCACGTGGCTTGTTTGATGCATTTCTTATTCCAAAGCACGCAGACATCTTATCTGCCTTTGTCTTAGTCACATAACCATAGGTAGACCAATGATAGCTTTGAGTAGATGGTGGTCATCCATGTAGAGTTACTTTAGTTTGGATTATTAGTTATATCGTCGCATTATTAATATTAGATTTTTGTTGTTGATAAACCATTGTGGTGAAAGAATTAGCTAGCCTAGGACACTGCGTTACCGTGCCCTAGCTGTTTCCGAAATGCGCCGCGAGGAGGCTACTTTCCTGCACCCCACTAACCTTCCTTCACTAACCAGCTGTGATTGTGGGCACACCATGCGTCACTTGCTTAACTGTCCTCTGTGCCCTACGACCTGCACCAGGGACGACCTTAACAAGGCTACCAACACTGTAATAGTCGTGGCCAGGTTCTACTCAAAGTCAATTTAGTTTCGAACCTATAAATAACTATGCCTTTAAACCATTGACACGATAGAAGAAGATTAATATGAGAGTAGATATTCATCTTATTTAGCTATGGATGTTGAGGGTTGAATATAAAGTCCAATGGTTTAATCGTTCGTTGTTCTAGCGTAGTGAATTATACATTTCTGTATTGCCCGTCTCCTCTTCTAGTCTCGTATTCAGCTGGAAATAAGTTAGGTAAATACAATTTAAACTAGAACTTCGAACTATCTTTAGTATTCCGGATTCTCTGCTACCAAGTTCGATTGGCTAGGATGTTGGATTTAGTAGTTGGAAATTATATTTATTAGCTATTTGATAAGTGACACCTAACCGTCATATAACTGTTTCTGACCCCACACTAGGATTTCTTTTATCACGGGTATATCAGAAACTGCGATTACTATTTCCAATACCCAAATCGGAACAAATTTTAGCAAATCGTGCAACATTTATCCAGCAATCCACCAAATTGTGATTGGTATATAATGGTTAATAATCTTAATTTTATACATAACTAGAGGTTGCGTTGTGCGCGAGCTGCTCGCAGCTCGCGTGTTTTTCTATTAGTCGAAGAAGTAATTAAAGAGGATATCGAGCTGTTAAAAGCCATCAAAGAGGATATCCATGTGTAAGAAGCAGTCAAAGACGATATCGAAATGGAAGAAGCAATCAAATCAAAGAGGATTTCCAAGTGGAAGCAGCAATTAAAGAGGATATTGAAGTGAAAGAAGCAATCAAATAGGATATCGAAGTAGCAGAAACAATCAAAGAGGAAATTAAAGTTGAGTAAGCAATCAAAGAGGATACCGAGGTGATAGAAGCGTTCTAAGAGGATGACGAAGTGAAAAAAGCAATCAAAGACGATATCGAAGTGGAAGAAACAGTCAATGACGATATCGAAGTGGAAGAAGCAATCAAAGAGGATATCGAAGTGGAAGAAGCAATCAAAGAGGATATCGAAGTGGAAGAAGCCATCACAGAGGATATCAAAGTGAAAATGTTATCAAAACCGATATCGAAGATGAAGACGCAATCAAAGAGAATATTGCAGTGCAAGAAGCAATCAAAAGGAAATCGAAGATGATATCGAATTGGTAGAAGCAATAAAAGAGGATATCAAAGTGGAAGAAGCAATCAAAGAGGATATCGAGCTGTTTAAAGTTATCGAAGAGGATATCCATGTGTAAGAAGCAGTCAAAGACGATCGAAATGGAAGAAGCAATCAAATCAAAGCGCATATCCAAGTGGAAGCAGCAATCAAAGATGATATCGAAGTGGAAGAAGCAATCAAAGAGGATATTGAAGTGAAAGAAGCAATCAAATAGGATATCGAAGTAGCAGAAACAATTAAAGAGGAAATTGAAATTGAGTAAAAGACGTCGAGGACAAGGATAAAAATAAAAAACGGTTTCACCAAAAACTTATGCTAATATTTTGTAAAAGTTTCCTCGAGCTATCTCTTCCCGTTTAAAAGATACGAGCGATTTAAGATTTGTATTAAAACCCATAATTTTGTAGAGTGGAAATTGTAGTAAAAGAAGCAATTAAGAAAATATATAAGTAGAAAAAGCAATTAAAAAGGATATCAAAGTGGAAGAAGCAAAAATAGAGGATATCGAGATGAAAGAAGCATTAAAAAAGGATGTCAAGATCAATGATGGTAATAAAAAAAATATTCGACCAAAAATTTGTACCAATATTTTGTAAAAGTTTGCTAGGCGTAACTGTTCCCGTTTAGAAGATACGAGCGATTTAAGATTTGTATTAAAACCCATAATTTTGTAGAGTGGAAATTGTAGTAAAAGAAGCAATTAAGAAAATATATAAGTAGAAAAAGCAATTAAAAAGGATATCAAAGTGGAAGAAGCAAAAATAGAGGATATCGAGATGAAAGAAGCATTAAAAAAGGATGTCAAGATCAATGATGGTAATAAAAAAAATATTCGACCAAAAATTTGTACCAATATTTTGTAAAAGTTTGCTAGGCGTAACTGTTCCCGTTTAGAAGATACGAGCGATTTAAGATTTGTATTAAAACCCATAATTTTGTAGAGTGGAAATTGTAGTAAAAGAAGCAATTAAGAAAATATATAAGTAGAAAAAGCAATTAAAAAGGATATCAAAGTGGAAGAAGCAAAAATAGAGGATATCAAGGTGAAAGAAGCATTCAAAGCGGAAGACGAAGTAAGAGAAGCATTCAAAAAGGATCTCAAGGGCAATGATGGTATTAAAAAAACTATTCCACCAAAAATTAGTACCAATATTTTGTAAAAGTTTGCTGGGGGTAACTTTTCCCGTTTAGAAGATACGAGCGATTTAAGATTTGTATTTAAACCCATAATTTTGTAGAGTCGATATTGAAGTAAGAGAAGTAATTGAAGAAAATATAAAAATAGAAAAAACAATTCAAAAGTATATTGAAGTAAAAATGCCATCAAAGAGGATTTCGAAGTTATAGAAACAATTAAAGAGGATATCAATGTGGAAGAAACATTCGAAAACGAAAAGGAAGTGAGAGAAGAATTCAAAATGATGGCAAGGGCGATGATGACCGTAAAATAACGATTCCACCAAAAATTTGTGCTACAAAAAAAAATTGATTTTCCAAAATGATCACAGTGGATGTTGCATAATGAAAAAAAATTGACGTTCCAAAATGATCATGTGGATGAGGCATAATTTAAAAAAAATGGTGTTCCAAAATGATCACAGTGGATGATGCATAATAAAAAAAAAAAAAAAAATTGACGTTCCAAAGTGATCATTGTGGTTGAGGCGTAATCAAAAAAATGATGTACCAAAATGATCACAGTAGATGTTGCATAAAAAAAAATAATTGACGTTCCAAAGTGATCATTGTGGATGAGGCATATTTAAAAAAAATTATGTACCAAAATGATCACAGTGGATGTTGCATAATAAAAAAAAATAATTGACGTTCCAAAGTGATCATTGTGGATGAGGCATATTTAAAAAAAATTATATACCAAAATGATCACAGTGGATATTGCATAATAAAAAAAAAATTGACGTTCCAAAGTGATCATTGTGGATGAGGCATAATTAAAAAAAATGATGTACCAAAATGATCACAGTGGATGTTGCATAATAAAAAAAAATAATTGACGTTCCAAAGTGATCATTGTGGATGAGGCATAATTAAAAAAAATGATGTACCAAACTGATCACAGTGGATGTTGCATAATAAAAAAAAATTGACGTTCCAAAATGATCATTGTGGATGAGGCATAATTTAAAAAAAATTGATTTTCCAAAATGATCACAAAGGATTTTGCATAGTAAAAAAAAAAAATGACGTTCCAAAATGATCATTGTGGATGAGGCATAATTAAAAAAAAATTATGTTCCATAATGATCACAGTGGATGATGCATAATAAAAAATAAAAAATAATTGACGTTCCAAAGTGATCATTGTGGATGAGGCGTAATTAAAAAAATGATGTACCAAAATGATCACAGTGGATGTTGCATAATACAAAAAAAAAATAATAATTGACGTTCCAAAGTGATCATTGTGGATGAGGCATAATTAAAAAAAATTGATGTTCCAAAATGATCACAGTGGATGACGCATAATAAAAAAATAAGAAATAATTGACGTTCCAAAGTGATCATTGTGGATGAGGCGTAATTAAAAAAATGATGTACCAAAATGATCACAGTGGATGTTGCATAAAAAAAAAAAATGACGTTCCAAAGTGATCATTGTGGATGAGGCATAATTAAAAAAAATGATGTACCAAAATATCACAGTGGATGTTGCATAATAAAAAAAAAATTGACGTTCCAAAGTGATCATAGTGGATGAGGCATAATTGAAAAAAAAAATGATGTTCCAAAATGATCACAGTGGATGATGCATAATAAAAAAAAATAATTGACGTTCCAAAGTGATCATTGTGGATGAGGCGTAATTAAAAAATTGATGTACCAAAATGATCACAGTGGATGTTGCATAATACAAAAAAATAATAATAATTGACGTTCCAAAGTGATCATTGTGGATGAGGCATAATTAAAAAAAAATTATGTTCCAAAATGATCACAGTGGATGATGCATAATAAAAAAAAAAAATTGACGTTCCAAAGTGATCATTGTGGATGAGGCATAATTAAAAAAAAATATGTACCAAAATGATCACAGTGGATGTTGCATAATAAAAAAAAATAATTGACGTTCCAAAGTGATCATTGTGGATGAGGCATAATTAAAAAAAATGATGTACTAAAATGATCACAGTGGATGATGCATAAGAAAAAAATAAACAATAATTGACGTTCCAAAGTGATCATTGTGGATGAGGCATAATTCAAAAAAATTATGTACCAAAATGATCACAGTGGATGTTGCATAATACAAAAAAAAAAATAATAATTGACGTTCCAAAGTGATCATTGTGAATGAGGCATAATTAAAAAAAATGATGTTCCAAAATGATCACAGTGGATGATGCATAATAAAAAAATAAAAATAATTGACGTTCCAAAGTGATCATTGTGGATGAGGCGTAATTAAAAAAAAGATGTACCAAAATGATCACAGTGGATGTTGCATAATAAAAAAATAATAATAATTGACGTTCCAAAGTGATCATTGTGGATGAGGCATAATTAAAAAAAATGATGTACCAAAATATCACAGTGGATGTTGCATAATAAAAAAAAAAATTGACGTTCCAAAGTGATCATTGTGGATGAGGCATAATTAAAAAAAATGATGTACCAAAATATCACAGTGGATGATGCATAATAAAAAAAAAATTGACGTTCCAAAGTGATCATTGTGGATGAGGCATAATTAAAAAAAATGATGTACCAAAATGATCACAGTGGATGTTGCATAATAAAAAAAAATGACGTTCCAAAGTGATCATTGTGGATGTTCCAAAATAAACATGATGAACGTTGCATACTAAAAAAAAAAAAAAAATTGGATGTTCCAAAATGATATGATGACCTTTGCTAAAACTATGAAAGTTGTCTCATGCCCCTCCACAACCATTATATAGAATCAAGCAAATTTTACAGTAATTTTGTAGTACACACAAGCAGTGGGCTCCCTACAAAAACAGTATGAAAATTACGGCAAACGAAATATACGGTTTACGGTATTCATACAGAAATATTTTGTATGGGACAATTTTTTTTTGTATGAAAGACTATTTTTTTTTCATGGAACCGGATATAAAAAAATGTCCTCCGCAACATTAGTTTTTGCACCAACGCTGTAAGACCTATACTTTCCGAGATACGAGGTCGATGGGAGCGAATGGGGGACAAAATGGGTACTTTAGGATTTATTCCCAACTCACCGGAACTCCCTCTATACGATCCCACCAAACACTTCCCCCCTACAAGGTGGCATCTGGGAGAACAATGATGTCAATGAGTCAGTGAGTCAGTCAGTGGTAATCGAGCTTTATATAATATAACTAGAGGTTGCGTTGTGCGCGAGCTGCTCGCAGCTCGCGTGTGTTTCTTTTAGTCGAACAAGTAATTAAAGAGGATATCGAGCTGTTAAAAGCTATCAAACAGGATATCCATGTGTAAGAAGCAGTCAAAGACGATATCAAAATGAAAGAAGCAATCAAATAAGATATCGAAGCAGCAGAAACAATCAATGAGGAAATTAAAGTTGAGTAAGCAATCAAAGAGGATACCGAGGTGGTAAGAGCATTCTAAGAGGATGACGAAGTAAAAAAAGCAATCAAAGACGATATCGAAGTGGAAGAAACAGTCAAAAACGATATCGAAATGGAAGAAGCAATCAAAGAGGATACTGAAGTGAAAGAAGCAATCAAATAGGATATCGAAGTAGCAGAAACAATCAAAGAGGAAATTAAAGTTGAGTAAGCAATCAAAGAGGATACCGAGGTGGTAGAAGCGTTCTAAGAGGATGACGAAGTGAAAAAAGCAATCAAAGACGATATCGAAGTGGAAGAAACAGTCAAAAACGATATCGAAGTGGTAGAAGCAATCAAAGAGGATATTAAAGTGAAAGAAGCAATCAAATAGGATATCGAAGTAGCAGAAACAATCAAAGAGGAAATTAAAGTTGAGTAAGCAATCAAAGAGGATACCGAGGTGGTAGAAGCGTTCTAAGAGGATGACGAAGTGAAAAAAGCAATCAAAGACGATATCGAAGTGGGAAGAAACAGTCAAAGACGATATCGAAGTGGAAGAAGCAATCAAAGAGGATATCGAAGTGGAAGAAGCAATCAAAGAGGATATCAAAGTGGAAGAAGCAATCAAAGAGGGTATCGAAGTGGAAGAAGCCATCACAGAGGATATCGAAGTGAAAATGCAATCAAAAACGATATCGAAGATGAAGACGCAATCAAAGAGAATATTGCAGTGCAAGAAGCAATCAAAAGGAAATCGAAGATGATATCGAATTGGTAGAAGCAATAAAAGAGGATATCAAAGTGGAAGAAGCCATCAAAGAGGATATCGAGCTGTTTAAAGTTATCGAAGAGGATATCCATGTGTAAGAAGCAGTCAAAGACGATCGAAATGGAAGAAGCAATCAAATCAAAGAGGATATCCAAGTGGAAGCAGCAATCAAAGATGATATCGAAGTGGAAGAAGCAATCAAAGAGGATATTGAAGTGAAAGAAGCAATCAAATAGGATATCGAAGTAGCAGAAACAATTAAAGAGGAAATTGAAATTGAGTAAAAGACGTCGAGGACAATGATAAAAATAAAAAAACGGTTTCACCAAAAACTTATACTAATATTTTGTAAAAGTTTTCTCGAGCTATCTCTTCCCGTTTAAAAGATACGAGCGATTTAAGTTTAGTATGAAAACCCATAATTTTGTGGAGTGGATATTGAAGTAAAAGAAGCAATTGAAGAAAATATATAAGTAGAAAAAGCAATTAAAAAGGATATCAAAGTGGAAGAAGCAAAAATAGAGGATATCGAGGTGAAAGAAGCATTCAAAAAGGATTTCAAGATCAATGATGGTAATAAAAAAAATATTCGACCAAAAATGTGTACCAATATTTTGCAAAAGTTTGCTAGGCGTAAATTTTCCCGTTTAGAAGATACGAGCGATTTAAGATTTGTATTAAAACCCATAATTTTATAAGTAGATAAAGCAATTAAAAAGGATATCAAAATGGAAGAAGCAAAAATAGAGGATATCGAGGTGAAAGAAGCATTCAAAGTGGAAGACGAAGTAAGAGAAGCATTCAAAACGGATGTCAAGGGCAATGATGGTATTAAAAAAACTATTGCACCAAAAATTTGTACCAATAATCTGTAAAAGTTTGCTAGGCGTAACTCTTCCCGTTTAGAAGATACGAGCGATTTAAGATTTGTATTAAAACCCATAATTTTGTAGAGTGGAAATTGTAGTAAAAGAAGCAATTGAAGAAAATATATAAGTAGAAAAAGCAATTAAAAAGGATATCAAAGTGGAAGAAGCAAAAATAGAGGATATCGAGGTGAAAGAAGCATTCAAAAAGGATTTCAAGATCAATGATGGTAAAAAAAAAAATATTCGACCAAAAATTTGTACCAATATTTTGCAAAAGTTTGCTAGGCGTAACTGTTCCCGTTTAGAAGATACGAGCGATTTAAGGTTTGTATTAAAACCCATAATTTTATAGAGTGGGAATTGAAGTAAAAGAAGCAATTGAAGAAAATATATAAGTAGATAAAGCAATTAAAAAGGATATCAAAATCGAAGAAGCAAAAATAGAGGATATCGAGGTGAAAGAAGCATTCAAAGTGGAAGACGAAGTAAGAGAAGCATTCAAAACGGATGTCAAGGGCAATGATGGTATTAAAAAAACTATTGCACCAAAAATTTATACCAATAATCTGTAAAAGTTTGCTAGGCGTAACTCTTCCCGTTTAGAAGATACGAGCGATTTAAGATTTGTATTAAAACCCATAATTTTGTAGAGTGGAAATTGTAGTAAAAGAAGCAATTGAAGAAAATATATAAGTAGAAAAAGCAATTAAAAAGGATATCAAAGTGGAAGAAGCAAAAATAGAGGATATCGAGGTGAAAGAAGCATTCAAAAAGGATTTCAAGATCAATGATGGTAATAAAAAAAATATTCGACCAAAAATTTGTACCAATATTTTGCATAAGTTTGCTGGGGGTAACTCTTCCCGTTTAGAAGATACGAGCGATTTAAGATTTGTATTAAAACCCATAATTTTGTAGTCGATATTGAAGTAAGAGAAGTAATTGAAGAAAATATAAAAATAGAAAAAACAATTCAAAAGTATATTGAAGTAAAAATGCCATCAAAGAGGATTTCGAAGTTATAGAAACAATTAAAGAGGATATCAATGTGTAAGAAACATTCGAAAACGAAAAGGAAGTGAGAGAAGAATTCAAAATGATGGCAAGGGCGATGATGACCGTAAAATAACGATTCCACCAAAAATTTGTGCTACAAAAAAAAATTGATTTTCGAAAATGATCACAGTGGATGTTGCATAATAAAAAAAAATTGACGTTCCAAAATGATCATGTGGATGAGGCATAATTAAAAAAAAAATGATGTTCCAAAATGATCACAGTGGATGATGCATAATAAAAAAAAAATAATTGACGTTTCAAAGTGATCATTGTGGATGAGGCGTAATTAAAAAAACGATGTACCAAAATGATCACAGTGGATGTTGCATAATACAAAAAAAATAATAATAATTGACGTTCCAAAGTGATCATTGTGGATGAGGCATAATTAAAAAAAAATGATGTTCCAAAATGATCACAGTGGATGATGCATAAAAAAAAATAATTGACGTTCCAAAGTGATCATTGTGGATGAGGCATAATTAAAAAAAATTATGTACCAAAATGATCACAGTGGATATTGCATAATAAAAAAAAAATTGACGTTCCAAAGTGATCATTGTGGATGAGGCATAATTAAAAAAAATGATGTACCAAAATGATCATAGTGGATGTTGCATAATAAAAAAAAAGTAATTGACGTTCCAAAGTGATCATTGTGGATGAGGCATAATTAAAAAAAATGATGTACCAAAATGATCACAGTGGATGTTGCATAATAAAAAAAAATTGACGTTCCAAAGTGATCATAGTGGATGAGGCATAATTGAAAAAAAAATGATGTTCCAAAATGATCACAGTGGATGATGCATAATTAAAAAAAATTGATGTTCCCAAATGAACGTGATAAACGTTGCATAATAAAAAAACAGGGAAAAAAAATTGACGTTCCAAAATGATCATTGTGGATGAGGCATAATTAAAAAAAAATGATGTTCCAAAATGATCACAGTGGATGATGCATAATAAAAAAATAAAAAATAATTGACGTTCCAAAGTGATCATTGTGGATGAGGCGTAATTAAAAAAATTATGTACCAAAATAATCACAGTGGATGTTGCATAATAAAAAAAATAATAATAATTGACGTTCCAAAGTGATCATTGTGGATGAGGCATAATTAAAAAAAATTATGTATCAAAATATCATAGTGGATGTTGCATAATAAAAAAAAATTGACGTTCCAAAGTGATCGTAGTGTATGAGACATAATTGAAAAAAAATGATGTACCAAAATGATCACAGTGGATGTTGCATAATAAAAAAAAATGACGTTCCAAAGTGATCATTGTGGATGAGGCATAATTAAAAATAAATGTGGATGTTCCAAAATAAACACGATGAACGTTGCATACTAAAAAAAAAAAAAATTTGGATGTTCCAAAATGATGATGATGACCTTTGCTAAAACTATGAAAGTTGTCTCATGCCCCTCCACAACCATTATATAGAATCAAGCAAATTTTACAGTAATTTTATAGTACACACAAGCAGTGGGCTCCCTACAAAAACAGTATGAAAATTACGGCAAACGAAATATACGGTTTACGGTATTCATACAGAAATATTTTGTATGGGACAATTTTTTTTTGTATGAAAGACAATTTTTTTTTCAGGGAACCGGATATAAAAAAATGTCCTCTGCAACATTAGTTTTTGCACCAACGCTGTAAGACCTATACTTTCCGAGATACGAGGTGGATGGGAGCGAATGGGGGACAAAAGGGGGACTTTAGGATTTATTCCCAACTCGACCTAACTCCCTCTATACGATCCTACCAAACATTTCCACCCTACGAGGGGGCATCTGGGAGAACAATGATGTCAATGAGTCAATCAGTGAGTCAGTGGTAATGCAGTTTTATATAATATAACTAGAGGTTGCGTTGTGCGCGAGCTGCTCGCAGCTCGCGTGTTTTTCTTTTAGTCGAAGAAGTAATTAAAGAGGATATCGAGCTGTTAAAAGCCATCAAAGAGGATATCCATGTGTAAGAAGCAGTCAAAGACGATATCGAACTGGAAGAAGCAATCAAATCAAAGAGGATTTCCAAGTGGGAGCAGCAATTAAAGAGGATATTGAAGTGAAAGGAGCAATCAAATAGGATATCGAAGTAGCAGAAACAATCAAAGAGGAAATTAAAGTTGAGTAAGCAATCAAAGAGGATACCGAGGTGGTAGAAGCGTTCTAAGACGATGACGAAGTAAAAAAAGCAATCAAAGACGATATCGAAGTGGAAGAAACAGTCAAAGACGATATCGAAGTGGAAGAAGCAATCAAAGAGGATATCGAAGTGGAAGAAGCAATCAAGAGGATATCGAAGTGGAAGAAGCAATCAAAGAGGGTATCGAAGTGGAAGAAGCCATCACAGAGGATATTGAAGTGAAAATGCTGTCAAAGCCGATATCGAAGACCAAGACGCAATCAAAGAGAATATTGCAGTGCAAGAAGCAATCAAAAGGAAATTGAAGATGACATCGAAGTGGAAGGAGTAATCAAAGAGGATACTGAAGTGGAAGAAGCAATCAAATAGGATATCGAAGTAGGAAAAACAATCTAAGAGGAAATTGAAGTTGACTAAGGAATCAAAGAGGATACCGAGATGGTAGAAGTATTCAAAGAGGATGACGAAGTGAAAAAGCAATCAAAGACGATATCGAAGTGAAACAAATAGTCGAAGACGATATCGAAAAGGAAGAAGCAATCTTAGAGGATATCGAAGTGGAAGAAGCAATCAAAGAAGATATCGAAGTGTAAGAAGCCATCACAGAGGATATCGTAGTGAAAATGCTATCAAAAACGATATCGAAGATGAAGACGCAATCAAAGAGAATATTGCAGTGCAAGAAACAATCAAAAGGAAATCGAAGATGATATCGAATTGGTAGAAGCAATAAAAGAGGATATCAAAGTGGAAGAAGCAATCAAAAAGGATATCGAGCTGTTTAAAGTTATCGAAGAGGATATCCATGTGTAAAAAGCAGTCAAAGACGATCGAAATGGAAGAAGCAATCAAATCAAAGAGGATATCCAAGTGGAAGCAGCAATCAAAGATGATATCGAAGTGGAAGAAGCAATCAAAGAGGATATTGAAGTGAAAGAAGCAATCAAATAGGATATCGAAGTAGCAGAAACAATTAAAGAGGAAATTGAAATTGAGTAAAAGACGTCGAGGACAATGATAAAAATAAAAAACGGTTTCACCAAAAACTTATACTAATATTTTGTAAAAGTTTCCTAGAGCTATCTCTTTCCGTTTAAAAGATACGAGCGATTTAAGTTTTGTATGAAAACCCATAATTTTGTGGAGTGAAAATTGAAGTAAAAGAAGCAATTGAAGAAGACATATAAGTAGAAAAAGACATTAAAAAGGATATCAAAGTGGAAGAAGCAAAAATAGAGGATATCGAGGTGAAAGAAGCATTCAAGGAGGAAGACCAAGTGAGAGAAGCATTCAAAAAGGATGTCAAGAGCAATCATGGTAATAAAAAAACTATTCGACCAAAAATTTGTACCAATATTTTGTAAAAGTTTGCTAGGCGTAACTGTTCCCGTTTAGAAGATACGAGCGATTTGAGATTTGTATTAAAATTCATAATTTTGTAGAGTGGAAATTGTAGTAAAAGAAGCAATTGAAGAAAATATATAAGTAGAAAAAGCAATTAAAAAGGATATCAAAGTGGAAGAAGCAAAAATAGAGGATATCGAGGCGAAAGAAGCATTTAAAGTGGAAGACGAAGTAAGAGAAGCATTCAAAACGGATGTCAAGGGCAATGATGGTATTAAAAAAACTATTCCACCAAAAATTTGTACCAATATTTTGTAAAAGTTTGCTAGGCGTAACTGTTCCCGTTTAGAAGATACGAGCGATTTAAGATTTGTATTAAAACCCATAATTTTGTAGAGTGGGAATTGAAGTAAAAGAAGCAATTGAAGAAAACATATAAGTAGAAAAAGCAATTAAAAAGGATATCAAAGTGGAAGAAGCAAAATGAAAGAAGCATTTAAAGTGGAAGACGAAGTAAGAGAAGCATTCAAAACGGATGTCAAGGGCAATGATGGTATTAAAAAAACTATTCCACCAAAAATTTGTACCAATATTTTGTAAAAGTTTGCTAGGCGTAACTCTTCCCGTTTAGAAGATACGAGCGATTTAAGATTTGTATTAAAACCCATAATTTTGTAGAGTGGAAATTGTAGTAAAAGAAGCAATTGAAGAAAACATATAAGTAGAAACAGCAATTAAAAAGGATATCAAAGTGGAAGAAGCAAAAATAGAGGATATCGAGGTGAAAGAAGCATTTAAAGTGGAAGACGAAGTAAGAGAAGCATTCAAAACGGATGTCAAGGGCAATGATGGTATTAAAAAAACTATTCCACTAAAAATTTGTACCAATATTTTGTAAAAGTTTGCTAGGCGTAACTCTTCCCGTTTAGAAGATACGAGCGATTTAAGATTTCTATTAAAACCCATAATTTTGTAGAGTGGAAATCGTAGTAAAAGAAGCAATTGAAGAAAATATATAAGTAAAAAAGCAATTAAAAAGGATATCAAAGTGGAAGAAGCAAAAATAGAGGATATCGAGGTGAAAGAAGCATTCAAAGCGGAAGACGAAGTAAGAGAAGCATTCAAAAAGGATCTCAAGGGCAATAATGGTATTAAAAAAACTATTCCACCAAAAATTAGTACCAATATTTTGTAAAAGTTTGCTGGGGGTAACTCTTCCCGTTTAGAAGATACGAGCGATTTAAGATTTGTATTAAAACCCATAATTTTGTAGAGTCGATATTGAAGTAAGAGAAGTAATTGAAGAAAATAGAAAAATAGAAAAAACAATTCAAAAGTATATTGAAGTAAAAATGCCATCAAAGAGGATTTCGAAGTTATAGAAACAATTAAAGAGGATATCAATGTGGAAGAAACATTCGAAAACGAAAAGGAAGTGAGAGAAGAATTCAAAATGATGGCAAGGGCGATGATGACCGTAAAATAACGATTCCACCAAAAATTTGTGCTACAAAAAAAAATTGATTTTCCAAAATGATCACAGTGGATGTTGCATAATAAAAAAAAATGACGTTCCAAAATGATCATGTGGATGAGGCATAATTTAAAAAAATGATGTACCAAAATGATCACAGTGGATGTTGCATAATACAAAAAAAATAATAATAATCGACGTTCCAAAGTGATCATTGTGGATGAGGCGTAGTTAAAAAAATGATGTACCAAAATGATCACAGTGGATGTTGCATAATACAAAAAAAATAATAATAATTGACGTTCCAAAGTGATCATTGTGGATGAGGCATAATTAAAAAAAATGATGTTCCAAAATGATCACAGTGGATGTTGCATAATAAAAAAAAAATATAATAATTGACGTTCCAAAGTGATCATTGTGGATGAGGCGTAGTTAAAAAAATGATGTACCAAAATGATCACAGTGGATGTTGCATAATACAAAAAAAATAATAATAATTGACGTTCCAAAGTGATCATTGTGGATGAGGCATAATTAAAAAAAATGATGTTCCAAAATGATCACAGTGGATGTTGCATAATAAAAAAAAATAATTGACGTTCCAAAGTGATCATTGTGGATGAGGCATAATTAAAAAAAATTATGTACCAAAATGATTACAGTGGATGTTGCATAATAAAAAAAAAAAATTGACGTTCCAAAGTGATCATTGTGGATGAGGCATAATTTAAAAAAATGATGTACCAAAATGATCACAGTGGATGTTGCATAATACAAAAAAAAAATAATTGACGTTCCAAAGTGATCATTGTGGATGAGGCATAATTTAAAAAAATGATGTACCAAAATGATCACAGTGGATGATGCATAATAAAAAAAATAAAATAATTGACGTTCCAAAGTGATCATTGTGGATGAGGCATAATTGAAAAAAAAATGATGTTCCAAAATGATCACAGTGGATGATGCATAATAATAAAAAAAAATTGACGTTCCAAAGTGATCATTGTGGATGAGGCGTAATTAAAAAAATGATGTACCAAAATGATCACAGTGGATGTTGCATAATAAAAAAAAATTGACGTTCCAAAGTGATCATTGTGGATGAGGCATAATTAAAAAAATGTGGATGTTCCAAAATAAACATGACGAACGTTGAATACTAAAAAAAAAAAAAATTGGATGTTCCAAAATGATGATGATGACCTTTGCAAAAACTATGAAAGTTATCTCATGTCCCTCCACCACCATTATATAGAATCAAGCAAATTTACAGTAATTTTATAGTACACACAAGCCGTGGGCTCCCTACAAAAACAGTATGAAAATTACGGCAAACGAAATTTACGGTTTACGGTATTCATACAGAAATATTTTGTATGGGACAATTTTTTTTTTGTATGAAAGACCATTTTTTTTTCATGGAACCGGATATAAAAAAATGTCCTCTGCAACATTAGTTTTTGCGCCAACGCTGTAAGACCTATACTTTCCGAGATACGAGGTGGATGGGAGCGAATGGGGGACAAAAGGGGTACTTTAGGATTTATTCCCAACTCACCGGAACTCCCTCTATACGATCCCACCAAACATTTCCCCCCTACGAGGTGGCATCTGGGAGAACAATGATGTCAATCAGTCAGTGAGTCAGTGGTAATCGAGCTTTATATAATATAACTAGAGGTTGCGTTGTGCGCGAGCTGCTCGCAGCTCGCGTGTTTTTCTTTTAGTCGAAGAAGTAATTAAAGAGGATATCGAGCTGTTAAAAGCCATCAAACAGGATATCCATGTGTAAGAAGCAGTCAAAGACGATATTGAAATGGAAGAAGCAATCAAATCAAAGAGGATTTCCAAGTGGAAGCAGCAATTAAAGAGGATATTGAAAGGAAAGAATTAATCAAATAGGATATCGAAGCAGCAGAAACAATCAAAGAGGAAATTAAAGTTGAGTAAGCAATCAAAGAGGATACCGAGGTGGTAAGAGCATTCTAAGAGGATGACGAAGTAAAAAAAGCAATCAAAGACGATATCGAAGTGGAAGAAACAGTCAAAAACGATATCGAAGTGGAAGAAGCAATCAAAGAGGATATTGAAGTGAAAGAAGCAATCAAATAGGATATCGAAGCAGCAGAAACAATCAAAGAGGAAACTAAAGTTGAGTAAGCAATCAAAGAGGATACCGAGGTGGTAAGAGCATTCTAAGAGGACGACGAAGTAAAAAAAGCAATCAAAGACGATATCGAAGTGAAAGAAACAGTCAAAAACGATATCGAAGTGGAAGAAACAATCAAAGAGGATATTGAAGCGAAAGAAGCAATCAAATAGGATATCGAAGTAGCAGAAACAATCAAAGAGGAAATTAAAGTTGAGTAAGCAATCAAAGAGGATACCGAGGTGGTAGAAGCGTTCTAAGAGGATGACGAAGTGAAAAAAGCAATCAAAGACGATATCGAAGTGGAAGAAACAGTCAAAGACGATATCGAAGTGGAAGAAGCAATCAAAAAGGATATCGAAATGGAAGAAGCAATCAAAGAGGATATCGAAGTGGAAGAAGCAATCAAAGAGGGTATCGAAGTGGAAGCAGCCATCACAGAGGATATCGAAGTGAAAATGCTATCAAAAACGATATCGAAGATGAAGACGCAATCAAAGAGAATATTGCAGTGCAAGAAGCCATCAAAAGGAAATCAAAGATGATATCGAATTGGTAGAAGCAATAAAAGAGGATATCAAAGTGGAAGAAGCAATCAAAGAGGATATCGAGCTGTTTAAAGTTATCGAAGAGGATATCCATGTGTAAGAAGCAGTCAAAGACGATCGAAATGTAAGAAGCAATCAAATCAAAGAGGATATCCAAGTGGAAGCAGCAATCAAAGATGATATCGAAGTGGAAGAAGCAATCAAAGAGGACATTGAAGTGAAAGAAGCAATCAAATAGGATATCGAAGTAGCAGAAACAATTAAAGAGGAAATTGAAATTGAGTAAAAGACGTCGAGGACAATGATAAAAATAAAAAAAGGTTTCACCAAAAACTTATACTAATATTTTGTAAAAGTTTCCTCGAACTATCTCTTCCCGTTTAAAAGATACGAGCGATTTAAGTTTTGTATGAAAACCCATAATTTTGTGGAGTGGAAATTGAAGTAAAAGAAGCAATTGAAGAAGACATATAAGTAGAAAAAGACATTAAAAAGGATATCAAAGTGGAAGAAGCAAAAATAGAGGATATCGAGGCGAAAGAAGCATTTAAAGTGGAAGACGAAGTAAGAGAAGCATTCAAAACGGATGTCAAGGGCAATGATGGTATTAAAAAAACTATTCCACCAAAAATTTGTACCAATATTTTGTAAAAGTTTGCTAGGCGTAACTGTTCCCGTTTAGAAGATACGAGCGATTTAAGATTTGTATTAAAACCCATAATTTTGTAGAGTGGGAATTGAAGTAAAAGAAGCAATTGAAGAAAACATATAAGTAGAAAAAGCAATTAACAAGGATATCAAAGTGGAAGAAGCAAAAATAGAGGATATCGAGGTGAAAGAAGCATTTAAAGTGGAAGACGAAGTAAGAGAAGCATTCAAAACGGATGTCAAGGGCAATGATGGTATTAAAAAAACTATTCCACCAAAAATTAGTACCAATATTTTGTAAAAGTTTGCTAGGCGTAACTCTTCCCATTTAGAAGATACGAGCGTTTTAAGATTTGTATTAAAACCCATAATTTTGTAGAGTGGAAATTGTAGTAAAAGAAGCAATTGAAGAAAATATATAAGTAGAAAAAGCAATTAAAAAGGATATCAAAGTGGAAGAAGCAAAAATAGAGGATATCGAGGTGAAAGAAGCATTCAAAGCGGAAGACGAAGTAAGAGAAGCATTCAAAAAGGATCTCAAGGGCAATGATGGTATTAAAAAAACTATTCCACCAAAAATTTGTACCAATATTTTGTAAAAGTTTGCTAGGCGTAACTGTTCCCGTTTAGAAGATACGAGCGATTTAAGATTTGTATTAAAACCCATAATTTAGTAGAGTGGAAATTGTAGTAAAAGAAGCAATTGAAGAAAAGATACAAGTAGAAAAAGCAATTAAAAAGGATATCAAAGTGGAAGAAGCAAAAATAGAGGATATCGAGGTGAAAGAAGCATTTAAAGTGGAAGACGAAGTAAGAGAAGCATTCAAAACGGATGTCAAGGGCAATGATGGTATTAAAAAAACTATTCCACCAAAAATTAGTACCAATATTTTGTAAAAGTTTGCTAGGCGTAACTCTTCCCATTTAGAAGATACGAGCGATTTAAGATTTGTATTAAAACCCATAATTTTGTAGAGTGGAAATTGTAGTAAAAGAAGCAATTGAAGAAAATATATAAGTAGAAAAAGCAATTAAAAAGGATATCAAAGTGGAAGAAGCAAAAATAGAGGATATCGAGGTGAAAGAAGCATTCAAAGCGGAAGACGAAGTAAGAGAAGCATTCAAAAAGGATCTCAAGGGCAATGATGGTATTAAAAAAACTATTTCACCAAAAATTTGTACCAATATTTTGTAAAAGTTTGCTAGGCGTAACTCTTCCCGTTTAGAAGATACGAGCGATTTAAGATTTGTATTAAAACCCATAATTTTGTAGAGTGGAAATTGTAGTAAAAGAAGCAATTGAAGAAAATATATAAGTAGAAAAAGCAATTAAAAAGGATATCAAAGTGGAAGAAGCAAAAATAGAGGATATCGAGGTGAAAGAAGCATTCAAAGCGGAAGACGAAGTAAGAGAAGCATTCAAAAAGGATCTCAAGGGCAATGATGGTATTAAAAAAACTATTCCACCAAAAATTTGTACCAATATTTTGTAAAAGTTTGCTAGGCGTAACTCTTCCCGTTTAGAAGATACGAGCGATTTAAGATTTGTATTAAAACCCATAATTTTGTAGAGTCGATATTGAAGTAAGAGAAGTAATTGAAGAAAATAGAAAAAAAACAATTCTAAAGTATATTGAAGTAAAAATGCCATCAAAGAGGATTTCGAAGTTATAGAAACAATTAAAGAGGATATCAATGTGAAAGAAACATTCGAAAACGAAAAGGAACTGAGAGAAGAATTCAAAATGATGGCAAGGGCGATGATGACCGTAATATAACGATTCCACCAAAAATTTGTTCTACAAAAAAAATTGACGTTCCAAAATGATCATGTGGATGAGGCATAATTTAAAAAAAATGATGTTCCAAAATGATCACAGTGGATGATGCATAATAAAAAAAAATAATTGACGTTCCAAAGTGATCATTGTGGATGAGGCATAATTAAAAAAAAATATGTACCAAAATGATCACAGTGGATGTTGCATAATAAAAAAATAAATAATTGACGTTCCAAAGTGATCATTGTGGATGAGGCATAATTTAAAAAAATGATGTACCAAAATGATTACAGTGGATGTTGCATAATAAAAAAAAAATTGACGTTCCAAAGTGATCATTGTGGATGAGGCATAATAAAAAAAATGATGTACCAAAATGATCACAGTGGATGTTGCATAATACAAAAAAAAAAAAATAATTGACGTTCCAAAGTGATCATTGTGGATGAGGCATAATTAAAAAAAATGATGTTCCAAAATGATCACAGTGGATGATGCATAATAAAAAAATAAAAAATAATTGACGTTCCAAAGTGATCATTGTGGATGAGGCATAATTAAAAAAAATTATGTGTTGCATAATAAAAAAAAAATAATTGACGTTCCAAAGTGATCATTGTGGATGAGGCGTAATTAAAAAAATGATGTACCAAAATGATCGCAGTGGATGTTGCATAATAAAAAAAAAAATTGACGTTCCAAAGTGATCATTGTGGATGAGGCATAATTAAAAAAAATGATGTACCAAAATGATCACAGTGGATGTTGTATAATAAAAAAAAAATAATTGACGTTCCAAAGTGATCATTGTGGATGAGGCATAATTAAAAAAATGTGGATGTTCCAAAATAAACATGATGAACGTTGCATACTAAAAAAAAAAAAAATTGGATGTTCCAAAATGATGATGATGACCTTTGCAAAAACTATGAAAGTTATCTCATGTCTCTCCACCACCATTAAATAGAATCAAGCAAATTTACAGTAATTTTATAGTACACACAAGCCGTGAGCTCCCTACAAAAACAGTATGAAAATTACGGCAAACGAAATATACGGTTTACGGTATTCATACAGAAATATTTTGTATGGGACAATTTTTTTTTTGTATGAAAGACAATTTTTTTTTCATGGAACCGGATTTAAAAAAATGTCCTCTGCAACATTAGTTTTTGCACCAACGCTGTAAGACCTATACTTTCCGAGATACGAGGTGGATGGGAGCGAATGGGGGACAAAAGGGGTACTTTAGGATTTATTCCCAACTCATCGGAACTCCCTCTATACGATCCCACCAAACATTTTCACCCTACGAGGTGGCATCTGGGAGAACAAACATGTCAATGAGTCAGTCAGTCAGTCAGTCAGTGAGTGGTAATCGAGCTTTATATAATATAACTAGAGTTGCGTTGTGCGCGAGCTGCTCGCAGCTCGCGTGTTTTTCTTTTAGTCGAAGAAGTAATTAAAGAGGATATCGAGCTGTTAAAAGCCATCAAAGAGGATATCCATGTGTAAGAAGCAGTCAAAGACGATATCGAAATGGAAGACGCAATCAAATCAAAGAGGATTTCCAAGTGGGAGCAGCAATTAAAGAGGATATTGAAGTGAAAGGAGCAATCAAATAGGATATCGAAGTAGCAGAAACAATCAAAGAGGAAATTAAAGTTGAGTAAGCAATCAAAGAGGATACCGAGGTGGTAGAAGCGTTCTAAGAGGATGACGAAGTAAAAAAAGCAATCAAAGACGATATCGAAGTGGAAGAAACAGTCAAAGACGATATCGAAGTGGAAGAAGCAATCAAAGAGGATATCGAAGTGGAAGAAGCAATCAAGAGGATATCGAAGTGGAAGAAGCAATCAAAGAGGGTATCGAAGTGGAAGAAGCCATCACAGAGGATATCGAAGTGAAAATGCTGTCAAAGCCGATATCGAAGACCAAGACGCAATCAAAGAGAATATTGCAGTGCAAGAAGCAATCAAAAGGAAATTGAAGATGACATCGAAGTGGAAGGAGTAATCAAAGAGGATATTGAAGTGGAAGAAGCAATCAAATAGGATATCGAAGTAGGAAAAACAATCTAAGAGGAAATTGAAGTTGACTAAGGAATCAAAGAGGATACCGAGATGGTAGAAGTATTCAAAGAGGATGACGAAGTGAAAAAGCAATCAAAGACGATATCGAAGTGAAACAAATAGTCGAAGACGATATCGAAAAGTAAGAAGCAATCTTAGAGGATATCGAAGTGTAAGAAGCCATCACAGAGGATATCGTAGTGAAAATGCTATCAAAAACGATATCGAAGATGAAGACGCAATCAAAGAGAATATTGCAGTGCAAGAAGCAATCAAAAGGAAATCGAAGATGATATCGAATTGGTAGAAGCAATAAAAGAGGATATCAAAGTGGAAGAAGCAATCAAAAAGGATATCGAGCTGTTTAAAGTTATCGAAGAGGATATCCATGTGTAAAAAGCAGTCAAAGACGATCGAAATGGAAGAAGCAATCAAATCAAAGAGGAAATCCAAGTGGAAGCAGCAATCAAAGATGATATCGAAGTGGAAGAAGCAATCAAAGAGGATATTGAAGTGAAAGAAGCAATCAAATAGGATATCGAAGTAGCAGAAACAATTAAAGAGGAAATTGAAATTGAGTAAAAGACGTCGAGGACAATGATAAAAATAAAAAACGGTTTCACCAAAAACTTATACTAATATTTTGTAAAAGTTTCCTAGAGCTATCTCTTCCCGTTTAAAAGATACGAGCGATTTAAGTTTTGTATGAAAACCCATAATTTTGTGGAGTGAAAATTGAAGTAAAAGAAGCAATTGAAGAAGACATATAAGTAGAAAAAGACATTAAAAAGGATATCAAAGTGGAAGAAGCAAAAATAGAGGATATCGAGGTGAAAGAAGCATTCAAGGAGGAAGACCAAGTGAGAGAAGCATTCAAAAAGGATGTCAAGAGCAATGATGGTAATAAAAAAACTATTCGACCAAAAATTTGTACCAATATTTTGTAAAAGTTTGCTAGGCGTAACTGTTCCCGTTTAGAAGATACGAGCGATTTAAGATTTGTATTAAAACCCATAATTTTGTAGAGTGGGAATTGAAGTAAAAGAAGCAATTGAAGAAAATATATAAGTAGAAAAAGCAATTAAAAAGGATATCAAAGTGGAAGAAGCAAAATGAAAGAAGCATTTAAAGTGGAAGACGAAGTAAGAGAAGCATTCAAAACGGATGTCAAGGGCAATGATGGTATTAAAAAAACTATTCCACCAAAAATTTGTACCAATATTTTGTAAAAGTTTGCTAGGCGTAACTGTTCCCGTTTAGAAGATACGAGCGATTTAAGATTTGTATTAATACCCATAATTTTGTAGAGTGGGAATTGAAGTAAAAGAAGCAATTGAAGAAAACATATAAGTAGAAAAAGCAATTAAAAAGGATATCAAAGTGGAAGAAGCAAAATGAAAGAAGCATTTAAAGTGGAAGACGAAGTAAGAGAAGCATTCAAAACGGATGTCAAAGGCAATGATGGTATTAAAAAAACTATTCCACCAAAAATTTGTACCAATATTTTGTAAAAGTTTGCTAGGCGTAACACTTCCCGTTTAGAAGATACGAGCGATTTAAGATTTGTATTAAAACCCATAATTTTGTAGAGTGGAAATTGTAGTAAAAGAAGCAATTGAAGAAAATATAAGAGTAAAAAAGCAATTAAAAAGGATATCAAAGTGGAAGAAGCAAAAATAGAGGATATCGAGGTGAAAGAAGCATTCAAAGCGGAAGACGAAGTAAGAGAAGCATTCAAAAAGGATCTCAAGGGCAATAATGTTATTAAAAAAACTATTCCACCAAAAATTAGTACCAATATTTTGTAAAAGTTTGCTGGGGGTAACTCTTCCCGTTTAGAAGATACGAGCGATTTAAGATTTGTATTAAAACCCATAATTTTGTAGAGTCGATATTGAAGTAAGAGAAGTAATTGAAGAAAATAGAAAAATAGAAAAAACAATTCAAAAGTATATTGAAGTAAAAATGCCATCAAAGAGGATTTCGAAGTTATAGAAACAATTAAAGAGGATATCAATGTGGAAGAAACATTCGAAAACGAAAAGGAAGTGAGAGAAGAATTCAAAATGATGGCAAGGGCGATGATGACCGTAAAATAACGATTCCACCAAAAATTTGTGCTACAAAAAAAAAATTGACGTTCCAAAATGATCATGTGGATGAGGCATAATTTAAAAAAATGATGTACCAAAATGATCACAGTGGATGTTGCATAATACAAAAAAAATAATAATAATTGACGTTCCAAAGTGATCATTGTGGATGAGGCGTAGTTAAAAAAATGATGTACCAAAATGATCACAGTGGATGTTGCATAATACAAAAAAAATAATAATAATTGACGTTCCAAAGTGATCATTGTGGATGAGGCATAATTAAAAAAAATGATGTTCCAAAATGATCACAGTGGATGTTGCATAATAAAAAAAAAAATTGACGTTCCAAAGTGATCATTGTGGATGAGGCGTAGTTAAAAAAATGATGTACCAAAATGATCACAGTGGATGTTGCATAGTAAAAAAAAAAAAATTGACGTTCCAAAAGTGATCATTGTGGATGAGGCATAATTTAAAAAAATTGATGTTCCAAAATGATCACAGTGGATGTTGCATATTAAAAAAAAAAATGACTTTTCTAAAAGTGATCATCGTGGATGAGGCATAATAAAAAAAAATTGATGTTCCAAAATGATCACAATGGATTTTGCATAATAAAAAAAAATAAAAAAATTGACGTTCCAAAATGATCATTGTGGATGAGGCATAATTAAAAAAAAAATGATTTTCCAAAATGATCACAAAGGATTTCGCATAGTAAAAAAAAAAATTGACGTTCCAAAAGTGATCATTGTGGATGAGGCATAATTTAAAAAAATTGGTGTTCCAAAATGATCACAGTGGATGTTGCATATTAAAAAAAAAAAAATGACGTTCCAAAATGATCATTGTGGATGAGGCATAATTTAAAAAAAAATGATTTTCCAAAATGATCACAAAGTATTTTGCATAATAAAAAAAAAATGACGTTCCAAAATGATCATTGTGGATGAGGCATAATTTAAAAAAAATTGATTATCCAAAATGATCAGAAAGGACTTTGCATAGTAAAAAAAAATGACGTTAAATTGATGTTCCAAAATGATCAAAGTGGATGTTGCATATTAAAAAAAAAAAATGACTTTTCTAAAAGTGATCATTGTGGATAAGGCATAATTAAAAAAAAATTGGTGTTCCAAAATGATCACAAAGGATTTTGCAGAATAAAAAAAAAAAAAAAAAATTGACGTTCCAAAAGTGATCATTGTGGATGAGGCATAATTAAAAAAAAATTGATGTTCCAAAATAAACATGATGAACGTAGCATACTAAAAAAAAAAAAAATTGGATGTTCCAAAATGATGATGATGACCTTTGCAAAAACTATGAAAGTTGTCTCATGCCCCTCCACCACCATTATATAGAATCAAGCAAATTTACAGTAATTTTATAGTACACACAAGCCATGGGCTCCCTACAAAAACAGTATGAAAATTACGGCAAACGAAATATACGGTTTACGGTATTCATACAGAAATATTTTGTATGGGACAATTTTTTTTTTTGTATGAAAGACAATTTTTTTTTCATGGAACCGGATATAAAAAAATGTCCTCTGCAACATTAGTTTTTGCACCAACTCTCTAAGACCTATACTTTCCGAGATACGAGGTCGATGTTAGCGAATGGGGGACAAAAGGGGTACTTTAGGATTTATTCCCAACTCATCGGAACTCCCTCTATACGATCCCACCAAACATTTTCACCCTACGAGGTGGCATCTGGGAGAACAAACATGTCAATGAGTCAGTCAGTCAGTGAGTGGTAATCGAGCTTTATATAATTATACTAGAGGTTGCGTTGTGCGCGAGCTGCTCGCAGCTCGCGTGTTTTTCTTTTAGTCGTCGAAGTAATTAAAGAGGATATCGAGCTGTTAAAAGCCATCAAAGAGGATATCCATGTGTAAGAAGCAGTCAAAGACGATATCGAAATGGAAGAAGCAATCAAATCAAAGAGCATTTCCAAAGGGAAGCAGAAATCAAAGATGATATCGAAGTGGAAGAAGCAATAAAAGAGGATATTGAAGTGAAAGAAGCAATCAAATAGGATATCGAAGTAGCAGAAACAATCAAAGAGGAAATTAAAGTTGAGTAAGCAGTCAAAGAGGATACCGAGGTGGTAGAAGCATTCTAAGAGGATGACGAAGTGAAAAAAGCAATCAAAGACGATATCGAAGTGGAAGAAACAGTCAAAGACGATATCGAAGTGTAAGAAGCATTCAAAGAGGATATCGAAGTGGAAGAAGCAATCAAAGAGGGTATCGAAGTGGAAGAAGCCATCACAGAGGATATCGAAGTGAAAATGCTGTCAAAGACGATATCGAAGACCAAAACGCAATCAAAAAGAATATTGCAGTGCAAGAAGCAATCAAAAGGAAATTGAAGATGATATCGAAGTGGAAGGAGTAATCAAAGAGGATATTGAAGTGGAAGAAGCAATCAAATAGGATATCGAAGTAGGAAAAACAATCTAAGAGGAAATTGAAGTTGAGTAAGCAATCAAAGAGGATACCAAGGTGGTAGAAGCATTCTAAGGGAATGACGAAGTAAAAAAAGCAATCAAAGACGATATCGAAGTGGAAGAAGCAATCAAAGAGGATATCGAAGTGGAAGAAGCCATCACAGAGGATATCGCAGTGAAAATGCTATCAAAGACGATATCGAAGATGAAGACGCAATCAAAGAGAATAATGCAGTTCAAGAAGGAATCAAAAGGAAATCGAAGATGATATCGAAATGGTAGAAGCAACAAAAGAGGATATCAAAGTGGAAGAAGCAATCAAAGAAGATATCGAGCTGTTAAAAGCTATCGAAGAGGATATATATGTGTAAGAAGCAGTCAAAGACGATATCGAAATCGAAGAAGCAATCAAATCAATGAGGACATCCAAGTGGAAGCAGAAATCAAAGATGATATCGAAGTCGAAGAAGCAATCAAAGAGGATATCAAGCTGTTAAAAGCTATCAAAGAGGATATCCATGTGTAAGAAGCAGTCAAAGGCGATCGAAATGGAAGAAGCAATCAAATCAAAGAGGATATCCAAGTGGAAGCAGCAATCAAAGATGATATCGAAGTGGAAGAAGCAATCAAAGAGGATATTGAAGTGAAAGAAGCAATCAAATAGGATATCGAAGTAGCAGAAACAATTAAAGAGGAAATTGAAATTGAGTAAAAGACGTCGAGGACAATGATAAAAATAAAAAACGGTTTCACCAAAAACTTATACTAATATTTTGTAAAAGTTTCCTCGAGCTATCTCTTCCCGTTTAAAAGATACGAGCGATTTAAGTTTAGTATGAAAACCCATAATTTTGTGGAGTGGAAATTGAAGTAAAAGAAGCAATTGAAGAAGACATATAAGTAGAAAAAGACATTAAAAAGGATATCAAAGTGGAAGAAGCAAAAATAGAGGATATCGAGGTGAAAGAAGCATTCAAGGAGGAAGACCAAGTGAGAGAAGCATTCAAAAAGGATGTCAAGAGCAATGATGGTATTAAAAAAACTATTCCACCAAAAATTTGTACCAATATTTTGTAAAAGTTTGGTAGGCGTAACTCTTCCCGTTTAGAAGATACGAGCGATTTAAGATTTGTATTAAAACCCATAATTTTGTAGAGTGGAAATTGTAGTAAAAGAAGCAATTGAAGAAAATACATAAGTAGAAAAAGCAATTAAAAAGGATATCAAAGTGGAAGAAGCAAAAATAGAGGATATCGAGGTGAAAGAAGCATTCAAAAAGGATTTCAAGATCAATGATGGTAATAAAAAAAATATTCGACCAAAAATTTGTACCAATATTTTGTAAAAGTTTGCTAGGCGTAACTGTTCCCGTTTAGAAGATACGAGCGATTTAAGATTTGTATTAAAACCCATAATTTTGTAGAGTGGGAATTGAAGTAAAAGAAGCAATTGAAGAAAATATATAAATAGATAAAGCAATTAAAAAGGATATCAAATTGTAAGAAGCAAAAATAGAGGATATCGAGGTGAAAGAAGCATTTAAAGTGGAAGACGAAGTAAGAGAAGCATTCAAAACGGATGTCAAGGGCAATGATGGTATTAAGAAAACTATTCCACCAAAAATTTGTACCAATATTTTGTAAAAGTTTGCTAGGCGTAACTGTTCCCGTTTAGAAGATACGAGTGATTTAAGATTTGTATTAAAACCCATAATTTTGTAGAGTGGGAATTGAAGTAAAAGAAGCAATGGAAGAAAATATATAAGTAGAAAAAGCAATTAAAAAGGATATCAAAGTGGAAGAAGCAAAAATAGAGGATATCGAGGTGAAAGAAGCATTCAAAAAGGATTTCAAGGTCAATGATGGTAATAAAAAAAATATTCGACCAAAAATTTGTACCAATATTTTGTAAAAGTTTGCTAGGCGTAACTGTTCCCGTTTAGAAGATACGAGCGATTTAAGATTTGTATTAAAACCCATAATTTTGTAGAGTGGGAATTGAAGTAAAAGAAGCAATTGAAGAAAATATATAAATAGATAAAGCAATTAAAAAGGATATCAAATTGTAAGAAGCAAAAATAGAGGATATCGAGGTGAAAGAAGCATTTAAAGTGGAAGACGAAGTAAGAGAAGCATTCAAAACGGATGTCAAGGGCAATGATGGTATTAAGAAAACTATTCCACCAAAAATTTGTACCAATATTTTGTAAAAGTTTGCTAGGCGTAACTGTTCCCGTTTAGAAGATACGAGTGATTTAAGATTTGTATTAAAACCCATAATTTTGTAGAGTGGGAATTGAAGTAAAAGAAGCAATGGAAGAAAATATATAAGTAGAAAAAGCAATTAAAAAGGATATCAAAGTGGAAGAAGCAAAAATAGAGGATATCGAGGTGAAAGAAGCATTCAAGGAGGAAGACCAAGTGAGAGAAGCATTCAAAAAGGATGTCAAGAGCAATGATGGTAAAAAAAACCTATTCGACCAAAAATTTGTACCAATATTTTGTAAAAGTTTGCTAGGCGTAACTGTTCCCGTTTAGAAGATACGAGCGATTTAAGATTTGTATTAAAACCCATAATTTTATAGAGTGGAAATTGTAGTAAAAGAAGCAATTGAAGAAAATATATAATTAGAAAAAGCAATTAAAAAGGATATCAAAGTGGAAGAAGCAAAAATAGAGGATATCGAGGTGAAAGAAGCATTCAAAGCGGAAGACGAAGTAAGAGAAGCATTCAAAAAGGATCTCAAGGGCAATGATGGTATTAAAAAAACTATTCCACCAAAAATTAGTACCAATATTTTGTAAAAGTTTGCTGGGGGTAACTCTTCCCGTTTAGAATATACGAGCGATTTAAGATTTGTATTAAAACCCATAATTTTGTAGAGTCGATATTGAAGTAAGAGAAGTAATTGAAGAAAATAGAGAAATAGAAAAAACAATTCAAAAGTATATTGAAGTAAAAATGCCATCAAAGAGGATTTCGAAGTTATAGAAACAATTAAAGAAGATATCAATGTGGAAGAAACATTCGAAAACGAAAAGGAAGTGAGAAAAGAATTCAAAATGATGGCGAGGGCGATGATGACCGTAAAATAACGATTCCACCAAAAATTTGTGTAACAAAAAAAATTGATTTTCCAAAATGTTCACAGTGGATGTTGCATAATAAAAAAAAATTGACGTTCCAGAATGATCATGTGGATGAGGCATAATTAAAAAAAAATGATGTTCCAAAATGATCACAGTGGATGATGCATAATAAAAAAAAAAATAATTGACGTTCCAAAGGGATCATTGTGGATGAGGCGTAATTAAAAAAATGATGTACCAAAATGATCACAGTGGATGTTGCATAATACAAAAAAAAAAAAATTGACGTTCCAAAGTGATCATTGTGGATGAGGCATAATTTAAAACAAAATGATGTTCCAAAATGATCACAGTGGATGATGCATAATAAAAAAAAATAATTGACGTTCCAAAGTGATTATTGTGGATGAGGCATAATTAAAAAAAATGATGTGCCAAAATGATCACAGTGGATGTTGCATAATAAAAAAAAATAATTGACGTTCCAAAGTGATCATTGTGGATGAGGCATAATTAAAAAAAATGATGTTCCAAAATGATCACAGTGGATGATGCATAATAAAAAAAATAATTGACGTTCCAAAGTGATCATTGTGGATGAGGCATAATTAAAAAAAAATATGTACCAAAATGATCACAGTGGATGTTGCCTAATAAAAAAAAATTGACGTTCCAAAGTGATCATAGTGGATGAGGCATAATTGAAAAAAAAATGATGTTCAAAAATGATCACAGTGGATGATGCATAATAAAAAAAAAAAAATTGACGTTCCAAAGTGATCATTGTGGATGAGGCATAATTAAAAAAAATGATGTACCAAAATGATCACAGTGGATATTGCATAATAAAAAAAAAAAAATTGACGTTCCAAAGTGATCATTGTGGATGAGGCATAATTAAAAAAATGTGGATGTTCCAAAATAAACATGATGAACGTTGCATACTAAAAAAAAAAAAAAAATTGGATGTTCCAAAATGATGATGATGACCTTTGCAAAAACTATGAAAGTTATCTCATGTCCCTCCACCACCATCATATAGAATCAAGCAAATTTACAGTAATTTTATAGTACACACAAGCCGTGGGCTCCCTACAAAAACAGTATGAAAATTACGGCAAACGAAATTTACGGTTTACGGTATTCATACAGAAATATTTTGTATGGGACAATTTTTTTTTTGTATGAAAGACCATTTTTTTTTCATGGAACCGGATATAAAAAAATTTCCTCTGCAACATTAGTTTTTGCGCCAACGCTGTAAGACCTATACTTTCCGAGATACGAGGTGGATGGGAGCGAATGGGGGACAAAAGGGGTACTTTAGGATTTATTCCCAACTCATCGGAACTCCCTCTATACGATCCCACCAAACATTTTCACCCTACGAGGTGGCATCTTGGAGAACAAACATGTCAATGAGTCAGTCAGTCAGTCAGTCAGTGGTAATCGAGCTTTATATAATATAACTAGAGGTTGCGTTGTGCGCGAGCTGCTCGCAGCTCGCGTGTTTTTCTTTTAGTCGAAGAAGTAATTAAAGAGGATATCGAGCTGTTAAAAGCCATCAAAGAGGATATCCATGTGTAAGAAGCAGTCAGAGACGATATCGAAATGGAAGAAGCAATCAAATCAAAGAGGATTTCCAAGTGGAAGCAGCAATCAAAGATGATATCGAAGTGGAAGAAGCAATCAAAGAGGATATTGAAGTGAAAGAAGCAATCAAATAGGATATCGAAGTAGCAGAAACAATCAAAGAGGAAATTAAAGTTGAGGAAGAAATCAAAGAGAATACCAAGGTGGTAGAAGCATTCTAAGAGGATGACGAAGTAAAAAAAGCAATCAAAGACGATATCGAAGTGGAAGAAGCAATCCAATGGATATTGAAGATGAAGAAGGAATAAAAGAGGATATCGAAGCGGAACAAGCAATCGTAGAGGATATCAAAGTTAAAGAAGCAATCAAAGAGGATACCAATGTGGAAGAAGCAATCAAAGAGGATATCGAAGTGGAACAAGCAATCAAAGAGAAAAAAATTGGATGTTCCAAAATTATCATGATAATGGTTGTATAAAAAAAATTGAACGTTGCAAAAAAGATCATGATGAACGTTGCATAAAAAAAATCTGGACGTTCCAAAATGATCATGATTGACGTTGCATAATATAAATGTATGTTGCAAAATGATAATGATCAAAAATTTGTACTAATATTTTGTCAAAGTTTGCTAGTGCTATCTCTTCCCGTTTAGAAGATACGAGCGATTAAAGTTTTGTAAGAAAAATCATAAATTTGTTGATTGGATATCGAAGTGGAAGAAACTATCAAAGCGGAAATTGAAGTTGAGTAAGCAATCAAAGAGGATACCAAGGTGGTAGAAGCATTCAAAGAAGATGACGAAGTGAAAAAGCAATCAAAGACGATATCGAAATGGAAGAAGCAGTCAAAGACGATATCGAAGTGGGAGAAGCAATCAAAGAGGATATCGAAGTTAAAGAAGCAGTCAAAGATGATGTCGAAGTGGAAAAAACATTCAAAGAAGATGACGAAGTGAGAGAAGCATTCAAAAAGGATGTCAAGGATGACAATAAAAAAACAGTTGCACCAAAAATTTATACCAATATTTTGTACAAGTTTGCTAGGGCTATCTCTTCCCGTTTAGAAGATACGAGCGATTGAAGTTTTGTATGAAAGACCACAATTTTGTAGAGAGCATAATGAAGTAACTGAAGCAATTAAAGAGGATATGAAAGTAGAAGAAGCATTTTAAAGGGATAACGAAGTGGAACATGCAAAAATAGAAGATGTCGAGGCGGAAGAAACAATGAAAGAGGATATCGAAGTGGAAGAAGCAATCAAAGAGGGTATCGAAGTGGAAGAAGCCATCACAGAGGATATCGAAGTGAAAATGCTATCAAAGACGATATCGAAGATGAAGACGCAATCAAAGAGAATAATGCAGTGCAAGAAGCAATCAAAAGGAAATCGAAGGTGATATCGAAGTGGAAGGAGTAAACAAAGAGGATATTGAAGTGGAAGAAGCAATCAAATAGGATATCGAAGTGGCAGAAACAATCAAAGCGGAAATTGAAGTTGAGTAAGCAATCAAAGAGGATACCAAGGTGGTAGAAGCATTCAAAGAAGATGACGAAGTGAAAAAGCAATCAAAGACGATATCGAAATGGAAGAAGCAGTCAAAGACGATATCGAAGTGGGAGAAGCAATCAAAGAGGATATCGAAGTTAAAGAAGCAGTCAAAGATGATGTCGAAGTGGAAAAAACATCCAAAGAAGATGACGAAGTGAGAGAAGCATTCAAAAAGGATGTCAAGGATGACAATAAAAAAACAGTTGCACCAAAAATTTATACCAATATTTTGTACAAGTTTGCTAGGGCTATCTCTTCCCGTTTAGAAGATACGAGCGATTGAAGTTTTGTATGAAAGACCACAATTTTGTAGAGAGCATAATGAAGTAACTGAAGCAATTAAAGAGGATATGAAAGTAGAAGAAGCATTTTAAAGGGATAACGAAGTGGAACATGCAAAAATAGAAGATGTCGAGGCGGAAGAAACAATCAAAGAGGATATCGAAGTGGAAGAAGCAATCAAAGAGGGTATCGAAGTGGAAGAAGCCATCACAGAGGATATCGAAGTGAAAATGCTATCAAAGACGATATCGAAGATGAAGACGCAATCAAAGAGAATAATGCAGTGCAAGATGCAATCAAAAGGAAATCGAAGATGATATCGAAGTGGAAGGAGTAAACAAAGAGGATATTGAAGTGGGAGAAGCAATCAAATAGGATATCGAAGTAGCAAAAACAATCAAAGAGAAAATTGAAGTTGACTAAGGAATCAAAGAGGATACCGAGTTGGTAGAAGTATTCAAAGAGGATGACGAAGTGAAAAAAGCAATCAAAGACGATATCGAAGTGAAAGAAATAGTCAACGACGATATCAAAATGGAACAAGCAATCAAAGCGGATACCGAAGTGGAAGAAGCAATCAAAGAGGATATCAAAGTGGAAGAAGCCATCACAGGATATCGAAGTAAAAATGCAATCAAAAACGATATCGAATATGAAGACGCAATCAAAGAAAATATTGCAGTGCAAGAAGCAATCAAACGGAAATCAAAGAGGAAGGAGCCCTTACAGAGGATACCGAAGTGAAAATGCCATCAAAGAGGATATCAAAGATGAAGAAGCAATCCAATGGATATTGAAGATGAAGAAGGAATAAAAGAGGATATCGAAGTGGAACAAGCAATCGTAGAGGATATCAAAGTTAAAGAAGCAATCAAATAGGATATCAATGTGGAAGAAGCAATCAAAGAGGATATCGAAGTGGAACAAGCAATCAAAGAGAAAAAAATTGGATGTTCCAAAATGATCATGATAATAGTTGTATAAAAAAAATTGAACGTTGCAAAAAAGATCATGATGAACGTTGCATAAAAAAAATCTGGACGTTCCAAAATGATCAGGATTGACGTTGCATAATATAAATGTATGTTGTAAAATGATAATGATCAAAAATTTGCACTAATATTTTGTCAAAGTTTGCTAGTGCTATCTCTTCCCGTTTAGAAGATACGAGCGATTAAAGTTTTGTAAGAAAAATCATAAATTTGTTGATTGGATATCGAAGTGGAAGAAACTATCAAAGAGAATGTTGAAGTGGAAGAAGGAATCAAATAGGATATCGAAGTGGCAGAAACAATCAAAGCGGAAATTGAAGTTGAGTAAGCAATCAAAGAGGATACCAAGGTGGTAGAAGCATTCAAAGAAGATGACGAAGTGAAAAAGCAATCAAAGACGATATCGAAATGGAAGAAGCAGTCAAAGACGATATCGAAGTGGGAGAAGCAATCAAAGAGGATATCGAAGTTAAAGAAGCAGTCAAAGATGATGTCGAAGTGTAAAAAACATTCAAAGAAGATGACGAAGTGAGAGAAGCATTCAAAAAGGATGTCAAGGATGACAATAAAAAAACAGTTGCACCAAAAATTTATACCAATATTTTGTACAAGTTTGCTAGGGCTATCTCTTCCCGTTTAGAAGATATGAGCGATTGAAGTTTTGTATGAAACACCACAATTTTGTAGAGCGCATAATGAAGTAACTGAAGCAATTAAAGAGGATATGAAGTAGAAGAAGCATTTTAAAAGGATAACGAAGTGGAACATGCAAAAATAGAAGATGTGGAGGCGGAAGAAACAATAAAAGAGGATGACGAAGTGTAACAAGCAATCAAAGAGAATATTCGAATAGTGGATGTCGCATAATAAAAAAAAATTGACGTTCCAAAATGATCATAGTGGATGAGGCATAAATAAAAAAAAATTGATGTTCCAAAATGATCACAGTGGATGTTGCATAATAAAAAAAAAATTGACGTTCCAAAAGTGATCATTGTGGATGAGGCATAATTTAAAAAAAATTGACGTTCCAAAATGATCATTGCGGATGAGGCATAATTAAAAAAAAATTGATGTTCCAAAATTATCACAGTGGATGTTGCATAATAAAAAAAAAGAAATTGACGTTCCAAAATGATCATTGTGGATGAGGCATAATTTAAAAAAAAAAGATTTTCCAAAATGATCACAAAGGATTTTGCATAATAAAAAAAAATGACGTTCCAAAAGTGATCATTGTGGATGAGGCATAATTTAAAACAAAATGATGTTCCAAAATGATCACAAAGGATTTTGCATAGTAAAAAAAAAACTGACGTTCCAAAAGTGATCATTGTGGATGAGGCATAATTAAAAAAAATTGATTTTCCAAAATGATCACAAAGGATTTTGCATAATAAAAAAAAAAAATTGACGTTCCAAAATGATCATTGTGGATGAGGCATAATTAAAAAAAAATTGATTTTCCAAAATGATCACAAAGGATTTTTCATAATAAAAAAAAAATGACGTTCCAAAAGTGATCATTGTGGATGAGGCATAATTAAAAAAATTGATGTTCCAAAATGATCACAGTGGATTTTGCATAATAAAAAAAAAAAAAAAAATGACGTTCCAAAATGATCATTGTGGATGAGGCATAATTTAAAAAAAATTGATTTTCCAAAATGATCACAAAGTATTTTGCATAATAAAAAAAAAAATTGACGTTCCAAAATGATCATTGTGGATGAGGCATAATTTAAAAAAAATGATTTTCCAAAATGATCACAAAGGATTTTGCATAATAAAAAAAAATGACGTTCCAAAAGTGATCATTGTGGATGAGGCATAATTTAAAACAAAATGATGTTCCAAAATGATCACAAAGGATTTTGCATAGTAAAAAAAAACTGACGTTCCAAAAGTGATCATTGTGGATGAGGCATAATTAAAAAAAAATTGATTTTCCAAAATGATCACAAAGGATTTTGCATAATAAAAAAAAAATTGACGTTCCAAAATGATCATTGTGGATGAGGCATATTTAAAAAAAAATTGATTTTCCAAAATGATCACAAAGGATTTTGCATAATAAAAAAAAAATGACGTTCCAAAAGTGATCATTGTGGATGAGGCATAATTAAAAAAAATTGATGTTCCAAAATGATCACAGTGGATTTTGCATAATAAAAAAAAAAAAAAAAAATGACGTTCCAAAATGATCATTGTGGATGAGGCATAATTTAAAAAAATTGTTTTTCCAAAATGATCACAAAGTATTTTGCATAATAAAAAAAAAAAAATTGACGTTCCAAAGTGATCATTGTGGATGAGGCATAATTAAAAAAAATGATGTACCAAAATATCACAGTGGATGATGCATAATAAAAAAAATAAAATAATTGACGTTCCAAAGTGATCATTGTGGATGAGGCATAATTAAAAAAAATGATGTACCAAAATGATCACAGTGGATGTTGCATAATAAAAAAAAATGACGTTCCAAAGTGATCATTGTGGATGAGGCATAATTAAAAATAAATGTGGATGTTCCAAAATAAACATGATGAACGTTGCATACTAAAAAAAAAAAAAAAATTTGGATGTTCCAAAATGATGATGATGACCTTTGCTAAGACTGAAAGTTGTCTCATGCCCCTCCACAACCATTATATAGAATCAAGCAAATTTTACAGTAATTTTATAGTACACACAAGCAGTGGGCTCCCTACAAAAACAGTATGAAAATTACGGCAAACGAAATATACGGTTTACGGTATTCATACAGAAATATTTTGTATGGGACAATTTTTTTTTTGTATGAAAGACAATTTTTTTTTCATGGAACCGGATATAAAAAAATGTCCTCTGCAACATTAGTTTTTGCACCAACGCTGTAAGACCTATACTTTCCGAGATACGAGGTCGATGGGAGCGAATGGGGGACAAAAGGGGTACTTTAGGATTTATTCCCAACTCATCGGAACTCCCTCTATACGATCCCACCAAACATTTTCACCCTACGAGGTGGCATCTGGGAGAACAAACATGTCAATGAGTCAGTCAGTCAGTCAGTCAGTGGTAATCGAGCTTTATATAATATAATAATGTAAGCGCCCTCATAAACTTGCGATGCTCGTAAAGGGTAAATAAGTCTAAAGTGCCATTACCTAGCTTTTAATACCTAATTATACACTTAATTGTGATGCATTATATTAACATGTGTTAATTTACCTAATCATCATAGGTTTACCTAATATATCGACGCTTTTGTTTGAAGACATTCCATCGATTGCTTTTTAGCTTGATAACTGTCTGTAATGGTAACTAAACACAAGCATAATTATGTGTACACAATTGCACCGTACAATCCTGAGCAATCAATCTCTTGAATGGGCAATAAGTCGCTGTGAAAGTATTAACACTGAGTCAGCCGCAGTCGTTGACATAGATATAGCATCTGGCTTCTGGCATTCCCCAAACTCTGACAATTTAAACTTGTTACCGCCTGCTTCGATTCGATTTTATTGTTATAGAATTCCGAATGTAAAATTGGCACGGTTGCACTGTCACTGCTGAAGCTTACCGAACGATTTGCTGAAGCGCCGCCCGCCGGCACGGAATTCACTTTTTGACTTATCTTTTCGTGTTTGATTTATTTAACGTCAGATAAAGGTTCACGTGTCCCATGTCTCACTCGATGCCGCATCAATTAACCTGCAACTCAATTTGTGGCTCCTCGTCCCACCTGATGGCTTTGCACTCGTATAAAAAATAAACTCAGCCAGTCTTCGAGCGAACGTCGTCGGGGGCGCCCGTCGCCCTTTGTCCTCCGAGCGTCAAACGAACCCTTTTAAATCTTTAAATATTTTTAGTACGCGGAAATCGCGTGCTACTTCTCTGGTGTACCACTTTAGTGCACGAGTTAGTTTTGTGATTTTGTGTTACTTTTTTACCGAATGTTTTGTGCGTCGGATATATGATGTAAGGTGAGTTTGTTTATACTCGTGGCTTGATCAGCTGTGTACGTTCGGCATTCTCTGTTATTGAGTACGGACGGTGGCATAGTTATGGAAATTTCGATTCGTTAGTTATGGCTTGAGTAAATCATGACGGGAACAAGTTTGAAACTATTTGGTTTCGAAATGTTTTGTGAATGGACTTCATTCCTTGTGACACGGTTTAAAAATAAACTACATATAACTTTGCGTACTGGTACCATTGTATTGCTTAATGGTATTAAAAAAAATTAAAAAAACTTATAATTATGTACTTCCATTCACACAGTGTTATCATTACCACTCAAAAGTAATTAATGCAGCATAAAATTGTGACTAAATATAATTTACAAAAAATACCGCCGTCTGACTGCGCATTTAATCATTGTTTAAGTAGGATCTTAGTTATTTTCTAACAGGTTTTTTCTTTGGTATTAAGTTTCATTCTCAAACAAAACTTTGTTTATTCTTCTTGAGCCAATATTAGAAGATCTAATTTATTATCTTATCGGTTAAATTCGATAATGTTATCTTTATTGCGCTGAATTGCAATCTTTTATCAGTAATCTTGATCATATCAACTGTCAGATTCAGTTGTCAATGTTTTAATAGTGTGTCGTCTAGCTTTGGTAATTTTTTTGGAGAACTTGAAATATAAGCGTAGTTTTTGTTAAAATTTACTTTTTCTACAATGATTTTAAATTTTAATTGGATTAGGGTTTCGGATTTCCCGGGGTTTTTGCGTTCTCGGGAACCGGGAATAATATTTTCAATTTCCCGGGATTCCCGGGAAACCGGATTTTTTTTTTAAGTCCTTAATTTAATTTTTTTTAACTACAAAAAGTCAAGAAAACACATAATAGATTAGATAAGCTATTTATTTGACTCAGAAATAATTAAACATTCTCGATCGATCATAAACAGAGGTAGTATAATAGAAAGTCAAAGTCAAATATTTTTATTCATTAAAATCACAAGGATCACTTTGAAACGTCAATTTTACTGCTTATTCCTTCGCGTCCAAGCCAGGAAAAAAGGTAAGAAACAAGGCTGGTTGTTTTTTTTTAATGATCCTTTTACAATGCATAATACAGAAAATAAATTACGTCTAAATTGTAACATTTTGAACGAGTTGGAGCAATTTCAATCCCAAGCTTCTCTATCATCTAAATAATCCGATATTTTATAGTAGGCTTTTTTATAAAGATTTTGTTTAATTATGTTTTCAAATTTGTTTATTGTCAATTTTTGTACATCCCTTGGGAGTTTGTTATAAAAGCGTACACCTTGCCCTTTAAACGATTTAATAACTTTATGGAGTCTACAAGTGGCAACAGCGAGTTTATCTTTATTTTAGTAGTATTAAAATTATGATTATCGCTATTTTTCTAAAACAAATTAATATTGTTGTGAACATACATTAGATTTTCATAGATGTATTGACAAGGGAATGTCATAATATTTATTTTTTTAAACTTATTGCTTAATGATTCTCTGGGGTCCATGTTATAAATTGAACGAACAGCCCTCTTCTGCAGCACAAACACAGTTTTTATATCTGCAGCACTCCTCCACAGCAGTATACTTAATGAAAGGAAACTTAATGATTGGTTTCAGGCATGCAAAATTACACTTATAATATAAAACTTCTGAACACACACAATGGTATAAACTTAATATAAACGGAGTAATTAAGTATTGCTCTTATGATAACAAACAAACTTTGCCATTAATGTGTGGCGGAGGTACAAGAGTAGATAAAGATATGATACGTAACTGCACATCATTAAAGTATGTAAACACGAGAGTAGTTTATCAAACGCAGCGAATCAGAGTTTAATTTGACCATAAAATGATTCGAGTGTTTAAATACCTTAACTCTGTGCAGCAGTTCGTATAATATTTTATTTACTCTCTTGCAACGGCCACACATCGTGGGCAAAATTTTACTTATGCCCTTATTATGTAACAGTCACGTAAGCTTAAGCACTATTTCAGTTTAAGTCTTAAATTATTTCATAAAGTAATACTTGAGAAAAAATTTTAGATCTATCACATACTTTTGGAAATTCCCGAGAATTCCCGGGAAATCAGAATTTTTTCCCGGTTCCGGGAATGACTTTTTTCCCGGGATTTCCCGATTCCCGGGACCCGGGAACGAAACCCTAAATTGGATCTATATGTGCGAGTATTTTTCATATACAATAATAGGTTTTTTGTATTTTGGTTTTTTATGTTCTGTTAAGTCGTTCTGTACTTCGGACTGACTCATTGGCATATGTAGGTGTAGTTTTTGAATACTTATACATTATTTTTGTATTTTAATATTATTTATTTAGTCGGTGGTACTAGTTGGTCAAATAAGTGGGCTAAGGTCTTAACTGGATGGAGCCCTGTGGATGGAAAGCGACACCGTGGAAGGCCTAAGAAGCGGTGGCGCGATGATTTGGACACTTTTTATAGGGACTGGCGGGATTTGGTACAAGATCGAGATAAGTGGAGAGATGAGGAGGCCTTTGCCCGGCCGTGGGACAGCATATGCTACATAAAAAAAAGTCGGTGGTGATGTAACGATCAAAAATTTACCAATACTAGAAATACATTGCATCAAATTATTCTAAGAACCAGATCAGAGGTAATAGTTGTGCCACGGAAGACACTTTGCTTTTAAATCCAGATAGTGATTGTTCATAGAGAACAGTTCCCATCCCACGTGTTGATTACCGATTGAATAACCCAATCACCTCGTTCTACACTCTAGTCTAGACTCTAGAATCTAGACAAAGTGTTTACGTGGCAATTCTTGCGCTATATGCATATGCACTTACGTTTGTGACATGCCAATACGGGTTGCAATAATGTTATTGATGACACTACTATATTAATACGTATGAGAATGTACATTTGTTTAGGAAAACCTCTTTTCTGAAAACTTCAATTTGTTTTCATACTAATAATAAATAAATAAATATTGGTGGACATGTCACACAGCGCTATCTAGCACCAAACTAAGCAGAGCTTGTACTATGGGAACCAGATAACTGATAGAATACTTATAAACTTTTTTTTGTAAATACGTCTAATAATGACAGAATAAGGTATTTACAATTTTAATTCTTTAACTTTCTTCTCCCGTTTTACTTCTTTGTCGTCAGGCAGCACTAAACATAAAATAGCAAGTCCTTCAGCTCTCATTAGCGAGAATCCCTGACGCAAAAAAATATATAAATCGCATAAAATAGCCGAAAATTACGTAGACTCCTAAAAACTCAGCTCAGTTTCTAGTTAGCTGGATTCAAACAAGGCTGAACTCAAGTTCGTTTTTTGTCATCAAAAGCTGTTTTCTTGAAACAACGTTTTTGCTACTTTTTGGTGCCATATTTAATAGTCTAAGGCCCGTAAGATCAATAGCTGTTTAAACTAAATATCTAAGTTTAAATTATCACTGTCAAAGAAAAGTTTTAGTTCAAGCTTAGAATTTTAGTTGAAACTGATATTGATCTTACGGGCCTAAGTGCCTTTTTCACCATCTCTGAGTAACACTATCCAATGGATAGAAAATATACACTCACTTACGTCTTTTGTTTTCACATGACAACAGAAAAAGTGAGACTGATTTTTATCCGTCAATTAAAGTTACTTAGATGTTTGAAATAGGGAGTAAGGCCAGCTTGCAAAACATATTTAGCGACTAAAAATATTTGTATTTGATTTGACAACTCCTTAAATTGTCATTATTATAAATACGGGATATATCACGTACCGTTTTAACGGTGTTTCGACCGACAATGTTTCGGTTCAATTCGTGAACCTTCATCAGGGTGAGTGCAATCCTTTCCGGACCTAATCGTTTGCATCGTTTATGCATCGTTGCGCAATTCGCCCTAAGTGCCTGTTTATCTCTCTTTATCTGTTTTTATGTCAAAGCAAAAGACGTATATACTAAGGCACTAAAGGTCATATTTAATTCAGAATTGAGAATTGTTTATTACTTGCTGAATTGTTGGTTCTCGACAGAAAACTTTGTATGGTACTTTCTATCGTCTCAGTCAGTCAGGTCCTACTACTACCTATGAGTAAAGTCGTACCATTTGAGCGTTCTCACAATAACGAATATAACATGTCTGAGCGAAAAATCTGCAATCGCAATATCTAGCACTTGTTTACTCATAAGGTAAGCCTGGTAGTATTTCTCGTGGAATCTCGTCTGGTCCACGTTCAAGTGGCCGAGCAGTCGACTTGGTAAAATTTAATCAATTTGGTCGAGCCTTATTAAACTGGTACCGACTCAATTATATTATTTTATCGTATCTCATTAAGATATGCCTTAATATATAAGATTAAACCTTTAAGCTTGTTCTGGCTTTCCTTCTGGTAATAAAAACACAAAGCAGTAGAAATATACCTTTAATTGATAACAACTACATCGATAGCTTATTCAAATAATTGGTAGTTTTGTTTGAATGGGGATATTCCGTAAACTATAAGCTTGTCAAGTTTACTGTTCAAATTAATATTGATGAATGTATGCTGTCTCATCAATAACTTCTCAAAGTTATTGCGTAAACCTGGTTTATGATTATGTGATTGCTTAACTTCATTTACCAAGTAATCTCTCAGCTGTTGAAAATTATAAATAGAACTTTCATATCCAATACTAGGATTGCACATTGGGATCTTATTCAAAATATATATAGCCAAAGACGCCCTTACTCGGGGGAGTTTTACGACTAACTTAGGATGACAGACAGCTGATGCTGTTTTCCATATTTTTCTTCTAAAATAAATTCTCAATTCTTCTTTGGAATTTAAGATTGCAAACTATCCAAAAATACTTTGGTTAGACCAACTGTCTGTACGTTTAGATACGTGACCGATCGGAATCCAATCGCGCTGAAAGTGTATCGGAGCTAAATTTATTTATGACCCAAGACTCACTCACTGCCCAAGACTCAGAAAAAAACTAAGGAAACTATAGGTCTGCGTAACAATAATTGTGATAATTATAGTATACGCATCCGTGTGCCAATTGCAACGGAAATGTTGGAATACTCGGTATGCCAAGTTTTTGTTTTATGATTGTGCACATGTTCGTCGTTACTGTCTCTCTATTTTATTCACAATATTTACCTATTAAAATGATTAAATTGCGTTATTTACCGACCTACCTCCGTTTTAATCTTGAGTTAACAAGACTCTTCAGGAGAAAATACCGTTATAAAAACTCTAATAAAAACCTCAGTCAATTCCTGAGATTAGAATAGTTAGTGCGATAAACATACACGTAATAAGACCGCGGAAGTTTCAGTGATTTTCTTGTGATTCATAATTTTTATCTGCCAACGTCTGATGTCTGAATACAAGTACATATATATAAGAGTCATCTGTGATTTTGTTATTTTATTACACATCACCCGATTCTTTGTTAATAACAATGTGCTAGCAGGTGAATAATATATATTTCTGGTACAGACATTCTTTATTATATAAAATTCAAAGTAATACCAGTTCGCATCAATCCTATTTCAAAATATTTTTGTATTGGTACTTTTGTTTGACTTGAGTTTAACGTTCTTTATACAGGGTGTTTGGTAATACATATACTGACGATATTCTAGTGACGGTTTCTCAAAAATTAATAAATGATATTTCGAAATAAAAAAACTACTAGTTATATTATCAAATTTTAAAGAAAATCGACTAAATTTAGGTGATTAATTCGATATAAAACTTACTGCGTACTCTTGCAATCGACATCCAAAAATAAAGGCCGAACTGATATCTCTTTCGGAAATGGCTGCGGGTTTTGGGTTAGAAAGAGACAACAAGAGACGTCTTGAGACGTCACCAATACAGTACAATCTGTGGTTAGATGGCAAACATTATGCAATAGCACAACATAGGTTTAATAAAGTGTTGGTTTTTACATGCCAAAATAAATTTCACATTTCTATGATAAACATTTCAAAAATTTATTTATTATGCTCTTCAAAATAACCCATTTAATTTTTGTGCGTATATTATCAAACACCCTATATAAATATTCTAAATAATTCTAATGAGCGAAACTTTTATCTAAAGTAAATGTTCAGAGTTTTTCAAAAGAAGTTTTTACATATTTGTACGCCCCAGATCTTTTACTTCTTATATGCTTTCATCAATATTTATGGTACTTACTTAGATACTCGTTGATATTATTAATAAAATTGACTTTTGATGTGTTTAAAATGAACTTTTAACGAAAATAAATATGTATGCTACATTTATTGACATAAATAGTATAAAATTATTTAACGGACTAAAAAAAAATCAAAAGAGTCAGTTGAATTATCTATAGACTGTTGCAAGCAATCTATAGATATCTCAACTACTCCAGATCAATACCAGGTGTGGAAGTGTCTCCTAGAAACTAGCTCATAGAATTGCAATACTTATGCGTCGACTTAAATAAGTGCCAGCCTGTGTTCAGCAGTGGACGTCTTGTGGTTGATATGCCGATGATAAAATGGACCGGTGGTAGTACTTCCTTGGAAAAACTCATTCAGTGTGTAGCTTGCAGTACTAGAGCAAGGAGCTCTCTACACACTGCAAGCTACACACTACAGGAGTTAAGATAAGCTAACGTGAGTGAGCTTAGCTCTCAGTACGGTATGTCCTCCACTTAAGCTCGGACTATATATATGGCATCGGGGCTTGTCAGGGACCGTTTTTTAACGGCCCCGGACCAATCCGTCGCACAACCAAAAATTTGAATTTTTCCTTCATTGACTACACACGATCCGAGACCAACCGACTCCGATTTTTACCTGGAAGCAACCGGGGCATGCTCCGGATTCGCAGGATCGGGGAGACCAGGATGCCATATAGTCTGAGCCTTAGGGTTGCCAGGCGTCCGGATAAAGCCGGACACAGTTAGGCTTGTTGGTTGCGTGTCCAGTCAAGACAGACGGTGTCCGGCCTGTCCGGCTTTTGTTAGGCTTTTTAAATTCCGCGTGCGATGGTCATCAGCACCATTCATTGTTGTTTCATTAAAGTTTAAGAAGATTTTACGGTAAATGATAATAAAGCCTTGTTTTACTTAAATAAAAATTGTCGTGTTATACTAAGACTACAAAATTAAGGGTGTCCGGCTAAACTGGCTGGTCTGTCCGGATTTTCGGTTTTAAGACATGGCAACCCTACCTCCACTTTATACCAGTCAAGGAGTTAATTAAAATTATATAATGTAGTCCAAGTAACTTCACCGGACCGTGTTATTACAGCATTAACAAGACTGATATTTATTTTTTATTATGTGGTTTCACGGTTACGCGCACATTTTTTATCATCTCATTCATTTAACGCATCTACTGTTTCACTTTCTTTGGTGTTTAACTCTTGAACGTTCTAGGCCGGTATTGCCTCTTAGTACGTGCGTACCTACGTGTTGAGCTAAGCCAATGGTCCTTCAATTCACTATCACAAGTGTATTGACAGTTGTATGGCCGTGACACATAGAGTAAAGTAATATTTATGACTGCAGACCTAAGGGTGGCGGTCAGCGATGCGAAAAATCCACCAATGGCAGAGCTGGGTTATGCGAGGGTAGGCAAATTAAGCTATCCTATTGGTGGGTTTGACACACATCCGTAGCTTCGCAACGTAGCAAATCTCTGGTGGAAAAGCAGCCTTACAGTACATTGTGTCTTATCTGTTTCTAGCACCTCCAAAATTATGGTGAAATTAGCTACTAGGTAGATACCCAAAAACCTATATAATTATTTAAGTAATATTTACGTAACCAAGTGTTCTATTGTGTACCTACGGTTTGAATAAAAGCTGTTCTTATATCATAAGAATAGCAGAGTTCCTTATGAAAGGATTCGCCCGGGGAAGTACCACCACCATACCTATTTCTGCCGCCAAGTAGCATTGCTGTGTTTCGCTATGAAGGGTATGGTTTCCAGTGAATTACATACATATGAGGCTTTACATCTGTATGCCTCGAGTCGAAGGACGCAGAATAGTGCATCGTAGGGCACTTTTGTAAGGTGCGTGACCCACGAGGCAATACTTTGCTATAGGCGATGGTTATCACTTAATAACAGGTGGGCAATATGCTTCTCCCAGCGTAGAAAAAAAAACCTTGTTTTATCACATTAAGTTCGCTTAAAGTATCATTAAATTTAAAACAAAACGTGAAATCGAACCTTTAGTTGAGGGTTTCTCTCTGTGTATGTATGTTCGTAGCATCAAAGACAGGCAAAAACCTCGAACTTATAACACTTTTGCGTAAGGGAAAAAAGCGTTAGGGTTATAAAGAAAGTAAATATTGATCGCTTGGGAAATGTCTAAGTAGTCTGCCCATAATGAGAAACTCATCGGACACCTGTCAGTTTTAGCTTACCGTTGGATACTGAATAAGTTATAACTCGGAGGTTGGGAACTCGAAAACAATTATAAATAGCTAGCTTACCGCCCTGATTTCGCACGTGGTGATTAAAATAAAATACTTATAGGCACTTAGGGCAAGTAAAGCTTTCAATCAGTGAAACAGTTTTTAAAATCGATTCATATTTAACCACTAAATACGTTTAGGCATCCTTAATGCGCAAGTCACCCTTAATTGTAATTTTTATGAATTGAAATTGAAAATAAATAGATATAAATCGAATAAGAACGAATGACAAGATAAACTTAAAAACAATAAAAAAGAAAACTAAATTAGCAGATATAACATATACAATAAAGTTGAAATGGAAGTCGGCTGGTCATCTCATCAGAAGGGCAAAAGGCAAATGGGCAAAAGATGTAACCGAATGGTACCCTAGAGAAGGGAAAAGATCGAGGAAGACCATTCCGAAGATAGAAAGAAGACTTCAAAGTCATAGCAGGAGCGCTGTGGAGAAAAAGGGTTTACGATTGTGTACTTTGGGAAGGTCTGGGGGAGGCCTATGCTGCAAACCAAAACAAACTTACTAATACCGATGCCATAGAAATAGTTTAGAAGTAGTAGAGAGAAATAGTAAAGGTGTTTCGATTCCTATACAAACGCTCAGTGGATTCCCTAGATAACTGAACAGCAGAAATTTCTAAACGTATCAAACTACTTACGTCTTACTATTATCGCAAAATCAATAAAATCGCACACGTGCAAAGCCACGGGAGTGTGCTTTTTATTCCATAAGTTTTGAGCTGTTTTGTTCTAAGAAACCAGCTAAGTTATTAGAAGTCCTTCATACATTTTCATTAGAGGGAACCAAAACTTACCGTTTTTGAAGGTTTTGTATTGTTTTGGATACACTAACTTTCTTGCTTTAGATTATAAAACAATAAGATACGTCCGTCGTCCATTCGTAAGACACAAATGTACAACATAAGTAAAAAGTTACTTTTTATAAAATTAAAAAAATAGTCATGGACGGACTGATCTTCATCTAAGAAACACCTTATTTGAACCAGCTTTCTATTAAAAAAAACCGCGTCCGAATCGGTCCATCTGGGAACTACAATGCCACAGATAGACACACAGGATTAAAAATACACAGAATAAAAAATACAAGTTATACGTTAATGTGTCTACAGTCACTCGCAGTTGTTACCGGCGAAAAACAGTGCTTGTGACGTCAGAGGAAATGTTTCCACGGATAGTTTACAATATTGTAGTACTATTTGCTGCTTCTTCGCTAGGTATAATCACAGATACGAAACGTACAGCTACATCACTACGGTTTCATACTTTACTAGCTTTCCCGCCCGCGGTTTCGTACGCGTGGTTTTTCAATAAAAACATCTTGCCAAATTTCATTACGATCGTTCAGCCGTTTAGTTGTAAAAGGAAACAAACAAACAGATTTAATTTCGCATTTATAATATTAGTATGGATTTTAACACCCGACACCAAAAGAGGGGTTTTATTTTTTTTATACGACCTGGAGATAGAAAATCATATGGCCCACCTGATGTTAAGTGGTATCCATCGCCTATACAAAGTACTACCTCGTAGGTCATACACCTTAGGAACGTGCCCTACGATGCACTGCCCTGTATCCATCAACTTGAGGCATACAGGTGTAAAGCCTCACGTGCCTGTTATTTTGCCGACAAACATAACATTCAAACCGAAACGCAGCAATGCTGCTTGGCGGCAGAAATAGGTATGGTGGTGGTACTTCCCCGGGCGAGACCTTTCACAAGGAACTCTACTACCCTTAAAAAGATGCAATCTGTGGCATCTCTTAGTTCCCAAACGGATGGACCGATTCGAATGCGGTTTTTCTATTAGCACTCTAGATTAACCGAGTAAGAACCATTACCTATGTCAGTTTTTAATCCATGAAGGAATACGAACTTGTTTAACCAGCCTGTTGACGTCCAACACGCTTCGAAATGACGAAGAATGGTTTTCGATCGGTTTTTTCGGCCAACCGTAATGATAATTGGTATTTGGTAGTGAGGGATCCCATGCTATTTGTCTGCCAATTCATGGTCACCACGTTAAAACTATTCAATTCATATCAGTACCTACTTTTTTGAAATAAAAATGCTATTTGGATGATTTTACACATTTTAATATAATGTCTTTTTTTTCAGGTAAGCATTACAATTTCGTGAACTTTAAATGGATTTGGTAAGATTAAAATAAGTGAGCAGTGATGACGGGGTCAAATCCGTCTTTTGTTATAAAAAAACTGAATGTTTGAATGTCTATTGCAGGACAAATAAGTTTAAATATCACATCGTCAAAGAAACACATCATAATGTGGGAAATCATGTAGGAAGGAAAATAACGTGTAAATCGACGGCCTGTGACATCCATAATCATTTGCATTGAACCCGCATAGGTTGTTATGTATGACCCATTTGTCCGTATGAAATGAACCAACCGTTCTCATCACAAGCTATGCTATGCAGTTACTCTCGCCTCGATGCACCTTTACGAGATTCCTCGAGGAAATCTCGGTTACTCGTGAGGGCTCTACACACCAAAGCCATCGGCCTTATTTTAAAGTCATGGCGGGGTCAGTCAGTTGCCCGTCGGTTTTCATCGAGTAGAACTGCGCTGCGAACGGCACGTGCCGCAGATGCCGCGGCTCTCGGGTTTTTCCAGCTTGCAACGTTCTGAAGCCGCCGCCGCCCGTACCCGGTGGCTTTGATGTGTAGCGGCCTTTACAAGTTGTGCAACCCCGTGTTTATTCCTCTTGACAAATTGATAAAGATGTACCTACACTATTAAAGCAAATAATACTACTAAGCCAATATAGAGCTACTTACAATGTTTGTTGAGGTCAAATCTTGCAACGGAATTTTATACTAGTTCCCCTCAACTGATTGAGCTGAGGAATACGTATGTAACTTCGGTGACAATGAAATTATATGGTACCATGGAGGTTGTCTCGTGTTGGATTATTTAAATATTGACCTGATAGTTATTGATGGTGTAGCCAAGCAAAATAGAGCATCGTGGCTTGCCTGAAAGAATTTGTTAATTCATCATAATCAATTTGTTAAATCAAAGACCTCGACTAAAACCAATAAAAAAAAATTGAGCGAGTTACACGCTTTACTCGTACTAAGTACTAACAATGCTTATTCAGTTACGTGCAGGCAAGAAAGTGTGATGAACAAGTAAATTCCTACCTAGCTCCTAAACATTTTCAGTTTTTTATTTGAACTATTGCTGTCGGTAGACGGTAGACCCCGAGGATATATTAAATCATGGTGGCGGCAGATACTTTCTGATTTGGGGCAGGCGTAGTAGACGTACCTAATGAATATTTTATTTGTTTATTGAAAACGTATAATGCGATATTAAAGAAGTAGAAAATATAATTTTCACAAAACGAAAAGTTATTCAGAATGACGCAATGTCCTTTCCATCCGGAGAAATGTGTTCGGTGATTGAATTGAAGTTTCTTCCAAGACGCGGTGCTGTCAGATGTCAGAAGTCAAACGTCAAAATGGTTTTAAGGCGACGCGTATATGATCGATCACCTTAAGGCGCGCTAACACCCGTTATTGCAGCAGCATTTTTCGTTTTAACCATCTCGTATAAATGAAAATTTTGAACGCAATATGACCTCCGTTAAGCATCACTCTCCGTGGAGCCACAGCCGAATATAATAGTTGCTGAGCTTAGGAACAAAACGGAGACCTTAATTAGAAGACGGTTTTAACTTTTAATTAAACTTGAGTAATAGTAACACAGAATATTACAGAAACTTAGTTAAGCATGGAGAAAGGTAGAACGTTTTTTGAAACCATTCAAATACACTCGCAAACTAATTATTTTGCGTCTTGAGTTCTTATAACTGCTAATAATAATAAAGCATTATTCAAGTAAATCTAGTCTATTTAGCCGTGATTCGGTTTCAGTGATGTTAGTTATGCTATATCGCTGGTTTTGTGTGATACCTTACTAGTTGGAAACACCGATTGATATGTAATGTATTTTTTTTCTATTGGTCGTGTTTTGGAGACTACTTCCGACGCACATGATCACACTCGCATTGGTCATCAGCACCTCTAGCCGCGTGCGAGTGTTTGCGTTTAAAACCTATGGAGTAGTATTCAACATCCACATCCAGCGTTGCCACCTTACTTTTGAAAAGGGGCTACTATAAAGCTAAAAAGGGCAAGATTTTCCTAAATCTGGTTATTAAAATAAGGCTAAAAAAAGCAATAAAGCAGATATTCAAAAATCAGTTAAGGTTTTTGTGTACAATTTATTATCAGGTCAAATAACATGCATGTGAGGTCAATCCTCCCCTTTTTACCATAAACAAGACGGCCTACAGTATGTATCCTCTAGTATCAAGTGTTGCTAGCGTTAGGATATTTGTGTGCTGTGGTTGCTAGTACCGAGTGTAAAAAAGGCACCTACTTCATTTATATTTTCAAAAACAAAATTCAATACAACAAAAAGTATTTTTTCCTTGTAGATTTATTAGAAATGAATAGTGTGAATCAATCTTAGGGATGTGTCAAATAGGGCTAGATGGTCCCTTTCCGGCTAAATAGTGCAAAAACGGGTTCTCCGCTGTAAAAAGAGCTAGATCTAGCCCGAAAGGGGCTAATGTGGCAACTCTGTCTACATCCACGGTCCACGTCATAGGTTTTAAACGCACTAACTTGCACGCGGCACGTGATGAGCAATGCGACTGTGAGCATGTGCAGCGGACGAAAGCGTTGACACGTCTTGTGTGTTTATTATTCGATAAATATAGTCCAAACTTAATGAATTAATAAATACACAAGGTGGTTAGTCTGACATTTTCTTTTTTATTCTGGTGCAGAATATGGGTCGTCTTTTAATCACGTGAGGTTTTTAGTCCACTTTTTTACTTCCCCGTCCGCCTTGGGTATACGTCGTGATGTTTTAGACTACCCAACCCCCGAACCCCACCCAACATCACGTTTATTTTTGATGAACAATTATCATAAATTCGGATTCAGAAAACCACACAAGGTCGCGAATGTGTCTAGTTAATATTTTGAAAAAAATATCTCTTCTTTATTGTTTCTTTATTAAAGTGTGGTGAACACGCGTTTTCTATCTATCTTAATGCCACAAACAGACACAGATAAAGCCTTCCAACTTGTTACACAATTTTTTTGCGTCAACGATAAGCAAAATAGGCAGAATGTATATTTATAAAACTCATCTAAATGCTCAATTTCTTATTCAAAGAACCACAAACACTTCTGAAATGGGTTAACCCCGTTTACAACAAAATTTATTTACCCGTTTTGTTTACAACTGAACCGTTTCTTTTGAGCTACTTTTCCACTTTACAGTTTGATTATAAACTTTTTTCGCTTATTACTGCAAACATTTGCGAGATGTTTCTACTGAGTGGTAAATAAATCGACGGCTGTTTCTTTTAACTAGATTTGCGAGAAGTGATCATCCCTTCTTAAATTGCGCGCCCAACATTACCAAGTCCTTGCAAATAATTGGTAAGGAATTTTTTAAACACGTGCTCAACGCTTGTTTAACTTGTTTGTGTTAAGGCCCTAAGAATCTGTACTAATTGCAATGACTAGGATTTTGAACGGCCTAAATAGGGGGAGGCGATATTAGCCTGGAACAACTCTCTCTACTAGTGAATTTCTCTGTGACATGATGATACAAGTATGTCATTACTGATGTGGACTATGGCCCCGCCTGCGACTATCAAAATGTGCAAAAGGCAAATAGTCTCTTTTCAGTATGTTTTACAATTGAGTATTTTGTTTTTTTAAGCCATAATATCAGTAATACTGCATCATTTTCGTTGTAATAATTATGTATAAGTTGAGGATATAATCAAAGTACAATGTCAAGCGAAAAGCCTTAAAGTGTTCTCGGTTGCAAATTATTCTAAAGTCACGCCTAAAACTTACAATAACTATGCAATAAACACTATGAGATCGTGAAACTAGATATTGATACTTATATGATGTAAGTGAACAGTTTTGCTGTAAATATTATTAATAAATTGTTATTATTATTGGCTATGTTACACCTGCAGAGAAACTGCCCCCTGGTCAACACCTACGCTGCCCAGTGTGGATGACCCTCAACTGCGCAACCAAGTCGGCCTCTGCAGGTATAACCTGAGTAAATGGAGTATTAAAAGCAAATCGGCAACGTAATGCTAATGTGGTGCCCAGCTCCAAACAATGACACACGTCCATGCATGCCCATCCTGCCCTACCACCTACACGATGGGGGAATTAATGCTCCGACGCTGCCATGAAAGTTTTTTTTTTAATATTATTGTGGGTAAACAGGCTTACGGCCCACCTGATGGTAAGCGGTCACCGTCACCTATTGACACCGGCAACACCCGGGTATTGTCGATGCATTCCCTACCCTGTAGAAACCTTTTAACATTTCTCTTGAAGCGTGCCATGTCGTAGCCTAACGGGAAAACCTCAGGTGGTAGCTCATTCCACATCTTACAAGTATGAAAAGATCGCGTGAAGCGTGTGGTGCGCGATATCCAATTTTCGATGATATGTTGATGAGCTTTATTACGTTGTCGAGAAGAGCGGTGGTAAAATCTCAACGACGGGATCAGATCGAATAGCTCCTCAGAACATTCCATACAGGCGGTAGAAAACACTGAGCGATCCGATGTCACGGCGTTGACTCAGTGGTCCCCACCATGTTGGCGAGTTTGGGTATCGCCGATGATTCTAATGGCTCTTCTCTGAAGGGAGTCAAAACGAAGCAATTGGTACTTTGGAGCTCGATGCCAAAGATGGGAACAGTATTCTACGTGCGGCCGAACTTGCGCTTTGTGGCGACTTATTGGTCAAAATGGCTCTGGTCTTGAGACATCGAGACGAGAGAAGATTATTTAGTTTTGGCTCTTGCACCTCTAATATAAATAAGTCATTTAGTACATATAGGCTTCTTGCATTGCACGTATTTTTGCTTGGCGTGACAGAGACAGTTGCACAAGTTAGTATAGGCTCATAGATGACGTTACGACTTTAGTTGGCTCTATGTAATTATTTATACGGAAAATAACTGGGATATTACAAGACGTTCCTTTGGGAAATGCGTATAACGAAGTTTATTAGTATTATTTCGACCTCATGTTGTTTAACGCTAACACTAATGCGATATTTTGAGAGCAATAGCTGTTTAATATTTATTATGAAACCCCGACGCTCAAATAGGGCTGTTCTTGACGCCTTTCTGTGTACCGATTCGGACTTAGTATTTTTAATAGAAAGCTTAGTTTAAGTTCTGTTATTTTAGCTATGTGTGGTAAACATCAGATCCGCCGATCCGAATATATCAGCATTTTTCCTTTTATGTGAAGGAATTTCATCTGTAAAACAGAAATGTAATGAATGGGGTTTTTAAATTTTAAATTTATAATTTGTTTTATAAATAGGTACTCAGTTGGCGTGACGATCTTGATAGCTTTCAGGATGCCAGGTAGCGAGTGGCGAGTGACCGCTATATGTAGAGACCTTTACCCAAAAGTGTGAACGCATAAGTTAAAAAAAAATAATTGGTATAAAATATAATCATTCGCGTGTGTAGTTATCTGGAATATTCACACTGAAAAATACAGTCGAATTGAGAACCTCCACCTTTTTTGAAGTTGGTTAACCTAACCAAACTATCCTTGAAGGACATCCTTTCCAATAAAAAAAAGAATCATCGAATCGGTTGGCGTGATATTGAGTTATTCGTCCATTTGTCGCGCACATACTTAATGCAAATTTAAGACTTATATGGTGTTTTCATGGATACCATTGTTAGAACTAACCAAATTGAAATGGGACCACACGGGAAGCACCAGATTTCAAAAAAAAATATAGTCGACTTGAGAACCACCTCCTTTTTTGAAGTCGGTTGAAAAGATCAGCGGTTTGGTTAGGCTGGAGGAGGCCGGGGGGGGGGGCGTACCTTAAAATACTTATAAATAAATTACTAAGCGTCACTAAATCGTATCATCCATTACGATCGACAGGCAGACAGTGCTGATTTCAGCTTTACAGCACTGTCTGTTAATAAAACGACTGTAACTGGTCAGACAGACAGACGGAAATGGTGAAACTATATGGGTACCGAGTTCGACTACGTAACTGTAAAAACTTACGAAGTTCTTAGAAAAAGTCACAACATGATTACACGATACACTCGCACAAATGAATAAACATTCAAACCCTCTCTGTATCGATCGATATTCTGAAATAACATAAAATAAACAGTTTTATGAAGCGAAGTGAACAAACAAGAAGCTAAATTACTGTTTTACAATAAATACACGTTTATTAAACTCCGCTAGGGTTACACAGACGTACAGTCAGATGAATCGATAAGTGGCCATGCATAAATACATTTAAAGGTTAAATAAATAAATAATGATTGGCATTTGATACAGCGCTGTCTAGTATCTAGCCACATATAGCCACCTGTCTTCTGTAATACAGATTTTTTTAACTTAAACAGAAGACAGAGAACTCTCTTCTTTGTCCCCATGTTTTATTTGAAATAAATGATATAATAATGCTTCCTAAAAAAGAACCTATTTTAATAAACTAGAAACCTATTACCTTAAATACTGGATTTATCATGTCCCGTTTTATCGGTCTTTCGACCGACAATGGTTCGGTTCAAAGTTAACTTGTTCGACGAAGTTATCTCGCTCTTTAGAGTGACATGGTACTGTTTACCTCTTTTTTATGGTGACTGTACTAATTTGTAATCAATAGAAACGTCCAAAACACAATTTCGATAGGCTTTCAGTACGTTTAATAATTTACGTGCTTAAATAATAAATTATGTTGTAACGTGGCGTGGGGAGGGGGGGGGGGGGGGTGTTCTACTCTGGGTCGTATTTGGATCAGCTCAGTTACCGTTTACGAGATATGGTTTTTTTTTGAGAATTAAAAAAATATTGCTGGACATTTCACACAACGCTATATAGCCCCAAACTATGCAGAGCTTCTAATATGGGAACTAGATAATTGATAGAATACTTATATACTTTTGTTTTGTAAATACTTACGAGTATAATATGTAGAAAAACATCCAGACCCTGAAAAAAAATCTGTAGATCATGAAAACAGTTGTTCCGCGGCGGGAATCAAACCCGCTACCTCCTGCGTTTCAGCCGGCTATTCGCCCACTGCGCCATAGAGGTCGTCACGGATATAGACAAGCGTTTGACCATAAACTTGCCTGCTGGTAAGGGAAGGTCTGGTCGAAGATAGAGCACGCTTGGCTAGAAATAATCTGTAAACAAATGATGGTCTGTAACGTTTCAGAGTATGTGATAACTGTTTATTATCTACTTAAAAAGAAAATTTACCATTTCTGGGCTTAGAGCACTTTTGTTTAATAGTCATTAGTCCTCCTATCCTATCCTGATCATTCCAAATAGTTTCTTATGGTACTATGCCTGAGAAATTAGCTTACCCACGCCCCTACCTCTGACCTACCAACGCGGATTTCCTACTGATTCTAATTTATGTTTCCGAACTATAAAAAAAATATTTATAGAAGATTATTCAACAAAATAATGTAACGTAAACAAATTGAAATTAACACACGTATTTACAATAATGTAAATACCAAATCAAACTGTTTGTTTCAATTCTAGGTATTTAATGAGGGTTCGATTTTCGTTCACCGTGTCTGCCTCATTATTGGAACATGTCCCGTTTCTCGTGTCGATTGACAGCGATTTCTCTGAAAACGGTCAATTTTGATACATTTCGCAACATTGCGGGGTTAATGCCCGTATCAACGGGTTGCGAACTCGTGACCCTGCGTCATTGCTGCCATTATTTAAGGCAAGGCTTTCGAACTTTCTGAACGGTCTTTGCCCGGTGCACTTCGGGCAAGGACCTGTTGGAATCTGTTGGAATTGAGATGCGATAGATTTCAGTTCAAACATTCTGGATACTTTATTTAGTGACTGTAATTTTCTCAAAGTATAATACTTTCTCAGAAGCAGTACTGTAATAACATCGGAAATTGTAAAGCATTCGTCTGTGTATTGTATCGCGTCATATAAAAGTTTGCATTGATCTATCTCTACCAAATATAGGTACTAATAAAATATTAGTACTAGTATTTCTACCAAATTTCATTTTATTTGGTTCAGTCATTACTAACGTAATAAAAGAGACCCTTTTTAAATATATTATTTGTTGCGCTTGACCACTACCTCACCTGACGGTAAGTGATTAATATTTTTTTTTGAAGTGAAAACTTCTTTTGGCCCGTTGAGCATTTTTTGAGATGGGGAAAAAACCATTGAACTCGCGACACTGTTACAGGCATCTGTCACTAACTACTGACACTGACTGTTACTGACACCTCTGTATAAAGGTATCTATAGTGTAGTCTGCTTTTATTCAAGTTTTCACTTCTGTCGGCACTCCCGGAGTGCCACTTTTTTTTTTGTTATTTTTTTTTATCAATATGGTATTAAACATGCATACGGCCCACCTGATGGTAAGCGGTTACCGTAGCCTATGGACGTTTGTAACAAGTTTGTATTACTCGCGCGTTGCCGACCCTTTAAAATTTTCAAAACGCCCTTTTTGAAAAACCCCATACTGTAGTCCCTGGGGAAAACCTCGGCAGGGAAACCATTCCATAAGCGAAGTGTTCGCGGGAGGAAATTCCTCTGAAACCTTACGATACGCGACGACATCGTCTCCAAGGTGTGTGGATGGATTCCTGCCAATGGCGAGCGATGCGATGATAAAAAGAATCTGCAGGCACCGTATCAAAGAACTCCTCAGAACATAACCCATTATACAATTTTATCAAAAGAGATATCCATCATATCCCATTTACTAGCGAAACGACAGGCTGTTCGTTATGAGGATCTTAGTCGAGTGGTATTTCATAATTGGCGGTTACCATGACTATTTATGTTTATTTCCATCTTATTGTAAATCAATGATATTTAATTTCAAAGTAAGTATCTGTCCTAAAACGTCCTGACCACAATCTTTCATCTCTATTGCGACAAAAGCCTTTACCCGAAATTCAAACACAACGTCAACCCCTAGACGAGAGGTTATTTTGTCTCAGATTTAATATAAAGGTCTATAACCGTGGCTCATTTCAATTTATGTGGTAATGTGGTTTTCAATTTGAAAGTCACTGAACGCAAAATAATTATCAAAATAATTATGCGCGTTGATCACGTGAGCCATTTTAATGGGAAAATTTACTTGGTGATGAATATGTATATAGGGTATATGACATTTTCAATTCAAAATGTCTTAGCTCATTCTTAAACATTTTAACTAATGGTAAAATTTTCACCCAACTTAGCTGTGCCTGAAAACCATCTCTCAACACCAGCTTTCAACACCAGCTTTCAACACCAGCTTTCAACACCAGCTTTCAAATTAAATTGATCCATCCGTTTTGGAACTACGATACCACAGAGACAGAGATACAGGATTCAAACCCTATATGCACCACCATTTTTTGCGTCTGGGACGAAACATGCATGAACTCATAATCCATAAAGTAAAAGTGTCGCGTAGTGACAGTATTGTTGATTACTTCGAAGCTTTGAACTCAGACCTTATTATAATTAAGTTGAACTGCTGCTAAATGCTTTTAGGGTGATATCACATTGGCGATTTGCGAGCGTGTTTCCATCGAGGCGAACAGTCAACGCGCTTGCTGCGTGTTTCTAGCGAGCTCGTTACGCACACGCGACGTTGTTCTTATGGGTCCCACACACGTCAACGATTTCTTTGTGCACCCCTTGCGCAAGTTTCATAAATTTGAACAAATTCTTCCCACAAAGGCTTGCGCAAAGAAATCGTTACGTGTCTGGTTTATCTGTAGAGCGAATGCGGCATCCGCGTTGTCGTGCTCGCAGTGAGCTCGCGGCAAGCACGTTCAAAAATCGCCAGTGAGAAACACCCTTAGCGTAACAATTAAGAAAAATGCATTTACTACATAAAGAAAAAGTCTCAAGAGTTTCATTTTCTCTGTAATTCTACTTCCAACTAAATAATGATTCTGCTTCGTGCAAAATTATAAACCAAAAATGACTTCTTTTTACATAATTTTATGGCGCAAATAATTTATAATTCCAAGAAAAAGGAAGGACTGCAAACTAATTATATTACCCCCCGCTTCGTTTGCGTGATACCCGAAAAAGTGTGCAGGTATTAACTTATGTGATATACATTAATTATTACAAGTACTAGAACTATTTGGCAATCTGTAGCTCCAATAAAAATGTAAAATTTAATAAACTCTTCACGCACAGATATGCAAGACTCGTGCCGATCTCGCAGCCAATCGCTAATCGCCTTGCGTAGCATAACAATCATTATTATCATTGACACACTAAGTTCTAAGGGAGCTTATGGAACGAAAAGGAGCCAAATGGCTCTCCTACCTTATTTGCGGAAACTTTTAATTGGCCTCCTTATAATAAGTAGCATTTACTGTTGTTTATTTCCTACTCAAATACCTTTTCTGTAACCTAGTTGTAAGTTTTCCAAAAATTCAAAAAATATAATAAATAAATAAACACTCGTCGTCGCACGTCGAAATGATCGTGTAGATGAGCAGACGCGAGCGACCGTTTATGATACGATCGTGCTCGTAGCTCGCTTCGTCGTTCGCCCGAATGTATACGCGATATTAGACGATGCGGGGTCTATAAATTTTATTACAAAAACACCAACACAAACTTGTACCTATATATTATTAGTAGCATTGCATGTGCTAACTCTTATTACCACCGCAGTGGACTTCTTTACGACTTGAGAACTTTAGCTCGCGTTTCCTTGTTCTTAATGTTCCGATGACTTTACGTTCTGTACATACATGGTAATGAAAGTGTTTCGAGGGCTGCCTGACTGCTGAAGCAGGGTTATCATTTATTGATGTTCTGAATAGCAAATGATGCAGAACTTCGGAGAACTGATGGCGTTAAGGCAAAAATGGTTCTCAAGTGGAGACGGCGCACTGAAAAACAACGGACGTTTCCCAACTAGATGGAAATAATACCTAATGTAGGTTGCTGGAAGTCGATCGGTGCAGAATAGGTGCACATCGGGCAATTGGATCGCTCTGGAAATCTATGCGGAGGCCTAGTTCAATAATAAATATAAATAAATAATGCTGGACACACAGCGCCATCTAGCCTCAAACTAAGCAAAGCTTGTACTATGGGAACCAGATAACTGATAGAATATATACATATATATTTTTGTAAACACATACTCATAATATATATATATAAACAACCAGACCCGGAACAAATATCTGTATGTATATTATACAAACATTTGTTCCGCGGTGGGAATCTAACCCGCATCCTCCTGCATCTCAGACGGATGTTCGCCCACTGCGCTACGGAGGTCGTCAATAGGAGATCATACTGTTTTTTTAGCCACAAAACACAGGCTTAGGATAGTTTTTAGGGCTCTACAGTACTAGTGTAAATTCCATACGTAGGACGTGCATCCATTCGTTTTTATAACCTTTTTATTGTTTCCTCGTTTTACAGTTTATATATCGATTTACGTGTTTTAACCCACATTCACGTTCGTAAACGCTTATGGCTTAGGGTTAGCCATTCTTTCCGTGGCTCGACGCCTTCCGTGACGCAATGGGCGAATAGCCGGCTGAGAGGCAAGCGGTTGCGGGTTCGATTCCCGCCGCGAAACGAATGTTTGTACGATCTACCAATATTTGTTCCGGGTCCGTGTGTTTCTCTATACAGGGTGATTAAGACACCACGGTCAAAATGAGTAGTGCGTTGGTAGACCCAGTGGTCGACCCGAATCACCCCCATGTAGGTATGTGCTACACATTTGTGTGTCCTCATTTCGACAATTTCCTAAGGAAAAAGGTTTACGTAGAAATACGATTTTGTGGTGAAGCCGTTGGTATAACTTGATGAAATTTTCAGTCAGAATATCCACTATGCCCCACGAACATTATACACACAGTCCCACGAGAGTTGATACAAATACATTGTTTATTTAAAGACAGAACTTTTGATGTCCAATTCATTCAAATCAAACACTTCGCTTGTGGAATGGTCTCCCTGCCGAGGTTTTCCCCAGGGATTACAGTATGGGGTTCTTCAAAAAGGGCGTTTTGAAAATTTTAAAGAATCGGCATCGCGCATATAATACCTTAGGTGTTACAAACGTCCATAGGCTACGGTAACCGGTACGGCTTACCATCAATTGGGCCTTATGCTTGTTTGTTAACTTAGTGGTATAAAAAAAAGAAGTAAATACTGAGATTTATTTATGAAACTGCATATTTATAGAATTTGGTATATATATATAGGGTGTCTCAATAAGAGTGCACTTTTTAAATTTTATGTATTTTTTTTCGTGTTTGTGCTAACGCTGAAATTTGACAGCTGTCACCTATGATTATTCCGATTAATAAAAATGGAGCGTTATACAAAAGAAGAACTTGTTATCATTGTGAAAACTCATTACAAAAAATGGAGAAAGTTACCGCTCGAAAACTTCGCGGAATTTTTGATCGAGAAATTGCACCTAATATGTCCACAATTCGAAAAATCGGCGTTCTCTTCAGTTTGCTCTATTGCCCATTGAATGAATTGCCGACGCTTTGCATAGTTTACTGGTTTTAGCTTCTGAGTAAGCTGAATCTTGTACGGGTGAAGGTGGAGGTTTTACGTCAAAATTCGCTGCGTAGTGCTTCGTGAAATTTTTGTTTTGCCGAATTGATGTTTTCGGGTTTATAGATTATGACGTGGATTAAGACGCTACTTTTTAATGACAAACCACGCAAAGCCACGGGCGGAAGCTCCATGCTCACTTTGACTATTATAAATTCCAAGTAAGCTAATGGAATATTCTGACTATCTTAGTAAACCTATTATCAGATTGTGTGTAAGTAATTAGGGTAAACATTATTTTCTTACCCTATTATAATGAATAACTAGTTGTACCTAACTCACTATCTTCAAAAGAGGTCCGGAAGCCTCAATTATCCATAATTAATATTGTTACGAACTTGTAGGGTACTACGAGTTATTTCTCACTTATCTTACATTCTTACTACTTATCAAAATTTAGGTATTTCCTATATCTTCAACGTGTAATTTTATCAAACCACTTAACCCGCTTTGTACATTCATGTTTATTACCTAAAATCGCGCCGGTAAATCTGTTAAAAAAGAAACATGAAAAATTATATTATCAGGCAATAGACATGATTGATATCGTTATAAAATTTGATAAATTAATTGGCCACTTCCAGGTATTTGGAGGTGCGCCAGAAAGTTGTTTGCAAACATTCGCCATATGATTTATAGTGTAATTCATCCGAGACCGCCATGAAATTCTCGCTGTTGTTTGGCTATCAAAATCAATACATTATACGGAGAACCACCGAAGTGCTTGTTTCGCTTTAAAACCTTGCACCATTAAAACAAAGCAAAACGCGGGGTGCGATTGAAGTTTTGGTTGCTATAGGGGTAGGTGATGCAGTCATAATCGAATTGTCTAAATTATATCCTAAAGTATTTTATAAATCTTTGAATGTAGTAAAATGGACAACATAGTATCTCTTATGATTTAAGTTTTTAAGATTAAAATTGTGGGTATTACAATTAAATTGAATTGTAATCTCAATTGTACTCCTCGATTAAAGTATTCATTTATTTGTTGTTTTTATGTAAGATTTAAAAAAAGCCTCTGTATGATAAGTATGTTATTGATTAATTTATTGCACAACATATTTTTCTACCTGCCAGCCTCAAAGATGGCACAAAGATTGCACTGTCACTAAGGTTGACTTATAAAAATATATCAATTATTACCTACCTACATAATGATATTATAAAAAAGATATAAATAATACGAATAAACTCTTTGCCATAGCTTTGCGATTACACTATTTTATCCAGGATAAAACAAAGTCCAGCATTCAGCTTACCATAGGGAGCCGTAAGTTGTATTTACAAAAAGCGATTCCAATACCGTTTTCAATACTCCACAACTATATGCTGTAGGATCTCGGAGAGACCTCCATTTGTTGGAAATAAAAAAGCATTTACATACCCCAGATACATAAATAAGCTACTTTGTGATGTAGATATTCCGGTTGCCCCTAGTTCCATGGATCTAACGGGTAAGGTACGCATTTCTGTTCTCTTTATACGTAGAAAACAAACATGTACAGTATGTAAATGTTGCAAAAATATTGCGTACCAATTTTACCTGTGAGGTTGGGTCATGTGGAGTCAAGGGCGCTGCCAAACGGACGTGTATTGTATTGAGTTATTGACGCCTAAAAATTGAGGTATCCGATATTTTGATTGAAAAACTGTTCTTTCATTGATTGGCTTGAATAAAAGTTCGTATCAGTACCCCTTACTGCTGATTGGATGCCCTTTTCATTAGGTAGAGACTAGAAACCTCTTTGCTGATTTGGCTCGTCTTTAAAAGCGGTTGACACATCTCTTTTACTGCCATCTAAATTTTACTTCCAGAAGTAAACAATAAACAGATGATATGCTGACTGTACACGGGGAAGCTAACACTTTACTGAACTGGGAATGAATGAATGAAAATACTTTATTGTACACCACACAAGAAACAAACATAAAAATAAAAATTCACAAAGCAACAAGTACAATGGGCGGTCTTATCGCTTACAAGCGATTTCTTCCAGACAACCTTTGGATGGAGAGGATCATTGCTTAATGGAAGATATATTAACAAAACAATAATTAAAATTAAGGAGCGCGCTGATCATTTACAATAAAATAAAACAATATACTTAAGTAAATATACCTAAATGGACATAATATACCTACAATAAATAAAATTATATAAAAATATATATAAACATACATAGATATATATCTATAGCGTTAATACGACATTTCTGAGAGAGAAAATCTTTTCACTCTTGTTTTAAATGTGGCTAATGATGGAGCTTGTCTTGTTGAGACCGGTAATGTGTTCCAAAGACACATGGATTATTGGTTCTTTTAGTGAAACGGTTGTAACTGGAAGTAATTTGGATTGCGATTCTGGCATCAATAAAATCAAGCTTTTAACGCTTCAGATCATAAAGCGTGGCCTGTCGCAAGTAACCATTGCGTCGGTTACCGAACTTTCCACACCCTTATTGACTCATGGCTGTGGCCGTCTGGTCATCATAAACATGCAAGTTAATTTTTTTGATACGCAAGTCGCATGAGACACTATTAAAAGACGTGACTGTGTATGTGATAGTTAAGATAGAAAAGCGAGCGTGTATGAAGAATGTGATGAGTGATATGTCTGTAAGTATTTCAGGATCGTAGCAAGTGGAGCTCCGTGGTTTCTGTCTACCCCGCCGTGATAAAGGCATGGCAGTATGTATGTATGTAGGTTACAGATGACAGCCTCTGTCTGGGCAATGACGTCAGATTTAAAGAGTAGGTAAACTTTTCAATAAGTTAAAAGAACGTCTGGAAAAGTTTTTAATCTAATAGATTGGATAAAGCATACAATGCTACGTGAAAAGTTTGACTCTGAATAAGGAGACACTGCCACTGAACTTGTGTGGTAAGTCTAATATTGTTATTCTTATCAGCCCGTAGAGTCTCACTGCAGGGCAAAGGACTCACTTCCCTCTTTTCATGCATCCCGGTTACTAGCTAATTGGGGCCACTCTGTTATACTATGCATCCAGTTCTATCTCTCCATCTCCGCCTGGGCCTACCACGCGGCTGCGCCGTCCGTTTCAAACCCATTCCGTAGTGTTTTTCGCCCATAGTTCCTCTGGCATACGACAAACAGTCTTTTAATAATTATGTAGATTGAGAATTCTTCGATGAACCATATTAAAAACTAAACTGAGTTCAAACATGGTGTCTGCGACTCGGTTCTATTATCACACCTCTCGCCATCGACAGAGAATCCATCCTCACATCTTGAAGGCTATGTGGTCATCATATAGTACCTACAGCTATCAAATTTATCACGTTGACCAGCATCACAGAAATTTAATTGTTTATGTATGAACAGATTTTAGAACGCAAGGAATGGAAGAAAACAGAAGAAACATTTGCCCAACAGTGGGTCAGTATAGGTTATTAATAATAAGAAAACAGATATTGATAGTTTATTTGGAATTGTATCAAAGCCATTAGAGGGTTTACGAACAGACACGTCACAACTCCCATATAAATTTGCTTACGAGATTTTCCATATCGAAATCAGATTAGTATACCGATATGATGTGATAGCACAAACAAACATCAAAGTTATATATTTATATTGTTGTTGAATTCCTAAAATTAATTTACTAAAACCAATATTGATGTAACACTGTTGTGTTTGCAGTAGGTTCTAGTTATTTATTTTGAGAATTCAGGCCTTCCTGAATACCCGTGTTAATTTTGAAAGCACTTTCATTAAAACTTCAGAATTCTCGTTATATTATATTTATTATAATAGTTAGTATCGTATCAATCACAATTTTTTTAAACCGGTTTACCAGGTCACTTTCACGGGACTATACTTAGGTCTATATGTAAGCAACTTAGGTGTCCCTTCGACATTTTTTAGCAATATTTGGTGCATATTCACGACTGGTAATCATAACTTATAATCAGTCCGGTTTCATGTTATTTTTCTACTCCTATTTTAGAAGATAGATATATTTTATGTGACACTCACTCACTCGCGAGCAGCGGTGACTGATGCGTTGCGGGGGGCAATTAATAAATAATAATTGTAGCTTTTGTACAGTAATAGCACAGTTAGAATGCTTTGGTGGCACTTTGTGCTAGTAGCCGATTAAGAAGCAAGAGGTTAAGACTGTACTTGTGCGATAACAAAATAGATATGTACAGAAGTTAGATAGGTAAAGAACGAGCGATAATAGGCGTGAGGCGATCGTTCGACTGTCTTGATCCCAGAGAGCTAAGCCAAGTTACATTCGATTAGCGATGACGCTAGTCGATAAGTCCGAAAATGTATGGGATTTGACACATGCTATAGAAATATCACGTGATATATCGACAACAAACCGATGTAGAAATAGAATTGATTCAAAGCGAAAGTAACTTGGCTACGGGCTCCAAATCCGCTTACCGCGCGCGTCTTTAGATATATAGATAACTCTTTATTGTTACACCAAATTAACGCGGTGGTAAAGTGGGCGACCTTATCGCTTAAAGCGATCTCTTCCCGGCATCTTTTGGATGTACTGGATTCTATGTGTGCGTGCAGGCGCACGTTTAGTGCAACAGGCGTTGCACTAAACTTAAATTCAGTAGTTCACCTATCTTTTTTGTGACTGATGGTAGCTTTTTTAGTGATTTGCAATTCGACTGGTAAATGTCATTAGGAACGAACGTTCTCGAAAGCTCGGAAAATAAGTTGATAGCAGTGCATTATCTAACTAGCCGCTTCTGGCTTTCTGTGGAAATTTCCAGTCTTTAGCATTAGAGCTCGTAAAAGCTCTGAAAGGCATTTTGTTATACTAAAAGTTACTACTATAGATACCTACCTATTATACCTGTTTAAAACTTGACTATAATCTGACTGAAACTCTTGACTTTACTCTTTATAAGCAAATAATCCAACACGGGATAAATAAATGAATACTGAAATACTGGATGTTTATTTATTCTTCATATCCAAGTATTAATGTACACTGAACACGAGTAGCATATTTGGGTGAATTTAATAAGGGAAAAATAATGAGTAAAGACTGCCCCTAATCCAAAATTTGTGTTTTAATTATTATCCAATATTGTGGTTAAAAATCCACCGTTCCATGATCTTCTTCTGGCAATGGTTTATGCATATATTACAGGTTCGAAATTATATCAATATTGAGTAGAACCTGGCCACGTCTTTTGTAGTGTTGGTAGCTTTGTTGAGATCGTCCTCTGTGCAGGTCGTAGGGTGCAAAGTATAGTTAAGCAGGTGAGGCATTGTCTGGATAGGTTGCTCACAGTTACATCCGGTTAGCGAAAGCTCTCGCATTCGCCACCTACAAAGGTTTTTCCTACACCGCCCAACCAGAGTCGGTTGATGGATTTCCAGATCGGCTACGGAATGTTGTGTCCATACAAATCGCATTGCCTAAGACGCCGCCGCAAATATCTAGGTACTTGTTACATAAAACATAACTGTAAGTTCGTCTGAGTTAGTGGCCAAATCTGGTTTAGAAGTTGTTAGATTCCGAAGGTCCCAAGTTATCCGATACGGCTTGATGACTTTTAAATAGCCGAGACTGACAGCCTTACGTGCCCTCCGAAGGACGAACATTCGACCAAATTCAAAACAACTCAATTTAATCTCAAAAAATCATCATGACAACTTGTTTGAGGATTAACAAAGACGGAGCATTAAGAAATAAGGGATGGGAATCTACAAATAAAATATTATGGTTGTTTAGACGAAACAACTTTATCTTCTTTTCTCAACGTAACTATCACCCAAGGTCTTCGCGTGGGTGACCAGCCTCCTAACGTTCTAAATTACGTAACTTCGGCGTAACCTGAGCAATTTCTCTTTAAAATTACTTATCTTAAACCCTTACTTTCTTTTTAATTAAATGAATACTTTTATGATCGTTTTGTCTAAAGACAAAAGTATCCCTTAAAGGAAGTACTCTTACGTAGGTCTCACTCCTGAGGGGAATTTAAAAATTAACTAAAATGATTTGGGAAATATGTTTAGACAAATATTGAAAGATATTGATTTTATTGTACCGCGAGAGAATAGGGCTGTGTGTGCCAGACAAGTACGTGGGGCGGCGCAGGCGGCCGCTTTTGTTCGCGGTGCCTTGTGGAAGGACTAGCATGCTCGATAAAGCTCCACTGACGCGCACCGTGTTCACGCACACACGTGTTCACGCACACACGTGTTCCTGTTCACGGAGCGAGTTCGTAAGGGCTACACTATTTTTTTTATGCTCATGTAAATAAATAAATTTATTGATTGATTTGATTATGAAGTATTTGTATTGTTATTTTATTTTTCTAGATTTATTGTTATTTTGATTCTGATTTTATTTGTTAAAAGAAAAAGATAAAATGTACTTTTATAATTTATGATGACTAATGTAATGATTATTATTAATTGGCGTATGTTGCTACTCTATTGTATTAGGTGACCGTAATGATAGATGTAATGTGTGAATAAATAAACAAATAAACAAATTATTGTACATAATCAATAGGTATATATTATTTTATGGGTTCTGTTTATGTATGTTTTATGTATGCTTAAAGGTACTCTTACACTGCCGTCTTCTGATTTTTGTTTATCCTGCCCATCCAAAGGTTGTCTGGAAGAGATCGCTTTTAGCGATTACTGTATTTTTGTTTGGTGTACAATAAAGAGTATTTCATTCATTCATTCATTAGTTAATTAGCACAGGTATTCATGATCGTCTAGTGAGTTAACATGAAAACATTCTATGCATTTCATGAAACGTTTAAATTAATACAACTTAATACAGCGACAACTCGTTTAAAGTAGAAATACGAGCACTTTTAATTATTTCAGTTTTTCTATGAAATGGCACTTTTAGTATTAAAACTATGAGTAATGAATACGGAATACAAACGCGGTCGTTATGTAGTCGTTTAATCAAATTAGCTCGTTTAAGCTTAGTTATATATGTACCTAAAATTGGGACTGACTTATAAAATTGTATGTGTGTGTGTGTTCTTAATTTTTGTAACAAATAAGTTATGGAAATAAAGGCAATAACAAAAATAAGTTCTTATAAGTTTGTGGTCGACTCTGGTGTCGGCTTTTTGGTCAGGATCGACTGCAGTTACTGTTAGGTTTATTGGATTATTTTATAACTTGGTATAATTAAATAAATACATATTGGTGGACATTTCACACAGCGCTATCTAACCCCTAACTAAGCGGAGCTTTTTACTATGGGAACCAGATAACTGATAGAATACTTATATACTTTTTTCTTTGTAAATTCAAACTGATAATGTATAGAAAAACATTCAGACCCGGAACAAATATTTCCAGATCATGCAAACATTTGTCCCGCGGCGGGAATCGAACCCGCTACCTCCTGTGTCGCAAATATGTAATAAGTATTGTTGTTTTAACCACGAAGGTGGGAGAGCCATACTTGTAGTTGTGGTGTGTATAGACACAGACATGCGTACCTGTGTATGTCACTTTAGGTCAATCACAAAAAAACCTTTACTGTAGACGAAAGGGCAAATGTGTATATGGTTTGATTCGATCCCGCTTCTTAAGTGGTGGAGTACACGCAAAATTAAGATCAACCCGCCTAAAAACTCCTGTACCTCTTTGAAATCGTCTCGCTAAGGTTTTTTTAACTTCTTGAAACGATTCACCATATTGCAATATTTGATAGAAAGAAAAGTTTACATGCGAGACAACATTTTAAGGCCGCCCATTTAATACTTCTTGTTGATTCTTATAGAACTCACAGATGCATTTTAATTCATTTATCTAAATCCTAGGGTGCTAGGGGTTAATTAGTATTACATAAAAACTCGGCGATCAAGTAGATTACAATCTTTAAGTGCCTATTTCACTACCTCTGAGTAACGCTATCCAATGGATAAAAAGTATGTTTTCACATGAAAACAGATAAAAAGAGAACCGTCAATTAAAGCTACTTGGAGGTCGTGAAATAGGCACTGAGGGTAGCAAAACCTAAACGTATCAATATCTTTTAGGCGGTTCATTCACCCCACCTGTTGACATTCTAACAAACAGATCCATCCAAATACAGGGGCACCTGTCTTATCAAATGGTATCTTATCAGGAGGGTGAACCGACATGTGTTATATTCAAAAATAAGTAGGTATCAGGTGTCTGCACTAATGGAGTGAGATAAGCTGATGAATACGAGTATTATGGGCAAAACCTCGGACACCCACGGAATTCAGGGAATATTTTCGGCAAGTGTGTCGGACCAGACTTTCACATTGACTTTTGACTACAAATTTGAGTCTCCTCTGTGAGCGCTATTAGCTTAAAAAGGGGTACAAAGTGTTCTCTCACGTATTATATGGAATAAAGGTCGATTCCAGTACGTTTAGCGAAGAAACCTTTAGCCATCGCAAGATGTTTTGAAAAAAATACATTTAAATCTGTTCATACGCTTGGAAGCTATAATAGGAATTCATTTCTAATTATAGTTACTATTCTAGGGTGGGGGGGATAAGATCTGCACTGACGTCCAGCATTGTGATGAATTGTGGAATACTCTCCATACATTATACAGCATAGATTTATAGCACCACGTTTTTTAAAACCAGTTGCAGATTCTCTAAAAAAGTCAAGACTTTCTTAACTTATCACAGAAACAATAGTGAAAACTACGGACTCCTACCCAATAAATGAACAAATAACGAAGATAACTGATTCTGAGAATCAAATTCTGAAAGTAGCAAAAATGTTTATTAAATAAATATTTTCGGTACTTCATCATCATCGTCAGCCCTTCTCATCCCACTGCTGGGTATAGGCAGAGGCCTATATATATATATATATGTATATATCTTCGTTGTCGCCATTCGCCTCTGCCCTGCGCTGTTCTAACCCACATACGACCTGCGAATTTTATAATGTCGTCGACCCATCTTGCTGGTGGACGACCTGCGTTCCTGGTTCCATCTCGGGGTCACCAATCAGTCAGCAGCCTGCTTCACCTGTCATCACCGCGCCTGGCCACATGTCCTACCCAACTCCATTTGAGTCCCAATATACGCTTGCTAACGTCTTGAACAGTCCGCTCGCGCATTTCGGTATTGGGGACTCGGTCTAGCAGTGTGATGACGAGCATGAGGCGCTCCATGTCTCTCTGTGCGACTCTAATCGGTATTATATTATTATTATCTTTTTCGGTACTAACAGTTGAAAAAATATTTCAAGAAAAGAAAATTATGTTTCATTAACCTACTTAGTATAGTTACGTGCCTAACTGCCTACCTACGACCGTATTGTCGCGACCCGAAATTCAAATTGATATTTTCCCCGTGCCGTCGTCGCTATAATTAGGGTCAAAAGTAGGGTTGCCATACGTCCGGAAATGTCCGGTAATATAGGTTTTGTCCGGAATGCGGGGGGAATCCTAAATCGTCCGGAATTTCTACAATTTAAGTACGTAACTAGTAAAATAAAACATAAAATAAACCAAATATTTTTATTACAAATAAATTTACAATTTATTATATTTACAAGAGAGTCAGGAATTTTCATCAAATGGTAGGAATTTAAACCGGAATTTCAATTTTTTAATCTGGGAACCCTAGTCAAAAGTGGCACAACATTGGTATTTATTTATTCGCGAAGAACTTCAATTTTCTCCATTTAATGTAGATTGTATATCATTATCACACTAATATTATAAATGCAAAAGTTTGGATGTTTGATTATTACTCAATCACGTCGCAACTGTTAAATCTATTTCGATAAAATATGGTATTGATAGATTATGACCTGAATTGAAACAGGCTGCTTTTTATTATCTAATCAAGTAAGCGAAGCCGCGGACGGCAGCTACTGTAAAAAATACTTTATTGCACTACATAAACAACATAATAATTAAAGTTAGCTCTTAAATAAATGTAAACTTACAATTAGCGGTCTTATCGTTAAGTAGCGGTGTCTACCAACGATATAACTAATGTAAAAATTTAATAAACTTTTATTCAAAGGATATTTTGTGCCAGAATATATACATGGCTTTTTTTTGTTAGATATATTATGTGTAATGAAATTCCTACGTGCGTCTTTCTCATATAAGATTTGAAGGGCAGTATAACTGATAAAATTACAGGCACATTAAATTGTTTCAGGGTGTCGATCGAAATAAAATACTGAATAAGCTATCATATTATATTTGTATTAGTTTTAGAATGCTACTTGTAGTAAGTACGTCCTTATATTTCAATTAGAAATTCTGATATGATCGTCCTTGAATAAGAAGGTTTACCTTCAGAAGAAGGGCATACGGGTAAAATCTATATGCGATTTCTTTCATTGCTTTGTATATCTGATCAATATTAGAACTAGAATTTTGTAATAGATATGTTTGAGATTTCAAAGATCTTTAACTTTAGGTATTTATCGCGTATGTGCCTTTTTTATTTGTTATCCCGACGTTTCGACTTTCGACTGTGTTGCAGCAGCCGTGGTCATAAATCCCCGTTTTAATCAGTAATTATGTACAGTGATTGCGAAAGTTTGAAAAATACAACCTTGGTAATGTTTATTTTTTAAAGCGAAAGACCTCACGTTCCTTGAAAACAAATCGGATGTGCACACCGAGCACTAAAACCACAGTGACCACAACTCTGGGGCTTTCGCACGTGATCGAACATTGTGTGGGTAGCTAGCAAATAGAAAATCGGGGTAAATGTCCATAAAATTGTAAAATAACTTGATAAATTATGTCAAACAGAGTATCAAAGGGACTTGACAACGAAATTGTGATTGGTTCATTTGCCCTTCCATTAACATACCACATTTTATAATAATTACGGTTGGGAATTGCTGTTCTAAATTTTAGATAAAAAACTCCAAATTCTCACATTATGTTTGTCCCTTACTTGAATGTTTTACAAACGAGATCATTGTTTTGTGTGCACGCGTTACCGTTGAGAATCTGCATTTTCCACATCTAGCATACAATGCGTTACCTACTCACAGTAACAATAGGGCCGGTGGCCATATCGCGCTAAATGTCACACGAGCCGGCGCCCGTGCAGTCACTGAACCTCCATAGAACAATGCCCACGTGGGGGTCAACAATTTCCTACTTCCGCTCGAATACCATCATCACTTTGCACAATTTTATACATATTAAGCCGTGTCTTTTCTTGTTCTAGGAACTGGCGCCAAGACGAAAAGTCGCCGATCCCTTGAAACTTCACACCTCAAGACTGAAAGCTCACTGCCGTCTTCCAAAACCTCACCTAATCACCTAAAATCTACTATAAGCTCATCGTTTGGAATCAAAACATCTCATCTAAAGATTTCTCCGTCTACTTCAACTCCTCAAAAACCCAACGAGAGGCGACGAATCAACGAATCTGGCATAAAACCCAGTTGCATCCCCCTCTCAAGAAAATCGACTGATAAAAACATACGCACTTCCACCTCCCCTGTCAAGCCGGACTTGACGAAAGACACTACTTCAAAACCTGAATATAAATCAAAACTGGAATCGCCTAGAAACAAACCTGTTCGAAAAAGTCCCGAGAAAGCAAAGAGTGATACTGAAAGTAACCGTATCGATAGAAGAAATCGAGCTCAAAAAGATAGTGAAAGTCTTAGCGAAAAATATCATTATTCAAAGAAAAGACTGACTAGTTTAGATAATAATTCTCCAAGAGACACGAATGGTACTAGGAACGTTTCGCCTAAACGACTTTTGAATGGTGGTTCCAAAGCGGAAAGAAAATCGGAAGCGAAAACTTCTGGCGTAGAAGAGTGTAAAACTACTATGAAAATATCGACGCTTCACGAAGTAAGGCCGCATACGAGTAGGCTTTCTCAAGAAATGGATAGCTTAACTGCGTTAACGAAACAGACTTTAGATAGGGTTAACAAATTGTCAAGTAACTTAACTAGTAATAAGTTAAATATAGAAACGCCTGATCCGAGATATGAATCAATATTTGCAACGAAACCCGAACAAAGAAATAATAATTATGCCATGAACAACGGTCTCATTCATGACAGGCCTGTTCAACCAAGAGGAGTGACAGAAAGACTGAGAGACATAGACACGGCTGCCCAGAGACTGATCGACTTTGAAAAACAGAGTGCAATGTTTTCTGATCTCAATAACGATACATCTAGTCAAAATCGCCGTCTAGAGGGTTTATTGACGTCATGCAGTCACACCCCCGTGTCTATTCTGAAGAGGAAGTCCATTCATGAGGACAATAACAATGCTAGCATTTCCAACCAAGCTATTGCTTCACCTCCAGTAACTTTCTCACCGAGTGTAGTTGAACCTCGCAACTGCAGGACTGACAGCAGACAACGTGCAGGCATATTAAAGAAACGCCGTAGCTTAGACGAATCGCAAGTCGCCAGAAGATCTTGCAGTCCAGAAGTTTCTTTTGCTGATGATGGATCACCAGATACTAATAAGCCTATCTTGAAAAATAGAAGATCATCTTTAGAAGACATCATCAGAAACAGATCGCCTGATGGACAAATTCAAGGTATATTAAAGAGAAAAATGAGCAGGGAAGAAGATCTTCATACCGATGAATTATCGAACGGGTCACCAGAGCCCCATGGCATACTGAAACGCAAATCAAATTCGAGTTCTAGTAGTAGTACTACATCATCACATGTGTCTATTGCTCAAGCAGTATTATTAGCAGCCGCAGGAGGCGCTGAGTTAGTCGATGATGATAAGGAAACTGTCAGACCTATTCTGAAGAAAAAGAGCTTTTCCGAAGAGAGGCCAAGTCCTGATATAATCAATTTCGAAACCCCAAGACCGATTCTTAAGAAAAAATCGACCGAACACGACGAATACGACTTTGACCTACCTAAAAAGCCGATCCTGAAGTCATCGAGAAATCGTTTGTCCGGAGACGAAGGGCACGCTTCTAGTTTCGATTTGAGCGAAGACGACAGAAGCTCCAGGAGACCTTCACTCCTCAGGTCGCGGACATCCGACCACTCTGGATCGGAGTGCGAAACTGCAATGAGACCTATTTTAAAGCAGAGGGGTTCAAGCTTGACTAGGGAACGCAGCCAATCGCCGCGCCCACGACTATCGTTCTGCGCGGACAACGATACGAACATTAGCGTGACGAATTTCAGTACAGACGCGATCGACCTGTTGGCGGCTGGTCCACGACGGTTGAACCTCGCGCCTGCGCCCGCGCCCGGTCTGGATGGTAGCTACCCTAGTGCAGTACTCCGCCGGAGAAACCTTAGACCCAAATCGAACCCGCGATCGAAAAGCCTCGCGTGTGATGTGAACGATGAACTTCTTTCAATACTCAACAACCGAAGACTAAAAGTTGACGAAAACTGCAAAAACGGACGCTACGAGTGGCCACGAGACCAACAGGATGAACCCGAAAACGATCAGAAATCCTTTCCATCCATAGCTTCTCGAATCAAATCCATGGAACAAGCCTTGTCTCCGCTAGACCAGCCATCTACATCGAGAGCCAAAAATCGGGATAAGGAACGTTACAAAACACAGCCGATCACTGTTGAAGAAATGCGGTCTATCACTACCAGGTAAGATTAACATAAACCTTTAAAATATTTCTATCCAAAGCTCCATTTCGACGCGTGAATTTATATTCATTGCATCGGCCCGCGGCGATTCTATTTCCTATGCGAGACTGCACAAAAATATTATTCATTCGATTCGTCACTGAATAACTGATGCTTTGAGCGCTGCGTTTTCATTGATCGACTTTGACACAATCTTGCTCACTTAAAACTACTTAGTTGTTTTTGTTCCACGGTCTACCGACTTCCTTAAAATATGGTTTTCATTGTCCAAAGGTGATTGTGCTCTATGCCGGCCTCTGTCGGTAGTTTGTTGTCGAAAGTTGGCCCCCCGCCATTATTTTGATGAGCGAGCGTGCGGCGTGGGCTGACGCTAAATATTTTGTTCTGACTGTACATTTTTATTGTCCATGTGCATTGTTCGTCATAAAACTCAAACCCCTTTGTCTCTTTATTTGTTTTTCTTTTTAATATACTTAAACTTAGGTGGTCTAATTTCTCATGTTCTGATTTTTTCCTATTACTATTTGTAATATCGATTCAAAAAGCGAGTAAACAATTACCACATAGTTATATTACATTTGCGTCTTTCCCTCTTTTCTCTCCAATTAAATCAGTCTCGAACTCATTTGATTGTCCATAAACAAGGCATGTTGAAGGCTATTCATCATTCAATGAAAATTCGGATCATTAAATTAGCTATAACCAACAGTAAACAGTGTTAATTCTTGTTTTTGTCTATCTGACATCATCTTCCTTCCTCCAGTTAGTCAGTTTATAGCTGGATATTCAAACATTACAGCTATTTTAGAACCAAAGTTTTCTACGAAAAGTACCATGTTCTTTGCGTGTGAAGTAAAGTAGGCACGATTGATATTGTTAGAAAAAGTGTTAATATTGCTAGTGATGGATTATTTTTTCGTGGATTGGCCCGTTTTCGTAATGTAAGTAATCCGTCACTTCGCCTAGGACATCTAGGTCATTGTGTTGTGGCTACGTTCGCTTTAAAGGTGATTTAGGTCATTCGTGCAAATGTGACGCAGTAATTTAATATGCATTAGAAAAAATGCCGTTATTGTTACTGGTGCCTCTGGAGTAATTACGTTTTGTGTTTTATTAGCACTTTGTGCTACGGCCATAAGTATCAGTATAGCTCAGTTAAGCCATAATACACTTTTATAGCATGAAGACAAGTAGTATTTTTACTTCGAGTGATCCGATACTGGACAAAGGCTCTAATGTGGTAGTATCTTCATTTAGTTTACTCGTTGAACAAAATCCCATTTATATATCTTTCTAAAAGTCATCACGTTCTTCTGGTTGCAGTTCAATTAATAAAATATTTCATTAATAACTTGTTATAAAAACATTTTACTTCGCGATTAATCTGTATTCGTTAAATAAGAATGTTACATGTTGAATATAGGATATGTGAAAAATATGTGATATAAATAGTATCTGAAATGCATAGCAATAAGTAGATTGTGGTAAGGAACCTGATGGACTTCCTAGCTGATATTATCATCACGATCTATAGTAGTTTCTTTGACATAATGTCCCAACAAAACCATAATGTCCATTTTCCTGGAAGTGATGTAACTCTGATCTCATAATGCCCCGGTTTCTTGTTCAATGCAGTCTCGATAATCCATTATGCACATTGCTGTAGATGAGTGATGTGTAGTCATAAATGATGTAGTGTACTTGGTTTACATGGTACTTTGGAAATTTACCTTAAAGGTCATCGTCCTCGGAGCATTGCAACAAACATTCATGCAATAATAATAATTGAATTTGATTCTATGACTATGAATTTAAAATTTAAGTAATGAATCAAAACGTTGTTCCAAAAACAATACAACTTAACTAATTATTCTCCTCTTTGGTGCTGTGGGCGAATAGCCGGCTGTGACGTTCTATCAGTTATCTGATTCTCATAGTACAAGCTCTGCTTAATTTGAGGCTAGATAGCTCTGTGTGAAATGTCCAGCAATATTTATTTATTTATTATTTATTTTAATTATTGTAATAGGGTGCAGCCTAGTCCCAAAAAGATATCAGTTTATCAGCTGTTCTAATTACAACATGTAGTCAAGTATCATGTATGATTAAGATAAGCCCTAAAGTATGCAAAAAGCCCAAGAAAAATCTGATGGAAGGCGTGCTTCAAAGTAATTCAAAGTTTTTTTTTGTTCAAACTAGACTGGTGTTTAAGTCTTTATGGACAAACGTAGCACTCTGTATAGATTAATATATTGTGGAAGCTACGGAAGTATTCTCATTTATAAGAAGAATTTGTAGCGCTTATCCTTAAGGTGTTATGCCATTTATGTAATCTTCAAATTTCCTGAGGTCGTTTATTTTATGGTTTGAAAGGAACTTTTTGAACAAAATTTGAGCGTTGTATTTCAGATTTTTTGTAGAAGAAATCTTATTTTTAATTTAGTAATCATCTTGGTAATCGATTCGCATTAATTCCAGAAGTAGAAACATTCTATATTCATTAGGATAAGTGGGTCCTGAAGTTCTAAATGTTGTCTTGCGATGGTAATCAGTACTGTCACAAGGTGTGTACTTGCTGTCTGCATTACCTTTCAGCTTAGCGAAAAACAAAATACATTTAAAAATAACAAACATGACTAATGCCTCATCTGAGCCCTTGCGTCCAATTACATAACGACTGGCATGAACTGTCCCATTTAGGTTTCTATTCTCTGTTGCATTAATCTATAGTGATTAACATCAATTTTGCATTCGCTCGAGTACATTCGTTGCTGTCCTGATGACGGAAATAAGCGCTCCAGCCGCTTACTGGGTCAAGCACTATTTCTGGATCTGTTGTGCTCTAAAGCACGCATGGTGGGTTTATGAGCGCGATCTGATGCGTCGATCTCCGTTGCCCTTAATGGCATCGATGCTAATGCAGCTGCTGTTCCGATGTGTAATCGAAACTGATCAACTTCGCTTTGATTGCTTCTTACAGTAATGGAATCCCCTTTTTGATTTGGATGTTTTCTCCATTCGGTTTCGCCGTGTGTTTACGATTCGTGCAGAACTCTACAAATCTCTACGAACTGCTTGAATTATGACCGTTATTACCCCACCGATAAAATTTTACGATCGAAACATTTAATCGATAACTCCGGAATCGAGAGCAGACATTTATATTTAGATTATACTACCGAAGGTGTCAAACTACCCTAAAACGATAGATCGGCGACGCCAATCGAATCACTTACACCATAACTCATAGAAGTTTATGAAAGCGTACTGAAACATCTACCGTCTCTGTCTTATGTACGGCGGCGAACTACATTAACGCGTTTCTTTTCTCATTTCGCAGTTTGGAGCCGGGCCAAGCGAGTTTTCAAGCGTTCGGCCAAGCGGGCTGTAGTTTTCCGAGCCGAGCCGCCGAGTCCGGTGTTGCTCCAGTCGCCAGAACCGCTTTTCCTCTACCTGGGGAGCCTGAGAGGGATCCTTTCGCCGAGTTCGCAAAGACGTTGGATTCGCCGCCGTACGGTGTAAGCTCGTTCAGCCTGAAGTCTCCTACGAGCGTCAGCTGTTTGTCGGACGGCGCAGGCGCCAGGAACGACAGCTACGGCGAGGCCACCTTTCTCGACTTCGAAAACATCGCCGCCGACGCCGCGAGGAAGCAATCCACTTTGGACGAGATCGAACTTGAAGTGAACAAGGTTCGGAACGCCTTGGACGAAGACAGCCGAGCTTTGGATGATGATGACCGTCATCAAGCGGAAGCGGATAACTGGAGCTTGAACGTGTCTTGCGACAGCGGCGTCTACAACCGAGCTTCATCCAGAGACTCAGGACCCCACTCCGGTCAGTACTAAACGCAATTTTCACAAATCATGCTGGTTTATTAAACCCATAAACTTATTTTTATCGACGCGTGTAATGAAGTAAGCTTTTGAGTTTGACTTATTTAGTGCGGCCGGTCACAACTGCTTTAAAGCAACATGTGAAAGCAATCGGCGATCGGTTCGCATCTTGCGGTTTGTTTACTTTGTGTTTGGTAAAATTAGATTTACCGAATGCGCCTCTATTCGTATTAGGTCGGTTTTGAAAATAAACACTACATAACCTTGTAGAATGTCCCGCTCATTTATTTGGGTCAATGTGATGAACGTGCTTTGTTCAACAGAATTTTAGTCAAAGGTGTTATTACAATGAGCTCAATAGTCATGACATCGTAGGGTAATACACGAGGAAGTAATAGTGAGCGTGTGCTCACTATTACTTACAGTGCCAAAAAGCATTTGTCAAGCGTAAGGCAGATGTTTGTGTTTCTTACTTTTCGGGACGCTGTTTTGTCTCTGGTTGATATACGTCATCATCAGGTTTTCAATACAAACCTAAGGTTAATTCAAAAATTAGAAGCTCTCTGTAGCCGGTTTGTCTCGTCGGTCGTATTATACCGTAAGTGAAAAGGATGCCAATACATTTAGTGCTCTCAAATTTTATTTCAAGAATCTTGCAACAGAAATTGTGACTCATTCAAAATATTTTCGAATTCCAGGTGAAGAACTGGGCCTGATAGAAAGTCAAGAAATCCACGAAAACCACGCAAACAACAGCAGTAGTACCGAGTGGTCACCACCTACCATCGAACGCAATCTGATTACCATGGACCGTGCGAGGAAGTCCACTGAGCATGACAGAAGTCCAGAGGCTAGTGATGATGAGGAGAACCGCAGCGCCTTCGCGTTGGGGCTGGTGAAGAGCAGCAGCGTGGTGGCCAGAGCTAGTATGTGGCAGCAACTGCAACAGCAGGCTAAAGGTGTGTATCTTAATTACAAAACTGAAACCCAATATTCTATCTAGAGAGTGTTTCATGGAAAAACACGAATACAAATTGGACCAACAAAAACAAACATGTTGCATTCGCCATACTCGATGTGATGTCATTTCGTACACTAGGTTTGCTTTAAAACATGGGTCTTGTTTTTTCAACTGTTCAATTGTTAGTAGTAGTTGGTTAACTCAAAGGTACCCTTTAATTGCTACCAATCGACTACCCCTAAAATAAAATAACCAATTCGCTGATTTCATGCGATGTTATTTTAGTTTAGTTTTGATAAAACTACTCATCATCATCATCATCATATCTGCTAAAGAACGTCGACTGCCGAACATATACCATCATCATCATCATCATCTCAGCCCGACTGCACCCACTGTTGGGTATAGGCCTCTTTATTACGCCATTCTTTCCTGTCCCTTGCGCGTATCATCCATTGACACCCAGCTATGCTTTCAATGTCATTCGACCATCGGTCGGGTGGTCTGCCTCTTAGTCTACGAGCATCCACATATATCATAGACAATAGAAATTCGAGGTGACTGAATCTTCTAACACCTACAATTAAGGGTTCCCAGCAATCTATGTTTGGTCGATATTCCGACCATTAATTCGATTCATATTTATGACGCTTATGAAATGTCAGTTCGTAATAATGTTGGCACACTGCTAGTTTGAACAGCACAGAATTTAATTAAAGAGTGATTCAATTCAGCTCAATTAAATGAACGTTCAAATCTCACCACTTTAACGCATATCAACTCAATGAACTAATGAGTGGTCAGATCAACTGTTAATTTTTTCACGTCTCTACTTATTTATCCTCTAAAACTGGCAATCCGCTCAACGTCAATAGGATTTGCCACATTATATGTGTCAGACTACTGTTGTATAATAATATCTACTGCCTGTCCATATTGACATCCTCTGTGGCGCAGTTGACGAATAGCCGACTGAGACGCAGAAGGTTGCGGGTTCGATTCCCACCGCGGAACAAATGTTTGCATGATTACAGATATTTGTTCCGGATCTGAATGTTTTTCTATATATTATAAGTATGTGTTTACAAAAAAAAGTATATAAGTATTATCTGGTGCCCATAGTACAAGCTCTGCTTAGTTTGGGACTAGATAGCGCTGTGTGAAATGTCAACCAATATTTATTTATTCATTTTATATTACTCGAAGTTTTGACCCGTTTCTTAATATTCCTACTTTTTTTCTTTTTTATGCGACCTGGTGATGGTGCAAGCATATTATGATCCACCTGATGTTACTTTATAATGTAACGAATATTTTCTTATTACAGGAACACCAAAACCTCTTCTTCGCCATAGCCGTTCTAAACTGAAAGACTGTCCAGCCGTAACTGAGAGATTCAAAACCCAGCCGATATCGTTCACCCCACCTGAACCGGCGAAGGAGACGTCAAACTCAGTCTCTCCCGTTCAGTCGAAAAGCACTGCTAATGCGTTAGACAGGGATGAAGATGGTGAGTTCACTTTCCGCTTTGCAAATACTGCTACTTACTAGAACTTATACTGAATATAAACTATAGTATATGCCAAGTCTCGTGGCAGACAGGGCGAACCGTTAAAGATGTTTGTTTCCTTTTTAATACAATTACTGATAATTAGTGTTGTCGATAGCTACTCAGCGCATCACTAACGTCTCCCGTAAGGGCTGCATCCCATTTTTTTATGACCCAGTCTGCCAGAAGCGTTGGCGTCTAGTATAGCTCTCTTCAGAATTTATAGGTGTATAATGAATGCATTAAAATGTATGAATTACAAAGACGTCAAGATCGTACTTAGATCGTCAAGGTTTGCTTATGGTTTTCATATAATGCTTAGACGAAACCTTGTAATGGAGAGCTGGTCAGTTACCTAGCCAGGGAAAGAAAGTATACCAATGAAATGTTTCGTTTCGATTGTGCGGATTTATTATTGGTACAGTGTGAGGAAGATCGGAAAGCCTTTGAATTTAAGGTTATAGTTTAAAAAAGTGGTAGTTCTAAGTTTTAAATACGTGCACATTTTCCGTTGCAGTTTTTGTAAAGTTTGTCTCTGCTATAGTTTCAATAAATTCAGAATGGAATTGAAATGATCTGGTCGCTTTTTATAAATATTTTAATTTGGTTTTGCATACACCAATGTTTTCTTCGGAGAATGTAAAATAATTGAAGTAAGTTGACTGATGTTTTAAAGTAATTTTATTTTGTTTCTTTGCCTGAAATTAGGTGAGTTTGATGTCTAATTAGTTGAAATTGGTATCAGGCATGTAAATTGCATCAGAAACACGTATTTAGACAACGCTTCCCGTCTCTTGATCGTCGGCTTTTCTTTTTTGCATGTCTTCGATGTGTATGTCCCGGTCTCTTGCACACCGCACTTGTATGTATATACGCACAAATTCACCGGTGGCAGCTAAATTAGACGAAGACGACCCAGCGAAAATGTCACTCGGGGACAAAATGAAGATGTTTAACGCGAAATTGACGCACAAACCTCCAATGGCCGGGTTACCGAAAAACCGGGAAGAGAGGGTACTCCGTGCATCAAGACTTCGCACGATGCCCGTATTAGCCAGCCAAGTTCAAGAGGCTATGGAACAAAACGAGAGACTGACAAAGTCTTTGACCCACGAAGATGTGCCGCGGAATCCAGACTTCCAGCTGAAAATGGAACTCTTTCGTTCTGCGAGCGCTAAGAACACATCTCTAGAGTATCTTATGCGACAGAACTCAAAGTTTAGAAGCTTAGGTCTGATTTCAATTTACGTTTGGTATTGTTTGTCGTATTCGCTTGGGTTTAGCTTGTTCGGTACTAATTACTAAGGCGGGTTTGCACGATACAAGTGACCATATACTGTTTTTTATACCAACCTGTGCTAAGTCCGTGTAAAGCGCGCTCAGACTTCTAATAACATCAACTGGGCAACCTGCCAGTAACATTAAAAAAAAACTTGTATCGTATGAACACGCCTTATTGTAGTTTCGACGCATGCTTGAATTGATTGCACGGTGTAAATATATTATTATTAGAACCTTCCCTGTATTTTATTAAAGGTATTAACATCGTTAATAAAGGTCGCACCCAAGATTACCCAACAATTGCCATACGGATCTAATTATCTTGTTCGTGTATTGACAAATATTTATTGTTTTAACACGAGAATTAAATACGATTCGAGGTCTATAGCATTTTATTCATTGTTTAAATGTTCGAATCATCCGTTTCTCTAAAGACTCCAAGATGAACATTTTTTTAGGGTTCCGTACCTCAAAAGGTAAAAAAAGGAACCCTTATAAGATCACTCTCTTGTCCGTCTGTCCATGTGTCACCACCGATTTTCTCAGGAACGTGTGGATCTAGCAAGTTAAATTTATACCAGATATTAAAGTCTATAGTCCCTATTAGGTGTATAAAAATCAAAGTCCTGAGTCAACACGATAAAAGGATATGAGCAAATTTAGATTTTTGCGAAAACTTGTAAGTAGCAAAATAAACCTTAATTTTCAACTTATTTATTTTTCGGAATTTTCCCGTTACCTGTGCTGCTTACCTTACCTTGCTTTTAACCAAAATTGACAATTCTAGGTCAACCGGAAGTACCCTATAGGTTTTGGACCGAAAACCTATATAGTAGTTGCCGCTAGAATCACGGAATTTGGCAAAAAGCAAGGTCTTATAGCACAAATAAAGGAAATACAAAAAAAAGATGCCCCCATACATACATAGTTGATTCCAATTAAGATAGGCCTCTGAGTTGTATGGGTGCTCATAAAATTTAGAGGACTAGCTTAATCGGCACTAACCTCAAATAAGGTAAATAAATAAAATTGTGCTATTGTGTGAAAGAAAATAAAAGAAATTATTTACTATAGATAATGGTACGGAACCCTTCGTGCGTGAGTCCGACTCGCACATGGCCGGTTTTTTATTTACCTTAATGTCTAACCGCTAGCTGGGCTAAAATAAATAGTACTTATATTATTAACCCTTATAGGCGCGTAGCCTTCGCGGGCGTGCGCATAACATCTCACCAAAGTTTCATCACAAAGTGAATAAATACTATAGGAATGCGTACGGGACCAACAATGAAACATTTTTTTTTATATAAATATGTCTAATAAGATCTAATCTTATTAGATACATTTTTATCGAGGCGTAATGATGATATACGGAGTAAAAACATTAACGGACGACCCAGTTTGACTAGACCTAACCAACTTATGTGACGTCACCTACAACCATATTGTATTGTGTGTAGGCTGGTCGGGCGCTGTCGGGACAATTATCACATCACACTACTATTATAAATGCGAAAGTTTGGATGTATGTTTATTTTATGTTTGTTTGTTACTCAATCAAGTTGAAACGGCTAAACCAATTTCGATGAAATTTGGTATGTACGTAGATTATAACCTGGATTAACACATTGGCTACTTTTTATCCCATAAATCAGTTCCCATGGGATAAAAATAGGATGTCAAATTTCTATATGCATTTTTGCACCCCAGAACAACGCGGGCGAAGCCGCTGGCAACAGCTAGTAGTTAATATTTTTCTTTTTGGTTCAGCCTCACTGGTCGTCGGTTAATGCTTTAAGGTGACTACCGAATAGTTACAGAAACGAACAATGTTCGATATCGAATGGTAGACGACATATGAGTAGTCGCAGGTCGTCAATGGGTCAGGCTAGCGCAGAATCGTGGTGGATCGAACTAACTTGGGAGGCCTAAACCCAACAGTGTGATCATAAGGGATGTCTAAAGTGAATAATTTACGTTGCGTGAATTATGATCTACAGTTTCAACTTTAAATTATAAACCTAAACAGATGACTTCATGGTTGTTAAGTAGGCCTTTAGAATGCGCCGGAGTTTCAGCTTTCTTAATCACGTCAATGTTCCGGCCACCCTGTTTAATTGGATATAATAGAATCGTTTACAACTAACGTGACTAATAAATTCCATGCATCCATTTTGGTGTTCGCATGTGGCAATGCACTAACTCAGACAAGTACCTACTTATTAAAATTACCAATGTAATTGATAACCTATTAGATCCCACAGCTGGGAGACCTCGGGTTTTTACAAAAATTCCTTGCGTAATTTACTTCTATGTTTCAGCTAAATTCGATGTAGAATGTTTATAAACAAATCGTCCATACTTAACCTAAAGTGAGTTTTAGAATATAATTGTATTTAGTTTTGACTAGCCGACCAATCCGCGGCTTCGCACGCGTAGTGTTTCAATAAAAACATTACCCTCCTTCTGCGCAGTTGGGTAAAAAGTAGCTTAAGTTACCCGGGATAGTGTAGCTTCCCAACTGAAAAATATTTTTTTAAATCGGTCCAGTAGTTTCGGAGCCTATTCAATGCAAACAAACAAACAAATATTTCCTCTTTATAATATTAGTAAAGATTTCTGATCACTATGTCTTTTTAAATTGATATTATAAATATACGTTTAAAGCACTCTCAATAATGTGTGCTAATTTTATGTCATTGTAATTAATTAGTTTATTTGTATGTTTTTCTTATTTATATTTTGTATTATTTATTTATTTTACTTTATTTATCTAGGCCTACAAGTAGATATTCTGTTTCTTATAATAGTTAAAATAGCTCATAAATTAACAAGTTGTTAATTAATACATAATATTAAACCCCAGTTAAAAAAGCTTTATTAAAAAAAAACCGCATCCGAATCCGTCCATTAGTTTGGGAACGACGATGCCCACAGATAGACACAGGCATCAGACTTATAACGTCGGCAGTTAAAAACAGAAATAAATAAATATAAATTCTGCCAAAAAATAAAACTAAGCAAGTGAATTTCAGAATAAGTATGGGCGGTCTGTTTAGAAACATTTACCATAGAATTTGACTGAAGTATTAGGTTAGAAATATAACATCATCCATGCATAATGATTGTGCCGACGCGACGCCAGAGTTCTAGTAACTGTGTAACGTTTATTTTAGGATCAATAATCTAGTTAGTCACTCGTTTCGGCGGTGTTAGTCACGGTTTTACCGAGCTTTCTAGTGATATGATCATGAACTCATATTGTTTCTTTCAGTTATTGATAAAGTTTTTAAGATAATGCCTTTAGTCATTTAAAAATTATAGTGATAAATGGTACAAAAAAACTGATCTGAAAATATAGTGTGAACTACATAAGTGAATGAATGAATGAAAATTCTTTTTTATATCGTTCAATAAGACGAGAAATAAGAAAATATAATGGGCGGTTTTACATAAAGTAGCCTTTATTGTGTTACTAGCTGATCCGCCAAACTACGTGCCGCCTTGACATGCATATGACGCGGGCTGCCAATGTACGTCACCCCAGTAGAATTATCAATCGTCCATCATTAGCTGCATCAATGTATGAGAAAATAAATTTTCTTCATCATTTCTTTTTACGTTCCTATATTTTAATAGTTATTCGGGGCGAAAATCAATCCAACAAATCGAAAATTGCTAGCTGTTCAGAGCTAGCAAGACCATTCCGAAAAAAGTAATGAGGGGGGGGGGGGCTATGCCCAATAATGAGACAATTTGGGCTAATTGTATTAGTGGGTTTACAGGTATCTAAACTCTTAAAGCGAGAAATAAAACCAAGCTTTCTAACCGTATATTTACTAAATAAGGGTAGAAAGAAAATGTGTAAGGATAGACATTGGTCAGTTGATGTTGTATCCAAAACGCATGCAATTGTATTCAAATTTGAATGCTTTAATAACTGTTTTGGACTTCGGTGTACCTAATACGATTGCTTTACAATTCCTCCTTTATTAATTCTATACAAATAACAAAATCCCCTTGCCTATGAAAAACTGTAAACAAACGCTAAACTGATAAGACAAAGTAAGGCGTAGTTTGCAATTAAAAAGCGATTTTTGTGCGAAATCTTCAACTTCATTCTGGAAGAAAACGTACGCATAACTCAGCATTAAGACTAGCTAATGGTTAGCATCGTCCTTGACACTTTCTACTACATTATTTTGTGTGACAAGACCACTGCTTAGCAGGACACCGGGCTAAGAAACTAATTTTAATCTCGTCCTATCATAAAAACACAGCAAATAACTTGTTCGTTTACAGTTTTTCATATACATACACCATCAAACAACAAACAAACTTATACCATCGTACTTACAGATCTCGACGACGATACGCCGGTGGAAAGAGCACAGAGAATGATCACGCCTGAAGTCAGGGGCATTCTGAAGTCGGGCTCGACAGTCGTGCCTAAACCGAAGACATTGACCAAGGGTGAAAGCTCAGAGGTTAGTAAGGTAAAATATTAGTGAATGTTTTTATTTATTAATATATCGCAGTGGGAGAATAGACGGCTGAGACGCAGGTGGTACAAATGAACAGATATTCAGTCATGATCTACAGATAATTGTTCCGGGTCTGGATCAGTTATCTGGTTCCCATAGTACAAGCTCTGCTTAGTTTGGGGCTGCAAGGGGGGTTGGCGTGACGATCTAGATCTGTTCCACTCTGACTGGCAGGAGATTTCTAAAGAACAGAAGGAAATGGGGAAGACCTTTCCCAGCAGTGGGACAGTATATAAAAAAGTACTATCATTGTGTCTTTTACAGTTTTACTTGCACAAAAATATTTCCATTTCACTTACAATTTTGTTTTTGTCCTCAGTCGTACAATATTTTATTTAAATCACACTCACCTTTTTGTATTCATAGACTAAAAAAAACTAACAGCAACACTGTTTTGTGTTTTCGAAAATTAACTCAACGAACGCCAAGTTCATCTATTTCCTAACTATTAAAACAATGTTTCATCTTCAAACAAACAAATTACTCTCAAAATACCCGTTACATATACCCCCACGCCATTCAATTTTCATCTCTATTTCCAGGGTCTCAAAGACGAAGGCATCGACAGTTCTTCAGATGACGAAACGTCCGCGTCCACCGTCTCATCATCAGAGAAGAGCTGTTCTTCATCAGACAGCTCCGAAGAACTGCCCGATCCAAAACCGCGTCGTTTTCGCAAAAACAACAAACTAATATCCTCTAGAACCGAATCGGACATACCAAGACACCAAGACGCGTTTCCAAGGAAAATACAGCTGCCAGCTGCCAACGAATTCAAAGAACGATTAAACCAAGCGAAGAATCCGGATGTTAAAATCCCTATGCTAGCAAAATTGGGTAGGAAACCCTCAACAGATGCAAAGATCGAAGATGAGTCTAGATTTATGAGGGTAGTTAAAGAGCCCGTGCAGTTGGGGAAGCTAAGAAGGCCAGTGGATAAAGGGTTGAGCCCTGAGGAACTGCCTCCGCCGATCATGAAGATATCGCAGTTGAATCAGGCTGCAAAGGCCAAGTTCTTCGGAGTAACTGAGCCCGAAAAGAGAGAGAAAACGGTCGATGAGTTGGCTGCTAGTGTTAGAAAGTTTATCGCGCCGGTGAGTACTTATGGTAGTACTTGTTTAGTAGAAGTAAAGTTCTTTGTGATTACGGGAAATACTATCACCATACCTATTTCTATCGCCAAGCAGCATGTCTGTGTTTCGGTTTGAAGGGGGCCGGTGAAGCTTTACACCTGTATGGCTCAAGGTGATGGATGCAGGGCAGTGCATTGTGAGCGTGACCTACGAGGCAAGGCTTTGTGTAATGGTTACCACTTAACATCAGGTGGGCCATTTGCTTATGTCATCTCCAGGTGGTAAATGTTTTATTATACCGGGTTTGACTCAAGTCATTTTTTAATTGTTCATTTACGTCTTTCAAGTGATGATGTTGATGAGGATGATTATACTACATGCCTATATTGAATTTCAATGATCCCTTTTGAATCGCCAACTCCAAAGAAGCGAAGAAGATAGTCTTGCCAGAGTTAGTTTGTTGGCTCTGCCAATGGTGCTAATTACAAATATAAATATACGACTGAGCTTAAGCTGGCTCAGATAGATTTTCTATGAATATTCATCGAGACATGCTCCGGGATCTTCAACTCTATATCGGTATTATAAGAGTCATAATAAAGTGTCTCCTTATCCGTAGATGAGCAAATCCATGTCGAGTCACGTGATGGAAGTGCAAGGATCTGGTAGCGATGGAGAAAGCAGTGGAGGCCGGGAAGTCCGTCATATCAATAGCAGAGTTAGACACAGGTTAGTACACTTATTAACTATCACATTATAGATGATTTGACCAACGACGGAACGGAGGTGTATGCGTTTAGGGTGAGAGGTTGTTTGTGGGTACAGAAAACAAATGTTCCCATTTAGCTCCAAAACGGTTTGACCGATTTAGATACGGTTTTCTGTAAAAGGTTTGTGATTCATCGGCGATGGTTCTTAGTTACGTGTTATGGTGTTAACTCGCTAGAGGGCGCTGTAATAAGGATATTTTGGTGAAGAGGTCTCAGCTGTACGTCAGCTGTTTGACCCCTCGGTCAAGCATTCGCTAAATCTCGTCTAAGTATAGGTTGCACTTTTAGCTTATTACTTGTCAAACGTTGGTAAGTGATTTTCAAGGAATAAAGTAATAAAAAAACCTGTAATAAGTTTCGTAGTTTGAACTGTCTTGGTCAAACTGTCCTCCACACACTCATGTTCGTTAATCTTCGTCATGTCTCGCGATGTCTACAATTACACTTAGGGCCAATTTTGAAATCCTCAGATAAACAACCAGATAGCATTTATTCGACGAATAGCAATATTCTTGATTTATCAATGATCAGATAGTAGTTAACTGTCAAATAAGGCCCCTAACCGAGGAATAAAGTTACCTGCTACTTGAAGTACCGGATAGGGGTTTATCTTCCTGATAAGTATGACGTTTTAGGTTATATTAGGTCTTTACCTATGAAATTGCCGTTTTGTATGGAACAAGTGAAAGTACTTATTTTTTTAACCTTTTTTATTTCTGTTATTCAAAGTTGTATTCAACCCATGCAATCGACGCATCTTTGCCAACGCATTGGCAGTTTATTGATGTCCTTCTTGTAAAAATCAGCTGAACGGGAGGCAACAACAAAGGCATTTTGTACTGCCTCTCGGGAATTGAATTTTTTACCCACTAAAAAATTGTCTAAATTTTGGAAAAATAATAGTCGGTAGGTGCAAGGTCTGGTGAGTATGGCGGATGAGGGAGAGCTTCCAACCCCAGCTCTTGCAGCTTGGAGACTGTTGTGCAGTCTGTTGGTGTCTGTTGTGCAGTATGGGGTCGCGCGTTGTCGTGAAGGAGCAGTGGGGACGACCGATTGACCAAAGCTGGTTGCCGATGTGCAAGCTTCTCCATCATTGTCTCCAGTTCTTCACAGTACACATCTGCAGTAATGCTCATGCCGTTTTGTAAAAAACTGTGGTGAATCACACCCGCACGAGACCACCAAACAGTGACCATCACCTTTTTAGGGGTCATTTTTGGTTTAGGGCATTGCTTTGGTGCTGAACCAGGATCTAACCAACTTGCTGAGCGTTTTCGATTGTCGAACAGAATCCATTTTTCATCGCACGTAACAATTCGGTTCAAAATTCCTTCATTTCGTTGTCTATTGAGCAGCGCGAGGCAGGTCTAGACGCGTACGTTGCGCTGGCGATCGTTAAGTTCGTGGGGCACCTCTATCAAGTTTTTTACCTTCCCTATCTGTCGCAAATGGATCAAAATTGTTTTGATGCTAACATCAAAAGCTGCTGCTAGCTCAGCTGTAGATTGAGTTTCGTCAGCTTCCACAATCGCCTTTAATTCATCATTGTTGACCAAAGTCTCCGGACGACCTCGAGCTTCATTATTCAAGTCAAAATTTCCAGAACGGAACCGGGAAAACCTATAACGGATTGTGCGTTCGTTTGTACAGTTCTCTCAGTAAACGTTTTTGATGTTACGTGCCGTTTGTGTCGCGTTGGTGCCACGACGGAACTCATATTCCATAATTACACGAATTTTTAAAGTATCCATTATGACGAAAAATGTTCAAATGTAATGAAAATACAACGCTAATCAATAAACAAAAGACTGAGTTTGTAAAAAGAATGTCATGTTTATAAAACAAAATTAATTTGAATTTAGAATACAAAGCCATTCCAAACTTTTTTCTATTTGAAAGGACCAGTACTGAAGAACGGCAATTTCATAGGTAAAGACCTATTATTTGACTGTTTCGTTGGTTTTGTTTTGTATAATACGACGTACATCGATTTGTTATGATGAACCGCAAAGGATACTTTTCTATAAATGTTCAAACTATGTGCATTGCAGATTTACAATTTGTTGACATTGTTGCACGATGGCCAGGTTCAACTCATGACAGTCTAATATTTTCAAATTCAGCCGCCAAATATCTATGTGATAATGGTGCGTTTGTTAATGGGATTGTACTTGGTGATAGTGGATACTTTTTGAATAATTATTTGTTGACACTACTCAGCCATCCCCAAACACAAGCCGAGCAACTGTACAACAGTACGGCTTATGGATCTAAATAAAGAACCGCTGCAGATCGTTGACTGCAAAGTTCGATTGCAATATTGAAGGTACCCGTATAATAAAATTATATTGCCTGCTAAAATCGCGGAATCGGCGCGCGGCTTTACTGCATCATACATACATCATACATATATAATCATACATTTTCTATATTGATTTGTTTGTTAAAATGATGTAATATTCAAACACGGCCACAGTTTTGTATTTTAAATTTATTTATTCGACAAAAAGTTACATACTAACACTTACATAAAGCACTGTAAAACCCTAGGAGGGTTTTCTCGGTACTTAGCCGCTACACATTAATAGTTGACCACTTATTTGTTTCTTGGTCACTCTCTTTTAAGTCATAATAGGATTACGTACTCAAAACACTGTTTTAAAAACTTGTTGTGAGGGCATCGCCTTCTATAGACCTCAGCTCTCTTCTTGCAAACATGTTGTTCCATGGAAATTTCCATGATACTATTGTATTTAATAACCTTTAATTATTAATAAAAATAAGTTTCGTGATTAAAAATTACTTTTTCAAAACAAGCTTTTATAAAATTCATAATCGGAACCGCAAGCAGGTTCAAATGAGCCCAAACACTAATAGCCTACTATAATCCATTCAGAAGTTCCGTTGTCTAGCATCCGTCTCCATCATGAAACCACCTCCATGGTACCATATTATTCCTTGTCACCGAAGTTACATATGCATTCCAAATTTCAGCTCAATCGGTTGAGGGGAACGGGTTTAAAATTCAATTGCAAGATTGCACCCGGACAAACATACATATATTGCAAGTTAATAAAAAGCTTGTAAAAAAGTAAGGCAAATAGCAGGGTAGTACTAACATGAAACTAAAAGGGAAAAGGAAAAAGATTATGTCTAGGCAAGCGTGCTTCATCATCGATCACACTATCGATTATCATTAGGTGATATCGTGGTCGAATGTTTGTTAACAATGAAAATACTCAGACAACCCAATAGACTTTCTGTTTCAATTGAAAAACAAAGTCTTAGTTACTCCTATTGCACTACACAATTACGTCACAACCAAAAGTGAAAATAAACAGTGAAGAAAATGTCAGTAAGCCATTTAATGCACCGCTACACTCGATTTCCCAGCTCCGAGTAATTGGTGACTTTCCTCTAGCCAGTGATTACCTACTGCTTATTGAGTTTACTGTGGTTTATTCTGTGTACCAATTGAGATCGTTTGGCAAATGTGGAGACTAAAAAAACTGGTGTTACCCGTGATGACATGGCACTCAGACGTGGTCCCTCACTGTAGGCCTGAAAGTTCAAGGTTGCTCAAAGATCTATGGAGAGGATATGCTTGGTGTTTCTTTATGAGATCGAACCAAAAATGAGGAGATTCGTAGGCAAACTAAAGTCACCGACATAGCTTGTTTGGCACACACAGGAAATACCACAAAGTACACAGATAACAGAAAACCACAGGTAACACACAAGAAAAGAAAGAAAAAGTACATAGGTCGGCGAGTAGCAAGAATAGTTTTCCGCACTGTGTGGGACAAACAGGCCCCGTCTCAGTGTATTGCTGCCAACCATCCGAGGAAGTAGTAGTTTGCAAGCCGCATAGCCCGAAAAACTGACGGCCGTTGGGGCAGATTGATTCTCAAGTGGATACCACGGCTAAAAGTGGGATTAAATAGAAATAAATAAATATTGCTGGACATTTCACACAGCGATATCTAGTCCCAAATTAAGCAGAGCTTGTACTATGGGAACCAGATAACTGATAGAGTACTTAGATACTTTTTTTATGTAAATACATACTTAATATATAGAAAAACATCCAGACCCGAAACAAATATCTGTAGATCATTTAAACATTTGTTCCGCGGCGGGAATCGAACCCGCACCCTCCTACATCACAGCCGGCTATTCGCCCACTGCGCCACAGAGGTCGACAATGAGGATTGGATTAAAAGACGATATTATAAAGGTTGCAGGAAGCGTTGGGTGAAGGCCCGCAATATTATATGTTCTATGATCAGCAGTTGACGTATTATGAACGATATGGTGATGAGATGTGAAACTTCCACTCTAGGCATATATTTGTCGAGTGCTTTAGTGTGTAAAATAGTTCAGAGACTTGAAAATCGGCCCAAATGGTTCCAGAAAAGGTATTACGGCAGTTTGCGTTGCGCTTGACTTGGCGGGGGCACTGCCGTGCCCCCAGATCATTGACATAATATCACGCCCTTATCAAACATAAATTCATAAAAAGTACGGTTCTATACCACAATATTACTTTACTCCTACTAACTATTACTTATTCTATGTTTCAGTAACTGCAATTTATTCTGTGCGTATTGAAAATGTGTCAATGGTTTTAGAAAATGGCGGTATGCGGTGAAAATGCTAATGTTCATGATTTGGAGAGTAATAAATTAGTTAGCATTAGTACCTTGTTTTGAGAAACCCATGCTCAAATCCACCAGTTAGTTACGAGATAGTTAGCGTACGTAGAATAGATAAGCTTCTGTGAAATACTGTCAAAATGGCATAGGTTAAGTGATATCTACGCGTTAGGTATAAGGAAATTGAGCATTCACACATTTATTCAGCCTATTCACTAGTACTAGAGTGCCTAGTTTAAGATTTTACGTGCAAGAGATCTTACTTGCGGAAACTTTTAATTTGCCTTCTTGTAATAAGTAGCATTTACTGTTGTTTATTTCCTACTCAAATACCTTTTCTGTAACCTAGCTGTAAGTTTTCCAAAAATTAAAAAAAAAAATAAATAAATAAGAGGTTTAACAAAACAACTTAAACAGAATCAATTTTTTGTACAAAATGGTAAAAACTGAACCCTTACGGTGCAACTTTGTCCGTCCGTCAGTCACCATCAGTGAACATAAAAAAAATGTTTTCATTTTAATGATCAAAAGAGCCAAAATGGTGGGGGTCAATATTCCAAAATAGGGTTACTAGGTCAAGTGGGGTATTAAAGAGATTGATTCACAATTTTTTTTTTGTACAGTTATGGAATTATATTAAACATTTACGAAAAAAAACCCTCCTTATCTCCGAAGTCTGCGTTGCAAAAAATCGGCAGTATGAATGATGGATATTATATGCAAAAATTACAGGAAAACTAAAACTAAGTCTCTATCTATAATAGTTTTTTTAGATATCTGTCTTAAAAGTTTTCTTGGTTTATCGGTCACATAACTAGATGGCGCTGCCTAATAACATAAATAAATCTATTTATGTTCGGAACCCTCGGTGCGCGATTCCTACTGGTACTTGACCGGTCTTGTTCCACCCAATTTTTCTCTACAATTTGGTTGATGAAGTAAGTAGAACATTTTGCTATTTGTTTAAACCGCAATAAAAATACAGTTTCTACATAACTACTCAATTTAATCTTAGCTTCAAACCCAAATCTCAAAAATAAACAAATGTACAGTAAATCATAGAGCGGTTAAACATATGTCTATAATTTGATGTTCACAGTGCTAACCACCATTTATTAACGTGTGTTAAAAGCTTACTATAAACATTCTCGTACCGCGTTAAAGCAGATTTTATCACCATTTACGTTCATTTCGTTTGATGGTTTAAATTGGTATTCCACTGTCAAACTTGATAAGCGAAAGTGATGCAAGAAGTTGGGTTCGATTTCCGATGTGGTCAAATATTTTTATCGTCTCCTGTCATTTGATTCCGGGTGTCTTAGAAATCTTAGTGCGGGGTCAATATTATGTACTGTTTCATAATATCAGCCGTGGGGTCCACTGCTGAAGTTAATAGGACTCCGTCTTTATAGCCGGATCTGACATATTAACATATCATTATTATGACCGGTATTAAGACATAATGCTACTTTTTTGTTTTTATTGTCAAACCACGCATGCGAAGCCTTGGTTGGAAACTGGTTGATCCTATACTTACAAAGAAAATCCTGTCATATTAAATCAGCAATAACGTTTTAAATCCGTTTGAAAACGCTACGTAATAAATCCCGTTTCATAATAATGATTGAAATAAATCACGAAATATTTCTAAGATATAATGAATACAATAACCTTTTTTAAAAATATCTGTCTTAAAGTATCCTTACTCCTACCTCAAGGATTCGCCCTGCAGTGGGACACAACAGACGTATAATAATAATAAAGTATCCTTGCATATACATATCTTGTCTGGAAAGTTCCAAAAAATATTTCCATATCATGCAAGAAACGTTCTAAATAAGTTTTTTGTTGAAAAATTACTTTTTCAAAACAAGCTTTTATAAAATTCATAATCGGAACCGCAAGCAGGTTCAAATGAGCGCAAACACTAGTAGCCTACTATAATCCATTCAGAAGTTCCGTTGTCTAGCATCTGTCTCCATCATGAAACCACCTCCATGGTACCATATTATTGCACTGTCAACGAAGTTACATATGTATCCCAAATTTCAGCTCAATCGGTTGAGGGGAACGGGTTTAAAATTCAGTTGCAAGATTCCACCCGGACAAAGATACATACGTTGAAAGTTAATAAAAAGCTTGTAAAATAGCGTTTACTTTGACTGACGAAAGATTACTCGTGCAGATAGAGCCTTAGCATAAAAAATAACTCGACCACTCGCTACCGTACTTTTTACGAGCTACATCCACGAACGCTCTGTACGTAATGACCAAAAATGGTCATTGTCTAACACACATATTCACACAAACGAGAACCACTCTTATTGCAAGGCATTAGAGTTTTATATAGCACGAAAGGAAGTGGCACAGTTTGGCTTCCTTGCGAAATGGCAAAGGTAACCATGTATGGTGCAAATTAGCACATGCCAGGCCTTATGTAGAAAGGAACTATGGTTCAATGATTTTAATATCGGTTTCGTTTTGATAAAACGATAAGAGATGCTTTCTTAAAAAGATAATTTTTTTGGTTATGCTTCCCACTGCTGGGCAAAGGCCTGCCTCTCATCTCTCCACTTATCTCGATCCTGTGCCAAATCCTGCCAGTCCCAGAGAAAAAAAATGACAAATAAGTTCGATTAAATGCTTTATCTTGCCTGTTTCTATCAGACGTGCTAAATCTTTACCTATTTTTAAAAGTGAGGTCTTCAAACTCTACTTAACTGCTTCTTTAGAGTAAATATTGTATTTTTTTTTCGATATATGTATGTATATTGTTAAAGTATATATTATGTATTTTATATTTATTTATGTAAGTATATGTAGGTATATTTTAATTTAGGTATTTTTTTATCCTACATAAATAGGTATTTATAATAACACCGCCTCCTCACACGTTTTTTTAATCCAGTCCATCCAAAGGTTGCCTGGAAAAGATCGCTTTGAGCGATAATAATTATTTATCTATCTATCTATTTATGCACGTACGTGTAGGTTTTAGACAGTAAATTTAAAATTACACTCATCGACTAATATTGTGATCTTTAAGTTCAGATTATGTAGTTAAAGAGTGAATCATTGCAATTATTGTGATCTCTTGTTTTCTGTACTAAGTGGACAACCGAAACTATCAACATCTTTTATTTTTAATGCAGAATGCAAAAGTATAAATCAATAATTATTAGAACTCACATGACCAAACCAAACGTATAGATACGTAAACACACACATAGACCCCTGTTTGCGTTCTTATCGATCGTAATTAATAATTACTTAGTACGCCAGAATTTTTAAACGTCAGCACTGTGAAATTATTATCATTTATTTTCACCCTCGGACGTTTAAAAAGTATAGTATTATGCTAGACAACACTTCTGGCAGACGGGGCGGGGTCATAAAACGTCGGACAAGCGACGGTGATATTGCTATCTCGCTCGCTCTTGCAGCCCTTACGGAAGCCGTTAGTGATGCGCCGAGTACCTATCGATAACACTAATTACTAATTGTATTGAAAAGGAAACAAACTTGTTTATTGGTCGGCCCCGTTTTTCATGAGTCTTGGCGTATCATCATCATCATTGTCAGCCCTTCTCATCCCACAGCTGGACATAGATCTCTCTTCGTTGTCACCATTCGCCTCTATCCTGCGCTGTTCTAACGCACATACCACTTGCGATACTATAGATAATCTACTAACACCCTATTAAGCAACTTCTTTCAAAAATTGCATTCAACAATAGTTTAATTATTCAGTGACAGTGATAAGTTAGCTCATAGTGTGCAAGCGGTGCATTGTTAGCGGCGAGCATCCAACGAGACGTACTTGACCTAGATGCTGTAACTAGATAGCGTAGATTGGATTTACTTGGGTTATGCACTTTTTCAGTTTGTTCATTAGTTAATAGTTTGAAGCGAATGCTGTGGATCAAATTCGGCCGGCTAGGTATTTTTTTTATCAGACTTTTAGATGGAACATACATATGGCACAACTGATAAGTGGTAACCATTGCCTATAACTAAGTCTTGTCTCGTAGGTCACGCACCTTAGAAACGTACTCTACGATGCACTATCCTGGGTCCATCAACTTGAGGTATACAGGTAAAACCTAATGTGCCTGTAATTTCACCGGCAATCATACCCTTCAAACCGAAACATAGCAATGCTAATTGGCTGCAGGGTATGGTGTTAGTACTTCCCAGGGCGAGCTCTTGCACAAGAAACTCTACTACTCTACAAACATAATAAAGGTTTTGTCGACGGTAGAAAGAGAAACAATGGCGAACTTAATATTAACGATGATTTCGTTATTGATATGGAATCATATGTAGATTAAGTTTTAGGAGTACGTGTTAATATATTTGTAAGATTTAGGTGGACAGAATGATAAATGCAAACGAATGAATTTAGACACTATCGAATTTTGCCGAGCAATTTAGGCAACTGTATATCATTATTTCTCGATTCTGGTCACTTCAATTCACACAAGCCATCGTCATACATCAAACCTTACGCAATGCAAAAGTCCATAGCTCATAAATAAATATGAATATATATTAAGACTCGTAAATGAGTCATTGCATTGCTGGGATCGCCAAGATGGCACCACCCAAAACATAACCTTCCTCCTTGACCTGTAGCAAAATGCGTAATCGATGCCAATAAATTGTATACGTCACGGATCAGGTGCAATTTTGTAATTTGGCTTCGATATTAAGTTGTATAACAGAAGTGAGGAAAGTTACGGAAATTACACTAAGGTGTGCGTAACGGCGGGATTGTTTCGAGTAAAATTTGTTTTTGTAATTGTTGCGTATTCAATTAATTGTTAAGACCTGTCGTATGGTTTAATTGATTTGTTACGAAGGAAGGTAATTGCTATATATTATGTTGATTATGTAAATAATAATGAAGTGTGGATTTTTTGTTACATGGAAATTCTCGATCTGTTTAGTGACACTTAACATTATTGAAACAGCGGCACCTTGGCAACTATGCTAGCATTTACTGTCTGTCTGTGTGTCTGTTATATCTGACACAAGAGTTAGCCACCAGCTCATATACATAACATCATATCATCACATAACTCTTAAAAGACGAAATCGAAATTAAAGATAATAATTTAGGCCTGATTTCGTAAATTTGTTGGGATTATTTACAGTGCGCCTGTACAAAAACAGTATTTTCCAAAGATACCTTTTATAAAATAGTGTCATTGTGAATCTTTACATAGTATAAAATTTAGTCGCTGCCGCTGTCTGTTTGCTTAGATCTTTTAAACTACTCAACGAATTTTATTGCAGTTTTCAGCAATAGATAGAGTGATTCAAGAGGAAGGTTTACATGTATAATACATACATACATAGTAACTGCGAAAGTAACTGTTTGTTTGTTTGTTACCTTTTCATAACTAAACGGCTGTACGGATCGTAATGAAATTTGGCAAGGAAATACATTATACCCTGGGGAAGGACATAGCCTATTTTTTACTCGAGTGCGCAAAAGGAGAGTAATGTTTTTATTGAAATACCATGCATGCGAAGCCGCGGGCGGGTCAGCTAGTATCATTTAAATCATATCTTTTGATAATCGCTCAATAAAAACAATAGTTTCACGAACTGCAGCTATTACGAAGTCAATAAACACGTGTTATTTCAGTAATTTTTTCTATCTATTCATACCTAGATTATTCTGACCTAAAATTGTGTGTTCCTCAGCACCTCATTATCAGAACATTAAGTACAGCCTTGGCCAAAAGTATTAGGCACCCTAAAATTTCCTGACTTTTTCGTGTTCAAGGTGAAAAATGACACTAGTTTGTTTTCCAAATTACTATATTAACATAAAATTATAAAAAAACACTAATATTTAGTTGTCCCCCCCTTTGCATTGATCACAGCAGCAATTCTTTGGGGCATGCTGCTTACAAGCTTTTTACATTCGGCTGCACTTATGGCGTCCCACTCTTGAATTAACGCATTTTTAAAAGTGGTTTTGGATGTCATGCTGTGCTCTCTGACCTTGCGCTTCAGAATACCCCAAAGATGCTCGATAGGGTTCAGATCTGGAGATGCGCCGGCCATTCTAACAAGTCGATATTGTTGTTTCTAAACCAGCGCATGGTGGTCGCTGATTTATGACAAGGAGCATTGTCTTGTTGGAATTTGACTCCATCCATGTTTGTGTCGCCGAAAATGCGTGTAAGCGAAGGCATTAGCGCAGTTTCGAGCACATTTACGTACTTTTCACTGTTCACACGGCCTTCGCAAACGAACATTTCGCCGACACCATCAGCTGTCATGCAGCCCCAGATCATTATGCTACCTCCCCCGTGTTTAACAGTGGAAACCACGCAATCGGGATGATATTCCTCGCCGACGCGACGCCTCACGAAGGTTACACCCGCAGTTCCAAATAACTGTAACAATGGAAAAAAGTAGAGTTTAAATGTGTGCTCATTATTTTTAAGAAAGTAGACTAAAATAATAGTGATCAATGTTATCGTTCTGAAGGAATAGTATACAAGCTTACCTCAAAGTTTGATTCATCGGACCAAACAACATTTGACCAATCCTCCTCCATGAAGTGTTGGTATCGTAGAGCCCATTCTAAGCGGTTCTTTTTGTTATTTTCTGAGAGCCATGGCTTCTTTCTTGCTTTACACCCCTTTAAACCTGCATCTGCAAGTCTTCTTCTTGTCGTTCGAGCACTAATAGGGTATTCAATTTCCTCAGATAGGACGGCAGCGAGCTCAGAAGAAGTTATTTGGCGGTCCTTCAGAGACTCGCGGACGAGTTTTCTGTCCTGGCGCTCAGTAGTCACGCGTTTTCTGCCAGTCCGTATTTTATTTGCGTGGGAACCAGTCTCCGCAAACCGTTTAATAGCAGATTGTACTGCGCACCGCGAACATTTTACAAGTTTGGCAATCTCTACTTGGGACTTTCCTTGTTCGTGTAGCAACTGGATTTTAATACGTTTTTCGTAGCACAGTTCACTTTTTTTCGGCATTTTCGAAAAAAGAGAATCTCAATTTCACCACTAAATCACACACGGAAGCTTCTTTACGCTATGAATAACAAATGCAGACTGATAATCATTTTGAGTATTTTTTGTAAAATACCCATAATTTGGGTTCCGGCTCACCAATGTTTATTGACCCATAGAATAAGGTTATCTAGTGTTTAAATAATCGTTTGACGGCACCGGCTTGGCTTTTATTAAAAATATTTGCTGTTTTTTTAAATACGTTCTGAGATATCCATGTTTTAGAGGGGTGCCTAATACTTTTGGCCAAGACTGTATATCACTAGTATTTTTCAAACTTTCGCGATCACTGTACATCATTATTGATTAAAATGGGTATTCATCGCGTATGTACTTAACTTTTTACAATTTTTTTTACCAAATTTACATACGGGATAAATACCCGTTTAATCAATAATTATTATTTCACTATCAATCATTTGAATTTCTCCTTTGAATATGCACTTTACATGTAATTAACAAGACATCAGTGATATTGTAGAGAGTTCATCAAAAGTTCTTCTTGTCACATACTTTCTCTTCTTTTCCATATAATAACATACTTATGTGTTATTTTATTTACCTTCATCTACTATTGTCAAAAGTATTCACTTGCAAGAACATACTTTTTCAGTCTAAGATTTTCTATGCAGGTAGTATTAACTTGTAGAGAACTCGAAGAAGAATTGTTACATGTACATACATACATGTAACAATTCTTTTTCGTGTTCAATATGTTTTCCTAAACTCCAGAAATAAATATGTACAAACCTAAATCAGGATTCTATCGCAGATTATTGACAGTTTGTTCAATAAATAAGAAAAATAAAATGTATGTTTGAGACTATTTATGATTGAGTACATGTTTATAAAATAATCACGGGCCCTAGGCCTGTTTAAGATTTTTCCTTAATCACTTCACAAAATCACCAAAACATTTAACTTGCCACAAGTCTGACCTGGATTACTACAAGCATAACCCTTGACTAACCTTAATAACCTTAATCACACTTCTACCGGCTACGAGGGGTCATTGCCGTCCGTCTCCCGAATGAGGTCAAGTTAACTGGAAGACTACCAGGTGCATAACCTCAGCATACGGGCTGTGAAACATGAGTCATCGGCTGCGGCAGTAGGTAGAATAGGAATCAGTAACGTAGCTTTGTGAAATAGCAGTACAAACACATAGTTCGTAAAAAAAACGTATATACGACATAACTTTTGATACTTAAGTATGGTTATGAACAATATTTTTACTAAAAACGGAATTTTTACCCACTCGCAAAGACTTCAGTTTGACGAAATATCAGGACAGTCGCAAATTATGGTAAATAGTATCTCATAATTAGTGAAAATATTTATGGTGATATCGTATCATAGAATGCAAAGTATTCCAAGTTCGTCGCGTCGTGACCGCTGATGGCCAACTATGCAAATTAAATTAAATGTGATCAAATGTGAGCAAACTTTGATTAGATTTTGTCCTTTATCTGTTACATGCCGGGCAGTATAGTGAGCCAAAAGAGATAAATATTATGGTCCTGTTATCATCTATTAAAGGACGACGGTAATTTTGCGGTCTTTTAGCTAACGATCTTTGCCGACTGATCTGTTTAATAAAATGTTCTTGAACACTCTTAAATGTTACTAATGTAAATGTCAGCAAAGCTGTTGAGTGTGCTAAGCGTATGATTTTTATACAAAATAAGGCACCATTAATTCTGCAAAATCCTCGTACACATAATGTATGTCGATAACGCCATTACAATCCAAATATTAGCTCTATCATATAAAGCAAATGTATTACTTCCAATGCCAATATTCAATGTCAAATGGTAACTGACTCCCATACAAAATTACTTTATTACCGTAATCCAAACAATACTATCGGCTCTTTAATGGATAGCGTGCGCGCCGCGATGGTCAATTATAAATGCATATTTAGGTAGCAATGACCGTGAATATCTAACCTTTTCTACTGTATTCTATGCTGTCATCTCACAGCGGCTATACTACAGATAATAATAATGAATGAATGAATGAACTAATCTATATTGCACACTAAACAAAAATACAGTAACAAAGGAAATAAACAATAAATAACGGTACAATGGGCGGTCTTATCGCTAAAAGCGATCTCTGGAATAATAAGAATAATAACCTGTACCTCAAGAGGCTCTCGCTAGGAAGTTGGATCAAGGGTCAGATACAGAAGGCGGTACTCCTGGACTCGGCACGCATAGTCAGGAGGTTCCTCTCTCTGCAGCCCTAGCCACCGATCGCTTGAGCCTTGCTTCGTGGTCGGAGGTTTACCGTTTTTATAAATATATTGTTACGCCGAGGCTGTTAAACAATGAGTAATAATCGAACCTTCTCGAACGCTTTTGTCTTGCTGTGTTATTGTGGCTATTGTTTGTGGTTTCGCAGAATGGGGAGTGGCCATTGTGTCGAGGGACCGACCCTTTCCTGGAAGGATCGACATCGTTCTCGAACAATCGAAATGTGTGCGATATAAATAGGCCGGAGAGATGGCCGGACAGTCAGTCTGAGTCTCAGTGAGTGAGTTAGTCTCAGCGAGGCCCTGGAGGACTGACGTGGGAAGGGTCTCGCGTGAACAGTAGTTGTTCCCGAGTCAGTCTGGATTAAGCTATACCTGCGATCATTTCGGTGACTTTAAGTGGTGCAACAGTGGTGTGAATTAGTGTGTTGTGATTACGTGTGACCAAGTTTGTGTATTCATCGTTTAGTGCTGAATAAAAGTGTTATTTTGGTCAGACCGATTCCCATTATTTTATCCCGAACCCTCAGCTCGTAACAATATTTTTTACTATAATGTTTATTTTTTGTAAGATACTTTGTAGTGAAAAATGTATTTTTTATAAACGAGTTTTAAAATAAATATGTGAGAATAATAATAGAATAATAAGTGTATATGCTTTATTTCTATGACTTATTTGTTACAAAACATAAGAAAACACACATACAATTATCTAAATCGGACTCCATTTTCGGTACAAGCCTCCTCCAACTGTCTCTATCCAGTCTTCTTTTTATTTATTTTTTATTTCGTCGGCCCAGCTTTGTTGGGGTCCGCCTCTGACTCTTTTCCTGCCTGGACCTACTCAGTAACTCTCTTGGTCCAACTTTCGTCCGTTCCAATCTAAAATTGCGCGCTCCTCCACCGCGTTTACTTGAAGTATACATACAGTTTGAAAACGAACTTTATTATGAAGTAGTAGGGTCAGAGCTGGAAGACCCTAATACCAGACAATGTTAACGACAATTCTTTATTACTTTCAAGATCTGGCAAACCAAAGAATTGTAACACAAAAAACATAGGTACAGAATATGTATGCAACTTAACTTCTGTATCTAACTATTTTGTGGTTGTTATAATAAAATATTTGTTTACTATATGCATGTTGTGTGGATAATTTGATTTTACTTATTCTCCGCAATACATGTCATAATCTAGCCTCAGTTTACGGTTTTGCTCGTTCTCGTTTCTTATCTGGATCAGTGTGTCATACAGTATTGTGCAATTACCTTCATTGTTGGCTTTTTAATTCGGTATTGTCGTTAGAGCGTTCATTAGCAATGAGATCTCATAACTTTCGTCTATACTAATATTATAAATTCGAAAGTAACTCTGTTTGTTTTTACGACTAACCGGCTGGACCGATCTTGATGAAATTTGGTATAGAGGTAAACTGGAGGATGGCTACTTTTATTGATAATCCACGGGTGCGAAGCCGCGGGTGGAAGCTTGTATGTTCATAAATCCGTCGACTTTATTTTGCTTGAACGGCAAACAGATCGCTTTAAAGCGTTAGACCACTCATTGTTGTGTTTCGTTTTGAAGGATATGGTTGCCGGTGAAATTACAGGCACCTGACGCATTACATCTGTATGCCTCAAGTTAATGGATGCAGGGCAGTCCATCGTAGTACACGTTGCTAAGGTACGGCACCTACGAGGAAATACTTTATTATAGGCGATGGTTACCACAACATCAAGTGGGGCATTTGTTTGTCCCATTTCCAGGACGTATAAAAAAGGCGTCTTCGCTCGAATGACTGAGCGCTACTCACATTTATAATTGAACGCTCCTGTACTTTGTAGGGCACGTTAAGATGCGCTTACCTGTTATAACGAGCATCTTTGAGCATATCATCAATTACCATATCATTAGGTAGAGTGGGTAATTTCTATAAAAACGATTGGAGGACTGGAAACGTTACCTCATACAAACTTACCAATGGAAGCACTATTGTTCTACATAAAACGTATGATACAACACAATAGGCTGCCCCACAAACCTGGCTTTTGTCATGCCTCCAGCAATTAGACTGATTCGTATCTGCTACCAATGTTTTGTACGGCACGCTAATTGTAAGCTTTTTGTGTTCGTTCTACTTGCATTGTTTTGAAATACAGAGATTGAGTAAGGTCCGTGTACAAAATTGAATAAGAATAATGAGAATTACAAAAAAGCTGACCATTTTGCATAAGATCGGTTGCTTTGGAAATCTATAGGGGAGCCCTATGTTCAGCAGTGGGCATCCTTTGGCGGATATGATGATGATGATGATTACCATTTAGAGGTTTTTTTATACCCGCCCTGGCTTCGCGCGGTTTTCTATCAAAATAAAATATAGCCTATATCACACAAGAATAGTCTGGCTTTCGATCAGTGAATGAATTTTCAAAATCGGTTCAGTAGTTCTGGAGATTACCCATTACATTCAAACAAACAAACCCACAAATTTTACTTCGATAAAATATTAGTATAAATAGAGATGGAACAAGCCAATGGCCCACCTAATTTTAAGTGGTATCCATTGCCAAAGCATTGCCTCGTAGGTCACTTTATGCTGTACTGATATGCGACCTTCAACTTGATGTATATAGGTGTAAAGCCTCATGTGCCTTTAACACCGACATCCATACCTTTCAAACCAAAACGGCAATGCTGCTTGGCGGCAGAAATAGGTTTGGTGGGTAAACATTCACGATGGACTCGTACGATCAACCAAGTTTCAGTTTCCTATGTTTTCAATGAATTGACCCTTCATCTATTTTTGAAAGACTTAAACAGTCTCAACTTCAAAACACGTTAGTCTATTAACGGCAGCGGAAGTATTACTTAACAGCAGCGTCTGGAGGATAACTGGGGCTGAGACAAATAGGTGTTTGAATGTGTTAATGCTCAACATGCATTTTCATTGTAAACAATGTCGGACAACCAGACGCTCCGCGTTGCGCCACCGCTACATGGTAGACATACCTCCCATACGCCAAAGCGGTACTCTTCCACCTTTATTATGCGCGCCGCCAAGGAGTGGAACGCCTTGCCTGAGTCTGTGTTTCCTGATAACTACAACCTAGGGATCTTCAAGTCACGAGTGAATAGGTTTCTTCTAGGCAAGCGTGTACCATCGTAGACTGCATCATCGCTTACCATCAGGCGAGATAGTGGTCAAACGCTAGCCTATAATTTATAAAAAAAAAAAAAAATGGCAACCCACTCGTGTGGTTTATGATCATGGCTTTTATCGCTTACCGTTTTGTCAGTATTACCTTTGTACCGTGCCTATGTCTTCCATGTAGGCATAGCTCCCATACGCACAAAGAGGTACTCTTCCACCTTTACTATGCGCACTGCCAAGGAATGGAACGCCTTGTCTGAGTCTGTTTCCTGATAAGCAAAACCTAGGGGTCTTCAAGTCGTGAGTGAATAGCTTCTTCTAGGCAAGCGTGTTCCATCGTAGACTACATCATCGCATGCCATCAGGTGAGATCGTGGTCAAAAGATTTTTTTTTTTGTGGAAATTAAAGGCACATGAGACTTTTTACCCAAGTGTCTTAGGACGTATGTAATGACATGTAGGCCAAATGTTAACCTGTTAGGTAATTGTAATAGGCAGTACTAACCGTACAACATCAGGTGGATAAATGGCTTGAGCCGTCATCTCATCTTAAAATAGAATCGGAGGCCACCATCGAGGTGAGTGCGGTCCGCTCCGCGCTGCGTCTTGCCTCTCACTGCGGGTTGCAGCTGTGTATTTTATGCGTATGAGAAGTACAAAGTTCATGCGCATTACTTTCTCTATCAAGGTTACTGTTAGCCAAAAGTCAAATTTTTGGGCAAATGCCCCCCCCCCCCCCCACGTCCATTCACTACGATCTTTATTTGGTTTTATATTGTTTGTTAATTTAAGTGTGGTGCACAATAAAGCGTTCTCTATCTGTCTTGCCAGTTGTTGCTTGTCTTTCCCTTTCGAAGGGATCCAACTCATACCGCCATCCTCCAGCATGGTCTACCGCAAAATAAATCAACTCAAAGCAATAACACGTGCTAAGTAACATCTATTTAATATTGACCTGAGGGCTTAGCCAAGTTACATTCGCTACGATACAAATCGTTTTCGAAAGTCGTCAACGCTTTATCAAAAGCGAAGATAAAAGATCGTATTACGAAGAGTCGTATTACGTTTACCCTGACGAACGCTAAATCCATTCGTCTGTTCATTAACTCTATGTTTAGCTATGGAATTCCGTCAGTAAAGTATGTAGGTACATTAATCGCCGCTGTCATTGCGTCATTGTTCGGACCGTAGACGGAGAAAGCGCAATTTCTGGTGATTTTCGTTGATATTATTTACTTATTAATATTTTCCTATGACCAAGTATGTTCAAGTAGTACGACGCTATCTTTAGCACTGCCGCGAGATTGTATTCGCTTTTAAATTTGTATTCGCTTGTGTGGCTTCACTCGCACGTTCGGCGCGCTCTATCTGCCTTTTGTTAATCTGAGTTATTAGCCATAATAAACATTCATTTCATTTTAAACTGCCGTCAAACAATTAATCATACTTCACATCAGTCATATAACCGAATAAACTGAATGGGAATAATATTCATCTAATATATAAAATTTCCATGTCACAATGTTAGTTACCTACCGTACTCCTCCGGAACGGCTTTACCGATTTTTACCAAATTTTATATGCGTATTCAGTAGGTCTGAGAATCGGCTACTATGTATTTTACATACCCCTAAGTGATAAGAGTTGTTCACCCTTACATTTTTTTTTAATTTTTTGACGAAATTTTTTGTTTTTATTTTTTTATGATACAGCATTCAAAAATACATACACCCCTAAATTTTCACACTTCTACCATAAACCCCTATCTCAGCTTAGCAACACAAAATTTATTGATTCTAAGGCGGTACGAAGTTCGCGGGGTCAGCTAGTAAAAATATACAAGTTTGTACTATGAGGATAGAAATCATCACAGACACGTTTATTAAAACTTATCATTATTACTTAGGCAATAAAGTTCATTATGCTGTACAGTGTTATCATTTAATTATGCTTTACGGGAAATCCCCGATCAATTTCATGAGTATTGCGATCTTGTACCTAAATGTATTTCCATCACACATACTTACGAAATTGACAAAACTACTAAATTCTACAAAGGCGTTTTGAGCTAGGTACTAAAGAATCATAAGTTACGCTCGTAATCTACAAAAAAAGTAGAAATCTACCAAAGGTGGTCATTAGCATCATAATAGTCTGTGCAATTAATAACGAACGAGTCTCTCATAGAAAATCAAAGCAAAATGCTGCCGCGTAAACACATACTTATACAGGTACATTATTTTACCAACGGACTGAGTCAAAACATTCAACCTAATCACAACTACAGCACATATTAATAAAGTCACAAATCCTTTAAATATTACTATCATTCGTCTCAAATAACGAGCATAGTATTAAATTACACTATGAAAAGATTTCTAGCAGTCGTTGTCGCTTTGTCGTAAATGAAGTTTTGTGCCTAGCCAAGTTACAGGTGTCGTATCGAACGTTAATTCCATTGGTCTGTGCGTCAGCTCTATGTTTTGTCTATGCCCTTCGTCAGCAAATACTAAATACCCCTCAGTGGAAGGCCGCCATCTTAGATATGCGCAAGAGATTTGACGCGCGTTTTTATCCACAGCGCCATCTGTGTTACCATGTCTGAACCATCGCGTAGTTCATTTAAGTAAGTAGAGTAAATCCATATCCGTGTGTTACTTGGTTCCACCGTTCGTTACTAGGTGGCGCTGTCATCAACAGTTATGAAAGTTTGATAAATTGTGAAAGTAAAGACAAATAAGTTATATCGTAATAAAGCACTAACAAAGATAACAAAATAAATAAAAATAATTATATTTCTTTACAAAAAATACCATTTAACCGAGAAAATACAACGCAATACAGAAAACTTAACTTGAAGACTGAGCTCAGCTGATAATAAATCGCCATTTTGTGTCGTTGTCTACAGGGTTCTGGCGTTCGCTTGATTCTTGGCAAGAAAATCGATGACAAAGCGGTAACGCTTGTCGTTTGTGTATTTTGGCTACGAAAATGTATGAGAAAGTAATCGTTCGACACAGTCGATTCGTTTGATGTAAATTGTTGTCGATGGGTCACGTGATATTTTCGTGGCATTGTGTGAATCCCATACATTTTAATTCCACAATAGATTCGACAGCTGACGTTTTCGCTTGTCAAAATTGTCTTTTGGCTACGGATTTGTATGAAAGTAAGTTTGACCCCGCCGAATCGTTTGATGGAATGGATTGTTATTGACACTTGGCTAGGAATTATATGTTCGTTGTCGACAGACCACGTGGTAAATTTATAGCATGTGTCAATCCCATACATTTTCGGGCGTATCGACTGGCGTCATCGTTGATCGACTGTAACTTGGCTAAGCCCTCTGTTTCGTTGACTGGAGATTTATTGTCGCCAACGCGGTCTGGGCAGATAACGGAAAATAAATTATCACTTGGTTGTGACTCAGTTCTTTCGTAAAAGGTCAGGAACTTTCAGCTTTACTAACTAGTTTTGGACGTGAATAAAAAAATGTGGTCCTTTTCATATATTTATTTATCGTTTCGTGCAAGTAGTTGTTTTGATGCCTTCCTTGGCGAAAAGATGAATAGCCGTCTGAGACGCAGGAGGTTGCGCGTTCGATTCCCACCGCAGAACAAATGTTTGTATAATCTACAGATATTTGTTCCGGGTCTGGTTGTTCCTCTATATGTTATACTAGCTTACCAATCCGTAGCTACGCATGCGTAGTTTTTATTAAAAACATTACCCTCCTTCTGCACAGTTGGATAAAAAGTAGCCCATGTCTCAATCCCGGTCATAACCAAATTTGGTCCAGCAGTTTAGTCGTCAAATCGTAACAAACAGACAGAGAGACGAGGGTTACTTTCGAATATATGATATTATAGTTTCCGCAGCGCATGCGATGAAAGACATCTTATGGCAATTTTACACTTTGGGTTACTTATTGAAGTTTTAGTAGGGATCCCTAATATTTTCTAGTAATAAGTATAACTTATGTTACTCAGGGATAATGTAGCATACTAATGGTGAATTTTTTAAATCGGACCAGTAGTTTTTGAGTTTATTCGTTACAAACATACAAAAATACAAATCTTTCCTCTTGATAATATTAGTATATACAAAAAAAAAGAAGTGCCGACAGAAGTAAAAACTTGAACAATTAAGATTTTTTTTTTATAAATTATAGGCTAGCGTTTGACCACTATCTCGCCTGATGGTAAGCGATGATGCAGTCTACGATGGTACAAGCTTGCCTAGAAGAAACCTATTCACTCGTGACTTGAAGATCCCTAGGTTGTAATTATCAGGAAACACAGACTCAGGCAAGGCGTTCCACTCCTTGGCGGTGCGCATAATAAAGGTGGAAGAGTACCGAAGAGATACTTAACATGTCAGTGTCGCAAATTAAATAGTTTTTTTCCCCATATCAAAAAATGCCCAACGCGCCTAAAGATGTTTTCACTTCAATAAAGTTTGATGACAAAACGATGAAAAAATTCTTCAAACCTTTATTACAACCAATATGACGGTCTTGTAAAATGGTGATCTCCCCCAAACCTTTGATGAAAAATAACAATATTTTCAGTAAACATTATAGATAGGCAAAATAAGTTGCCAATTTATTTTTACCAAACCGGTGATAAACTTATTATTAAGTAAGTGTATTGATTACTGATTACAAATTGCTTAATAAACAATTTATAGAGCGGAACATTAATTTATTTGATTGAGTCATAAGTCATAAAACATACTACGTATTCAATTAAAACTATCCGAGTTTGTTGTATGTATGTATGCATGCTAAAGCGATATGTGTGTATGTTGATAGATTAACGAGCACGGTTTTCTTCCGTTATGACCATAATCATCGCCAGGAAATACTAAGCAATAATGACAATATCGACTATACTGGTTGCTTTGTATAAAAACATGATTTGAATGTATTTTCCGATTAAAACATATTTCTTACTAAGTTAATAATAATTATAATAAGATAAGATACTTTGTAGTGAAAAATGTATTTTTATAAACTAGTTTTAAAATAAATATGTGTGAATAATAATAATAATAAATTATTTATTCAACAACAAACTTCAAAATTTCACAAACAAAAATTACAATGGTTTACTAGGTGTAATACAATTCAGGATGGAAAACATAGGTACCCAAACTAGGATTGACGTGTATGATGGCATTCCTATACCTATATTTTTTTTATCCTATACCTACTACTTCCTATACCTATATATATTTTGCACTTGAATAACTCCCTCCCTCCATAGTCCGGAGGGAGGGAGTTATTCAAGTGCAAAATGTAAATCTTGTATTGTAGGTATAACTCGATCTATTCGCTATCGCCAAATCGCTACACAACGATAAGACCACCGGCACCGATTGTATTCCATACATTTATTTAGTGCTTAAGGGTGTGCGTGCGTGTGGGGGCATGGCAAGTCTTGAGGTTGGACTTCTAATGAACTGGACTAAGACGCAGATAATGTCTAATACGAGAAACGTAGGGTCGAGATAGATGGGCAAGAAATACACTATCTCGATGAAAACAAGCAGGACAGGGAGATCGATCGCCGCATCGAAAACGCCTGGAAAAGCTACTGGTCCATGAAGGAGCACATGAAGGGTGACCTTCATCTTACACTTAAACGCCAGCTCATCGACCATGTGTATCCTGCCCGTCCTACCCTACGGTGCGCAGACATGATCGCTGACCGAGTCACAGAAGTCAAAACTCAAGATTTGCCAGAGGGCAATGGAACGCAGCGTTCTCGGATTCAAACGGATTGATCGAGTGAGAAACACCACGCTGCGTTCATTGACAGGCATTGCCGATGTTGGAGAAAAAACAGCTAGGCTCAAATAAGATTGGACGTGATACATTAGCAGAATGCACCCCGATAGGTGGGCTAATCTAGCCACAACCTGGAGCCCTGATGGAAGACGCGGTCGGCGTTGGCCAAGAAAGCGTTGGCGAGACGATCTTAATGCCTTCGATCGGGAGTGGTGGTGTGTCGCACAGGACAGAGATAGGTGGAGAGGCTTGGGGGAGACCTTTGCCCAGCAGTGGGACAATATAGGTTGACAAAAAAAAGGGTGTGCTAGCATCCATACTAATATAAATTCTTAAGTAACTATGTCTTATGATTTATTTATTTTCAGTATTCATTTATTAATGATAATAATTTCATTCATATTGGTATGTCAAAAATGTAGTAAACAAGTTCAGAAAATCTATATAATATTATAACGAGGAAAGGAAATCTTTGTATGTTTATAACGAATAAACTCAAAAACTACTGGTCCGATTTCAAAAAATCTTTCTTCATTAGAATGTTACATTATCCCGGAGTAACATAGGCTTTTTTTTTTTTAATTGGATAGAACTTCGTTTGACCACAATCTCACCTGATGGTAAGTGATGATGTGATGAGATGTAGCACGAAGATCTAGAAGAAACCTATTTACTCTCACCTTAAAGAGGCCCGGATTGTATTCTTTAGGCTGCTTTTTACCCAATTGCGCAGAAGGAGGGAAATGTTTTATTGAAAAACTACGCGTGCAAAGCTGCGGATTGGTCAGCTAGTAATATTATAAAGAGGAAAGATTTTTATTTTTGTATAACGAATAAACTCAGAAACTGCTGATCTGTTTTCAAAAATTGTTTCACCATTATAATGCTACATTATCCCTGAGTAACATATTTATTACGAGGAAAAAATAGAGATCCCCAATAAAACTTCAATAATGTAACCCAAGGTGTAAAAAAATATTTATTAATAAACAAATTACATTTATGCAGAGCATTGGAAAAATCAATTGGTTACAACAGATACTACTCATGCAGAAGAGAAAATGAACAGCTTTTTGTATTCATTTATATGATAAGATGGGTGATTTTCGAAGACCGTTTTAAGTTTTAGTGTAAATCCTTTTAGTAGAAGTCGTGTTATTTATAACGGAAGCTTATTGTACAAAGCGAGCTTTATACATGTTTATTAACAAGTATGTCCAATCCTGCATTATCTAATACTCCTTTCCATCCAAAGATTCAAGGAGTAATAGAGTTCCTTCTGAAATATAAATAAACTCTAGTATAAGTCGGCTGGACTGACTTCCAGACGTTTTCATCGATCTTCCGGGCACCGTATCCGCAAAATCAAACGACCCTCTGAACAAAAACGTCTAGACGAGGTCTAGACTAATATTATTATAACAAAACACGTCTCGACTCACAAGCACCTAAAGGCTAAACGACAAATGGTATTAGGGAACAAACATAACGTAGAAATCGTTTCAAAGCGATAAGACCGCCCATCGTACTATTGGCTTTGTGTCTTCTATTTTGTCTGTAATTTTTATTTTTTATGGTGTACAAGTTTGTAGATGGACCGTCATGCCCAGTTAGATGAAGAGATATGATTAGGCTGGAGACACCACTAAAACAAACAACGAATAAAGAGCACGTTGTGGTTTGATTAAAATTGCATCATATTTTAGCAAACATTATTAGACATCGAATGAAACTGGTGGCTATGCATATACTATGTATATTTTAACCTACGCCTAGTTTTAAGATTCTATTTATGTTTCCTATTACTGATTTAAACGGGTATTTATAGCGTATGTACCTTAATCTATTTGTTATCCCGACGTTTCGACTTTACTGCAATACCCGTGGTCGCGGGTGGACTGGAGTACTTGGAGCTACCGTCGAGAAGTGATGGCAGCTGCAGCAACTACCCTCACTTGGTCTTCTGAATTAGAAATGTCCTCGTTCATTTTACGACACACTACACTAACCGTATCTACGCACTTAGACGACCGATAACGACGTGCACAACTAATAATCACCTAGTTCCAGGACGCTGAGGGTCTATAGCCATCTTCCCGATTCATCATCATCATCATCAGCCCACATTAGTCCACTGCTGGACATAGGCCTCTCCCAAAACGCGCCACTGAGCCCGGTCTTCGGCTCTTCTCTTCCCGATTGAAATCTGGAAATTTCTTGATTTCAATCGCTTCACGAACCATTCTTTTGTAATAATGGCGTTCACTAGAGAGAACCTTAGGATCATGAAGATCAATCCAATGATTCGGCCCCGAGCTACCATCTGTGTACATTGGTGACATAATAAACGATTTTTATCTTCATCTAACGATACTTAGGCGTCGAATTTGCCGGTCTAATTAGACACTTCTGCCTATCATGTAATTATTCGCGTCTATTGTTAGAATGCCGCGCAATGCTAATGCTTCCTTGTACCAGGAAACGCCCTTGTATATGAGGTCTAATGCTTAGAGATAACGTTCGTCGAGAAAGTTCCAAAATAATTTCCCTAGACTTCTCGCCATTTGCATTTCGAAATAAATCTGCCTGAGGAGAATACATTTGCGGCCAGACTGCCGCATTTGCGAGACAGGCACGTATCGAAATTATAGTTTCACTCGTCTTTTAGAGCCCCGAAAGCATTTTCGAACAAATGATTTTCCATTTCTGTGACATTACCGATACAATTCTATCCACATTCCTGAAACGATTCAGAACGGCGACAGTGCTTTTGCATAGAATCAGCCACTATAATATCATTCAACCGAACAAATTACGTAATTTTCCGTAACGCAACTATAATCTTTATTATCTGCTTTGTCAAGTATCGTAATTAGAAAATTTTACAACTTTCGGTTTCAACAGAACTGTGCGAAGCGTAAACGCGCACCAGTTTCACACGTAGCGCAATCGTCATTTCGATGTATGTAGGTTAATGTATCGGATAGTATAGTTGATGGACCAGCCGCCTTTTTTGAACACTTTAAAACGCATTAGATTAAAAACTGTTACTCGGATTCATAGTTTACGACGCCTTACGTCATTTTGTACTAAATATTCGAAGGTACCATCGGTATGTATACTAATAATCAACGATGGACTTTTGCTGTATATGGAATGCTGACGTGATGTTAGAATTTTTCTCTTCACGGGTCTGTGTTATAATCTTTTGAAACTATCATAGTTATGAACACTAAAAACGGGATGTCAACCAATTGTGAGTTTTTGAGTATCCTGATATTTCGATGCAGTTGCATGCGCCATAATCACGGGTAAACTGAAGTCTTTTCAAAGTATTGGGATACTCAAAAACTTACAAATCATGGTAAATATCCCGTTTTTAGTAAAAATAGTGGAATTTATAAGGTTGTAAACCTAGATTCCTTCTATAATTATTATCAGTTTATATTTATGAATTTCATTTGTTTCAGGTACGTTATCAATTATTTCGATACAGTGTATGAAATTTCGCGTATTGGTAAGTTGAGTCCTTTTATCATGTAAATTTGGTACGTGAGAACTACAATTTACGACACGTTCTTTACTGCACTTCCTATTTCCATTAACATTATAGTGTGTTAATGTTGCCTTCTTTTATCGACACGATTGTTGGGTTCGATATTTCGAATCTCTTTTTACGGAATAGATAAACTCGAGGTTTACTCGTGTTTTTTTACCCACGCATTTTTCCCACGTTTATCGGTCCCTTGTCTATAAGTCACGACCTTTTTTTACGACAACCAAATCTCAGCTTGTTTGTGTACAAAGTTGTTTTTTATAGTCTCTTTTTTATCATTTAACGTATGTACTTAATATCGTCAGAAACTTGTGTACACTTGGAAAGCCGTCTTGTATTAAGCTGAGGCATTTTTGTTACCAAATTAATATTATCGGCTAATAGCTTTATGGCTTATATTTTATCAACTTTTGCGTATCTCAACACACATTTTCAAATTTTCTGTAACTGGTTCTGGTTATTTTAAGGCATCCATTTCATGCTTATGCAGGTATTGGTCATAAATTATATAAATATGTTGTTGTAATATTTAAGTTCTGCTGAATTTCCTCTGTATCAATTTATATGTGCTATTATGGTCATACAAAAAACTGACGCCATCCTGCTCAAAATCATCACCCTTTCAAAAGTTTTATCGACTAAAGTTTCATTAGGGTGCAACATTTTATCAACCTCTATCCCAAAAAAGGGATGAGTTTGACGCCTATGTTTGTGTGGCATCGTATTTCCCAAACGGATGGACCGATTCGGATGCTATTTTTTATTGAAAGCTATTTAGCTGGAGTTCTAAGCTACATTTAGCCCCCGACGCAAAAAGAGGGGGTTAGGGTCTTATTTATTCTTGTGTTAAATTGTAGGTATAGAAAAAGCTTTGTCTCTACTATCGGAAGAGAAGATGCTAAGAATGCTAAGCTTGCTGCATAGCTTTCTACATCTTCATATATGTATTCGTTTAATGGAGGCGTAAGTGCATACTTCCAGTCACAAATATCTCGCTCGGCATGTCCTCCTCGAGACGGACTAGCACTAACACATAATCTGTGGAGATGTTTTGAAATCCCACGTGTTTGCAAAGGTCACTCGCTGAATAGCGACACGGCAGATGCTCTCAGCACAATAGGTTACATAATAAGTTGTATATCTCGTGCATATGCTTCAGTAAATTCTTATAATTTTATGGTTCATGGTTTGTAACTTCTAGGAACTTTATTTCGCTGCAATTCGTAATAGTTAGTTGTTGGCTTTTTCTGTAAAAACATATCTTGCCAGGTTTTTCTTTTTAAGTTAAATAGATCTTTGTTTGACCACAATCTCACCTGATGGTAAGCGATGATGTGGTCTAAGATGAAGCAAGAAAATCTAGAAGACACCTATTTACTCTTACTTAAGAGACCCGGATTGTGTGTCATGTGATGGTTCCTAACGTTGCCTTTTCTCTTCTTTCTACTACTCTAATTTACTATTAGCTTTATGGCTTATATTTTTTGATTTAGTCAATAATTCACATTCTCTATGATAATGTTATCGATAACATCTTAGGTTTTCTATGGACAATAGAGTTTTGTCAAATCTATTGTTTTTCACTCCTATCGAATTGTATCGATAGCCTTTGTTAACCATTCAACAGTCTTATAAAGACCTTTTGTTTTAGAGACGCGTTATCTTCAGGATGTAGTTAAGATGCCGGCGGACGGCGTCTATTTTCTACATGTTTTGACACATATGCCGACCAGAACATCCGTTTGCCCTTAATGATTCACGTCATTACCTACTACCTACTGTATGATATGTAATCTTTTAGTGAGCGACTGGTGGTTTGTTAAGTTTCGGCTTAATTGTTCTTACTTCAAGGAAACGTCGTGAAAAATTATAATGACCCTTGTCGACATTTTTGTCTTACTACAAAATATATTTTCTCCAGTGATGTTTCTAGGTACTTAAAAAATCTTAAAAATCACTGAACTGTATTTTGTTTATTTTTACTTGGTCGTATCTTGGCGTTACATTAGTGACTGGGATGACCGAGTCAAAGAAGACCAGATTGTGTTTTGGTAGCGCTGAAATTTTACAAAAGGACAAAATTAAAAAAATAAATCAAAGTATTTATTTGGTTCAAAAACACATAGGAATGAATAACAAATAGTGAACGTTGACAGCTGCAAAACGTTACAAAAAACTGTGTAGCAGTGAGGAACAAGTAGGTACATATTTTACACGTCTTGCGAAGGCTAGCTTACAGGTATTTGTAGAGAAACATCCGAATGTAATAAAACTGTAACACACAACGCGTAATCTGTTTGAGTTTGTCCAATAAAAACGCCGGCAGCATACACAATATCGTCAAGATAAGCAAATTAACTGGTTATTTCTATTTATCTTACACGTGAAATGGAACAATTATACCGTTGCATCTCGAGCTCAAGATTTGAGCGTGTTGTTTGTTTACGTATCGGCGTAGTAAACTCATGTGTAGGTAACGGGCCGAGATCGCGACCAGACAACACTTCACCAGTCGCGCGCGGTACGCCCGCTAGCTCGGACGCTCTGTACTAGTTCCTGGCACACAACAGCTGATTTACGATTCCTTTATAAAGCAAAAATCATCACATAAAACCTCTATAGAGTTGCATATAGCTGGCAAAATGTGGTAGACGAGCCAGGCTCAGCTGATACCGCATCGCGTCCGATCGATATCCCAAAAACATCCGCGTATCTGCGACCTACGCGGAACAGCCTAGCGATACTGTGCATAAACAGCTGCTTTTGAGAACTGTGTAACCACAAGAGTTGTCTTACAAGTGCAGTGTGTGATGGATTTCTTTGATTCACGTTGATATCAAGTTGTTTCGCATTTTGCTATCAAGACTTCGATTGTTTTGTGAGTATCTAAATTTTACCAATTATTAGTGTTGATGGTATTAATATTAAAAACCGTTTAGGTCGATACGATAACATTATCCATTTCTAGGAAATCCGTGTCGATGTAGTTTCGATTGAATATGTTTCGATTCTTCAATTAATATTTGCGATTAGGTATTTTTTTTTCTTTGATTGTGAATATGTGGTCGCATATGTATGATCGGATTCGGTAAAAAACTATCGCAAAACATATTTCGTTATCACCCTATATCTACCCTATCGTGTATCAAATTTGGTTTACCAAATTACGCACATAGATACTCTAGGTGTCGGACTTATTGGGGGTTTTGCGCAAATCAATTCAGCTCATTTCAATTGTGTTGCCGGGGTCTTGGTGTATGTGTGTGTCAATGCTTTCGTTCGCACACCCCAGTCGGCGCCGCGTCGCGACCTCCCCAGGGTTGGTTGTGAACTTGAGGGGTGCGTTACCCTCTCGCCTGCCTGTTTCGAGTGCAGCGCACTGCGGTCATCCAACCTGCGCATTACTTAAACATCAGCAACTCTTGTTTCCCTAATCTACAAGTTCACGCGCTAGATTCTTATCGCTAATACACGTGGGCATTATAATGTATACCTCCAATTCTGACGTAAGACATTGCACGCTCCGTAAATTTTGAAATAGCTTTATGGTAAACGTCATTGTATTGTAAAATATGAGGAACAAATCTATGTGTTACATCAATAATTTCTCAATGATTCTCAATGCCAAGATTTGTGTATGAATGATCGAATTAATTGAGCAATTTATGTGTCCCAGGTTCTGACGTGCAAAAACTTTCACTATCGGCACGTTATCCGTTTGGAAGTGCAGTTTTATTACCTCTGTTTACGATTACGACTTCATTTACTCATTCCTCGTATGCTACCACCAGATAAATCAGCTGTTTAGTTAGATTGCACGTTTTGATAAATGGTTTATATCATCTCGTCTGTGACAAACTACTTTGATCGACATCGATAACTTTCACTGCTTCCTTGAATAATGCATCAGGAACTGGTATTGTTCAAAGTAATTCTATATCGTTGTTTCATGAGCACTTGTTCCTTTGACAAAGTGTGTAGGTCATCTATCTATCTTCTGTGAAATGTCATTGAAGTTCCAAAAAGCTTTCATAACTTTTCCAAATAAATTGATTCTCACAGCGTGTGAGCATGCGTGAGCGTCATACGGTCAGTTATTTCGGATGTATCAAGTTTCACCTTATTTTGTATTCCGGGAAGTTCTCAATGCGACTAAGAAAGTGAGTTTTCCTAAGACACAGTATCTTCTGGAAGCGTTCACATACATACGTTAGTGTACGTTCATCGCTTGCACGTCGCCACACATTAAACACTTTTGTTTATTTCCCAGTGATACCTGTGTTGTGATCGTCTACTTAGTTAACATTACCGGTATTTCAAATATTCTGTGCTTGTGCTTCTCTGAGCGTGACGCCGGGTTTTTCTTTTTCAAGGGTCAATCCATAATGAGTTGTATAATAAGGGTTTACGGTCTACTATTCATTGAGTTCTTTATAATGCTAAGTAGGACACCAATAGTCGATAAATTTATGTGGCTTGAGTTGTTTCTAAAGGGGTTAAAATACTGCTTTGACCTTTTCATCTTCATTAGAGGTTTATTTTTGTCATTTATTGTTTTTCATTTACAAAACATTCGTTCTATATCCTTGTAGGAATGCAATTCAATTCCATCAACGACACATGGTGCACTTGTTTTGTTATCAATTTGTGGCTTATTAGTAGCAAGGTTAGTTCGCGGATACGTTTATCGCTAGTCTTTATTATGTTTTTTACTCTTGGTTTTTTGTGAGTCGTGGAGCAATTGATGTAATAATCCACGCAGCGAGGTTAGTCACGTCTCGAGCAGAGTATTGTGATTATGCGGTGATTGTATTTATTAACCTTCGCGCACTGTCGTCTTGCAGCCATTTTAGCTTCAATATTATTTTAATAAAGTAAATAAACGTATTTTACTATTTCTTTTATTTGGTGTTTAATGTTCGCCAAAGCTTCTGAAAGCTGGGTGTGTTTCACTTCTTCACCTATCAGTCTATTCGCATTTTGCTATCTTGAACTGTCAACTATTGACCTTAAGACATTCCCTAGCGACCTTCTAGCGACAACTCGTTTGCTCACCTTCTACGTTGTCTTTGTTCACTCATTTCTGTTACCTTTAGTATCTGTCGTAGTAAGTGGTTTAATTGCTGTAGATTCATGTTCGTCTGCATCCTTGATCAATGTTTCAATTGGCTTATAATCGGTAACTGTCTATTTCAGTCCTTTTACTGCTTTCTGATTGGTCTACCCTAGTCTTTCAATTGCTTTAGTAATCTTACTCGTATATAAATAAAACAGCAAACAACTTTAATGTTTCCCTCAAGATTTAAGGTATAATATTATCGGGTTGTTCATTTTTATTTTGATCATTAGATGAAAAAGTTATTATAAACATTCGCGCTTTTCGTATTTCTAACTAATATATCTACTTATATGTTATAAGTTGTGGTTGGTCCAGAATTAGGATAATGAATGTCGGTATTGTCACGGCAATTAACGCCAGCCCGCTTCCTGCTCGCTTAGTTCGCTTTATTTTTGGTTTTGTTGGTTCAAAGTTGCAGCTTATTGTGAGGGTAAGCTATTTTTAATGAAGTTCTTATGTATAATATTATTTTTAAAGTGTGCACTTTTTAAATAAAAGCTATTTTATCATGCAATGTTTAAATAAAGTATACGAGATGTTTTCTTAACGTTTATTCCTGTATTTTAAGCTAGTTCGTCTACCATCGGTAGCAATAACAAGCTAATTTAAATAAAATGTGTGCTTGGTAAGATTCTTAATTAAAAATCAAATACAGGCAATTCCAGTTTATAAATTTGCTAAATATAGTGTATCTTTGTTGGAATTTTCTACTATTTGTAACTAAGAAATTCTTCGTCATCTTTGCCGGCAATGGCTGGCAATCTGGCATAACGATTCAATCAAGACATTTTGAAGAACGCTGAATCAAATCGCGTTTGTTTTTATTGCTGACTAATTGGCACACTAGTGTGCTATTATTGAAACGCCACGCGAATCTAACGAGAGTGGACCACGCCTACCGCGTGCGTGAATGTTATATCCCGATTATGGTTGTAAATGCAATTGCTTCATATGAAATGGTTGAATAAACCTTTGTTTTAAGGCTGTATCTTGATAGCATCTTGATATCTTGATAGGTGTTATGGCTACTAGGACACAGAGATTCGGACTATGTGTGTGTGAAGAATAGTAAAGTTTCTTGTGAGAGGGCTCGCCTGGGAAAGTACTACCACCATTCCTATTAATAATAGTAGAGTTACTTGTCAAACGGCTCGCCCGGAGTAGTACTACCACCGTTCTTATTTCTCCCGTTAAGCAGCACTGCGGTGTCGATTTGAAGAGTTGTCGATGAAATTACAGGCACATGAGGCTGTATGACCTACACCTGTATGCCTCAATTGATTGACGCAGATCAGTGCACGTATCTAAGGTGCGTGGCCTATCTTACATCCCAAGGTCGTATAAAAAAGTAAAAAACGTTTTTTTATTTGATATCATAATATTTTTATGTTCATGGAAAACATATGTCATGTTCTTGGCTATTATTTGATTAGTAGGTACATATTTTTTTATTCTTAATTATCTTAAATTACTTTTCTATATCCACAATAACATAATTGTTTTTTTTTTTTTATTTATTCATCACAGAATCAACAGCACTTGATATCAATGTATACAAACTCTTATAACTAATGCTTAATGCCAATAACAGATTCACATTTTATAGACATTTAAGAAATTAGAAATTAGACGCTTAGAGAAAAAGATTAAAAAACACAATACAAAATAATAATTGATTTTCAAGGAATTTTAGTGTGTAGTGTTTTGTGTAGTGTTTTGTGTAGTGTAGCTCTTTGAGTTTCAGAATATTTTATGGAACGTGCTATATATGATTAAGAACAGATATAACTTGTTTCTTAAAAGATGCCTTGCTATTAGAGAAGATGTCTATATCCGAAAAAACCTTGTTGTAGCTATCTAGCGTGCGATAGATGATAGAGTTCTGGGCATAGTTGGTGTGACTGAAAGGAACATGAAAGAGGGTGGTGTGTGTAGTACGTTTAAAGGGCGTTTGAATTGAAGAACTAGAGACGCTAATTCGGGACTAATAATAATTTCAGACTAATGTCAGTAGACCTGTTTTCTGTTTCTTCAACCGAATTCTTCTTTGGTCGCATTCATTTATAATTTTTATAAGTACAGTTAGTCGGTGTAAGTATCTTCACTATTATAATTGTTGTGTCAATTAAATATTTTTTCTCATCTTAAATTTAATTCATAGGCATAATTTTAAATGACTAAAAAGGATATACCACATTCTAAATTAAAGGTTAAACGTGACATGGTATTTCTTATTACGTACATACATGCAGTGTTTGAACAAAAGGTAATATTAAATTAACGTGCTCTATCTTTTTTGATTTTGTATCGCACTTGCGCATACAATACGTCATGCTATGTTTATTATTATTCGTCGGATAGTTATCACAAAAATACTGTTTAAAAATTGAAATTAACGTTGCTGCTTTTCTTACTTACTTTTGCAATTTTATTACAATGCATCCTTGGTACTTTCTGTGTTAACTCTAATTATAATAATTAGATGTTTCGTTAGCTTTTGTTTGCTAACACGCAAGGCCAGCTGACACTAACCTAAACTTCTGTAAGTGTGTCTTTTTGTGACTCACACTAAAACAGTTACCCATCTACTTTTTGATTCACTGAGTAGTTAATCACTTATAGTTTTTTTAATATATTGTACGTCTACGCCTAAGTTTCTCTTCAGGTCTTTTATGATATTGGCGGGCTTGATATTCTCAAGACTTACAATACCTTATTAGAGTGGCCTTTCTTATTCTAAAATAATGTTAAAAATATATTAAATAATATTATATTATTCGTTTATTCAAAAGTTTTTGCGACAATGTACAAAATAAATTGTCCAATTCAGTTCGAAAGTCGTAATGCTCCCTTCAATTATACCAATGACTGGTCAACAGTAACTGGCCTCTAGGTACTCTTTTATATAAATAATTCGATGTTCATTTAGGGAAAACGCGGCCACACTGTAATCGTTCATACCAAGTAAGATGCTCACTCATGCAGTGAAAAGGTGTATATTTTTTTACGTTTAATTTGCCAATTTACCTACAACTGTTCATATTTAGCAATTGCTCATTGCAAGTATGAGGAAACTGACGTTTATCCTCGAACGATAGTCGAAGGAATGTATTATTGTGATAGCTTCTAATTAATAGGCCACTGCAGGGTTCGTGTGATCAACATTCTCAACTACCTTGTCTAAAGTGTGCCTAGATTTATCAGTATTATAACTCACATGTAAAAATCATAACACCATCAACAAAGTCTTATGGAGTTAGTTCAAATGTCCTTATAATAAGTGGTAATTAAAAAACACAAGAATTGTTGTGGCTATTTGAAACACTAATGGATACCACTTGAAGTTAGGATGAAAATTAATGTTTCCTATCTTTATAGCATATACACAGACCTATGTAAAACAACATGTATGCAATAAATATTTGACTTTGACATAAGCGCCCAAGCCAAGGGACTTCTATGGTGGAACGGTATTTTGCAATTTGTAGTAATGATGACGGAATAAAATCGTTCAAGCATTAGAGTAATTACACATAGAACATACGTTTCGAACAAATTGAATTCGAAACGTGAGCCACAAAACAAGTGTGCGTGAGTGCCATATTTTAAATCAGTTGACACGCACACAAGCGCATGAGTAATGCAGCAGACAGATAGAACATTTATACAATCATATTTTTGTTATTTTTGGAAATCAAAAAAATTATGTTGACGAAATTGTGTTGACGACCTCCGTGGTGCAGTGGGCGGATACCCGGCTGAGACGCAGGAGGTAGCGGGTTCGATTCCCGCCGCGGAACAAATGTTTGCATGATTTATAGATATTTGTTCCGGGTCTGGTTGTTTCTTTATATATGATAAGTATGTATTTACAAAAAAAATTATTATATCAGTTAACTGGTTCCCATAGTACAAGCTCTGCTTAGTTTGGGGTTAGATAGCGCTGTGTGAAATGTCAAGCAATATTTATTTATTTATATATTTATTTATGATGCTGCATATACCACCTGGATCACAAAATTCACAGCGAGGTCGTCGTTTGGAGCCATAATAATTGCTTATTTTTTGGTTGTGTACATCGTTTCTATGTGTAGTTATTCGTTCAAGCACAACCTTAAATAGCACAACGTGACTTAAAAGCAAACATCCTGTGCTTAACTCAAATGCTATCAAGATTCTGTGAACTTTATTTTATGAATAATATTTTTATCATTTTCTTATCTTCTTGCATAATTAAACGACTCTGAATACAAAAAAGATACATCCTATAACCTTGATAATACTAACTCCTATATTATTTTTCTTGATGATGTTTTCGGTCTAAGAATGCGTAGCAAAACACCGGTAGAAGTATTTTCTTGTAATTCATTCAAGGTTGTTTTTAACTCACTTTTTATAAACAATTATTAATAATAAGAACACAAAATGCCAATAACATGTAAAATGAAAAAAAATCCTTAGTTTTTGTCTGGTAACTGTTAACCGGTAAATTCTGCATGTTTAAAGATTGACATTTTAATAATAACTTATTCTTATATATTATTGTTAATATAAAAGTTAGTATTTTTCAAACTTTCGCGATCACTGTACATAATTACTGATTAAAACGGGTATTTATCGGGTATGTACCTTTTTATTTGTTATCCCGACGTTTCGACCGTGTTGCAACAGCCGTGGTCGCGGGTGGATTCTTGTCTCCACGATAATTACCCGTTCCAAAAAGTTTGTTTATTATAGATTTTATCCAAACATACGATATAAATATACGACTTACTTCTATAATTTACTATTTCAATCTTTAAACACGAATTAGGAATAATTACGAATTAGCGATTAGCGAATTAGCATTCTACTCAAAAAAAGTGTGTTCCAGCAGGCTTAAGCAAAATCATGTATCATGTTTTGGTTTCTATATTTTTGGGATTTCCTTCCACCGATCGATACTTATTATTATGTAGGTAAATGTAAACAAAATGTTATCTTATCATTAGCTCTCTGAACAAATTTAAAATAAATTAGCCACCAGCTAATATTTTGTCTAACGAAAGAGCAAAGTAGTTTGTTTGGATTTGAAATTTATCAGTTTTGTTCATAATAATAACATCTGTAATTAGATAGTATTATACTTCTTAAATAGATAGACAAAATCTTTATATTATAGCACACTGATTTTATAAATGCGAAAGTTTGGATGTTTGTTTATTTATTTGTTTGTTTGTTTGCTTGTTACTCAATCACGTCGTAACGGCTGAACCTCATGTCAATTTGCAACAGCGAGCTTAGCTATATTTCTAGGTTACCTACACATTTAGTAGTAACACGTACGAAGTCCCGGGCAACAGCTAGTTAAAAATAAATTAACTAAAATATAATACAGTTACAAAACATAGGTACAATGGGATGCCTTATTGCTAAAAGCGATCTCTTCCAGGCAACCTTAACTTATTTTGGCATACATAATTGTACCTTTGTTCTTACATACATAACCGTGAAAGTACAATCGTTCTGTATCTACGAGAATGAATGTGCGAACGAATTAAGCCTAGATAGCCGGGGCATAGAGGTCATCGCAAATAAAAGAGTTAGGCCTTTTGTTTGTTTGTATGTGTGTTTCTATGTATCATGTGAAAGCGACTTTCTCTACAATATAGTGCAGTTATGATGCCGGGGTCAAAGGGTTTTCTAATTTCCTGTAAAGATTATGTTACTAATTACTTGCAGAAGGTAATATTTTTGTGTTTTCGTTATAAGTATAATTTTTTAACATGTTTTATTGGAGGATTTCATAAACTCCACACTTTGATTCTCCATTCACACTTCAGAATACATAGTAAGCTCTTGTGATCGTCATTTTGTTATCGCTTTGTTAAGTATTTAATCATCATCTGCTATGTTCCTATTGCTAGGAGAAAGGGTTGCCTTTTAGGTTGAACATATCAACCAAGTATCTTCGTAATGAGAGATTTTATTTCCGTTGATGTGGTTTGATTGCCTATTTTTATCTATGATTGTACAAATGAAAGGCAGGGAAACTCCCACTAGGTCGCTGGCTGTTATCCGTAAATCGTAATCAAAAAACCAACGCTGTTCAATCAGACATCACAATAACACTCCCGCTTCAATTAAAATGCAATCAGCTAAAGTTTTTATTGGAATAACTGATTGTATTGTGTTACCGCGTTTGGCTGAACATGACTTTGTGAAGTCAAGAAGTTAATATATGTTTTTTTGTTACCGCCTGACGCTTGTACAACTATACGATTATTTGCGTACATGCTTGCGAAATGCTCTTTGCCTGGGAGATCACTAGACTACAATAGAGCGCTCCCGTGCTGGTAAGGCATCGGAGGGTACGTTTAATATCGGTCTGTGCTAGAAGGCCTGAGAGCGTATATACACTTTTACACCAAAATTTACCACTAAGTATATGAAGTCGGAACATTTTTTAGAACGTTAGTGTACCGAGTTCTATAGTTTACTGATAAAGAGGAGTGTCACTATTAGCACGTATGCAGTGTCACGAATCTAATCACTATTCATAAACCATATAATATGCATACGTTACCTCACAGTGACTCCTATGGAAGCAAATAGTAACCGATAATCATTTGACACAATTCACAATACGTGTAGCTCTGTTTATTTTAGTGATTCACGTTATCTAATGCAATATTGTACAGGCTGTTTGTTCATTATGTCTTAAAATATTTTATGACTAGGTACTTGTACGAGATACGGGCATGAGAGTGTACGTTATTTATTCTTCATTGTGGCATCTGCCAGCTTTTGAACAATTGAATTCTGATCCTAGATAAGGCATTTTTTGTAATATGTTTCTTCTTTATCATTATCTGCTAGGCTTTCGTCACTATGATCAGTACGAAGGGCATCATCATCAATGATGAATATCAAAAACGATATAGGAAAACGAAAAACGGAAGGACGACCTCCGTGGCGCAGTGGGCGAACAGCCGGCTAAGACGCAGGAGGTGGTGGGTTCGATTCCTGCCGCGGAACAAATGTTTGCATGATCTACAGATATTTGTTCCGGGTCTGGTTGTTTTTCTATATATTATAAGTACGTATTTAAAAAAAGCATATAAGTATTCTATCAGTTATCTGGTTCCCATAGAACAAGCTCTGCTTAGTTTGGGGCTAGATAGCGCTGTGTGAAATGTAGAGCAATATTTATTTATTTATTTAATATAGACCTCCAGTCGCTTCGGACACGCCACTGGCCTTGATCTAGAGCTGTTCTGTGCAGCTATCTGATTTTATATAATAGGAAGCATAATACTACATTGAGAGATACTTGTAAATGTTGTGTAATAATAAAAACTTTGAATGTCATTAAGCCATGTAAATAAGGTAGAGTTTTAAATGCAGGTTGCCTCCATACAAATTTCATCGAAATCGGTTCAGCCGTTACAATGTGATTGAGTAACAAACAAACATCCAAACTTTCGCATTTATAATATAAGTGTGAATAGTCAGTCACCCTGTACAGAATTCACCGCAGGCGAGAGCAATCTATCATATTAACAATAGGCCGTGTTGTTGTTAATACTCTGGTACGTATAACATGGTACATGTTACCGTGGTACGAACATAGGTATAATAAAGATAATGCCCGTCAGTATATAGGCATTGTTTTGTCCTTATTGCGCGTAGATTCTGTAACCTTTGTGTAAGTACCCTACCTAAAAGTATTCATCCGTTAGCGTAACACAAAAGCGCTAACAAATATAATGATGTATCTTTGTCACAGTTTTGTTTTTTTGGAGCAAAATATATAATTGTTATTTCTATCATTATTATAAATACGGGTCGTGAAAAATCCCGTGTTTATAATAATGATTGAAATGAATCACGAAAGTTTTCTAAGTAAAATTGCTAATTCTGTTTAACGATTGACATACACCGTGTGGTGTCTTTCTTTTTTTCGTTAGCTGTTTTTTTATGTTTACGCTCTTTAGTGCCTTGCGCTTCCCCAAAGAAATCGACTTCCCTCTACTTTATATGTTACTACGAGTGCTTCAACAACTCCATCTACACAATGGGTATTTGCTTTCGCTCAACACAGATATGTTGACGGAAACACTCACCGCATGAGTTCAGGTTGGTTCAGTTACCTAATATAAACAAAAACAAGTGTGGCTACTTGATTTGAAGTAGGCTGGTGCGTGGGAGGTAGTCGTCCTCCAGCTAACGGTTCGAAGGGAAGTGTAGGCTTTTACTGTACTTCTCTGTTGAAGTATGCAAGCTATTTGCTTGTATTGTAAGGCTACCTGTACACGCTAAGAAAAGTCGCCTGGTCTACGCAAGAAATCGTGTCTTACACACGAACTGTGTACATAGCTCCGGCGCTGACCAAGAAAAAATCTTGTCTGCGCTAGACACGACGCGCTCTGTGTTGTGTTGTGTTGTCAAACTTGACTAGTGCATCCTAGCATACCCTACGCACGACTGCCCGATAAAAATCTCATCGTTAACACGCCCCTATTTATTTTGTCTGGACCAGACACGACAAATTTTCGTGGCTAGATCCGACTAAATTCTAATCGTGTACATTGGTGAATTGGTCCTATCTGCCGCAGACACGGTGACATTTCTTAGCGTGTACAAGGGCCCTAACATCTTATTCTTCTGACAGTTCACTCATACCATGTTAAAACTGAAATTGATTTGAGTTCGAATATTTGTATGAATATGAACTGCAAGTATTGTTCCGGGTCTGTGTGTCGTGGTACTAGCAGAAGTTTACCTGTAATTACTAATTCAGGTCCATAGTATGGTTTTGGACTTCAAAACACGTAAAATACATATTTTCATATTATTAGGTTATCACGCCAACCTTTTTCGCCTCTGAGGTTGGCAGGTAGAAAATGATTTTAGCATTAAGCCTACCGTTTGTACATTCGCGTGTATTTTGTGTAATATAGTATTAAATAAATCAAATGTTACCTTATTATCATTAATATTTCGAAAGAAAACCCGTGGTTTAGTAAGCTCTGCACGCATTGACCATGTCTCCTACGGATTAAAGCTGACAAAGCCTGAGAGGATCGCAAAGATGCTGGGCAAGCCTATTCTATCTAAACATAAACATGTTTGTTTCTGGTAATTAGTGTTATCGATAGGTACTCGGTGCATCACTAACGGCTCCCGTAAGGGCTGCAAGAGCGAGCGAGATAGCAATATCATTGTCGCTTGCCCCACGATTTATGACCCCGTCTGCGTAGGTGTCTAGTATAGTACTGAAACTAGACTTTATAAATCACCTTCAAATTAATAGATCTCAGATTTATTCTGGTCATAGCACCTTTATCAGCTTTATAAATATTGTTCTCACACTAAAAAAAATATGCAAAAATAATTGCCTGTTCATGCTTGATTAATGATTACAGAAACCAGTTGGATATCTAGCCACCTGTCGGGCTTAGCTTAGAATATTGATGAGCATATAGGCATGTTGAGACATTACTTCTAATGGATAAGGGTATTGCCATTCTTGGAATGGTTTTCCAATATTTTATTAGTATCAGAAAATTTTAATGAATACGTTGAGTTCTCAGGCTCAAAACCTAAAATAACTCACTATCATCACTTTCTTGCCCTTATCCCACAAAGTGGAGTAGAAACAACTCGTATTTTTTCCCCACAACAGTCACGAGCACGGAGATGACTGAAAATTACAGTGTACCAAAGGAATTCCTATGTTACACGTATCATTGTTCACACAATCAACCCATTTTTATATGGCGTACCTCTGCCCCTATCACCCACATTCATACCTTACCACTCTTCTCGTCCCGTGAAATTCCTCCCGCCGCATGACATGCCTATAACACTAGTTTGAATATAATGCGGTAACAATCCAGTAGTTAATCCCTATTCTAAAGGTACCATCACGTCTTCTACCATACAATTGCATTACCTTTATTACCCACGGGCGCACAGCTCATCTCACATATTGCAACACTGCATGCCTCTTAGGACTCGCTTGCATAACCTCAAGACCTATTCATAATTTATCGCCCATTCTATTGAGTCATTGACTAATTTAGCACAAGATATTCTACCTCATAATTGCTAGTAGGTATACTAGATGCTAAGATTAGCGCACAATTCAGACGATAAGGATAGAGTTATTCAAACATTTCTCATAGATTTCACTTGTCATTATGATTATGAAAATTGTATTGTTTAAGAGCATTTAATATTGAACGTCCTAGCAAAATGACACCTATTTAAGATCCGCCTGGCCGGGCGGATGTTCTATTGACTTACAAGATGAAGGCTAGAACTCTACACATTGTCGGAGATCACACAGATGTGAAGTGTCGCATTACTAATTCAGGAGCGGTAGCCATTTCGCAAAGTTCTAAGCTTACGATGCGCTTGCACATACAATAAATATAGATATATGTTTTGAATTACCACACTAAAACAACACAAATGCTAAGCTAGACTAAAAATGCAAATCAGTTAGAGGCATTATCCCTGAGAGCGATTTCTTATCGGTATCCTTTGTATGGAACGAAATCATGTCTGGAGTACTGTTCTCACCTCTGGGACGGGTCAGCGAAATACCAGTTAGAGGCTCTAGATTCAATTGAGAGAAAAGCCAAGAAGCTCATTTGCCATGACGAGTTAGCAGATGCAAGGCCACAGTCTCGAGCATCGTCGAAAGGTTGCAAGCCTCTCGGTTTTCTATCGGATACATTTCGGAGAGTGTGCTGCGGAGCTTTTTAACCTGATCCCACCATCCCCATTCTATCATCGGACAACCAGACGCCCCGCGATGCGTCACCGCTACATGGTAGACATACCTCCCATATGCACAAAGCGGTACTCTTCCACCTTTATTATGCGCACCGCCAAGGAGTGGAACGCCTTGCCTGAGTCTGTGTTTCCTGATAACTACAACCTAGGGGTCTTCAAGTCACGAGTGAATAGGTTTCTTCTAGGCAAGCTTGTACCATCGTAGACTGCATCATCGCTTACCTTCAGGCGAGAACGTGGTCAAACGCTAGCCTATAATTTATAAAAAAAATACGAAAATTACATTACAGTCATAAAGTTACTTGGCTACTGACGTATTGTGCTTAAACAAATCATTTCACATGTCACGTCTATCGAAAAAAATATAATAACATTTAGTTTAGACATGGCTAGTTTGTGTCGGTATAACCATGTGCAGTGGCCCTTTACGGCTCATAGACTTGCTAATAAAATTGAAAGGCACCTGTTTGTAGGTTGCGAATATCTCGCGTGGGGGACCACCTACATTGCAAAACATACCCTTTGCGTCCCAGACGGGTTTGCCAATTGATTTGCAATTAGTTGTGCCTTTAAAGCGGGTATTTCATAATTGAGTCGTAGAGCAAAACTGCCGCATTCTCATAGCTTTCGATTTGCTAGTTATCTTAGATCTTGTTAAAATTGTTCATTTTGTTCTCTGATTTTAGCAGAAAGTTTAATGATACATAGTTTTAGCTGTTCTTTGGGTATAAGATTTAATGCCAGACATGGATACTATTATTCTACCGAGTTGCTACCTATAAAATATTGATTGTAATTGGATTCTCCAGAAAACACCACTTTTACTGTTTTGTAATTTAAATGAAAGACTAAGTGTATTTCTAAACAAACACATTGCAAGCCATAAATGACGCATATCCAACGCATATCCAATTTGCGATGTTAATGGATCAGAAGGAAGCTAATGCGTTCTTCGGCCCATAGTTTTAACATAACCTATATACGATGACTCCCTTTTGTTTGCAAACAAATTACACTAAAATGTGTTATTTGGTTAGTAATCAATTTATCGCATAGTATATAAAGATAAATAAATAATAATTAAGGCCACTCATCTTCTTATACCAATTCAAGTCATAACCGATAGGAACGTTTCATTTTTAACCTTCGACCCAAAAAGAAAGGTGTTATAAGTTTGACGCCTGTGTCTGTCTGGCTGTGGTATCCAAATGTAGTTCCCAAACGGGTGGAGCGATTCGGATGCGGTTTTTTTAATAGAAAATTGGTTTAACTGGGGTGGTTCTTAACTTCTTTTTAAACACTGACAAAAAATGAGTTGTTCGGGTTTTTAATTTATTCTGTACTAACTGACCCGCCCGCGGCTTTGCACGGGTAGTTTTTCCATAAAACATTACCCTCATTTTGCGCAGTTGTCTAAAAAGTAGCCTATTTCCTTTTCCAGAATATAATCTATCTTCTTGGAAAATTTAATTACGATCTGTTCAGCCCTTTAGTCGTGTAAAGGTAACAAACAAACATAGTTATGTATGTACTACACATATAAACCTTATAAAAACCGTCCTCTTGAATCACTCTATCTATTGCTGAAAACTGCATTAAAATCCGTTCAGTAGTTTAAGAGATCTAAGCGAACAGACAGCGGAAGCGACTTCATTGTATACTATGTAAAGAAAGATTAGTTCTGTTGACTGAAAGTACTTAATTCGGTTTTTCAGCAAGTTAACTAACATCTTGGCTTTTCCCTGATCACGCTCCGCGTTAGTCATATCCATGTGTAACAACTCATAATTCATTTCTTATCTAAACCTGCTTGATTTTATCAATGTTCTCGTAATGAAAAGAGCCATTAGTGTTCGAATGATGCAATTTTTACTTGCCTCTTGATTGTTATCAGTCAGTAATGAATGAGTCATAAACATTAAAAGAAAAGGGACAACTACTTTTTTAACAAAAATATAACCGACTTCAGATAACAGTATAACATTATACACAAATATCTGATTATTTTTTTAGATTAAAAAAATATGTCTCTGAAATTTGAGGGTTTCCCTCGATTTCCCCGGATTCCACCATTAGATCCTGACTTGGTTCCAATGGGACCACCTCGGAAGTACATTTCGAATAAAAAAAGAATTTTGAAAATCGGTCCACAATTGACGGAGAAATCGGTGAACATACATAAAAAAAAATTTGGAGCTTAATTATTATAAATACGGGATTTATCACGTACCGTTTTATCGGTGTTTTGGCCGACAATGTTTCGGTTCAATTCGTGAACCTTCATCAGGATGAGTGCGATCCGCTCCGCACTGTGTTTCGCCTTGCACGTACCCGTCACGTGATAAAACTACCGTATTTATAATATTGATTGAAATAAATCACGAAAGTTTTCTAAGTAAACTTTGAGCTTTGTTGGTGTGCTCATAAGAGAATTAATGAAAACACTTTATTGTACACCACAAAAGAAATGAACATAAAAATAAATATTCACAAAGCAACAAGTGCAATCGCTTCTAAGCGATAAGGGCGGTCTTATGAGTGATTTCTTCCAGACAACCTTTGGACGGAGAGGATTTTTGTAATACTAAAAGAATCTCTTCCTATTTTCAAACTCAAGGACAACCATTTTCTTTCGTTGTCTCGTAACTGCTAGTTAGTGTTTATGTTAATTATCCTTCATATGTAGTGTAGTTTATTAATATTATTATTAGTATGTATTTAAGTTTATTAGTATAATCAATAGGTTTATTTATTTTGTGGGTTCTGTTTATGTTTAAAGGTACTCTTACACCGCCGTCTTTTGATTTTGGTTTATCCTGTCCATCCAAAGGTTGTCTGGAAGAGATTGGTTTTAGCGATAAGTCCGCCCATTGTACCGTTGTTTATTTCCTTTGATACTGTATTTTGGTTTGGTGTGCATTAAAGAGTATTTCACTCATTCATTCATTCATTCAATAATGGAGGATTTTAGGAGAGCGCTGATCACTGACATAAAAATAACATAATATACATAAGTAAATATAACGATATATACTCGTATATATAGAGAGTATATGTAGAGACTAACATACCATATTTTATTTACTAAACGTGCGATTGCAAAGATTGCACTCAAGAGTTATATTGTTCATTCATTGCGCGTGCAAGCTATTTGGATTCTGTCACGGGTCTCATTTTAATTTCGTTTTCGAGAATCATGTCTCAATTATAAGCAGGTTTCCAGCATAGATTTGGGTAGCCTTTTGAAATCTGCCTTTTGCAGTCGTAGCCTAAACCATTACTATCTACAATGTAGAAAATTGCAATTAGTCTTTATTATAAATACGGGATTTATCACGTACCGTTTTGTCGGTATGAAACATTGTTGGTCGAAACACCGATAAAACGGTACGTGATAAATCCCGAAAAAATAATTATTGAAATTAATCACGAAAGTTTTCTTAGAAAAATAAGAATCTTGTTTATTTGTTCGTCACAGCTATAACTTAAACTATTGGTGGAGAGTCTGTTGTTTAAGTTGACAAACTAAAATTCTGTAAAATACGAACGGTCTTATTTTGCTCACATTAAAGATCAAATTAGAATGAAATTTAAAGTGACATTTCTAAATTTAAGTATTTTTAAATAAGAATTTGTGGGCTAGTTTTAGTCAACACCAATTTGATTGATCACAAAAACTAGCCCGCAAACATGCTATCATAGCAAAAATAACTTAATTTTAGAAATGTCTCTTTAAATTTAATTATAATTTGATCTTTAGTGTGAACTAAATATGATCGTTCGTATTTTACACAATTTTAGTCAGCATAAACAACAGAATTGCCACCATTATAATATCTGGGTTTAAGTCGTAAAGATTGTATGCACTTCTGCACGGTAAATACTGAAGGCCGAGTTCGCAACAGACTGCTTGCATCATTGCATCGCCAGTGAGTACAAACCTTAAATGGTAAATGGATTCGTAAGTATAACTTATGGATGCAAAGGCAATGTGGAATTGCCTAGTTCCTGTTGTGAGATGGGACGTAAAATTTTCTTCTAGAATAATTCTAGTTACCTATCTAGTTTTTATATGCGTATTTTTTTATCTAGTATTTTCTAATAACATGAATGTGGTTGTTCAAGTGGTGGTTAGAGCTGCTGGCTAATAAATTGCATTTTCGTTTGATTTTGCCTTGGTCGCCATATTTTGTATCTTTTTAAGGTTTGGTAGTTTAGCTCTATTGCTTAACCTAAAATGGGAAACCATCCAAAAAAAATTTAAAGAATTATCTCATTTTGTGCAAGCTGAAAACTGAAAATGATACGCGGTGAACCGATAAAATGCGGTGGTGTAGTGGGCTATATCGATAAAAGAGATCTATTTCAAGCAATATTTGGAGGAACGTTAACTCTACATTACTTGTAATTGAAAGTTTGACTAGATTTTATCGTTTCTCTTAGTTACAAACGCCCAGTGCGTTACAATTTTTTGTAAAAACAGAAATCAATACGGGAACCGTTAGTGAATTTACAGTAATTGTATTAAAAGGAAATAAATAATGATTATTGGTTGCCCTTGTCTGCCACGAGTCTTGGCGTATATACTATAGACTAATTTACGACTTAGTCCATAAGTACTTAATCCAAACCCATTCCCAACTAAAGTTATCCATATAAATACGGACCTATAAAACGCAATACCCCCTACAGATTAGTCGGGACGTGATTTCGAATTTCCATCAGCTTCCATTAATCGATCATTAGCTCGAACTCACTCTTTGCTCAGCTATGGCTGGCTCTATAGCACAGTCTAGAAAATAACAAACAGTAGAGACTAGAAACACTTCGATTATACCTTATATGCTGACGCTATCCGGAAACTTGGCCCGATGAGGTTGACGGAGGATAAAAGTGTCAGACACACATGCTAGATAAATCAATATACACGTCAAATGTCATAGTCGGCTGACCAATTACCGCTATAGATGAAACTTACACAAGAAGAACAGTTAAACACAGGAGGATTGTCTTGTTCAACAAAGTAGATGTCAATTATGACGATCTGGAATCTGAACTTAAAGCTTACACGCGAGATCGCTGAAAGTAGAGGTAAAGCTCCGAAAACTGCGAATTTCTTTCTAGTACACCTACTGATTATAAATCTCATATTATTCCGTGTCTGGTAACAACTCTGTCGTATGCGGTTTGCTAATCCATTTTGCGGTCGCGCTGTGCACGCTCGGCCGGGCACCATGGGAAAATGGACGGAAAACCGTCGAAATGAACCGGTATTGGCTTAGCTCACCGCTTTCGGAAATCGAAAAGCCGATAATGCGGTTATGATGATGCTTGGTTGGCTGACTGCGATGTACACTTCAGGTTTAGTGGTGGTAGTAAATATGGTTTGAAGAGATCTATCGATCTCTAGTTCTACTAACGATTGAACCGTACTGGGCGTTTGTAAATCAAATAAGAGAAACGATAAAACCTTGTCAAAATTTTAATTACAAGTAAAGTATTAACGTCACTATAAATGTTGCTTGAAATATATCGCCTCTAGCAATAAGCCCGCCCATTATACCACCGCATTTTACTATTATCCATCTCAATAAAGGAATATTATTAACACCACTGTTTTATAGTAATAAGATCTGGCAGTAACTTCTATTGATTTATAGGTGTATCACATTGTGCCATAAAAATTACCGGCCTATAATTGGACAAAGTTGCAGGCAATTGACTCCACTTCCAAAGAAAATTACCATGTTTATGATTGAAACTGGTTTCTAATCATTATGACCAGACCAGTCATAAAAACATTTTACTGTAAGTTAACTTCAAGTAAAGCAAAAGTGTTTTTCGTCACTCTTGCTCTAAAAGTTGATCATTGTGAACTCGATATCGGCTCCGTATATGCGATTTACGGATCTAGAGACGTAAGTAAATTTGCTCATTGCATTGCAACAACCTGTTATAAAATGACTTCTTTGTGATTAAAAGTCAGGTGTTATACTCGGGTGTAAGCGATCATTTACACCTTCGATTAGCATCCTCATTGTTTCTCATGTCGAAATATCATGTCTATAAATCTATTTAAGAAGACTCAGTGGAGAGGCGCCCTATTTAGACTGAAAGATCTCTAGAACCGAAGCTTGTCCTGCCCAGACTCAGGCTCGCATTTAATAATCATGTCAGCCATTTAGACATATTTAATATATTTCTTTGTTTATTTTTAATGGTAACAAAGATATTATAAGATATCTCAAATGATCTTCAGGCAAACAGAAGCTCGCAGAATTAACGCACGGTAGGTGAAAGTAGCAGAAGCCGTATTAAATTTCAGGCGTAACGGATATTTCCGTTATAACGGTGACACCTAAGTGCCTGATAACAATTAATTAGCGCCCATATCAACCCTCATAGCAATTTCGCAAACGCATTATACGGGTTTCGCGATACAGTAGTACCTACCGCATGAGTCCGATTACGCTAAGTTTGCATAATACTAGGAATGAAAAAAAAAACAACTGGTGTTTATTTACTGTTGGTTAATTACTCTGGTGTCATTGTTAACTTGCGTTGTGCCAGGTAACGTTAATAGAATACCTCTCAGTGATGACTTCGTTTGTTATCTAGATTGACTAGTAAAATGTTATATTAAAACCCCCATATGCGTATAAAATCAATAATCTATTTTGTTTATAGATCGTCTGACCTGACTGGGTTTTGACAATTTGTCAGAAAGTTACAAGCCATTCGATAACTATTGTCCTATCTAATTACCACCTACTATTACATAGTGGAAATACGCTTAATAAATGCTTTTAAAAATAAAAAAAAAACATCGTAACAATGTAGGATCTTGATACAAAATAAATAAATTTGTTGTATTTTTTATGGTTTAAATATAAGACATAAATACCATCTTCTATCTTATCCTACTGGCAGACAAAGCTTGGCGAACTGCAGTGCTATATTATGTGACAGAAGCCATGTGGACAGAGCTATTGCACTTTGCATTCGAATGCACAGGTGATAACTTGTGCATTCGATACCCTCTTGAGACTAAGTAGGTGTAGAGTTACGAAGACGAGGAAGCGATAATCGCCTTAGCATTAGAAGGAAGGAATTAGTGCAAGACCATGAGTTGAAAGCATTAGATAAGCTTATTGCGAGAACCTGAGTAGGCTTTTCTGGGCTTGTGAAGCGAGAGGTCATCGGTTTAATGCATTGGGGATTAATTATACTTACAAGTGTAGGGAGGGAGTGAAGTATTATGTTGAAAAATAAGTCTGAACTGCTTAGAAAGGGGGAAAAAAAAGGGAAAAATTACATCACGTTATGACAATACAAAAGCAACACACTGAATTTTAGAACGAGAAATGTCAAAGATTATTCCAAAGAACTACTCGTATACTAACGTAACATACTTTTAGTGTGTGTTAGCTCCATGATTTTCAAGAAATACCCCGAAATATAGACGCATTGGTGGACTTGTCATGTTGTAGCCCTATCACACGACTAGGGAGTTTTCAGAGGCCACGGTTCAATAAATATGGACACTAGTCATCCAAAGTCATGGTTCATTGGTGGATGCATCCTCTGACTACGTGAGATTCTGAACTCGCAATGGGAACATTCAACTACATCAGATGAGAACATTGAACGCAATTGTTACATGAAAAGAGGCATAAAGAGATCCACGTCCGATTGCAAGCACAATGTTCAAGCATCAGTGCAATCTGTGGAATCCAACAAGTGGAGGCAGAATGCGCGAATACAATAGACACATTACGGTTTCCAAACAAAAAAGCATTGTTCTCATTTGCCTTGGAATGAATACGCTGACATAACACGATGCACCAATAACTGGAATACCGGATCTTTGTTTGACCTGAGGTTTGTGCACTCACTCGGAACCAATTGGGTTTGAGGACTGCTTTTCAAACTAAGTGGATAATGGAGAATAGGCTTGTCATGGTATTGCTCGATTGATTGTACTCGTTGACTCTCTCTTCGATGCTACAGTAGTGGCCCAGAAAGTGTAGTATATTTATTTTTACCTCTCCTGATGATAAGTGATAGTGTGTTCGAAGATGAGCACACTTGCCTAATATTGTTTGCTTCTCGGCAAACTCAAGTGGAACCCAGAAAATTTAGTAGTTCTCTCTTCTCTCGTGTCATTAAGAACCACTGTAGCATCGCTAGGATGCAATCCACGTTATGACCGCCAAAAATATTATGTGCTCATGACAGTTCGTCGTGACGCTCTTTATGATTAGCAAGAAAATACCATATTTCCACTTATACAAATTTCTATCTGACCTTTTATAGAGTTTTAAGATGGTAGTCTTATTATTACCCGCTATTTTTATTTTTCATGCCATAATTAGTAACAAATGCGTTACTCGTCCTTTTTAGGTAATTACAAACTGATTATAATCTAAAGACTGGCGCCTTGCTGCGATTAATTATGCTTTGTTTTCAATGACTAATAATCTGTTGTTGTTACAGGTACGTCCCCATGGTATCTATAAATGGAAGTTGCGAGACTTTGTCTATTCAGGACTTAAGGTAAGCACCCACCTCATAAGTTGTATTTTTTCCTGCAAATTTACCAAATTTTTACTGTTTAAATTCTAGCATACGTGTTGACACATATCAAAGTTTCGGATAGACCGATTCGGTTAGCTACGTTTTTAACACCCGAAGCAATAAGAGAAAAAGGCAAAATTTTGTAAAAACTACTTGGTCTTCTTTTGTTTTCGTTGGTTGTCAAGCTTTTTTACTATTAAGCGTTGTTTTGTTATTAGGCAAATGAAAACTGTTACCTAAACCATTTACTTCAAGTACAATTGATGACTTTTATCATTATCAACGATTAGTATTCTCTTAACAATGATGGTCATTGCTACTTGGGGCGTGATTCATCCACAAGTTTACTGGCATGACTGGAAAGGAATATCCGTGTAGGATGAGTATTTACATGTAAATTTTATGATTGCTACCAACTTATCTGGTCTGATGTTCAAAATACGAACTTAACAAATATAAAATTCGGACTAAACGTGGCTGTCTAATAGACACGTCGTCATATACATACGGTATTTTTGAGATCCAATCAGAAATGAGGATTATCTCCTCATTACAAGACTAAAGGTGGCTGTCTAATAGACATCGTCATATATGGTATTGATGAGATCGAATCAGAAATGAGGATTATCTCCTCATTACAAGACTAAAGGTGGCTGTCTAATAGACATCGTTATATATGGTATTGATGAGATCGAATCAGAAATGAGGAGACTTATCTCCTCATTACAAGACTAAAGGTGGCTGTCTAATAGACACGTCGTCATATTATGGTATTGATGAGATCGAATCAGAAATGAGGAGACTTATCTCCTCATTACAAGACTAAATGTGGCTGTCTAATAGGCACGTCGTCATGTATGGTATTGATGAGATCGAATCAGAAATGAGGAGACTTATCTCCTCATTACAAGACTAAAGGTGGCTGTCTAATAGACACGTCGTCATATATAGTATTGATGAGATCGAATCAGAAATGAGGAGACTTATCTCCTCATTACAAGACTAAAGGTGGCTGTCTAATAGATACGTCGTCATATATGGTATTGATGAGATCGAATCAGAAATGAGGAGACTTATCATCATTACAAATTAAAGTCATTATTATTATTTTCTGTATTTTACTTTGGTGCACAATAAAAAGTTATCTTATCTAAAGTAACTGATATAGTCGTGTCATAGCTTCAAGAGTAGGATGACTCTCCACTAGATGTAAAGATGAGTTGGGTGTAGTCCGCACAAGATCAGTCGCTCTGGAAATCTATGGAGGAGGCGTCGCCGGGCCAGATAAGTTGATATATTCTACTTGGTTCTGGCACTGGTTTGATCATACATGAGGTCCTCGGAGCAAAACGTATTACAGTATCGTTCACACAAAAAAATAATAGTTTTTCTGAACAATGATAATAGAAATTCGTACCAACATTGGCTTACGTTTTTGTTTAAACAAAGCGAGTCGACTCTTTTTATGAAACTCAAATATGCATGTTACCTGCTTTTATTGCAAACGCAAATATTCGAACTAATGTTTATTTCATTTCTAAAACTGATAGTGTTGACTATCGGTACCACGAGTCCTGGAGGACTTTATAGGCGACGGTGACCACTTAACATCAGGAAGCCCGTCAAAATGTGTGTTTAAAAATGTTTAATAAAAAAAAAATTATACAAAAAAATGCGAAAAACAAAATATTGTAACTATTAACGGTACAAGAAACGCGCTTAATCTCAGTTGCACACGTAACATTTCAGTTTGTACGAGTCTCCATTTACATAATTAGGCGACGTTTACACTGTCCGGCTATCCGTGATTCGTTTTGACCAGCGCAGCCACGTACGGAATTAATGCGTGCAGTTATGGCTGTGTTGCGGTCGTGTGCATCCGGCATGGCCGCGCCGGGTTTTATCTCGCAACTTCCGGATCGTGTATATCGCCTTTCCTATTAACAGAGTTCGTTGTTTTGAAAATTGATATTACTAGCTGACCAGCTCAGGCTCTGCACGGATTTTTATCGAAATAAAATACAACCTAGCTTTCGGGATAGTGTAGCTTTTTATATATGAAAAAATATTAGAATCATTATTCACATTTCATTTTCAACATTTGCTATTCATTTACAACTAAGTGTTTAATTGTTTTGAAGACGTACAAGACCTTCCTTTTGAATGTGAGAGCATATAGAGATATCGATAAGTTCAAGTTCACCATTGACAAGGTTATTAAAATCAACCAAGAGTTACTCACTTTGTTGAAGTAACTTTGATGTAACTTGAAGGAGCCATCATCATCATCATCGATTTCATTACCAAAAACTAAAGGTGGTATCTAGTCAGTAATAGGTGAAGTTGAACTGTGGATGGTGATGATGGCTCATTCAAGTTACATAAAAGTTGCGTCAACCAAGTGAGTCTTGGTGAGTACGACATGAGTAGATTAAAAGTTACATACACTTCTACACTAATATTATAAAGTTATATTTGTGAGTTTGTTTGTTTGGATGTAATGGGTCATATCTTGGACTACTAAACCGATTTTGAAAGTTGTTTCACGATATAAAGCTAAGCTACACTATTCCTGTGTGCTTATTCTATAGGCTATATTTTACTTTAGTAAAAAATCCGTACGAAGCCCGGCCGTATCAGCTAGTGCTTAAGTTTCGACTTTATATTGACTTGATATCAAAATCGATTTGATAATCGACTTTTCTCCCTGTCTGCACTTGATTTCCAATCTACGTTGCAGTCTAGTCTAGCCATTTAGATAGTGGCCTATGTTGCAAGTTTGCAAGCGCATCCGTCCGTGCACTTCCGGCCCGTTGGAGCGCGGGGAATCAACTTATCTACCTCATGGATGGAACGTGTGTACGTGCCTTTAGGGTCTGACTGGTTGCTAGTCAGTGTGTGTCCGCCATTAGATTTTGCTATCCTGTGGTTAGTTTCGACAGTGTTTGCATGTCCTTAATCATGGTATGGCGGCCAATAAAAGTCTTGTAAATTGTAAACACAGCTTGTGTGTACATGCTTTTTATTGGCATATGGCTAATTGCTATAAGGTGTACTCTGTAGGTACACGTCGTTAATCACCTCATTTCAGTTTGTATTCACCCTCGGTTTGCTGTTAATAAATTTGTGTGCCTACCTTAAAAAGACCTGCACTTATTTAAACACACGTCTTTTCATAAAACGGAGTTATCCAACGTTGAAAATACATCCCCATATAATTATTACTCATTACTTAAAAACGCTCCGCTTATCTCTTTTTCAATGGGGTCTTTTAACCGACTGAAAAAAGACAAGTTCTTATTCGCGTCAGCCGGCAGACGATGCAGTTTTAATCTCAGGTTTCCCCTATTCAAGACTGCGAATCTCTTAATGAAAAGCCTTCAGGGTAAAAACCGCTCACGTATGCCATTCACGGTTTGCACATATTTAAGTGGAATGTCCTGAAGATATACTCCGAAGATGTCTGGGAGATTAAAAGTGTTTCAGTTCTGTGTCTGGGATTTAAATGAAAATGTTCAGTTGCTTTCAAAACGTTGGAAAACTTGTCGCCGCTTGGGAAATAGACTTTGGCGAAGGCATATACTTTTATTTATCTATCTATTCTATTTTAAGCAATTTTTGTTCCACTGATAGGCAAAGGCCTCCATTGCCCTCTTTTATTCATATTTAAAGGAATACATGGTATATATTTTAGCCACTCATAGTGAACATACTTTTATATGATGAGCTCTGTCGTGCGGTGTTTTGAGGCTTAATATGGAAAACGCTTTTATTATTTTTTGTCCGGCAGGATATCATCTATACTAATATTATAAATTTGAAGGTAGCTGTCTCTGTATGTCTGTTTGTTACGTTTTTTCACGACTAAACGGCGGGACCGATTTGACAAAATGTTGTATTAGATATTACCTGGAATCAGACATAGGCTAACTTTTATTAGAAAACTACGCGTGCAAAGCCGTGGTAAGAAGCTAAGTGTAAATTTTATAGTTTATTTAAATATAAACACTATATTAACAAATAATAAACTTGTTATCATACTTCGTGACTTCAGTAATTATCAGTTTACTATCGGTAGGTAGTATGTACATACTTTTAATTACCTTTGTGAACTGTAGGATTCTACGTAACTTATTTTAATAACCATGGGACACTGATATCCGTGAAAACAAATATCTTACTGGAGACGGGAGGTTCGCTCGGTAGTACTACCTCGTGGTTAATTTCTACCATAGCTAATTCTCATCTAGCGACCGGTTGCTCAGACTTGACAGACGAATAGTATAAACAGCTGGTACATTCGATTACTTGATTACTTGCCACCACCATTATAATTTCAGCTTATACTGCTGGGTATTTTTCTGTTATTCTCCTTCATACTTTGCGTCCCTTGTCCAGATTGAAAAATGCTATCACCTTTAATAAAGGAGCACTAGACTAACGAGCTGTGTTAATAGATTCTGTAAGGAAATGTATTCGTTGATGATCCGTTATAAATAAAATGAGATTAAATAATCTAAATGTTTTTTCACTGCACGCTACGTCCGTTGTGTCTTTAAATAAAGTGAAATAAAATCGAACTCTGAACAGAGATACAGGCAATACGACTACTAATTAACTATTAATATATAGGGCAGCCTGTATATCTTCAAATCTAAACTCTTTAAACACTTCATCTCTCTTCAAGATACCTAACAAAATTGAGCACTTTATATGTGTGTATTATTATAAGCTCAAGTTTTTCTACCTCTCTATTTTCTGGCACTACCACTTTCTCCACTCTGCACAAAGATTAGCTGGAAGAAAATGCTAATTAGCATTAAGTTCGCCTATGTATTTTTTTTAGTGTAATAAATAGTTTTCTTATCTAATCTAATTTGCTATAAAAGGTCTATGTTTAACTGATAATTAGAATTAATAAAGTTAGCGATGAGCTTAAATGGCATGTTTTGTATAAAAACCGAAACGGCGCCTTAAGCGCGTTATAACGCCGCAACAACTGTTCCGGCATTTGTCTGTACAAAAACTTTTGCAACATAAAGGTGTACTGTTAGGCTGCTGGGTATAAATAAGTGTGAGTGTAGGTACTGCTAGAGCTTCAAGTCTGTGACAGCGGCTACAAAGTGCCGGAACAAAAACTACAAGATCCATGCAGGAAACTCTCACGTCCAGATGTTTGCGTCTAATTACACTGCCCAAGTTTCTAAGCGGAGAATGTAATTTCACAGCGCCTATGTCATTTTCATAGCAACTTGTTTTCACGCTTTCGATTGAAAGTGTAAGGCGTGGACTTGTTGTGCAAGTACTAATATAAGCTTTGTACCTTTAAAAACCTTTAAGCCTCCTAAAGCTAATAAGAGTTATTAAAAAAAGTAGGTTATATAATTTTACATTTTTTTTTGATGGGTCGACGACATTATAAAAATCTCAGGTCGTATGTGGGTTAGAACAGCGCAGGACAGAGGTGAATGGCGACAACGAAGAGAGGATAGGCCTCTCTTCGTTGTCGCCATTCATAGCATAGGCTTAGCTTGGGCATAGGCCCAGCAGTGGAATGAGAAAGGCTGACGATGATGATGATGATGATGATAATTTTAGTACCCCAATGTTGCATTACCCTAGGATTTGTGTTACAAGTATGTATAGAGTAGCAAATTTTAGTTTGATCGAATATAATAGAAAGCGATTTAAAATTCGACTACAACATTTGACTAACAGAAAGAAGTGAAACCAGTTTAAATGGTTTTAAGCTTACAGCTACTGTCTGAGTAAGCATACTTTTTAAATATCTTTTAAGAAACAAGATAAATATGGAAAACTTTTACAAGATTTTATTGGTTTTCGCAATAAGATCACATTACGATCGTATATTTTGCAAACTTAAACAAAAGATTATGATAACTCCTACTTAACCCCAAAAATAAAAAGTCCAAACAAAACATTCCTGTCAAAATATCGCGAGTCGTGAAATTCATATTTTCTCTCATTTATCACAAAAAACTGCGCTACGAAAGTGCTTCAAGATTTTTGTATCCTCAGTCTAGACGTAGAGAATAAAGGGGAAAGGATTACTACGTTTCACTGAACCCGCTGTTTGTAACTTATTATTTCCCCTTATAACTTATTTTTCCCTTGTTCCGCGTTTTCTGTTTTGCCATTTCGCTTTCTTTGTTTTAATTTTTACTGTGTGCGATGTTTTTAGCATTCAAAAAGGGCTCTACTCAAATTCTTGTTTCATTATTAAGGTAAAAAAAAAGTTAATAATTTTTTCCGGGTCTGGCTCTGGGTATTTTTTATATGCTATAAGTATGTATTTACAAAAAAAATATGTATTATGTCACTTATCTGGTTCCCATACTATGCTAGATTGGGGCTAGATAGCTTTTAAGACGATATGTAAAAAAAATTGAGCCGCTAAGTAACTGTCGTATTCAATAACGAAAAATGGTACTGATTTCATGTTTAAGCAATATTTACTTGAGAATTTAAACTACATAAATGAAAGTCAGAAACGCAATTGGTGAAACTTTTCTCGATACAATTATTTGTAAAAATAGGCTCTTCTAAAACACTAATATCGTTCATTGTCTGACTCTAGAAAAGATTTAAAGTATATTTTTACACAGTTATGTAGGTAATTATGGCACCCAAATTAATGGAGAAGCATTTTTTTTTTCATTTGTTGGTTTCATGCAATTCGAGATTTTATCTTTTGTCGCTTACTTCATTTACTCCTTCGACAATGCGGCGTGGCTATGATATATTATATGTTTGTATCGTTCTTCACCTGAGCAAGTAAATAGCACTGTCACTTTTTTGCGCGCGGGGCACAGATCTATATGCTCCGCCCAATCGTCACCGAAATTAAATTTGTGTATCGTCTTAATATAGCTTGTGATCATATTTTGTATGTGCACATTGTTACCTGAAATAAACGTTATATTATTATTATTATAGCGCTATGTAAAATGTTCAGCATTATATATTATTATTATTTAATATGCATCGTCTAGTAGAGGCACGTGAAGTTCTACTGTGCCAATTTTAGAAACTGCAAATAAAAATACTGTTTACCTCTAGCTCATATGGACATGCTCAGATATCTTACTCAGTACTAGACCCATGAAGATATCTCAGTCACATGCCCGATTTTCTATTCATTCTCGAACATAGACTTTGTTTTGTTTGTACAGTAAGCCCTTTTAATAAACTCCTTCATAAAGCTTACCTCGATTTTCACTAAAGCAAAAGAAAGTTAGCAACATTGCAACCTCACATCTAATTAACCTATTGCTATCGTCTAGCTAGTAAATGAAGCCATGAGCCTTGTAAAATGCTCTCATTGTTGCAAATCGTTAGCAGGTACACTCAGCTTTCCTATGTAATTAGATAACAGCATTTACAAGATGATTACGATGCAATATGTAGATACCTAAATCATTATGTGATGGGGGTAAAAAAGAAACTTACTCCACTTTTCACTTTAGTAAATCCATCATCTGAAGCAACCACATAATTTGCAATTTCAAACTTGCAACCTTCAATTTCACTTTCATATGAACCTTCACGTGAGAATGTACTATGCTATCGTCTGTGTCATCAGCAAGGTAATAGAAAGCTAGGGCCCAGAGCTTTCTAAGTTATTGGCTGGGGGTGACATAGGGTGATTAACACTCGTCCTATGGAAATGTAGGGACTTGATTAATATGGGGGTAAATAGTCGGAAATAGTCTCTGGATTTAAAACATTGGTTTTTGTAGGATACCTACTATTTTTGGATGTTGTTCGTGTTTTATGTTATATTGATTGATTGAAAATACTTTATTGCACTTATAAAACTAGTACAAAGGCGAACTTAATGCTAAAGAGCATTCTCTTCCAGATAACCTTTGTGTATTGTAGACAAAGATGTGTAGGTAGTGCACAGAAAAGGTAAAAAAGAAAATTTGCACAGGACTAATAAATATAGCATAATATAGGTACATACTACTTAAATAAACCTACTTAAATACTTTATATGATAGACTAAACTATACCAATATCGAATAAAAATACATACATAACAATAGAAGAAGTGTTATGGAAATATTAAGTTGCTCATTTTTGATATAGTTTTATATATTATATAAAACTATATATTATATATATATATAGTAGTTGATAGTTTTTTTATATAGTCGAAAAACTTCCTCGTCATAAAAACTAACATAAAACCAACACAATGCGAATTTAAGTAGATAGGTCTTATTATGTTTTAAATGCACATATGTTTATAATTTTACTCGAGCAGAATATTAAAACAACTTTTTCACAGAATGAAAACTAACGATTTCAAAAATAATTTTGCATCATTAAAGTTACTAGTGGTTCGCCCCAAACTGAGATCTCGTCAGTCTACCATAAAAACAAAAAAAATATTATTCGTAACCGTTGACTATCACAATAGTGCCACGAAATAAATAACCAACTAACTTGACCTACAGTTTCATTCAAATTACAGGTAACGAGAGTTTATGCAAATTGATTACTCTTTTATGGTATAAATTGCAGTTATTCTGGATTTCAGACTTTTGCCTATATTTGTGTCACTAAAGCTACACGCATACCAAATTACAGCACTGTGGGGTCATTGGTGTACCCTGTGAATTTTGTCAAAGTTTAGTTTTTGTTATGGCTCATACTCAAAAACTACAGGAACTTTACTAAAAATAAAAACTGGGCCGAAATGTACTAATGAAGACCTTTCATTTGACGTCTCATTTGACCTAATAGTCTCATTTAAATTTTTTTTTATTCTTGAACCCTAATATCTCAACAACCACCCCCAACATTTTTAGCTCTTTTAGTCACACCAAAATTGTGCCATCACTATCTACCTATACAGGGTGTCCCAGAAGTCAACGTCAAGCCGAAGCGGGGTGACAGGATTGATTATAACCATCACGAGAAAAATCTGAAAAAAAACCTATCCCATGCAGTTTGAAAATTATGGGCATTTTAAGAAAAACCTAGAAATTTGATCAAACTGTACCATTTTTCGGTTATTGTGGTTATTCTCTTTTATTTTTGTTCATTTGAACTTTGGAGACGTAATTCTAAATAACATTTCTAGAATCCCAATAAAAAATAATGACACAATTGCCTCAAGTTTCCGAGAATTTAAACTATTTGTTAAACTACGAATTTAAAATTTTCAAGATACGTCGACTTTGACAGGCCCTCCTTTAAAAAAAATGTACTAGAGTGCCTTGGCAAGTAGCATTAAAAGTTGGCGCATTTTATCAGAATTCTAAAATGATACAATACTTGTTAGTTCCATACAGTAAAAAGAGTAAAAAAATTAAAACCTCAAGTAACCCGATTTTTGCTATCTCAGTTAAAATGTTTTTGATTCGCACAAGCTCTAGGTAGGTTCTTAATTTTAAGACAAAATGATGATTTACAAAGGCTCATCGTATTTTACAAAGAGCCGAAATGCATCCGTTTCACGTACAACGAGTTCAAAGTCTTCTACCTCGAGATTATCAGGAAAGGAGTACTTACTCATATTATCATAAAAGTACTTACTCATAAGAATCATTCTCATGACTTTGTTTTTCTTTATTGATACATACAATAATTACGGAGCAGAGAAAAAAAAGGAACCAATCCATTTAATGTTGGGTAAGAAAACCTATCAGAATCACATATTAGGTATATCACCTCAAATACCTTCCAGTCCATCCAAAAGTTGCTTGGAAGACATCGCTTTAAGCGATAAGGCCGCCCATTGTGCCACCACGTATTAGTCTTTAAGTTTTCTAAGTAATTGTAATTTGGTGTAGCAATAAAGAATTACCTCTCTATCTTTGTAAATGAAACCAGTTCTCGTCTGTGATACAGTTTATACATACGTAATATGGGTTCTATTGAAACTCGAATATAACAAAGCTTTTCAGCCCGTCGCCTTTATGGCGGGCTTTCATGCCTTTCCCCCAGGCTTTTCCCTCGTCGGAAATATCAACGTACTTTGAAGGCTCGACGCTTATAAGTGTCAAAGTTATGTTGGTAGTGACGTGAAAGGGATTCCGAAGATAGGGATGTTTGATGCCATGCCATGGAGAATTGGCTGTGTGATAATGATGATTGTAATTGCAATTAATATAGATTGTATTTCAAGTTTCATTTAGTCGATCTCTACCAAAATTTGAATATCATGCAAACATTTGTTACGCGGCGGGAATCGAACCCGCTGCCTCCTGCATCTCAGCCGGCTATTCGCTCACTGCGCCACGGAGGTCGTAATATGTTAGATAATTGTCTATTTCATTATCATTAATGAAATAGACAATAAACTTAAGTTAAGTTAACGAGATGGGGGGAAAGTAAGCTGATGTTGGAAGAGATAGGGACGATTGGAGAGACTTGGGAGGCTTTGAACTTCGCCCAGCACTGGGACGAGATAGATAAGTTGAAAAAAAATTTAAGTTGAATAATTTTACGAAGTGTTGCCAGTGAATTTTTCGGCAGTAAGATATTTTCTTACATAAAAGAGTGTTTTATCGTTAAAATGTTTACTCTCCTTGACTTTTATATCTTAACCGAGATTAACGAAGGCGACAGAAAACTACGCTTCTTCCATAAATAATCCTGCCCCATCGTTTCACAATACCCTAATAGCTGTTATTTATAGGCTGCTAGCTATACTCATAGTATAGGGGTCATCACATATCAGTCTTTCCGGACGATATAACACCGGGGTTAAACTGCCTAGATTGTAATTTGATGCATGTTGCTTAAACTTAAAAACATATTATCTAAAACTGTGAAACATGTGTGTGGTTCGAAATGAATGCCTCAGAAGTTCATATGAACTTAGCCTAAAGGATTCATATTCGTATCATTTATTCACCTTTTGACAAGGTAACATGCACTTGACAATTCGAGGATTGACAACATAATTGACCGAGGGAGCGAAGCGTCTTAGTTTCAAGATTGGCCAAAAAAAGTGCCGCTCCTAGAGTGCCGGCAGAAGTGAAAACTTGAACAATTATGAGATATTTATATACAGAGGTGTCGGTAATGGTAGCAGTGTTGCGAGTTCAATGGTTTTTTCCCATCTCAAAAAATGCCCAACGCGCCTAAAGAAGTTTTCACTTCAAAAATGTTTTTGTCCGTCTCTCTGTTCTCGCCTACAGGTCGCATTTTTCAACCGATTTTGACGAAAATTGTCACACAAGTTCCTTGATTTATTTAAATTTTTTAGTCAATCGATTGGTGGGAAAAGGGGCGTTATATATCGATGGATTTCAATCAAAATTGTGAATCGAAACGGGGGGGGGGGGGGCTTGATGTAGCGGTAAATAGGGACCAATGAGACTACGCAGTCCTCTCCCGTAGACAATAGATTCGACCTCCTAAGACCAAGGGAACGCTAGAAGGTCTACTGTTCTCACAGAACCACTAGTTTATATAAGTAGGTCATTTATATAAGTAATCGTCATAATATTAATATTATGTTTATTGATAAGTCTTTACTGCAGATTTACAGGACGAAGTTTCGCGAAAAATACAACACTGTAATTATTTTATAATCATAAATCACCTGATTTCAATGTAACTTATCAATTCAATGCCTTATTTTAATGCGTGTTTAAGTCGACATTGTAAAACACTAGCTTTTACCAATCATTATCCGTATTGATAATCGTTTTTCTTTGATGCATTATGGATGAATTAAAAGTGATAAGGTGTTATCAGAGAGTACATACATAGATAAAAGAAGTATGAGTAGTATTGTTTACTTTATTTTACCAGTTTTGTCAAATATATCTTTGTGATTGGTATTCGTAGATATTTTGTTTTACGACAAATGTGATCGTTAAATCGTTTGATTGGTGAATAAAACAATATTGGGTGTTGATGTGTGAGAAGTGAATAGTTGTAGTTCTTTAAAGGTTTTCATGTAAAATATGCTAGAGCTCTATAAAATTTGTAATAATTTTGAATAGTGATGGTCTGGTTGTTTCTCCATATAGTATAAATATGTATTTACAAAAAAAATGTATATAAGTATTCTATCAGTTATATGGTTCCCATAGAACTAGCTCTGTTTAGTTTGGGGCTAGATAGTGCTGTGTGAAATGTCCAGCAATACTTATTTTATTTATTTATTTAAACACATGTACCGTACTGTAAAGCGTTGGCAATCGGATAAGCATTCGTAGTGGAGCTTCACTACTTCGACGTGTGGCCGCTAGTATCATTTTATTATATACTAGCGGTCCATCCCGGCTTTAGCACGGATGGAAATTTATTTTATAAACGTTTTATTATGGCTTATTTTTTTACAAATCGTTTACATTATTGAAGTTTTCTTAGGGAACCCAAATTTTTTCTAGTAATAAATATAGCCTATGTAGGATAATGTATAGGATAATATAGCATTCTAATGATAAAATATTTTTTGAAATTGGACCAGTAGTTTTTGAGTTTATTCGTTACAAACATACATACATGTTTCCTCTTTATAATATTAGTATAGATTTACTCTCTTTGGGAAAACTTAAACGTACTCGGAGATAAACATAAAAAAGTTGCAGGCTATGTATTTCAGTTTTATGTGGTTTTATGGTTGTTTATGTGTCGATTTTTTAAATTTTACTTTACAGAATCTAAAATGTACAGAAGCGCGCCTGCGTCTCGACTTCTCTGTATGTTTTACGTCTTTTACGTGTTTTAAAGGGGCATTACGTTTCTATCTAGCCTGCATCTAAGGAGACGACCTTTTTTCAAATCCAATCAGTTTTACATAGCATTTACCTATTACCTCCATCCTACTGGCTATAGTTTACTTAACCTTATACATTTTATCAGAGCCAGACGCTTCGGTATTTGTACTAGGAAAATTCCAAACGGCTATGGAATTTAAAAAACTCGCAATCAAGCTGTAATTCTCGGTCGTTCAGCTAGCCATCGCATTCTTCTCGGTCTATCGTGAAAATGCGGCATGATGGCGCCTGTATTTCAGATATAGACAACATAATAGTTATAGATGCTATAGAACCTAGATCAGGGGTAGTGAACATGTTAATATATTATTATGTAGGTAAGTATATTCTTTTTACACCTCGGCCAATATTCCATTAAGCAATTATCCTCTCCAACCAAAGGTTGTCTGGAAGAGATCCCTTTGTTTAGCCATAAGACCGCCCATAAGAGATGTAATGACTTACATTTATTTAGTTTTAACTTTTTTGTGTCTAGCTTGTAATATATAATAAATAATTTCCATGCATTCTTTAATGTGTTCAATCATTTTGCAACAAATAGATAAAATCTGGTAAGCTACCAACAACACTGCCGCAGTTTGAGCATCCTTATCCTAGGCTTCTTCTTATTTGTATAGACACCCTTTATAATTTACGGCCATAATGGCCGCCTGTGTGAGTCCGCTTAATCCTGCAGTAGACTTATTTGAGCAGACGGTGGAAAATTTATGTTATATGCAGCGAGAATTTTACCAACCATATTATTTTTAATTGGTCCTTATATTTTAGTACACATCAGTTTCAAGTTACCGTGACAAATTAAAATATTCATTGAATATAAAGTTATTTACATGACTGAAATACAGAAGAAACAGTTGAATCATCCAAAGACCGTTGCAAACGATCTATAGATAGCTCAACTGCTCCAGATCACTACCAGGCGGAAGTGTCCCCAAGCACTGGCTGCATTGTTCCACTGAATTGCAATGCTTATGCATTGACCCAGATAAACGTCAGCTCTCGGATAACACGACTCTTCGATCAGACGCCCAAATATTCATTTGTAAATTAAAATGACACAGATCATTTGAATCGTTAATTTTACCGCCTGTACCTCAATCAATTAAACAAAGCTGGTTATTCTTTATAACTAATTATTATTTTCACTACCTACACGACAATACGATTTACAAGAAAGGCATCTCATAGCGGAAATGCGTAGTTAAACAATCCAACAATCTCTCTGATATCTGATATGAAACCAAAATACAGGAAAAACCAAATTCCTGCGAGTATTTTTCTCGTAAATGGCTTTGATTCTATCTCAGTGCAATGAATCTATAAAAAATTGTATACCGAATACAAAATGCTACTGAAAAGGCTCACAAATAAACTAACTTCGAGGTCTCTAACCGTAAGCCAGGACGTCATCGAGACAGTCGATGTCCTATCCTGTACTTAAATGTACACAACCCCTATAGAAGTATAGGGGGTGTGGGAGCTTTCGTTGACACAGGGTAACGAATTAGCCAGGACGCTCTGTATAGACTAGCAAAGGGGAAATCTTTAGTTTCGCTATTAATATAGATCTACGGCGATATAGCAGTTCCAAAATACATTTTTTGGAATTGTTTTATTTATCAGTCCATTTTGATCCTATTTAGGATATAAAGGCTCGATTGAAAATTATGCATTTTCTCTTCACTTAAACCTTACTGTACAGACTGAAATTTAAAACTAAAAAACTTGGTGACAATCTAGATTATGTAGGCCAAATCTTATTTAGTTTGGACGTAAACTATGAGGTTGTGCAATTGTTTTGAGTAACCGCTTAAAACCAGGTGGGTCATAGCTTGTGCCATCCACTCAAAAATAAACTATACGATTTCCATAGATACTATGTATATTGTAGGTTCACTATTCTAAATCCTAAAGACGAGTCTCCATTTTCAGAACGAACGGGCGCTCACAGTGACCTTAATTACTCGTAGATCAAACTTAGGCACTTTAAAATTATCTGTCTCCTAGCCTCAAAGGTTTACTGAAACACAACTCTTCTCAGGGTTAAACTCGCCTTTGTACATGTCCTCTATTTCTATACTTTTTAATGTATTTTCTTGCACAGGTATTTCGTATTGGTACATGGAGTAGTCTAGCTGGCTACTTTTTGTACTGTGTATAGACAGCACCGTCGAAATTGATAGCTCACCTGGCTCGACGTTCCTGCATTATTTACTGGATCAATTTGAAATTCCCCGTACCGTAAAGGGTTGGTTGAATTTTACGAGTAAACTTTGTTCTTTGTGAAAATGCACGTTGATTTCCGCGCAGCAGTTTCATAGGTTGCATTTTCATTTTCCATTCAAGCCAAATATAACTAAAGGCGTCATAGAGGAGTCTTATATTTATAGGAAATGTTATTTAATTATTTAGCTGTTAGTGGTCCACTTCTGCACAAAAGTTCCCTTCCCTTGATCCATTGAAAGTATAAAAGCTCAACAAGAAGCAAATCTCGTTATTTTCGTATTGTAAGGTTCTACAAACATTGTCTTAGGTAGAATATTTTATAACATGAATTTAATAGCTTCTTTCGGGAATGCAAGCTGAGTAATATTTGTTTTGCTTGCATTAATGTATTTTAAAAACAGTGCATTAGCACTGCACAAGTTTGGAGGCTGTTTTTAAAAATTTAAATGAGGGTTTACCAACCCCCCACTACGAGTATTGTTATAACACAATGCCGTCTGAGTGTACAACCGTCGGCAAAGTTTCGTATTCAATATCCTGTTTGCAAGACTACTGTGTGAGAGCGTGTGGAACATTGTATTGTTTCTCGTAAAAGGGAGATCTGAGTTCAGGAAGCTTGACTTTTATGTATAGTAGAAAAAAATATAGAATATTTTTATTTAGATAGAATATGCGTTCAAGTATTATCATATTGTTACAAAAATAAATTGTTGCGCTTTCCAAAGACCTATAATTTTCTTTATCCCTAAATAAGCATCGATGCTGTTCTCAAAAAGCTAAAAAAATTAAGCTAATTTCACACTACTATTTCCAATAATCACCTACTGAAGCATAAACATTTATTTAATAAGTTAATAACAAAAGTATTCGAGAAATCTTAAAATCGAGAGCAAATGATAACGCATTTAGTTCGCCGCTTCGCCTAACGACAGCTGCCCGCCCAGTCTCGACGCGTTCACCGCATAGGGCGGGCGACTACAGCCTTCGCTACACCGGAAGCGCGTGTTGCGGTTCTTGTTTACACTTGCCGGTTAGTAAATATGTAGCTTTATAGCAATAGTTAAACGTACGGTGGATTCGTGTTTTGTATAAACTTTTCTTTTGCGCTAAATAAACTCGCGACATAGCGGTGACTCATGCATTTACTGTAAGACGAAATAAGTATATCTGTAATCAGAATTTGTGTTTTGTGTAATTATTCTCTTGTATTTTGCATCTAGCCTACTGGTAATGCTTGTTTATCTCTGATGAAACGGACGCGTGGATTTTTAAGAGCTTCTTACTTGATTTGTATCTTATTTATTCGAGTCATCAGTATAATATACGCTGACAATATTTAGTGGTCACATGTGTTTTATAAGTTACCATACAATTAAATGTTTGGATATTGTTAATTGCAGATTATTTTGCGTAATAATGGCAGTGCTCATAATAATTTTTAATACCTAATATTTTTTGTCTACGATACAAGAACGGGTACATCCATTTGAAATGAGTTTGTTATTTTGTGTTCTTAAGGTATTCATAATAGGCACTGTGAGTTGCGAGTTGAATTTTAAATGTTGTGTAAAAATATACACGTAAAATTACCTGCAGACGGAGGCACCTAAGTTTTAAAAGCTGTTTTATGTTTACCGTTTTGAAATTTCTGATACCCTCTTATACTCCGATGGGACTTTTAAAATCATCCCAGCTGCTACCAGCTAATATTATGGACGCATTTTTAAAAAGTTGGAAACAATTAACAACAATTTAGATTATAATTTATGCACATAGCCAATTAAAATGGGACAGTTGTTATTTTTGTTTGACGAGAGCCCGAAGCGAATTACTGTAATCTCACAACACAGGCTCGCCAGATACCTAGTGTGAGAAACAGAGCTACGTCATGTATTCTGCTCAAATATGCTACATGCCACATAAAATTGTCATCTGGTCACTGTCATATGTTAATTTAGGCTAACATTTATGTAACCTATATTTACCAAACATTTTTAAGAATTCAATAAACTAGTGGTTCGCCCCGAACTGAGATCTCGCCTTTTTTGGGGTATAAATTTCAGTTATTCTAGATTTTAGACTAGACTTTTGCCTGTATTTGTGTCACTAAAGCTACACGCATACCAAATTACACCACTATGGGGTCACTGGTGTACCCTGTGCATTTTGTCAGAGTTCAGTTTTTATTATGGCTAGATAATTACTCAAAAACTATAAGGACTTTACTAAAAATAAAAACGGAGTCTAAATTCATGCATGCACCTATCATTTTGTGTCCCATTTGACCTAATAGTCTCATTTTTTTTTACCCCTTTTAAACCCCAATATCTCAACAACCCCCTAACATTTTAAGCTCATTTAATCACACCAAAATTGTGCCATCACTACCTATATATCAAATTTTACGATGATCGGATCAACGCCTCGAAAGTTATCCTCGGACAAACAAACATACATACAACGCCGATTTGCCAAAGTTGATTTAGTTGATTTCAATTATTCTTATAATGTCTGTCTCATTTTTAACAATGACTTAAAATAGCACTTATGTCCGTCATAGGTTACTTCGGTGTATTCTATCCTACCTGAATGCACATTTTATGCGCCTTATCAGTTTTTCTTGTAACAATAATATCAACGTTATCGGTAGCGACCTTTTGCAGAGACAATAGGAAGTTAATTCTTTAAACTTGCGCATTCATCATGGTTGAGTAACTATATGATAAGTCAATTGTAAATCCCATTTTTAAATCTAGCGACTACATAATCTCTTGATATTTGGATGAAGCATAAAATAAGTCCGATGGTCATCATTAAATTATGAATAAAAATTAAATAATAGTTTTAATAAAACCCACTTATCCAACGTCAAGTCTTATGTGGAGAGATAGAGAATCCATATTATACGTATTTGGAAATTACATTATTTATTTACCTAGGAAAACCCTTTAAATACCTAGGAACCTTAAATCGCGAAATTACCGTGCCAAAATCCGGTTGTCATACAAGAATATTCCCAATCCTCTTCCTCGTTTGATCCATATTGTTTCCATTGTTACAACAAAGGTTGCTTATCAGTTTCATTCAGAAACAGAACTATAGAACTCTTCATTCTGTCAGACTGACAGTTATCATTCAAACGCGGCTGTACATTGACGTGCAGTACTATAATATTTTGCAATAATTTTACTCGAATTTTGTAGAGCTCTAGATAAAAAAATTGTTGAGGAGAATTTTGTTTTGATTAGTTTATTTTAAAGTAGTTTAAGTGACGTTAAAATGTTGTCCGTGAGATCGTTTGAAGATAGGCTGTACAACTTCAAGTCTTTGAAGGAAAAGTTCGATCAGCCAAAGCTCAGGTAATATTATCTACTGTGTGTCGATTGGGAATAAGTCCGAAAGACCCGTTGAAACCTTTTCTTATGGGAAAATAATAAAAGGTCTAAACATTTTTTATTAATTTAGTTTAAAATAAAGTCTGTGAATGCTAAATAAGAATATTGACATCAATTGTTATTTTCCAATAATATTTCTATGAAAAATTTCACAAATTAAAATCTTTTTATTATTTTCTTCATAACATTTAGTTCCCTTACCATCCAGGCTTTATTGAAGGGATTATACCTCAAAAAAATGACCATTGTCTTGATGGACCTAAGTTATTTCCATATACTTAATGACGATTTTATACTAAGCCTAATGGTACAGCTTAACTACCCATCGTATTGTAACTTTCTTCTCTACATCAAACCCTTTGTCTCAACTCTAGAGTGGCCCTGCTAATGCGGTAAAGCTGGTCTTACTCTACTCGCATCTTGTAAGTACTTATGTTGTTTTTTTTTAATTGCAGGCTCGGTGGTGGTATCCAGCGAAGCGCTACGCATGCCGATATGCCACACCGTGGAAGCACCATTGCCGAAAGGTAAATATTTTCAGTTATAGTAAGACAAAGTCTTACTATAACTGAAAATAATATTATACTCACGTCCAGTATATACCTATATAGAGTCCTCCTCATCGATTTCGATAACGGCGACCCTAACAACCTATACCTATTTAAATTTAAAGAGAATGCTATTAAATTAAATTAACCTACATTTATATTTAAATTCCAGCGTAAGGCCTAATATGGCCCTATATAATAATAGGAGTCACAATAGAGTTGGCCTGCTGCGTTTGTACATATCGAGTGTACGAAGTCGGTTTTCTCTGAAAGTTTTAATGTAATTATAGATGATAGAACGCCAGGACGACCTTCGTGAAGCAAGCTCCTCCCAACCTGCGGGATCAATAGCGCAGGCATTAAGTCTTCAAGTCATAAGTCATTAAGTCTTTTTGACACACCTTATAGTGCAGATGTTGACCACCATGCTTCCGCTTACCTTCAGCCATTTCTGAGGAAAATACTGCCTTGGGTAAACGGTGATCTTCCATGCGTAGGACATGTACACACCACCGGAACTGTCGTTGCATAAGGAGAGCTTTCATGGCATATGTACATTCCGGAACGAGGACGCAGAACCTAGGTGTTAGGCACGTGATTCAGTACTGAGATTTGGAAAGCCCTTCTCAATTATAAGGAATGAGCTTGTCTAGCATATATTACGTAGAATTAAAAAAAATGCAACCTTCTAGTAGGTACTGAAGCCCAAATTCATGGACTTTAGCATACTTCCCGTTCTAACAAAAGGCTCGCAAACTTGAGCTAGAGGGCAATTGAGCGCAGTACTAATTGTGCGCATCCGTAACATCATACCTGCTTCTGAAGCAAAACCGTCGATGTTAGAGACTTGATGTAAAGATCTCGCGAGTCTCCCATAAAACCAAAAAATATTATTTGTAATCTTTGACTATCAAAATAGTGCCACAAAAGAATAACCACTTTACTTGGGCTTCAGTTTCATTCAAACTACAGGTAACGGGGGTTCATGTAAATTGGTTGAGTAGAAATTGCAGTTATTCAGGATTTCAGACTTTTCCCTATATTTGTATCATATAAGCTACACGCATACCAAATCTCAGCTTTGTGGGGTCACTGGTATACCCAGTGAATTTTGTCAAATTTCGGTTTTTATTATGGCTAATTACTTATAAACTAACACGAACTACACGGTTTAAACTTAAAATAAAAATCGGGTCGAATTGTACTCACAAAGACCTTTTATTAGACGTGCCATTTAACCGGATAGTCTCATTTCGTTTTTATTTTACCCCTCTTGAACCCCAATATCTCAACAACCCCCCCACATTTTTAGCTCATTTAGTCACACCAAAATTGTGCCATCTCTATTCCTACTCACTGTATATATACATATATATCACTATACCTATATACCAAATTTCACGATGATCGGATAATTCCTTCGAAAGTTATCTTCAAGCAAACAAACATACATACAACACAAAGTAGACGTTTAGAAGTTGAAGTTTAGAGATCTCGCTTCGCTCGATCAACTATTAGAGGAATTCTGCCGTAGGTTACTAACAAATCATAATAAGTATAGTTTAGTTAAAACTCTAAAAACGTCTCTAAATACATATTGACTTAATTGCAGAAATAAGAAGAGCAAAATTTAAATCAAACTTAACAATGTAATTTCTGAACTCCTGTTTGTAACTGTGCTTGTAACTCTATTATCTAAAAAAACATTCGTGATGGAAGCAAGTCAGCGCTGGAAGTAAAAGTGGGACTGGTAATTAACGGAACGGTCACTGGGTGTGATCTTATTTCAAATTATTACTAAGCGATAAGGCTTATATTAGATGCACAACATTTAAAGATTGACGCAAGTTAAGTGCACCGCTTTTTGCATCAGTTTTGTATGACACCCGTAATCTCTGGGAAAGCCACAAAAAAAATACAGTAAGCCCACTATATCCCTTTTTTGTGGACTTCGTCAGATTTCTTACTCAGTTCACAGATCGTGAGAGTATCTCTAATCCTACAAGAAATTATCACAATAAAACAGTTCCAAGTCCAATTTATTTAAAGCAGTACATATATTTTTAAGTTTTCATTTTGCAATGGTACACTATACCTGGTACCCATTTTTTAGATAAATAGTTCTGATTTAATTACACAAATAGGCGTTCCAGAAAATAACATAATATAAGGATACGTTTTAACTATATAACTCACACAGTATTGACACGATTCGACATGTGTGTGGCGTAATAATTTTAATCTGTATTTCCTCTCGTTTAACCTTACAGCATAAATGTACCGTTAAATTAGCAATTTATTGTAGGGTCGTTGGCTCCAGTATTTCACAGAATTGTTATGCCTACTGTAGGTAGATTTTTTCCGCGTAAAACGCTGCCATTTAGTGTGTGACCTGTTTGTAACCATTCTGTTTATTTTGATCCAGTGCGAACAATATCTACAGTTTCAAACTATGCAAGCTTTTCCTTATAGCTAACAAGTAACTTTAACAAAAATATAACCGACTTAACCAAACTACTGAACTAATTTTGATGAAATTTCTATGGGGCCAGCATGAAAGTATATCATATTATATAAAAAAAAATCCAAATCGGTTGATAAATGACGTAGTTCTTAGGTAGAAACATAAAACCGAATTGCATCCCTATAAAATTTGATGGTTGCCTTCGATTTTTTGGAATCCCATCATCAGATCTTGATTTGGTGCCGATGGGACCACCTGGGAAGATCCTTTTAAACAAAATTGAGAACCTCCTCCTTTTTTCTAGTCGGTTAAAAACGGTTGTAAAGTATTAAATAAGTAATTAATACTTTTGTTTAAAATAAATGCTCAGAATACAAACAAAACTTCTTCTCGTTCTTTCTTTATTCTAAGGGTACTTAGTTATCAGTGTACTTGTTTAGGTGTGAAGCGGCTAAACACTATAGATGCTGTACTTTTACCCGTCCCTTGTCTTGCCCCAATTATTTAAGCTAATCAAAGCAAGCAAAGTTCAATTGTACAACTAATTAGTATGATAGAAAGCTGCCAGTCAACTAATGACAGGAACAAATAAATATTTGACTGATGATTATAAACGCCTGTCCATCGTTTATTTATTGTTATTCATTGGCAGAGTAGTAGATAAAGTCTAAACTTAGTAAGGACCCTGTATGAATACTTTTGCTTGTTTCCTTAATAACAATGTTTGCAACAGTTTTAGTTCAGTTATTGTAATAATATGGAAGGTTTTGAACAGTCCAAGGAGCGAGATGGATATACGTCTGTTCCTATGTGGATAAACCTAGTAAAAGAAAGTAACAAAGCAATAATCATCACATAGTTTTGAAAATAAACTCGCTGTTGGCACTTGTAGACTCCATAAAGTTAGTAAATCGTTTAAAGGGCAAGGTGTATGCTTTTATAACAAACTCCCAAGGGATGTACAAATATTGACAATTAACAAATTTAAAAACGTAATTAGACAAAATCTTTATAAAAAAGCCTACTTTAAAATATCGGATTATTTAGATGATAGAGAAGCCTGGCATTGCAATTTCTCCAACTCGTTCAAAATGTTACAATTTAGACGTAATTTATTTTCTTTATTGTATATATTCTAAAAGGATCATTAAAAAAACAACCAGCCTTGTTTCTTGCCTTTCTTTCCTGGCTTGGTCGCGAAGGAACAGGCAGTAAAATTGACGTTTCAAAGTGATCCTCGAGATTTTAATGAATAAAACATTTTTGACTTTGACTTTTGACTTTTGAATATTGCTCAGAATGTTTAACTCGATGGAAAGACGCCTGACAAAGGTTGCCCTTGGATGCAGGCCGCACAAAATAAGTTACTGTAGATACCTATGGGGGGAAACCTATAAGTCTTGGCTGATGGGATGATGATAATGGTAACTTAATTCGACTAACAAAACATCCATTGTGTTTGAATCAGACCAAGAATAAGTAGTATCCTGTTTGTATCAACTCAATTGAGTTTCTACCGTACCTCCTTTAGAGAATAATAGAGAATAATAGAACTCATCGTCGTGTACGGAAGTTTCTATTCAGTTCCCAGTTCTGTTCAAAGTTCCAATAAAGTTGCAAATATGGAAGAGCTATGTGGCAAATATGCGTTGCCAATAGAATAGCGTCGTGAGGAAACCAGCATGTCCACGAACCAATAATTCGAAGACATGAAACAAACCTTTTTATAATGACCTGAATACTTACGGGTTGGTGACCCATGGGATAAGTATTTAGTGCATTATAAAACATTATATCAGTGCCCTGCTATTCTCTATCGTAGTTAACCAACAATTAGACAATTTGAGAATCTCCGTCTACATTTTTTTTATTAGCTCTTTCGGCTTTTGTTTAACTACAGCCATTGAGACCTATTACGACCGCCACTTGTGATTGTGTCGCCCCTAGTTCCTGGGGGCGTTCAAAGTTCACCACTAAGCCCTACAGCTATTAGAAACTAAAGGATACTCTTAGGCGTACTATACTTTTAGCTCTTCCAGGCTAAGGATGTGTTTGCCCAGGTGAATGCTACGTTTATGCATTGGTGGACCACACTCGCCTAACAGATTATTCTGCCGCCTCATTGCAGAATCTGCAGGTTTATGTCTCGTATAGCCCTAGCTTGAATATGTGCTCTCGTCTACATATTTATAAGCCTGTATATAAATCTCTGACTCACGCAAAATGGTCAAAAAGTACTGTTTCTTATATAAGCTTTTTCTCTTTCTTCCAGGTTGGCGGCATTGCAGGCAGCTGGTGCGAATGACTGGAGAGCGAGGGTTTGCAGACTCAGTCCTGAGAAAGAAGACTCGAAGGCTATAGAGCGGGCGAAGAACAGGATTAATGTGAGTACACAGTAATTCCCAGAACCTACCGATAGGACTAAAAAGAGGCTGAGCTTTTAGGTTGGTTTGGCATGCAGAAAGGTTTTGAGACGGCAACGCTTTACGTAACAAAAATAAAGGTTTTGCGGCGTTATATCCGCAGATAGGGTTGTTAGGTCCTACAGGATGTGAGATAAATTTGAGATTACTTTCAACACTTGTAAAGTCTCTAAAAATTACAAAAATTACAGGACAAGGTGTACGCTTTTATAACAAACCCCAAGGGATGAATTAACAAATTTAAAAACGTAATTAAACAAAATCTTTATAAAATAGCCAAAATATCGGATTATTTAGATGATAGAAAAGCTTGAAATTTAAATTGCTCCAACTCGTTCAAAATGTTACAATTTAGACGTAATTTATTTTCTGTGTTGTTATGTATTGTAAAAGGATCATGAAAAAAAAACAACCAGCCTTGTTTCTTGCCTTTCTTTCCTGGCTTGGTCGCGAAGGAACAGGCAGTAAAATTGACGCTTCAAAGTGATCCTTGTGATTTTAATGAATAAAAATATTTGACTTTGACTTTACACAGCCGGACAAATTTGCACTCTAGACAGGTAGACAGCACATGTACAATTGGAATACTTAATGTTTAGTAGCATTTTCTAACATAAAAACACGTTTGAGTGCATGTTTAAGAACTAATAAAACAAGCGCGTTGTTATTTGTTAAAAAAATCTAAATTTTTTTTAAAAAGTTGCCTAGACCGCGGTAAGTATTCTCGCGTATTCAACGCAATTCCCATCATCCCGTGACATTCATACTACACGTTGAATTAGCGAAGCCTGAAGCTTTCATCGCCCCGTCTAAATCTAGACAAAGTCAAGGGCTCTAGTCGTAGAAGTGGCCACATCTGTCGACCTTGCATCGCTTTCACGCCGCTATACAAAGTACACTGGTATAGCTGGGGTGTAGATTTATAATACCGCATACCTGCAGTGCACTTTAGCTTCGCCGTTTCAGTGACCGGATGGAAATCTCAAATGTCATGTTATATATATGACCTGCCAATATCTTTATTTTAAGTAATGAGCACCAACATAATGTATTAAATATTAATAATACATATCGAGAGTAAAACCAAGTGACGTTATAATTATAGGTGTAGACCATAGAAATAGGAGTTAGATTTTTTCCCCGAACTCTTTAGTGTACAACATGCAAATAAGTGGCGAGCGAGTAACATAATACAAATAAAAAGCAGATTATTACTTATTAATTAATCAATATTTACAAAGAAATATTAAATGGTCATTAAAATAAATAACATGCAACCTATAACCTAAAAATAATACAAAGTTACGGAAAAAAACAACATAAAATATAAAAAAATCTAATTACAATTTGTTATTGTAATTAATTATAATTTGTTAAATTGTTATGTTGTTGACTCTATCATAATAACCTATTTATAAATACGTGAAGAGAAAACTTTGCACTTATCCCTTAGTAAGCTTATTGCGCGCACGGAGGAGTTTATATGCGAGTGGCGAATGCGAAAACTAAGCTTTAAAAAAATATAATATTAAGGTCGAATTCAACCACTAGCTGTGCACTTCCAACTATTAGTCCGTTTAAAGGCGTGGCATCAGTAAAGTGTACTTAAAGATCAAATGCAAAAAAAAGATGTTGTTTTTTTAAATACTCAACAAAATATGTCAAGTTAAATTAAGTTTTAATATGATTTAATAAAAAAGTGGGTGTGTTAGTTTGAATTTTGTAGAAGTAGTTGTGAATGTATTAGTCCTTAGTTTTTTCTCGATACTATAATCTACACTAATATTATAAAGAGCAAAGATTTGTTTGTTTGTAACGAATAAACTCAAAAAGTACGGGTCCGATTACAAAAATTAGTTCACCATTACAATGCTACATTATCCCTTAGTAACATTACTAGCTCACCCGCCGAACTTCATACCGCCGTGACATGAATATGACGCGGGCTGCCAATATATGTATAGAATTGTCAATCGGCCATCATTAGCTACATCTATGTAAGAGAAAGTGAATTTTCGTCATAATTTTTTTTTCGTGGTTTCGTTCTAATCATCAAAATCAGTCCAACCGTTCTTCAGGTATGAATGGTGTAACTAACCCGACTTTGTTTTATTTATGTATATAAATATAAATTATAAAGAATTAGGGATCCATACTAAAACTTCAATAAGTTACCCAAGGTGTAAAAAAATACCTATAAAATGTATTTCATCGCATACGCTGCGGAAACTATTGATGATAGAACAAAAAAATTATCTATAATATTAAAAAACATATCAATATCTACTAAATATTCCCGATACTATGCGTCCAACTATAAATTATAAAAATAAATAAATATGGCTGGACATTTCACACAGCGCTATCTAGCCCCAAACTAAGTAGAGGTTGTACTATGGGAACCAGATAACTGATAGAATATTTTTGACGTTTCAAAGTGATCCTTGTGATTTTAATGAATAAAAATATTTGACTTTGACTTTAATACTTATATACATTTTTTTTTGTAAATACATACTTATAATATATAGAGAAACAACCAGACCCGGAACAAATGTCAGTAGATCATGCAAACATTTGTTCCGCGGTGGGAATCGAATCCGCTACCTCCTGCGTCTCAGCCGGCTATACGCCCACTGCACCACGGAGGTCGTCAATATTGTAGTTATGTAACTATAACTTCTTTTTTACATTTTAAAAGTTGATAGAGATGCCGACCAAAATCAGACCATCTTATCCATACCTTTATATCACGTTTACCCAAAATGTTTACAAAATAAATGTCCACCCATACGAAGTTGAGACGGGCCCCTAGTCACTGATAACTATATATCTGCAAAAGCTCCGATACCTAAGTTCCGTATATCTATGTATATCTATGTATGAACACTGTTTAGTTTGAAAAATATGCGAAACCATGATAAACCATGGTAATAAAATAACAAAGGGAATCGATCTGACAGATCATAATGGCTACATCAAGGCCGCGAAGCAAGTGCTGGTTCGTGATATCTCTACTGTTCACGCGAACTCGATATTCTATGTTTATGAACATACCTTTATAATAAAATTGTAAACACTATTAGAAAAGAACTAATTATAGTAGTGAATAGGTAGATTTAGAGGCAACTGTGAATTGCGGCAAACGAAGATTCGTAACACGGAGACAGGCACAGGAATATTAAATCAGCTCTGCCCTTAGGAGCCTTATTTACTTATGAGACTACCATTTCCTTCGAGTTATTTCCTAAATAAAATGTGTTTAACCGTTAATTTTAAGAAAACTCATAAAGAGTTGGAATCTTGTTGCATACTTAGCATCTCAATAGAACGTGGAGCTTTTGTACATAGTGGCATATAGAAGAGCTATATGTGGCGGAGACCCAAAGTCTCGAACACCGCCGTAAAGTTGCAAGCCTATCGATCTTTTACAAAATACAATTTGTGGAATGTGCCCAGGAACTGTACGATCTGATCCCGCCATCCCCTTTACATCAAAGGAAGCTGGCGTACGGCTCAGTACTTTCCGTACCTAGTTGGTATACCACCCATTCGCACACACCGTTTTGGTTCTACATTGTTGATGCATACAGCTAAGATATGAAACACTTTACCGTCGGCTGTTTTTCCTAAAAAATACAATCCGGACCTCTTTAAGGTAAGAGTGAATAGGTTTCTTCTATATGTTCGTGCTTAATTTTAGACCACATCATCGCTTACCATCAGGTGAGATAATGTCAAACGAACATCTATCCAAACAAAGAAAAAACTTTGCATACGTTATGCATTATTGTAAATCCATGGAATGATCCTTGAAAATTATTAGTTGTTCTCTGAGAGGATGGTACGAGTATTGATGTAGCTCTATTCCATCAAAAATGTTGTCCCAGGCACTACATTTGCTGCGTGATTTACCCAGCCAAAGCTTAAACTTGCTGTTTAAAATCATGTTCATTCGGTAGTTGTTAATATTTAGTTATTAAATTATAATGAAGGTCTTTGCTTATAAAATTCCATTAGCACTTACATTTTACTGCCAAAACTAAGGACGTCTTGCGCAACGATACCTAATCGTATTTAGTGCCTCAATTGGAGACTTGTTAAATCATACAAACACGTCAAATTTAAACATGTTCAGTCGCTAATTACGTTTAGGGATCGTAGTGCAAGCCGAGCTAAGAGTTTTCAAGAAATAAGAAGTTATCATTTTAACGTTTAACTCGTTTCGTGCCAAATGATGCGGAAAAACATGGTATTCACATAAAACGCAAAACATCCGCATTAAGCATTCGGGTAATTAAAATAACACCCCTCAAACGAGGGTGTGACTAGCGTGCAAATATTTTAATATGCATAAGTTTTCAAGGCCTCTTAATTTGGTGGACAAATTTTGTCATGTTATCTGTAAGGATTTGGTTAAACTTAGAAATTTATGTTATACTAGCTGACCCGGCGAACTTCGTACTGCCTTGACATGCATTTGACGCCGCCGGTAGAATTGTCAATCGGCCATCATTAGATGCATCTATGTATGAGAATATTAATTGTGTTCATATTTATTTTTTTACGTGAATTTTTCCTATATTGTAATAGTTATTCTGCTATTTGTGGCGGATACTAATCCAAGAATCCAACACATCAAAGATCATCAAAATCGATCAACCCGTTCTTGAGTTATAAATGGTGTAACTAACCTGATTTTACTTTATATATAATATAGATTATATTCTCACTTGTACAAAACTGATAAATATACTCTAACAGAAGTTGCACTACTTTAATATTCCGTTTCTACAAAACCAAAATTTTAAATACACAACGTTCAATCAAATCCTTTTAAAATAGTTGATTTGGAAGAATTGTTGATATAAAATTGTAGATGTTTAGGGATTATGTGTTAGGACTACGTAAATGTGCTTGATCAAATTAATGTAGATAATTATAATCTGTTTGGTTTAACACAAATCTTCCATAAACTAACGAGTATCATCCCACTAATATTATCACGTCGTAATGGCTGAACCGATTTTAATGAAATTTGAAAAGTACGTAGATTATAACCTGGATTAATACATAAGCTACTTTTTGTAGACAAACCGTTCGTGCGAAGCCGCTGGCGGAAGCTAGTATAAGTATCTATATCGAAACACGATTTATGTGAAGACATACATGTTCACTATAAAATTATCGTCTTTTAGTTGAACAACAAAACAATCCCTATATTTTTTTATTAAAACCGTAGCTTCCGTTTTAGCCGTCGGCGTCGTGCTATTAAAAAGATAACTAACTCGGTCACTGACCCATCGTCCAATGTCACGCACGTGTCATAAAACTAAATTACCTTCCATTCGAAAATGAATGCGTCTATATCACATGATTTTTCCCTAGTTTACTTCAGCTACTTCCACAGCATTATGGCATACGGTATACTGCTGTGGGGGAGTGCTGCAGATATAAACACCGTTTTTGTGTTTTTGCTGTTCGTGCAATTTATAATATGGGCCCCAGAGAATCATTACGCAATAAGTTTAAAGAAATAAATATTATGACATTCCCTTGTCAATACATCTATGAAAATCTAATGTATGTTCACAAAAATATTAATTTGTTTAAGAAAAATAGCGATAATCATAATTTTAATACTAGAAATAAAGATAAACTCGCTGTTGCCACTTGTAGACTCCATAGAGTTAGTTAATCGTTAAAAGGGCAAGGTGTACGCTTTTATAACAAACTCCCAAGTAATGTACAAAAATTGACGATTAACAAATTAAAAAACGTAATTAATTAAAATTATGAAAAAGCCTAATATAACGCATCGGATTATTTAGATTAGTGGTTCTCAACCTTTTAGTCATGAGGGACCATTTTACCAAATGTTTGTCTTGCCGGGGACCACCCAGTTGGTTTTCCTAAATTAAGGATTGTTTGATAAAGAAAACAAGCACAATTTTATAATTAGCACTAATTTATTTATTATTTAACTATTACTGTGGGAATGACGGTTAAAGTATCTACTGCTCAAGACGTAGGTATCAAATGAGCTCAAATACGACGGTATTATTAGGTAGGTACCTATATTTACATATACATCATAATCTGCTCAATTATACCAAACAATTGCATTGTCACCGAAATGACATGTATTCCCAACTTTGCCTCAATTGGTTGAGAATAACTGCTTTGAAATATTAAGTTGTCAGGTTTAGACTCGAACAAACAAACCTACCTACCTACATACAAACAATGCAAGTCAAATAAGGCTCGTTTTTAATTGCTCACTAAAACCTAACCTAACCTACAAAAATACTGAATTATGCATTATTTTCCGTTTTATAAAAAATATTATAAACTTTGTACACAGTACCTAATAAGAATAGAATAAAATAGTAATTACTTACCTACGTAGTATTTATATCTGGAGTAGTTATTTACTATAACTACCTTCGTAGACTAAGATTATTTGCTTTTTGCTGTCGAACTTTAAAAATTAAACCAAGTACTCAGTAGGTACAATACTCGTCACTCTCTCAAGGCCGCGTTATAAATCCCTACCGCTCATTACATCGTCGACGTTGCAAGTGAAGTGACGGACGATCGGCAACATGCGCGGCCGCGCCGCTAAAACAAGGAACGAAAGCCCCGCCCCCGCCCTCGTGCACCGCGTTTCGTCTTCGGACTCGTGCCGCGCGCGCTTTGCGCTCGCGGCTCGCGCTGTTTCGACTCGACTCATTACGTCACGCCACATATTATTAGGATGGCTTCGCGGACCACTTGGAATGCCTCCAGGGACCACTAGTGGTCGCGGACCACCGGTAAGAACCAATGATTTAGATGATAGAAAAGCTTGGGATTAAATTGTTCTAATTCGTTCAAAAATGTTACAATTTAGTCGTAATTTATTTTCTTTATTGTATGTATTCTAAAAGGATCATTAAAAAGAACAACCAGCCTTATTTCATGCCTTTCTTTCCTGGCTTGGTCGCGAAGGAACCAGTAAAATTGACGTTTCAAAGTGATCCTTGTAATTTTAATGAGTAAAAAGATTTTGTTTTGTTATTTTTAAAAACATCAGGGGCATAATATTTGCGAAACATGTGCATGTGATTTTTAGAATTAAGCTTTACTAAAAATGTTTTTTATTGGTGGAACATCACATCTATGTTTGCACAGTTTAATCGACGATTGAAAATCGAATAACTTTTTTTTTGACGACCTCCTTGGCCTAGTGGGTAAAGCAGGCTAAGATGCAGGAATTCCCGCCGCGGAGCAAATGTTTACATGATCTACAGATATTTGTTCTGGACCTGGTTGTATCTCTATATATAAAAAGTATGTATTTGCAAAAGAAAGTATATAAGTAGTCTATCAGTTGTCCGGTTCCCATAGAACAAGCTTTGCTAAGTTTGGGGCTCGATAGAGCTATGTGAAATATCCATCATTAGTTATTTATTATTTAGTTTCTACTTTAATCGGTTAACTTTATGTTTGGGTATCCTGTACTGATATTGACAGTTCCCTTGTTAGATAACTTCGTTTGCTCCCTTTGTTTTCTTTGTCATCGATCACCCATTGTCGTTTTGAAATTGTTCGATCCAGCTAATGGCATAATATTACGTTAAAAAGCTTGTCAAAACAATACAGATTTACGTCAGTTTCCGTAAACCTTTTAGGCGAAGTACTTTAGGTCGGGGATAGACGGACAGCTTAAGCCTCAAACCTTGAGCTCTTTCAACGGCCGTTATTTGAAAATCGAAATGCGAATGAGTTCCCATCCTATATTTTGAAATATACTGCTTATTGTCTAGCTTTTTTAGGGTTCCGTAGTCGAACTCGGAATCCTATAGTCTCGCCATGTCCGTACGAGTATTTCCGACAGACAGCCGTTTTACTCGTAGATTTTTTGTGCTTTAGAGCTGAAACTTGGTATAAGTTTTTTTAAGGGTACCTCCCTTGTGGAAGTGGAGATTAAACATTTTTTTTTATTGAAACACAAAATTGTAAATTTTTCAAACGCATTCTCGATACCAATCCATATGAATCCATATGACGTCGGTTAATAAATAAAAAGGTAAATACTTTAAATAATATTATAAATTTCGTTTTCACAACTAAACGGCTAAACCGATTTCAATCAAATTTGGTAAGTATACAGATAGATCATGATCGACATTGGGACAAGCTACTTTTTACCCGACTGCTCAGGAGGGTAAGGTTTTTACAAACCACGCGCGCAAAGTCGCGGGCGGCAGCTGATAATCCAAATAATGGCCTTATCGACGTCCATTATCCCAAAGATCCCAGCAACCCCAATATGTTTTATGCTTGTGTCAATAGAATTTCCTCTATATATAAAGAAAATCGCTCCGTCATCGCTCTCCCTTCTGGCACTAATGTGCGGTAATAAAATCAATTGGGCGATATTTTTCTACCTTTACTGTTCTCACGGAAAATATAAGGGCAAATATCTTTTCAGTTTTCTTTATATGTGTACGGGGTAATAGTTATGTGAACATTTTGCTATAAGGGTACCAGAGTATCAGGCAATTTTGAAGATTTTCATAGTATTGTTTTATTATTTTTGATAAATCACACTTAGAAGTACTTTAATAAATAAATAAAATAATAAATAAATAAATATTGCTGGACATTTCACACAGCGCTATCTAGCCCAAATTAAGCAGAGCTTGTACTATGGGAACCAGATAACTGATAGAATACTTATATACATTTTTTTTTGTAAATACATACTTATAATATATAGAGAAACAACCAGACCCGGAACAAATATCTGTAGATCATGCAAACATTTGTCCCGCAGCGGGGATCGAACCCGCTACCTCCTGCGTCTCAGCCGGCTATTCGCCCACTGCACCACGGAGGTTGTCAATATTTGTATAGTCATCATCAAACGTCTGAAGTATTACACAATTTTCGTATAGATATTTTATACTAATTACCTTGTTTTAAAATAGACTTAATGACCGAATCTTTTATACATTAAGCAATGCCTAAACATTGGGAAAATAAGAATTCATAAACTAGTTTTTTTTTATTTATAAGCATTAATAATTGGTTTTAATTTTTCTAATACTAATAAATATTACATGACCTAGATCCATTTTCACAGTGCTTTGTCTTTTTCACTGACAGACAGTTTCAAAGGTGATGGAAAGAGACAAAACACAGCCTAACTACACTAAAGTTACGTCTTATTGCCATGGTACTTAAAGAAAATAAGATATTTTTTAGTTTTTTATAATCTGGATAGATCTTCGTTTGTGCACAATCTCACCTGATGGGAAGCGATGATGTGGTCTAAGATGAAGCACGCAGATCTAGAAGAAACCTATTCACTCTTACCTTAAAGAGGCCCGGATTGTATTCTTTAGGAAAAACAGAGGACGGCAAAGTGTTGATATACGTCAGCTGTACGCATCAAGAACCTGGAACCAAAACATTGTGTCCGAAATTTTCGCGATCACTGTTCGTATTTATTGATTAAAACGGGTATTTATCGCGTATATACATTTTTTATTAGCTATCCGATTCCAACAGGCGACCACGCCTGTTGCAACACAGCCGAAACGTCGGAATAACAAACTTATGCGATAAATACCCGTTTTAATCAATAATTATACCACCCTTTGCTTGTTAATTCATCATAACCATTTTAAATAAACCATCATTACCATAATTAGCGAACGTAAAAATGTTTGCTAATTTTATTATAATTAAATTGGTATTTTAGGTTTATAGTATATAGGTGTGTTTTTAGTATTAGATAGATGCACCGCCGTCATGTGATCAATTATTATCCTGTCCATAAAAAGGTTTAACTTTTGAAACTATCATGGTTATTAACACTATTTGTACTAAAAACGGGATATTTACCATGATTTGTGAGTTCTTGAGTGTCCCGATATTTCGACGCAGTTGCATGCGCCATGATCACGGGTAAACTAAGGTTAAGGTTATCTGGAAGAGATCGCTTTTAGCGATAAGACCGCCCATTGTACTAATACTATTTGTAAAAATTATGTTCTGTATTTTACTTTGGTGTACAATAAAGAGTTATCTTATCTTATCTTTACTTAAACCAATGTCAGTTCCACAATTTCATACTAACAACCTTTGCATTAAGGTTATGTTGTAAACTAAACCTGTCATCCTAAAGTTCATCTATTTTTACCTAATAGCAGGGCTATTTATGTTTCCCAAATAACGCTCTGACCTTTCATGGCTTTAGTTTTAGCTTTCGACAAAGGTTAATCTGATGTTTTGTAAGGTCAGTGACTTCATCATTATAGCCTGTCCACAGCCTGACCACAGGTTTAGCGAAGTGTTTTTTTTAAATGTTATTTGTGGGGAAACAGGCTTACGGCCCACTTGATGGTAAGCGGTCACCGTCGCCTATTGACACCGGCAACACCCGGGGTATTGTCGATGCGTTCCCAACCCTGTAGAAACTGTGTAAAATGAAACTGAAAAATCCAGTGTAAGCACTAAATCAAACCAAGTAACATTTAACAGTGTTTATTTAAATAAAATGTTAACTAACTTTTAGTTTTAATTAATAATATTATAAGAGGTAAAAGTGACATTGCTTTTTTGGATGTAATGGGTTATCTTCGGTACTACTGAACCGATTTTGAAAATTGTTTCACTGATAAAAGCTGCATGTACTATAACTGCTATAGGCTATAATTTATTTTGATTAATATCTGTGCGACTCTACCATTTTTAACCTGTCTCAAAAATATTTTACAAGTATGAAATTTTTGTATGTTTTGATATTGTTACTCTCAAACGGACGGACTCATTTCAATACAGTTCCAGCTGGTGATAGCGAGATAGTTTTTAGCTATGTTTTGTAGAAATTAGTGTCGAAATTGTTTTTCATTTCATTTAATTTCATTTGACTATCATTCTAATTTTGTACCTGACATCTTTTCTACCTATTTTTTAAAATAAATGATTTTATGATTTATGATTCATTTTAGCAAATTCCAATATTATATTTTTTTTAATAACCTCGTCCTGATTTTACCTACTGCCGTGCCATGACACATCCCTTTACTATTCTCACGGTCATACAATTTTAGTTTTAATGCGATTTAGAAAGAAACCAATAACTATTAAATACGTACGATTAAAGACAATTTTGAAATTCATGTGCCCTTACTAGAGCATATCAAACCAGTACTCTGTAAACTCCGCATATAAACAATCCACTAGAGATTATTACTCCAGCAATTTTTACAGTTACAAGGCGATTTCCCAGCGCGCATTCTAAAATACGTAAATATCCTGAAACAATTACCAAAATACGTAATACTCGTACCGAAAAGAGTTTCCTCTGTATTTCGCGATGCGAGAAATTGAATTTACCTATGTACCCATGCTCCGCTCGCAGTTTTATTAGATCTAGAGTGCGCCATCTCTGTTTGCTGGCGGAAATTAAACTGCGCCGCGGGTGTAAATAAGTTTGGTGTAATGCCCGGGAAAACCGAAAATTGTAATATTTCGCGAATTTCGCTGCTAAAAGGTTGTTAGTGGAGGTTGATGACAAATTGCCTCGTCATTATCATCATAGCAGTACAGGACGTCCACTGCTGAACATAGGCTTCACCCATCGATTTTCAGAGCAACTGATCTTGTGCTGCCTGCACCCAACGGCTCCCAGCAACCTTTATCAGGTCGTCTTTCCATCTAGTGGGGGGCTGTCCTAAGCTGCGCTTTCCAGTGCGTGGTCTCCACTCTTTGGTTCGTCTACGAATCTCCTCATTTCTGATTTGATCGCGTAAAGAAACACCGAGCATACTTCGTATATTAATTAAGTCTATTTAGGTATATCGTAATTTGGTTTGACCAATAGAGAGCAACTGGCACATCATTTATTATATCTTGCTTTACTATGTTCTTGACAAGTAGATAGGTAGAAAATACTTTATAAAACATATAAATCGATAACGTAAATCTATGTGATACCTTATCATCTCTCAAACAAGCAAGCAAGTACCAGTTCATTCACGGTTTTCTAGCGATTTCCTTCTTGCCTTCATTAAGCCGACATTCTAGGTCGCATTTGACTGCATTATTCTAAAAGGCAGCGCGCACGCGTCCTCTTGCCGTACATGGCACCGTCGTAACCCTTGCCTTATAGAGAATACAGGCGATAGAGGTCGCTACTATCCGACTGCTTAAATATTCAGCTCTTATTCTAGTGTTAAAACTAAGCGTTGCCGCACACGGGCCACAAAACGCCGCCACCGAGCTGAGGACTGCATTTTTCGTACATTTTATATGAACTCGCCACACACGGTTGATGCCATTGGTTGCTGCACGCCACGAGACGCCGCTTCTTGCTTCGTTTGGTCGTGTGGCTGCCACCGACCAAAAGTGTAGGCAAAAATGTAAAAAAAGGAGTTGGCTTCCAGGTTCATGTGGCGGCGTTTTGTGGCAGTAGCGCGAGCTGGGAGACTCGTGTGCGGGGAGGCTAATTGTCTGACAGAACGGAGAAGGTCGAATTACACGATTTTGTTTTATCTTCTCTAGTTGTTCATATCATAATTATCATCTATCAGTCCCTGTAAACTCTGACACCAGTTGACCACTAGCACAAAAGAACTTATATCTAAACGGACGAAAATGAAGGCCGGCTTACTCAACGACCCTTAAACGTATTTAGCGACTAAACTAACGTTAAATGTTTAAATTTCACGTATTTGTATGATTTGACAACTCCTTAATTCATATTTAGCCACTAAATACATTTAGGCAAGTCACCCTCAGTATATCTCTTAATCTAAATTACTATTTTGCATTTATATTAAGAGGACAGCCTTTATCTCCAAAACGGTTTGATTGTACTGCGAATTTTCTATTTCTTATCTTACAAATTTATAGACATTCCTGCTAGATGGCCAATACTGGATCGCTTACCTCCTTGTTAAAGACGTATTTATTAAACTTTGCAAATTGAGCTCTTTTTTTTTTTTGAGTAATTTCTGTGTTTACCGAGAACATTAAATCAATTTCTAGAAGGTTAGTCCTCTTCATCGATTTCGATGACGCCGACCCTAACTATATTTAAATTTAATTAACCTGCATTTATATTTAAATTCTAGCGTGAGCCCTAATATGCTAGACCAAACTTAGTGTTAATAATCCTATCACAGGTGTCACAATAGAGTTGGCCTGCTGCGTTATAATATAAGTATAAGAGGGCTTAGGTCTTTCTATACGTATCAGGCGCTTTATATCGAGTGTATGAACTCGGAGAGAAGATAAATACCAAGAGAAACAAAGAAGTAAAAAAGAAACGAATGCAATCTCGGCCACAAGCCCTTGTAATAATATACTTACATTATAGTGCGGTGTCGAGTAAACCTGTTTGAAGTCGTGATACTTAGTAGGTACACTTGAGGTCCTGCAACGAAATTACTAATAGTAATCGATTGTTCTGCTTGCATTTACGACGACTTGGATGTGCATTTACTAAACTGGCCCCCTTTGGGCTTTGCCCTGCAGTGGGAGAATGTAGGTTAAAAATAAATAAAGAATTAATCAATTGTTCATAAGATAAAATAAATTTAGAATAATCTAATCTCGTACGTTCGTCATTCGTCTAGTTTCATATCGACTCTGTGTGACATAAAATAGGGTTTATTATTATATTATTTATATATTTTATATTTATGACATTATTTTATTTATTTAATTATCAGTATCCATGCGATTTTTAAATCGTCCTAGCAAAGAGGTTCGAACATTTTTGTATGGAGATTGGCTCCATTTTCAGCCGCCATTCGTTCCCACATCGTTGTTGCACAATAAAACTTATATACAAAAAAATATTTTAGATTATCATGTTCTAAAACGCCACGACGGCTGATAATGGAGCCAGAAAAGTTTGGTCCCCTTTCGGGACTCGGAATGTATCCGATTTAATGAGGTTTATTTGTAAGAAACTCTTATATTTTATATTTATATGCAATTAAATATAATTTAAATTTTTTGATTTTATTATAAACTTGGAATTTTTTTATAAGATAGAGAACTAAATTGCAAAGTTTAAAAGATATTCAATTTTGTTAAATCTCTTACTAATTATAACACATGTCTCGTAAACTAGAGCCGGACTCTCGCAATACCACCAACATACTAAAATCGTTCATGTATACATTATTATAGATTTGTTTCCAAGACCATAAGCGCTTGGTTTTAAAGGCTATATTTGAGTACTTATAACCTATGACTTATTTTACTTGTTTTAGCGGGGCGAGGATCTTCATCGCTCTCTGGAATTCCAATTTACGTTGTTTATTTTCAAAACTACCATTATTTTACCAGTTAGCTTATACTTCATCAACAGATCATTGGTTATGTTAATATCGTGGCCAACTCGGAGGTCCTAGTTTTATGGCCAAGGTACCTTCCGAATCATTGAAGCGCTCTCAAAATCAGCTTACTCTAATTCTAGGGTAGGGTGAATAAGATCTAACTACTACACTACTCGCAATACTGTAGCTAAATCAACCATACATACTTATACATACTAATATTATAAATTCGAAAGTAACTCAGCCTCTCTGTCTGTCTGTTTGTTACGTTTTCACGACTAAACAGTTTGACTGATTTCGATAAAATTTGGTATATAGATAGATTATGACCGGGATTGAGACATATGCAACTTTTTACCCGACTTCGCAGAAGGAGATTTATGTTTTTTATTGACAAACCACGCGTGCGAAGCCATGGGCGTAGCTTGTATATTATAAAGTAGTTTTATCTGATAGTGTTTGTTCTAGGCTCTGGTCAATAGAAAAGATTCTAGATGGAACATTTCGATACCTAAGATCACCGTTATATCCATTATACCTTATCTATCTTATAATATCATTGATCTCCTTGAACGCAGTGTTTTAAATGATCTACGATTAACAATCTCGGTAAATGATTTCACCTTCTAAATATTCTAATGGTGATTAATGGAACTTGATGATCTCTCTGATAATTAACCAATGCTTGGCACTAGTATATGTATGTATAACTATTCTAATATGCATAATATAGGTATATATAACTATATACTTGACCAGGTTCTGCACATTCGATTAATATCGTAGTATCTTAATGTTTGCTACCGGATTCAGTACTATAAAAATACTCTGCGTCTCCTAATATGCACATAATGACTCATATATTTCAAATTACAGTATAATACAGAAATATCAACATTCTTGGAAACATTATTATCACCGTACACGTCTATCGCTCTTTGAAGTTCGTATATGAAGTTTTTGTTTTAAACTAGATTCTGGCACTTAACTTTATTTTTTTGTATATCTTTTATGTTAATATTTTTTATTATATTCTTTATATATCTATATATCTTTATATATATTAATTTCTGTATAGAATCCTCTTCATTGAAAGTTCATCCAAAGTTTGTGTGAAAGAAAATTAAGAATTGTTTTTTGCCGCATGTCCATTAATTTATTTGAATATTATTTGTTGATTTCGGTGTGGTGGAGGATTAAATGTTTTCTATATATCTATTGACACCTTGAAGACAATCCCACTGTTGGGTTAATACGTCTCAAAAGCCACTCCTGCGCTATTCACATCAAGGGCCGTAGCCAAGTTACATTCGCTTCGAATCGATTCGATTTCTACATAGGTTTGTCGTCTATATATCACGTGATATTTCCATAGCTTGTGTGAAATCCCATACATTTTCGGATTTATCGACTAGCGGCATCGCTAATCGAATGTAACTTGGCTAAGCCCCCAATCTTTGTGTCATCTACCGACTGGGTTGATGGTCTGTCACGTTTAATACAATTATGGTATAACTCTTGAAAAACGTTGTCCTTTTTGTTATTATTTGCATTTACTGCTATAAAGCGTACAGTCGTAAAATTAAATAAGATTATCTGTATGAAAGTTACAATATCAACATTACAATCAAATAGATAAAAGTTTTTCTTAAAAATAAATAGATTTCTATCTTCTATAATCAAGGATCAGTCGATTTAAGGTAATTAAAGATCCACCTACTTTGAGCCATTCTAATATTTTTGAGTTTTGGTCATTTTATAATAGTCTGATCTGTTCATGTCTCGCAGGTATATTGTTTATCAATGAGAATATATTTAGCAAACCTAAGTCTCATTCTCGTGTATATACGACGTCACTCTCGTCCATTTTGGCTGCGATGCAGTTACAGGTGGTAGTCTAATTAGTCCGTTGGTATTGTTTAACTCGTCCATCATACAGTGCCAAAGCACCGACCGTATTTCTGAAAGTGCCCCACTTATACTTTTGGCGTTAGAAGCGATGCTAATTATAATTTTGGCCACTGCGGAGTTAGTGTGAATTCAGCCGCTGGAATGAAAAACACATGTGACCTCTATTATGTCTTGTACAATAATAATATGAATATTTAACTTGATCGTGTTAACTATATTGCAATTATTAGCAAATATACTTTGCTTTGTTAGAACAATATATGCAAATATTTATTATCTCCGAGCAAAATACAAATGACGGTGTAGATTCAACAGAATAACAAGGTATATTTCATAATAACATCCCAGAAAAGGTAAGGTTTGATGATACAACGTGATCTGAATATCAAGCAGGCATCGAAACCGGGGCTTTTGTTTCTAAAATATTTAACCTTTACCGTCCAAATATTGTTTTTTTTCACACGATAGTTTGCGTATCGTTTTACAACACTTTATGTTTACCTGTGAAATTGCTCTACAATTGCTAATAAACTTAATTACACGGTTTAATAGTCAAACATTCACATTTCAAGGGGCTTTTAACAACCTGCTTTGACCCTGCTTTAAATACCGTATAGTTTCAGTTACAATACCCCAATTTAACTTCCGGTAACTTTGTAAAACAAAACAATCGCAGTTCTTGAACAGGTATTCAGTGTTGCATATGCATTCGTCAATGACCTACCTGGTCAGCGAGACGCGCTGGCTGCCACTGGTGTACCCTCAGTTGTTTTGGCGGGCTCGAACTGCGCGCGCGCCTTCGCGAATTGAATTCTCAAATTCAGCTTTCACCGAAACATCGCGGTACCATGCGAAATACCGAAACACTTCTAATTTGACTAGTTTTTAATTGTTTTCATCTCTAATTGGTGCTCTTCACTTTCGTACGTCTAATTGCATGTTGTGATTTCTTGGTCATGAACTTGTGTTGTGAGAGGTGCGCAAAGATTGATATCCGAATTTTATTCGTTTTTCTAAAATATTGGTTGTTTTGCAAACTCAAGTGTTCTTTCTTTAAATCTTCAATTGAGTCTAATGACCGTTTAAACAAATTGATTTCGAGGTGAACTATTGTTCTCACTAAATTCTTCACTATTCATTTATCACTTGTTATCATACTGTTATCTTTGCTATCTTTGGCCTACCTGACCTTGTAATCCGATTTAATAATATGAATTTCGTGAGATTCATTTTTTATATCAGTTTTAACTAAGCTAATGCAATTTTGGTGCTAGTAATTATGATTGCAACTTTCGCTTAACACGTGCCACTTCTATTTTCGTATGTTTAAATTTGTACTCTTTGTCTATGTCTACGCATGTCTAAGTTGTAAACATTTTGGTTCTTGATACCATCGTTTGTATTCAGTGCGAGCTTGAGATTCAAATGTATGCGTGTCATTTGTATGTCAAGTATCGTAATTGTGATGGATTTCACCCACATTGTCCTTTGCCACTTTTTCTATTGATGTTTATTATTCGTTGATTGGAGATGATGGTCTTTGAGATTTATTTCTAGTCTTCCATATCAGTTTTGTCTACTTCATTATAAATGCCTTGTTAATCATTCCGAAATAAACTTCATGTTATAAGCTAAATTAGTTTTTACATGATGCCGTTTTAGGTGTGGGCAAGTCACGTATTTGGCGTTCCGTCTGTCATCAGAAGTTATTGCGTATCGGAGGCGACCGACGGAATGCCTCGAGCCTGCGAGGATAACCACTTTATGGTTTTTCCTTCTATATTTTACTAATATAACCATTCCAATAAGTTCCATTTATGGTGTAGGTTAATTTAAATCTCAGACTAAATTTTCCTCAATATGCTGATTTAAATGATGGTCAACGTATGTTGTAAATGTCGTAGTGTTAAAATTTCCCGAATATTCAGATAGCTCTATTTACTTGGCCGTTTTGGCACCTGTTCAACCAAGTCACCGGTCGATCGGTACTCATCAAATCGATTATGTGGGGTCAAGGCTAAGTTCAAGTTTTCATACTTGGCACACCTATATCTGAGTTTTTCTCAACTGAGATGCGTCATTGTTGCCGCTACTGGTTGATAATGTTTACACACATTCTAGGGACCTGCGCGTGAGTCACTCGGCGTGTCCGCTACCAGATCGATCTGTTGTGATCCTTCAGTTCGCATGTATCATTGGTCGCGCGATGTTTTCCACTCCTCGTAAATTATTAGATAATTTTTATTGCAGCGTTTATCAACTTATTTATGTGTATTGTGCAGTAAATAACTGTGTTTATCAGTGCATAGTTGCTCAATTGATACCACAAATGGAGCGCAAAGCCTCCAAGGATTTATAAGTCAGTTATATAGTTATGTCAGTGGACAATAGCAATTGAAAATGTTTTACGAATCTATCATTGGAGTTTGTGTACTTCTGTACTTGCTGTGGAAATTTCTGCTACCGACCAAACGGAGGCCGATACAAACAGAAGATTTAAAAGAAACCCATGCAGTAGTGGATAAACAAGTTGTTACTCACTTTGACAATTCTGTAAATATCCTGAAAGGAATTAAAGACGATATTAAAGTCTCGACATGCCATCTCAGTGAAAATTTTATAAAAACGGTTGAAGAAAATATAACCATCAAACATAAAACAGTTGAGATAGTGGAAAATAAGTATGAAACTCCGAATACTCCGCTTGTCATCCACGAGAACCACAAAAACACCGAAGGCACTCTGTTTAATTATGTAGCAAAGCGAGAAAGCCCACCCAAAGAAAGGTTTGCCGAATTTATTGAGAAAACTCTTTGTGACAACAAAATACAATCGCTTATCCAGAACCTATCTCTAGATAATCATGATATATTTAAATACGACGAACCAAATAAGGAAAACATTAAAGAAATTGAACCAGAATTCAAACCGTTAATAGTTGAAAACAACACAATAAGTGAAAAAGCTGTAAAGCTACAAAAGTCAATTGACGAAATTGCTGATAAGATAAAACTGTTGCACGATACGAAAATAATTAAAGATAACGAACCGAGTAATGAAAGTCTCATTCTACCGAGCACTATCAAAGCTCGTGCCGCAATACTTGAACAAACAAAACCAGCTAAACATCTTGAAGACAAAGCAGATGACAACAAACTTTTGAAACGTATGCAAAGGCAATCTGGAATGCCAACAGGACTCAATTTTGGATCTCTTATTGGAGAGCTAAAACATAAAACCAAAAACGCTAGCAACGGTAACTTGAAACCTGTCTTCAGGAAGTTTGATACCGATTTTGATGCTGTGGATGCTAAGGTACTAAAATCGCTAATAATACTCATTAAATTAAATAACTAACAATGTTTTGGGAAACATAATTCTTGTACATAAATCAAATAGTTATAATTTTTATAACACAACATAAATGTTATTAAAGCGATAAAATTGTGATATGATGCTTGCGGCATATCCGTTTCTAATAAAGACCTTTCGTCTGATGTTGTCATACTATAATTATATTGATCTGTCAGAGATATTAATATATCAATTTATCGGTTGAAAAAAAACACGATTTCAGTCACATATATCAATATGTTAACATATTAAAATTTACCTTTTTGACATCCTCTCATCAAAAACTTGATTTTGATATCTTTATAGATATTATTTAGAAGAAACACATACGATTCAAAATTGTACCTGGTGGATGCCCTTTTTATTTTTCTGTCACTGTACCCTGTGTCACTCTCGAAGACGCAACGATTCTGTTGACATCTCATTAATATAGTAAATCAATTTAGTAGTTTAGGGATAACATAGTATTTACAAACTTACATAAATAAGCACGAAAAACATAGTCCTCGGTCGAGCAATTGTATTGCAAGTTATTGCAAGGTACTTCAGTACAAGACGGTATAAACTTGTGATATAATACCGTTAGGGTTTCATAGGCAGGTAAATATGTGTTACAATAATTCCATACAATTATATACTTATGCAACTTGCGTGACAATCAACCACCGATGCGTGTATCTGGATCAAGTAACGCCATTGATAGTTCAAAATTACATAGAATCGATACTCTCACACTAAATTTCATGTGCTATAATAATGATAAAATGAAAAATCAATTTGAAATAGGAACTAAGTATTTTTCTGCAAGTGTTCGAATGGCATGCATGACCTCAATGTAGAGGCAAATGGCGCTTCATAGAAATTGTGTATAAAAGTTTTTTTTAGAATTATTGCAAAATCTTACGATTTGATTTGGTAAGTTACTTTGGGCAAAATTATTCCTGATGCGAAATAGACTCGATTGAGACAAACTTGTTTTTTTTTTTGAGTAAAGTATTTTTTTATTATATTTATTTATTTTAAACAACAAAAGAAAAGGTAGCTGCCCTCAATGAGGTAAAATTTTGCACCATCCTGTATACCTATATGCCCGTAGTTACCTTGTTTCCGTATTCTATGCTAGTACCAGATGAGTTACGCAGGTGAATTTGACTAAGAGCCAAATTCAAGGACATGAAAAAACTCCTTATCTCTAAAATTTGATTTAATATTTTTCATCAGTCATGCTCTGAAAGTAGGTCATTATAAACTCAAAAACTGCTCCGACAGTGTGATTTACGGCCCTAGGACTAAATACAAATACGTTTATTTACCAAAAGTTTGCTAAAGGTATAAGTGTAGACTTAAGTTGCTAATGGTCCCCGCACTAGGGTTTTTTTTATACAACTTATATGGCAAACGAGCGTGGAGTCCACCAGATGTTAAGTGGCTACTGCGGCCCATGGATATCCACATAGAATTTTAAACAAGGTATTATGTTGTCTTGATCTCTATGTGGATACGTTACTATAGGACTTAGATGTTATGCCTATGTGCCAGTAATTACAGGAACATACCATTACCACCTAACTGGAACACAGAAGCACAAGTACTACTATTTAGCGGCAGATATAGGTAAGGCGGTGGTGCCAACTCTAGCCTGTATCGCGGGAAACCGGATTACAATAAAAACGCTCACCGTCTAAAATCTTACAACTTTAACAAATAATAAATCAAGAATCTAAAATACTACAAGAAAATAATAAAATTTAAAATTAAATTTGACTGAAATTGGCTGAAAGTAAATTTGAAAATAGAAACAGGCAGATTACATATTTTATAATAATTATGCTATATGTAATAAAATACAATCTCCATAATACAGCATCGTCGCTCTCATTCGCCTGCTCGCTGTATTTTACTCGCTCATAAAATATCACGGGTGTAATTGATCGCAAAAATAAAAATAAATAAAAAAGGAAGGAAGGATTAGTCCAAATAGCCAAATGTAAGGGCGAGTGGACGTGAGATAAACACTAGACAGTATATAGGGATATAATCTAAGTTTTATTGTTTTCTGCCGTACGAGTTGCGGTTCTACTATGCTAGTATTAATAAATGCACTATGATTATAGCCTACAACGTAACAATAGGTTTAATCATATTAATGAGGAAGTGTCTCACTTCACACAATAGTTTTAAATTAAATCTGATTTCTTATGTGACAGTTGGTTTTATTTTATTTAGCGCGTTGAAATCATCAGATAAGATGTCAATTAGCGATATGAGCTTAGACAGTCTTCTCGTTTTTATAAACGGGTATTAAAATGATATTATCAGTCGTTTTATAAGATTGCCTTTCTGGTTTTTCTGTCTGGGAATTTTGTCTGGAAATTACACACTACTTTAGATTTGTTTATAGACAGGATCCAAGTCGCTTGCGAGCTTTTGGAAGAATATTTAGGCTCATTTTATGTTTTTAATCCCGGTCATAATCTATTTATTTAACAAATTTTACTGAAATTGGTCCAGCCGTTTAGCCGTGAGAACGTAACAAGCAGAGAAAAATAATATTACAGACATATTTCTTAACTGTATCTTATTTTTATATCTTATAATATGTAAATGTATCTTTCATAGTACACGGCACTCCGTTATATCTTCGTAAATTTCACTCCATCCAAAGGTTGACTGGCAGAGATCTCTTTACAGCTATAAGACCGCCCATTCTATTGCCTTTTTTATTTAAGCCTAGTACTTATTTTTGTATTATATCTGTTTGTGTGGTAATTCAATACCACTCATTTGTTCAAACCGTAGAGACACAATAGAACACTCGGTTACGTCAATAATACATAGGCTTTATCTACGTACTCGTAGCAGCTCATTGCACCATAATTTTGGAGGTGCTAGAAACAGAATAAAGAGATACATCTTTCATTATTATGATTAAATTTTTACGTTTTATTTCTTTTATTTCAGGAATCTCTAAACACAGTGGTGGATGAAAAAAAGAAAATCCAAATAGAAGACGAGTTGGGCGCGAACATTCTTGCTGACAGGCGAAACAAACTAGAAACCGCCGCTCAGGTATGTTCTAAAAATATGCGTTGTGAAATACTGGATATTTTGCCAAATCGTGCGCGATTACTGATATGTTGACCAACAAAATTAATAGTAGAGTTCGGGCTCGCCGAGGGAAATACCACCATACCTATTTCTGCCGCCAAGCAGCATTGTTGTGTTTCTGTTTTAAGAGTACCTATGGTTGCCGGTGAAATTACAGGCACATGAGGCTTTACACCTGTATGCTTCAAGTTGACGTACGCACGGCAGTGCATGGGCACGTTTCTATGCGTGACCTACGAGGCAATACTTTGTTATAGGCGATGGTTACCACTTAACATCAGGTGGGACATACTCGTATGCTTGTTATATACCCAGGTCGTATTAATAAGTTTTTTGTTGAAAAATTACTTTTTCAACAGAAGCTTTTATAAAATTCATAATCGGAACCGCAAGCAGATTCAAATGAGCTCAAACACTGCTAGCCTACTATAATCCATTCAAAAGTTCCGTTGGCTACCGTCTCCATCATGAGACCACCTCCATGGTTCCATATGATTGCATTGTCACCGAAGTTATATATGTATACCAAATTTCAGCTCAATCGGTTGAGGGGAAAGGGTTTAAAATTCAGTTGCAAGATTCCACCAAACATACATACAACATACATTGCAAGTTAATAAAAAACTTGTAAAAAACAAAATCATTTGTGATAAATAAATAACACCCGAAACTCACCTTCACAATTCCTTTGACCGCAGCTTCTTACTCACGGTCTTTCTAAAATGTGAGTAATTGGGAGGTATAAATGTAATTGTCCGGAAACCCATAATTTAAAGAAAACACGTTTCCTTTGTCTAATAAGTTCCTTTACAAGTTTACAATAAGTAAAACCCATTTAAAATGAGCCTTCTCGTAATTTCACGGGAAAAACTCTTTATGTTATTTTACGACCATTCTCATAAATCTCCTTGATGCACCAATGAAATGTCAGAGTTCAGTACCGCACGAAACAATCCATTGCACAAGCGCATTTACGTTAAATGGTCAAGCAATTCTGACACAGAATTCATAGTAGTTGCTCGGAATGTCGGTTTTGTTTCAAGATCACAGGAAATATATGGGACAGAGAGTTGTTCAGGTAAATATATGGCTTTAAGAATAAGAATAAGTTTATTTAACAATTTTCGAAATACAAAGTGCATTGCATTGTGTGTTTCTATCCAGCGGGAACACCCGTCTAGGGAGGATGTTTTAATTCAAGGAACGTATCTTAATATTGGACTGGATGGAGTTTCAGTACTAATCGACGGATCCAATATAGCTCTAATTGATCGAGCGAAGCGAGATCTCCAAATCAACTTGGGCAAATCGGCGTTGTATGTATGTATGTTTGTTTGTCCGAGGGTAACTTTCGAAGCGTTGATCCGATCATCGTGAAATTTGACATATAGGTAGGTAGTGATGGCACAATTTTGGTGTGACTAAATGAGCTAAAAATGTGGGGGGGTTGTCGAAATATTGGGGTTCAAGAGGGGTAACAAAATAAATGAAAATGAGACTATTAAATCAGATGGGACATCAAATGAAATGTCTTCATTAGTACATTTAAATTCCGTTTTTATTTATAGTACAGTTTTTTTAGTTTTTGAGTTATTAGTCATAATAAAAACTGAACTTTGACAAAATTCACAGGGTACACCAGAAACTCCACAGTGCTGAAATTTGGTGTGCGAGTAACTTTAGTGACACAAATATAGGCATAAGTCTGAAATCTAGAATAACTGCAATTTCTACCCCAAAAAGTATGATTAATTTACATGAACTCCCGTGACCTGTAATTTGAATGAAACTGTAGGTCAAGTTATTTGGTTCTCTTTTCGTGGAATTATTTTGATAGTCGAAGATTACGAATAATATTATTAGGCTTTTATTGGAGACTCGCGATATCTCAGTTCGGGGCGAACCTCTAGTTATAGAGTTATGTTTTATCTCGATCAGTTTGATATATAAAAAGTGTCCCGCTGGCTGTAACTCCGTAATTAGGACGGATCCAAGTTTAGTTATAGTATTAATCGACAGATCCAATATTAAGCTACATTCCTTGAATTAAGACATTCATTCTCACTAGACAAGTGTTCTAGATAGAGACACACCATCGCATTGTATCAAACAGCTAATTATGATAAAAATAAAGCACTACGGTTTCCTAACATACCTCCCGTGCCAGTTAAAAACTGTGTTACGGCGAGGCTCGTGTGTTAAACATAATTAGATAGATAGATAGATATAGACATTTATTTCGACACAAGTAACAAACACACAGAAACTACATACAGTGGATAAGTAAAGTCAGACAATTAAATAAAGACAATTAAAAACACGTTACTTAAACAAAAAATAATAAATAATACTAAAAATACGTACCCAGTCACTATGAGCCCTGTGCCGAAAAAGGGGAATGGCTCAGCATTATGCTGAACAATAAACTTATTGCTCAGCGCTGGTTTACAGCCATTAAACCTGCATTGGCGTTACGGACGTTAGTCAAAAGTTAAAACTTATATATGTGCCTTATTTGAAAAAGATAACAAAAAATTATTAGTAAAAGAATAATTACAAGTTGCCTGCCCAGCCAATTGTACCTACCTACCTAAGATGTCGAGTAGAACACAGCTAATAATAAAGATTATTTAATTTATAATAATAAGATTAGAGCAACTGACTTGCAGGGTACAGAGTACGCTACGAATGATAAACTACTTTACCACTAACTAAACTTGGGTCATGCAAACAAATCTATTTCCAACTTTGGTCAGTTTAAATTAATGAATAATTTAAAATTAGGTATAGTGCACTGTAATATTAATTGGAATCAAATGGAAGGCACCTACCAAAATACAAGTTGGCAACAGCTTAGTTTGGTATATGGGGCTCCAACATATTGTACATTTTACTAAGAAAACATTCGTAATTTATTTAAATCATTATTATTAATACGGGAATTATCACGTACGGTCGGTGACGGTTCGACCGACAATGTTTCGGTTCAACTCGTGAACCTTCATCAGGGTGAGTGCGATCTGCTCCGCACTGCGTCTCGCCTCGCCAATATTGCACGTTAAAGCAATGAAGTTTTTTTTTATCCCTGAGCCTTTAGTACCAGTTGTCAAACTCGCAAACGTTAATAGTTTTCCTGTGCCTTTCTCTTGTAGCGTCCATAGGCGAGCTCAGGAAAACTTGACATTTGCGTATTTGATAACTCGTACTAATGGCTCTATACGTGTTGACTATGTATTTCCTGCGGATTAAGATTGAATAAACTTAATAAAAGAAAACGAAAAGGGAGATGGCTAGAAAGCAATTGGTACGGACTGGATTATCAAGGCGAAAGGTAGAGACGCTTGGAGCAAAATGCAGGACGCCTTTACTCGTTGAGAGGTCCCAACAAACCAATTATATACTCACACAATATTTAATATTATATAATATGCATGAATTTAATTTATATTTAACAATTACCTAATTATTATTTAACATAATGATTTGTTTATATTTTTATTATGGAAATACCGAGGCTATATTAATATTATCAAATAAGGTTGACTAATGGCCGGTTTAATTTTGTGATATATGTGTAACAAAAAAAAACATATTCTATATTCCTAACAAACAGGATACTTACAGACATAATTACTTATGCAGGTAAATGCAATTAAACCGTTCGTGCAAATGGTGGCATATTACAAATTAATTGTCATCAGTATTAGTTAAATTGTTATATTTATTAATAAAGTCGTTGGTCAATTTCGTCTATTTTTAATTTATGTGAGGAAAACCATAGCCATAGCATAAGCAAAAATGCATACTTTTTGGAATTAACTAGCTGTTCAGTATTGATTGGGCACTGTAATAAAATTCGGCACCACTTATTGTCAACTTAATTGTCAGTGAACTTGACAAGCTGACCTCCCAATGCGAAACATTAACGTTATTCACGCAGCAGTAAACGTCTCCTTAACTTACAAAGATCAAGGGTGCGAAATGTCAATTTATTGCCAAGGTGTTCGAGGAATTGCAAGTTGAAATTTGACAGTAAACAGCGGTTAACCAGTAATTCTTGCCAGTTTTCTGTTCCGGTTCACACTTTATCTACTTTTATGTCCATGAAAAAGGCTTTGGGACCTGCCAACTTCTCAGTAAACAATGTAATTTCTTTAAAGTTTTATCAGGATCCCGAAAAAGAAGCGAAAAGCTTATTTCACTAGTTATTAGGCAGGCGTCATAATAATTATGATATCAGCCATCAGACGGCACCGCACGACATTTATGGGTGAATAATTAAATAAATAAATATTGCTGGACATTTCACACAGCGCTATCTAGCCCTAAACTAAGCAGAGCTTGTACTATGGGAACCAGATAACTGATAGAATACTTATATACATTTTTTTTGTAAATACATACTTGTAATAAATATATAGAGAAACAACCAGACCCGTAAAAAAATATCTGTAAATCATGCAAACATTTGTTACGCGGCAGGAATCGAACCCGCTACTTTCTGCGTCTCAGCCGGCTATTCGCCCACTGCACCACAGAGGTCTTCAGTTATTTACCACGTCAATTCGATATTCTGTTTGCTGAAGTCGATTATATTTTTAAAATAATACTCTTTAAACTGCAAATAACATACAGTTGGCTCTATCAAAAGATCATAAAGCACCTTTTAACAGCCGATGCAAATCAGACACGTACCAAGTATTCTAGATCCATTCAATTTGAATACATTCCTATTCGAACCAGAGTAAACCATAGCGGGTGGTCCGTTCTCAACAGAGTTTTACTGAGGTGTTTAATAAAACGCAAGACACGGATGCAAACATTCAGTTATGAGTAATGTATACTTGTTTGCGGTGAATCAGCAACCGCAGTCTACTGGCATAATAAGCCACAAAGCTTTTGCATTATCTTTTCTGGATAATTTTTGTTTCGTACTTGTATACCTTTGTTTTTGTAGGTTTTCACGGCCTAACTTGCATTGTTACCAATTATACTGGTCAGGATATTGTGGTTTTCTTTAAGTCTTAACACTGATAGTGTGATATACGAATCAAAACTGGTCGATAATTTGACTAAAGGTAGAGATCACACTGATATTCTAAATTCATAACCCTGTCTCTCCGCCTATGTGTTCACCACGGCTGAACCGATTTCGATGAAATATTGTGCATAGATAGATTGTGACCTGAATTGAGACAGTTACTTTTTATTTACGAACACATGTGCGAAGCCACAGGCGGAAACTAGTTTGTATGGCATATCAACTTATATTTTCTAACATAAAGCTACTTTCAATTCCTGTCCTCAATTTATTATGAAGATATTATTAATAGTTTAATTTTATTTTCAATGTTTTTTGTGTTTATTTTTTATACTGTTCAACTTGCTTTTCGATTATGTGTGTACCATGTAATCAACACCTGACTAGTTAGATATATACTGTTAACGCTTAATTTAAGTATGAATTACTTGTTAATGTGTTTTTCGCCTATGGCAATAAATAAAATAATAATAATGCTGGATATTACCCTCAGCTCCATCTAGCCCTAAACTAATCAAAACTTGTACTATAGGAACCAGATAACTGATAGCATACTTATTTTTTTTTGTAAATACATACTTATAATGTTTAGAGAAAGAACTAGACGCGGAATAAATATCTTTAGATCAAGCAAAAATTTTTTCCGCGGTAGGACCTCCTGGGTCTCAGAAGGCTATTCGCCCACTATAAAGAAAGAAAGAAAACATTTATTCATATGTTCACTATGTTCATTTGTTGTAGGGATGGCGCAAACGCGTACCTCAAACCGATGTGTCTAACTTCACCGTCGCGGGGCGGCTGGAGCGTGACAAAGTGATCTCCACTCCGCCGCAGACGCCGCCAACGCCACCACCAGTCTCAGCACATGTCCTCACCTCTCCAGGAGTCATTGCTTCACCGGCGGCGGTCGTCGCTTCCCCTGGGATACCTGCTCCTAATACATTCAGGTAACATAGAATATACTAAGAAAATTTTCGTGATTTATTTCAATCATAATTATAAATACGGGATTTATCACGTACCGTTTTATTGGTGTCTCGACCGACAATGTTTGGAATGAAGGTTCACGAATTGAACTGAAACATTGTCGATCAAAACACCGATAAAACGGTGCGTGTTAAATCCCGTATTTATAATAATAATAGAAGATACTTTTATATGTAAAGGGTGACTAAAAATTGTGGGTGAAACTTATCAATATAAACAACTTATTCTTTAAGCTTAGTTTGAGGCTCTTTGTAAGCAATATCTGCCACCAAACTTGTTAACTAGCACTATATCTTAAACAGCATTGAAAGCTTTGTAAATCCTCCTGAAATAAAGTGTAGCGTTTACGCGTGTAAGCGTTCAGTTACACACTCGATTCAAAAAATGTGTGAGTGTCATGGAACACTCGGTTGGAACGAAGTTCCTTTCGTAGTATATTATTTTTGAAATAATAATATTAATATTATTAAACTATGTAAATATATAAACTTAATATAATTTATTAATTTTATTTAATATAAATTTTATATTATGATAATAATTATATTATAATTTTATAGCATACACTCTATGGCTAACCGTCTACACTAAAGAAAGGGTCGTGACGGAAAACCTTTACATTTTTTTTCGCCTAGCCTCCATCCGCCAAGTCCGTACTGTGCGATAAGGAACTTCGTTCCAAAAAGTGTGAATAATAGATCGCTTACAGCCCTCGTTTAACAATCTACTGTTATGTTTCAGATCTCGAAAACAGAACTCCCCTACAAACGGGTTCGCGTCCGGGCCGCTCCGCTCAGCATCGTGCGCGGTGGTCAGCCAAGTCGCAGTAGAAACTAAACCGAAGGAAATCCCGCGGATAGATCGCGAGTCCTTTAAACGCAGCCATTCTGTCAGCGAGAGCATCAGTCGGCCGGATGAAAGTAAGTTCAGCTTTTCAAAGTAATGTTTACGAAACAAAATTGTCTGTTTTCAGTAACCAAATATATATATATATATGCTAGACATTTCACACAGTGCCATCTAACCCCAGACTAAGCAAATCGTGTACTATGGAAACCAGATAACTGATAAAATACTAATATATATTTTTTTGTAAATGCATGCTAGGCATGGAAATGATTGCTACATTTCATTAATTTTCATATGATTATTTTTTATAACTGCTATTTCACATGATGCCGTAATGGTACACTTGCTATTAAACGTGAAAAATTACGGACAACGAAAACGCCAGATGTTTTCCGAAGAAACGCGAATAACTGTGTTTTGTAGCAGAGCTGAATGATTGAGACCTATATACGATGAAAACCGAAAGTGATTTCATTTGAATGATTTTTAGCAGGTTTTCCTAAGGAAAATAACAGGTGTTACATATGATTACTTATTAAAATCAAATGATTTTTTACATGCTACTCGTAAAACGTTCCATTCCTAATACATTGAATATTTTGTATATTGTATTGAAAAATCCATTGATTTATTTTAACTAAGGGCATAGCACGACGTACTAAGCATTGCTAAATAAGTAGCATGATGCTAGATTACGTAGTAATTAGCTATCTAGTTAACGGATGCACCGACTTTTTTTGGAGAGTTTTAGGTCAGCCACGACCGGATGGTGAAAAATCCATCAATTAAAAATCTGTTTTTGTTACAAAATTTACAAAAAAAAACTAAAATTTAAAATTTAAATAAATGTTTTTCACAATAACTACTAAACATTGCACATACCTAACTTATTAAAGCAAGACTATTTATGAGATCAAAACTAAACAATAAATATAACATTGATAGTGATAACAACATAGTGGGGTGGCCGTTAATATGATAAGTATTTTGACGGATTTAGCAATGTCCAAAACTTGAAAACGCAAGGCCAAGACTTTTGGCTACCTATATAATACATATGCATGCTCGCGAAGCAAAAACATGTGCTCCTCACATATACATAACACTACATGTAACAGAACAGACCTAAGCAATCCAGGACGTCCGTCGGCGCGGTGGGTCGACGACATAAAGGACGTTGTGGGCAACTCCTGGATGCGCGTAGCACAGGACCGGAAAGGGTGGCATTTACAAAGGATGCCTACACCCAGCAGTGGGTACTTAAGGGCTATGGATGACATGAAGTTAACCGTGTATTCGCAAATAAATTGATTTCATTTCAAGAAGTTGCCCTTTCGAATTTCCAACCAAGCACATTGAAATACTGAAATGATTAACATCATAGTTGCGTACTCCGTTGCTATTATAACTTATAAGAGTATGCAATTAGATAAACGTCATGCTGTGGATGACAATCTACTGCAGTCTATATTACTTTACGTTATATATTATGAATTCAAATAAGGTCTTACCTGCATGTTTGACGTAAGCACGATCTTGAAGATCGCTGGATAAGGATTGTGTGCGCCATTTATAATGGACTTACACGGTCCGATCATTTGATAAATCTTTAGTGACGTCACACCTTGTACGACACGCTAAAACTGCATTAATATTGTAGTTTTTATCTGGGTGTAAGTAGGTGCAACGTAAGCCTAACGTATCTAAAAAAAAATTGCCCGTCACGGGACGCCCGGCAGAGGTGAAACATCTAAATTGATAGGTATTGAATGTATTAATAATTTAAATGAAATAAAATTCTTTGTCCGTACTTTTGACAATTATTGATACACGACTATATTTGACGAATAGATTTGCCGTGACGGCATGACCTCATGTGGTGACGGCATACAAGTCCGTCTTACCCCCAAGGCGTACCAATAGATGTTTTAAATCAAAAACCTGTCCTAAGCATTGCAACAGTTGCTCGGAATAGTTGCCGATCTACGCTGCCTACTGTAACTGCAGAAAGTCATGTTAATAATCAATCTGTGAAAAAAGCGTCGGCAACTTTGTATGACTTTCTTGACTTTGGCTGTTGCAATCGCCAGCATAGCTCGGAATAATACCTTAATGCTGCAACTTGGCACCAGGCGCTGATCAATTCATCTTCAATTGATCGATTACATCTACATCAGGTCTATTTATCATTAATATGAGGTTTTAAAGTAGTACCAGTAATATAAAAGTTAAGAAATAATAAGCTAGCATAACCAGACTTGTTTCTTGCCTGATGAACAGGTGGTAAAATTGGGGTTTCAAAATGATCCTTGTTATTTTAATGAATTAATTATTATAATTTTTTCGTGTAAAGACGAGTGTTAGCTATAAATGTGGATGTATATAGAAGTAGAAGAAGTTCAAAGAAGAGATGGATAGGTGAAAGATGATATTAGTTAAGAAAGAAGTGATTATTAAGATGACGGCTAATATAGAAGTATGAAAGAAAAATATATGCTGTGCCGACCCACGTAATGTGAGAATAGATGATAAAATACCTCTTTTTCAATATATAACAAAGGTTAGCGGAGTTTCGCTTCTAGACCCAAAAACCCAGTTAAATAAATTCCATTCTTTTCCCAGAAGATGAAGTATCCCCCGGAGCAGAGAAGACGGGCAGTTCAGTCCGCGTTCCGCGCGCTGACGACGAGTCATTCCACGCGTTCTTTGCTCCTCTGCAGCAGCAAGAGGATAGAAGCGAGGGGCTGGACGTAGACCTGGATGCGATCGACAGCGCGCAGAGACAACTGTAAGTACTTATAATTACTATATAGCCTTGCCAAGAAACGAGCGTTGACGGCCATAAGTTGCTCAGCAAGCTATGGAGAGTGCTATGCTTGATGTTTCTTTACGAGATTAAATAAAAATGAGGAGTTACGAGCAAAGACCTCACATGGGAAAGCGTAAGAAATGAAGTGAACTAAAAAATTTATTTGACCCGATATTATAAGAACGCAGTTACGAAACGCAGGAATAAAAATGTTCGCACCGTTAAATTATGAAAATCCATGTATTTACGATACCTTAACCTTGAGGTGCAGTCTTTAACAAATCACCGTGATTTCTTCAACATTGCTTCTCGCATGTTGCCGGGCTCAGATTCCAAACTATTCCCATAAACTGAGGATCCCCAGGGATGACAAATTTATTCAGAGGATTTGCCTGTGCGCTCGATGTGATATCAGACACAAGAGAGCTGGCCATCCAGCTTTAGTTCCACCGCTGTCAAGCAGGTGGCGTCTATCACTTTTTGTCATTAGTCATCTTATTTCCAAGATGGCGGCGACTTTTAGCCAATGGCCTTGTGGCGATCTACACCACTAGTACGCAGGGGCATCCCTAGGTGAGATGATCTGTCACTGTCAGTTTACGCGCCTTGAGAGAGGCATTTATATTTCATGCACCAGAGTTGATAATATCCCCCGACTAGATGGAAAGACGATCTAAGTTTACTGGGAGGCGTTGGGTGCAGACCCCACAAAATCTGTCCCTCTGCAAATCTCTGTGGAAGGCCTATATTAAGGAGTGGTTGTCCTATTATTTCTACAATAATATAACTTTTACTCCAGTAATAATCGTCTGGTATTTTTTTTCAGATTGACCAATGAATGGGCTCGACGAGCGAAACGCGAGCGAAAACACGCCGCGTCCCGGAACCCTCTGAAGGCTTTGGCAGCGAGAACCGACATCAGGGAGGAGTACGTCGCCCAGCACAGCACTGGGTTACGCGACCAGCTGATTAAGGAGAAAGGTAATTAAAAATAAATTTTATTAATAAATAAGGTCATCTATACTAGATGAACAATAAGTTTATTTCACAACTTTAGGAGTAGATTAGATTAGAAAATTCTTTATTGCACTAATAAAATAATACATAGGCGAACTTAATGCTAATTAGCATATTCTTCTAGCTAAACTTTTTGTGGTGTGCACAAAGTGGTAGTTCAGGAGTACATAAGCATTGCATTGTATCGCAAACGAGCAACGGCTAATTATGATAAAAACAATGTAAACACTAGGGTTTCGAAACATCTCTCCCGTGTTAGTACTGCTGAAGGGTAAACAATTATTTTAGGCTCGTGTGTTAAACATAATAAAAGCAAATTGCTTGCAGGATACAGAGTACGCTACGATTGTTAAACTAATTTACCACTAACTAAGGCTAAGTTTAATTAAACTGACATGCAACACATAGATACTTGTATATATTTAAACATAAATACATCTTAGAACTATTCAACAGTTTATAGACAAATTTATACACTTATTTATATACGTACAAATAATAACTTAAGATTAACCGTACTGTTCCAAGGCTACTTTATTAATCATATTTAGGAAATTTACTGTGTAATCACACTGCCATAAGTACAAGTAAAGTTGTGTTAATTTTCACAGCGACAGCAAACTGCGGTTTAGCTGCGGAAGCCCTGGCCGCGTTGGCCACGAAGGAAGACTTCTCTAACGTCGCCCTGCGCAGCGCGGCCGCCGCGCCCTCTACCGCACACGGCACCAAACCGATCATGCTGTTGCAAGTCAAGGGCAGGAGACGAGTTCAGGTAACTACCAACGTAAAACAAGCTTTATTACGGCACCAAACCATATATCTAAGTTAAAAAAATGTTTTTTTTGCGCAAAATGGTCCCTCATAACTGTCACCCGCACAACTTTTGACTCGAAAACTCATTTTTTTCTGCTTAGCTAACCTTTTAGAGCACCTCAATATTTACACGACGATGCACAAATAACTCGTCTAAGGTTTTCCGCTGCGGAAGTATGACAAATTTTTTGGTCGCAGAGTGAACAATGAGGCCCCTCCCTGCTTAACAGGCAACGTATAGAGGGTTCTATTTTCAGAATAATTATTATAGATCTTTGAGTCAGGCACGAGATATATTAAATGTTTTGGCGACAACCAAAGCGTTACATCGCTAAGGCTGGACCTTGTTATGGAAGGCTTTTTAAAAACATTTTCTCGCTAGGAATGTGTATTTATGTTTGTTTTAGACCCGGCTGGTGGAACCCATGCATTCAAGCGTGAACCGCGGCGATTGCTTCATTCTAGTCACACCAGATCAAGTGTTCCTTTACATGGGCTACTACGCTAACGTTATAGAAAGGTATCTTTATATTCACTCATTTTACATATTCCCATTGCTGAGTATAAGCCTCCTCTTTATCACGTCACTCTTCCCAGTCCTTCAACTATCTGTAAGAACAAATAAATGTTTTTTCAACTATTAAATAGGCAGTGGGTGAGCCACATAGCTCGAAGTACTAAAAGCCGAAGCAGAAAGGTTCTCGAGTTCCCACGTCTGCGTAGCGTAAGACGACTTGATAAAGGTTGCTGGGAGCTGTTGGGTGCCGCACAAGATCGATTACTCTGGAAATCAATGGGGGAGGCCTATGTTCACCAGTGAACGTCCATCCTGATATATGATGATGATTTGGTTACAATTTTCAAATTTGCGGCGTGAATCGCATTTATGCATCAGGTATTGAGCTAACATACGGGTCTGGATGTTTTTCTGTATATTATAAGTATGTATTTACAAAAAAAAAGTATATAAGTATTCTATCAGTTGTCTGGTTCCCATAGTACAAGCTCTGCTTAGTTTGGGGCTAGATAAATAATGTCCACCAATATTTATTTATTTATTTTATAACAATGACCAACTTTTAGAGCATGAGTGATGAAACGGTTTTTTTTTATTTCCCAGAAATCGCAGCACAGACATTGCTCTCCACATCCACAACAGCAAAGACCTCGGCTGCAAGAGCTCGTCCGGGGTCACCAAAATAGATGAACAAACAAAAACATTCACCAACAAACAATGGAACCAATTCTGGTCACTACTCGGTATCACTGAAGGCACAGAAAACTATAAACCGACTGAAACTGGCCACGCAGACGAAGACGAGATCTTCGAGTCTTGTATGGTACAAACAAACATGTGCTATGAAGTTATGGATGATGAATTAGTGCCTATACAGGAGTACTGGGGTCAACAGCCGAAAATAGCCATGCTGAATCAAGCGAAGTGTATTGTATTCGACTTCGGCTCGGAAATGTATATCTGGTACGGGAAAAATGTTCCACTTGAAAGTCGAAGACGCGCGGCTCAGTTGGCTAAAGAGCTTTACGAAGAAGGATATAACTATGAAGAGTGTCATATCAATCCACTGAACGCTGCGTCACATCAAGGCGCCAGAGACGAGACCGACGCACCAAGCAAACTCTCCAAAACCAGGCCAGAATGGGCGATTCTATCCAAAATCACGCAACACATGGAAACTATCCTGTTCAAAGAGAAATTCCTCGACTGGCCCGACTACAGCCGAGTTATCAGAGTAAAGCCACAGGAAAATAAGTCTAACTCCATTGAAATAACGCCGTGCGATTCCGAAGAAATGTGGTCGAACGAATACCAAGACCCTGATCTCATATTAGAAGGGTCTCACATCGGCCGCGGCACTCAGTATTACGACAAAGAAAACATGAGGCATTACGATATAAAAACTAAATCGGTCTGCAAATGGGTTATCCGCGAATACGATTTCCAAAAAGTTGATAACGATGTGCAAATGTCAGAGTTCTTTTCTGGCGACAGTTATATCATTCGTTGGGAGTATCAAATCACTGCTATGGGCAGAGAATTGAACGGGAAGCCATCGAAACACAACGTGACTGGGCGAGACAGGTGCGCCTATTTCTGCTGGCAAGGAAAAGACGCGTCATCAAACGAAAAAGGCGCAGCTGCTTTACTCACAGTCGAACTAGACCGAGAAAAGGGCCCCCAAGTTCGCGTGGCCCAAGGAAACGAACCCCCAGCTTTCCTAAACCTCTTCCAAGGAAACCTCGTAGTCCATCAAGGAAAGAAAGACACAGATAAAGGCAGATACAAGCTTTTTATTACACGGGGAAATTTATCCAACGAGGCGTATTTACTACAAGTGCCATGTTCTGTCAGACAACTGCGTTCCCGTGGCTCGCTCTTACTAGCTGATACCGAGAAAGGCTGTCTGTACATCTGGCACGGAGCAAGGAGCCTTAAACATACAAAGAATATAGCTATAGAATTAGCGAATAAACTAATCGCAAGGAAGCCGAATTATCTGTTTGACAATGCCAATGATATTAAAATTACGGAGCTCAAAGAAGGGGAGGAGCCTAAAGAGGTTTTGGAGGCGTTGGGCGTGGCTAATAAACAGCATTATAACTCTGTTTTGAATGAGGGGAAAGACTGTGGGGATGTGACGCCTAGGATGTTCCATTTTACTGATTTGGGAGGTCAGTTTGAGGCGAATGAAGTACTATCGCCGTTGCGTCATGAACATCTAGCGACGCCTTTTCCGTTTGAGCAGAAAGAATTGTATTCAGCTTCGCAACCAGGTTAGTATTTTGTGGACGTTGATAGAGTTTCTGATTCGGATGTTGTGGGTTCGAATCCCAGTTGTACACCAATTCGTTGAAGACAGACAAATAACTTAAAAAAAGATATATACAAAGTCGAGCTTGATCCTAACACGAGTTATTAAATGGATTAAAAAATACGTGCGTATTAAGTCTTGGGACAAAACAGTTGTGTGTTAGAATAACGCAGGACAGAGGCGAATGGCGACAACGAAGAGAAACCTACGCCCAGCAGTGGGATGAGAAGGGCTGACGATGATGGTGAAGGCTTGGGACAGATTTGTCCCAAGCCTTACACGTGCTCAAAAAGGTAAAGGATATAATGATTGCATAACACTAAATCAAACAGTTATGCAAGATACAAACGAAGTTGCCAAACTTAATTTCTGTAAGAGTTAAGAGGTAATAAATTGAACATTAATTTTGGTCGAATTTCATCAAATTTCAATCTTTTAAGTTCCCTAATGCTATTGAGAAATTGTTTAAAAGTTCGTTTTAAAATTGCCAAATACCTACTTACAAAATTATAAGTAATAAAACAGCTGCCGTCCGCGGCTTCGCACGCGTGGTTTGTCAATAAAAAGTAGCTTACGTCTCAATCCAGGTCTATCCAATCTATCTGTATATAGTTGTTTTTTATCGAAATCTAGTCGTGACTTTCAAATTTATGATATTAGTATGGATAGTATTGGTTTTTTGATCAAATATTGAATTGGAGGAGGAACAGGCAGTAAAATTGACGTTGCAAGGTGATCCTTGTGATTGTTACCTGCCGGGCTAACAAGCACGCTGCGACAAAATTTGCTATATACTTATATTTTATTTCCCAAATAGCAGTTTGATAATGAGGTCCGCAGTAGGTGCAACTCGTGTATCGCGGATTCCCTGTATTATAAGTTAAACAGACTAAACCGAGTGTACATTTTTGATAATTATGAAAATTGAGAAACAAAATTTAAGTTAAATAAAACTAATCATAACTAGGGGGGGTAAAGGTAAGGTCGTCAGTGGGTGAGATTAGCGCAGGATCGTGGTGGATGGCAGTGGGTGAAGTCAGGCTGTGGATGATGACGATGAAATAAAACTAAAAGATAAATGAAGTAATAATATGGGATTATGTGATATTACAAAAATATCGATGATTTGTCTCGTCGCTCGAGAAAGAGCGAGACAATGGAGTCTGGCTGGACTCACATACATATAAGCAGCTTAGTTGAAAAATAAATTCCTCAAGTGTTTTGTAATTGTTTCAGCTCTGTTCCTAGTGGACGATGGCGTGTCGGTGTGGCTCTGGCAAGGCTGGTGGCCGCGGGGCGAGGACGGGGAACTAGAGCCGGCGGAGCGAAACGCCGGTATGTTGATATATGTACTATTATAATGTTTTAAGCCACTTACTGGGCTAATTTAAAACATCGGAAAGCTATCGGATCGGTCCTTCAGTTTTTTTTCGGAATCGATTTCCAATCAGAAAACGCTATTTTGTTAACTATCAACCTTTGAATCCGTGTCGGAAAGGTATCCCAGAATACCTTCCGAAATAGTTTTAAAATAGCGTTTTGAATTAAAAAGTGAATTCGAATAAAAATGTCCTTAGGTGTTGTGACCTACGAAGAAATACTTTGTTATAGGCTATGGTTACCACTTGGTAACGAGCTTGTTCCAATTCCAGGTCGCATAAAAAAGATGTAAGAACCTCAATTTTTTTATTTCTTTACCAGGTGTAGGCGCCTTCGCTGGTCGTTGGCAAGCGATGCGGGCGGCCGCACTCCGCACTGCGGAAGGATACTGGCGGGTGTCCCGTCCCGGTCCCGCCGCGGTCTCCGTGGTCGCCGCCGGACTCGAACCCCGCGCCTTTACCGACCTCTTCGACGAGTGGATTGACAACGACCAGGCCGCTGAAGCTAATATCGCGGTGTGTATATTACTTCATATTTATATACATTTGATTATACAGCTTTTGGGTGGAAGAGTTGACGTGTATACAGTAGTGTATAAGGAACATGCCTGGAGATGATAATGAGTGAGAAAATAATGAATAGATTATGGACACTAACTTATACAACCTGTTTTGTTACCTATGACATTAATTTAAAACACACATCCGGTATCGTATTAACTGATTTTAGAGGTTGGTTTTAATACCGGTAGCTTGAATATTGATCCAGTAATCAATACATTTCCAATAAACAATTTTTAACGTAAATCGGTGGCGCCTTTGCGACGATGCCGCTTAGTCAGTTTAACAAGTACCTACTTACTTCCATAATGAATTAATATGATTTGTTTATCTATTTTATACAGGCTGTTCCATTGATATTTTAGGATTTGATATTAAGGTTGTTTAAATATTTAAAATTTTCTACGGAAATTAATTTAAAAAAATCTATTTTACAACAATTCTAGCCTACCCTACCCGTGTTTTCATCTAATGTCGTAAATAACAAAACACGTAGCATAAATTCACTTTATTTTTACGCTTGAAGAGAAAAAAGCCAATGTGCTATTTTAGATGATAATGTATTTAGTAAAAGAAGAAAAGAGGCCGACCAAAAGCTTTTCACATTGCAGGGGTATTTTAAAGGATGGATGACTGTTTTTTATGGATCGAAATTCGGAGTACAGTTTTGTCTTTTCTTAAAGGAAATATCTTCTGGTTTTGGTATAGGAAGCAGAGAGGTCCAAACGAAGTGAGTGCAAGAAGAGAGGATGCATAAGCAATGCCTTTGGTATACCGATTTCCACACTTCAATGCTAAATTTTAATATTTCCTTCTGGTTATGGCAAATACAAATCTACTGTAAAAATATCTGGTGTCTGGTTTCTCAGCTTAATCTAACCGCTTTCCACACTGTAAAAACCCCTGCACTGTACATTACAGCACGGATACAAGGCAGGCGAAGTGTTGTCAGGGGCGTGTGAGCTATCGCGTCTATCGTGCCAAGACGCCGTGCTACCGTTAGCGGCCTTACAGCGGCGTCCGCTGCCGGACCACGTGGACCCACACCATCTCGAGCGGCACTTGTCCTCTCCTGACTTCCAGGTAAGTGACTGTTATTGCGATGTGTCTTATAGCTGCCTTACAGCGGCGTCCGCTGCCGGACCACGTGAACCCATACCATCTCGAGCGGCACTTGTCCTCTCCTGACTTCCAGGTGAGTGACTGTTATTGCTATGTGTCTTATAGCGGCCTTACAGCGGCGTCCGCTGCCAGATCACGTGGGCCCACACTATCTTGAGCGACACTTGTCCTCTCCTCACATTGAAATAATGTTGCTCTCTCGAATGGCATCTGTCCTGACATCCAGGTACTTCATATATATATTTGAGTCGAATCTTCTAAATGTATATAAATGATGGAAAGACGACATTTTTAACTTGAATATTGGATTAATAAAATCGATATGGGTGCCAGTGAAATAACAGGCACACGTTACTTTTTAGCTCTGTGTCTCAGTGGGATGGGCGCAACGCAATAAACCTTAGTTGTGCTCTCTTAGTACAAGAAATCAGTATAAGAAACTAATAACCCCCATCGATTAAACAGGTAACGAATATTTTTTAGGATTCCGTACCTCAAAAGGAAAAAAAATAGCATATATCACCGGGACCATAATAACGGATCGATGGACACCTCATTCATCAAAATCGTATGAATAGTTTAGGCGCTACGGCGGAACATACGTAAATACATAAAAACATACTTTCCTACTGTATTTGCCACAATCGGGTAAAAATAAAAATCTGTTAGAAATATTTGTATAATTAAAATGTATTTCTATAATTTCTTGCAGGAGGCATTCGGCATGGCCAAAGAAGAGTTCTCAGCGCTTCCCGCGTGGAAACAGACGAATATGAAGAAAGACGTCGGCCTGTTTTGAGCGTTCGACCTTACACCATCGGAATAAGGCACCATTTAGCGCAACTGCGTTTTGAACAAGGGTCAGAAAACCGCGTTTTCGTTGAAAATGCACGGCTCTGGATACAATGGTTCTCACTGCATAGTGTAAAGAACCAGTAGAACAAGACCCGTGGAAGTAAATATCGACTTTTTTGTCTCACATAGAATAGTTTTATACAAAGCAGCCGTTTCGTACTTTTTTACTGATTAAAGGATTTGATACGACGTAACGTTAAGTGCACGCTTTAAATTTTTCTCTATTTATCTAAAATTAATGACAGTTTTACAAATCTAACAGTATGTAATCGAATGCGTGATATTTTGATAATCGTAGATGTTTCCCGTTAGTTCACTACATACTAGACAGGCTCAATTTAGTTCCTTTATTTTGCGGCGTGTGTACCTTAATTTTTAGTAATTTTTTCTGTCGTTTTTACCCTTAAATAGTGTCAGTTTAAAATGAATTATAAGTTTTATTCGAACAATAATTAAAGACTTTCAACTTATCTTTTTATTTTTTTATATGCTTCTAGTATGTTGTTACCTCGGTTTCCTGGCCTGGCGGAACAAATGATATTTGTTGTTCTGCCAGTGATAGAGTAAAGTCAAGAGTTTGTCGAAGGAATTGTAGAGATGTCATGTCGCACCCCGCCCGAGTGTTTGTAAATACTATTTATTTCATGTCAATTCATTTTTAACCTTATGTGAAGTAGCTTTTAGACGTTAAATTGTGTTAATCGGATTCGGTGCGACGTACGACAATCGTGATATTTTTGGATATAAACCGTCGTATTATAAAACTGTGTAAGAGAAGTATATAGTAACCTATCCCTCTCGCACTAATGCTGTTTGACGGTCGCGAGACACATCTTTGTAACCTTATAACCAACTTCTCTTGATACTTGAGTCAGTTTAATCTCATTCTTGTGAAGCGTCTACTTAAATTGGTATTTTATATTTTTGGCACAGTTTTTTAAGGCGACGCGTTTTATTATTATGTATCTGGTCAAAGAATATTGTAATGGTTATTTGTTATGCTAGTTTTAAACGTGTATTCGCTTTAGTGTAGGCTTTGTAAGCGGTGGAAGAGACCATACTGCAAAAATAGACCTTATACTTACTGTGTTTGAGTATAAAGTTAAAAAGCTGTTGTTGTTTTACCGCTACAGTATACTTAACACATCACATATCTACTCATTGCTACTCGTTTATAATACTGTGCGTTAGGTGGACCATAATATTTGATAAGGGATATCTGCTTAGCTTCAATGTGAGTGTATATCTACTTGACTCTTATAGGACTTGTTGTTGAAAAATTATAAACATTGACTAAGGAACTATATTTGAATAGTTGGAAAACTCGACTATGAAAAATTGCATCAAAAATCATATTTCTTTATAAGACTATTAAAAAAATTGGCCTCAAACTTAAAAATGTTATGTTATTCATAGTATTTCGAGGTGCTCTTTGATCGTGACTTTTCAAGCGAATTTGTACGATAATTCGAACTTGTTGAATTCAATATTGTACAATTTAGATGTTTATTTTTTATACGTAGCTTAATGCTTGTCGTCATTCTGTGACGTCATCGATGTATTGCCAGTATTTTAAGGTTTTAACTGCCAATGAGTAGACTAATTTCTAACAAACGAGTAACGAAACAATACATGCAAAAATAACCTCTATCGTTTATGTCTTAAGATTGCATTTACGGGCGATCCTATCGCGGGCCTACCGTGACATAAAATGTACTTCTCAAATTCAATGTCTAATAATTTTGCTTTGGTTGTGTTACTATAATTATTATTGTATTTGAGATTTATTTTGTATTATAATGATGTAATAAATTGCTAAAATTGAATTAATGTATTTGCTTTATACGCCTCTTTAATCCTACATTAAGTACAATCTTGTATGTATCATATTTTTTTATACTACCTGGAGTTTGAACAAGCATTATTGTCCACCTGATGTTAAGTGGTAACCAAAGTATTGCCTCGTAGGTCACGCACCTGAGAAACGTGTCCTGAGATGCACTGCCTTTATGATAACTAGCTTCCGCCTGCTGCTTCTCACGCGTGGTTTATCAATAAAAAGTAGTCAATCCAGGTCACACACTATCTATATACCTAATTTCATCGAAATCGGATCAGTCGCTACGGCGTGAAAGCGTAACAAACAGACAACAGATATAAAAATAAAAAATAAAACCAATAAATGTAAGCATAATGGGCGGTCAAAGCAAACGTAAATACGCAAAGTAACAAGAGTTACTTTAGAATTTATAATGTTAGTATGAATGAGTTTTGCGACTAGTTAAAAGTCGAATTCGACATTTCTTAATTCGTACTATTTCACCAGCTTCTATTCTTTATCTAAGTCAGATTGATAGTCGTGCAGCGAGAATTGGTCATTGAGCTGTTTTGACAATTCTTGAAGGCTTTATTGGAAGTATAATCAAGTAACGGGCCCCGATTTGATTGAAGGACAGAGCCTTGTGGAAAACTTACACATGCCCCCCATTTTTAACAAATTCTTTCGTCAAGCGTGTACGCACGTGAGGATATAAGTGGTTTCCACCAGGGATGTGCGAGGAAAAATTCACGATTAGGATTGCTTTATTTGCCTAGCCTCGCTCAGCGCAGCTATCCTATTGGTGGATTTTTCCTCGCTCACCGCTTACCTCCTTCGCACAGCTCCGGTAGAATACCACCCAAATCACGATAGATTAACAATTGATATGTTAGAGCGTGATTGTGGATGCAAGTGGATAGAAAGAATCACAATGGATTTAGGCCAGCTTGCGCAACGATCCCTAAACGTATTTAGCGGCTAAACCCGTTTAAATTTGGCGTATTTGTATGATTCAACAACTCCTTAAATCATATTTAGCCACTTAATACGTTTAGGCATTATTGCGCAAGTCGCCCTAAGATTACTTAAAGAAGTTAATGTTAGGTAAGAATTATTTGATTTACGGCACCGTCCTCATTGCCCACATAGATTAAGTCCATCCAAAGTTTTCCTGGGTGAGATCCCTTTAAGCGACAAGATTATTTGTTTGTTTATTACATACTAGCTTCCGCCCACGGCTTGGCACGCGTGGTTTGTCAATAAAAATGTGTTGATCCAGGTTATAATCATACCAAATTTCATCGAAATCGGTTCAGCTATTACGGCGTGATTCAGTAACAAATAAACTAATGAATAAACAAACATCCAAATTTTCACATTTATAGTGTTAGTGTGATAGATATTAGGTATCTATCTGTCTACAACACTCAGACTCTGAACGAATATTTGTAGTTCACGCACATACCTATTTGTCCCACGTGAGAATAGAACCCGCAAGTTCTTAGTGACTCAGTCGGCATATCGCCCACCTCAGACAATTCGACATTATAAGATTTGTCATTTACCATTTTCAACATAGTATTCGGGCAATCCTGTAATCCATCCTAATTCCGTACGAATTCTAAATTCGAAAGTAACTACATCTCTGGCTGTCTGTTACTTTTTCCCGACGAAAAGGCTAGACCTATTTCCATCTACTTTCATTGACAAACCTTACTTGCGAAGCCGCGCATGAAAGGTTGTAACAATTCTTACTCGAGTCCTAAAACAGAAACTTATTCAAAAAGCTTAGCATAAGGCTCTCTGATAATAAATGTGTCTCCATCAAACTTGTATAATGACTTCAAATAGTATTTAATGTACTTGTACTACTAGTTCAGCCGAAGATCTCAAGCGCGAATATGGAAGTCTCGACAGAGCTTACGTATATTAGCCATTTGAGGTCGAGACCTGAAATGGTCCATGAGGTAACGGGGCCCATCGCGTTTTCAAAATTCTTTCTGGGTGTCTGGTCGAAGCGACGTGTGATCCGAGAGCTGGCGCTGAGCTGGGTCAACGCATAGGTTCAATTCAAGGTTGCAATTCAGAGGGGCAATGCAGCCAGTGTCTTGGAGACACTTCCGCCTGGTAAAGATTTGGAGCAAGTTGAACTATCTATAGATCGTTTGCGTCTTTAGCTGATTCAACTGTTTCTTCTGTATTTTAGTCATGTAAATAATTGTATAGGAATTTTTTCTCTTAATCAAGGCATTGTAATAGCAAATTCAAAAAAAATTGTTTATCTTTTCACAAAAAAATAATTGATTTACTGGATTCACTAGCTAGAATAACGAAATACTGTTCGGATTAACGATTTATTTCACACTCATAAATTACATATTTACAAAATTGCACAAAGTGATTACTTACAATAAATTAATAAATTAAAATAATCTCCCTCAAAATCAAGTCCGCATTTCCAAAAGAAAATGCTTTTGAATTTACGCGAACAACCTGAAAAGACGATTGTAGAATTTCTGTTTGATTTGTTCGATCTCTTCGATTTTCTCCTGTAATTCCTCAGTCTCTTCCTGCCTGGACTCTTCTTCTAAATCATCATCTTCCTGGCTTTCTTCTTGACTGGATTCTTCTTCTAAAGCTTCGATTTCTTCTTCGACAGATTCCTCTGATTGTTCAAAGTCTTCATCACTAACGTGTCTTTTTGATCTTTTTTTGATTTCTTCTTCGATCTCTTCTACATCGTCTTGCCTTTTGAGTTCTTCTACTTCTTCTAAGTCCTCTTCCTGTCGTTTTAGTTCCTCTTCATCATGGTCGTGGTCATGATCATGGTCATGCTCGTCGTGGTCGTGGTCATGGTCATGATCGTGGTCGTGATCATGGTCATCATGGTCATGATCATGAACATTGTGATGTGAACGTTCTTCTAACTCTTCCTCTTCATCCTCATCCTGTCTTTTACGTTCTTCAACCTCTTCGTTGTCCTCATCATGATCGTGGTCGTTGTCATCATCATCGTGACGTTCTTGTAATTCTTCTTCTTCATCCTCCTCTTGCCTCATCCGTTCTTTAACTTCTGCGTTGTCCTCATCATGATCATGGTCGTCGTGGTCATGGTCATGGTCGTGATCATGGTCGTGTTCGTGGTCATGATCATGGTCGTGATCATCGTCATGGTCATCGTGATCGTGATCATTGTGACGTTCTTGTAATTCTTCTTCTTCATCCTCCTCTTGCCTCATACGTTCTTTAACTTCTGCGTTGTCATCATCATGGTCGTGATCGTCGTGATCATGGTCATGGTCATGATCATGATCATGTTCGTGGTCATGATCATGGTCGTGATCATCGTCATGATCATCGTGATCGTGATCATTATGACGTTCTTGTAATTCTTCTTCTTCATCCTCCTCTTGCCTCATACGTTCTTTAACTTCTGCGTTGTCATCATCATGGTCGTGATCATCGTGATCATGGTTATGGTCATGATCATGGTCATGTTCGTGGTCATGATCATGGTCGTGATTGTCGTCATGATCATCGTGATCGTGATCATGGTCATGTTCATGATCATTGTGACGTTCTTGTAATTCTTCTTCTTCATCCTCCTCTTGCCTCATACGTTCTTCATTTTCTTCATTGTTCTCATCATGGTTGTGATTATGTCCGTGATTGCGGTCATGGTCATCATGGCGGTCTTCCAATTCTTCCTCTACACCCCCAATCACTTCATTGTCCTTGTGGTCATGTTCATGATCGTGATCATGGTCATGATCGTGATCATGGTCGTGATCGTGATCATGGTTGTGGTCATGTTCGTCGTGGTCGTGATCATGATCGTGATCATGTTCATGTTCGTGGTCATCATGGTCATGATTGTGACCATGGTCGTGTTCATGATCATGGTCGTGGTCATGATCATGGTCGTGATCATTGTGACGTTGTTCTAATTCTTCCTCTTCATCCTCTACCTGCCTTTTATGTTTTTCAACTATATCGTTTTCTTCTTCATCTGCACTTTCCTCTTCGTCTTTTTGCCTCTTTAACTCTTCTTCTTCTTCTTCTCCGTCCTCTTCATTTTCGTGTCTCATTACTTCTTCTTCTTCTTCAACCTCTTCTTCGACTTCTTGTCTCTCGAGTGATTCTACTTCCTCTTCTTTTTCCTCTTCCTCTTGTCTCTTGAGTGGTTCTACTTCCTCTTCTTCCTCTTCCTCTTGTCTCTTACGTTCTTCTACTTCCTCATTAATTTCCTCTTCTTGTCTCTTCAAGGGCTCTACTTCTTCTTCGATTTCCACCTGTCTCTTCTTCGCCTCTTCTAAATCTTCCTCTGCTTCAATTTCTTCTTGAGTTCTGATTACGCTAGCGAATCTTTTCAACGTCTCTTCAAGCCACTCATCGCCGGAACCTTCCTCTTCGGATTCTGAGACGGGTTCAAGTTCCTCTTCAGATTCTGGTTCGGGTTCTGGTTCTGGTTCAGGTTCGGGTTCGGGTTCCGTTTCAGGTTCGGGTTCTGGATGAGGGTGGATGTGGCAACCTTCCGGTGGTGAATTAAAATCACAGACCTGAAAAATTACATTTTATGTTATCTTTTTAGTTTTTAATTAAAAGTATAAGTGTTTTTGACGATCTCCATGGCGCAGTGGGCGAATAGCTAACTGAGGCGCAGGAGGTTGCGGGTTCAATTCCCGCCGGGTAACAAATGTTTGCATGATCTACAGATATTTGTTCTGGGTCTGGATGTTATTTTATGTAATTTATGTAATTTATGTATGTACTTACAAAAAAAAAGGATAAAGGTAAGTTTATTATCAGTTATATCTGGTTCTCATAGTACAAGAACTTCTTCGTTTGGGAAAATGTCCAGCAATATTTATTATTTTTAGGTTTCTGGACCAAAACGTTAACAATGGAACCCTTATGCGACTTTGTCCGTCCGTCTGTCACAATTGATTATCTTATCAACTACTGAAGCTATTGTAATTTTGGAAATAGTTATAAAATTTGGAACAGTTATAAAAATAGTAGCCATCTTTATTGCAAGTTAATAATAATTTTTATTGCCAAAGGTACCAAAATCGTTAGCGGTCAACATTTAAAAATAAAGTGATAAGATCAAGTGAGGTATCAATAGTATCATTATTACATGTCGAGTCTCAGTAATCCGGCACTTCAGCAGTCCGGTACGTCCAATAATCCAGCACTCTCCGCTTACGCCTCCCTCACCCTACTCATGTTCCGCGCTTGTGCACATATTTTATTTACATATTATGATTTTTTCTATACAATCTAATAATCCCAACATTCCAGCAATCCGGCACCCCCTAGTTTTGAATAGTGCCGGATTAGTGAGACTCTACTGTGTTTATTTTTTATTTTGTTCTCATATTTTTGGAGTTATTAAGAAAAATGTCGAAATTCCCGAAAGAAATACTTAACTCCGAAGTTTGCAAAGAGAACAATTTCAAATAATTTCTATTTGATACAGGAAAAATAAAAGATTTATTTAAATTTACGTTAAAAGTTTTCAATGTAACTGCTCAGATAACAATAACCTTAAACCAATCAGCTTAATTATTTAAAACGGCCAAAAATAACATACTTGTACAATTTGTACATAGTCCAAACCTCACACAAACTTATTGTTGTGGGTATCAGAAACATTATACTACAAAACCTAGAAACAATCGTTTTACAATCATGCAACAACTATAGAAATTAATCATAATTATCATTTAGCAGAAATTAATTTGAGAGACAGCAAAATGATATGTCATTGAACAGGCGCTAGGGCGTATTGAGAAATAAACTTCTAGCTTTGAAAGGATCCCGTACCTCTTACCAGGGGGGGCAATCGCGCTAATTTTGAATGATAATACCAAAGTAAAACCAAAACCAACACGTTACCATCTTCGATCAACAATACAACTAGATTACGGGTCTCATACAAAATCAAAGCTAAATGCTGTCCGCGTAAACATATAATTATACAGCTACATTCGTTTACCAACAGAATGAGACAAAAGATTTAAGATCAACCTAATCACAACCACAGCAGCTTGTAATAAAGTCACAAATCCTTTAAATGTTACGATCATTCCTCTCAAAAAACAAACAAGGTAATAAATTATACCTGTCACTTAAAAATGAAAAGACGTAGGTTATATCACATTTATTGTGAAATCAACCTTAATTAGAAACAAATAAAGCACTTTTTCCTGTTATTGTCTTGCGAGCTATATCGTTTTATTTCGTTTCTATTTGCTTCTTCAAATTTTACTGCAGGTGGTATGGAGTTGCATTGAACTCTAAAATAATAGTAAGTATAACGTAAAAGTAAGTTTATAACGTAAAAGTTTTAAAGATTATATAAGTTTAAGGCATCTATAACTATATGTTTCGTAAACAAAAATATAAAAAGGTAGGTAAAATCAGTAAAAAAAAGGAAGTACCTACGCTTGTTGTTTTTCAAATGTATGTAATGTCGGCGGCTGGCCAACTAGGGTGTCTATCGCTACATGTCACAAAATAAAATAGTAAAAATATTACCAAATTCCTCATCTTTATATTATATTATTATTATAATATATACACATTTCTTGTACAGAAAAACAGTGCAATTAATAAATAAAAAATCACAATGTTTCTTATCTATTCAACATTAAAGAGATTTTTACATTTTGCTTACTGAAACTAAACCCAGTTTCAGTACGCAGAAATGTAAAAATCTCTGATCATAAATAAATAAAATAATATTTGCGGGCATGTCACACAGCACTATCTAGCCCCAAACTAAGCCAAGCTTGATACTACTATAAGAACCAGATATATACTTATATACTTTTTTTGTAAATACATAATAAATAACACCCAGACACAGAACAAACATCTATGTTCATCACACAAATATTTGTTCTCGGTGGGGATCGAACCCACGGCCTATGGCACTGTAACTAACCCTACCCTAATACAGAAATATAAATCTAACCTGAACCTAAACTCTACAGCCTATAAATTAATATTCTGGACCTAAATAAACCTAACTATAATTTTGGCCATCCTAAGTGTGATCGTCTAGAATCGAATTTATTCTACGTTGTCTAGAAACTAATTTATTTAATATTTGGAGAAGTAAATGAAATAGTAACTGAAATAGTAACACGTGAACGGGTTATTAGGAAAGCCAAAAAGTAAATATCTAATGTTGCATAACCAATTTTCATGTTCTGATAACAAGACAGGTATTAAAAATTATTAAAAAACAAATCTACCCCATGCAATTTGATGTTCTGACACAATGTTTGCGCGTCTCAATAGACGCGACGCACCAACGTCAAACATTCTTAGCGGTGGTTTAAAATCGGCAATTTTGTCAAAAAAATATATATTAATCGTCCGTGTATTGCCTTAAAACCTATTCCATGTGTGCCACCAGTGAGCTGTTATTTACCGAGACGGATTTTTTGCGCCGACCTTTTATCTAGGTGTATTGTTGATCGAAGGTTACCATTAAGCACATTTCGTATCGCGCTGACACGCGTGACATCTGTCAAACCAACGTGAATTCCAACGCTGCTAGACACGTTCAAAATAAGCGCGAATGCCACCTTGGTTAAAAAACTCATTACCCTGAACAGGCATGTATGACATTACGGATAATGTCATAATATCAAAAACATGCGTTAATTTTGTCACAAAGAATCTTAAAACTAGGCTTAAAAGGGGTAATTGTGACAAAAATGGCCACTACTCATCATGTGCTATGGCAGATTCGCTCGGCCATAGCGCTGGTCTTCCGGGCATAGTATTGATAGTACTACCATTATGCATCTACTTTTAATATTTTAATGTTCAAATTATGATCCATGAAAATTATTATGGAGTTTAAACCGGAACTAATAAATAAATCTAAAACGAATATTAAACTGTATTTGTTTTAAACTTGAGAGGCAGCAATATGACACCATGCCATTTGATGACCAGCGTTCTTCTTAGATCAGTGGAATATATTTTGTGCTTCTGCTGGGGTTCTTTGGGAAATAAATTAAATTAAAAAAGGTTTCAGTATACCTGTTCCTGTTCGTTAAACCAGGCGAGGTCAGGGCAGATCATGAGGTAGGAGCGGCTGGCGTAGCACTGGTAGTATTCGTTGCATCTGTGGATGCTGGCGATCCTGAGGAAGTTCTCCTGGCCGGCGCAGATCGTCTCCGGGTTCTGTCTCATGGTGACTGAGAAAGCGGAAGCGGAGGCCAGCGCCGCCGCGCAGCAGACAAGCCATAAGGCTGCTGGAATAGACAAATAGGTGAATAATTAAACTCAGTAATAGCATATATAAATAAAATAATATTGCTGGACATTTCACACAGCGCTATCTATCCCCAAACTAAGCAGAGCTTGTACTATGGGAACCAGATAACTTATAATATATAGAAAAACACCCAGACACGGAACAAATATCTGTTGATCGTGCAAATATTTGTTCCGTGGTGGGAATTGAACCCGCTACCTACTGCGTCTCAGCCCACTGAGCCACGGAGCAGGCGCACGGCTGAGTACCATCCGTACCTAGTCAATATACCACCCATTCGCACACACCGTTTTGGTTCTACGTTCTTGATGCGTACAGCTAAGGTATGGAACACTTTGCCGTCGTCTGTTTTTCCTAAAGAATACAATCCGGGCCTCTTTAAGGTGAGAGTAAATAGGTTTCTTCTAGATCTTCGTGCTTCATCTTAGACCACATCATCACTTACCATCAGGTGAGATTGTGGTCAAACGAAGTTCTATCCAATTTAAAAAAAAAGGTCGTCAAAATATATTATTTCTCTATAGTAATAGTTTCCACTAAGTTGTACAATTGCATACTTGAGTGCTCTTTATTCTTCTATTCTCAGTGGTTTATTGAGATATTAATATTTAGGAAACCGGCGTTACTACATAGAAACAGCTGTCAAATATAGATGATCTCGGAACAGTCTCTTTTTAACCGACTTTAAAAAAAGGAGGACGTTCTCAATTAGTCGGTATTTTTTTCTAATATAAATATATTCCCCGATTACTCGAAAACGTCTTGACTGATTCGAGAAAATCTGTTTTTGTTTTAAAGAGCACCCATTGGCACCATATCAGGATCTGATGATGGGATCCAAAACAAATCAAGGGCAACCCTCTAATTTTATGGGGACGTATAATTTTTTATGTTTTTACCTCAGAACTCCGTCAATTATCAACGGATTTTAAATATTCTTTTTTTATTTGAAAGTATATACTTTCATAGTTCAAAGTCAAAGTCAAAGTTAGTCAAGTTTAAAGGGCAAGGTGTACGCTTTTATAACAAACTCCGAAGGTGTGTACAAAAATTGACAATTAATAAATTTAAAAACGTTATTAAACAAAATTTTTATAAAAAAGCCTACTATAAAACATCGGATTATTTAGATGATAGAGAAGCTTGGGATTGAAATTGCTCCAACTCGTTCAAAATGTTACAATTTAGACGTAATTTATTTTCTGTATTGTTATGTATTGTAAAAGGATCATGAAAAAAAACAACCCGCCTTCTTGCCTTTCTTTCCTGGCTTGGTCGCGAAGGAACAGGCAGTAAAATTGACGTTTCAAAGTGATCCTTGTGATTTTAATGAATATTATATTTGACTTTGACATTGGTCTTAAAGAAATTTCATCAGAATCAGTTAAGTAGTTTGGTTAAATCAGTTATATTTTTATTAATAAGTTACTTATATGTAACGTTAAATGTCACATCAGGGTTGTTACTATGCATCGTTTCTTTTAGTTAAGGATTTATTTATTCAACATTATATAATAGAATTTCTTGTATGTATATCTAAAAACACCCGTTAATTTTTTTTTTAACTTAAAACAGAGCACCAATTATCACAAACTTCGCAACGATAAAGAAAGGCATCAAATTTAAAACGCTGGTCTAGGGGCTATTGAAGTATAATATCGGTATTAATTCAACTCTTGTTGATCATCCAACTTTATAAATAATACTCTGGCTACCTCATTCAAAGTATAAAAATAACCCAACGTGTTTTAAAGCTTGGGAACTTTACATCAACCTACATGAGAAATCAGAAAAGAAGGCGAAACCTATCAAAATATCAACCGGTAGCGTACGTAAGCCAATTGGCGTCGCGTCGCTGTATCTGGTGCTTTATTTTCGAAATCCCCATCGATGAGTGACTACGAACGACAGTTACTACAAACATACATGCACGGGCAATTTGTTACCAAATAATTTAATAAGAAATTGCTCGTGTTATAGTGTGATGTTTGTGGTAATTTTCCAGTTATACCTCTACACACTGATGGGGACGTAGCAGTGGGGATTTCGAGAAAAATACTCGCTGTTCGAGCCATCCCTTTTTTGTTGGTAAAAAAAAGAATTGTCATTTATTCATTCAATGGTGTGTGCCAAATACCTGAGGCAGTATCTTAGGTGGAGTAAAAGTTGAAACATGTAAAAAGTGTTTAGTCTTTACAGTGGGTTACGCACTGTTAAAACTAAACTGGAATTGTGACGTAATATCGAGTCACTTCAAGATGTTAAGGCATTTACATAATAATAATGTAACTATAAATAAATAATAAATAAATAAATATGACTGGGCATTTCACACAGCGCTATCTAGCCCCAAACTAAGCAGAGCTTGTACCATGGGAACCATATAACTGATAGAATACTTATACTTTTTTTTCTATATACATACTTATAATATATAGAAAAACAGCCAAACCCGGAACAAATATCTGTAGATCATACAAACATTTGTTCTGTGGCGGGATTCGAACCAGCTATCTCCTGCGTCTCAGCCGGATATTCGCCCACTGCACCACGGAGGTCGTCAACTAACTATGACATTGACTTTATAATAATCCGCCCTAAACACGGATAAATACATACGTGATTAGGAAGGCTGTGTAAAATCGCGAAGAAAGAAAGCGTAGGACGAATTACGTAATGTTACGTAATCTTTCATTGGCAAATAGTTTTGCAAAAACAAATCAACAAAATATGTAATAATTTGGTAATCTGGTGACTAAAGAACTTCGCGATTTTTCTATACCTAATGGAAGATATAATCAGTACTCCTCAACTTTTTAGCGCTGGACATGTTTTTATTAAACCTAATTTTTGGTGTTTTTTTATGAAACATCAATTGTTTAAGATTTAAGATGCGAGATTTTACCTATGCGTGACTTTTTGACGATACTGACTGTACACAATACTGAAAAAAAATTGTTTGCGAGGCGAGACGTTATTCGGAGCGATCGCACTCCGTGATGAAGGTTCACGAATTGAACTGGTCGTTATTTTGAAACTCAAAGCAAACCTAGAAATCGTGTCTAAAACAAAACAAACAGAACATGACTCCAGACTCCAACGATATTCAAATATGCCATCCCACGCTATTCCCTGTAATTTTGGTACTGGAAATTCGATCTAATACTATTACAAATACGATTCACAAAACTACTGAAATTGCGTAGCATGTGGTGTAGCACCAAATCCGTAGACGTTCTACGAATGATTTTGACAGTGCAGTAACGAAAATCAAACAAACTGTTAGAAAATTCGTATTGTATTAAACTAAGTACAACATTGAATATGAATTACTTCTAAATCGTTTACGGAACGTTTTATTGGCATCTGACAAAAAAAGTTACGCAAGCGAATGCCAATAAACGTTTAAAAACCTTCACGTGACTTTTGACCTACCCTAATTTGCTATATATAATTTACGACGTACTGAAGATTATATTAAGTTAAATAAAATAATAATAAACGGAACAATTCAAAAACATTCACTTATATTTAACTAAATAACATATAAAAATATGATCACTACACTTACTGTTCATTTTGACCGCACTGTGTAAAGTGCTACTGTCGCGATCTACGACAAAAGTAAAATAAAACCTAGTAAGCCTTCAATTTTATCGAGATCATCGTATCTAGTGGTTTTGATAAAGCCAAGAGCAGCATCGAGATACACGGTAGATATTGTCGATCACCGCTTATCTGCTAAAGCCGCGGTCTCGACTCGCGAGACCACGAGACAATTCGTTGCCAACTAGATCGCTGTCTGCAGATTTATTTTAAAGCACAATTGCTGTCTAGAATCACAGCTAGAATGCTCTGCAGTAGCGACGGCTAAATTAACTTAACACTTTCTCAGTTCGTGCCATACAGTACTGACTCAAAGTCAAAATCATTTATTGTGAAATAAATAAAACCAACACTCAATTAATCACACTAACATTATAAATACGAAATTTTAGATGTTTGTTAATTAACTAATTTGTTTGTTTTTTATACTCAATCACGCCGTAACGGCTTAACCGATTTCGATTTAATTTTGTATGTACGTAGATTATAGCCTTGATTAATATAGGCTACTTTTTATACCTACCATAAATCAGGTCCCATGGGACAAAAATAGGGTGTCAAGTCAAGTTGCAGCAGCGGGTTTAGCTTTATTTCTAGATTACCTACACATTTAGTAGTTTAACGCGTACAAAGTCGCGGGCAACAGGTAGTTAAATATAAAGTCAATAATTTTGTCATTTTTAAGTTGCAAATTAATATAATCTCTCAATTTTGTGAGTGAGAAAATAGACATCATTATGAATTTAAGCTTAAATGTAGAATACCTATGGATACACGATACCATGGAGTGACGACGATGTGTCGTCACTGTAAGACGTTGCGATATCATGTCACGTCACGACATCTAACGAGATAATTACTGAATCAAACAGTGGTCACGGGCGGAGCTGCAACACAGTCGAAACGTCGGGATAACAAATAAAAAAGGTACATACGCGATAAATACCCGTTTTAATCAATATTATGTACTGTGATCGCGAAAGTTTAAAAATACTATCTAACGAGATACCGTGTATGCCACGATATCGCATAGGTACTCTATCGTTGCCACGTCGCGTAGATTGTGCAGGATTTTTGCCGTCCACGACTCGATGCTGCCGTATCCTTTCACAACGACGTTGTTTTCGACCCAAATACGTTCTTGAACTACGTATGAATGCAATTCTAATTTCATTCTCTATTTAATTGAGACAGTCAAATGTTTGGAGAACACTAAGGAACGGATTTTGGCAACTATCAAATATCGATTGGAGGAGGTGGGCAAGTATAATGCATTCCAAAAATAACCTGGACAGCTGAAGTGTTAAGCTTTAACAAAGTAATTTTTACTGGTTATTAGCTGGAATAGTAAAGTTTTCGTACCTCTCTCTAGTGACTATTTTCACAGTACTGCAACGTAGTTAGCACTTACCTACCTGCAATAATATGCAAACTTTACTCTAACGACGCAAAATTAGGTATTCATAGTAAGTTTTAGCTTTGTGTTTAGCTGTTATGAACCAAATTAGAAAGCTTTCTCATTTAAGCTATTAATTAGTCACACTCTGAATTTGTGTAAGATAGTAATTTTCTAGGACTTTTTTTCTTATAGTGCTACACTAGCTGTTACCCGCGACTTCGTACGAGTTACACTTCTAAATGTGTAGGTAACCTAGAATTAAAGCTAAACTCGCTGTTGCAACTTGACACGCCATTTTTATCCCATGGGAACTGATTTACGGGATAAAAAGTACCCTATGTGGTGATCCAGATTATAATCTACGTATATATTAAATTTAGTCGAAATCGGTTCCACCGTTACGACGTGATTGTGTAACAAATAAACAAACATCCAAGCTTTCACATTTATAATATTAGTGTAATATAAAAAAACTGCGAAAAACATTACACACTAAATTAAACTTCTAAGACAAAGCAAAAGAAAACTATTTTCTTCTGACCAAAATGTTCTAGTCCTTACTATTTCAAATTTCGAACTCTACGTCCCTATGAGGCCGTGTCTTAAAAGTGCATAACCTCTTTAAGCTTAGAAACCTTCAAGTGAGGTACTAATATAGTGCGGTGACTTTCGAGACATTCCAATTTTAAAGAGTATTTGCTTAGTTTATAAGTGAGTTCAACCTTTTTTGAATAAAATCGGATTGAGTTTTCCAACATGTGTCAAAATAAAAAGTAATTTAAATCAAAAGCACTAAAGAGTATTGATATAACTTTCTACCCCTTTTTAACCCCGTTAGGGGATGAATTTCAATAAAATACGAAACATGTTTTCTATCAATTCTGTTAAAAAAGGTTTATGCACAATTTGAAGTAGATTGGACCAAGGAATCACGTTGTCCCATATAAACTTTGCCCACCTTTTTCACCCCTTAGGGGTAGAATTTCGGAAAATCCTTTCTTATCGGATGCCTACGTCATACAAAGAACACACCCTCCAAGTTTCAGGTCTCTACGATCAGCGGTTTAGGCTGGGCGTTGATCCGTCAGTCAGTCATTCAGGACAAATCATTTTATATGTACTTATAGATAGCTGTTAAATACCACAATAACATTCGATAGTTACATAACAATGTTACATTTGTTCAAATGAATGAAATCATACTTATTACTAAAACCTATAAATGCGAAAGTGAGTTTATTTGGTACATTTTGGCATTGTTACGGCTGAACAGATTTCGATTTAATTTGGTATATAGAGCTGTACGATTATGCAATGACTTACCCGTTTCCATCAGACATGCTAAATCATTAGTTATTTTTAAAAGTGAGGTCTACAAACTGTACTTAGCAGCTTCTTTACAGTAAACACTGTATTTATTTTCGATATAATTTCGTTAAAGTAGGTATATATATATATGTATATATATACATATATGATTTATGTAAGTATATATGTAGATTTTTTTTTAGGTTTAGGTATTTATTTATTTTTATCCTACATAAATAGGTATTTATTGTAACACCACCTCCTCACACGTTTTATCAATCCAGTCCACCCAAAGGTTGCCTGGAAGAGATCGCTTTGAGCGATAAGGCTGTCCATTGTACCACCATGCATTAGTCTAAGTTTTCTGGGTTAAGATATTGTAATTTGGTGTAACAATAAAGAATTATCTATCTCTATCTATCTATCCATCTACAGTCACAACATAGTTTACAAGCCACGCCGAACACTCATATATCTATATAAATAACTCATGAACCTATACAAGGCTAGATTATAATATTATTAGAGTATAACTAGAATTGTAGAAATTCCTAGTCTACAATTCTAGTTATACTCTAGTAATATTATAATCTAGCCTTGTATAGGTTCATGAGTTATTTATATAGATATATGATGCGACAACTTGTCTCAACATTGAAACGACTTACTAAACATTTTTTGCGGTCAAATAATCGCAAGTAAGACCTTGTTCTTGTCATGTGAGCGCATGCAAAACCTACATTACCTACTAATCAGTATATTTATCCACACGGAGACAATTCAAGATAAACAAGAAACTAATGGTGCTGCATCGATCAAATTATTGTATAGACACGTGTAATACGTCACAGTCTACTGAATTATCAGCTCTTTTTATCAAATACAATGTGATTCAATACTAGCGAGTTCTTGAATAATTCAAATGACAGGGTAATCTATATCAATGTTATGTATACTTTACATAATATTTCGTACATATGCTTTTCCAGCGTTAACCGATAATCGTTGGCAATGCCATTGCGCGTTAGCGTTGAGGCTTTGTCAACGTTTATCATAAGACTTCTCATATCAGCTCTCAACGGCTGATAGTCGGTATCATCAGTCGTTACGAAACAACGGAAATATAAGGAGTAGTGTACACTATTACTAGGAAAAATAACGGACAAACAATAAAGGATTGGACACAACGTACTTGTTTTTTATTAAAATTAGATAACAATTTAACTCTTAATCGTAGTTCATAAAAAAACAGATTTTTTTAGTTATTCAATATCAAAAATCAAAATATTTTTATTTGGTACATAAAACAGTGTACAGAAACAAAATGGGAACGGTGATACCCGAAGGAGTAAAAATACTGTGTCGCAGGCATCAACGCCCTCCTCCAAATTGGATATATTGGGAAAGATTAATTGATACTCTCAACATTTATTCTAACCCAGATTATAATGACATCGTTTTAATAAAGTACGCGCCTTACAGTAGTCGCATTTGATGTGTAACATCTGATAACTGCGCGCGCTCATTGGTCAAATCAAATAGCGCGTGCTTCCCCGGTTCCCTGTTGCATATTTCCGTCCCTTTTGCCAAAATTACTCCCACAAACCGAGAGAAAAGATATTACGCATCAATAAAATACACATAGAATTTCAGAAATTTTAATAATTCTCTAACGCCATATATTTATAAATCCACTATAGCATTCAAATTAAAAATATATGCAATCGTCAGAGTTCAGAAGTTAAGAATTGTAGAATTAGCCTTATTTTATTTACTCTAATATCATGTTTCTAGAAATCAACATTATCTCAATAGATTTAGTTCAAGTGCATTTTATAAGAGTTTCTTTATTTACTTACTTGAATATTGAAATAAGAAAATAGTAAAACTTGCAACTTTCTTAGAATGAAAGTAAAAAAGTGATTCGTGTAATGTAATGTGTTTCGTAGTAAAATACACTTTATCACTTTCATTTTCTATTACGAAATACATTTTTTTTAATAAAATAAATAAAAAAGATAAGAAATGAGCAATATTGTAAGAGATGCAAATGCTAAAACTGCCCAATATCACAAAAGAAAATACCTTTTAGTAAAAAGTGAGATTTTATTTGTGTTTTTCGTAGTTAACACGCGCCCACCGTAAAGAAGGCTTTTACGGGATTTGTAAGGAGGATGACAAATCGTCCAAGCGTTTATCTAAACTAAGATATAAGTAAAAAAAGGAAATACCTTCTTGTTGTAAGTGGGAGTTAAGCTAGGAACACATATTGCGTTTCCAAAATCTGCTTTTTGCAAAATTATAAGCTGCTGTTGACGCTGTTTTTATCTTTAAGTCTTATGTACTCCGGGCGCCTGCGTAAGGATATTTTCCTTGCTCCTGATTTCTGGCCTGCAGGAATTGTGTTTCGACACCATAGAAAGGCGCTAACGCAGAAAAAATCCTACTTATTAGTAAGAGGGTAATGTTTTATTGACAAACAACGTGTGCGAAGGCGTTGGCGGATGCTAGTTATACATATTAACCTTCCTCGTAAATCACTCTATCTATTGCTGAAAACTGCATTAAAATCCTTTGAGTAGTTTAAAAGATCTAAGGTAACAGACAGCGGAAGCGACTTCATTTTATACTATATAAAGATAAAGATGACTGTGTGGTATTTATAGTTATGGGCCCTAGTACTGATATTTTATGTATTTTTACACGTTGTCTGAAATAAACGTTGTAATAATAATATTGCGATTCACCAAAAAAAAACCAGTAAAGGAATCTCACGTACCAGCTTAATAAGGGCTCGGACAAGCCCAAGCTACAAGAAAACATGAATTTTTCTTGCATGACTACATACGAACGTTCCGAAGTCCAATTGAGCAAACTTGAACGCCTTCAAAATCTTTGTATTCGGTTCGTATTTGGCTTGCGCAAGTATGACCATGTTTCAGAATTTCGCGCAAAACTCAAGTGGCTCCCTATCCGTCTTTGCCGGAATGCACATATTCTGTCCCTTCTTTTTAGCATTCTTTTCAATCCTTCTTCACCATCCTATCTAAAGGAGCGTTTTGTGTTCTTGCGCCAGGCGCATGATCGAAACCTACGCTCATCTGAAGCTCTAAGTCTCCAAACCCCTGTCCACAGTTCTCAATTTTATGGTGACTCCTTTACAGTTCAAGCTGTGGAACGCTTTACCTTTCTCTATTAGATCATCTAAATCTCTTCCTGTCTTCAAATTTAAGGTATACAACCATTTCCTTTCTTTGTATACGCATTGCTAGTTTATCGTTATGTTTATCTCCTTTATTGTAGTTTATATATAAGTATATAATATATTATTATATTTGTAAGTATATATATTTAGTTTATTAGTAAGTATAGGTAGTTTATGTAGGTTTATGAACATACTCGTAGATACACCGCCGTCTTTTTGATTTTGTTTTTGTCCTGTCCATCCAAAGGTTGTCTGGAAGAGATCGCTTTTAGCTATAAGACCGCCCATTGTACTTACCTTCATTTTAGTGTATTTTATTGTATTTTTAATTTTGTTGGTGTGCAATAAAGAGTATTCTATTCTATTTTATTCGATACGATCTAGGATTATTCGATTCTGATTTTCACCAGCCACCAGCAATTCTAATCGTACGTACGAGTACAAGTAACTTTTTAACAAAAATATAACCAACTTAACCAAACTACTTAACTGCTTATACTTATCATGTAACTCTTATTTATGTTATGATGGAAAACGATATGGAATGTTTCAAGAACCTATTTTGTATTTTGGCTAATTCCTGGATATGTACATCATATTGCGGATTCCAAACAATTGAAGCCGATTCCAGAATCGACCTAACAAAGCTAGTGTAAAGAAGTAATAAAGTTTTTGGATTTTTAAATTCTCTATTCAGTATAAGTAAAAAGTCTATCTAGCATCTGATAAGCTTTAGTAGCAATGACGTTAAAGTGAGTACCTATTAGGTGTCAGTTTATCATCCAAATAAACACCTAAGTCCTTATACTCAGATACCCTTGAGATTAAAACTGTAATTAACTTTAATAAAATTAGGCTTTCTGGTATATGAATATTAATTTTTTTGCATTCAGAAAAATGTAAGTCAAGTTACAGTAAGAGTATATCGAGGTCATCTTGAAGCAGCTGACAATCAGAAACTAAGGTAATCTTCATGAGTATTTTGGTATCGTCAAATATGTATACATATGAGTATATACCGAAAGGGGATCATTGGTGACATAAGAAACAAGTTTTATTATACAACTTTCGAAATTCGATGTTTTTCAATAAATAAATAATAAATAAATAAATATTACTGGACATTTCACACAAAGCTTTCTAGCCCCAAACTAAACAGAACTTGTACTATGGGAACTAGATAACTGATAGAATACTTATATACTTTTTTGTTTGTTTTAAATACATACTTATAATATATAGAAAAACACCCAGACACGGAACAAATATCTGTAGATCATGCAAACATTTGTTCCGCGGCGGGAATCGAACCCGCTACCTCCTGCGTCTCAGCCGGCTATACGCCCACTGCGCCACGGAGGCAGTCATAAATATACTTGAAGGACAGTTTATCAGCTGTATAGGTACCTTAGTCGAAATTTTGTAAGTTTACTTAGTGGTTAGTTCTAGAGAAAACGCATTGTCTAAAAACAGCTGATTTGAAGGCAAACTAAAAAAAAATTAAGAAAATTTTCCTTAAAAATGATAAAAAATATTAAAAATGTCACTTCTTTAAGAAGCTGTTCATACTCGTATTAATGAGCAGATTCACCTTTTTTGACACAAACTACTTTGATGTATTTTTTCTTCAGAAACCCTTTTTTCTTTGAAAAATTACCGTTTTCGCTGGTGATGACACTAACACGCCATTTGAACTCGATTAAACGAAAACACCATCAAAGATAAAAGAAAATTTAATCCTCAAGTAATTGTTAACTACTTCCTTTGTCGAACAACAGAAAGAATTTAATTTAAAGCTGTGAAGTAAAAAGAATAAATAAAAATCGCTTGCTTTGAAGCTTTTGTGCCATTTGCAGGTGACTCATTTGCTTTGGGACTTCATAAAGTTGGTTTCAGTAAAACACTGGTTTAGCATGTAACTAGTTACACTATAAGAGTATCTATATATAATACTAGCTGACCCGACAGTCTTTGTTTTGTCTTAGATATGTCAAAAATTTGCAGGGAATGTAATGTATCTAGATGATGTTTCAACGGCAAGAAACACATGTCTGCTAAATTCACTGGAAATTGTAACCGTTTAAAGTCGAATGGCATGCCAACAGTTATTTCAAACAACTGACAGTTATGTCAAACAACAGACAGGTATGTAAAATTAATATTGACGTTAATTTTCTTAAATTTTCTAATGCTCAATTTCCTTAATTTTTTCTATCATAAGAACCCTCTGACTATAATAAACAACAAAAAAAGAATTAGCAAAATTGTTACTCGTACATCCATTCATGCGTGATGCGATGACCAACGGAAATAGAGATTCATTTTTATATATATGTATATAGATAAAAGATAATCTATATGAGTGAAAATATTTTAGTTAAGAGTGAAAATGCTGCGGTTTTATTTTAAGCTAATTTCGTTTTACAATAAGTTTATTGAAACGTTTCGTTATTAGTTAAACTTACATTATAATTAGTTTTATTCTGACCTTTAAAAATGTAATAAATTCAATAAAAACAATAAGTTAATGAATGAATATCCTTATTGCACACTACAAAAGCAACAACTTACAAACAGTTATATCTACCAATTTACTTTGTGCATACCTAATGATGATCATTGAACTGTTTTTATAAATAAGCTATGTAGGGTCTAGCCAATCTTCTGTATTATTTTCGCAACTATTTTAGCCTCAAGAGGTAACACGGTAATGTCATACGGTATACTGCTGTGGGGGAGTGCTGCAGGTATAAACACCGTTTTTGTGCTGCAGAAGAAGGCTGTTCGTGCAATTTATAATGTGAGCCCCAAAGAATCATTACGCAATAAGTTTAAAGAAACAAATATTATGGCATTCCATTGTCAATGCATCTATGAAAATCTGATCTATGTTCACAAAAATATAAATTTGTTTAAGTAAAATAGCGATAATCATAATTTTAATACTAGAAATAAAGATAAACTCGCTGTTACCACTTGTAGACTCCTTAAAGTTAGCAAATCGTTTAAAGGGCAAGGTGTACGCTTTTATAACAAACTCCCAAGGGATGTACAAATATTGACAATTAACAAATTTAAAAACATAATTGAACAAAATCTTTATAATAAAGCCTACTATATAATATCGGATTATTTAGATGATAGAGAAGCTTGGGATTAAAATTGCTCCAACTCGTTATAAATGTTACAATTTAAACGAAATTATTTTCTGTATTGTTATGTATTCTAAAAGGATCATTATAAAAAACAGCCAGCCTTATTTCTTGCCTTTCCTTCTTGACTTGGTCACGAAGGTACAGGCAGTAAAATTGACGTTTCAAAGTGATCCTTGTGATTTTAATGAATAAAAACATTTGACTTTGACTTTGACAATGTATTGTGTTCAAAGTCTTTATACATGATATTGCAATATATAGTTATAGACCGTGCAGCCAACGTAGACAATCCCACGGTATCGATTTACATACAACATGCACTATAGAATAGGATAGAATAAGTTATTTCAGGCAAGGCCCATAGGATATACAAAACATAAAAGTAGGAGGCACAAATACAAATTAAGCTTATGTCAAATCGAAAACATTTTTTTTATCTAGCCTATGCTGTCCCACTGCTGGGCAAAGGCCTCCCCCTCATCTTTCCACTTATCTCTATCTTGTAGCAAATCCCGCCAGTCTCTATAAAAGGCGTCCAAATCATCGAGCCACCGCTTCATAGGCCTTCCACGGTGTCGCTTTCCATCCAATTAAAAACATACAAAATAATAATATTACAATAAAATTTAAAATTCAATAGTAAAATGCAATAAGTTATATACAAAACTACCTGTTGCCCGCGACTTCGTACGCGTTACACTACTAAATGTGTAGGTAACCTAGAAATAAAGCTAACCTCACTGTTGCAACTTGACTTGACACCCCGTTTTTATCCCATGGGAACTGATTTATGGGATAAAAGTTAGCCTATGTGGTAATCCATTTACCAAATTTCATCGAAATCTGTTCAGCCGTTAGGACGTGATTGAGTAACAAACAAATAAATTAACAAACATCCAAACTTTCACATTTATAATATAAGTGTGATAGTACAATCTATATTATCTTTAAATAAAAAACAAAGTCGGGTTATTTACACCATTTATAACTCAAGAACGGCTGGACCAATTTTGATGATTTTGTTGGATATGTCTCCGCCTCGAATAGCAGAATAACTATTAAAACATTGGAAAAATTCACGCAAAAAAAAAAAATATGACGGAAATTCACTTTCTCATACATAGATAGAATGATGGCTGATTGACAAATCTATACAGCTCGCATCATATGCATGTCAAGGTGGTACGAAGTTCGGCGGGTCAGCTAGTTAAATATAAAAAATCAAAATTCATAAGTCAAAATTAAAAATAAAAGATACAAAAAATTTAAAATTATTACAGTTATTTAAAATCGGTATAAATGTATATTAATGTATATATATACATATATGTATTTATTTTAAATCCGCGTTGTGTGACACACGAATTTTTATCTGTGTCTACTAATTTCTCGTTTACTCTGACATGCACGCCATGATATAGTCATTTGTCGTCATCCGCCACCATTATTTTTGTTATCATACAACTTAATACTACGTCTTATATCAGTATCTCCTTCTCACAATGACAAAATACTCGCGCATCAGTGTCAAAATCGTCTAAATTGTGCACAGCATGTTAATAAGACATAAAGAGATCTCTCTAATTTGCGCAAGAAAATTATGCCACGTTACATACTCGTAATCCGTAACGTGACAAAAAAATCGAATAACATGTCATGTTAACATCTACATGGTGTGACAAAGACACATCAAAGAATATGTCGGCATGGGCATATCTTGACCCTGTTTTAAATCAAGTTGTGTTTTAGAAATTATTTTGGTATTTTTGCAATCTGAATGCGTGAATGCTCACGTGACGCGCATGCATTTGGTTTGCACCGGCCTTTATATCTAACTAGCTGATCCGTCGAAATTCGTACCGCCTTAACATGCATATGGGTCTGGTTGTTTCTCTATATATTATAAGTATGTATTTACAAAAAAAAATGTATATAAGTATTCTATCAGTTATCTGGTTCCCATAGTACAAGCTCTGCTTAGTTTGGGGCTAGATAGCGTTGTGTGAAATGTCCAGCAATATTTATTTATTTATTTTTATTTATATTACGTGGGTTGCCAATGTACGTCGCCGGTAGAATTGTCAATCGGCCATCATGAGCTGCATCTATGTATAAGAAAATGATTTTTTTTCATAATTTTTTTTTTTGCGTGAATTATCCGATATTTTAATAGTTATTCTGCTATTCAGTGGAGTAAAACCAACAAATCAAATATCATCAAAATTGGTCCAGCCGTTCTTGAGATATAAATGGGTAACTAACCCGACCGCACACGTTCGACTTGCTAGGTGGATGGTTTGTATACCTTAATGCTTATTTAGAATACGTTTTGGTATTTTATTAAATCAAAATGTAGTAAATATCACTAATATTTTACAAAAAAGTAAAATTTTATTTAACGTTATGCATGTATCATTGAATTATGCAAAAGATTTTTGAATTGGTTGGCATGACTCTTAACTCTTATCATAACATCTCATGATAAAGTCAATCATCGAAACTAGATACTTACCAACCTAAATTTGACATTGAAAATACAAAATAATATAAATGAAAATTCAAGTATATTTACCCAAAATTCAATCCTCATTCACATCTTTAGATCCTCAAATCCTCAGACTTATTCAGTATACTCGTATTATTTCTTGTACCTGTCAAGTCAGATGCAAGCCTTAACATTACATGCCCACTTTTTACCAGAGATGTGACTTATCTATACTAAAACTATAAAGAGGAAAGATTTGTTTTTTTTATGTTTGTAACGAATAAACTCAAAAACTACGGGCCCGATTTCAAAAATTCTTTCACGATTAGGATTCTACATTGCCCCTTAGTAATATAGTCTGTATTTATTACTAGAAAAAATTAGGGATACCGTACTAAAACTTAACCCAAGGAGTAAAAAAAGTTCCATCATAAATGTTTAAAAAATAAATGTCTATTGTATTTGAAATGCAGATCCAAGATACAAAATACGTATTTTTATCTTATACCTCAATACTTTTTTAATTTTGTATCTTGTAGTTAATAGATACATTCTTTTAATTGATCGAGCGAAGCGAGATCTCTAAATCAACTTGGGCGAAATGGCGTTGTATGTATGTATGTATGTTTGTTTGTCCGAAGTTGATACATAGGTACTATAGTGTTGGCACAATTTTGGTGTGAATAAATGAGTTAAAAATATGGGGGGGTTGTTGAAATATTGAGGTTCAAAAGGGGTAAAAAAAAATTTTAAATGAGACTATTCAGTCAAGTGGGACGTTACATGAAAAGCCTTTATTAGTACATTTAGACTCCGTTTTTATTTTTAGTAAAGTCTTTATAGTTTTTGAGTTAATTGCCATAATAAAAATTGAACTTTGACAAAATTCACAGGGTACACCAGTGACCCCACAGTACTGTAATTTGGTATGCATGTAGCTTTAGTGACATAAATTTAGGCGAAAGTCTGAAATTCAGAATAACTGCAATTTGTACCCCAAAAACGAGTAACCAATTTATATGAACTCCTGTTATCTGTAATTTGAATGAAACTGTAGGTCAAGTAAGTTGGATATGTATTTCATGGTACTATTTTCATAGTCAAAGATTACAAATAATATTTTTTTGTTTTAATCGAAGACTCGCGAGATCTCAGTTCGGGGTGAACCACTAGTTAGATACATTCTCATAATTTTGTAAAACCAAACTTTGTTAAATACTTTTACTACCTATGCATTTTTTTACATTATGGCATCCCATAAAACAAACAAATCTAAGCACTCCCTTAAAATTTTAATTTATCAGCCTATGAAAAGACTGCATGGTCTAGAGTTCAGCGTTGGCAAAAATATGTTTTCTATCAATACGTAATTTATTTTTAAAAAGATTTTAGGAAATACGTATTTTGTATCTAGTATTTTAAATACCATTTCCTAAGTTTTTTGTAAGTGATATCTTTAATGATTTACTTAAAAGTATCTTGTAACTTGTATTCGAGATACTTTTTTTATGGTATCTTATACGTACACCTTTGGTTTTTGCATAGTAGCTAGCATAATATGCGATCATGTGTTATCCATAAGTTTTTTGTACACGATGAGGTAGGATTGTCTACAGTGAGCCACTGGTCAGTAATATCCATGTTAATCTTCTTGCAAAATCAAGTTTCCACTCACGTCAGTCGAAGTGTCGAAGTAACTCTCAACTCGTTACTATAAGTTGTCGTAAAGTAGCGCGCTACTAATAAACGCACGACTAATAGGATTGCAAACATCAGTCGCTTGCAATTATACTAGGACTCACTTTAAAGTATTAGTGCCTCGTTCAAAGCGGGCGAGTCGCTATGTCTATATTTACCGCTTAGAAACTGTTCCAAGAATAATTCCAGCTGGATAGGGAGTTATATATTTAGATCTGATGTTCAGACCTGGTACCATGATAACCAGATTAAATGCCAAAACATAGTACGCATATAACCATTCTTATTTTGCAACATAAAATCTTAAACAAAAAAACAACAAAATATAATACAATATGTATCTATGTGTATTCTGTACCTCGAAAATCACCTATTTTTTACAATCTTTTTATTACTTACTTTTTATTCACTTCGGTGACAGTGCAATAATATGGTATCATGGAGGTGGGCTCATGATGAAGAAGGATGCAAGATAAGAAAACTTCTGAATGGATTATATGGATGGCTACTAGTGTTTTCGCCCATTTGAATCTGCTTGCGGTTCCGGTTATGAATATTATAAAAGCTTGTTTTGAAAAAGTAATTTTTCAACAAAAAACTTATTTTCAAGTAAAACGCTTATCTACTCCTTAAAGTTACTTTAAAAACTGTCAAAAGCCCTCCTTAATTGTCATAGCACCGGTGACAAAGCTCGATGGGTGACTGGCTGGTTCACATTCAGCGATTTGCTAGCCAAGTTATGTCTAATTGTAGCGTAATCATGGTATATTTTTTTATTTATTTATTTGACAAAAAGTTACATACTAACTGTGTTACATAAAGCACTGTAAAACCTTAACGGTTTGTCTCAGTACTTCGAGACACTCAAGCCGCTACACATTATTTAAATAGGTACTTAAATTGCAGCTATGTTCAATACATTTATTAGCAGAGGAATCTACAATTATTTAAATATCTCTATAAAAAAATCAAACGAAATGATTGAATTATCTAAAGACCGTTGCAAACAATCTATAATATACTATTTTCAAAACGGAATATTTACCGTGATTTGTGGGTCTTGAGTATTCCGATATTTCGACGCAGTTGTCCTTCCCTTCCTCGCTTCCCGTTAAATATTCCGTTTTTAGTGCAAATAGTGTTCACAACCATGATAGTTTCAAAAAAAGTTAAATCTATAGATAGCTCAACTGCTCCAGATCACCAGGCAAAAGTGTCCTCAAGACTTATAGGGCAATGCTTAAGCGTTTACTCAGATAAGCACCAGCTGTTGGATCACACGCTGCTGCAGTAGCGCTGGTTTTCTGTGACGCCTAAGTACCTAGTTTGTTGAGTATGGCAAGTAACTTGCGTGAGTGTAAACGAGGCATAAATGTACGTATTGGATTTTAGAACTAGGTACGAGTATCGCTATCTCTTACTAATATCGGATACAACCAACACTGATAAAACTCAATGTATTTGTTGGTGTCGCATATTTTATTTAACAAACAAAATCAAAATTGTTTATTTATCTTAAATTTTATAACCATTAAGTAATAATAATTTACTGAGTCTTAACTAGATTATACCCTAGTAACTTAATTTATCGTCAAGTAACTCATTCCAGTGAGTATCACTAGCACATTCTAGTGGTACACAGATAGGTATTAACAATGATTATATTTGGGGCACTATCACTGACACTATTTCGTAAGCAATTTAACTTTGATCATAATATATCTTTCATACCACCTGCTCGACAATGTCAAATTATATGGCATGTAAACCTCACCGAAAGCTGGTGATTAAATCCCTACGGCTGAGCCGGGAGTAAAATTATACCTACTGAATTTCATTATGCTCTCGCGGGCATAATGTGATTTGAATTTGGAACCTCATCTGTATTAACATTTGAACCAAAGTGACCCACACAATAAGAACTTATTCGTAAATCGAACTAACCTCTGCACAGAATGCACCAACTTAGATTTGGTTTTTATTGTCTTGCAGAAAGTGTGACTAATGGACTATTCTCCTCGTGAACAAAGCTGTCTGCATCTTGGGCGTGCTTATATCACTCTCTGTACACAGGATTCTAGTAACTCCTTCGCTCCGCTCGTGCGTTAACTCTAGAATCCTTCATTACGTTCGGGATTCAATATAGCGCCCGTGACGCAAGACACTGCTTTATCCCCTGGTTTAATTGTTAATACTTAAGGTAATAACTGTTATAAGATAGTAGGCGGCCGATTTAGATTCACTGCCCTGCGTCCATCAACTTAAGGCATGAAAATATAAAGCCTCGTGTGCCTGTAATTTCACTGGCACCTATACCCTCTCAATACTTCTTGGCGACGGTATGGTGGTAGTACTTCTCCGGGCGAGCGTAAGTACTGTAGTAAAGCTCCATACTACGTAAATATAAATAAATATTATTTACGCCCGGGACTTATAATTAGCATTTAAGTAATTTATTAATGTTTAAGTAGATACTTTACTTTATTAATCTCCGGGTAGATTTTCGTGACAAATTTATAAGATTAAGATTAAACATGACAATAAATTCAACAACTTCATTAGAATAATTTGTCATTAACACATGGCTCTTAGTCAACATTAAGCGTTGTAATTATACAAATTGTTTAATTATCTTGCAGCCACGAAGTTGCTGTCAACTTTGGTAAATTAATAATAAAAAAATAAAATAATAATATTGCTGGACATTTCACACAGCGCCATCTAGCCCCGAATCTGCGTTTTGAGATTTTAAAGGAGTGTCACGATTCCGCCGTCGCTGGTCATCATGGCGGCGACAGGACTTTCCAAAGACTAGCACAGCGTTTTGGTTTAACAGGAATGCGCAGGGTTGTCATTTCACCGATTACGTTAAAACATGTCGTCGCTGTCAATTCAAAAGGTTGTATGATAAAACAGTAGGTTATCATATTTTTTAAATTTGGATTCATAGACTAACAATATTCAGGGACAAGCTTTAAAATAAACAAATCTATGGATTTGTAAGATGTCTCGTAACAAATTACGCTTGAAACATGGTTTTTTGGGATTAAACGTCCGTTTGAAAAAAAAGGAATTTTGAGCTGACAGCGACGATGTGTCACCTGTCAACGTTATATACGAGTATAAGGCGTCCAATGAAAAGACGCATGGTATGTTGCAAACACGGGTATTGAACCAGAGAGGTGAAGTACTGGCCATAAATTTGTTTTTCTTCTTCCAGTTGGGGAAAATGGAGAGAAGAGGATCCTTTTAGTAGAGGACACTGCTACTCGTTGGTGTCGTTGGCTCTACGCAGATAAGGAAAAATAATATATAGAAAAATTCCCAAACCCGGAACAAATATCTGTAGAAAATGTAAACATTAATCCCGCAGCGGGTATCAAACCCGCAACCTCCTGCGTCTCAGCCGGTTATTCGGCCACTGTTCCACAGAGGTTGTCAAAAAATACAGGGTAGTTTATAAAATCTGGATCAAATGAAACATGGTAATAAACCACAATAAAAACATCCTGTTCCTCTGGTTGACCGAACTACTGATAATTTTCGGAAAAAACGGACGGAAAAAACGGGACAGATTTTGGTGATCTTTGATTTGTTGGATTTGTCTCGAACCCGAATAGCAGAATAACTATTAAAATACCGTAAAATATCACACAAAAAAAATTATGAAGACAATTAATTTTCTCAAACATCAAGCAGCTGATGATGGCTGATTGACAATTATACCGGCGACGTACATTGGCAGCCCGCGTCATATGCATGTCAAGACGGTACGAAGTTTTCCGGGTCAGGTAGTTTATGTTTATGAAACTCTCTTCCTTCTTTAATTAGATCTGCCAAATCCCTTCCTATCTTTAAAACACTATTGTTTAAGCACTATTTGTCTGCATCAGAGAGCTGAGTCATCTTATTTTGTTATTATATCTGTCGTTGTTATTGTTTGTATTACAGCTGTTTCATAATTGTATTTTTATTTGTTATTAGTATTTTAATATTATAGAATGTTTATGTACTACATTTATATTAATATTACCTACGCTGGTATCTATTTATTTTGTTTTGCTTATGTAAGCACACAGTTAAATAAAAAGCTTAAGTTATAAGGCTACCGTCCTTTCACGTTCTCGTAAAATCCATCCATCCAAAGGTTGTCTGGAAGAGATCGCTTTTAGCGATAAGATCGCCAATTGTACTATCGCGTGTCTAGTTTTAAGGGTTTTAAATAAGGATTGGTAATTTAAGTGTTAATTTAAGTAATACAATAAAGCGTTTTCTATTCGTTGCTAGTTTTAAATAAATTATTATTAGAATATTAAAATGTTTGAATACCAATAACTGTTTGGAACTGCCATCCAGAGGTAGATAGCTGTAGATGGGTAGGTTTTTTTTATTTAACCAAGTACTTTGACCACAAAGTAAATTATTCCTGTTGGACTCCCCTTTTAGGCTATCCAATGTGACCACATGGAGGAAGCTAGTTTGTTACTTCTTGAGCTTACAAGATAATCTTTTAGGTAGAATTTAGATGTATTATGACCATACTAATATTATAAATTCGAAAGTAACTATGTCTCTCTGACTCTCTGTCAAACGTAACTAACATCATCTTCACGACCAAACGGCTGAACCGATTTCGATGAAATTCGGTGTACAGTTAGGTTAGGGCCGGGATTGGAATATAGGCTACTTTTTAATCGAATACAAAGAAGTGTTATGATTTTATTGATAAATCACGTGAGTTAAGCCGCGGGCGGCAGTTAGTTCGTTTATAAATACCTGATTTTACAGAGTTTAATACCTTTTCACTGAACTAAAAGATCTTAGGAAACTAACTGAAGTATTTCTACGGATTGCAAACTTTTATAAAGTTTCCAATAAATACCAAATAGGTTCTAGGACTTCCGGGAATTTTCTAGAAGTTTCAAGATTGTGGAAAAATACTTCAAGTACTTATCAATAATATAGTACCAATCTACCTAAACCTTATAGGTCAGCCATAGGATATCCACTTTTGAATAAAGGCCATAGAGTTCCAGAGGGACCGATCTTGTCCACCGGCCATTAGTACTCCAAATGTGTACAGGCAAAAACTAAACCCATTGAAAGTCAGATTACTCGAAAAAAGTCCAAAAACGTATAATTTTCGTAACTTAACTTTTTTTACGAGATTTGCCTTCGAATTAGACGATTTACGCATAGAGTTGGTTTAAGTTACAGCTTATAACTAAACGGCTAGGTTACTCTATGCGCTAGGTTACAAGCGTAGTCTTTCCATTCTTATATTAATTTTGTGCGCCGTTTGTGTCGTGTTTAAACAAAAATAATATCCATCTCCATTGATGAGATATTATTCATTGGTTGTCATATCTTATCGCAACCTAAATCACACTAATATTATAAACTAGCTGTTGCCCGCGACTTCGTACGGGTTACACTACTAAATGTGTAGGTAACCAAAAAATAAAGCCGATTTCGCTGTTGTAACTTGACTTGACACCCTTTGGGACCTGATTTATGGGATAAAAAGTAACCTATGTGTTAATCCAGGTTATAATCTAATTATATACTAAATTTGAGTATTAATCAAAATCAAATATTCATTACAATTTTAACTAGCTTCCGCTCGCGGTTTCACACGCGTGGTTTGTCAATAAAAAGTAGCCCATATTGCGCCAAATATTGCGAGGAAACCCGGAGTTAGGTTATCTCGTCACCACCATCTCTTTCCTGTGGATGAAGTGCATGGCTTTATTTTTCTTTATATTATGGTAAGCTTTATATTACGCCTGATGGTAAGCGATGATGCGGTCTACGATGGAACACGCTTGCCTAGAAGAAACCTGTTTACTCACGACTTAAAGACCCCTAGGTTGTAGTTATCAAGAACCACCGGTCCACGCCTTACACTAATCGTAGTTCGATTAGTGTAAGGTGTGGACCTGAATAAAGAAAATGCTTTATTATCATTAAAAGATATAAGAGATTCGGCTACTCTTTTATGCACTGCAGGCATTCAAATGTTGTGGGTTGGACCTTTCTGCTAAATTAAGTTGATGACATCTTGTTCAAGCCACCTACCTAGGTACAATCGGCGTCTGGTCGACGTGTGATCCGAGAGCTCAATACAGCTAGGGTCATGGGGCCACTTCTACCTGGTTCCCACTTCATCTGGAGCAGTTGAGCTATCTAATGATCGCTTGGAAAGGTATTTAGTTGATTCAATAAAATGTTTTTAATATTGTAAGGTGTCAATCATAATAATCAGCTTTGCCCAGCAGTGGGAGAGTACCAGCTAATAAAAAAAATTGTGTATGTATATTTGATATTTGTATTTAAATAATATTTGAATTAGAAGAAGAATCAAAGTCCAAACTAAAACAGGAGTATCGAGATACTCTACCTACAAAGCCTCTGCAAAATAATCTGTATTTTGAAGTTTTTTCGTCCCATTTCCAAGAAGTAATTATATTTAATCGTATTTGCATCTAGTTAGCGGTAATTAATTAAGTTTATCAAGTGGTGAGCCGTGTAATCAAGTGTCGAAGTTTATTTAAAGTCGGGTGAAGCGATGTGGAAAAATTCTCGTAAACTTATAATTTTTGCTAGAAAACAACATTTTTTATTTTTTGTTTGATTTTTGTATCCAATTAGGTATCAGTTGGATTTATAGTAAATACTCACTTATTTTATACCAGACTACGCAGAAGAGTAATGTATTAAGGATGTATGTATGTTTTATATGTACATATGTTCATTTTGGAATCATCTGAATCACGGAACAAAAATTTATCAAAATCTTTGGAGTGAGGTACTGTCCACCTACGATTATCAAAATATGCAAGGTTTACCTCTTTTCATTTTCGTATGCAGTCGTCTTATGTTTTTTCAATAATATTTTTTTTTGGTTGTGTTGCCGTCACAAGCCGTCATCTGATATTATCCAACACATTTGTAAGTACTCGTAATTACTGAAAGTCTGAGCTTGTTGGGCATTGAGCTCATGTTCAACTTGAACTTCGGCTCGCACTAGGAACTAACGAAACTAGGGCCAAAATTGCTGCTATGAAGCTGGGCATCCTAGCTAAGGTTCGGCGGTATTTCTCACCGGGACAGCTGCTCAGTCTCTACAAAGCACAAGTCCGCTCACGTATGGAGTACTGTTGCCATCTCTGGGATGACTCGGCCAAGTATCATCTTGAAGCTCTTGATTCGATTGAGAGACGTGCTGCTAGGCTAATTGGCGATGACTCCCTAATGGAAGCCAATTTACAATATCTTGAGCACAGACGCCGAGTAGTCAGACTTTTAGTTTTTTAAAAGAATCATTTTGGTGAATGTGCGCAAGATCTTCATGACCTTATCCTTCCTTCCCCCTTCCACCACCGGACAAGCAGATGTACCGAGAAGTACCACCCATACGTGGTCGGCATACCACCTTGCCGTACCAAATGATTTGCTTCAACTTTTCTTGTTAGCACAAGTAAGGAGTGGAACTCACTTCTGGCGTATGTTTTTCCGAACCAGTATAATCTCGGAGTCACATGACTCAACATCAGAGTGAATAGATTCTTTCTAGGCAAGCGTGCTCGATCTTCGATCTCACCATCACTTACCATCAGATGAGGTAGTGATCAAACGCTTGATTTTACATTAATAAAAAAACTTTTATCTCGAAAATCATTCAAGCCGTTAGTCACTGCCTATAAAAAATCCATTACCTCACAAGTTCCAACCTTAGCTTAACATAACGAAGTATTAACTTGGTATACATGGCATTGCATTGCGTCCATTACCATGAAACATACAGAATAAAAGTTAGAAGTTAGATAAATTACGTACACATGAGGCTTATACACCATTACGAGTATGCATATAAGGTTATTTTTCGAAACAGAGTTGCTTCTATTCCTGAGGCATGATAACATTTTCTCAAAATCTTTAAATGCAGTTTTTATTTTTATCAAAACCCTTTCAGCATTTTCGATATCTCTTACCGTTTATAATTTCCCCTCACTGATCTATTTCAATCAAATAACCTGTATCTATCTATCTATACATATAAAATGCTTTGTCCTGAATGACTGACTGACGGATCAACGCACAGCCTAAACCGCTGATCGTAGATACCTGAAACTTGGAGGGTGTATTCTTTGTATGACGTAGGCATTCGATAAGAAAAGATTTTCCGAAACTCTACCCCTAAAGGGGTGAAAAAGGGGGGCAAAGTTTGTATGGGACTACGTGATTCCTGGGTCCAATCTACTTCAAATTTTGCATAAATCTTTTTTAACAGAATTGATGGAAGACGTGTTTCGTATTTTATTTGCTTCGAAGTTGATATACCTTTTAGTGCTTTTGATTTAAATTATATTTTATTTTGACACATGTTTGAACTCAATCCGATTTTATTCAAAAAGGTTGAACTCACTTAAAAACATGAATAAATACTCTTTAAAATAGGAATGTCTCGAAAGTCACCGTAGTATATTAGTACCTTATTTGAAGGTTTCTAAGCTTGGAGAGGTTATGCACTTTTAGGACACGGCCTCATAGGGACTTAGAGTTCGAAATTTGAAATAGTAAGGATGTTTGTTTTTTTATAAATATGTGTTTGTTACTGAATCAAGTCGTAACGGCTGAACCGATTTAAGTGAAATTTAGTATGTACATAGATTATAACCTGGATTACGACATGCTACTTTTATCCCATAAATCAGGTCCCATTTGATAAAACTGGGGTGTCAAGTCCATTATAGTCTACATTTAGTAGTGTAACGCGTACGAAGTCTCGGGCGTTCAGCTAGTATACACATATAATATTTATCCCGCAGCAGGAATCAAACCTATTGCGTCTCAGTCGGCTGTTTGACTACCGCGCCAAAGGAAGTCAACAAGGAAATACCTACATATTTTTATTGCAAATACTTTAACTTGAAACTTTACGAACTTTATTGGCTTTTAAAATTTTGTTACTTTTATTTCTTGTTGTTCTGACCTAACTTACCAAAGCACGTGACTCGCGCCAGCCGATAATCCCTACCTTATAAGCACATTTCTATATTTTATATCAATATTGATTAATTGGGATTAGTTAGATGAAGAACGTGTTTTGTACTTACTAATTTTTTACAACATCCGTGGCGCAGTTGGCGAATAGCCGTCTGCGACGTAGGTCGTGGGTTCGATTATCACAATATTGCCCGACATATTAAAAATATTACATGAATATTAAATTAAAATAAGGACAGGCAAATTTATAAATATATATTTTTTATTATTATTCCACACATTTATTGCTTAACACAGGCTTTAGGCCTGGTCCTTTACCGGGGCCGAAGCCAACGAGTAAGAGGCCTGTTTGTTTTTATAAAAATCACTTGACGAGATGGAGGTGAGACTGATGGTAGTACTATTGCAACACATGGATTAGAGTTCGGGCTATTGTTAGAGTAATGCTTATGAAATAGAGTATGGGTTATCAGATATATGAGATACGGCACTTGCCAATCCTGTAATATTATGAATGATTGAGGCTGGTGGTGACTAGCCGTCCACTAAACGGGCCCCCATAAGTGCCGCCAATAGAAAGCAGCGTAAGGGGCAACGTTGGTGTGGGCGGTTAAAGGGTTTTGAGAGGTGTGCTGCAGTTTCACTAAGCGCTACTCCCGGCTTTATGCCTTTAACACTTCAACCCTTGGAGGTTCATTCTAAAATCCCTTTATTTTTAAACCGTTTGGTAGGTCTAAATTTAACTTGGCTCACAGCTTTCTTCTTTTACAGGAGAGAGTTGTAACGCTACAGTTTCCAAGTAAAACCTTACGGTTTTACCAAGGATTATAAGTAAAAATATATATATGTCTAAAATGTAATGTCAGTACCCATGTCAGGTCTGTTTATTTTTATGTTTCTAGTCCTAAAAAGTAAAAATAAATATAGCATCATTTGTACTCGTGTGACGAGAAAATTCTGCTCTTTCCACCAATTAAAAAAGTAATAATGGGCATTTTAAGGCTTCGAGACCGAGTTTAGAGTTTTCTGACCAAAATAATGATGAAAATGGTAATGTATGGTAAAAGGAAACACAGAATCTATCTCTTCATGTAAGTATTTACATTAGATAACGTGAATATCACGATCAAAATCTGGATAAAAGATTAGTGATATTACACCAGATGTAGGGGAGAGTGGGGGAAACGCGAACGCGGGGTAATCCCGAATCCAATGGTTCTCATGTGTTACAATGAGATTTACTTTATTTTACTTGCCACCACTAGTGCCACTCAACAACACGGGAGACGCGGACGCACGTACCTGTCGAGTTATGCATATTTCAATTATTGCATCTTTTTGATGTAATATTTTTGGTAAATTTATGTTGGTGTTGCTTTATTTCAATCTACAATAGTAATTTAATATTTACATAGAAGAATACTCACATATTAATCAGCTAAATCACAATGACGCAATCGGCAAAAGAAATAAAATCTAATATTTTTTTTCATTTCGATCCTGCGGGGTAAAGGCGAACACTCCATGTCGGGCAATCTCGAACGTTTGGCATTACCCCCCCCCCCTCCCCCTCTCTTGTGTTAGTTCCACGTTCCTCATTTTTTAATTATTGTTGCAGATGCCTCGTAATAACGAAAAAAAAACCCGAACCGAAGTACGGGCTTGAAGATATCAAAAAGGCTATAGACAATGTTAAAACCAAAAAACTCAGCATCGGCAGAGCAGCTGTAACTTATAATGTTCCAAAAACAACTGTTTTTGACCACCTACAGAAAGCAGTCATAGAACAGCCAAGGTCTGTACGAAAAACTTTATTTACAGACGAGCAGGAAACGTAACCAACGGACAGTCAACATCGTTAGGTTATAAATGTGATCACTGTCGTTATTAATGTTAGTACGTAATTACCCCACTTGGTGTTCGTGTTTACACGACTAATGTCGAGTAAAGCCGAACACTAAGGGTTTTGGTTTTTTTTCATATTCTTACAATTTATTAAAAAAGTATAGATGTTGATTAGTGAATTCGATAGACAGATAAGTAAACTTTATAATTAAACAATAAAGAAGCTCTTTGATCAAATTCCACGATTTTATTTAAGTTTTCCCTTGGTGGTTGGTGTTCGTGTTTCCCCCACTTTCCCTAGTTATGTGTTGTGTTTTCGCTTTATGCCAGCCTTCACGCTACCGTTTTAATCTTGAACAATGCAGTCCGAATCCCAACATCTGTAAATGAATTAACTAACGAACACTGGCTATGTCGATCAAAGTAAACTGATGCAACCAAACATACAAACATAAACAATTCAAGATTGGACGTATATCCGTAGATCGTATTGGATTGACGACCTCCGCGTTGCAGTGGGCGAATAGCCGGTTGAGACGCAGGAGGTAGCGCGATCGATTCCCGCCGCGGAACAAATGTTTGCATGATCTACAGATATTTGTTTCGGGTCTGGTTCTTTCTCTAATATATAATTCTCTAATATTATAAGTATGTATTTACAAAAAAAAATTGGTTGTCTGTAAAGTCGGTTTACGGACGATAATTTTACGTAATAATGAGAGAGATATATGTATGCGTCACAAGCCGAACGCTTAGGCCGATCGTGCCTCTCTATCGCTTGTTCCGCGCTTTCGCTTGCATGCTCGGCTCAGGCGGCACGTGACAATGAGTCATGCGTTTTCGTGCGTGCAGTCGGCGTTCGTCGATTTATAAGACGTTATCACGTTAAAAAAACGTATATAAGTATTCTATCAGTTATCTGGTTCCCATAGCTCTGCTTAATTTAGGGCTAGATACCTCTGCGTGACACGGCCAGAAATATATTTATTTATTATATGTTTGTTTACTATCAATTGAAACACATCCAAGTTCTAATTATAATTCATAATTCTAACTAAGTGACACGGCGCAGGGTCAAGTTGACGAACGTAAAATGTATTCTTCTTTAGTTCCTTTTTCACCACCTCTGAATAACGTTATCTAACAGATAAAATATATACAGCTATTTTTCTTTTTGACATGAAAACAGATAAATAGAGAATGATTTTATTTAACAAATGAAGTTACCCGGATATTGTGAATCATTGTGAACATAGTACATTGTGAATCAAGCGATTAGCACTCTTAGAAGACTGGTCGTGGTCGTCTTGTAAGGGTTAACTTCCCTTTGCTACTCTTCTCGCACCATTGCTCTTTTAGCCCATTCATTCTGGAGATCTATTTATTATTCATTTGTCCCACTGCATTGCAAAGGCCTGTCTTCCTTCCTTCCACTCCACTCCGTCGTGTGCGTGTGTGGTCCAGTCTTCCAGAGTCGAGATCATTTTTCCATAGCGTCGGGTCTGCCGCGTGCTCGTTTTATTTTTCGTTTGACGACCTCCGTGGCGCAGTGGGCAAATAGCCGGCTGAGACGCAGGAGGTAGTGGGTTTGATTCCCGCCGCGGAACAAATGTTTGCATAATCTACAGATATTTGTTCCGGGTCTGGATGTTTTTCTATATAATATAAGTATGTATTTACAAAAAAAAAGTATATAAGTATTCTATCAGTTATCTGGTTCACATAGTACAAGCTCTGCTTTGTTTGGGGCTAGATAGCGCTGTGTGAAATGTACATCAATATTTATTATTTATTTATGTCTTGTTGGATCCACTCGGTGGTGGATTTTGCTCATAACTTATCCGACATGCAGCAGACGTGGCTCGAAAAAAATGTAAAATGAATTACAATTATCAGTTTGTTTGTTACTCAATCACGTCGTAACGGCTAAACTCATTTTGATGAAATTTAGTATGTACATAGATTATAAACATAGGCTACATTTTATTCCATAAATCAGGTCTCATGGGATAAAAATGGGGTGTCATATCAAGTTGCAACAGCGAGTTTTGCTTTATTGCTAGGTTACCTACACATTTAGTAGTGTAAGGCGTACGAAGTCACGGGCAACAGCTACTTAAATACATGCATTTATAAAGATTGAAATTAAAACTTGTACAAGGATGGAAATATAGATTTTATCTAAAATAAAATCTATATTATAATAAACAAACATTTTGGTAATCATATTTCTACAAAGTTTTTATTTCAATCCATAAACATTGATTGATTTAAATTCCTTATTGCACAAAACTAACGTCATCTCTGTAGAGGCGAACTTAATGCTAGCAAGCATTCCAGTTAACCTTTGCGTAATTTGGATCACATACCTATATATTTTGTATGTAGTGCGCGACAAGTATCAATAAAAATATGCAGAGGGCCAGTTAGCAACACTGTCTGTACATACATACTTGCAATATATTATGTATAGAGAAACACCCAGACCTGGAACAAATAACTATATATCGTTCGTTCCGCAGAACCCGCAACCTCCTGCGTCCCAGCCGGCTATTCACTACTGTGTTAAGGAGGTGGTCATCAATCTACGTTAAAAAATACCATTGTTTAGCACGTCGTACTGGAATAGTGTCGATCGGAGGCGGTCAGCAGCAGTCTATTTAAAAAGTATCCCACACAATATGGGACAGAAAACAGGTAGTAAAAGAATATGGCATCGGAACAAAGAAACGGCAACATTGTTTCAGCCTACGAGTTCTATGTTTCAACACAATGGCACTTCATATACTCGATTATCTACCTACGTGAGGTAATGGAGAAGTGAAGTATTTTGAGATTGCTTAAAACAATCTTTAGATTATTATTAGCTGACCCCGCAAACGTTGTTCTGCCATATAAATTATCAAAGAAATCAAATGCAGAATGAAATGTCAAAATGACGCGACACTTCATGTAAATGACTTCACGTCAATGAACGACGGACGGTTAAATTATATGGATATTGTTCTTACAAAAATACTAAAACCACGATTAAAAAATGGGGGTTGGGGGTAGGAGGGTGAAAAATAGTTAATGTCCTATTCTCAGACCTACCAAATATACACAACTTTCATGAGAATAGGTCAAGCCGTTTCGGAGGAGTTTTGTTACAAATACTGTGATACGAGAATTTTATATATTAGATTGTTGTTACTAAAATCATATTCTTCCAACCATCCATCGGTTCTATGTGTTGATTGATGGACTATAGAAATCAGGATACATTTTTATTTTAAAGACTTTTCTTATATATACAGGGGAAATCCATGCGGCTCCCAGCAACTTTTATCAGGTCGCCGGGGCCGTCCTACGCTGCGCTGTCCAGTGCGTCATCTCTATTCGAGAACCTTCACAAAACTCGATTTTTATCGCACATTTGATAAAAATATGTTTGGTAAAAATCCGAAATCAAACAGTTTATTTCAATGTCAATGTTTGTCGTATTTTAAAAAGATCGACTTTATTGATTATTCTGTTATTATTTAAGTAGACTTTGTTGTTTAGATATTAAAATTTAAGGTACGCACGGTCTTGAAATATTTAAAAACCGGACATTTTTGCGTAATATTTTTGTGCCATCCACTTAGGTACAAAGTTGGTAAAAGCTTTTGAGATAATCCAGAGGCTCCAAAAGGCATGGTAAATAATAAACCTACCCGTTACATATACGGAACTTATTTTGAAAATGGACGGGTTTTCTAAATGACGAGAACCATTGTGTAATTTCAAAAAAGGCGGCAAAAAACCTATCGTTTCGTTTATCAATAACGATTTGTTAGTAAACAGTATATGCTATTTTATTTTGGTACTTTGCAAAATAATAATATAATATGAATACTGAATTATTATCAAAATAATGCACAATTAACTAAAATGCATCAATTTAGATTAAATTTGAAAAAGTAAAAGTAGTATCACACTACACTAAGCTGTAAAGTTTGGATGTTTATTTATGTATTTGTTTGTTTGTATTTTGTTACTCAATCACTGCACACGGCTGAACCGATTTCGATGAAATTTGGTATATACGTAGATTATAACCTGTATTACCACACAAGCTACCTTTTATTCCATAAATCAGTTCCCATTGGATAAAAATGGGGTGTGAAGTCAAGTTGCAACAGCGAGTTTAGCTTTATTTCTAGGTTACCTACACATTTAGTAGTATAACGCGTACGAAGTCGCGGGCAGCAGAGATAAACAAATAAAAAAACGTTTTACCGATTGATAGGTATCAAGTAGGTACTCAGTATGTAATCAATAACTTTAATTAAAAATCAAATACAAAGCCAGTTTCAAAAATCATGATTTTTAACGGTATGTTTATTAGATTTTTTTTTAATAATTTGTAGAAAATCAATATTATCGTCACTATTAGACAGAAAGCTAATATAAAATCTCGTATATAAAAACATTGTGTACATATGTGATTTTGGTTCATTTCCTTTCATTTTATCATTTTGAGAGTGACATTTTTCATATCTGTGAAGTATTTTACTTTCTCGAAATGAGCCTTTTGTCGCCTATTTTATGAATATTACATGGTAATATCTTACTTATGTCTTACTTTAGGTTGCATGGTTTTTATTTTATGGAGATAAATGTGTCACGTATTTCGTTTTTATTTATTGAAATGAAAAGTGTATTTAAGTAGTATTTCAGAAAATTTTAGGCCGAAATAGGTATGATGGTAGTACTTTCCCAGGGAAGCCCTTTCACAAAGAACTAATACTATATCTACTAAATTACCTGATTTCCTAATATATTCCTAATTTATACAATACTAGCTGTTGCCCGCGACTTCGTTCGCGTTACACTACTAAATGTGTAGGTAACCTAGAAATAAAGCTAACCTCACTGTTGCAACTTGACTCGACACCCCATTTGTATGCCATGGGAACTGATTTATGGGATAAAAAGTAGCCTATGTGGTAATCCAGGTTAATCTATATCTTTATAAATAATCTACGTACATACCAAATTTCATCGAAATCGTTTTAGCCGTTACGACGTGATTAAGTAACAAACTAACAAATAAATAAATAAACAAACATCCAAACATTCACATTTTAATATTAGTGCCTGTTATTCCTATAAACGAAATAAATTCCAACACATTCTAAGGAAAGCGTCTATGAGACGATCTTTCGACATTTTCTTTGATTTTCTCAATTGCATTTTACTTCCGGAAAACAGGTTTGAGTTTGTACGCGGAAAACAAATTGAATCTAGGTACATTTTACTTCAAATAGATATAGTGAGCTTACTCTTCGTCATTTTATTTTTCATCTGATCCATTCAGCCGTTAATTTTCGTGAAACAATTTTTACAGTTTCCAATAGTGCCAACGTAAAGCTATCCCTGGGTAGTAATTGGAATACCGGAATATTTTTGCGGAAAATTTCGCTTTTTTGAACTTAGCTGTATAAAATTGTAAAGCCTTGGATAAACCATGCGTGGCAACAAAAGCCTAAGAACTTGGAATTTGGTTTATGGTTGCGATTTAAAGTATATAGCTATATGTCACTCCACAGGGAGTCCTTTGAATAATATGGATATCTAAAAGAAAGAAGAGAGTCAAAATAAAATATTTATACAAATTACAGAATCTGAAAACTTTACATAGTAAATTTTATAAAATGAAGTCGCTTCCGCTGTCTGTTACCTTAGATCTTTTAAACTACTCAACAGATTTTAATGTAGTTTTCAGCAATAGATAGAGTGATTCAAGAGGAAGATTAATATGTTTAACTAGTATCCGCCAACGGCTTCGCACTCGTTGTTTGTCAACAAAAAGTAGCCTATGTGTTAATCCAGGTTATAATCTACGTACATACCGATTTGAAAGTAACTCTGTCTCTCTGTCTGTTGCCTTTTTACGACTTGACGGCTCGTTCGATTTCGATGGAATTTGGTACCTGTATACCTAGATAGATTTTGAATGGACTTAAGACATAGGATACACTTTACGTGACTGCACAGAAGGAGGGTAATGTTTTATTGATAAACCACGCGTACGGGTCAGCTAGTTAGTTATAATTTGTGGTAAAATGCCCTTGTCAGCCCGTAGATGACATTATGACATCTACTTTAATAGATAACATTAAAATTCACTTCATTTAAGCTACTTCCGAGTTACGAAAGACGTCCACCATCTTCTGGTGGAATGTATTCAGAGCCAGCCTCAGAGCCAATTTTAATGTAAAATTGTTAGATGTTGGCATAATTCAAAGTATCCTGTCTGCTCCGCTATGCAATGTGGTCTGGATACTTAATAAAATTATATATATAATTAACTTCGGGAGATATATCAGGGCTGTCTGACAGTCGCAAAAGACTATAAATAATGAAAAAAAATCTTCCAATGATTAGTAGGTTAGGTATTGTATTTATTATGTAGTACATAATAGTGAAATCAGATCTTTTTTGTCCGAATATAGGTACATACTTGTATGTTTCGATGTTACATTTCGGTAATCCCTATATATATTCTACAGTACAGATGATGTAAATATAAATTAATATATACATACATTAAATTTAAATTAAGTGAATGTCAAATGTCATGCAAAATATTGTCAGTACCTATCAGTATCTACACCAAATAAGAAAATAAAATTAGAAATGACAATACAATACCTACAAATTAAAAACAAATGTCATAGGACCTAATAAGTCAATGTATGTATGTTGATAGTTTTATGACATCATTTCATTTATCTCTAGTGTGTATACTGTTCTATATCATAAAATCCAATGTTGGTGTTTTAATCGTCCAAAGAACATTTAATCCTATGAAAATGATATACGCATTTTAATAAAGGCTCATAAATCAACAATTCTCTTTCGCTGAAGTTCTTGCGTTTTGTTTACAGAACCCACGCTTTTGAAGTTATCTACAGATCTTTTAATTAACGAAAACTCATTTAATTTATTATAACTAAAGTTTAATCCTTAACCAAAGTATATATCCCATTACAGGCTAATTTTAATTAATTATTTTATATATCCCCTTTGGGCAGAAGTTTGTTCAGCATTCGGTTATTAAAAAAAAATATGTTGTTGCCTTTCAATCTTACTCGGAGTCACCAATAAACCTTTGACACGAGAAACATTTTGAAAAATAATTAGTTGTTCTATTTTAAATTATTTAAATAGATTTTTTGTTGTTGTCTCAACACTTGCTGGGTTAAGGATCATTTTGCAACTACTCATACTTAGTGCAGATTGTTCCCATGTGTTTTGAAGTGAAAACCTTTTTAGGCACGGTGGGCATAGTGCAAACTTCTTTAGGCGCGTTACCGACCGTTACCGACACCGAAGTGAATACTTCTTTAGGCGCGTTATGTATTTTTTGAGACGAGAAAAAACCATTGAACTCGTGACACTGTTACCGACACCTCTGTATATAATTAGATTTTTTTTTTAGTTTGCGGAAGGGCATAAGACAATTTTCTTAGTAAATTTTTATGTTTAAGCGACATCCATCATGATCATTTTGCAACAACCAAATTTTTTTTGTTTGTGGAGGGGCATAAGACTACTTTCTTAGTAAATTTTCTTACGCGACATCCATGATGATCATTTTGCAACATCCACTTTTTTTTTAATTTTTTTTAGTTTGCGGAGGGTCATAATACAACTTTCTTGGTAAATTTTAATGTTTATGCGACATCCATCATGATCATTTTGCAACATCCAATTTTTTTCTGAAGTGAAACTTCTTTAGGCGCGTTGGGCATTTTTGAGATGGGGAAAAACATCGAACTCGCAACACTTTTACCGTTACCGTTCCTGACGATTCAAAAAATGTTACCTGACGATTCAAAAAATACATTTTACATACATACACATAATTGTACAAGTTTTCACTTCTGTCGGCACTCCCGGAGTGACACTTTTTTTTCTTTGTTAACTTATGTACCTATAGGTGATTGTAAATAAATATTATCCCATTGTAGTCTAATAGATTCTATTCTAATATTTCAGAAATACCCTCGTAATTTTAGTAAAATCAAATTTCTTAGTACAAAATAACTATTGAAACTATTATGGTTATGAACACTATTTTTACTAAATGGTAAATATCTCGTTTTTAATACAAATAATGTTCTTATAACAAATGTCCACTAGCACTTTTCTTACTGCCTCCATTTAAGAGGATAGTGATAGTGTATTCTCATAGGTTTACACTCTCACTAATTTATACTATTATCTCAAAATGACCAAAGGGAATTTAAATTTTATAAACTAAATCAAAAAACTCTGCTTCTGCAGCTTTTGTGGAAATTAAACCCAAAGACACCTTTAGTTTTGACGACCTCCGTGGTGCAGTGGGAGAATACCCAGCTGAGATGCAGGAGGTAACGGGTTCGTTTCCCACCGCGGAACAAATGTTTGCATCATCTACAGATATTTGTTCCGGGTCTGGATGTTTTTTCTGTATATAAGTGTGTACAAAAAAAAATATGTATTCTATCAGTCATCTGGTTCCTATAGTACTTAGTTTGGGGCTAGATAGGAATGTGTGAAATGTCCAGCAACATTTATTTATTTATTTTACATAGTCTAAATTGAATTCTTAAGAATTTTTAATCCAAATACTATTAATACTACAGGAAATGTCAAGGAAGAAAACGAATCTCGTACTGCTGAGTGTTTCTTTGAAACCAGATAGTTTTGTAAAGCAAATGCGGTTCTTGCCTTTATTGAACTTAGTTGTACCGTCAGTGCTCTGAGTACGTTGTATCACTGGCTTTTGCTGGTCACCATACTCAGTAAGAAATAAAAACTAAGGTATTTGTGGTTCACCCAGGGCGGGATGGCGCGACGAACTTGAAGCTTTTTCGATATCTAGCCAGCGGATTAACAAGATTGTGAAGAATGGAAAAAGGAATGAAAGGCATTTGCTCTGAAGCGGGATTAAAGAGGCTAGTTCAATTATAACAGATTGGAGTCACTAAAAAACATTAGCATTCTATATGTGACTCTAATCACACAATATACAGGGTGTCCCAAAAAATAGTGTCAAGCGAAAGTCCAGAGATAGAAAACCCCTTGGGGTACCCGAATCACCCCGATGTTTCGCGATTTTTTATAGTTTTTGAGTTATGATTCACGTAGCTCGTAAGTCACGTAGCTGATTATTTTATGCATAAAAGAACAACTCATAAAAATTCAGTAGCAATAAAAAAATCTCAAGAAAGTTTTCTACTTTTTTTAAATAATTTATTAAGTTGTTAATGTCGAAAATTTTCAAAGGTTCGGTAAAAAATTCATAACTCGAAACCTATAAAAAATTGTGGAACATACATGGGGGTGATTCGGGTACCCAAGGGGTGTTATATCTCTGGACTTTCGCTTGACACTATTTTTTGGGACACCCTGTATAGAATATAGTTGATAAAACCCCGTGCCCTTATGTCGCTCAGCCTCTCGACAGCATTAAGTAAATCTTGCAATATGTACCTATATATTTTCTTACGATTGATGATAATTACTTTTTTTCTGTTTTGTCCCTTTTTTACGTGTTTTACAAAGATATTTCAAAATAATAACCATTCTTGTTTCTTGCCTGATTTCCTAGCTTGGTCGCGGAGGAACAAACAATACAATTGACGTTTCAAAGTGATCCTATTTATAAATATTGAATTTGAATTTGATATCAACAATTACACCACTAGCAGGGTGAAAAATGCAGCTGCCGGCGCGCCTGGGCAGGATTTCAGATGGCTGAATCCCATCATCTCAGCTTACACAGTTAAACAGTGCATGTTAAACTTTACGGCGGTCACAGTGAGTCACTCGATTTTTCAGTATTTCTGTTATCTAAGAATAGATAAGGTTCATACGTGCAGTACTAACTGTGTAAACTGAGGATTTCCTTAACCATTTTGAACATGTTACTATTAAATTAGTTTACTCAGTAATGAGTCTCGGTACTATCCAAAAATGGACGTAATATATATAGGGTGTTTGATAATATACGTACAAAAACGAAAGAGGTGATTTTGGTGAGCTTAATAAATAAATTTGTGAAAAGTTTACCATAGAAATGTGAAATTTATTTGGGCATGTAAAAACAAACACTTTATAAAACTTATGTACTATTGCATAATGCTTGCCATCACAGATACTGTATTGGTGACGTCTCGAGATACCTCTTGTTGACCCTTTCTAACCCAAAACCCGCAGCCATTTCTGAAAGGGATGTCAAATCGGCCTTTATTTTTGGAAGTTTATTGCAAGAGTAGGCAGTAAGTTTTATATCGCATTAATCACTTAAACTTAGTCGATGTTATTTGAAGTTTGATCATATAACAAGTAGTTTTTTTTGAGAAGTATTTTTTTATGTTTTGGGAAACCGTCACTTGAATACCGTCAGTATATTACCAAACACCCTGTATACGCATATGCACAAATAGTTTGTAGAATAGAGTAGAACAGAAAACACTATTGAACACCATAATAAAAACAAACATATTACCAATAAAATAAATACTTATTATTATCGCGAAGTACAATCGGTGGTCTTATCGATGAGCGATCTCTTTAGAACGTAATTTATTTAAACGCATCTTGTTAGTTGTTATAGTTGGTAAGTACAGTAATTGTTCTTCGATAATCATACTTCAGTATTTAGTATCTCTCAATGTTAATCAGTAAAATTATTTACTTTCCTGGACATATTAAAGTGCTTTGAAAAAAAAACCAATGGAATTTTCATTATTCCATGCTACCCACTGACCGTGCATCGTATCATAAAAATCACGTGACCCGGAGGACGCTCAACAAACTACAAAATAGGCTCATTGAGTTTTATTACTCGGATTAGTATTGAAATGTCAGCTTTTTTGATCACAATCACTATTGTGGCCTTCTATCAAAAACGATTTCTTTCATAATCTGTTTATCTTTTACGGTTGCAAAAAGATACTCGTAATATTTAACTGTGATACTGTAAATCAATATGGTCATTTAAAAAAGCTTTAAAGATATACTTGTTAAAATCTCAAAAGTTTTCACATATAAGTTATGTTTATTTGTTATTTTTTACTAGTTCTTATGTACCTACTAATACGCACAACTGATGTTTTGCCACTGTTGATGAAATTTGACAAGAAGCAAGAACTCATAGCACAAGTAAAGGAAAAAAAATCCAAAAAAGATTAATTTGTAGTTATCTATACCCATCCTTATTTCTCTATATATAAAACAAAGTCGGGTTAGTTACTTCATTTATAACTCAAGGTCAGCGGGACCGATTTTGATCTTTGATTTGTTGGATTTATCTTTGTCCCAAATAGCAGACTAACAAAAAATATCGGAAAAATTCACGCAAAAAGAAATTATGAAGAAATATCATTTTCTCATACATATATGCAGCTAATGATGGCCAATTGACACTTCTAGCGGTGACGTAAATTGACATCCCACGTCATATGCATTTCAAGGTGGTAATAAGTTCACCGGGTCAGCTAGTATTACACATATATATTTATATACTAGCTGACCAATCCGCAGCTTCGCACGCGTAGTTTTTCAATAAAAACATTACCCTTCCTGTGTGCAGTCGCGTAAAAAGTAACCTATGTCACCCGGGGATAGTGTAGCTTCCCAACGGAGAAAGAATTTTTTAAATCGGTCTAGTAGTTTCGCAGCCTATTCATTGCAAACAAATAATCAAATCTTTCCTCTTTATAATATTAGTATAGATATAATATTTAATTATATTATATGAGTATTTACATAATTTTTAATTAAATACAAACAACTTCAAAGGATTTCATTCTTCAGTGATTGAAGTATCCTCGCTATTATTGGGTGTCAACAGTGAACTTGTTAATAAGTCAGAGTTCATGGAGCCTTTGATACCTCAGTTGTATTTGACAACTTAGGTATGCAAATATCAATAGACTTTGTGAGCTCGTCTACGGACGCTGCAAGAAAAACGCTCAGGAAAACTATAATGCAGCATCAACCCGCTCATCTCAAGATGAGCGGTTTGATGATGCACTGGCACTGAGGTGAATGAAGGGATATCGATGGGTTTTAGTCGGTATGCCGCTGGTCTTCGGCCTACGGAGAGTCCGACAGACCCGTTCAGCTCTCCCTGAGACAGGCGTAAAGCATTAGAGTTTTTTGTTTCCTGTTAAATGTTTACTATATTAACTTAGATGATAGATGGTTATCTACAAACGATATTTAAACAAATAACTGGACACTTGGAAATACAGTTGGCGGTCTTATCGCTAAAAGCGATCTCTTCCAACCTTTGGATGGACTGGATTTCACGAGAACGTTATAGCACGACAACTTTGATAAAATAATTAATTATTGAATAAACAGGTACTTTCATAATATGCAAAATAAAATAATAAATAAAGTATGCTCATTTATATACTTATATTTTACATAATTATATAACATAAATATTACTAGTAGTAAATATGTAGGTACAGTATAAAACAATACATTCATTAAAAAGCTGAAATAAAACCAAGAGTAGGTAACGATAGATGAGAAAATGCGAACTAACTTACCTACTATTGTTAAATACAATAGTAAATACATAAAATACATACTTATAATTGGACTCAGCTTAGTTTATAAAAACCTACAAGCTTTAACAGACCATCCAATTATAAAAATAAAAGCTCTAACAGAATGAATCTCTTTCTCTACGTGTTCGCGATGTCAGATATAAAAATGCACTAACATTTTGCTTCAATAAAGAGAATAATTTTCTCTTGCACTGCCTTACGAAGGAGATATATTGCGATGCTATACGAACATTGCTACTGAGATATGTACATCAATGAGGGGTTTTCACGGCTATGTTATAACTGCTAACAGATGGCGCTGATCTGTTATAAAATGCCATCGAAAGAAAATAAATAGCCGTGCTAACATTATTTTCCCAACAGCTGGAAATAAAAGACAAATCATGTGTTTGTTTACAAACTGACGTAGATAGATTGTTTTAGATAAATTTTGATATTGTGTCTAAGTTTAAACTTCTTTTTTGGCAGCTTATCTCCAGTCAGCGCCATCTATGACGCTAGTTGGAATTAGTTTTTTTAATCGAAAATGAAAAGCGGTCATTGAAACACGATAATAAGATGCAGCACTAACTGAGTGAAGGACGCAGTATCTGGATTATTATAACCAAAGTCAAAGTCAAAGCCAAATATTTTTTATTAATTAAAATCACAAGGATCACTTTGAAACGTCAATTTTACTGCCTGTTCCTTCGCGACCAAGCCAGGAAAGAAAGGCAAGAAAACAATGCTGGTTGTTTTTTAATGATCTTTTTAGAATACATAATAATACAGAAAATAAATTACGTCTAAACCGTAACATTTTGAACGATTTAGAACAATTTCAATCCCAAGCTTCTCTATCATCTAAATAATCCGATATTTTATAGTAGGCTTTTTCATAAAGATTTTGTTTAATTACGTTTTTAAATTTGTTAATTGTCAATTTTTGTACATCCCTTGGGAGTTTGTTATAAAAGCGCACACCTTGCCCTTTAAACGATTTACTAACTTTATGGAGTCTACAAGAGGCAACTGCGAGTTTATCTTTATTTCTTGTATTAAAATTATGATTATCGCTACTTTTCTTAAACTAATTAATATTTTTGTGAACATACATTAGATTTTCATAGATCTATTGACAAGGGAATGTCATAATATTTATTTCTTTAAACTTATTCCGTAATGATTCTTTTGGGCCCATATTATAAATTGCAGCCCTCTTCTGCAGCACAAAAACGGTGTTTATATCTGCAGCACTCCCCCACAGCAGTATACCGTATGACATAAGGCTGTGGAAGTGCTAAAGTAAACTAGTCTAGCTGTGTATACGTCTGTAAACCGACGGATCTTTTTGACTGCGTATGCCGCAGAACTAAGTCTCTTCGACAACCTAGCAATGTGAGGGCCCCATTGAAGCTTATTATCTAGGGTTATACCTAATAATACGGTGGTGTCCACAAGAGCAAACTCCTCGTCTTTGATTTTTAAATTTGCTTTAACTTGTGTAACATTAGGTAGTATAAATCTAATACACTTTGTTTTCTTTTTATTTAGAAGTAGATTTTTTACAATGAACCATTTTACCACCTTAGAGATTGAATTGTTTACATCGTCAGAATCGGTTTGTCGTCGCTTTAATTTAAATAAAAGTGACGTGTCATCTGCAAACAATACAACCTCATGATCGTCCCTTACAAGATGTGAAGATCATTAATATATAATAAAAATAAAAATGGTCAAGGAATTGATCCCTGTGGTACACCCATTTTAACCAGAGACCCCGGAGAACGCTTCCCATTCACGTTAACTCTTTGCACTCTGCCACTTAAATAAGAAGTGAGAATGTCTAGAGTAACGCTCCTAATGCCATAATGGTGTAGTTTCCTGATCAATGTGTCATGGTCTACGCAATCAAATGCCTTGGACAAATCATAAAAAACACCTAAAGCGTCATGAGATTTCTCCCAGGCATCAAATATGTGCGATATTAACTCAATACCAGCATCAGTGGTTGAGCGACCCCTGGTAAATCCGAATTGTTTATGATGCAGTAAATTATGTGAATTGAAATGTCTAAGCAGTTGATTTAAAATTAGTTTTTCTAATATTTTACTAAATGTCGGAAGTACTGAGATTGGTCTAAAATTACCAGGATCAGAACTAGTGCCTGATTAGAAAAGTGGAGTTACTTTACTGTGTTTCATTAAATCAGGGAATACACCACAGTATGTTATGTTATGTACAACATTGATTTAAAACACACATCTGGAATCCTATTTACAGATTTTAAAGGTGAGATTAATACCAGTAGTTTGAATATTTATCCAGAAATCGATACATTTCCATTAAATAACAGTAGGTATAATAACGCCTTCAGAATGCTGTTGGGATTACCGCGACATTGCAGCGCGTCGGGAATGCTCGCTAACGCGCACGTCGACGGTTATCACGCGATCATGCGGGAAAAAATCGCGTCTCTTTTTCACAGATTGCGTGGTAGTCCCAATAGTATTCTGAAGATGATTGCTGCGCGTTTTGATTGCCCTATTCAGAAGCACTGGGTGGGGATAATTACGGGCAATACAAAGCACGCAGGTAATTGATATGTACATGCTTTTAATTTTAATTTTATATGAATTTTTTATTACATTTTTTTTTATTTTATGTTCCTATTCTGATTTATTTAATTTTAATGTGACATTTTACTATTCATCTAATTGACTGTATTATTATTGATTTGTATGTTTTTGGTTTTAATTGTATTTATTTGTGATCGTTGATATTTTGTATGGACATACACTGTCTGAAATAAATAATTATTCTATTCTATTAAACAATTTTTTTAAAATTTTTAATATACATGTATCTGGGAAAACTCTCACAAATAAATAGGCTATTTATTTGTGAGAGTATTCCCAGAAACATGAATATTATAAACAAAAAGAGACCTATTTATTTGTGAGAGTATTCCCAGAAAGAACTCTGGACTTACTGCTGTACAATATTACCGTACATATTTCTGCTTCTTATAGCCTTCGTAAGACATTGAGCTACCTTACGAGGCGTCGTTTTGCTCATAAACTTCAACTTTTTATTTTGAGCATTGTCATGACCATTGTAAGATGTTCTTTATAAAGGTTGCTAGGATTGCGTGATAATGTGTAGGTACCTGTTTTAAACACTGGAGTTACATTGCTATTGTTGCTTTCGCCATAGAGACTTTTTAATACTTTTTATTCCATCATAATATTAGCGATATTTACAATTTTATTACCATAGCTCGTAGCTATAGATACATAATGACTCTACATGCACTTGTCACAGGTTTTTACAAGCTTATATTTAATTTTAAAATCAAGCACGTGCGCGGGTAGTCTGCCTTTCTCGATAGAAACATCACGGCAGTCAGTTGACAGCGATGTTTATAATAATAATGTAAAAAGAAATAAAAGGTGGTGTAATCATAACAGCTACCGAGTATTCTTAAAGTAGTAGAGTTTCTTGTGAAAGGGCTCACCCGGGAAAGTGCTACCACCATAACTATTTCTATCGCCAAGCAGCATTGCTGTGTTTCGGTTTGAAGGGTATGATTGCCGGTAAAATTACAGGCACATGAAGCTTTACACCTGTATACCTCAAATTGATGGACGCAGGGTAGTGCATCGTAGGGCACATTTCTAAGGAGCGTGACCTACGAGGCAAACTTGTTATAGGCGATGGTTACCACTTAACATCAGGTGGGCCATAGGCTTGTTCCATCTCCAGTAGTATAAAAAAAATCTTTCACGAGGTTTGTATTAAATAATTTTAAGCCATTGTTGTTATTTCGTTTTATTTGAGTTAATGTAACCGTAAGATGGCATTCTATCGTCCCTATCCAATTTTAAATAAGTGATTATAGGTGCTACCATTATAAAGTATTACATCATTATAATAAGTATATAAGTATTCAGCTATTTGGTTCCCATAGTACAAGCTTTGCTTAGTTTGGGGCTAGATAGCGCTGTGTGAAAAGTCCAGCAATATTTACTTATTTACTTATCAGCTGTAGAACGTTCCCCGATAGACTTAGGTATCCCCAATAGATTTCCAGAGTGATATTGAGCGGCCTGCGCCCAACGGTTTACAGCAACCTTTATTAGGTTGTCCTTTCGTAAAAATAAAATATCATGGCCATATTAAATTTAATGCATAAATGAAAACGTTTTATTGTATAAATAAAGCATATAAATACAAAATTATAAACAAAATAGAAAACACTAGTACTTAGCTGTAACTGACTGGATCTAGTGGAGTAGATAATGCTATTAGCATTAAGTCCTCCTAGCACTATTCTGTTTTGTGTGAAAGTCACACTAATATTATAAATGCGAAAGTTTGAATGTTTGTTTGTTTGTTACTCAATCACGTCGTAACGGCTGAACCGATTTCGATGAAATTTATTATCTACGTAGATTATAATCTGGATTAACACATAGGCTACTTTTTATCCCATAAATCAGGTCTCATGGAATAAAAATGGGGTATCAATTCAAGTTGCGACCGCGAGTTTAGCTTTATTTCTAGGTGTTACCTACACATTTAGTAGTGTAACGCGTACAAAGTCGCAGGCAACAGCTAGTATTAAATAACTAAATAAAACACAAAGAAAATAGTACAATGAGTGGTCTTACAGCTTAGTACAAAAATGTACATTCAAAACTACATAATACAATTACGCAGATCTGTACGGATATTCACATTTACGCAGACCTGTACGGATATCCAACAAAGGTTAATCAAAGTCATGTCCGACGCTTAGTACATGCCCACTTTAGCATTTACGTGACAGGCAACATACCCTGTCTTAAATCCACATTTAACTCGCTATTGTTAAACAACGATACCGTCAGATCCATGCGAGTTTAACCACTTTTATTTTCGTATGTTCAACGTACCACATCGTAGCGTAGCTACCAGACGTAGCTCAAAAGGCATACGCCATGCTACGTAACGGCTGTTATTTTTTCCGTTGTCAAATCTTTTTTACATAGTATAAAATGAAGTCGCTTCCGCTGTCTGTTCGCTTAGATCTTTTAAACTACTCAACGGATTTTAATGCAGTTTTCAGCTATAGATAGAGTGATACAAGAGGAAGGTTATATGTATAATACGTGACTCTGTTTGTTTGTTAGTTTGTTTGTCACCTTTACACGACTAAACGGCTGAAAAGATCGTAATAAAATTTTGCAGGGAGATAGATTATATCCTGAGAAAGGACATAGGCTACTTTTTAGCTAACTCGCAAAATGAGGGTAATGTTTTATTGAAAAACCACCCGTGCCAAGCCGCGGGCGGGACAGCTAGTCAAATATAAAATATGCTTGTTTACACCTACGCAACGATTTGCAGGGTTTATAAAAAGTTGGTAAGTAACTGTATGTATAGTATAAAAGGTAGGTAAAAAGGTTTTCACTAGTTTATAAATGACCGGTCACATAAAGGGTGATAAACAATGATTTAGAATGCAACCCTAGAATTATAACTAGTGACATTCCGTGTTCCGTTGAGTGTGTCGTTTATTCTACTGTACAGTAGCATAAAGATTGTTTTCGTTTCTCTATTGTTTTAAAAGCCGTGGAAACGTAGTTCATAATAATACAAGTATAATTTTACATTAAAAAAAACCGCAACACATAAAAAACCCGTCATAAATATCCATTTTACAGCTGAGATCTCTTCCCAAAAAGAAAAACTGCTGATAATCTTAGATATATTATATATATATAATATATATATATGATAGATATGATAACTGCTGATATCGAGTAACTCACAGCTCACTTGCATGGTGAGTTTCGCAACTCACTCGCATTGTGAGTTTTGCAATTCACTTGCATGGTGAGTCTCGCAACTCACTCGCCTCAAGTAACTCGCATCTCAATTGCATGGTGAGTCTCAAAGCTCACTCGCATCGAGTAACTAGCAACTCACTTGCATGATGAGTTTTGCAACTCACTCGCATCGTGAGTCTCGCAAATCACTTACATGGTGAATCTCGCAACTCACTTGCTTGGCGAGTCTTGCAACTCACTTGCATGGTGAGTCTCGCAACTCACTCGCATCAAGTAACTCGCAACTCACTAGGATGGTTAGTCTCGCAACTCACTCGCGTCAAGTGTCTCACAATTTACTTATGTGGATTGTAGAGTATAGAAATCTTGTATTAGCTATATATTATTGCCCTAAAATAATATGATTGATAATTCTAAAAGGATCATTAAAAAGAACAACCAGCATTGTTTCATGCATATCTTTCCTGGGTTGGTCGCGAAGGGACAGGGAGTAAAATTAACGTTTCAAAGTGATCCTTCTAAGTTTAATGAATATTTTTTTTAGATATTCGATTTGAATATAATAGCTTATTAAGCTAAATCATTCACTGCTTAATTTATTTTACAAACATACTTAATATTATACTCATAAATAGCTTTTAACGATCTAATAAGCAGAATAATGACACTAAATAAAGTTATTTCGCAGTAAATTATCCTTTTTACGGTAAAATATAACAGAAGAAATAACTTCGGCACTCAACAGGTTTGGTTGAGGTATATTATTTAAGTACCGCCTAGCCAATATCTATTTTATTAACCCCGACGCAAAAAGGAGATGTTATAAGTTTGATGCCAATGTCTGTCTGTGTGTCTATCTGTATCGTATCGTGTCTGGCAGTTTCGTATTCGTATGCGGTTCTTTAAACTAGAAAGCTAGTTTGGTGGGGTGGTTCTTACCTATGTCATTTTTAACCGCTAATGTAAAAAGACGGGGGATTTAAAATTTAAAATTTAAGTACTTGATCACACAAAAAAAACACAAAAGCATCTTCTAAGTGAGAGTTAAGCTCTATCAAGTTATAAAAAGAATCATTAAAAAACAACCCTCCTGTTTAACTTGATCGGAAAAGACAGTAAAAACTACAATTCTAAATTATACCTTATACTCGTGGAAATATAGCAGGTTGAATTTGACAGCTGTTAAAATACCACCAACGAACAACAAAACCAGATGATACAACATTGGAATATCGTCTTGTTGAAATATTGATCTAGGATTAACAAGTGTTTCTGTGTGTAACTTTCCAATATTATGTAAAACTTAATTAAGTAAAACTTAGTGCTCATTAATTATACTCATTGTTATAGTGTTAGATAGCATAACCATTATTTCGCATTAGGAAAATAGATAATTATTTATTGTTACACCAAATTACAATAACTTAACCTAGAAAACTTAAAGACTAATACGTGGTGGTACAATGAGCGGCCTTATCGCTTAAAGTGATCTTTTCCAGGCAACCTTTGGATGGACTAGATTGACAAAACGTGAGAGGAGGTGGTGTTACAATAAATACCTATTTAAGCAGGATAAAAAATAAATAAACACCTAGAACTAAAATATACCTACATATACGTACCTACATAAATAAGTATAAAATACATTTTTTTATCTAGCCTATGCTGTCCCACTACTGGGCAAAGGCATCCCCCTCATATCTCCACTTATATCGATCCTGTACCTACCAACTCCCGCCACCCTCGCGCCAATGCTTCTTATGCCTTCCACGGTGTCGCTTTCCATCCACAGGGGTCCATGCAATAACGACCTTAGCCCACCTATTTGTTTGCATGCGGGAGACATGACCCGCCCAATCCCACCTTAACTTGGCAGCCTTGATACCGACGTTGGCGATGAGGTGTTCCGAATCCTGTCTATTCTCTTGACACCTAAAATTCTGCACTCTATCGCTCTTTGGCAAACCCCGAGCTTGGACTTTTGAGATTCAGTCAGTTACCAAGATGGGCACCGTAGGTTAGGACATAAAACACATATATACTTTCAAAATATATAGGTATCGAAAGGAAATAAGTTTACTGTAAGTAGTGTAAGTAATAGCTGCTAAGTGGAGTTTATAGACCTCATTTTTAAAATAGGTACCTAAGCATGTCTGATGCAAACAGGCAAGTCATTCCATAATTGCATTATGCGGTTGATTTTTTATTTCTTGTGTAGGCGATCGTACAAAGTTACGACGGCATGCAAAATAGTACGAATAGAAAGAGTTAGAGCTAGGTATAGTTATGCAAATTATTTAGTTAAGATTAGTAGAAAAGGGAAAGGGCGCACCCGGGGAACCACCATACCTATTTCTGCCACCAAGCAGCATTGCTGTGTTTCGGTTTGAAGGGTATGGTTGCTGGTGAAATTACAGGCACATGAGGCGTTACACCTGTACACTTCATGCTGATGGACACATAGCAGTGCATAGTAGGGCAAAAAAATAGTGGCCTTCTAATTGGATCTAATTCTAATTCTAACTCTAGGGTGGGGGGGAATAAGATCTGCATTGACGTCCCGCATTGGGGTGTATTGTGCATTACCCCCCTTCTAACCTGACTCCAGCCATTCTAGCTCCTTGAAGTAACGGAGCAGGACTTCGGGTTGATCGATGCAGCTTTTCAAGACTCCCGTGGATGTTGTGGTGTTGGCGGGTGAAGATTCGATGAGCTCGTGCAGACCAGTCTTCAGTCTGAAATCGCTTGTGACCGTACAGTGAAGCATCACGTGCTCCACCGTCTCTTCTTCCTGAAGACATGCGCGACAAAGCCCACTGTCCGTGGCCCCGGTCTTCAAGAGGTGATGGTTAAGTTCGCGGTGTCCTGTGATGAGTCCCACATCATCCTTTGATCGTTGGGTTTCATTTTTAACAGGGTATTTATTGTTTTTCGATTCTTTGCAGGGAACATTGTCTTTGTTTGCTTGCGGCTCTGCGGTCAAATCGAACCAATTAGAATTCCTTTCATGTAAATTAATATGACTTTTAATGTTCAAACATCATGTCAATTGCTCAACTTCGATTTCATTAGACCTACCTAGTTAGCTTTAATGCTACAGCCTTACTTACAGGGTACATATAAAGTGCTAAGGGCTTAGCGAAGTTACATTCGATTAGTGATGACGCTAGTCGATAAGTCCCAAAATATATGGGATTTGACACATGCTATGGAAAGATCACGTGATATATCGACAACAAACCTATGTAGAAATCGAAACGATTCGAAGCGAATGTAACTTGGCTACAGGCTCTGGACTTTTGACTAGTCAATAAGATCTGACATGTAACATTTTAATCCACTTTTTATGAAAACAATAAAATACTGAATACTGAACAAAATGGCACGCGTTCCAGAGACCCCAACACGTTACCTATTGTAGTTAATTAAATACTTATGAGCTTATAAAATCTATGTAATTATTTTATAGGTTGGAGCAGAATAGACCTGAAATCTTTATCTAAAAAAGATAAAGCAGATATCATTAATACCTATTTAGATTATGTGCCTACCCACTTTTAAATAAGGTGCTTGGCGATCTAATTAGATTAGATTAGAATTTAGATAATCCTTTAAAAGCTAATATTAATATGTAATGTTGTTGACCAAATATTATTTTTTACGTGAATGTATTAAACTTCTGGACGGAGTAAAACTAACAAAGTAATGACACACTCTGAGTGCTCCGATTCTTTAGAATACTCGCGCCGATCGGCCCGTAAGCCGGCGGCTGTAAGCGATCAATAAGATCGCTTACAGCTTAGTATCATCATCATATCAGCCACATGACGTCCACTGCTGAACATAGGCCAGCTCCATAGATTTCCAAAGTAACAGATCTTGTGCAGCCTGCACCCAACGGCTCCCAGCAACCTTTACCAGGTCGTCTTTCCATCTAGTGGAGGGCAGACCTGCGCTGCGCTTTCCAGTGCGTGGTCTCTACTCGAGAACCTTCCTGCCTCAACGGCCGTCAGTTTTCAAGCAATGTGCCCCGCCCACTGCCATTTCACCTTGCTAATCCCTTGTGCTATGTCGGTGACTTTGGTTCGTCTACCAATCTCTTCATTTCTAATTCAATCTCGTAGAGAAACACCAAGCACGCTGAGCCTTGAGCGTTCTTATGAGGCCCATAGTGAGAGACCATGTTTCAGCACCATATGTCATCACTGTTACACACACTGAACAATAACTTTCGTCTTTAGACACTGAGGTATTTTGAATAGCTTAGTACAACAATGTACTATATTTTAAGATTTTTAAAACAAAATAGTCAAGTCTAGCCGGGGCTTGAACCCGCAACCTTCCTCTTGATACGAGGATGCACTATCCAACTGTGCTACCAGGCTAATTCACGTCAGGGTAGAAGTTAGGGAGATGATTCAAATTACGACTAAAGCGCCGTTAGCTCAATCTACAGGAAAACTTATACAGTTTTTTTTGCCTGCTCCATGCCAAACGATGCAATTTAGTACATTGACAAGAGATGTTGCGTTGCTTAATTTAAATAGTATTTTTATTTTATAGTGTTATCAAAACACATACAGAAAATTCCAAGATTTTTAAAACCATCCCAAAAAATAAACTACTATATTTTATTAATTCACCTTGTAACCCAAACCCTTTCATAAACCGACAAGCTGTATATTAAAACTGTAATAGATCTAATATAAGTTACTACATAGAAAGGCGACAGGAAATTAGTCCGATGTGTGCATTGTCCTTACTTAACTGTTTGTCATGAACGACTAGAGGGGAATGCTCTTTGTCCCTTCGTACTTGTTAACGACCCCTTTAAATAACCAAGCCATTGGCATAGTTTCATTACATTACAATACATTTATTACTGTTCAAGAGCGAAAGTGCGGTAAATTGTTGTTCATCTTGTTTCTAGATCGTCGCAGGAATCTAGACTTTGCAGACTAGATTCCGATTCAAGTTAGTGACGATAGATTTAATTATATTTTTGATATCTAACATTATATCCACATTACATTATTTTATTATTATTTTATATTATTATTGACTGCCTCCGTGGTGCAGTGGGCGTATAGCCGGCTGAGACGCAGGAGGTAGCGGGTTCGATTCCCGCCGCGGAACAAATGTTTGCATGATCTACAGATATTTGTTCCTTGTCTGGGTGTTTTTCTATATATTATAAGTATGTATTTACAAAAAAAAAAGTATATAAGTATTCTATCAGTTATCTGGTTCCCATATTACAAGCTCTGCTTAGTTTGGGGCTAGATAGCGCTGTGTGAAATGTGCAGCAATATTTATTTATTTATTTATTATGCTGCGGATCAAATGTTTGCATGATCTACAGATATTTGTTTTAGGTCTGGTTGTTTTTCTATATATTATAAGTATATATTTACAAAAAAGAAAATGTATATAAGTATTCTATCAGTTATCTGGTTCCCATAGCACAAGCTCTGCTTAGTTTGGGGCTAGATAGCGCTGTGCGAAATGTCCACCAATATTTATTTATTTAAATCAAAATTTTTTTCATGGGTTGATGGAACAACTATACTTTACCTAATTTTAAGTGATTACCATCCCACTAATATTATAAACGTGTATGTATACATGGATGTTTGTTACTCTTTCATGTCGAAATGGCTGAACCGATTTTGATGAAATTTGGTATGTATGTAGATCATAACCTGGATTAACATAGGCCACTTTTTATTAGCAAACAACGCGTGCGAAGCCGCGGGCGGAAGCTTGTCATCTATAAAAAAGCATTAGGTAGGTACGAGTAGCATTAGTAGGTTCGAAACTTAATAGGAACGTGGCCTACTATGCATTGCCCTGCGTCCATCAACTTGAAGCATCAGGTACATAATTATTACAAGTTAACTACTGACAGGGCCCAATTACCCAAACAGGGTAGTTTATGGAAACTAAAGAGTAAATTAGTGAAGTGAAAAAGAAGCGTAAACTTCTAGTTATTATTTCTACGTACTAAAAGTACGAGTACTTAAAGTACATAGAAGTGTCCCTAATAAACTCACGTTTAATGTAACCATCATCATAATAATATCAGTCTAGATTTCCAGAGTGATCCATCTTGTGCGGCCTGCACCCAATAAATAAATATTGCTGGACATTTCACACAGCGCTATCTAGCCCCAAACTAAGCAGAGCTTGTACTATGGGAACTAGATAACTGATAGCATACTTATATACATTTTCTTTTGTAAATACATACATATAATATATAGAGAAACCACCAGACCCAGCAAATATCTGTAGATCATGCAAACATTTGATCCGCGGCGGAAATCAAACCCGCTACATCCTGCGTCTCAGCCGGCTATTCGCCCACTGCACCACGGAGGCCAATGGCTTCCAGTAACCCTTATCAGATCGTCTTTCCATCTAACGTAAGGCAGTCCTACGCTGTGCTTACTAACGCTTGGTCACCACTCGACTCGAGGATTTTTCTGATCCAACGGCCTCCAGTTCTTCGAGCTATGTACCCCGGCCACTGCCACTCCAGCTTGCTAACTACTCGTTTCTACAGAGTGGCGACGTAAACAGTGTCAGAGGTAAATATGCAAGACAAAATTAAAATGACAAAGAGATACATAAATATAAAGGTAAATAAAATGGGCGGTCTTATCTTTAAAAGATATCTTTTCCAGACAAACTTTTAATGGACAGGACGAAACCAAATCAAAAAGACGGCGGTGTACTCGTACCTATGATCATAAACCTACATAAACTACCTATAATAATAAACATATACCGAAATATAATAAAATATACATATACATTCACTACAAAAAAACCGGCCAAGTGCGAGTCGGACTCGCGCACTAAGTACAGTCATTATCTATAAAAACGGCAAAAAAATCATGTCTGTTGTATGGGAGCCCCACTTAAATATTTATTTTATTCAAATGCACAATTTTATTTATTTCCCTTATTTGAGGTTGGTGCCGATTAAATTAATAGTGCTAAATTGTATGAGCACCTATAGAACTCAGAGGACTATTTTAATTGGCGTCAACTACTTATGTATGGAGACACCCTTTAATATTCACTTTTTTTTGTTTTAACTTTTGAAACTATCATGGTAATAAACACTATTTGTACTAAAAACGGGATATTTACCATGATTTGTGAGTTCTTGAGTGTCCCGATATTTCGACGCAGTTGCATGCGCCATGTTTTTTTTTTTTTTTAATTTTTCTTTTATTATACCTTGTTTTTTTTCAAATTTTTTCATTCTAGGTCAACGGGAACTACTATATAGGTTTTCGACCTAAAACCTATATGGTACTTCCGGTTGACCTAGAATTGTCAATTGTGGTTAAAAGCAAGGTCAGCACAAATAAAAAGAAAATTCCGAAAAATAAAAAAGTTGAAAATTAAGGTAAATTTTGGTACTTACAAGTTTTCGCGAAAATCTAAATTTGCCCATATCTTTTTAATGTGTTGACTCAAGACCTTCATTTTTATACACCTAATAGGGACTAGACATCAGTTTCTGGTATAAATTTCAACCTGCTAGGTCACCCGTATCTGAGAAAAATCGGTGGTGACACACGGAGAGACGGACAAGAGAGTGAACGGAGAGACGGAACCCTAAAAAGGAGATAAACATAACGATAAACTAGCAACACATAGACAAAGAAAGGAAATGGTTGTATACCTTAGCTTTAAAGACAGAAAGAGATTTAGATGATCTGATAGAGAAAGGTAAGGCGTTCCACAGCCGCATAGTTTGAACTGTAAAGAAGTCACCATCAAATTGAGAACTGTGAATAGGGGTTTGATAGAGGTTTGGGGAGAGATCTTAAGTATTAATTTATTTCCAAGTCTAGTGTTCTAGATTCTAGATTGCCGTCACTCAGTGATGAGCGTGGGAGCGCTTGTTTTTTGTACGTTTTATTAGTTTCGTGTAGACTTAGCTCGGATGTAAAGTTTCTCATAAAGATAGTAAATGATTTGAAGAAAATTCAAGTGAATTTGTGTATAGTCGGGTAGGATGCACCTGTGCTTCTACCTTGTTTGTGGGTAAAAACCTTACGGCACCGCCGTGGCAGGTCCATTCTGGCAGAAAAGAACAGCTTTGAAATGAGTATAATATTTTGACAGTATTTTGTATGAAATATAAAGTTAATTTATATAATCTGCGTGTTCATTACTGCGCATCCTTGCTGTACTTACCTACATCACACGAATATTACAAATGCGAAAGTTTGGATATTTGTTTGTGTGTTTGTTACTCAATCACGTTTTAACGGCTGAACCAATTTCAATGAAATTGGGTATGTCGATAGATTATGACCTGGATTGATACATGGCTACTTTTTATTTCATAAATCAGGATAGAAAAATTGATAGAAAAGTGACATTTCACATAGCGCTATCAACCCCCAAAGGTATGTCAGATATCTGGTTCCCATACAAACTTTGCGTAAGTTGATAAAATAATCAAACTCAAATACAATTTTTTATAAATACATACTTATAAGAATATACCAAAATACCAAGACCCTAAACCAATATCTGTATACCATGCAAACATCTGTTCCGCGGCGGGACTTTTTAAAATCCATTATTAAAAACCAAAAATATGATCGATCGCTCTAAAAATCGTTGCGGTAGGGTTTATGTTCAACATCAGACTATGGTTGATAAAGGTGATAATAAACTTATGTTTATCCAAGTATTTTGACGACAAGTGTTGAATCTTTGCTCATTATAAATATAAGGTAGATGAATTTTATTTTTCATCCGCCTTTTTTACGACTACCGTCGTTTTGAAAACGAATGAGAGGCTCGGTCATAACTGCCGTACCCCACGCCGCGCGCCTCTTCACACCGCTCCCTCGCAGCGCGGGTGTAGCAGGACCGGCCTGTTCCTATAGGTGAACTAGGCGATAGCCTAGGGCGCTCGTATCAGGGGGCGGCAATCGGCGGCATCGAAATTGAAAAATAATACAGTTTTATTCAATATTTACAACTTAAAATACTACCGATTTTTCACTCACTGTTCTACCAATATTGTTTTTAAATGTTATTTGTGGGGAAACAGGTTTACAGCCCACCTGATGTTAAGCGGCAACACCTGGGGTATTGTCGATGCGTTATCTACCCTGTAGAAACCTCTTTAACTTTCTCTTGAAGCGTGCCATGTCGTAGCCTAATAGGACAACCTCAGATGGTAGCTCATTCCACATCTTGCAAGTATGGGATATAAAAGATCGCGTGAAGCATGTGGTGCGCGATACCCAATTATTAACAACATATTTTTCTTTGCTCAACAATGTCTCAAGAAAGACTTGTGGGATTATCTACTTTATCTATAGAGCAAGCAACAGCTGAAACAATTGATTTAAAGAAGATTGTTTCCACTTTTTCCCAAGTTAAGGCAAATAAATAACTCTTACCAAAAATAACGTTTTTTTTAGGTTTTGCTTGTATGTACATTTAGCAAAAAAGGATGATTAAAAATTACACAGAATTAACCCGGCTTGCACAACGATCCGTAAACGTATTAAGCGACTAAATTTCCTTAAATTTGACGCATCTGTATGATTTGACAACTCTTTTAAACATATACCTTACCACATAAAATATAAACAACTGTTTAGCTTTAGCGGATGTTTAAAAAAATCCTTACAATTTTTGTTTAGGATATTTTTATACACGCGCTAAACAGTGTTTATTTTTTTTTGTAAGACCCATATTATTTGGGTACTAAATACGATACGGCCCTTTATCTGTTTAAATTATTGTTTTATTTTATTACGAATTGTCTTAAAAGGGCGCCGTTGCAGTTTTTCGCCGGGCGTTAGGAACGATCGGGCCGGCTCTGGGGCGCAAATGGCTTGTACGACTCCCACGTCTAGAAACGTGGGGATTGCAGTGGCTAAGGAAGATGGCCTGCTGTGTCCGTTACCTTTATATAATTGAGTAACGATCATTCTTCTGAAAGCATACCTACATAAATTCTACAGTTATTATTATGAAATAAAAGGTCCTAATTACTCTAAACCTTATTTACCAGCGCTATATATTAATCCCTAATAACAAGGAAGACCCCCTTTTTATCACATAACAGATAGATACAGAAGTTAAGTTGTATGTGCGACTGTTATCGCTCGTTGTAGTAAACTTTATATCTGTTAAAAGTATTATGGTCCCTTGCGAAAGGGCTTGCCCGGGGAAGTACTACCACCATACCTATTTCTGTTGCCAAGCAGCATAGCTGTGTTTCGGTTAGAAGGGTATGGTTGCCGGTGAAATTATAAGCACATGAGGATTTACACCTATGTCCCTGAAGTTGATGGAAACAGAGCAGTGCATCGTAGGGCACATTTCTATCGTGCGTGATCTACGAGGCAATTTTCTCTTATAGGTGATGATTACCACTTAACATCAGGTGGGCCTAAGCTTGTTCCATCTCCATGTAGTATAAAAAAAATCTGTATCTATTTTTGTGTTATTTTGTGTTTTTATGCCGTTCGCACGACCAAAGTCGCTGTAAATACAAGTATAACTAAATCAACAGTGTTTATAGTTTTGAGAGGCGTGATTGATTTATGATGCGATTAACTCTCGACCGCTAACTCAGTTAAAATATTCCTCGGTCTCTGCAGGAGTCTTTTAATATAAATTGATATTGACTAGTTAAATTATGAACCCCATATAATTAAGGTTTGATATTCCACTTAAATAATGGGAATCATATCTATTTCGTTCAATGTATCAATATTAGCGATAAGACCGCCGCTGGTATTTCCACGAGTCTAGTTATTGGCTTGTTTATTAAAATATAGATTTTATCTAAACACACATTTATTTATAAATTTATTTAGCCTATGCTGCCCCACAGCTGGGCAAAGGCCTCCCCCTCATCTCTCCACTTATCTCGATCCTGTACCAAATCCCGCCAAACTCTATAAAAAGCGTAAAAATCATCGCGCCAACGCTTCTTAGGCCTTTTACGGTGTCGCTTTACATCCACAGGGATCCATCAAGTTACGACCTTATCCCACCTATTAGCTATGTCCACACTGTGCCGTTTCATTTTCAACTGTCGTCTCCATCTTTCTATTCAACTTTCGTTTAGCGCATTCAATAATTGAATGCCTTAATTGAACGCAACACCAGTTCAGTCGTAGTTCTGTTAATCTTTTGAAAACATGTGCGAAGAGAATATTTTACTTGTTGGAATATGTGCAGCTTACTTGGTCATAAGAAATTCCAGAAAAAAAAGAACCAAGAAATAGTTTTGGATACGATGTTATTATGATAATCGAAGTAACGTGATTATGAGTGAACTGCGAGAAGATAAAGATATTCTTTTTAAAAATTTCACGCGCATGTCCGAACGAAATTTCGATCGACTTTTGAAATTGCTTGTTCTTGTTCTCTTGTAATCTTGTTGTTGAACGCTATAAGGCACAGAAATCCACCCGATGTCGGATAGCGTGAACCACAGCGCGCGCGTCGCTTTCAACTGTCATCACGCATGCGCTAAGGGCATGCCTCACGTGCGCTGTTGACTGCGCTATGACGCATGCCCTTAATGAACAAAAAAAGGTACAGTGTGGACATAGCTATTTGCTTGCATGCGGGAGACATGACCCGTCCAATCCCACTAAACACAACGTGTTATACAAAGTTTTTGGAAATCATCCTTCAATAAGTTTTTGATTGAGCGAAGCGAGATCTCTAAATCAACTTGGGAAAATCAGCGTTGTATGTATCAATGTTTGTTTGTCCGACGATAACTTTCGAAGCGTTGATCCGATCATCGTGAAATTTTATACATAGGTAGTGATGGCACAATTTTGGTGTGACTAAATGAGCTAAAAATGTTGGGGGGTTGTTGAGATTGAGGTATTGAGGTTCAAGAGAGGTAAAAAAAAAGAAAATGAGACTATTAGGTCAAGTGAGACGTCAAATGAAAGGTCTTCATGATTACATTTCGACCTCGATTTTATTTTTAGTAAAGTTTTGTAGTTTTTGAGTTATTAACCATAATAAAACTAAACATTGACAAAATTCACAGGGTACCCCACAGTGCTGTAATTTGGTATGCTTAAGTATCACAAATATAGGCAAAAGTCTGAAATACAGAACAACTGCAATTTGTACCCGAAAAAAAAATAACCAATTAACATGAACTCCCGTTACCTATAATTTTAATGAAACTGTAGGTCAAGTTAGTTGGTTATATATATCGTAGCACTATTTTGAAAGTCACGGATTACGAATAATATTTTTTTTGTTTTTATGGTAAACTCGCAAGATCTCAGTTCGAGGCAAACCACTAGTTATTTCAATCTTTAAACATCCACCAGTTAGCGATGCTATCTGCACAATGGGGGCAATTCCGTTAGCACAAACTAAACTAAATTTAGTTTTGTTTCTAAAATTATTGACATTCGTTTTTGTTAAAAAGAGTGACAGTTGTCATTTTAGTGCTGTAAAATCAGTGTTATTTGTGACAAAAGAATTGCCCCCAGTGTCGTATTAATTATTTTAGTGTACCTACACCTCATCTATCTATATCATTATCTATCTACCTAGTCAATTACTCTAAACAGCGGTTCAGTTCTAAGAAGATTCTTGCCTTACGTTCGGAAAGAACGAACGTTCGCATTTATCTGATATAAATGCGATGCCCGTCTGAGGTAAGCAACTTTTCAAAAACGTGGGTTAACAAAAAGTAAAAAATCAGAATGTATTTAGAAATAACCTCAATATTTCATCTTCGCTAAAAATATACGTAAAAGGCTTCAAAATTGCCACTACTGCTGAAAACAATTAGGTAACTGTATCAAATATAAACTCAGTTTCCCTTTATCGTTATAATTACATCTAATAATATACAATGGTAATTTTTAAATTGTAAAAAATATTTCGTGAATAACAGAATCGTGACTGAATTTTGAAGGTACGTGGTTTACGTGGCTTGCCTTTTAATCCAACTCACAGAACTCGCCAAACAACTTTGCGGCTGTGCTGTATGCGCTTTCCAGTGTTCTGATGCCATGTTTTATTAGATTCTTAGAAAATAAACACATAAATACTTACTTAGCCGTGTTAACGGGAGACCGAACATTTCACAATTTATAATGGTACAGATAATGGATTAGATTATTTCTTAGCAGTTTTCAATAACCACGAACAAAGATACGCCTAGCGTAATCCATAGTTGAATGTAAACTAAAGAGTTACTACTGTTGCTAGTTCTAAAATTTTAGGTAGTGATTCAACCCGTTTTACGCATAACACAGAATAATTCGTAAATAAATAGTAGGTATGCATATAATCATTATTATGATTTCTAAAAGTTAGGCGCTAAAAGCGCTTAGTTGGGAGCACTGCGTAGGCTTGACGTCACCACGCCACAGTTCCAATAAATTAGAAATGGATTTGAAACAATTTTGTAGCTATGACAAGCCTAGAAATTTTAACGATTTTGATCTCACGGACGGTCTTGCAAATTGGATCAAGCCCAGGCTTTATCAAAGATATCGTTACGTTTTTTTTTATATACATGCTTGAGTTTGACCACGATCTCGCCTGATGGCAAGCGATGATGCAGTCTACGATGGTACACGTATATGGCCTGCATTACGTCTCTAATCATCACCTAAAGGTTGGTAAATTGTTTTTTTCCCTAAACAAAGGAGACCTTAGGCTTCTTCTAAGGTTAGTGAAAACGGGTGTAAATTATAGATACATAGGTAGGCACTATCGACTATAGAGTGGGTCAGCTAGTATCGAATAAATGAGTTGGTGAAAGTTAGTCACAATAATTTGTTAGGTCGCAAGTAATAGAAGTCATGAACAAAGAAGAATCAAATTGAACAAAGTTCTACAAAGTGTAAAGTTCGCTGAAGAAACAAGTTGGCAAGAGCCACTGCATTACCAAAGGGAAACAATTTGCAATAATATCTAGAACAGAATTAGTACTTTGCAATCGAACTCAGTCTTATACTTATTGTACGAGCACGTTAAACACGCCCATTCTACCTCTATTTTTGGTGGATTTATTTTGCTACCGTATTGTTTTTTGGCAAAAAATATACTCCCGCAAGAGCAGTAGAGTTCTTTGAAAAGGGCTCGCCATACCTATTTTTGCCACCAATCAGCATTGATGTGTTTCGGTTTGAAGGGTATGGTTACCGGTAAAACTACAGGCACATGAGGCTTTACACCTATATGCCTCAAGTTCATGGTTGCAGGGCATCGTAGGGCACGTATCTAAGGCGGGTGATCTATGCATTACTTTATTATAGACGATGATATCAGGTGGGCCATATATTATGCTTGCTCCATCAACAGGTAGCATAAAAAAAACCCGCAACCCCCAATTCTGAAGGGGTTAAAAGAAAAAAAGAAAGAAAAAATTTTATTCAAAAAATCACACAGTAATAAAAAAAATAAACACAACAACAATAAAATCTAACCTAAGCACTAACAAACTTAAAAGCTCTGTGTGGGGATGAATTGGTACTCAGCTCAGCATGATGCTACGGCATGTTAATGTGCCGCAGCGCTGGTCTTCTGCTGAGTCTAGTTTGGATTACCTCGCGCACATTTTGACCAAAGGGTAGTCTTCATAAAAAAAAACACAAATATTGTTAAATTTAACCAAACCATATAAAATACAAACAAAACACAATTAAATATCTACTATTTTAATCCAATAAAACTGGTTAAAGACTGACATAACTAAGAAACACCTCAGTTAAACGAACTTCCAAAACAAAAAACTGTCGAGTTTAAAGCGTACGTTTTGAGAACTTGAACGTTATTCTTGGTAAAAGTTGTTAACCTGTTTTCGGATTAATATACCAATTCCGAACCACCTAATTTGGTAATAACCCCCACCTTGTTATCTTATAAAAAAGATCAGTGTTAACCAGAAATAGGGATTGTATTTGATTTAGATTCTCTAAGCAGTCTACCATGATAGTGACAACACAATACTCTCACAAGGTGTAGTGGCTAAATGGAGCGGTCTCGACAGAACATCAGCGCTTACCATTACGGCGGGCATAATGCTGAGTCAAGTCCCATTTACACTTGTTCTCACTTGTTTTTGTTTATGTTTTACGTGTATACTATTTAATTGTTTCTTTTTAGGGTTCCGTGCCTCAAAAGGTAAAAAAGGAACCCTTATAAGATCACTCTCTTGTCCGTCTGTCCGTGTGTCACCACCGATTTTCTCAGAAACGGATGAACCTAGCAAGTTGAAATTTATACCAGATACCATAGAGTCTATAGTCCCTATTAGGTGTAAAAAATCAAGGTCCTGAGTCAATAAAATAAAAAGATATGGGGATATTTAGATTTTCGCGAAAACTTGTAAGTACCAAAATTTACCTTAATTTTCAACTTTTTTTATTTTTCGGAATTTTCCCTTTACTACTTTACTTTACGTATTGTGCATCATACAGGTAAATCCTAGTTTGGGTACGTATGTTTTCCATCCTGAGTTTTATTATACCTAGTAAACCATTGTAATTTTTTGTTTATGAAATTTTGAAGTTTGTTGTTGAATAAATAAATAAATATAAATATGTACTTATTTACAACAAAATAATGTATATAAGTATTCTATCAGTTATTTGGTTCGCATAGTACAACCTCTGCTTAGTTTGGGGCTAGATAGCGCTGTGTGAAATTTCCAGCAATATTTATTTATTTATTTAAAGATTTTTTAATTTCGCCTGGATTTGAATCCGCTAAGATAAATAAAAATCATCCATTATTTTTATGATACCAAACAACTCCTTCTCAATAACCTAGTGTCTTAAATTAAAGGAACACTATGAAAATTAACATATCATTTATAAAGGAATGTCTCGATTATGTAAAACTAAATTACTCTCATATTTAAAAAACTTGTAGCATGGCCGTGGGACACAGTATATATAATATATACTCATTTCAGTTTGCATAGTTCATATATATTGAACATTCAACATTCATACATCTGACATATTGTGTCACATGAGTGTATGAGATTCATATTATTATACGAATATGAAATTCCAATGTGATATGTCGTCCAAGTCTGTAGTGAAACATAGTTTACATGTATTGTGAAGTTAGCTTTTGTCAAACGCGTTGCACGGTCTTTCACGGGAATCAGCGTTATTAGATCAAGCGCGCACTAAACAACCTGGTTGTGGCAGCCAACTCAACGTACAATGATCAATTATAGGTTGCCGCAGCCTGGTAGCTAGAGCGCGGTCTATTTTAGTTACAATTTACAAAGTGTCTATACTTATAAGTGGGGTTTTTTTTCTAGAACAAATCATATAACTAACAATCAGGATTCAAGATTGCAGTAGCAATTTTATATTATTGTTACGAGCTGAGGGTTCGGGATAAAATAATGGGAATCGATCCAACCAAAATAACACTTTTATTCAATACTAAACGATGAATACACGAACTTGGTCACACATATCACAACACACTATTCACACCACTGGTGCACCACTTAAAGTCACCGAAATGTTCGCACGTATAGCTTAATCCAGACTGACTCGGGAGCAACTACTGTTCACGCGAGACCCTTCCCACGTCAGTCCTCCAGGGCCTCGCTGAGACTCACTCACTCAGACTGACTGTCCGGCCATCTCTCCGGCCTATTTATATCGCACACATTTCGATTGTTCGAGAACGATGTCGATCCTTCCAGGAAAGGGTCGGTCCCTCGACACAATGGCCACTCCCCATTCTGCGAAACCACAAACAATAGCAACAATAACACAGCAAGACAAAAGCGTTCGAGAAGGTTCGATTATTACTCATTGTCTAACAGCCTCGGCGTAACACTGCCCCCTCCTAAAACATGCTCGTCCCGAGCATTCTTAGCCCCATATCGCGGCAGCCGATCAACACGAACAATTTTAGGCGCACCTCGCGCTGAAGATGTAGCAACTAGAGGAGCCACATTGCCGTCTCCAGTACTTCAGGACACCCAGAGTCCCTTTCTCATCAGCGATCCCAATTCCAGCCTCCAAAACACGGCTCTCATGATTTCTATCTGTTCTTTCACTTCCTGGAATTCCTTTCCAGATGAACCGAACGATTCCCTCATCAGTCGAGCACGCTCTTATGGCCAACGTCGCTGATCTTCCTGTTGACGACGCTGCTCTTCTTTATCCTGACGTCGCTGTTCCTCTTGCAACCGAGTCTGCTCCACCTGTTCACGTCGCTGTTCCTTCTGCAACCGAGCCTGCTCTTCCTGCTGACGACGCTTCTCTTCTTAATGCTGACGGCGTTGTTCCTCCTGCAACCGAGCCGGCTCTTCCTGTTGACAGCGCTTCTCTTCTTTATGCTGACGGTGTTCTTCCTCCTGCAACCGAGCCTGCTCTTCTTGCTGACGACGCTGCTCTTCCTGCCAACGTTGCTGCTCTTCTTGTTGACGACAAAGCATGGCCATAATAGCAGCAAGATCGCCTGTCACAGGAGCTTGGCCCATGGATGATGATGATAGTGCTCCAAATGATTCGGCGACGGCTGATTCCATCTCCATCGGCTGACGACTCTGCCGAGCTTCTTGAACCGGAGAATCTCCAAACCGCCTTTCATCCATTTCCTGTTGTCGTTGACCTCTCGTCCTGATACCGTCCACGTTATCCTTTGGCAGAACCGGCATTATTTTATCCCACTTCTGACACCAAATTGTTACGAGCTGAGGGTTCGGGATAAAATAATGGGAATCGATCCAACCAAAATAACACTTTTATTCAACACTAAACGATGAATACACGAACTTGGTCACACATATCACAACACACTATTCACACCACTGGTGCACCACTTAAAGTCACCGAAATGTTCGCACGTATAGCTTAATCCAGACTGACTCGGGAGCAACTACTGTTCCCGCGAGACCCTTCCCACGTCAGTCCTCCAGGGTCTCGCTGAGACTCACTCACTCAGACTGACTGTCCGGCCATCTCTCCGGCCTATTTATATCGCACACATTTCGATTGTTCGAGAACGATGTCGATCCTTCCTGGAAAGGGTCGGTCCCTCGACACAATGGCCACTCCCCATTCTGCGAAACCACAAACAATAACACAGCAAGACAAAAGCGTTCGAGAAGGTTCGATTATTACTCATTGTCTAACAGCCTCGGCGTAACATTATTTTTATTATTTAGGTAAGTCACCTAATGGTAAATAAACTGTGTAAAAACGTCTGTTTATGAGATTCAATAGTTTAGGTGCCTTTTTTTATAATAGTTATAATGCCCTGCAGATTTTCCCGTTGTAATGAACAAGTTAAATTTACGCTTTTTAAAGCGTACTGTCAGAGCTTTTACACGGGAAGTATGCGGGTCCGACATACCAAAAGATCATTAGATGTCCTGCGCACCCAATCTGTTACATTTTCTGGATGATATTGCAGCTGCCCTGATACCGCAGTGCATTGGGAATGTTTGCGCATTATCACACAGATGGCTTTCACGTCATCATGCGCAATAAAACGGCATCACTGATTAACAGAGTTCGGGACAGTCGCACCAGCATCCTGAGGACAGTGGCTAAGTGCTGCACATCTTTGCTCTGGAAGTGCCTTGTGCGAAGGGTGATTAATGACAGAAATAATTTCCTCAATTAGTCACTCTTGGCACAAAATGGAAGTTTTTTTTTTCACCCAGTCCCTATTTTATTCTAGTATATGTAGTTGTTCTTTTTTATTTTATTTTCAGTGTGTTTTTTAGTTTAAGATATGGGCTGTATTGTTGCCTGAAATAAAATATTGTTATTTTATTTTTATTATAGTGCAACTCTTCTAATAACTTATGAAATGAACTTATCTTAACTTATGTTTGAACTTTTGTCTAAATGAGCATTTATAATAAAGGATATAATCCAAATAAAAATCAAAAATAAAACCATATAATCGATACCCGATAATATTTATTTCTTCCGTAACTTTGACAATGGTTTAACAACAATCTATTTTGGGTATTCCAACATTCAGTTTTGAATAATTATAATCTAAACATTAACTTTAATTAAATGTATGTATGTAGAGCGATTATAAGGATAGATTGACTCACACTTTCCTATGAAAATTGACATTTTAGACTACCCAGCCCGAAAATATCTAAGAATTTATAAAGTTGCCTTTTCCCTTAACTAATAACTGAAGACATATAATTTCATTGTCATATCCATAGACATTTTTAAACAATCATTTTTTGAAGGAACGAACCACAAACACAAAATCTTGACTTAGGTGAAGCGCACACTGAGCATGCAGTCTGCGCACGAGCCAATCAAGAAATATTATCTAAAAATATTTGCTGCCGAAGCTTGGTTGTCCAGTGCGCGGTCTGCTTTAAGGCGAAGTTTACTCGGTAATATGCTGCACATTTTCTCGCATATACTTTATTTAGTGGTACAAGCCTGAAGTCTGATCTTACAATGTGAAATTCTACTACTTTTGTTACAAATACAAATGAATCTTTTACACAAGATTTAGTTCAAAATAAGAGCTAACAATTATTTAAGTCTTTTACCTCTTACATTAGTTTCGAAAGCACGATACAATAACCATTTAGACAGACATTAATAAGATAATGATTTAAAGAACAATATCACTATCACTAAGATAAACTTAATTTTAATATAATAAAATTCCATAAAAATCACCATATTATGCGTCATTGGTCAAAAACTGAGTCAATCTTCTTCAATAATTCTGAAATTTATTATGGCTAAGTGCATTGACATTCTCTTATTTGTATCAAGAACTAATGGAAATCTAATAAAGAAAAAACTTTTTTTTAATATTAAATTGAAAAAAAAGTAAAATTAAATTTATCTATAGTTGTATAGTGACAAAAAATGTAATCTATTTTAGTAAGTATTGAATAATGCTATGGACAGACAAATCTTACGCCATGCAATATAATTTATGTACATCAATGATAAACTACTCTTTATAACTTGAACAAACATTCCATTCTAAATTTATTTTTATTTAGGGATGTATAACAGAATATAAAGCATTTTTTTGTATTTTTATTTCCATTTGCTATTATTTTGATATCACAGTATCGTTACATGTTGTTAACAAAATAAATACGTTAGTATTTATTAATATCGTTAACGTAAATGACTAGTAAATTAATTGGGTAATATAACTAATATTTTGATTTATGCCACGTTCCTCAGTAGTTCCTCCAGTGACAGCATGCCATCCTAAAAAATATATTATTCATTAATTTTGTATTCTAGCGTAAACTAGACAGCCAATCCGACATGCGTTTGATGGTTCATTGAGCCCGCGCATTAGACAGACAAAGATATTTTTATAAAGTTTGTCTGCCGCAGGTTGACTGTCTAGTGTGCGGTCTGCCTTACACAAAAACAACTAAGGAGTATGATGAAAACGTTGGTCCATAACAAGCAAAGTAATTTTAAGATTTACTCGACCAAGATAAAGAAAAAGGGAGGGTTATATAAGTGTGTTTACTATGTGAGTCACACTGATGAGTTATGAAAATAACACGTCATTTTCGGGCAGTTGTGTAAAAGGAATTTTATGTTTTGTACCTGGTTTACGTCGATAAATTTGCGGACAACAGACCGGGTGAACTCGGGGTTGTTCATCATTTCCATCACGAGAAGGTCCAGTGGCATGCTGTGGAACAAAAAAATGATTTAGAAAAATAATATTAGAAAAGCCTAAAGTAGGCCAGACAAGAGATGCAGGCGAGGACACGTTTTTGCGATTAGTTTTATATTTAAATTCACGTATATAATACTTCAAGGCTCGTTTTCTAGAACTATGTTCACTAATCGAGGCTCAACCGTAACAATGAAATAATTATCAAATAAAAAGTCTCCATTAAGTTTTGTGTTAGTACCAAAACACGAGCTGACAAAGCTAATGACATTACTAAACCAACTTACAAACTTATTTAGCCAAAAAACAATTCTACGAATTGTTTTTTGGCCCTCTACGGCGTAGCCTAGTATAGCCAACATCGTAAAATCTATTTTGCTTGTGAATAAGCCTATTCACACGTCCCGTGATGCCGAGTAGCCGGCGCGGGCTACTCGGCAATACATTTAGCTTTCACACGACCCGATTTTGTATTCAGCAGCGTGTAAACCGTCAACGCGCTATAGTCGTGTAGTGACTGCATAAATAATTTAATTTTCTCTCTTCTCTAAAAATGGCACGTGAACAATTAATTGCAATGTGAACTTGTACTGAAGATACCGCCACAAGAAAAGGAAATCAAGAAATTATTGGGTTCATCCGATTAACATGAAAAGAGAACAGTGTAGAGCATTCTATGTATATCTTATTTCCAGACCGAAGACCCAAAAACTAGATGGGACTAAAAAATGCAAAATACAACAATTTAATAGGTATCTATCTCTATTTTGCAACGAATTAAGTAAGTACCATTTACGACACGAGGGTGTCAGCCAAAACGAGTTGTGCTCCCCGTGGTCGTACCTGCGCGACTGGCCTGCGCGACTCGCCGGCCGGTACGTATGAAAGCTTACAGCGTGTTCCATACACCACTGTGAGTTAAAGTGTTTATGAAATTAAACAGTTGCACACAGTTTTAACCGAACCTGCCTTAAAATAAACACGTAAACAAAACTTATATACCCTAACAGACACATAAGACTATCGTTAAATACGTCAACATGTTGAAACTCTTGTAGAAAGTAATTTACCAGCGCGAGCGCCCGTTGAGTTGGCGCGTGGAGTTGATATTATGTAAACATTTCAGTTATATGTAGTTTAAAGTTTTTACCTAGGGCACGTTTTTAAGATGCGTGACCTACAAGACAATACTTTGCTATAGGCGATAATTACCAATTAACATCAGGTGGTTCATATGTTTGTTCCATCTCCAGGTAGAATTTAAAAAAAGAATATTTTATATATTCACTATGTAATTTAAGGATCAGACCCGTTTGTCGCACTTGAACTAAAATCTAGCAAAAATGCTTTGAACCTTTAGTTCTAGTAATTTGTTAGAAGGTATCAGGTATTGGTATTCGAACTGCCTTTCGAAGATCCAGTCAAGAGGGAACAATGTTATCAAAAAATCTTTGATGTAGAATAAAAAGTTATTCATTCGTAAACTCATCTTCAATTGAAAATATTTTAGTTTGATCTTAATATATTTGCGTAAACTGTTTTAGCATTTTCAAAACTTTCGCGATCACTGTACATAATTACTGTTTAAAACGAGTATTTATTGTGTATGTACCTTTTTTATTTGTTATCCTAACGTTTCGACAGCCTGTTATATTATGTACGACTTTAATTCAAAACACTCATCCGGAATCGTATTAATTGATTGTAGAAGTGGGTTTAATACCGGTAGCTTGAATATTTATCCAGTAATCGATACATTGCCAATAAACAATGTTTAATGTAAATCGGCGGCGCCTTCGCGATGATGCCGCTAATAAGTTTAACTTACTTACATAATGAATGAAAATGATGTGTTTACCTATTTTATACAGGCTGTTTCATTATTATTTTTGAACTTGATATTATGGTTTCAAGAGTTTTAAGCCCATCTCAAATTTTTGTTTATTTTTTTTACAAATTGTTGAGATGGTTTTAAAAATCTTGGAATATTCCGTTAGTGTTCGGATAACACCATAAAAATAAAAATACTATTTGATATTAAGGTTGTTTGTAAATTTTATATGCAATTGAATCAAAAAAATTTTTTTTTACAAAAATACTAGCCACTAGCCCTACCCGTTTTCATACAGGGTGTTTGGTAATATACTGACTATATTCAAATGACGGTTTCTCAAAACATAAAAAATGACTTCTCGATACAAAAAAAAACTATAGTTAAATGATCAAATTTTACAGAAAATCGACTAAGTTTAGGTGATTAATTCGATATAAAACTTACTGCCTACTCTTGCAATTGACATCCAAAAATAAAGGCCGATTTGATATCTCTTCCAGAAATGGTTGCGGGTTTTGGGTTAGAAAGGGACAACAAGAGATATCTCGAGACGTCACCAATACAGTATCTGTGGTTAGATGGCAAGCATTATGCAGTGGCATAACATAAGTTTAATAAAGTGTTTGTCTTTACATGCCAAAATAAATTCTACATTTCTATGGTAAACATTTCACAAATTTATTTATTATGCTCATCAAAATAACCCCTTTAATTTTTGTGCGTATATATTATCAAACACCCTTTATATATCTTCAAAAGTTATACACAAATCAGTAAACTGGTTTTATCCAAGAAGAATTTTAGAATTTATATGTCATTGAACTTTGCAAACCAAACCTGTAATTTTTTTAATGGATCGGCTATGCTATGATTGTTGCTTTTAGTGTTACAAACGTTTATAGACTACGGTAACTGCTTACAATCAGGTGCTTGCTTGTTTCCTTAATGGTATAAAAAACCTATTACTGGTGCCAGATGTTTCTTTTTAATTTTGGTGTTTTTCCTTGCTTTAAAATTATTCTAAAATTTCCCCCCGGAATTTATTCCCCGGAAAGAGAAAAAAAATATACCTATCCGATCGAGAAGTGTTTTTTTATAAACTGGAAAGATCTTCGTTTGACCACAATATCACCTAATGGTAAGCAATGATGCGATCTAAAATGAAGCACGAAGATCTAGAAGAAACCTATTCACTCTTACCATAAAGATCCCATCCTATCCCTCCTACTCAACATCCTTCGTAATCCTTCCACGCCTTGTTAACTGAAGGAAACTTCGAGTTCCTTCATTGCACAAATCCCGAACACCGACCCTCTGAAAACCTCCTTCTCAAAACCCCGATGCATAGAACCAGTTTCTATGCAAACTCTTTTTCCATCCAAGCTGTCCGATTATGGAATGCCTTGCCGGTCTCCATTAAGAAATCCCCCCCACCTTCCGTATTTAAAGCTATACTCAAAAACTTTTATCTCCATGAAGAGTCGTGATTCATTCATCTGTTCTATAATATTATTATTTTTTGCAATTTATTAATATTATTATATTATTTTTTTATTAGTATATTTATTTACAATTATTTATGTACCTAATAAGTATTTTAGGTTAAGTAATTTTTCTTTTTCTATTATTAAGTTTATTCTTTTTACACCTCGGCCAATCTTCCATTAAGCAATGATCCTCTCCATCCAAAGGAAGAGATCGCTTTGTTAAGCGATAAGACCGCCCATTATGCTTACATTTATTTGTTTTATTTTTATATCTGTTGTGTCTAGCTTGTAAGGTGTAATAAAGAATTTTTAGTCATTCATTTATTCATTCATTCATAAAGATACCCAGATTGTATTATTTAGGAAAAACAGACGACGGCAAAGTGTTCCATACCTTAAGTGTTCCTTCCTTACCAACGTGTGGCCTCAGATACGGTAGAGGTGGGTAAATCCCGTGTCAAGCAGATCCCTATCGTTAACGTAAGTTTCCCTTTATCCCAAAGACATACATGGGACAAACTTATGGTATAATTACTAAACCTTACTCCTTTGTATGCGTGTGTTATAAGTAACTTCGTATAAGATAATGGTCAACATTGTCGGTGTTTTTGGACCACCTAAAATGAACCTGGATTGACTTTTCAGCCGGGATTAACATCTTCAGGTGCATAGAAGCGTTATACTGAAAATGCTACTAGCTTTTTAAACACTTTCTTGGTTGTACTTATTTTATCTAAGGGTTACTCTTGTGTTATAGTAACGTTATTGCGTACCCTTTTTGGGCATTTCTAGGGTTCCGTACCCAAAGGGTAAAACGGGACGAGACTCCGCTATCTGTCTGTCCGTCTGTCACCAGGCTGTATCTCATGAACCGTGATAGTTAGACAGTTGACATTTTCACAGATACTAAAAACAGAATAAAATAAATATTTAAGGGGGTCTTCCATGCAACAAACATAATTTTTTTTTGCTCGTTATGATAAATAATGGTACGGAGCCCTCCGTGCGCGAGTCCGACTCGCACTTGGCCGGGTTTTTAATGGATGTAAACACTACAAATCGCATTGTAGGCCCCCCACTAGATGAAAAAATTACGTAATAAAGATTCTTGGTAGCAATATGGTCCGGTCCGCACAAGATGGTTGCTCTGGGCATATCTTTAGAAGTGGATGCCTATATATGTATATATCTACGTTGTAATACAACAATTATTATTATTTAAACTTACTAACTAGTGGTTCGCTTCGAACTGAGGTCTCGCGAGTCCCCCATAAAAACAAAAAAATATTATTTGTAATCTTTGACTATCAAAATAGCCACGAAATGCTTAACGAACTACTGGACCTACAGTTTGATTCAAATTACAGGTAACGGGAGTTCATGTTATTTAGTTATCCTTTTTGGGGTACAAATTGCAGTTATTCTGAATTTTAGACGTTTGCCTATATTTGTGACACTTAAACTACACGCATACCAAATTTCAGCACTGTGGGGTCACTGGTGTACCCTGTGAATTTTGTCAAACTTCAGTTTTTATTATTGCTATTAACTCAAAAACCAAAAATACTTCACAAAAAATAAAAACGGAATCGAAGTGTACTAATAAATACCTTTCATTTGACGTCCCACTTGACCTAATAGTCTCGTTTTCAATTTTTTTTACCCCTCTTGAACCCCAATATCTCAACAACCCCCAAACATTTTTGGCTCATTTAGTGTCCAAGTTGATTTGGAGATCTCGCTTCGCTCGATCAATTAAGTAAAACTGCTTTTTACGTTCTGATAAACAATTTATTTTTATTCTTGATTATGATTTACATAATATTACATTATGCATTTATACAACTTGACAACTGTATTGCTACTACAATCAGGGAAAACTTATTATATAATTTGTTTATGAAAATGATAGGTGCTATGATTTATTACCCCATGTTTTTCTATACGGGTTAGTTTTTGATGGAGTAGGCTTATTTTAATTACATAAAGTGGCCACATGATCCACTGTATAATTTGCCGTACTTTTGAAAAGGCGCAAAACCATCTTGCAGTGCCCTTACAGGGTATATTTACATACTTCTAAGCTACCTACCATCTAAGCATAAAAATGTATATATAGGTACATGTAAGCAGAATAAATGAATATGAATATAATTGATAACATTAGATTCCATCGGATAGGCTTAAAACTGACCGGTAATCAGTTAGTAATTACGAATTAATCCGGAAATGGTTATTATTAGAATTTAAATTAGCTTTGCGGCAATACGCGGTTAATAAATTATTGACATCTGGATTAACCGCTATTACGCGTTAGTTTTCAGGTTTACAATTTATGTAAAACTAGCTGTTGCTCACGACTTCGTATGCGTTACACTACCAAATGTGTACGTAATCTAGAAATAAAGCTAAACCCGCTGTTGCAACTTGACCTGACACCCCATTTTTATTCCATAGGACCTGATTTATGGAGTAAAAAGTAGCCTATGTAGCCTCGTAGCCTTAATCTAGGTTATAATCTACGTACATACTAAATTTCATTGGATTCGGCTCAGCCGTTATGACGTGATTGAGTAACAAACAAACAAACAAACATCCAAACATTCTCATTTATAATATTTTTCTCATAATTATATCAGCTATGTGTTACTGTCCACTACTGAACATAGACCCTAGGTATTCAGAGCATCCAATCTTGTGCAGCCTGCACCCAGTAGCTCCCAGTAAACATTTCTGCCGGCCGCCACTTCTCTGAACCACTTTATTTATTAAAATATGTATTCGAGAGTTACGTGTGAGTCAGAACTTTCTGTTTTGTTAGACATTATTTTTGCTCCAATTCAGTTTATGTGGTCATACTAAACTAACCATTACTTTTAATTAATTTTCGAACAATACAAACCCAATTGCTTTTAAACTAAAACCACTGGGTAATTAAACGTATAGTAATTTATTTCGTGGAGTAATTATGTCGTTACTGGTAAAATAATGCTTATCATACATTTAATTGTCCTGGATCAAACGTACAGACGTTATTAATGATGAGTAGGTAAGTTCAAGGCTTCTACGGTACAAAAAATGACGAGTACAATTCCTCATAAGATGGTGTGTCAAGATGAACGCTATGGATTAAATTTTGTCGGTTTTAACAATTTTTGACATAATTTTCATTTCATTCGTTTTAATATATTATTATTTTTAGTAATTCAAGGCTTAGTAGATTTAACTTTTTGTTCAAATTTGTACGCCTAGTGCAGATTACAGCGCACTTAACACTTTGTATGTAACATCTCTATTAATGTATCAGGCACGTTCCGAATGACTCTCCAGCGACTGAAGTCCAGTAGGACAACTGATTTCAAGTCCTACACTCTCCAGATTCTGGCGAAGCATAAGGGTCTACTTAATCCGGATTTCTGGCCAATAGGCATCGTTTACAGGCGCAACAGGGAAGCGGCTACGAACCAAAATCCCCCAAATAAATAAAAGTGTTACTTTTAAGTTTATTGTTTTACGTATGTTAGTCTTTAAGGTATTTATAAATATAGGGTTTGTCATCATATTTTGTATCTGCACATTGTTGCCTGAAATAAACGTTATATTATTATATTATATTTTTATTCACACATATTTATTTCAAAACTCATTTTATTATTATTATTATACCTGTGTTACACAAATAAAGAAATTGAAATTGAAAAATTGATATAGGCGGTTAGAAAACTCGAGCCAAGAAAAGTAAGAGAGAAAAAAATATAGAAATATTTGGAGGATGTTTTAGGAGTTAACTAGGCTATCACACTAATATTATAAATGTGAAAGTTTGGATGTTTTTTTATTTATTTATTTGTTACTTAATCACGTCGTAACGGCTGAACCGATTTTGATAAATTTGGTACCTGGATTACCACATAGGCTACCTTTTATCCCATAAATCAGTTCTCATGGGATAAAATGGGGTATCTAGTCAAGTTGCAACGAGTTTATCTTTATTTCTTGGTTACCTACAAGTAACGCATACGTAGTCGCGGGCAACGGCTAGTATTTTTATAATTGTTTTAGTCTTATAATAAAGGTATTTTTATTTCGGCAAATTCTCATGGCTAGAAATGTAAATTACGTCTCAAATGAAGATTATCAGAATGTACCTATGACTAATTGATAACCCAATGAAACTTTAAATGTTAATAAACAAAATTTAAATTTAATTTTAATGACATTTCGCGTCTTTCTGTGTTTACGTAAATTATATATACCACCCATTTTACTTACCTTTATTCTTCTTTGTATGTTTAATTTTGTTTAAAGAGTATTATATTATATACTTTGGTAAATCAAACATTTGGTAATGATCCCTCTGAATGATCAACCATTTTTATTTATATCAGTAGATATTTTCCCTGTTGCCATTTAGCCCTGCTGTCCGTACCACTGCATATTCGTTTTTAAGGCAATTTTATGTGATTCTTGATTTGGTGTTTACTCTAAAGAATTTTCTATCTATGATTGGTATAGATGCAGCAAGTTGCAGCATTTGCTGGGTAAATACAGGTAATCCCTGCAGTGCCTGGGACAGGTTTAAAATGTACCATTTTCAAAGTTCAGTTACAAAAGGAGCGTTGTTCCATACCTCTCAACATTCTTGTCCTCTCCGGCTTCGTTCTCCTTCTCGGGCGACGTCGCAAGGCTCTCCAGGAAGTCATCCATATCCACAACTGCAAATTACAAAATTGCTTGAAAATTTGAAATTACAATTTTGTGTCATGACCATGGGCCGAAACACAGTACCGAGCGAAGCGATTTCTCGTCAACGCGTCTTGTTGCCAGGCTTGGGTAACCCGCACATCGCGTCGTGGTTTTGTGTTCCAGTCCTATGGTAGTTATACAAAAACCATTGAGATGGCTTTCTTTCAGAACAGTGTGAGCAAGTTGACCGGTAGGCGAGGAAAAAACCAACTAACAAGAGAGCAGCGTTGGAAAAGTTTAACAATTCTATTGGTCATTTTTTTTCGTTCCGATCAGTTTTCCCGCACTGATAGAGAAAGCTATCTTAGGGGTAAAGATATGATGATTTAGAGCAGGAACGCTGTCACCCAACATAAGATAATTATATTTTTAGATAATGGAACATTTCTATATCCGTATCTTTTAATGGCATGTATTTTTTTTAATAATAATAATGATACTTAAAATATTTGGTAAAATAAAAAAAACAAGTTGAAGTAACGGAATTGTTGCTCTATATATATATAATTTTTAAAGAACTTATTTGTTTGTATTGATTGGATGTAACCTTACAAAAGCACATCACTTACATCCTGCTCAAAATTTCACAAATATACAGGTTTAATACAATAATTCTTATAAACTAACTAGACATTACCACAAAACCGGTTTTTAAGCTTATTTCTCATAGAGTTTTCCATGAAAGAAGCCCTTTGGTATGTAGTATATGGCTCAAAAACGTTAATTTTAAACTATATTTTCATCTGATAACTGCAGGACTTCTTTCATGAAAAGTACTTTTAAACCGATCCTCCTTATCTATACTTACAAACCTTTTTTACCTTTCGATTAGTTTCCTTTCCACATTTTAATTTTGTCAGAAAGAGACTATTTGAAAAGTAAATAGGTTTATCAAATCATTCGTTTCTTATTAAGCGGTGGTTGTCATAATTGCAGATAATCGTGTTTACCAATTAGTGAGTCTCTTAACCCATCGCTCTACGACTGCCACCGCTTCTTAGAAAATAGACCGTCATTTTAATAAACGATGTTTAGCCTCGGTGTTTGTATAACTGCTGTCTAGTTTTCTCCTCTGTAATTTAAAAAAGAAAGACAGTTAAGTAATCCAGGGGCTAAGCTGTGATTATAAAAAGGACGGGTGCACAGTAGCAATCACGTTTACAAAAGCACCATTTTCAGTTACTTCACAAAGGCTTCAAGCAGTAGGTATCAGTACCTTTACAATGAAAGCTTACTTGCACATGGAAGACAATTATTTTCCATTAGACGTGTAAGGGTGGAACCTACATCTGAACATGTACTTTTGCGCAGAGCACTAAAATTGTTGCAGTCCTCTACTTATAGGAGTGAAATCAAAGAGATTAAAGGTCACCGCTCACTATATCAAACCGGCACCCAACTCGCACCGCCTCGCCTCGAGCGGTTAGTATTCTTTATATGAAATTGTATGGACGTGCGCTTACTACATCACCTCCGAATCGCCTCGGGCGTATGCCGTTCACGGGCGGACGACGAGTTGACCCCACGCGGACCTCGCGTTGACCGCGTGCGGCCCGCGAGTGATTCACGCGAGCACAATACGGCGGCGATGCATCACTCCCCGCCTAACCGTCATTTCCAGCCTTTCTTTCTAACGTGTCGGACATATGGTTTTGGCTTTCAAAATGAATAAAGAAAGACTTATCGAAAAAGTTCGAAAATATAATTTATTGTATGATCTTTGTGACCACGCGACGTCCTCCAGTTGGCCGCGCGAGGTCCACCGGTTGACCACGCAGCGTCCACCCGTTGACCGTGCGAGGACCACTGGTTGACCACGTGGCGTTCACTGGTAATAACGAGGCGTCCATCCGTGGCCCACCCGCTGTCAACGAGTGAACGCCGAGCGGCGAGGCGGCGCGGGTCGGGTGCCGGGTTGATGTAGTGAGCTGTGACCTTAAAGAAGAGGATTTGAAGCAAATGACGTCACAAAAAATATCGTAGCATATTTGACCAAAACAAGTTTTCTCTTAAGGAAAACCTTATTTATCTTTATGGACCACAAAATGGTCCATAAAGATAATTGTCGCGGAAAGTAAAAACACTTCCTGTGGGTAATTTAATTAGAAGCTGTACTGATGTGTGAGACTCATCCCTTACATTTATTGCCTTTGTCACTTACACCTTTTGTCGTCTTTCATCGACTAAATGACTATATCTGAGTGTACAGGCATGTTGGGGAATTACAGCACCAATGAGGCTTCTCATTTCTTTAGGGCATTAATTGCGTAGTAGCTATATTTGTAGGTACTCTATTCATTGGAAGTAACAAGAAATATCTTGTTTTATTGTCTCTCGGGAGATGGAATTCTATTTTAGACGGAAAAAAAAAGATGTAAGTTAAAAAAATAAAGCTTTTCCACACGCTATTGGTGAAATCTGGTATTATATTATTTTTATTTTGTTTATGACATGATGCACTGATTCTATTGATGCTATAATTCAGACAATTGTTTTAAATTATTTGTAACAATAGCTACGCCTACAAACATTGCGGGTTCTGTAGTGTATAATCGAGATCGTGTTTGCATGTTTCAATAAGCGTATTGCATGTTTTAGTAGCCAGCCCAATATATCATGTCTGTTCCCTCAGGGGTTTTGACAATATAACCACGCAATTGTTGGAATTAAAATACAATTCTACGGTTTTATACCGCTTTGCCATCCTAAAATTAAGAGTTTATGGATTAGCAAAACACTAGTGTCTTGAAGCGTTTTTTTTTTGAATCAAAAATCATCTTGTTTTGACAAGTTTTGGATAAAACAATTTTGATACCTTGTGGTACAGGTATTTGTTAGTATTGAAGTTATAATTAAAATGCCAATATATTTGAGTTTTGTTTGTTATTGGCGTTATATTGATACCTCCTTCGTTTCCGCGTTTTCCGTAGCCTCTCGCGATAAGAACCTTGCCACTAGGTCTGAAAGTTCCTCTGGTCACTCTAATTTCCTCCTCTGTGAAAGCCAAATATTATCTAAGCGTTGTAAGATTAATAAGCTCACTTGACATAATGTTTTTACGAGATTTACTTCGTTAATTATAATACTATAAACTGTCTACTTTTAATGAGATGTAATTGTATAAAGCGCAAGACACAAAATTAGGATATTATTTTTATGATGTGCTTTAAAGCGAGTGGTAGCTAGTATGCAGTATATCACGGCTTCTTTACGTGGCATAGCCCTTTACCTTCATCGGAGTTGTCGTTACCACTCCTTTTGCCAAAGTCATAGGCTACCATCAAGCTGTTCTTTGGTTGGAATACTTTGTGCGGTGAGGCTTCGAATAAGTCTGCAGTGTAGAATCAGTTTAAGTATATAAGTTATATGAAGCAGGTGTGTGTGTGACTTAATGTTAATTATTTAAATATTATAAATATTAGTTGGGGCTAAATACTCTAAATAGTAAAAGAGTTTGACGGTAACGGATTTACTGACGTACTAAGAAAGGATTTTTCGAAACTCATCCCCCAAGAAGGTAAAGAGGGTGAAAGCAGTTTGCGTTTGTATAAATAACCGTAGTCCCTGGGTTTATAAATTTCAAAATCATCAAAAAATAATTACACCCCCTGGGTGGATAAAAATGGGGTTTGCGTTTACTAGCAAAACATTATTACTTGGATAAATAAACTTACAACTTTTAAGGTACATAATGAAACATAGGAAAAGGAACATGATACGTCTATTTAAAAATCACCCCCTATGGTTGAAAGTGTGATGTAGTTCGTATGAAAACGTGACCAGTTTTCATGGGCTAACTTTGGTAGGTTAAAAGTCGTAAAAATCAACCAAAAGTATTTATTCTATGCGGACAAAGTCCCGGGCGTTCATCTAGTATGGAACAGAGATTCAAAATCATCTTAAAAATCATGTTTAAATCATGGTTTTTCCCATGTTAGTTAACACTTAATAATAAAATATTATGTATGGAACCACTGAACAACATCGTTAGTAATGCCCGGCGCCACTCAGATAGGCCTCAAATTGATTTACATGAGTGGTAATAAAACTCAACACCATTCGTATAAGATGTCACTTTTTTGCCTTGAGAAGTAGTAAGATCTGAGTGGGGATGATTCTAAGGTCTTGTTCAGTGTACGGAACATTTGGAGCTATTGTAACGTGCAAATGTTTTGCCCTTAATTGAATACACTTGTACAAAACACGCAGGCCTCTCCAACTGGCGAGGTAACCTTTCACAGTCGTTGAAGCAGCTCCTGGGATTTTCTCACACGTTACACTGAGCCCTAGAGGGAATCCATCGACCTTTTATTGGTAAAACAATATTTTAGTAGAAATACTGATTAAACCCCAAGTCATGTTGTGGACCATTTACATGCACAGTATTTTGACTTAATTCATGACTCATGCAAATTATCAGAGCCCATGCATTGACCTAGCATGTTTTTCCTAAACCATGCATTTTGATATATGCCACAAATCTTTTCCAACTTTATGTTATAGAGAGAACACTGACTTCTTGCTGCAGGGGCCTTAGCAGGAATATTTACGTTACAATTTAGCGAGACGATGGTAACATTTCATCCAAACTTTCTGTGTCTGTGTCTTCTGAGTGTCTGAAACTTGATAATGACAGCAAATCAACGCTATATTGGTTTAAATATAGGTAACTATCATCTCGCTAATGTTTAATGTAAATATTCGTGCTCAGTGAACTAATTTATCATGTCAAAACTCAATTTTCAATTCTGTTTTCAAGTAAAAATTATAACGTACAACTGGTCTATTGGATTCTCTCTATTGCAACACGAACTTTTTTCACGTTAACAAGATTCTCATACACCAAAGCCGCCTTTCAGTAACCCAAGGCTCTTTTCATCCGATAATAAGCTCAGACCATGTTCAATACGGTCGAATCTTCTCTGTACCTTCGTTTTCCATCTCTGCTCTTTTACCGAAATCCCTGGCAACACTAACTGTGGGGCTTTTAAATGTTGGCGTGCTGCGACTGGCCCGTTCCTCGAACGACGAGCGGTCTACATCACCTTAGAAATAAGTTTACATGTAATTTTAAAGGGGTTTTGACTGGTTCCTCGTTTTGGGAATGGTACCGATCTATAGAAAAAATATTTCTCTCTCATGTTTAACTACCCTCATAACTCAAAATACGACGGGGAAGTAAACCCCCATATTTTAAATTTTTTTAAAGAATAGCGCGGAACTCTTGCCGTGGGCATTATGACGTATGACATACATATAAATGTCAAAAAATAAATAATCATTATCATTATCATTTGAGGCTACCCAAAAAGTCAAAAAGTCCAAAGTAAAATCAACTTTTTAAATTACCACAATCTAATCCTATTTGTCTTTAATCTGCTAATCGATTATGCTGACCCGTAAAATATATATACATACTCGTATTGTGAGAAAAATACTAAAATAAAAAATAAAATATTCACTAATGACAACTAGATCTCGAACAATAGATGTTTAAACCTTGCTTGGCTTGGAAAAGATGAAATAGCCATTGCTGATACATTTAAAACTCACCCTGCGATTTCCGTAAAGTGATACAAATGAAATGTAACGAGAATATATTCAGTATTTTTTATAACAAATTATGCGGACCATTACGTCCAAGTGGCTCATGTGGGCCAAAGTGGCTCAACTGTCACGTGGTGAAGTAGATCAATGCACGGTAAGTTCAATACTTCTCCTCAAGTTGTTTGGAAGTGTTTGTTGCTTTATCCATGACGTATTTAGAAATCGTATAAAATCACTTATTCATCGACTTTGCAAGTAAATTTTCTATTTTCAAGATGAAGTTTGTTTTCTAAGTTTGTATTATTTCTCTTCAAAGAAAATTATAGTAGTACAAAATGTATTTTAAATGAGTGGTAAAAAAACCTATTCATATATATATTATAGATTTCACCATGCCCCTTTTTCTATCTTAGACTATTACTGGTTAATAGTGGGGCAAACTGAAATTTGGCAACGCTTAAGTTCTACTTAATGTATCCATAATAGTAGTATACCATAGTTGTAAGAAGAACGATACAATTTTTCACACTTTCACGATCACTGTACATAGTTATTGATTAAAACGGGTATTTTTCCCGTATGTACCTTTTTTATTTGATATTCCGACGTTTCGGCTGTGTTGCAACAGCCGTGATCACAGGTGGACTCCCTGGGATAACAAATAAAAAAGTACATACGTTTTATACACCCATTTTAATCAAGAATAATGATCAAATTATTTACTTACTAGCTTCCGCCAGCGGCTTCGCACGCGTTATTTGTCAACAGAAGGTAGCCTATGTTTAATCCAGGTCATAATCTATCAACACACCAAATTTCTTCGAAATCGTTTCAGCCATTACGACGTGATTGAGTAACAAACAAACAAACATCCAAACTTTCACATTTATAATATTAGTGTGATTAGACTCTACTCCTTTACAAGTAGTCAACCAACTTATTTTATGCCTGAGGTTGGTTATGTAAGTAGTTCATAGAATGTGAACAACATGACCAAAATTAACTGCAAAATTAACTTTGTATTTTAAATAACCAAGATACAGCTGTACTGCCTACGGAACCCTTCGCTGTGCGTGGATCGACACGCGCTTGCCCAACTTGCTTATTGTAAAACATAGATTACAGACAAATAACAATATCTTCTAGATAATCTTCAAGGATAGAGATAGCTGAATAGAGTTTTTGCGACTACATTTTATTTGGTTAAAAATAACGGTTATATCAGTCCATCCAAGGGTCTAGATAACAAAACTTGCAGCTATAAGACCGCTATTTGTATTTTCGCGTGTCTAGTTATTAGTTTTAATATTATTTGATAATTTAAGTGTACAACAAAGTGTTTTGTATCTATCTACCTATCTACTTATTGATAATTCGTTTTTAATTCCCAAGTTCCTTGAAAATGTAACGTTTCTGAATGATCAGCTGCCTGCAACTGACATTCTATTTACGAGTATATGCGTGCCTACTAATTGTCTATTCCAGCTCAATCGAATTCATTAGCAGCTCGGTAAAGGCTATTAGGTAAATTAGCAGTGGGTTGATGGAACTACCTATTCTACTGCGGCAGACAGTAACGTGGTCTAGGGTATATCCCAACAGACAAGCTACTATTATTACTGTATAACCTATTAGCTGCCGCCCGCGGCTTTGCTGGCAAGGTTTGTCTATAAAAACATTATTCTGACTCTGCACAGTCGGGTAAAGTGGCCTATGCCAAATCGCGGTCATAATCTAAGCAGACAGAGAGACGGACCGACAGACAAAGTTACTTTTGAATTTATAATATTAGTATGAATGTTCATAGCATCAGGGTTTCCTTTTAAATTAACGGATTCAGCTTGCTTTTAATTATGTAAGTAGCGAACCCTAAAGATAATTAATTCTTGATCTGTATTATAAGACCTATGCGCATAGCCCCAAGGTTTAGTTTGCAAATTCGTTGCTAGGGAATCGGTAAGGAATCGGTTAATAGAGTTACCATCTGTGAAGAAATAAGTGATTAATAGGTACATGTTTCTACTTATCGACAACGAACGCATTGCACGCACGGCTAAATCATGAATTTGATGAAAAAATTGCCGTGTGTCAGTGCGTCCGTTGGACATTATTGAGTATTGCTATCCTATTACCATATTTATACTTAATTAATAAAATAAGTATCATATAAAAATCAACGACAACATAATTACAATCTATTCATGCCGTGCGTGCAATTAGTTCATTCCATAGTTTACGATAGCTTTAATAGGAATGTAGAGCCCTCAAAGTTGAATCAAAGTGATCTTAGAAAACAAATATCCTCTATTTATATTGTACTCAGTACGCAGATAATACTAGTCAAAGGTAATTAGGCGAATACACATTATTTTAAATAAGGATAGGTTGTAAGCCCATCTCCACTTATAAAAATAAAATGCGATTGCTTCAAAATTTCAGATGATCTAACTTATTAGGATCGTTCTGAATCTGTATATTTTATAAAAAGATTTTATTAGTTCAAGAACTGTTGTTCTAGTGTCAAGTAAGTAACAAAGTATCAACTGAAATACAGAATATTCATTGTTTACATATTAACCTAGTATTCTTCTAAATAAAATTAAAGAAAAATATGATGCAAAAGTGTTCAAACTGAGCCATTTTTGGCAACCGATATTAAATTTGACGTGTTTGTTTTTGTGATATCAATAATCGGTGTTTAATGTCATATTCTGTCAATACATCTTTTGTCTTCATTTTCCCTTGTTAATACATCTATGAAAATCTGATGTATGTTCACAAAAATATTAATTTGTGTAAGAAAAATAGCGATAATCATAATTTTAATACAAGAAATAAAGATAAACTCGCTGTTGCCACTTGTAGACTCCATAAAGTTAGTAAATCGTTTAAAGGGCAAGGTGTACGCTTTTATAACAAACTCTCAAGGGATGTACAAAAATTGACAATTAACAAATTTAAAAATGTAATTAAACAAAACCTTTATAAAAAAGCCTACTATAAAACATCGGATTATTTAGATGATAGAGAAGCTTGGGATTGAAATTGCTCCAACTCGTTCAAGATGTTACAATTCAGACGTTATTTATTTTCTGTATTGCTATGATGTATTGCCAAAAGGAAAATTAAAAACAAACAACCAGCCTTGTTTCTTGCTTTTCTTTCCTGGCTTAATCGCGAAGGCACAGGCAGTAAAATTGACGTTTCAAAGTGATCCATGTGATTTTAATAAATATAAATATTTGACTTTGACTTTGATCCAATAAAAGAGTTGAAAATCCACCTTCTCATATACTGTGGTATTTAAACAATGCAGGTATACAAGAAATTGTCCATTTTGAATATCTTATGCATCACCATCGTCTAGAGAGGCTACACTAATAATTTTCAGGACTCTACATTTCCATTATCCTGAACCAGTATCCATAACCAGCTTAGTGCTTACGCTCGGCCCTGGTGTGCGGCCTGTCACGCTTCCCGAAGCCTCTAGCCGTCATCATCTCGACGTTCTTGAAGCCGCGTGTCGGACGCTGCTGCTTGCGCGTCAGCCGGCCGTCGAGGGCACCCTCGGACAGGCAAAGACACGCTGCCAGCACCAGGAACAGTTGCATTGAGATATTCATTGCTGGGGACAAAAGAAAGGAGAATGTAAAGGCCTGAAAAGATACTAGTGGTTCACTCCGAACTGAGATCTCGTGAGTCTCCCATAAAAACCAAAATATATTGTTACGCCGAGGCTGTTAAACAATGAGTAATAATCGAACCTTCTCGAACGCTTTTGTCTTGCTGTGTTATTGCTGCTATTGTTTGTGGTTTCGCAGAATGGGGAGTGGCCATTGTGTCGAGGGACCGACCCTTTCCTGGAAGGATCGACATCGTTCTCGAACAATCGAAATGTGTGCGATATAAATAGGCCGGAGAGATGGCCGGACAGTCAGTCAGTCTCGAGTCAGTCTGAGTGAGTGAGTCTCAGCGAGGCCCTGGAGGACTAACATGGAGCAGGGTCTCGCGTGAACAGTAGTTGCTCGCGAGTCAGTCTGGATTAAGCTATACGTGCGATCATTTCGGTGACTATAAGTGGTGCACCAGTGGTGTGATTTAGTGTGTTGTGATACGTGTGACCAAGTTCGTGTACGAGTATTCATCGTTTAGTGCTGAATAAAAGTGTTATTTTGGTCAGACCGATTCCCATTATTTTATCCCGAACCCTCAGCTCGTAACAATTTGGTGTCAGAAGTGGGATAAAATAATGCCGGTTCTACCAAAGGATAACGTGGACGGTGTCAGGACGAGACGTCAACGACAACAGGAATTGGATGAAAGGCGGTTTGGGGAGTCTCTGGTTCAAGAAGCTCGGCAGAGTCGTCAGCCGATGGAGATGGAATCAGCCGCCACCAAATCATTTGGAGCACCATCATCATCATCATCATTATCCGTGGGCCAAGCTCCTGTGACAGGCGATCTTGCTGCTATTATGGCCATGCTTTGTCGTCAACAAGAAAAGCAGCAACGTTGGCAGGAAGAACAGCGACGTCAGGATAAGGAAGAGCAGCGTCATCAGCAAGAAGAGCAGGCTCAGTTGCAGAAGGAACAGCGACATGAACAGGTGGAGCAGACTCGGTTGCAAGAGGAACAGCGACGTCAGGATAAAGAAGAGCAGCGTCGTCAACAGGAAGATCAGCGACGTTGGCCATAAGAGCGTGCTCGACTGATGAGGGAATCGTTCGGTTCATCTGGAAAGGAATTCCAGGAAGTGAAAGAACAGATAGAAATCAAGAGAGCCGTGTTTTGGAGGCTGGAATTGGGCTCGGCTGATGAGGGAATTGTTCGGTTCATCTGGAAAGTAATTCCAGGAAGTGAAAGAACAGATAGAAATCATAAGAGCCGTGTTTTGGAGGCTGGAATTGGGATTGCTGATGAGAAAGGGACTCTGGGTGTCCTGAAGTACTGGAGACGGCAATGTGGCTCCTCTAGTTGCTACATCTTCAGCGCGAGGTGCACCTAAAATTGTTCATGTTGATCGGCTACCGCGATATGGGGCTAAGAATGCTCGGGACGAGCATGTTTTAGGAGGGGGCAGTGTTACGCCGAGGCTGTTAAACAATGAGTAATAATCGAACCTTCTCGAACGCTTTTGTCTTGCTGTGTTATTGCTGCTATTGTTTGTGGTTTCGCAGAATGGGGAGTGGCCATTGTGTCGAGGGACCGACCCTTTCCTGGAAGGATCGATATCGTTCTCGAACAATCGAAATGTGTGCGATATAAATAGGCCGGAGAGATGGCCGGACAGTCAGTCAGTCTCGAGTCAGTCTGAGTGAGTGAGTCTCAGCGAGGCCCTGGAGGACTAACATGGAGCAGGGTCTCGCGTGAACAGTAGTTGCTCGCGAGTCAGTCTGGATTAAGCTATACGTGCGATCATTTCGGTGACTATAAGTGGTGCACCAGTGGTGTGATTTAGTGTGTTGTGATACGTGTGACCAAGTTCGTGTATTCATCGTTTAGTGCTGAATAAAAGTGTTATTTTGGTCAGACCGATTCCCATTATTTTATCCCGAACCCTCAGCTCGTAACAATATTATTCGTAATCTTTGACTATCAAAATAGTGGTACGAAATATATAACCATATTACTTGACCTACAGGTTCATTCAAATTACAGGTAAGGGGAGTTCATATTAAATGGTTAGTCTGCAGTTATTCTGGATTTCAGACTTTTGCCTATGTTTGTGTCACTAAAGCTACACGAGTACCAAATTTCAGCATTGTGGGGTCACTGGTGTACCCTGTGATTTTTTTCAAAGTTTTGTTTTTATTACGGCTAATAACTCAAAACTACAAAGATTAAACTAAAAATAAAAACAGGTTTGAAATGTACTAACGAAGACCTTTCATTTGACGTCCCATTTGACCTAATAGTCTCATTTTAATTTTTTAAACCAAAACCACCAGTGATCCCACATTGCTGAAATTTGGTATTCGTGTAGTGACACAAATATAGGCAAAAGTCTGAAATCCAGAATAACTACAATTTGTACCCCCAAAAACAATAACTAATTAGAAAAACACCCGTTACCTCTAATTTTAATGAAGCTGTAGGTCAAATAGTTTGGTTATTGCTTTCGTGGCACTAATTTATTAGTCAAAGATTAAGGCCGGCGTGCACAAAGATCATTAAACGTATTTAGCGACTAAACATGTTTAAATTTGACGTATTTGTATTATTTGACAACTTCTTAGCCCATTTAGCCCCTAAATACGTTTAGGCATCGTTGTGCAAGTCACCCTAAACTGGGAGACTCGCGAGATCTCAGTTCGGGGCGAACCAGTAGTTTATCTGAGTATGTTTATGTCTCCCCAAACCCATAGTGACATATCACTTAGCCTGTAAAATCTCCAACTTTTATAATAAAGCTAGAGTAACTTGCAGTATATAATGGAGCTCCTACTGAAATAGTTTACGAGCACCGGGAATTCCGAAACGAACTCGTGAAATTCTATAGTGGGTGTATGAAAACATGACTGAAGGAAAATAAACATGCCACATAAGATTGACCTGGATTGAGACCTGGAAATCATCATAGGAAACCTAGCCTATGTTCAGCAGACCTTTTTGCAAAGCAATGGACGCCCTACGGCTGATATAATGATGTTGAAACTTACTACGACTAAAAAACTACGAGCCTATGTAGTCGCATATGATGTGTAACGTCTGACCACCGCGCGCACTCATTGGTCAAATCAAATACACATTACACATTTCCGTCCCTTTTGCCAAAACCACTCTCATAAACCGAGAGAAAAGATGTTACACGTTAAAATGGTATAAAGTGGTAACCTAAGCCCCAAATCTGGGTGACAATGGGACCACCTGAGAAGTACATTTAACAAAAAATAATTTCTCGAATCGGTTCTCGTCCAGTAATCGGGGAACATAGATAAAAAAATATTTTCCGACGAATTGAGAACCTCCTCCTTTTGATTGAAGTCGGTTAGTAATGTTAAAATAGTACATTGTTATACAAGGGGCGTAAGCGATCAATTGTACCCGAGATATTGACGCTAATGTGTTGAGGGTGCTATTGATAGCTTACACCCGAGCTTAACACATAACTTTTCATCTCGAATGCGAGGAAAATATAAAAATAATAATAACAGTTTGTTGTTATAAAGAAAATTTGGGTTTCCGGTATTCATTGTTTTTTTTCAATACTAAACTATGACCTTATTACACAATAGAAATAATGATTTATCATGGAGATAGTTTCATTAAAGCATATAATGGGGCCTCTTTCATTTTTAAATATAAATAATGATTTGCCATGGATGTTTTATTTAATTTCCCTATTTATTAATGTAACTTGTAACATGCAACTTTAATTGTATAATTTCACATTGTATCCCTATTTTCTAGTAGCTAATTATAATATCTATATTGTACCTACCTTTGTAAACATGAGAGACTTCGACATTTGTCGTTGCACTACTGTACTCTTAGACTCTCTAACAACTTATTTGTAACATGTATTTGTTTTAATATGTGGATAATGTTGTGGACTACATTACCAGTAACTTAGACATTCCCAGAATGTAACTACATGGATTGTATTTAAATAGTGTAATGTAGTTGTTTGTTGTTCCTTAATAAATAAATAATAATAATTATTATTATTAAGCCTTTATTTCCTGATCTTTTTTTTTTCTTAAGTTGTGAATATTATGTATGATTAGGAATCCCTCTTTGGGTACAGGCTGTTTACTACATATCTCTCTATCTTTTGCGGTTATCATCCACTGATTCCCAGCAATTTCAGTGATGTCGTCAGCCCATCTTTTTCTAGGTCGACCTGGTTTTCTTTTGCTGCTGGATCCAACCCATCTCGTCGCTCTTGTGGTCCACCTATCATCCGTATATCGGGCTATATGGCCTGCCCACCGTCATTTTAACTTAAGTGCGTAGTGGAGTGCATCTGTTACTTTTGTTTTTTCTCCTATGAATTCACTTCTGATTTTTTGTATTTTTCTAATTTTTAAGATGCTTCTTTCCATAGCCCTTTGACAAGTTGTTATTTGGGATTTAGTTCTCGTAGTGTAGCTCCATGTTTGGAATCCATAGGTAAGGTAAATAAATAAATAACCTCTTTTATATGTATATAAATAGAAATATTCCTCCTCTATTTTCAAATTCGCTTACGGCCCTTGGACTCTAAATCGCATTTACAGAGCCGGAATCAAGTTTAGAATTATGAAAAAAAATATTGAATGAATAAAGTACAAATATTAGCTCACCCTTTATAAAGGTACCGCTAAGTAAGTAGACTTGTAGTACACAGTAAGTAGCTAACACGTGAAGATTTTACGTGGAAACTGTCACACCTAGTTTATGGTTCATTAGCGGGTAACAATGGTTAGGGGTGGCACGCTCGAGTTTTCACAAAGCTGTGATCAAATAAAGGTTTATAGAAAAGCTATTTTTAATCCTTTATCCGTAAGTAAAGTTTTGCTTCATACCATAAATAAAGTACCAAGATTTTAAAACCATATCAAAAAGTTTTAAGCCTAGACGGGACTTGAACCCGTGACCTTTCTCTTGATACGAGGATGCACTACCGGGCTCTGTCACGTAAGGATCGAAATTAGTGAGATGTTTCAGATTACGGCTAAAGCGCCGTTAGCTCCATCTACAGGAAAACTTATACAGTTTATGACCTGCTCAATGCCAAACGAGTAGGATGCACTACCATTTGTGCTACCAGGGCACAAATGGTAGTGCATCCTCGTATCAAGGAGGTGTAGCTTTAAAGTCCCATCTAGGCTTGAACATTTATGAGAGTTAAATTCTTGGAATTTTCCGTAAGTGGATAACACTGTATTAATGAAAATACTATTTATAAATAAAGTAATTTTTACTTCATGAGAAAACAAAACAAAATTACCTCTGCTTATTACAATTGCTTTTTGATTGACTGTTTTGTTCCCAAGTAAGATAATATAAGTTAAAGATAATACAAAATATAAGTGTTAACATGTTCTACCCTTATTTGTACTTAAAACGAGATATTTACCATGATTTGTGTTTTACTTAGAAAACTTTCGTGATTTATTTCAATCATTATACGGAATTTATCACGTACCGTCTTATCGGTGTTTCGACCGACAATGTTTCAGTTCAATTCGTGAACCAGGGTGAGTGCGATCCGTTCCGATTAACGTCTCGCCTAGCACTGCGCGCCGCAGCCTTCTGCGCACGAGTAGACGGGCGCGGTGGTGGGGATTGAGGAGGGATTGAGACAATGGCCCAGCGCGTTGGCAGGATGCATCATCATCATTATCATCACTGATGATAATGAAGATGGGTTGTGTTGTTCATAACCATGATAGTTTCAAAAGTTATATGTTCTACCCTAACTAGGCATACATGTATGATCCAATTAGTATTCATTAATAACGAATCTTTTAAATATATTTATGTAAAGATGGTTAAATTCTGTTTTGTTACTGACAAAATTATTAAGCAGGTAATCGATATAGCTGTAGAAGGACGTCCGGCAGCGAGATGGGTGGACGACATCGTTAAAGTCACGGGCCGTCGATGGGTAAGACTAGCGCAGGATCGTGGCGGATGGCACAAACTTGGGGAGGCCTATACCCAGCAGTGGGTGAAGTCGGTCTGTGGATGAGGAATCGAAATTATCGCAATTTTATAAATGCATACGCATGGCAACCCTCGAAATTACTATAAAGACATTTTACACGTCTGTGGTATATCTAACGTATATTAAGCACTAGCTGTTGTCCGCTACTTCGTACGCGTTGCACTACTAAATGTGTGGGTAATCTAGAAATAAAGCTAAACTCGCAACTTGACTTGACACCCCATCTTTATCCCATGGGACCTGTTTTATAGGATAAAAAGTAGCCTATGTGGTAATCCAGGTTATAATCTACGTACATACTAAATTTCATCGAAATCTGTTCAGCCGTTCCGACGTGATTGAGTAACAAACAAGCAAACATCCAAACTTTCGCATTTATAATATTACTGAGATGATATTAATTCCTAATATTTCTACTAGTTAGTAGATGCGGCCCGTGTCTTGGGGACTCGTCTCCCTGTTACAGATGAGCTATCTATAGATAATTTTGGTCTTTAGATAATTAAAACTGTTGTTATAGCAATATGTTAAATAAATAAATATTGCTGGACATTTCACACAGCGCTATCTAGCCCCAAACTTAGCAGAGCTTGTACTATGGGAACCAGATAACTGATAGAATACTTATATACATTTTCTTTTTTGTAAATACATACTTATAATATATAGAGAAACAACTAGACCTAAAACAAATATCTGTAGATCATGCAAACATTTGTTCCGCGGCGGGAATCGAACCCGCTACCTCCTGCGTCTCAGCCGGCTATTCGCCCACTGCACCACGGAGGTCGTCAAATAGATGTATAGTCTTGTTAATAAATGATTATTTCGGAACACACATCCACACGCATATACACTCCAACACGAACACTCGAACTCCAACACACAAGGTGCAAATTAGTAACTTTTATTCTTTCAGTAACGATTTTTAACTATTATTGCTGCTTCTATTGTAGGTTATATGCGAAAGTAACTCTGTTTGTTTGTTTGTTAGTTTATTTGATTGTTAGTTTGTTTGTTTCTTTTCAGGACTAAATGGCTGAACGGATCGTAATTACATTTGGAAAGGAGATGGATTAATCCTGGGGAAGGGCATAGGCTATCTTTTAACCCTAAAAATAATCTTGAAGAGGGTGAAATGCGGTTTGAAAGTTTGTATGGGCAATCCATGATTCCTCACGGTAGGAAACTGAAAATTCCTATTTAGGCTTTTGGTAAGAAATAAAGAATAAAAAGTAATGAAATACGTGTTTCAACTTTTTTGCAAAATCATCCCTAAGTGGGGGGAGGGGTAAGGGGGTTAAAATTATAAGATATTCTTTAGATGCACTTATGCATTAGACTAGATACATTATTATGACAGATTGTGAAAGGATTGGAATATAGGTTACTTTTTACCCGACGGCGGAGAAGGAGGGTCATGTTTGACTTGTGTTGTTGGCTAAACCCTGGCTTATCTTGTCGCGGAGGAATTGTTATCTGTGACACAGTATTTATTACTCATGCAGATAACATCATTTCAGTTTAGTAATTACTCTTTGTTAAATTGTTCCAAATAAAGATGAATATGACGAAAAAAAAAATGCTCAAAATGACTGTCTTTAAAAATACATAAAACCAATAATTATATCTGGAAGCTGTAATATAATTTTATTATTAGAAACAAGTCTCACGACGACACCTTAATTTATTTAACAAATCCATGAAGCCATTTAGATGCTTGAATGGTAATAATCCCGCAGTACCTTATTCACGTTTACGTTTTTATACCAAGACTGATCCATAAGTACGAAAACCTACTTAAAAATCAGTACCTCCTTAGCTTTTAACACATCATTATTCGTTCAGTATAATGTTATTCAACACTGTATAATCATATAATGTCGTTAGGTTTCAGCTTCTCGAACGTAATGCAAATTTTTCTTTTATGTCGCAGGTTTTAGGCTTCCTGACTATAAGATGCAAATATTAAAGGAAATCAAACGAAGTATTTATCAAAAATAGTTAAAGATTCTAACCAGTTGCCCTCCAGTTTTGCCAATTTTGCTTTGGATTGTGTACCCCTACGTCCCCCACCAGTCTGCTCCGACTTTCGGTGCCTTGGGTCATTGATCCAAAACCTGGGCGACATAGACCGGGACGTTAAAAATAGAATAAATGCGGGATGGATGAAATGGCGACAGGTTACAAGAACGTGCGATCTTCAAATGCCCCTTATACTTAAGGGGAAAATTTACAAGACGATCATAAGACCTATAGTAATGTATGGTTCTAAGTTTTGGGTCACGAAAGGGACGGATGAAAGTAGAGTGCACGCGGCGGTAATGCGAATGTTGAGATGGATGTATGATAAGATAAGTGATAACGAGAATGGATAAGATAAGGAATGAGTATATTAGAGGAAGTTTAAAATTAGCGCAAGGGATAGAAAATTTGAGGAGTAAGGGCTAGCGTGGTATGGGCATGTCATGCGTAGGGAAGAAAATCATGTGACTAAAGTGTTAGATGTGAATGTGGATGGATTTAGAAGTAGAGGAAGGCCGAACAAGAGGTGGATGGATTGTGTGAAGAATGATATGGGTAGGAGGGAAGTGACAACGGAGATGACGGCTGATAGAGAGATGTGGAGGAGAAATACATGTTGTGCCGACCCCGAGTAATGTGGGAAAAAGACAGGAAGAAGAAGAAGAGCTAAAAATTCCATCCAAGACCTAAAGTCAACTCTAAGTACAGAGATTAAATGCATCGAAATTGCAGCAAAATTTGAATTAATTAAACGTATAAGCATTTTTTCGTTTTTTTTTTAATAAATATATTTTTATTGTCTTTGTAACAGACTTTCTATATTATAGTGGCCTCTTCCATATTTATGGTCACTTAGTTTTTTAAATGCATGGTAAATTCAATGAGGCAATACAACCAGTGTCCTGCACACTCCCGCCTGATAGTCTAGAGCAGTTGAGCTATCTATAGATCGTTTACAAACTTTAGATGATTCAGCATTTTTTTTTAAATTAACAAGTACTTGTATGTTCTTAGTATTTTTCTAACTTTGCCGATCACTGTACGTAATTACTGATTAAAACGAGTATTTATTGCGTATATAACCTGTATGTTGTATGTAAGGTACATACGCGATAAATACCCGTTTTAATCAGTAATTTTGTATATTCTTTCTGAAATTAACTAAATTAAATTACGTACGGTATTTACGTATAAATTACGTATGGTGGTAAAAAAGTAGTATGTTGGTAAAAAAATTGTCCAACGGTAATAAAATAGTCTCTTCTCTGTAAAATAGACTCAATATTTTCCAATTTAGTAATCAACGCGATTATTCAACCACTTTTCAATAGGCACTTTGGGGTTTCTTTTTATTTAGTCTAACAATGGTCTTTACTGAGTTTATAGAAAGTTGTAAATTGATTTTGTCAGATCTTTGTGATGTAAAATTTAAGAAGTCCGATTTGCAGGTCAGTAGTAATATGCTTTTATCATAAAACCAAGGTCACAGATATATCTAAGAGGATTATTTGCAGTGGGGGGGACACATAGCTCGAAGAACTGGCGGCTGTTGGGACAGAAAAGTTCATGAGTGGAGACAACGTGTAGCCTATGCTCAGTAGTGGAGTTGCTATGGCTGATATGATGATAAAAACCATAGAAAGATAAGGCAGGCTACTTGCAGACCACTGATAGTAAATTTTAGGGGTTCATAGTTGAACTATACTATCGCCATGCCCGTCTTTATGTCTGTGTTACCGTGTTACAGTGGGACAGTGTTACTGTTATTTTTAACCCTAGAGTGGTCACGTGGATGTAATCCACACTTACGGAATTGTAAAATTCTAAAAAACCGCTCACGTAAATTACGAGTTCTTCGGTACTTTAAGTTAAATAATTGACAAACGCACTCAGTGCTGTGCGCGAGATTTTTTTGGCATTATAGAGACAGAAACCACAGCGACAACGTCAGCAGACACCAACTCGATCCATAAGTCGCTGCCACGACTGCGGAAGAAGCCGCAATAAAAGCACTCCAAAACTATGCAACACGTGCAAAAAGTATATTTGTGGCGATCATTCGAAGGTTGTATGTCTGTCTTGTTTAGAAAACACTTATTAGTATTTTTGATTTTTTGTGCCACTTTAGAGGTTTTTTTTCATCGAAACAAATAAATAAACAAGCATCCAAACTTCGCATTTATTAGTGTGATTCTGACGTAATATTGCAATATTAATCAGCGGTATTCAATATTTCCTTCTAGAAAAAAAATTCTGACGTAGTATTGGAATATTAATCCCGATAAATTTACAGAGGTATTCAACATTTCCACCCCCAGAACAAAAATAAAAGAAATCGTGTGCGTTGAATCATGAAACTCGGATTGCAATGAATCGTTCATCTCCCACTCCGAATCATACCTTGAATTGTTTTAATAAGAATGAAGGTAAAATTGCAAAAACTTCCTCGCTTAGAATCTTTACAAAGAGATTTTTTGCTTCAAAATTTTATACCGTTTATTATACTGCCTTTAAAACGAAAACACGATGTGTGTAAATAGGGTGAATAATGTAGCACAAAGAAATTGGTGGCTTAATGTTCTCGCTCATTTTAGCAATTTTAGAACTTTCTAGGCGGCAATTATTTTGATACCCTTATCGAAAGGAAAGGACTGTAATTATTGGCGATCTCCGTGGTGCAGTGAGCGAGATGCATTGAGATGGGTTGTGGGTACGATTCCCGCCGCGGAACAAATGTTTGCATGATCTACAGATATTTGTTCTATATGTGTTTCTATATATTTTAAGTATGTATTTACAAAAAAGTATATAAGTATTCTATCAGTTATCTGGTTCCCATAGTACAAGTTCTGCTTAGTTTGGGGCTAGATAGCGCTGTGTGAAATGTCCAGCAATATTTATATTATATTTCGTTTCAAGGTTAGAATGGAGACAAAGTTGGAAGAAAGTAAAAACAAGACCGATCAAGTACTAGTGAGATTCGCGCACCGAGGGTTTCTGAACCTACCCAGATTTATGTTAGTTTAGCAGCGACATCTAGTCATGTGAGCGGTAAACCAAAACACTTAGAAAAAACATTTAGCAGATATCTAAAACACTGTTCTAGATAGACACTTCGTTTTAATTTTCCTTTAACTTTTGCATATCTATCAATCCTATTTATTTCAGACTAATCGACCCGGCCCGGCTTCGCACAGATTTATAAATAAAATGGAGTTCATAAAAAAACCCCATAGAAGCAGCACTTTTAGTTTTTCCAGTATATTCAGATTTCTCGGACAAATTTTCAAAATTTTCTTTTGTACAAACCTTGTCCTGAAAATTACAAACACAACAATAAAAAAATCCTCAAAATCGGTTATGCCCTTTTTTAGTTTTAGCGAGACTAACGAACAGCAATTGATTTTTATATATACATATAAATATATAGATAAATAGAATTTTCATTTTTCTAACTACGGAGATAAGGGGGGCGGGACACTGATACTTCACTTGAACCATGCAAACAAATCACTGTGTGTAACTATTATGTTTAGACACGGATTTATGAAAAACCTTTTTTTAAATGACCTACCCTAAAAAGCAGTTAAATCGATTCTACTCTCGATTCAGATCAAACTATTTTAACGATTAGCTTTATTTTAATAAGACGTTGTATAGAAAGAGCTATTCGATCAATGGTAACGTAATAATAAGGAATGATCGATTCGAGAAGTCACTGTGAGTTACTTCACGCTTGAACTTATGTCAACCAATATGAAAACATGGTCAAACCTTCGGATGAATAACAGTGTCTCTAAATGGTTCTTAGCAGCTTTTTATTCTACTTTGTTTTTAAAAGAATTTGGAATCATCAAACGATATGAATGTGTCTTTTAAAATCCATGACACGCTACGCCATACCGGCCAACTGGCGATTGATTTGGCATAGATATTGCAAATGTAATTAAGTTATATATTTACGAGAGTACGAGAGTTAGTAGTCTCTCTTTTTTTTATTAGTCATGTGTTTTATAACATACAAGCTTCCGCCCGCGGCTTCGCACGCGTGGTAGACCATTACCCTCTTTTTGCGTAGTCGAGTAAAAAGTAGTATATATCCTAATTCCGGCCATAATCTATTTTTATACCAAATTTCGTCCAGCCGTGAAAAAGTAACAAAGATACAGGCAGACAGAGAGACTTTCAAATTTATATTAGTATTTTTCAAACTTTTGCGATCACTGTATCGTCTGTCCGCGACCACGGCTGTTGCAACACAATCGAAACGTCGGGATAACAAATAAAAAAGGTACATACGCGAGAAATACCCGTTTAAATCAGTAATTTTATAATATTTACACTTAATATTATAAATGTGAAAGTTTGGATGTTTGTTTATTAATATGTTTGTTTGTTTCTCAATCACGTCTTAATAGCTGAACCAATTTCGATGAAATTTGGTGTGTTGATAAATTATGCTCTCGATTCAAACATAAGCTACTTTTTGTTGACAAACAATGCGTGCGAAGCCGCTGACGGCAGCTAGTTAGTATATATTTTGGTGACATGTGAAGTAGCTCACCAGTTAAATCCTAATCGCACCTCCAGATAAAACATTGTAGTATAATGCGATTCGATGCGGACATGGCTAAGATTAGCCGCATTACTTGGGGCTTCGTCTATTCCTGTGTTTGCAGACAGCGATATACCTCTACCAGTAGGAAAATATTCATGACCTTTGAAGCATTCCTTCAAATCAGCTGTTTCTTAGACCATGGTGCATATCTTAAACATACTAGAAATTTAGATAAATTTCCTTTCCACCCATTATTTATTCTTTACCAGCTGTTGCCAGCGGCTTTGCCCGCGTTGTTCTGGGGTAAATATAGAAACGTTGTCATCCCATTTTTATCCCATGGGAACTGATTTATGTCATAAAAAGTAGCCTATGTGTTAATCCAGGGTTATAATCTACGTGCATACCAAATTTCATCGAAAACGGGTTCGCCGTTACGACGTGATTGAGTAACAAACAAATAAATAAACAAATATCCAAACTTTCGCATTTATAATATTACTAGCTGTTGCCCGCGACTTCGTACGCGTTACACTAATAAATGTGTAGGTAACCTAGAAATAAGGCTAAACTCGCTGTTGCAACTTGACTTGACAAAACATTTGTATCCCATGCGAACTGATTTATGGGGTAAAAGGTAGCCTATATGGTAATCCAGGATATAATCTACGTATATACCAAATTTCATCGAAATCGGTTAAGCCGATACGACGTGATTGGGTAACAAACAAATAAATAAACAAACGTCCAAACTTACGCATTTATAATATTATTCTCTATTCTTTAAGTTTGACTTGCGGTTGTTTCCATTTACCATGGTATAAAATTATCTACGTTAGTATCAGACGGGTTGGCAAAAAAATAACCAAAGGTAACGGGTAAGCCCTGAATTTTTAAAACTTTACTCGTATTAACTTACTGGAATTAAGTGCGATCTTAGATTTCTTATTAACAAGTCATTTCTTTCAACTATTTATATACTAATATCTAAACTTAGATTCATCAACCAGAAATCAATCAGTTCATTGAAGAGTATTATAAACGATGTTTCAAAGTTGAGAAGGGAGCCAATAAGGTAAAACTAATTGATTTTGAGGTTCGAAAATAACTAAGTTTCATCAATTATATTTATGGTAATTAATGGGTCTTTGAGAATCAATCAAGTAGAAGAATTCGGGAGGCAATTCTATTCAAAGGAAGTGCCACGTTGATTCAGCTTTCAAAAATAACTTTTATGGCGTCTAGTTTAAATTGAAAATTGATCACCGGATATTAGTCACAGATTTATTAATTTCGAAGAACTTTTTTACTTGCTGCCCACTCGTAAATTGTATTTTGTATCCATGCTTACCACAATCTAACAATAATCCGATTGGTGATATTGTATAATAGATTTTTGTGGATTGCTTTTTGTGTTTTTTTTGTTTAAGTAGTACATAGTTCCATGAACCGACGGCTTTTGGGAGACCAAGTAACGTGTAAACCAAAAATTTAATCTAATTCAGATAACAGAATGTCGGGAAAAATCCAAAACGGAACTAAAAAATTCGACTTCATTTTTAAAGAGCTTTCCAAAAATACCACACACACACACTGGATTGCAAGCAATATTTTTGTTTTAAATTAACAACCCTAAAGTTATACCATTCAAAAGAATCATCATAATCGTTTCACCCGGTAAAATAATATAAATTAAAAAAACGTGCAAATAGCGAACCTCGTCTTTTTTTAAGTTGGTTAACAAGGTTCTCGCGTGGAAATTACGCACAGAAAAGCGTAGCTTAGGACAGCCCTCAACTAAATGCAAAGACTCCCTTTTAAAGGTACTGCTGTGAAAAATTGGGTGCAGACTGCATAACAGCGGTCGCTTTGGAAACCTGTGGGAGGGGTGTTCTGCAGTGGACATCCTTTATGATGATGGATTTAGTAAACAGGAAAAATAAAACCAGGAAAAAAGTAATCGTTTCCATCCTTTGTCTTCAACTTCGTTTCTAAGATTTCAGTTCGATGAAGTTTGTTCGTTCCAAGTTACAATTTTTAATCATAATAATTTGCAAACAACTCTGGTTAAGGTTTCGATATATTGTTTAAGAAATATTGAATTATTAAACGTAAATTGTTTCATAATAAAGGATGTTGGGTTTAAAATCACATCACAATAATTAATAATAAAAAAACAAACGTTTGGATGTCTGTTTGTTTGAAATCTCTCCTCCAAGATGTTGAAATCTTAAATGGGCGATTGAATTGCTCTGATCCGGGCGATTGTGACGTCACGACTACTCCAAGCACATAGTGTTACCACAAAAAAAAAATAAACACTGTCTAGCGCGTATTTAAAAAACATATAAAATATACAAAAATTGATAAGGAATTTTTTGATGATCGTTAAACAGTTGTTTAACTTTTGTGTGGTAACAAGGCTAAGCTTTTAGGTTGGTACTATGCTGAGCTTAAGTCTGTTTTGCGAAACATTACATTCCCTATTTATTGTAGTCGACTATTTACTTTATGTACATGTTTTTGTTGGTAGTATTAGGATAATTATAAAATGACATAATGACGATCAGGTTTTTTTGTCAATATTGACCCATCTGGCACCAATCAGTACCGCAAACAACAGTTACTATAATTAGCGACTGAAACTACACTGATAATTATTTTAATTGGTTTATTTAAGACACCTTTCCAAAATAACCAATTAATATTTTGATAAGATTTCAGAAACGCCTCTTTCTCGTTTTAACGACTTCTATGGCGCAGTGGGCGAATAGCCAGCGCAAGAGGTAGCGGTTTCGATCTACGGGACAAATGTTTGCATGGTCTACAGATATTTCTTCCGGGTTTAGGTACTTTTCTATATATCATAAGTATGAATTTACAAAAGAAACATTTATATAAGTATTCTATTTATGAGATAACTGATTCTCATAGTAGCTCATAATAGCTTTGCTTAGTTTGGGGCTAGATAGCACTGTGTGAAATGTCCAGCATTATTTATTGTCCGAGCAAAGCGAGATCTCCAAATCAACATGGGCAAATCGGCGTTGTATGTATGAATGTATGTATGCATGTATGTATGTATGTTTGTTTGTCCGAGGTAACATTCGAAGCGTCTATCCGCTCATCGTGAAATTTGGTATATAGGTAGGTAGTGATGCCACAATTTTGGTATGACTAAATGAGATAAAAATGTTGTGGTGTTTTTGAGATATTGGAGATCAAGAGGGGTAAAAAAAATGAAAATGAGACTATTAGGTCAAATGGAACGTGAAATAAAAGGTTCAATAAATTAATACATTTCGACCCTGTTTCTATTTTTCATTTATTCCTTGTAGTTTTTGAGTTTTTGTTTTTGAGCCTTAATTAAAACAAAACTTTGACAAAATTCACAGGGTACACCAGTGACCCACAGTGCTGAAATTTGATATACGTGTAGCTTTAGTGACACAAATATAGGCAAAAGTCCAGAATAACTGCAATTTCTACCCCAAAAAAAATAAACCAATTAACATGAACTCCCGTTACCAGTAATTTGGATGAAACTATAGGTCAAGTAAATTGGTTATGCATTTCTTGGCACTATTTTGATAGTCAAAGATTACAAATAACATTTTTTGTTTATAAGGGAGAATCGCGAGACCTCAGTTCGGAGCGAACCACTAGTTTATTAATGCATAAAAGCAAATTTACCTACATAAATGTAGTATCTGTTCCACTCTATCGCTCTACTATGTCGTCGGGCAATGGCTAATCTTAAAATTTCCCATGTAAAGGTCATAACACACATATCAACTCGGAAAGTGATCGTCACCGTATCAGCTTGAGCCGTTGTTATTTGTATGAAACTCCCTACGCACACTAATCGGAATCGTAACGTAATCACCTCGCCTCGGGCTCACAACCGCGGTTCGGTGCGCTTACGGCTCGTCGTCCCCGTGCTTACGGCTCTCCGTACCCGCGCGGTGAAACTCGGTCAACCAGCGGGCGGCAAGCCGTAAGCACGGCGTCGCCTAGATGTAGCCAAAGAGCTGCTGATCCGCTTTGATTACGTGCTTACGTTAGATTGACGCCTGGTTGACCACGAGGCGAAAGGCAATACGGTGCCGATCCCTTTCCGAGTTGACATGTCTGCTATGACCTTTAAACCCACCACCATGCATTGTCCCAGACAACAAGTTTACAATGCATCGCACAAATACGATACCAAAAATAGACATCAGAGGGTGTGGTCTATTTATATACTACTTACTCTATCTACTGTCAATAAATTAAATAAAGCACTCTACTGTTCTTTGATACTGTTTGTTGATTCTCAAAGTGGTCACAAGAAACCGCGCTTCGCAGCGATGTATCCATCCTGAGGCAAAAACGCCCCAGAAATAAAGTTAATTGTGTTCGCTTCGCATTTGCTCTATTTTGCTCTATATTGCTCTAAATTGTCAGTCAATTATAAAACTAACTGGAAGGCAGCAGTTTATAATGAGTACTTAGAAAGAAGAAACATTGATTTATACCACCATATAAAAAAATAAAACACTTGTAAAAGACTTTGTACCTATTACGAGTACATATAGACCGTTGGACTAAATCTATTTGTAAAAATTATGTTGTGTATTTTATATTGGTGTACAATAAAGAGTTATCTTATCTTATCTTAAATCTAAAACTTTGATTTAAAAAAACGTGCCTTCGTGATTGTTAATTTTAATTTAATAATTTTTGATCGAGCGAAGCGAGATCTCCAAATCAACTTGGGCAAATCGGCGTTGTATGTATGTATGTATGTTTGTTTGTCTGAGGATAACTTTTGAAGCGTTTGTCCGATCATCGTGAAATTTGGTATATAGGTAGGGAGTGAAAGCACAATTTTGGTGTGACTAAATCAGCTAAAAATGTGGAGGGGTTGTTGAGATATTGGGGTTCAAGAGGGGTAAAAAAAAAACCATAATGGGACTATCCGGTCAAGTGGCACGTTTAATAAAAGGTTTTTGTTGGTACGTTTTGACCCCATTTTATTTTTACTTTAAACCTTGTAGTTTTTAAAATAGAAATAACTAATAATATAGAAACTGAACTTTGACAAAATTCACAGGGTACACCAGTGACTGCGCAGCGCTGAAATTTGGTATGCGTGTAGTTTTAGTGACCCAAATATAGGCAAACGTCTGAAATCCAGAATAACTGCAATTTCTACCCCAAAAAAGTAACCATTTAACATGAACTCCCGTTACCTGTAATTTGAATGAAGCTGTAGGTCAAGTAATATGGAGGTGCATTTAGTGGCACTATTTTATTAGTAGATTAAGGCCGGCTTGCACAACGAACCCTAAACGTATTTAGCGATTAAACATGTTTAAATTTTACGTATTTGTATGATTTGACAATCCCTTAAATCATATTTAGCCACTAAATACGTTTAGACATCTTTGCGCGAGTCGCCCTAATAATCGCGAGCTCTCAGTTCGGGGCGAACCACTAGTTTATTTTATTCGTCAAAAAGGTACAATACATACAGCACTGTAAAACCCTCAAGGTTTGTCTCGGTGCTTAGAGACACTCGAGTCTTTACCTATACATAATTTTATAGTTACACAATCACACACAACGGACCTACCCAGCCAAATTACCGTCTACAATCTATTACCAAAGAATGTACGCAAACATAGTAAGTAGGCGGTGGCAATTATAAATACAAGAATTATAAGTATAGACACATTTAATTTTTTATGTTAATTCCAATATTGAATGAAAACGCCGGCACAATAATCTAGTAACTGTTTTCCGCATTACACAAAAGTTAACTGGAAGAGAATGCTATCTAGCATTAAGATCGCCAATGTATTCTTTTTATTTAGTGCAATAAATATTTTTTCATTCATTCATTCATTCAATAATCCTCACTGCTATTACATAATAATCACTCTACTTCGTGAAACGCCATACTATTCATTCTCCCCATAAAAATACAGATGTAAGAGAAGGCACTTTGCAACTATGTTGCTCATAATACCACAAGGCATGGCTATACTTAGACACAAACCTGTAGATGACATGACAGGGTAAACGTAATATTGACTGGACAGGCACAAACTTCGGCGAACACATGTGACGATAACACTCCGATAACGGGACTATTACCTGTTCCAAAGTTTAGATCTAATAATAAAGTTTGGCGGGATTGCTATTATCTTGTTGGAACTTATACAGGGTGTTTGGTAATATACTGACGATATTCAAGTTACGGTTTCTTGAATAATGAAAATACTTCTCGAAAAAAAAACTAATAGTCCATCTTAATATAAGATGAAGTTGCTGTCAAATATAAGATTAAACTGGAGTGTTGCTACCCTCATGCCTCATAAAACTTCTAAGTATTTGAATATTTTGCTAAATTCTATAACATTTTTGAGAGATCTTGGCACAAATTTTCTGTAAACAATGGACTTGTACCTAAGTGTTATTTTCTAATTCCTAGTCAGGTTATAAATTCTGTCACATGTTTAATATAAAATTATTGAAACAAGTTTATTCATTATGTAACCATTTATATACCAAAATGAACTTAACAAAACATAGATTCTTATGCCACTAAAGTTTATTCAAAATGACCTCCGTGATTTTGAATACAGGCCTTCAATCTGCGCAGCCAGTCGTCTATCGCAGCACGAACGAGGTCCATGTCAATATCGGCGGCTGCCTTAATCAAGGATGTCTTGAGTGACTCCAAATTGGGATGAGGCTTTGAGCACGCCTTTTCCTCTAAGTGTTGTCATATCTTGTAATCTAACGGATTCAAATCTGGACTGGAGGAGGGCCAGTCTTCGTGCCGGATGAAGTCGATTTCACGCGCCGCCAGCCAGTCTTGTGTGCTCTTCGCTCTATGAGCTGGCGCCGAATCTTGTTGGAATACCCAGTGCCTGTTATTGAACATGGTATGAGAAACAGGTGCCACAAGGTTCATCAGGACTGTATTTTGATACACAACTGCTGTTAAGCCCCAATAAGAAACTCCCAACCATACCATGAGCGAGGATGGAAAATGACCTCGTTGGACACGCGGAATACGGTTGCTCGCTTCTTCACTACTGTGTGCGTACACCTTATCATTTTGTTTGTTGTATCTCTCTTCTACGGTAAAAATTTTTTCATCCGAAAAAAGAATTTCCCGATATTTTTTTCCCGCGTACCGCTTCAACAAAGCGCGGCAGCTCTTCAGTCTCAAGTCCATTAGACGAGCATTCAAATGATGTCCTGTTTTTCTTCGATATGCCCGAAGCCCTAAGTCTTCATTTAACACCCTTTTCACTGTGGTTCTGCTTAACCCCATCTGAAGGGCCAACAGTTTCTGCTTACGTTTGGGATTTCTTTGAATTCGCGCCTTCACAGCTTTTATCACTGCTGGATTCCTAACAGACCGAGGGCGACCACTTCTTGACCTGTCATCTACACTAGAGTCTTCATTGTATCGTTTGATGGTGCGATAAACGAATCTTTTGGTTATATTCAAATTTTTCAGTATGTCAAAAATTTGAATTGGCGCGTAACCGCAACGATGCAACGCAATAACTGCAACACGGTCTTCTTTAAGCGTCCACTCCATATTTAAAAATGAGTAAAATTCTAAAAAGTATACATTTTTATTTTCATGAACAATTCGAAATTCGAATTCTATAAACTTTTTTGTGGCCAGCATTCTAAAAGAAAAGTTTTTACTGTGTGACAATACTTATGACCTGACTAAGTATTATATAGTGACTCCTTCGCATTTGGGTCCTCTTAAGTGCCGTTTACCGTTTCCCACTTACGAGTATTATAAGTAAAACCAAGCACCTTATTCTGTTGGAGGTTTTAATGATGTCTTGGATGCTTGCCCCCCTTTAAGTAAGTTTGCATGAGCCTTAAATTGTCTTTGTCTGGTTTTAGGAAACCTCGTATCAAGAGGAAGGTTGTAGGTTCAAGTCCAACTCAAATTTTTTGAGATGTTTTTATAATCATAACTAGGGGGGGGGGGAGGGGGGAGGGGGCTGGTTTATGACGTTGGGATTCGAGTTATGGGGCTCAAATGGTCTTGGGCGGGACACTTGGCTAGACGTGGTGATGACAGACGGAGCAGGGCAGTGACTGAATGATGGCCGAGGAGCAGGTATAGAAGAGTAGAACGTCCCGCAGCGAGATGGGTGGACGACATCGTAAAGGTCGCGGGCCGTCAGTGGGTGAGACTAGCGTAGGATCGTGGTGAATGGCACAAACTTGGGGAGGTCTATACCCAATAATGAGTGAAGTCAGGCTGTGGATGATGATGGTGATGTTTTTATAAATTTGTTTTTATAAAATGTTTTTAGAAAGTTTGATATCCTCCAACATGACTTGCTGGGAACAACATCGAAGCACGGAAGTGCTCAGTTAAAGCCACTAGCAGCGTTCGACCGCGCGGAACGAGCAAGCTACGAGCGCTTCCCTTCTTTATATAAAGTGACTAGCAGACCTCACTACGGCTTCGAACGCGTGGTCATTAAATAAAAACATTACCCTCCTTCTAGGCAGTTGGGTGAAAATTAACCTATGTCTCAATCCCGGTCATAATCTATTTATATAACAAATTTCATCGAATTCTGTTCAACCAATTAAACGTGAAAACTTAATAAACAGACAGAGTGACAAAGAGACAGAGGGACAGAGTTACTTTCAAATTTATAAAATGAGTATGGATTATGGCTAAGGGGGGTAATCCCCCACTAAAAACGTAGGTCGGTCCCCCACTCGATGGAAAAACTACCTGATAAATGTTGCTGGGAGCCATTGGGTGCGGGCCGGTTAAGATCAGTTGCAGTAGATGTCCTATGGGTAACATGATTATAGCTCCTTTACTTGATTTTAAATCTTAATTTATAAATACATTACATCCAAAGAAACAAGCTCACAAATTATACCTGTATATAATATTAGTAACCATAGATTTAAAATCGGACACAATATAATAACATTTGCGAAGAAAGACTCGTAAAATATTCGTACACTTTTAAAGTCTTGGCACTTAAACTTAAGAAACTTTTCAACCCCTATTGTTTCTCCACTACGTCCACACCCCATTTTCAAGTTTAAAATTACGTTGAATTAAAGCTAGAGCACGCTTGTTCAGTCCAACTAAAAGAAGTCTTCGCATTTTTGGCTTGGCCTAGATATTTTGTTTAATTTTTAAATTTCTTAGTAGATTCTTTAAGGTGGAAACATGAAAGAAATAAGTATCCTACGCCGACGAAAATATGGTAAAATGTGATGAAAATGAACGAATCAAAAGAGGGCTATTAGGGTTTTTGCTGAAGTAAAAGTTTGCAATATCTGGCAACTTTCCAGAAGAAAATGTAAAATATTATAAGTATTTTAAGTAATAAAGGATATGAAATTACTCTATTACCTAAATTAAAAATCTTCTTTTGTAAAAACATCTGATAAACTGAATTTTCCCCGAAAACACTCGATTTCTTACATGTTATTCAATAAATAATGTCAAAATGGGAAAATTCGTAAAAAATTGTTTATGTACAAGGGAAACGGTCCAGAAATAGTGGAGGGTTCTGAGTTCTGACTTACAAAAGGTCAAGGAGAGGCAATGATGTAAAATTAATATACACACATCAAAATGTCTAGGGATATTCAACATTTTGTTGATTTTTAGAAAAACTAAAATAATTTATCGAGTGAACTAGGTATGATAAGAATTATTATTTTATGTTGTATATTAATAATAATAAAATAGAACTGTTCGATATTATATTGTCATAAAAAATTTAAAAAATTTGAAATGTCTCAAAATTCACTAGTTTTATTATGTGTTAAAACTATTATTTATGTTGCCATGACTTCATAAAATTATATATTTACATTTTTATAATCGGTGTCCCCCCCCCCCCCCTCCTGGGGTTAATAACTCATCTACACCGGTTATTCATATATAAACACGTATGGGACGTCAAAGTCTCGCTGGGGTATATAGTCCCCTGTTCTTTTTTAAATGGCTAAAAGTTGGTATACTGTTTTTCGTGAATCGGGGTGAAATCCAAACCGAGACTCATAAATAAAGAGAACCATTGTCCATTGGCCATTTTTCGATAACAAATGTTCTTGAGCCCAAACATGTCTCCTTCCGCGATTGCCTCGTAGTAGAGCTGGTACACGAAGCGGCCTACGAGAATGAAGATCAACTTCATGTAACTTCATGACTGTTTGGACGCTTGTTAACAGTTGGTGGCGTGACTGGAGCCTTTGCACTAGCTGCATTACCATGAGATTGGGTTGCCTCCTGGCGGAATTTTGGAGAAAACGATCCTGTCTAGGGGTAGTAACTCGTTTTTTTCCAATGTAGCGATCTGCTACTCCCCAGTAATACGATAACGTGACCACAATCAAGAAATTACGTTTTGTTTGGTGTTTAGGATATCGGCAACCACGCTTTGGATAGCTTCGAACATGCCTAGAACTCTCATCATTTTTTCTCTGCTCAAATGTCGACAATCCATGTCATTATAAAGATCACAAGAATAGTTAAAATTAAAAACGCCACAGGTAACACTCGTTGAAAATTAATAAACAGTAAAGTTTTAGGCAATGTTAACGTTCAAATCAGAGTCCCCATTTAATACTTTTGATCATGGTTTTTTTTGGTAATTTTGAAAATAGAACAAAAAGGGTTTAATTCCACTTATAAAATTTTCTAATAGTTTTTAAGCTAATCATTCCGACCATATTTCCGAATCTTGCAGTAACCTCAAGTGGTTACCCATACGCTTTCGCCGGAATATTCACATCCTTCATTATTTATATAACATCCTGTTTATCCCTTCCTCACCTTTTTACCTTAAAGAACGTTTCCGTTTCCTACATCAATTCAATCCTCGATCCTTGAACTCATCCAACACTCTCCAACTCAGGATACCTGTACACTCTGTGATAACTCTTTTATATGCAGACTGCCCGTTTATGGAACGCGCTGCCGGTGGCTATCAGATGTGCCAAGTCACTCGTATACTCAGGGAACACTATTTGAGTGTTTGACGCTGAATATTTAAGTATTTTATAAATATGTTTCTTAATTACAACCAAAGTACTATCCACACAAACCATTCCATCCCTCCTTTTCAACATCCTTCGTAATCCGTCCATACCTTGTTATCTGAAGGAACGCTTCGAGTTCCTTCATTGCACAAATTCCCGAACACTCCGATCCTCTGAAAACCTCCTTCTCAAAACACCGATGCATAGAACCAGTTTCTATGCAAACTCCTTTTCCGTCCAAGCTGTCCAATTATGGAATGCCTTGCCGGTCTCCATTAGAAAATCCCCCTCACCTTCCGTATTTAAAGCTAGACTCAAAAACTTTTATCTCCATGAAGAGTCGTGATTATTCATCTGATCTATAATATTATTAATATATGTATATATTAATATATGTATGTATGTAAGTACATATTTATTTATGTTATATATGATATTTACTTATTTAAAATTATTTATGTACCTATTATTTATGTATTTAAGGTTAAGTAATTTTTCTTTTTCTATTATTAAGTTTATTCTTTTTACACCTCAGCCAATCTTCCATTATGCAATGATCCTCTCCATCCAAAGGTTGTCTGGAAGAGATCGCTTTGTTAAGCGATAAGACCGCCCATTATGCTTACATTTATTTGTTTTATTTTTATTTTTATATCTGTTGTGTTTAGCTTGTAAGGTATAATAAAGAATTTTTATTCATTCATTCATTCATTCCATTCAAAGGTTGTATGGTAGAGATCGTTCTTTAGCGATAAAACCGCTAATACAATTAGATTAACGTTGTTCTTATGTAATTGTTTTGTTTTATGGTGGGCAATAAAGTATTTTCTATTCTATTATGACTATGACTAGACATGGATTATGACTTAGGCTACTTTTTATTGACAAACAACGCACGCGTACGTAGCCGTGGGAGGAAACTATTAACACGGCAATGATAACTATACAGTATTGTGACTCGCCCCTGCCCTTGAATTATTTACCTACACCCGCGTGGTACGTAAACACACGATAGGGCTGCCCGCCTGCAGTATTTTAATTTCATCTACCTACTTGAATTTATTTATAGTTTTGTGATTGTATATTTTATATATAAAAAAATGAAATTCGTTGTGAATGAAATAGGAAATGTAAAGTAAGTAAAGTAAAGATACATGTGTGTTATTTTAATTAGTAGATTTAATTAAAAATACACCCTTATAAATTTGACACCGAAAAATATTTGCGCCTCGACTGAGACTTACATTATTTTAAAATTTAATAGTACAATACTCCGCAACACAAAACAATCCAAAACAGCACTATATAGTTTGACAACCTCCGTGGTGCAGTGGGCGAATAGCCGGATGAGACGCAGGAGGTAGCGGGTTCGATCCCCGCTGCGAAACAAATGTTTGCATGAATGATCTACAGATATTTGTTCCGGGTCTGGTTGTTTCTCTATATATTATAAGCTTGTATTTACAAAAAAAAAATGTATATAAGTATTCTATCAATTTTCTGGTTCCCATAGTACAAGCTCTGCTTAATTAGGGCTAGATAGCGCTGTGTGAAATGTCCAGCAATATTTATTATTATAGTATATTCGTGCTCTTTGCCATATTAAGTTAGTACCTACTTGTACATATTTCAATAAAATATTCACAAATCGCACGCTTACTGCTTACAAAAAAAAATCACACCGTTCGTCACTGCGGCAACGACATTACCCGTGCTGCGGCGCATTCGCGACTGGTTGGGTACCGAGTGGGTACCGAATACGAGAAGCGTAGGTATGACACACGTTCCGGCCGTTTGTATGAAGACAGAATACTGTATAGATAACATTACCGTGCTATTAATATCGAGGATGATAATACAAATCGTGTACCTATTATGATAGAATCAAGATGTCTTACAGTGATTAAGACGCTTCGAGTAATATCCCTAATGAAGCAAGGTAAGGCAGATTAGTGAAAAGCTGCATTTAACTGAGTGGCGGCACCACAAAGGTAGGTGTAATCAACCGTAGCAACGTCTGGTGGTTAATCAAAGAGTGGTTTAGCTAGTCAGATACAGTACAAGGTGCAGACCATGATTATTATAGTATGTCCATGCGATGTCTGCATAACGCTAAGAATATTGAGATATTTTTTTTTTTATTAGCTCATGCGGCTGTAGTTTCACTGCGGCCACGAGGCCATTGTGATCGCCACTTGTTTTTGTGTGGGGCCCAGGTTATTGGGAGCGTTTAAAGTTCACCACAGCTGTTAAAGATTGTAGAAATTGAGAAATATTGTTTGCAGTACTGACCACTGTCGCTTCTAAAAAGAATAGAGGTCTCTAATCTGTGTTGCTACAAGAGACACACTGTGTTGCCACAACCTTCTTATAATATACTTTCATATCATGTTATTCTAGGTACCTACCTAGATGATTCTTTTTCTTACACTTAGCTAAATAAACACAGATTATGATATAAGTATACTTCACCTATTGATTCCACATTTCCCATTCTGCGCAGTCTTGTTCATACATACATACATACACACACCCACACACACACACCCACACACACACACACCCACACACACACACCCACACACACACTCACCGCTAATATCATAAACATAATTACCTAATATTGTAAGATTTAATTTTTTTATTTTTAATCTATTTTGTTTTATTTTATTAAGTAACTATAACGTAATGCATGCTCATGGTAAATTTATTAATATATTTTTTTCAATTATATTGTTGTTCGAACAATTTTGTAGTTTGTGGTTTTGTAATTAAATTCGTACTCTGAGCTTTAAAACACAAGCTCTCTGTAAGCAATGTTTATTAACAACCAAACTTGTCAACTAGTATTGTATCATAAACATTGTCAGCTCTGTAAATCTTGATGAAATAAATGATTTGATTTGATTTGAAACATCAGACATGCTAAATCCTTACCTATGTTTAACACTAAAGTATACAATATACTTAGCAGCTTATATAAAGTAAACGTTGTCATTTATTTTATTATAATAATAAACACGCGGCTTCGCACGCTTGGTTTGTCAATAAATATTAACGTTTGTGTTAATCCAGGTTATAATCTACGATACCAATTTTAATTGAAATCGGGTCGACCGTTGCGACGTGATTGAGTAATAAACAAACAAATAAACAAACATCCAAACTTTCGCATTTATATTATTAGTGTGATTATTATTATATGTACTTTACAATAAGTAAGTTAAATATAATTTATTTGTTTTTAATTATTATTTAGGTTTATTTTAAGTATTTATATTACCACATCGTAAATTTTACTTTTTTGAAGTGAAAACTTCTTTAGCATCGTTGTGATTTAAAAGTCGATGAAACGAAAAAGAGACAGACACATAAATTCATAAGATTTAACGTGGGAGAAAATGAGATAGGAAGCATTATAAAGTGTTTCTTATGTTCGTGGTTCTCTTTGTGCTTTGCTTCGCACTCCCTCCACTCGTGTTAATAATTATCTAACTTTACATCACTATGATCATCACTAAAACCTACAATTATCATCTTCCCGAAATTTTACATTCGTCAAGTTATCTTGAAACCAATATTTTTGAAGGTTTCACTTCTACCACGTGTGAATTGCACATATGCTTTTTTTTGTCTATGCCGTGTCAAATAACATAAAAATATAGGATCACATAATATTTAAGTAAGTTATACTACATCTATTACTTTGTATTAAATATAATGTCAAAGTTTAGGATAAGCTAAGTACAAGGTCAAACGAAAATACGATTTCCTAAAACATCCAAAAAACTCAAGACAAAGTCACGTTCATCAGTAAGTACCCGTATTTTATGATACTATAAATGAGAACGTTAAATTTTGCTAAATAACGATATTTTTAAGACGCAAAAGTGATGTGTTTCGACCACTAACTCATACAAGCTTATTTGAAACATTTTTGCACAAACACCGCTAATCTTGCTCGCTATAAAATAACTAACACTGAGTGTAATTAATAGGTATTAATTATTATTTTAAAATTCACATTACAAGGGAATGTACTAAGAAAACCAGTGTTTCGTTAGAGGCGTTAAAAGATGACTGAATTGTTCGTAATAAAGCCTTGTGATAGCGCATGGGTTAAAACAATATTATTCCATTTTTCGTTATTAAATGAGGTCAATTTGTAAGTAATGGTGTCCAAGTAAGAGGTGTCCAAGTATTTGACACAAATCATTAGCAATATTTAGGTAGAACTTTAAAAATACATCTTTTCATTCGTGTGGGGAGAACACTCTGGGTTGAACTGATACTAGGACAACCAGATACCTACACATCGGACAGGGAATCCCTAACTCCTTTCATCAGGCAGGATTATTTTACTTTTGACAACTGGCAACAACATATATACTTTTAATTTAAGGTTCTTTTAGGCGCTAGCTGTATGTCGTAATGAAGTGCAAGTTAACATAAACTCGTGTTTATATTTATGGCAAGTTTTTAATGTGCCCGTACCCCAGCAGCTCGCATGCCCGGGTTTGCTAGTGCACCGCGCACTTAGCCTTAAGGGGGCGCAAATCTCAAGACTTACGCCCCTGGCGGCCACCCCTAGCTACGGCACTGATGATAATGTATTATTTTTACCTGTTATTTGTTTTTTGTACTATACATTATAATAACGCTGATTACTCGCACACTCAACATGACATAGCGATCGTCGCTTGACATTCGATGTTTCGGATTTATTCGGCTAAGCTCTTGCAGCCCCGTCCATGCTTGGTAATGGCCCCTACAAGATCGACAACCATAACAAGTGAATGAAAGACCGATGCTATAATCAGGAAGTCATAGGTATATGTCCTAATCTGTGACCTGTCTTTGCGATATTTTTCTATTCATTCATTAAATCCATTCTCCCCCGGGTCAGTTCAGTCAGTTATTCAATTTGATTGAATGAAATAATTCTATTAGCGAGCGCCCATTGTTTGTTAATCACAGAAAATTGTGTTAATAATTGTTGTTAAAAGTATATGTCGAGTAATTTCCTCACATCTCTTCAGTTATTTAAAGGGTTTGATAGTGTTGTGTACCTAAATGCGACAACCAACGACAGAACGATAATTATTTCAAATTTGTTATGCGAAAAGAAATCCCACACGATGAGAGGTAAAAACATACATTATCAATCCGACACTAAACAGTATCCACGGCGCAGCACGAATTAATATATTATTGTAATTTTCAGTGAAAATCAAATCCCGTCGATCAGTGCAGTGGTGAGACTCCACATACCATACATATAAGATGTAGGTACTTATGCGACTAATTTCGTGTTTGCATTATAAATTAAAATTATGGTATGAATAAAATTGTTTGCTAACTTGGCTTGTTACGTTCTTTATTTGATTAAGTAAAATAAACTATATTAATAAGTAGGTAACTAGGTTTGTATATAGTATAACTATACCTATCTATATATAACCTCGGACCACAAAAGAGTGAATGGACTGAATGAACATGAGATCTAAAAAAACACTAGTCGAAATCTAATGTGGCATTGACCCATTCGGTCCTTTACGCTCCAACTCCAATATACGTCACATGACCGTCTGTGCGTAGTACATCTAAGTGGTCTGTGGCCCCGTCCCATTTTGCCTACGGGGATGATGGATACGTGCAGAAAATTCAGAAATCAACTTAGGATGTGTTCAAAAACAAACTGAGGATGGGTTCCAATTCAAATGAATAATCGATAGTACGACGTGCTCTGGATGCTAGCTAAGCACTTTGTAAACAAGTTTTTTTTTCAAACATGAATTTGGCGACCCCTGAAATTGCCGCCAGGGGCATGTGCCCTAGTTTGCATCTCCCCCTAGATCCGGGCCTGGATATATACCTACGCTGTTAGGGCAGAATGGTCCTCCAGTGGAGACTACGCACTGGAAAGCTCAACTTAGGACGGTCCTCAACTAGATGAATAGACGACATAATAAAGGTTGTTTTGTGTTTAGGCTGAACAAAACCGGGCGCTCTGCCCGGGTCGTGGGGGGCCTGTGTTCAGCAGTGGACTTTGGCTGATATGATGATGTTAAATCATAGAAATTGGCCTTCAGGTTTCTTTTTATGGCAAATCAATTTTGTATTCAGTATTTTACTGTGCTTATACAAAGTGGAATAACATTTAAATGTCAGATCTTATTGACCAGTCAAGAGTCCAGCACTTATTAAATAGATACCCTGTAGATAAGGGTTTAGTAATATTATAGATAACTAGGCAGATCTAGAATTGGTTAGTGGTTTCCTTATTGTAGAAAATTATTTATTTAGAAAGAAAAAAATACATTTATTTGAACCCACATAACATCACACAGAATAACAACAAAGGAAAAGACATAAAAACACAATAAAAACAAGTTTCACATAGACAGAAAATGATGGTGATGCGTGGGGACAAAATGGTCCCTGTCTCAGCATAAGCTGTTTCGTACCACGGTGGATACGATGCAGCGCTGGTTTTCTGACAGGGCCTAGGTGACGACACGATCATTTGAAAAGATAATACTAATTTACACACAATCACAATTTACATGTCTTGTCGTTAAAAAAGTCGTCTAGTGTGTAGTACTCGTAACTCTTTTCCATCAGTATATGTTTTAATCTATTTTTAATTCTATTTTTATTCCTTTTAGACAAGATAGTTGGCACAATGTACAGTAAAAATTCCAACTATCTTGTCACTCCCTGGAGGACGCATGTTAATTTTTAGGCGTGTCAAAATTTAAAGGCCCACTCTAATCAACATTAATTAAAGGTATTTCTTTAGGGAATAACACTATGACACTACTGTTCTGCTTCTCCGAAAATATGGCTCTAGTTTCTACAATGAACTTTGGTTAAAATGTTCATTGTTCAAACTAGAGCCATATTTTCATAGATTTTTTTTTATGTAGCAATTTTTTGGAATAACTTTGGCGAATATGAATTATGGTCAAATTTTGACCACTTTTCACTGGCAACTAGTGTCTATTAAAATACAAAAAAAAGATAACTCCCAGGCGGAAATGTCCTTAAGGTACTACGTTCTTGATGCGCACAGCTAAGGTGTGGAATACTTTGCCGTCATCTGTTTTTCCTAAAGAATACAATCCGGGCCTCTTTAAGGTAAGAGTGAATAGGTTTCTTCTAGATCTTAGACCATATCATCGCTTACCATCAGGTGAGATTGTGGTCAAATGAAGATCTATAACGTAAAAAAAAAAGATACTGGCTGCATTACCCTGCTCAATTGCAATGTGTATGCGTTGGACCTGATAAGTGCCAGCCCACGGATCACACGTTGCTTGTCAAAAATGGAGCACTTAGACTTAAAGACTCCGAAATTATAATGGTCCTGACTCTAATATCAGTCAATACAATTTTTGTTATATACACTACTTACCGGCTAAGCCCTAAACCCACGTAGATACCTAGTCCATGATTAAGTATAAAATCCAGAACTAAATCAATTTCTAAATAAAGAAACCTCAAAGCCAATATTCCAATAAAATAGCTTAATCCTCTACTTTAAGTTTTCGCAATCCCTTGGCTATCAAGTTAAGCTAGATAGGGTCATAAAATTCAAGAATATAGAATCGCAACTCCTCGATCGTCGAACAATCAAATAGTCCAATATGTAGTACTCTTTTTCAAACTTTTGCGATCAGTATACATAATTAGTAATGAGGTTAGTAGTATCCATGCAAAAGGCGGCGTGACGAAAAGTCACATGACATAGACATGATATAAATCATAGGAAAAAAGCCTCGTGCTGTTTACTGAAATAGAGGTTATGTCTTACAAATAAGTGTAAATCGGTTAACACTTGACACTGTGTTTAGGATAACGGTGTAAACCTTGCTCTCAATCATCATCATATCAGCCCTAGGACGTCCAATGCTGAACATTTCTCTCCTCCATACATTTCCAGAGCGACCAATATTGTGCGGCCTGCACCCAACAGCTTCCAGCAACCTTTATCAGGCCATCTTTCAATCTATTGGGTGGCCATCCTACACTGCGCTTTCTAGTGCGTGGGTCTCCTCTCAAGAACCTTGCCCAATGTACTTTCTCAAATATTTTTACAAATTAACCGGTCATTACGCTTTTGCTGGGTGTTCTTTACTCGAAACTTGCTTGCGAGACGTATCAGGTATTCTCCCAGCATTCACATAAGTTATTTTTTCAGTTTCACTTCTATGAAGTATTTCCTATTATACAATATGATAGGGTTATATCCTATGATTGAAACGGTGAACGACATTTGAGCGTTTAAATTTAGCAGTCCGGTGGAAAATTCAATGAGATCCCTATCCGATATAGGGTGTGAGTAAATCTTACAAAATTCACTCATACTTTGCAACATTTTAATAAAATGGATTATTTTGCAACCTTAAACATTTTAGACCTTATGTAAATGCTGCAAATTTTTATTTCCAAATCACAGTAATATTATAAATGTGAAAGTTTGGATATTTGTTTATTTGCTACTCAATCACGTCGTAATGGCTTAACCGATTTCGATGAAATTTGGTGTATTAATAAATTATAATCTGGATTCAAATATGGGTTACTTTTTGTGGACAAGCAACGTGTTAAGGTGTAGTCGAACTAGGAGAATGAACCCTTATAGTTTTGCCATGTCTTCCTATCTGTATGTCAATCTAACCAGTTACGGCCGTTTAATTCTTAGACTATTAGTGTTGCACCACTGAAATTGACGCCTACTAAGTGAGGCAATTAAAACTAAAAAAAAACTACGAGCCTTACAGTAGTCGCATATGATGTGTAACATCTGACCACCGCGCGCGCTCATTGGTCAAATCAAATATCGCGCACTTCCCCGGTTTCCTGTTACACATTTCCGTTTCTTTTGCCAAAATCACTCCCACAAACCGATAGGAAAGATGCCACACATCAAAAACTAGTTTTTAGGGTACCTCCTATATTTAGGATATACCTATCATTAAATAGGTCTTCCAAAAACACTACAAGGTTTAATCGCATGCTGAATAGGCTGAACTAGTCCAAATATAGTATACATTTTCAAATCAACCGATCTTATGCGACCTGCATCCAACCAGCAACCTTTATAAGGTCGTCTTTCTACCTACGGGTGTCCTACGCTTTCCATTATCTTACGGTGTACAATAAAGTGTTATGTATCTTTATAAATAGGAAGCAAGATGAAGTTTCTAACTCAATATAGGTATAGGTCAGGCATTGTAGTGCAACTTGAGATAGACAGACACTGCACTCTGATTTTCTTTGTGTAAAACTGAGCCAGTGTTAGATAACCGTTTGGTCTTAGAGAAAAGTTCTGCTCTTTGTTTAATTTAGATCCGAACGAAATATTTATAATGTGCTCTCAACCTAGTTTCTCTGCTGGGAAATAAATCTTTTTATTAAATTGAAGAATTTTTATGTATGAATTGAATTAATTTTATGTGTTTGAAATTTGCACGCTGTTAATCGGTGAAGTATGTGAAACCTACTTATATAACTGTATCAACTTATACACCATACTTCTGGCAAATAAATATCATTTCATTTCAATTAAAAAAAAAAACAAAACTTTAAAGTCAAGTAGGAAAACAATGGAGTAGTTCAGCTGTTTTTAATATTATATACCTAGTTGCACCGCCGTCATGTGATCAATTATTATCCTGCCCACACAAAGGTTGTCTAGAAGATCTCTTTTAGCGATAAGACCACCCTTTGTACTAAATCTATTTGTAAAAATTATGTTCTGTATTTTACTTTGGTGTACAATAAAGAGTTATCTTATCTTACCTTATCTTCAGCAATTTTCTAGTTTTATCTATAACTAGCTGACCCACCGAACTTCGTACAGCCTTGACATACATATGACGTTAGAATTGTCAATCGGCCATCATTAGCCACATCTTTGTATGAGAAAATGAATATTCGTCATATTTTTTTTTGCGTTAATGTTTCAAATATTTTAATAGTTATTCTGCTATTCGGAATGGAGATAAATCCAACAAATCGGAAACGCCGTTCTTGAGTTATAAATGGTGTAACTAACTCGAAATGTCCTTAAAATGTTTTAATTTATTTATTTTGTGTTGTTTGCAAGATATTTAAATTTGTTTTAGCAGCCATAGTCAACAGCTAGTATTAAATAAAACTGTTTGTAAAAAATCTACTGTTGGTGCATAAAACTCGATTTAGTTTGCTTTGTAGGAAACGGGATCAATTCATCGTATTACTGTGACGGTTTTTCATAAAGAAACTGTCAGTTACGCGTAGGTTTTCCCACTAGCTGGGATCAGTTAGTTCAATCTGAACACCAGTCACCCATATAATTTAGCCTTATGTTATTGGATTTGTTATATCGATATCGGAAGTAAAGTAAGACTTTTGAAAAGTCAACAATTAGAATATTTTTGTGAGTAACATTTTATTTTATGATTCAATTTCTTTGAGTTCTAGGGTAAAAGAAGCATTTCTTGATTCTTTTATACAAAACCTCAGGAGTTGTGCTTTCAATGAGGTTTAGTGCAAAGCAAGATTTCTAGATTATTTTTTACAATCCTCGGAAGTTGTGCTTTCAATGAGGTCTAAGGCAAAGCAGATTTCTTGATTATTTTATACAAAACCTCAGGAGTTGTGCTTTCAATGAGGTTTAGTGCAAAGCAAGATTTCTAGATTATTTTTTACAAACCTCGGAAGTTGTGCTTTCAATGAGGTCTAAGGCAAAGCAGATTTCTTGATTATTTTATACAAAACCTCAGAATTTGTAGGACTCTGACGCAGACACGAGATTTTATGAGACTTTTGAGACAACTTTTAGAACGCCAAATTGAAGATGTGTACGAGTTTCCGGCTTATTACATCTCATTCCGAGGTTGGCCCTTTTTTTTTGCTTATTTGACTGGGCTATAAAACCTTCTCCATGAAAAAATACTTATGTGCCAACTTTCATGGTGTACCTACTGTTAAACGGTGCCAGAGTGTTTGTTTGTCCGAGGATAACTTTCGAAGCGATAATCCGATCATCGTGAAATTTGGTATATAGGTAGGTAGTGATGGCACAATTTGGTGTGACTAAATTAATTAAAAATGTGGGGGGGGTTGTTAAGATATTAGGGTTCAAGAGGGATAAAATAAAATGAGACTATCCGGTCACGTCTAATAAAAGGTATTTATAAGTACATTTCGACCCCGTTTTTATTTTTAATTTAAACTTTGTAGTTTTTAAGCTATTAGCCATAATAAAAACTGAAGTTTGACAAAATTTACAGGGTACACCAGTGACCCATAGTGCTGAAATTTGGTATGCGTGTAGCTTAAGTATCACAAATATAGGCAAAAGTCTGAAATCTAAAATAACTGCAATTTCTACCCCAATAAAACTTAACCATTTAACATGAACTAACGTTACCTGTAATTTGAATGAAGCTGTGGATCAAGTGTGTTGGTGTACATTTCGTGGCACTATTTGATTAGACAAGGATTAAGGCCGGCTTGCACAACGATCCCTAAACGTATTTAGTGACTAAACATGTTTAAATTATACGTATTTGTATGATCTGACAAATCCATAAATCATATCATATTTAGCCACTAAATACGTTTAGGCATAGTTGCGCAAGTTGCCGTAAGATTTTTTTTGTGTTTTGGAGACTCACAAGATTTCAGTTCGGGGCGAACCACTAGTATATCTCAGATAAACTAACGTTTTATATAAATAGATAACTTCAAAGGTGTACAGTTTCTAGTCCCTATCTTCAGGTATTCGTTTCACAAAAGATGAAGACAAGGAGTAACAGAAACAGTGCTTTGCATATTTATCCGTTGATTATTCCTTTGACCAATTAGCTTTGTAGAATCTCGATATTATAAACCAACTAATTGTGTTTTACAGGTTGGTTAAGCATTTACGTTAGTTGTATTACAGTTGCCCTGCTTGCCCTAACAACCCTAAACGTGATAAACAAAATTGTAAAACCTTTTCTGAGTTGTAATTTCATTTTTCAGTCGAAGATCTCAAGTGTGTAGTGGCGTAAGTATGGAGGTCTTAGCAGAGCTTACGTATTGGAGCCATTTAGGGTTTAAATCCTGGGACCAAGGGGTACAACGGTACTCCTTCGTATTTGAAAATTATTAAGGATATCAGAGAGACGCCGTCGTTTGATCTGACGCTTATCTCTCTCTTATCGCTTAACGGTCAACGCATAAATATTGCAATTGAGTGGGACGCAGCCACCACAGACAACTGTTGACTTATCTATAGAGCGTTTGCAATGGTCTCTAGATGATTCAACTGTTTCTATTGTATGTTTAAAAGAAAAACGTAAATGATCGAGTGAAGGGAGATCTCCAAATCAACTTGGGCAAATCGGCGTTGTATGTATGTATGTACATATGTATGTTTGTTGTAGTTTTTGAGCCATAATAAGAACAAAACTTTGACAAAATTCACAGGGTACACCAGTGACCCCACAATGCTGAAAATTGGTACTCGTGTAGCTTTAGTGACACAAATATAGGCAAAAGTCTGAAATCCAGAATAACTGCAATTTGTATCCCAAAAAATAATAACCAATTAACAAGAACCTCCGTTACCTGTAATTTTAACGAAACTGTAGGTCAAGTAGGTTGGTTATGTATTTTGTGGCACTAATTTATTAGTTAAAGATTAAGGCCGGCATGCACATAGATCACTAAACGTATTTAGCGACTAAACATGTTTAAATTTGATGTATTTGTATGATTTGACAACTCCTTAAATCATATTTAGCCACTAAATACGTTTAGGCATCGTTGTGCAAATCGCCGTAAGAATAATACTTATTTTGTGAGATTCGCGAGATCTCAGTTCGGGGCGAACCACTTCTTATTATACATACGGGATGTATCACGTACCGTTATATCGGTGTTTCGACCGACAATGTCGCACTCACCCTAATGAAGGTTCACGAATTTAACCGAAACATTGTCGGTCGAAACACCGATAAAACGGTACGTGATAAATCGCGTATTATAAATAATGATGATTGAAATAAATACGAAAGTTTTCTAAGTAAAAATGAAAATAATTGTACCATATTCTTTCTGTTTATAAATGCATTAGTTTATTGGATCTTAACCTCTTTACCCATATTTATCTCAATTTATTAGATATTAGTTGCACTTTATAGTATTTTACAAAATCCCTGGGCTAATTGCAGTAAAAGCACCTAACTCTGTACTAGGGATGCTACGGAGGTTGTTTTAACGAAACCGAAGACGGAATCGGAGTTTTTAAATATGGTTTGTCGAAATTGGAGTCCAAGGTGGTGGTGGTTCAATGAAGTAGTTCCAAATAAGACTTTATTTTGGCTTCATTGTCCAAATCAAGTCCAATTGTACCAATTGCGTAACAAACGACAAGTGAAAGATTAATTGACGACAGAAAGCGCGTAAGGAAAGGGGTTCCCCGCGCGTTATGTATAAACATTCGTACATGCTGACCGCCGCCGCTGCTATTACCTATGCTCTTACCTCCAATTTAAATCTCTTATTTAAAACTCGGACTATATGGCATCCGGGCTTGTTAGGGACCGTTTTTTAACAGCCCCTTACCAATCCACCGCACAACCAAACGTTTGAATTTTTCCTGCATCCACTACACACGATCCGAGGTCATCCGACTCCGATTTTTACCTGGAAGCAACTGTGACATGCTCCGGATTTGCAGGATCGGGGAGACCCGGATGCCATATAGTCCGAGCCTTAAAGTGTCGGAGCTGAAGTCGGAACCGAAGGTGGAATATCAATCGGAAGTTCGACTTATCGGAGTCGGAGCCGAAGCTTCGTGACATCCCTGCTCTGTACATAATGAGGTTTAAAGTCTGGTTTTAACTTTCCTAGCTAAAACTTCGAACAGCTTTCGTAGTACTAAGCTACATCATCATCATCATCATCACATAAACCTCAGGACGTCCAATGCGTTCAGCATTGGACGTCCTGAGGTTTGGTCCTGAGGCCTGGTGTTAGGCCTCTACCATAGATTTCCCTCCCAGCAACCTTTATCAGGTTGTTTTTCCATCTAGTGGGAGGTCGTTCTCAGCTGCGCTTTCCAGTACGTGGTCTCCACTCGAACTAAGCACTAAGCTACGTTACTGTATAAATCTGCAAATACTAAGTTGATGCTCCATTTATATGCTTGGGTCCTTCGAGTAAAACGCTTAAAAATGGTACGCTTTGTAGTAGTGAGGGTTTAGTCCGAAAATGTATAGGATTGACACATGCTATGGAAATATCACGTGATCTATCGACACCAAACCTATGTAGCAAACGAATCGATTCGAAGCGAATGTAACTTGGCTCTCTGGTAGGAGGATAGAACGGGGCCTATCGTTTATCTTGAAACCACCCGGAGACAAGTAGAACGCTTATCAACAGCCCAAAATTAATCCCAAGAATTGTCAAACGCAAGAGTTGTTAAATGAATTAATCACTGAGTGATTTTTAAGATAGAGAATAGGGGGCAGGTACAGTCAGTGAAACAAGCTGATTAAAAATTTGAAGAATAATAAATTGCAGGCACTTCTATGTATCTACGAAAATCATACTCCTTCCGATCGATCCTATCTCCATCGAATCCAGTGGCATCCCACCGTTTTTAAGATATCCAGGTAATGACAAAAAAGGGGTTTTTGGGGACCATTTTTCCAATATGACGTCACGAGCGGTGGTCACTCAAGGTCGAAAACTCAGAATTAACCGTAGGGACACAATAGAACACTTGGTTACGTCAGGGGTTTTACCTAAACACTGATTAAGTAGTGGTGCGCCCTGAACTGAGATCTCGCGAGTCTCCAATAAAAACAAAAAAATATTATTCGTAATCTTCGACTATCAAAATAGTAAACGAAATAAATAACCACTTAACTTGACCTAAATCATTCAAATTACAGGTAACGGGAGTTCATGTATCTGGTTGTACTTTTTTGGGGTAGAAATTGCAGTTATTTTGGATTTCAGACTTTTGCCTATATTTGTGATACTTAAGCTACACAAGGTTTAAACTAAAAATAAAAACGGCGTCGACATGTACTCATAAAGACCCCCCCCCCCCCACCCCACATTTTTAGCTGATTTAGTCACACCAAAATTGTGCCATCACTACCTACCTATATACTAAATTTCACGATGATCGGATAAACGTTTCGAATGTTATTCTCGGACAAACAAACATACATACATACTTACATACATACATGCAACACCGATTTGCCCAAGTTGATTTGAAGATCTCGCTTCGCTCGATCAAAAAGTAGGTACTTAAGATTATAACTGCTGTAGATGGGCATTGTCAAACACCTTATCATAATTTAGATACTAATTTGCTATGTAGGTCTGTCAGCCAATATGTAACAATTAACACTGAATTGAATTAGTCAATACCTATTGAGGAAAGTCAAGAAATAGGAACTTTAGATGAATAAATTAAATGTCAGATCGTAACTGCTGTGCAATACAATGGCATTATCAAAGAAGTATTGGTAAAATGTCTACGGTCTAAATTACAATGTCATTAAATTATATTGCTTTAAAAGAGATGTCAAAACAAATTATGAGTAACAGAAAATGTATTTTATAATGTCAAATCGTAGCTGCTGTAAAAGGGCATTGTCATCTTACCTAATAAAATAAAATAAATAAATATTGCTGGACATTTCACACAGCGCTATCTAGCCCCAAACTAAGCAGAGCTTGTACTATGGGAACCAGATAACTGATAGAATACTTATATACTTTTTTTTGTAAATACATATTTATAATATATAGAAAAACAACCAGACCCGGAACAGATATTTATAGATCATGTAAACATTTGTTCCGCGGCGGGAATCGAACCCACTGCGTCTCAGCCGGCTGTTCGCGCCACTGCGCCACGGAGGTCTTCTAGAGATGTTATAAGATAATCAGAAAAAAATATTAATCAGACACCCAACTGTACAAATCTAGCAAGTAAGAACTCTCCTTGACCTTTTGGTAAGCCATAACCTACCTATTGCCTGAACTGTAACAATACACTTCTTACAAAAATAAAGAGGGTTCAAAATCTTACATCAGCACATTTCGAGTAATTTTATTTTTTGAAATACCACGCCCTCAGTTTTGTATATTCATGCTTGTTTATTAATAAACCCCGAAAATAAAGACTAGTTTATCTATTAGTCAATTTATTTTAGATCAAAACAAAACAGATATTATAATCTACAGTCAGCATCGTATGTTATTATTTAGGTACAAATTCGATGGCTAAATGTCCCTTAAATAATATTAATACATCTCCACCATAACCCTCAAATGGGTAACATAATCCAATAAGCGAACAAATGTATTTGCATTTCAACTTTGGATTAAAGACAGGGTTCTGAATCTATAGGATTATTACGATATTTTGTAGCCCTGCGTAAATTATCAAGTAACCCATCCCAAACTAAATAAAATTAACTAAAGGCGCGTGGTTGGTTACGTAATCTGTACACCACAACGGGTCTATAACCATCGACTAACATATTGTTACGAGCTGAGGGTTCGGGATAAAATAATGATAATCAGTCTAACCAAAATAACACTTTTATTCAACACTAAAACGATGAATACACGAACTTAGTCACACGTAATCACAACACACTAATTCACACCACTGGTGCACAATAAACCACTAAAAGTCACCGAAATGTTCGCACGTATAGCCAAATCCGAACTGACTCTTCCGGCCATCTCTCCGGCCTATTTATATCGCGCACAGTTCACAACACTCGAACGCTCTGGATCGTTCCAGGAAAGGGTCGGTGTTTCAACAGAACAACCATTCCTTATTCTGTGCAACTGCAGGTAAAAACGTAGCATGTAGGTATATTCCATACCAAGTATTACGTATTCTGTGACACAGCAGGTAAGCCGAGAGCCATCGAGAAATTTCGACTATTACTTATTGTGTAACAGCCTCGGCGTAACAATATATTCACGAGGATTCCTCGTATCAAAAGGAAAGTTGCGGGTTCAAGTCCCATCTAGGCTTTACATTTTTGAGATGGTTTTAAATCTTGGAAATTTCTGTATGTGTTCGGATAACACTATAAAAATATAAATACTATTTGAAATAAGGAACGTGACATCTCTTGTCAATATACTAAACTGCAACGTTTTGCATTGAGCAGGTCAAAAAACTATAAGTATTTTTCTGTAGATGGCGCTAACGGCGCTTTAGTCGTAATCTGAATCATCTCACTAATTTCGACCCTAACTTGACATGGCCTGGTAGCACAATTGGATAGTGCGTCCTAGTATCAAGAGGAAGGTTGCAGAGTACAAGTCCCGTCTAGGCTTGAAATTTTTGAGATGGTTTTACAAATCTTGGAATTTTCCGTATGTGTTCGGATAACACTATAAATATAAAAATACTATCGACTAACATGTTTCTTTTTAAGGCTACTTTTACCCCAATTCTCGTCATTTTATACATTAGATTCAACTTGAATTTGTTTAGATTTAATTACGTGACTGGCCTGGATATCTTGGTAATGTTTAGAAGAACCACAATTGCCAATTTCCCCAAAATTCTATAGAAACCTCCAAAAGGTATCAGAAATCTCTAAGACGCACTCACCTGTGCTAAATCTTTGGAAATCCATTCATTTTGTTACCACAAAGTTCATTAATAACATTTTCAAGTAAACGCTATATCACCTTTATTAATTGAAATTTCAAAGTGTCCAGATGAATAGGAAGCTGAGTGTTGTTTTGAGAAGTAATCTTGTTTAATAATAAATTGAATTTAAATATATCAACCCATAGACAACTGAATCTTCAAAAATACTTTTATGGAATGTTGATTGATGATTGACACCTCAATATTAGCTTCAGAGCATTTGACAGAAGTTTCAACGATAATAAATCTTTTTTAAATTGATTTAAAATAAGTTGTTAGATTTTCCGTTAGGCTATGACATGGTATACTTCAAAAGATATGTAAAGAGGTTTGTACAGGGTACGGACCGCATCTACAATACTCTAGCTAGATGTTTCCAGTGGGGCGTAAGTCTGTTTTCCTACAAAGAACATAAAAATAACAAAAAAAAAATTGACAATATGACTGTAATCTGTCTCTTACAGATTTCATATTAACAACTAAGTGGGTAAACAATGATGGAAAATAGCACTGCGGTATCAGATTGAGATGGCGGAACGACCTGGATTCTTTTGACAAGGATTGGCCCACAACGGCACTAGATCGCTAAAACTAGAAGAGGACGGCCATATTACGTATACAGGGTGACAAATGGGAAGTTGCCTAAAGTAATCATTTATAATTTTGAGATAGGTTCAGGAAAAAAAATAATAAAAACATACATTGAATCACTGAAGTAGTCATTTTTATTTGAAATAGGTTTCAGTTTAATTTAACATTTTCAATAGGCACAATTAAGTTTTAAAAAAAATGACAAAATCTGGCTAGGGAATGACTATTAATGGTAAATATTTTCGAAATGATCCCCATCTGAACTTGCACAATAATCAAGTCCTTTTTGAAAGCTATAAAAACTTTGTTCAATTGTAGATGAAGAAATATTAGAAATTCCTTTTCTAATAGCTTCTCTCAAATCATTTTTGGTCTTGGGTTTATCTTCAGTTAAATGTGTATTTTCAGTACCCCAAAAACGGTAATTTTGTTTATTGACATATCCGTTCAAATAAAAGTGAGCCTCGTCTGAGAAAATTATGTGATTAATATTGATCTCGTTGTTTTCCAATTTATTTGTCATAACTTTACTAAACTCAATTCTTTTTTCTTTACAATCTACGGTGAGCAATTGATGAGTTGTCATTTTGTAAGGATGTAACTTGATGAACTTTTTCATTATTAATCTTAGTGTCTCTCGATTCAGTTTTAAAGCTACTGCAGCTTTTCTTATTGAATCCGTTGGGTTATTCTTGAAATGTTCTTCTACCCCGGCAACCTTCTCTTCTGTGGTAACTGTGTATGAAGGACCATGAAGATCATGACGACGATCGTCAAGAGTATAATAATTGATGAAGTTATCAGTTATTCTAAGAAATAAGTTAAAAAAAAATTAAGACTTCATTAAAGAATACGGTCATACTATAAAGTCAAATATTTTTTTTTTTATTCTTACCTTCTAAGAGTATTTTTACTAGCTACTCTTTTACTTCCAAACTTGGTACGAAAACCTCTATATGCTTCAGTATAGTTTTTACCTCTAGAATAAAAGCACTCAATGAGATACACCTTTTCTTCGTTCGTAAGGTCACTCATTTTAAAGTACACGTACTGCTCTTTATGGCGTCTCAATAGAAACTGACAACGTTCTAGAATATACCTACGTGGGCCCAGCCTTATACTGTAGAATAAAGGAGGAAAGAGATGCATATACTTTAGGCAACTTCCCATTTGTCACCCTGTATATTTAAACTGTTGCATTTTTAGATTAGGCTTTGTTCTAATTCTCATGCCAGTTGTAAGCATGAGTATTAGAATGATAGACCTTTGTCCTTTGTAGGACGACGAAGATGAGACATAATATTCACATAATAGTTACTTCATACAGAATAAGAAACATAACTTTTATACAGGTTCTTAACATCGTACGTTTACACTGAAAACCTAAAAGAGTTCGATTTCCTTTCATTCGCTTTATATTGCACACATTATTAGGCAAGTACCTACTCAATACGAGTATATCGCCTATGCTAAGTTCTGGGAATTGGTTCCTTTGAAATGAAATAACGTTTTGAAATAAAATACCTGCTAAAGGGTATTTAGTATTTACCCTCTTAGGTATTTGTGGTGCGAGGACAATTTCTCTATTGAGTTTATTTTCGAAATAAAATGCTATTCCTGCCTTTTCACCGCTAACATTTTGGAAATAGCTTTAATATTATTTAATTTATTATTATATCGATAAATCATTAGTAAGGATCTTTAGATGATTCAACTGTTTCTTCTGTATTTTATATTCATGTAAATAATTGTATATTATTTATGTTAATAAATGTATTTTGTCTTAATTAAGTACCCATAATAATAATAAATTTTATCACAACTAGATTACAAATATTACAAAAAAGAAAACTGTTTAAACTTATGATGCAATGAACGGACTTATAACTAAAGACTATCACTTCCAGGAACCTACGGATAGATAGGATCTGCTTGAACAAGAAATGAAACATTCGCAGTATATTCATTGTTATTCACTGACTACAATGTATTTAGTTGTCGTTGTTTTTCGTGCGAATATTGAGTGTCGAATTTAACCTTTTACGCATAGCAAGCTTTTTCGTGCGAATGTTGTATAGAACTTTCACAAGCCTGTTTTTCAAAGAGTTCAATTGAAATAGAATTTGCATGCACGATTAGTATGCAAGCGAGGTTTGCTCTCTATTTTTAACCACAGACGCAAAACGAGGGTTATAATATTGACGCCTATGACAGACATGTGTTTCTGTCTGTTGATCGATCCAAACGGATGGATCGATTCGGATGTGGTTTTTTCAAATAGAAAGCTAGTATAACTGAGGCGGTTCTTAGTTTTTTCAGTAATTAGTATACAGCAATAGGTATATGAGAAATATGGAGTACGGTTGGTGAGTAATACGGTCAAGTGCAAGCCACAAACGCACACGGTTGCGTACCTTTTAGTTACTTATTTTTAGGCCGATTGTACCTCTACCTATAACAATCGCATAACCTGGCATAAGCAATATTTGAATAAATAAGCAATATCTGAAAGCCGTCAAAATTTATATTAAGATTCCTCTTGAAATTAGAAGCACGAGTGACTGTAGTTTTAAGAGTTGTGTAGGAAATCATTTGATCAATGAAAGCTACTATAACATAAGCGAAACGTTATCAGATAAGGAAATATTTAAGTTTAAACATGACAGTGTGTTATGACATTATTATGTAAATATTCGACTTTCAAATGACCTAATTTTAATTATTAGGATGATTTTTGTTATTTGTTCAGATTGTTTATTATAAAATTTTCTGGTTATTCATTTGACAATGCTATTGCAGAAAATTTATTGAATATTGGGAACAATATTTTCTGTAGTTTGTTTTGTTTGTAAATTCCCTAAATAGGTTAAGTTCCAAGCTGAAATCTTATGTTGTTAATATCATCAAATATCATGTGTTGTTTATGTTTAATCTTATTAGTTTATATGTGATTTAGTTTTCGGTGTCAAACAAAAGGTAGAACTATTGTAATAGAGTTCATATTAATATCTTGTAAACTTTGATTTGTCTAAGTGCACGTTACCCAGAGCAGGGCAAAATACATGCTTTACGTTATTTAATAGACTAATTACAAAATACGTACGTATTTAAAAAATACGAAATACAACATATTTTTAAGTCCTCTATTTGAAATATAAAATAGAACATGCAGTACTTTTAACTATTTTTATTTAAAATACAATTTTCAGTCAGGTGTTAGGTACTTGACAATTTGACGTACAGTACAGGTGCAGTGTTGCCAACATTAAAGATTGACATATTTAGCGGTCGTCATATTGCTTACGAATAGTTACGAAAATTAGCGAGCGCTATTTTCTGTACCATTAATTAGATCGCTAAATGTATTTATGTTCAGATGTATTTTGAAGCCATAAGTATTTGAAATACTAACTACAAAATACCTCAACGTAAGGTATTTGAAATGCCAATTACAAATTGCATTTTTACGAAGTAATTGAATTACAAATACCAAATACGTATTTGTATTTTAATTACAACTAATTCAAATACTGGCCACCCCTGATGTTACCATGTCTAAAGATTAATAAATTATATGAATATGGCATAGGAATGTATTACCATTATTATGATACTGAATCAAAATCATTGAAAGATAGCTTATTTTTAGAGAACATTTAAATAAATTTTGATTATAGGCACCTAAGCAAGCTGTACTAAAGCCGCTTCTATGATCAGCCATGCGATTATTGTAATTTGTTACAATCAGTTTCAATCAGTTGGTTGTTCTTGACAGAAAATAAATATTTTACTAAGTATTATTGTAGTAGGAGCTATAAATGTACTAACAAATTTTAATCAACCGTATTATCCATATTTACCGATTTCGAATTAAAACTGATTTTAATGAAGATGACGTAACTGGCCCATAGTGGACCATAAACTTGGAAACTCGAGGTTTTCTCCCCTAAGTTATGTTAGTATTGTCATTAAACTTTCTAAACTAATATTGATAGGCAGAAGTTAAAGCCAATAGTGTTCTATTTATTTAAATCAGGAGGACTACTTTGAATCGTTGTCTAAATAACATTTTTAGGGTCTCTTAGTCAGACTAGGCATAGTTTCACCAAATCTCGTCAGCTCGTTTGTCCATTTTACTACCATTTTACTGCTTTAAGTTATTTCAAACAAAACTAAGTTCAGAAAAACATAGTATCACTTAACTCAGGGGTTCCCAAAGTGTGCGCCGCGGCGCCCTTGTGCGCCGTAGAGAGTAAAGAGGGGCACCGTGAGGCGCTCCTGTTTACCATTCTCCGGAAACTAAATGAAGGCATTCGCGGTTTAAAAATGTGTGGAGATCACCAAGCTCACACGTCACGTTGACTAAGTTGCCATTGTATTTTATTTCCTATTTTTCTTAAATAATAAATGTTTTCTTGTATATAAATATAAAAACTTAGATTAATATTGTAGATGTTTTAATTTTTGTGCCTATCTACTTAGTATCATTGTACCCTATTTCAGCTAACTAGGGCGCCGAGACAAAATACTAAACCTGAACCTGTCGCGAACTGAAAAAGTTTGGGAACCCCTGACTTAACTTGTTCGACGACCGCATATTGTCATTATAAGTGATATTTAGTGTAAGATGGTACCATGCTGTTTACATCTCGTTGATGCCGATTTTACCTTCTTATCTTGGGTATTTTTAACATTTTGTAGAAAGGGTTTTCTTTAATATCTGTTCAGGAAAAACATGAATAATTTATGTATTAATTTGATATTAAAGTTTTTTATTAGCTATTTATGAAACAAAGCAGACTCTTTCTGGTCCATCTTTTTTGAAGAAAGGTCTGATTTTGATATTAATCATATTTTGTATTTCTCACAAAATAACTTATATTTTTGGGAGACAAGGAAAATTGTAAAAATTAAACCTTACTGATATCTGAGTTAGGATTCACTAGTAGATCCTTTCTACTGGGGAACCTCTTATATTTTTCATCCAGTCTCAAATTGCGAACCTATCTTTAGAACAGAAGAACAAAGTGTCTTCCCCTTAAGTAGAGATTAAATAAATAAAAATAAATATTGCTGGACATTTCTCACTGCGCTATCTAGCCCCAAACTAAGCAGAGCTTGTACTATGGGAACCAGATAACTGATAGAATACTTTTATGCATTTTTTTTTTTGTAAACACATACTTATATTATATAGAGAAACAACCAGACGCGAAACAAATATCTGTAGATCATGCAAACATTTGTTACGCGGCGGGAATCGAACTCACTACCTCTTGCATCTCAGCCGGCTATGCGGCCACTGCCCCACGGAGGTCGTCAGATTGTAAGAAAAGTGCTAATAGACACATTCTTAATCATAATTCTTTATAAAACCAAGTTAGCATAAAATTGCTCATTAGCCTACTTGGCTAGATTGTAAGAAAACTAGAGTAATTTACGACATAGGTACCAAAAGTAAAAAAAATAAAAAATTGTGAACCCCTTCTTTATAACGTCAAAGCGCAACAACCTTTTTTCAATGCTATCTTGGATCATGTTTAAACTTCTTACCGTAAGTAAACTTCTGAGTAGCATAAATACAGAGTAGGACCAAATTTAACCTATTTAAGTTGAGAACCTTTGTAAAAGAGATTTTGTTCTTAAGATATACATTAATTTTTTAAAAAAATCCAAAGTTGTGGTTTTTTTCAAAATTAATCTTTAGTCCCCTAAGAACAAAACCTTTTAATGACTAAAAAAAAAGTAGCTGCCCTCAATGAGGTAAAATTAATAGAGATCAAGTGGTGAAACAAAAGCATCAATAAAGTGCATTTTCAGTCCAATGTCTTGCAAATTACGTGACATTTAAAACAACTAGGTGAGTTGAAAAGTTTTACAAAGTTAGACCTGTTAGTTACTAGTTAGTTAGGTCTTGGAGAAATATAGACTCGTAGTCGGTTTTTAGGGTTCCAATGGTAAAAAAGCAAACTTTATGGTCCGATTAAAATAAATCTAAAATTAATATAATTATAATGAATAAAACCGATCACATTCGGAATTGTTATATATGCAAAGATTAAGAAAAAATTAACGAAGCCTGTATATTTCATAGTTTCTTAGAAATCTGTTTAAAAGTTTACTTGGTTTCTGAGTTATGCAGATGGTGCCGCTAAAACCCGCTAAAGTAATATAATTATAGTAATAGCAAAACTCTCGATTGATAATTGCATCTCTACTGTTTACTTTGCACATCCCTATTGATGTGGATTTATAATCTATGGTCAAACAACTGTCATGGCACCACGGTCTGAGTTTTGGCCGCTACGAATATAAATCTATATTAATGAGAATAAAGCCTAATTGATAGTTAGTTAATTGATAGTTAACTGTTAATAGTTATGAGGTTGACGATCTTTGTGGCGCAGTGGGCGAATAGCCGGCTCAGACGCAGCAGGTAGTGGGTTCGATTCGCACTGCAGTACAAATGTTTGTATGGTCTACGGATATTTGTTTCTGGTTTGGGTATTTTTCTATATATTATATCTATGTATTTACAAAACAAAAAATGTATATAAGTATTTTATCCGTTATCTGGTTCCCATAGTACAAGCTTTGCTTAGTTTAGGGCTAAATAGTACTGTGTGTAATGTCCAGCATTATTTATTTGTTTTTATTGTCGGTTTTGTTGCGTTCCATACTTACCTATTACCTAATACCGTACCTACGGAACACACGGTGCGTGAGTCTCACTCGTGCATGACCGGTTTTGACTTGGTGCGCCAACTCGTTTACCTACTAAACAAAAGTGTCAAGTTACCGTTTAAATTAAAACTTTATACAACGCCAAAGGGCCAAGATATCGCTTAGTAGAGACTATGACTTTGATTTTCAATATCGTTTAGGTCGAGAAATATTAATTTTCACTACCAAAGTTACATTGAAACTTCTCTGTCCGACGATAACTTTCGAATGGCTAATAGAATTGGATTGTCACGGAGGTTTATGATTGAGTGGGGTTTTAGAGATTGAGAAAGGTGGGGAAAAATTGTGTTTGAAAGTCGCAACAAGCAATTAAAGCTTGTTACAAAAGTTAGGCTTCTAGCTTTTTCAGTTTAGAGCCGAATGTGGAAAAAAGCATTTATGTCTTATTATATGATGTTAAAAGACTCCAGACAATCAGAAATGTATAATATTACAGAGTAGCAGTTTTCAATTTTCGTACATTCTGATTTCCTAAGTATCCATTAAGTGCCTCAGGGTACCCAGAACTAGTATGTCATCCAGAGATGGATCCAACACTTACGAGAACAACAAATTATTCTACGACTTTTGTAAATAGCTAAAAACATATTAAATACGAATTTCTACTCGGACACTATTTACATTAACATTGAAGTCCAAATTAGTCAAGTCATCAAATACCAAAAACACACATCGTCCTCGAACAATGTGGTTATAACATAGAAATTTATTTAAAAAAAAGTGGCACTCCGGGAGTGCCGATAGAAGTGAAAACTTGAACAATTACGAGATACTTATATAACCTATCGGTAACCGTAACGGTAGCAGTGTCGCAAGTTCAATGGTTTTTTCACATCTCAAAAAATGCCCAACGCGCCTAAAGAAGTTTTCACTTCAAAAACTTGCGAAAATTAAATTCACTGTTTGCTGATTAGGGAGAATATGAGTAGGCACTGGACACCTAGATATAAATTCTCTACGTATGGAAAAAACAACTGAACACTCTTATTTACCTACTCTACGTTGCGGTTTCAACTTCAAAATTAAATTTTTCGGCCTTATGGTATTTTAATTTTAGTAGTTTTTATTATTATTATGACGATACAAATAAATAAAACCGGTCATGTGCGAGTCAAACTTGTGCGCCGAGGGTTCCGTACCTACCCATTGTCCTCTAAATTGTATGAGCGCCCATACAACTTAGAGGACTATCTTAATTGGCGTCAACTACGTATGTATAGGGACACCTTTTAATTTTTGAACTTTTTTTATTTTTTGGAATTTTCCTTTATTTATGCTGTAAGACCTTGCATTTTGCCAAATTTCGTGATTCTAGGTCAACGGGGACCTAGAATTCTTAATTTTGGTTAAAAACAGCGCAAGTAAAGGGAAAATTCCGAGAAATAAAATAAGTTGAAAATTATGGTAAATTTTGGTACTAACAAGTTTTCGCGAAAATCTAAATCTTTTTATAGTGTTGACTCAGGACCTTGATTTTTATACACTTATTAGGGGCATACCTCAGTATCTGGTATACATTTGAACTTGCTAGGTCCACCCGTTCCTGAGAAATTCAGTGGTGACACACGGACAGCCAGACAAGAAAGTGATCTTATAAGGGTTCCTTTTTTACCTTTTGAGGTACGGAACCCTAAAAACTGGGTAAATTATTGACAAAAACCGCATTTATAAAATATTTGACTTGTATTTAAACTCTTGCTAAGCAATAAATTGTATTTTTTTTTAATTTAGAGGTAATTTTAGGAGATCTTAGAAAGGCCTGCATCTTAATAGGTTGACCAGTAATTACTCAAAATGGGATATTTACATTCTACGTTTTTTCAATGGAGTATAAGCTTATTCTACTCGCTAAAATACACCATTTCCTACATTTATTTTGACGCAGAAAAGGATAAATTGTCCAAGAATTGCACTAAAATGTATTCAGATCAAAACGGGATATCAATATTCAGTTTTTTCATTTAATGAACAAAAAATGTGGTTCAGGAATAAAAAAAAATAGGGAATATCCCTTTTGAAAAGTCACTCCTCAGTTAAAGATGATTTATACAAAGCCTGGTGGCATGTTTCAACAGAAGCAAGGATTTAAGATGGAGTAGATTTGCCCTGTACTAGTACCATCATCTCAGCATAGTCATAATCCACGTTGAAAGCATGGTTTTGAGCGCACATTTTAATTACAAAACCACATTGGCATACGACCAAGTATGGTTACACAAATATATATAAAATATATACAAGTAAATCTAAATCTAGACTATGTCATGTACCTACTTAAATGCAAACAAACCCATATCTATGCGAAGAATCTGCCCATTATTGGATATTTTGGCAATAACGTTTATTTTCCTCAAAAGCCTTAGCCACACGTACGGAGAAAAGGGTGCTCTTATCCGCACGAATTGATGAACTATAGTATCTTTATCGCAAGAGAGGCTTGATAGACAACACACAAATAAAACCTTTTGTCACCTAATAAAAAAGTTTTGAAATCAAAAAATAAAGATAAGACAAATATTTGTTGCAAAATTATATACTGACATATTTTTGGAAATGCTTACTTCCTTAACACAATGCAAAATAACACGACGGGAGAAGTAAATCGCAAGTAATACTCGATGCATGGTTTATAGTATAAAATAATGTGTATGTAATGAAAAGCTGCGGCGCGACGCATCCGACACGTTTTTCCGCATAGTCTGGCCAAGACTTTAATCTTTCCGCCAATACGAAGACAATTTTATTTCATTATGTTGAAATATTAGTTCTGACTTTATCGAATTTCATGTGGGTATATATTGTATTATCCTTTGAATCTAGTGGAGTTTTTCCCTATTTTTATAACGCTGCCTGTTATCGCAATATTTGAACCGGAAGTTCCGTCTATAAAGTTTTGTATTTTTTTGGGGGTCGAAGTCCATCATTCATATTCATATTATGTTCTTAATTTGGTACCATTGTACAATTTTGCATGTCATTCAAATATCTATAAACTTAGGGTGACTTGCGCAACGATGTGTAATTTCATTTAGTGTCCAAATATGTTCAAGACAGTTGTCAAATCATACAAATACGTCAAATTTTAACATGTTTAGTCGATAAATACGTTTAAAGATTTTTTAGTGACCTCCGTGGCGCAGTGGACAAATAGCCAGCCGAGACGTAGGAGGTAGCTGGTTCGATTCCCACTGCGGAACAAATGTTTACATGATTACAGAGATTTGTTCCGGGTCTTGACTTTTTTTATATATTATAAGTATGTATTTACAAAAAAATTATATAAGTATTCTATCAGTTATCTGATTCCCATACTACGCCATAAGCACAGCTTTCTTAGTTTGGTGCTGTGTGAAATGTCCAGCAATATTTTATTATTTTATTTGAATATTTTATTTAAAGATCATTGTACAAGCCAGGCTTAATATATGAAAATCTAAATAATCATTGTGCCAATCAGCTGACAAGAAATTCATAAAAGATCATGGAGTCTTGATCAAGTCCATTCTTTTCAGCCTGACACAGCGTCTAGTTATTTGCAATTAATAACCTTTTTTCCTTAATATTAGGTTCAAAATCGTGCACGCTGAAGTAACAGGCTGTTTTCTCAGTAAATCCTGGCTTAGGATAGGAAAGAAAGATTAATCAGACACCAACTTCCGTGTAAAAATCCCACAGGACAAGTAATCAACTCTCAAATACGGCGTAACACGATTTTCCTGGATTATGAGTTAACAAGTTACACGTTCGTCCTGAACTTTTGTTTTCTTTTTACTGGCAGGTACAGGAAACGTGACTACAATATGCGTAATGGAGTCATGATAATGTACAGTCAGCCTTGGATTTTAAATAGAACGTGCCAAAACGCTTTAATATCTATCCATTTTTCATCATCATATCCGCCATAAAATACCTACTGCTGAACATAACCTTCGTCATGGATTGTCAGAGCTTCCCATTTTGTGCAATCTAATCCCAAAGACTCCCAGTAACCGTTATTTGGTAGTCTTCCATGTAATGGGTCGCCGTTTTACGCTGACCTTTCACAAACAGCCCCAGACGGGTTCGATTCCATGATCATTTGCATGATCTACAGATATTTGTTCCGGGTCTGGATGTTTCTCTATATATAAGTATGTATTATAACTATATACTTACAAAAAAAAGTATATAAGTATTCTATCAGTTATCTGGTTCCCTTAAACATGTGTGAATTATCCAGCAATATATTTATTATAAATTTATATTTATTATTAATCTATTCTACTACCGCGTGTTAGTCTAACTTTTCTATTTTCAGTTGTTGTATTTTTTGATGTAACAATAAATATTTATCTATCTATCTATCCTCCGTTTTTTTGTTTGAAAGCTAAACATAGCTGAACGATATCGCAATCTGTTGATTGCGATATCGTTCAGCTATGTTTAATGATCAGATGTAAATAGGTGTACCCAATCCCGATGATAACGTATCTTGGGACGCAGTCATGCTGCGGCATCTTGGCCACTTACTGTGTTATCTGAGAAGGTAGTAGGTAGCCGCTCCGTCCTGTTACGTTTTATTGAAGTTGACTGTACTTTCTAAGATAGAGTCCAAGTACAATAAATCTACACCTGTTTGTCGTAAAAAGAAAAGGTAAGTAAGCTATTCTTACGTAAGAGGAAAGTTGTAGTGTAATCATGTAGGTAGTTTCTTGCTGTTCTATTGTTTCTCAAGTTCCGTGATAATAGTAATATTATTGAGTGAAAAGTTATAAGTGTATAAGTAAGATTTATGGGATAAAAGGTAGCCTATGTGGTAATACCAAATTTCATCTAAATCGGTTCAGCCGTTACGACGTGGTTGAGTAACAAACAAATTTATAATATTATAGTGTGATGTGATTTGGTGCCAAAATAGATGTTCTCCTGCGTGGCATACGCCAATTTTTAAATTGATATGTTAAATTTATTTTGGTTTCCTTAGCCATAGAGAAAGGAGGTAACTCCCCTGGAGGTAAACCGCCCCTGCTCCACCGTAAGTGGATAGTCCATGCTATATTTTGACGACAAAGTTTAATTATTCTTCGAAACAAGTGAGTCACAATATGGAAGATAATCTAATTTAACATAACTTGGTTATGTTTTCATGAAATGTATAAACAGACGAAAAAATTACCCATTTCTTAACTTTTCTAATCACATTTAATAACGTCAAAAACTTTCTCTTTTTGGTAGCATAACAGGTTTTTTTATATATGAATAACCAAATGGCCAACCTGATGTTAAGTGGAAACCATTACCTCAAAACAAAACATTGCCTCGTAGATCACGCACTTAAGGAACGTGCCCTACGTACGATGCACTGCCGTGTGTCCATCAACTTGAGGCAAATAGGTGTAAATCGCACCTGCCTGTAATCTCACCAGCACCCATACAGTTCAAACCGAATCGATGCTGCTTGGCTGCAAAAATAGGTATGGTGGTAGTACTTCCGCGGGCAAGCTCTTTTACAAAAAGATCTGCTACTACTAAAATACTGAATAGGTCACACATGAAGTCATAGGAATGATCTTTTCTGTTTGTGATTGAAGCTGACCTCCCATTAGGGCTGGCTGCGGCAGCCAAGCTCCTGACTGGCGCACCAAAAGCGAGACAAATATTCAACGTAAATGTCTGATCAGATGTCAGCGTGTACGGGAATTCAGTTACAGGCTGATGCGAGTGGCAACAAAACAAAAACTCTGCAATTCCTCTGTCCATAGGCTGCTGTGGTTGATGATATATATATGTCAACTTCTTGAGGGATGTAACACGCGCGAAAACTACCACTAAGCTGCAGGCCGGCGCTGTAAACTATATTGTTTGGTACGTACAATGAGGGAGGCGCGCGAGAACCGTAGACGCATTGACAGTTACCTTGGTATGTCACTTCGCTCAGCCAATGAGGGTATATACAGAAAATGAGGTTTTGATGTACCCTCCAAATTGTGTAATCCACTTCCAATCAATTCCAATACGGAACAAGGCGCTTAGGCAATACGACGTACGTGATCCGAAACGAATCAATTGTCACAACTAGTTTCATACATAGTTAATTCAGCTGTCTACTTAAAGCTGGATGTGCAATATTTTGGCTGACACAGCGAGTACGAGGTTGGTATAAAATAATGATTAAAACATTTTGGAATATTTTATTTATCAAATCACAAATATCCAGAAAATACTTATTCTGGAAAATATACGTAAACAATTTGAAGTAAAAAAGACTTTTACCTGTTCTTATTGTTAAACCATTAGCAACCATATTTTCCTTGTAAAAATAACAATCGGTGGCAAGCCTTAGCAAAACCAGGATTTGCTCAGCAAAAGACAAAAATATTAGAGACAAAGGTTTTTTTATTTGCTAATTCTTTTTTGTTTCTATGCGTCGTGTGTATCTTATCATCATCATCACCATATTAGCCAAAGAATGTCCACTGCTTAACATAGGCCTCCCCAAGATTTCCAGAGCAATCGACCTTATGCAGCCTGCACCCAACGCCTCCCAGCAGCTTTTATCAGGTATTTTTCATCTAGTGGAACTTATATTATGTATAAAAATATTTAGAGACAACCTGGTATTTTTTTAATTCAACGTGAGTTAACAACTATTTAAGCACTAGTTAATAACTAGTTAAGCAACTATTTATTGAACCTTTACTTTTATCTATTTATCTAGCAGCCCATATCAACCCAGTGGTAGGTATACGCACGCTATTCCTTTCGAAAACTAAACTTTTTACAAGTTATTTCTTATTATTTTCTGCATTTATTATATATCTCCTGTACCTATAATAAACATTGTAGTACTCAACACTAAAGTAAAACATTTTTTAGAATACTTAATTGCAGCTAAAATAATGAGTCATTAAGAGCTCCATAAACATTACCCTCATTCTGGCAGACGGGTAAACATTACCCTTCTTCTGCGCAGTCGAGTAAAATGAATTAAAACACCTACACAGTTGAATATTCTTTGTCTTAACACCTCCACGTAAAATATACCTAATAACTCAAATCTTTTTTTTTACTTAACACACCTACCTTTGAACATTTTAATAAAGAATTATCCACCCGTACAGAACTTCGGTACGCATACATTTATTACATACGGCACAGTAAATAAAGACGGAACAGCTAGCTCACTTTTTAGAGGTACAAAATGAACGAAGAAAAAACAACTTCTAATTTTTTCGTTAGTAGTGGATTATTCAAGAACAAAAGTTTATTTGAAATTAAGTGTTATATAATAAGTAAATAATTATATAAGTTTAAGTTGAGTCATATTTGTTGTGCACGCTGTGGCATCCAATAATTGGAGGAACATATTATCTTTATGATTGTATTAACTTTACGACGAATGTCAAGTGATTTCTTTATTGGACACCATAAATAAATAAATAAATATAATGAGGGGTGTTTGACGCCTATGTCTGTCTATCTGTAAATAAATAATGCTGGACATTTCACACAGCAGCGCTATCTATCCCCAAACTAAGCAAATCTTGTACTATGGGAACCAGGTAACTGATATAATACTTATATACGTTTTTTTGTAAATACATGCTTAAAATATATAGAGAAACAAATATATATATATATATATCATGCAAACATTTGTTATGCGGCGGGAATTGACCCTCAATCTCCTGCGTTTCAGCCGGCAAATCACTCTCTACGCTACGGAGATCACCGTTGTCTGTGGCATCGTAGTTCCCAAACGGATGGACTAATTCGGATGCGGTTCATTTTAGTAGAAAGCTAGTTTGAATAGAGGTGGTTCAAGGATAACGTCAAAATCCTATTACGTCATCCACGTAATAGGATTTTGCATTACTATTTGTTGATTTCACTCATCTCTCCGCTCCGCTTTGGTAGAAAGCGGCCCTAAGGGTATATTCTGCTTTGTAGATTCCAAGCATCTACTTGAAATTAACACACACGCGTTTCTCACTGTCATAAGAATCATTTAGAAACATCTTACTGCAATATAATTATTAGTTTATGAATTGTTTAATTATGGTTTATTGATACGTAAGTAATTATATTGAAATTTCTTGCATTTATTTAGGTATATATTTCAATATATTTCAGAATTTTAGACGTCTCCTATTATGCATTACCTACAACATTGTTTTTTACATTACACAAATGCAAACTGTAATATAATTTCTTCAAACAGTAGGTATGATCGCCTATATACAGATTCTTTTATTTTGTGCAATAAATAATTTTCGTTCAGACTTTGGGGAATATAGACGCTGGGACTAAATGTCTTTATTTCGATAACTTGTGTTCCTTATATGTAGTGAGGAAGCTGTAAAAGCTATCGTCCTGCATGGCTGTTACGAATTGTAAACAGTTAAAACTCGCGGGGGAACTATTTTAATAATTTTATTTTGTTAACAGATAAATTGTCAACTTGACTTTTTCCTAGAGTATACACGAGAGGAAAATATTGCGAACCTAGCACCTATCTGTTAATTTATACCGTTCCGAGGTGTTCTGGCACACTTAATATTTTAAGTAGTAATAAATAATTAATGCTAGACATTTCATACATTGCTATCTATCCCCGAACTAAGAAAAGCTCGTGCAATAGGAACTAGATAAGTGATAGAATAGGTACCTATATTTTTTTTATACATATTTATATTATAGAAATAGACCAACCCGAAACAAATATCTATACAAATATTAGTTCCACGGCTCGTAATCTGCTAAATTTATTAAAAAAGAGTGGGGGTACGGGTAATTTGTATTGAGGAATTTGCTGTTATATTTTAAAACTAGCCGTTGCCCGCGACATCGTACGCGTTACACTACTAAATCTGTAGGTAGCCTATAAATAAAGCTAAACTCGCTGTTGTAACTTGACAACCCATTTTTATCCCATGGAAACTGATTTATGGTATAAAAGGTAGCTTATGTGGTAATCCAGATTATAATCAACATAAATACCAAATTTCATCGAAATCGCTTCAGCTGTTACGACGTGATTGAGTAACAAACAAACAAACATCCAAACCTTCATATTTATAATATTAGTGTGATTAAACACTTGACATTGAACTTGACACCCCATTTTTATCCCATAGGAACTGATTTATGTGATAAAAGGTAGATTATGTGGTAATTCAGATTATAGTCTATATATATACCAAATATCATCGAAATTGGTTCAGCCGTTACGACGTGATTGAGTAACAAACAAACAAACATCCAAACTTTAACATTTATAATATAGTGTGACTAAACACACTACAGTTACAGACAAAGCCCAGAGTATGAGCAAGCTGAAGTGGCAGTGGGCGGTGCATATAGCTCGAAGAACTGACGGACCGGACGGTAACCACTTAACATCAGGAGGCCCGTCAGCTTGTGTGTCTAAATATATAATATAAAAAATATATATATTCTCGAGTAGCGATCGCGCGCTGGAAAGCTAAACTTCAAACGGCCACCCACTAGATGAAAAGGCGACCTAATAAAAGTTACTGGGAACCGCTGGGTGCAGACCGAACAAGATCCGTTACTCTGGAAATCTATGGGGGGAGTTCTATGTTGAGTAGACATCTTACTGCTGATATGATCGAGATGATGATCTTTACTGTAGTTAAACATAATTGAACTTTTACCAGAGTTAACATAAAACCACTTGAGATTGTACAAAGAAGAAACTTTTTAACTTTATAATTGTTTGTATTAGATTTAGTTTATTTTATCGCTTCATTGAGCGTCTTCTCAAATGAGGGCTTAATTCGATCATATATTTTTTATTTTTATGAAAGACGACCTGTTAATGAAACTGGGAGACTAAGGCCTAATAAACCTTGGCGCGATGATTTGGACGCTTTTTACAGGGACTGGCAGGATTTGGCTCAGGGTCAATATAAGTGGAGAGATGAGGGGGTGGCCTTTGCCCAGCAGTCGGACAGCATAGGCTAGATAATATAAATATACATATATATATACGAGTATTAGTCGACGTCATCGATAAGACCGTGGGTCGTACGTGGTTCAGACTAGCACAGAATCGGGAAGAATGGCTTAAACGAAGAGAGGCCTATGCCCAGCAGTGGGAGAATAATGATGATGATATATCTACTTCAAAGTTTTTTTTTGTGTACATAATGAATTGGTGGAACCATAAAAACTATCGTAATAAAAGAAAAAATATGTTTTTCAGAAATCCCTTAAAACTACTTGATCTTCGGATTGACGATAAAAATATCATCCACAAGCAAACTCTATGGCCGAAGGTATTTTTTCGTTGGCAAGGTCTTTTTTAGGGTTCCGTACCCAAAGGGTAGAATGGGACCCTATTACTAAGAATCCGCTGTATGTCTGGCCGTCTGTCCGTCTGTCACCAGGACCAGGACTGTATCTCATGAACCGTGATAGTTAGACAGTTGAAATTTTCACAGATGATGATATATCTATATGAGATATATATGAGATGATATTTCTGTTGCCGCTATAACTAAAAACAGAATAAAATAAATATTTAAGTTGGGCTCCCACACAACAGAGATGATTTGTTTTGCTGTTTTTATAGATATAAGGTACGGAACCCATCGTGCGCGAGTCCGACTCGCACTTAGCCGGTTTTTATTTTTAATCCAGTGTGCAAACTAAGCTCCGTTGACTTTATTTTTCTTGCGACCCAAGCGTATTTAATTAGGTTCTACAGTCGGCGACGTATCTATCCTATCATCCTTCTCTAGAAGAACCAATTCACCCTTTTATTTTAGACCCGTGAGGGTATAAAATAACCACTTTCGGTGTTTCATATTGTACTTCAGTTCCTAATCTCTATATTTTTGTCCTACCAATAAAAATATTGATACTAAAAAATTTAAAATATTCTGTTTTTTTACTAATGTATCCGTGATTAAGCATATGACTTGTAAGGCCGATACGAGAGTCGCAGAACTGGCAGACAAATTGTGTGCCAGGTGGTGATGATGGAAGTGCAGCGCATAAGTGTTTAGAAGTATATAAATACAGTATTCTTCTGTGATTTCCAAAACGGGAGTGGCAAACTGTTTTAAAGTTAATTTGCTGGCGCCTACTTATTTAAGTAAAGAGTTCTCCAACGTTTTTCATAGTTTAATTTGGAATAAAATTGCAGACTGAAACGAATGCATTTAAAACATAGGATAACTGTTGTATTTACTATGTTCTGGAAAATAAACGTTATCTTATCTTACTGTATATTGTCACCAAAAAACAAATAACTTGTTGATATTATCACTAAAAATTATCTCTTGTAAACCACTTTTGCTTGGACAAAGTAAAATATAATCAGTACAGATAAATGACGCTAGGTACTTCTTCATTGTGATGTGATAAATTGATACATTTTATAGTAAAGGTGTTAATCTTAATTTTAATAGCCCCCTTTTGCGATTATCAAAATTCGTTTAGTGCAGTTTCTTCTTCTTAGTTTAAATTGTTTTTTCATGTTTTCTTTTGCGTAAGATAATAGCACAATAATTGCAATAATTGGTTGTCGAGGCAATTGGGTCGTGAGAACGGAATTTCTAAATTCAGGCATTTTTAACTAAAATCTATATATATAAAACAAAGTCAGGTTAGTTACACAATTTATAACTCAATAACGACTGGACCGATTATGATGATCTTTGATTTGTTGAATTTGTCTCCGCCCCAAATAGCAGAATAACTATTAAAATATCGGAAAAATCACGCAAAATGAAATTATGAAGATAATTCATTTTCTCATATATAGATGCAGCTAATGATGGCCGATTGACAATACTGGGGCGACATTGGCAGCCCGCGTCATTTGCATGTCAAGGGGGTACGCAGTTCGGTGGGTCAGCTTGTATAACAAAAATAAAAATAAATATATTATTGGAATGTTATCGATTGTATTACAGTCTTAAACCTTTCAGTTACTTTAAACTTAAGTTTAAACTATAATTTCATTAGAGTGATTTAACAATGCCTGTAATTAAATTTAATACTTCAATATTCCGCAACAAAGCTGATCCAATATTTAATTCCTAAATCAAGAAACTTTTGGAAAGTGTTTTACTTGAATAACTTATTCTTAGCGTGTCAAGAGTTCTACGTTTTAATTTATACTATGTTGGACGGGTGCTTGGCCACAACTTGCATTATATATTGCATTGGATGCTTGGCATTAGGTGAGGCGGTCACTAGGTCCTCCATCGTGCAGGTATTCGGGCACAAAGGGCACATCAGCAAGTGCTGCATTGACTGCGTGGAATCACCACAATCACACTGCGTTAAGTTAGGGTCCCTGAATCCCTATTTGCACATATTAAGTCTGCAGCGGACTACCTGGGTGCAGAGCCTGTTTAAGGACTTATTAAGTTCTGTCTCTCTCTCTCTCTCTCTCTTATTTAAGTTGTTTTTATTCTACAAAACAACTTAAATAACTAAAGAACCTCAATGTAGGTTAATTAATTATATGGTAATTTAACTAATTTGTGGGTTACTTTCGCAAAGGCAAAGTACCTATCAAGAAACAATAAGTCAATCCACAACGTTTTCAAATTTGCCGTGAAAATATATTTAAACTAAATATTTAATTTTATTTAATAAAGTACGAGTATCGATTTGTTTGGGTTTATGTATGAAAGTAAACAGATGTGTTATTTAATTTACTTTTAAAAACGGAAAGAAAAAATAATATTGGATAATGAAATAATGTTCTTTGTTTTACTAGGATAATTGATTCCTGGGTTCAGAAATATATTTAGGTAAGTGGTTACTTTTTCATGTAACCATTTTAAATAAAAAAATTCTGAAAAATGATGGCACAAAAAGGTATCGATGGCCAAAACCAAATGATACAATCAAAACATAAATCAGTTGATTTAAAATCTATGTAGGAGGCGTATGTTCTGCGGTGGACGTCTGCTGATGATGACAGTATTTTATTAAAAATTTCAAGATTGATAAATAAATAAATATTTCTGGACATTTTACACAGCGCTATCTAGCCCCAAACTAAGCAGAGCTCATACTATGGGAACCAGATAACTGATGGAATACTTTTTTTTTTTGTAAATACGTATTTAATAATGTACCTATAAGTATAGGAAAACATCCAGACACGAAACAAATATCTGAAGATCATGCAAACATTTGTTCCGCGGCGGGAATCGAACCCACTACCTCCAGCATCTCAGCCGGCTATACGTCCATTGCGCCACGGAGGTCGTCGAATTATAAATTGATAAGATTCGTTAATTAATAAATAATACTGGGCATTTTACACAGCGTTATTAGCCCCAAACTAAGCCAAGCATATGTATATAGGAACCAGTTAACTGCTAAAATACTAACATTTTTTTTTATATATACTCCTAGTCCCGAAACCAACATCCGAAAATCATGAAAATTAGCTCACAATTTTTAAAATTGGTGCTCCAATAGCTGATGTGATGATAATGAATTACCTCTATGCAATTAAAAATATTGATCAATTTAGTATTATTTTTAATGACATTGTAGTTAAATACATTGTTCCGGTTATTTTATACCACACACAAAAAAATAGACCTTAAAAAAGACGTTATTTAATACCCAAAAGTTGCCTGATGGAGATAACTCTTTAGCGATAAGACCGCCATGTGTATGGCATACGTTGTTCTAATTGAATTGTTTTGTTTTGTGATGTGCATTAAATAATTCTATCGGTATTCTAGTGTTTAAAGATTCAAAATTGTGCTAATATTCAACAAACTCAGTTAAAATTAACTTAGTTCATCATCTTGAATCTAGATCATATTATCATATAGGTCAGTTAACACCCATGCGACACCTATGTTGTTAGAAAAAGTGGTATTAATAATCTCACAACGTGATGCACCTACACTAAAGGTTTTTATGTCTATTTGATGGGAATAAAACATGAAATGTAGTTATGACGAAAGTATAATAACACACGCTAAGAGACTTTTAAATGAAAGCGTATAATTTAAGTTAGCTTAGTTTTTCGTGCAGTTTCAAAAAACTTTTAATTTGTCGCACTTAAAGAAGTAAAACGAAAGGACGTTTCGAACACCTATAAACGCTTTTCATAGTTAAGTTAAGAGTTATTTTAATTCTAAATGATATTTTTTGGTTTAAAAGTTACTTAACTAATATTTTATTACCGAAAACTTATTGCATTTTAATAAAATATATTGGAAAAAAAAGCTAAAATATTTTTATAATCTGAAAAAAATACCTTAAAAGCCTTTCTACACTTACCTTCTAGTTTCGGGTACTTCACAATCACTTCACTGTGGGCACGAGCTTCGCGCTTTACCGACAGGACTCAAATGGTCTCTGGATTGCGACCACCGCTTTATATACCTTGCGTCGTGAGGCCATAGTAACTACTGTGTGGCAATGGTGCTGGTAGATACGCCCCGAGTACGCCTACGTGTAGGCCGGCTACAGTGGAGCTAATTAGAGAAGGATTGCTGAGCAAATATTGCATCAGGTATCATTCTACTATTCATTTCGGGAACTATTATATCAGAGAATATTAACTTATTTGTACGTAATTGTACTATTCATTTTGGGGTTAATATCGACGCGATAGTCTAATTATTAGAATACTTACGTAACTCTAAAAAAACTTATGAAAAGTATAAAAAGTTCGAATCTACAATTTTTTTTCCCACTAAATTATGTTTATTTTTTTATACTACTGTAGATTGAATAAGCTTATGACTTTCTTTTAAAGTTTGTTTGGTTGGTACAGTATTCTGTGGGTTGTGGTAACCATCGTCTATAACAAAGTATTGCCTCGTAGATTACGCACCTTAGAAACGCCCTTCGAAACACTGCCCTGCATCCATCAACTTGAGGCATACAGTGTTTGCCTATACCTAAAAAAGTGTAAAATTATAATATCTCAAACTTAAAAAATAAAACGGTTTTTTGAAGACGTTTCAGATAGCTTACAAATATTCTAAAATTATTAATTAAGTCAATGATATCATAGTGTATCATACTAAAATTATAAATGCGAAATTGCGTTTGTTTGTTACGCTTTCCCGTCGTAACAGTATCCGATTCCTATAAAATTTGGTATGTAGATAGATTGTGATCCGGATTGAGACGGTTTTTAAACTCCGATACCTGAGTTGGCCACAAACTTAAACAACGAAAAAACAACGAAGAGACTTTATTTAGCTCGGAATCCCCTCTGTAATTAAGGTACAGTAACCTGTACAGAACCTGTGAAGTAGCATTAAAAAAATTAAGAGGACTCCTCTAACACTCCTCATTCTTTACTATTTCATAAGCTGCAATGCACTGCTCTGCGTCCATCAACTTGAGTCATACAAAAAGCCTCATTTGCCTGTAATTTCACCGGCAACGATACCCTTCAAACCGAAACACAGCAATGATGCTTGGTGGCAGAAATAGGCATAGTACTTCCACTTCACAAGGGTGAGGCCCTTTCACAAGGAGCTCTACTACTCTTAAAACTTCAAATTGCTGAAAAAAATAATAAAATACTTATGCAAAATCGCCCAAGTTATCACTGAGATCGCTCGCTCGATTAATTACTTACTTACGTGTGATGCAAAGAGTGGTTAACTTTAACTTAAACTTTAAAACTTTAACTCGCTACCGGGTTTTTCTGAACCATCATAATTTCAAAGACTTAAAGATTATTTTTAGGCAAGCGTACTCCATCTTCGACCACACCATATATTATAAACAAGCTGTTGCCCGCGACTTTATAAGCGTTACACTACTAAATGTGTAGGTAACCTAGAAATAAAGCTAATCTCGATATTGTAACTTGACTTGACACTCCAATTTTATCCCATGGGACCTGATTTATTAGATACAAAGTAGCCTATGTGTTAATCCAGGTTATAATCTATGTACATACCAAATTTCATCGAATTAAGCCGTTACGACGTAATTGAGTAATAAACAAACAAATAAATAAATGAGCAAAAATTTAAACTTTCCCGTGATAGCGATTCGCGTTATTAGTATGATAGTGTGATATGAAAGTTTGGATGTTTATTTGTTTGTTTCTCATTGACGTCATAATCGCTGAACCGCTTTCGATGAAATTTGGTGTGTAGATGACCTGGATTCAAACATAGACTACTTTTTTTTACAAACAACGAGTACGAAGTCGCTGGCGGAAGCTAGTCAAAAATATACTTTCAATATTAAACGTAAATTCTCATTACGTTCGACTAAAAATTGTATACGCCGTCAACTTGCAACATTTCAAAGGTTATGTTAAACAATGCTCACCTACATAGTTGAATTGGTAGGTACATATATTCGAATTTCATTCCGTATGGTAGCAAGTTTATGTCAAATAGGACTTCTGCAAGATACGGTCGATTGATTTCTGTATATTCCACAGCATCTACCCACGGTTGTGCTCGGAGAACGGCCGGGTGAAAAGTACTGTAAAAGGTTATTCCATGTTTTGAACTGATGATACGCGAATTGGTATATATCGACCCCCAGGGGTCAACTAAAATATCTAAGGATGGATTTCTTAGAAATCTTAGTTGAACCCCTGTCATCGAACAAAAAATATTGGGGGTCCATGATATGTAAATGGGGGTCCATGATAACGGATCTCATTTAAGCAGGAAAAATCCATATACATACATACAAAGTACTTATACTTTTTTAAGTTTGTCATACTACAGTTAAAATTAATCTTTCAAAGTGAGTAATAGGTAGTGTACCATCAGCAAAAATTCCGCTCTGCCATCTTAAGGGTGAATTTTCTGTGAAGCGACTAGCAGTTACCCCCGCCTTGCTATCTTTAGTAGTATATATATTTTAGTACGTACCATAGTATGTGTACTATGCCAAGTATCAAAAACACATTGAAGTTGTTGAATTTGCAAAAATGTAATATTAGGTGAGCAGAGGGTCTACAACTGAAAAACATGGCAAGTGGTCTACAAGACATAAAGTTTGGGGACCTCTGTTTTGAACTATACGTACTTGCGTATTTGCGGCTTTTATACTGAAGTTAGCGCAAGATGCTTATAATACTGCGAGGGATTAGATAAGGACTAATCCTAATGTAATTGTTTTATGATTAGTAGAGTTCCTTGTCCATATTTATCACCCGGTGCCGGTGAAATTACAGGCACGTGAGGCTTTACACCTGTATACCTGAAGTTGATGGTCGCAGGGCATTACATCGTAGGGCACATTTCTAACGTGCGTGACCTACGAGGGAATTCTCTGTTATAGGCGATGGTTACCACTTAACATCAGATGGGCTAAAATCTTGTTCCATCTACATTAAAAATAAACAAATAATAGTTCTAAGAAAATTATCGAGTTAATGCTCATTTATTACACAGCTACTTAGTTAATTTTATATAAAACTCACTTATTTTAAATTTTTTTTAACTGTTTTTAATGTTAACCCTAAAAATGTACCTTGAACCCTAAAAATAAAATTATTATTTTCTAACTTATTAGGTGTCACTAAAACATACCAAATTTCAGCTTTTTAGTACGAGGATATATTAATCTAGCTGATCTGCCTGCGGCTTCGTATGCATGGTTTGTCAATAAAAGCATTACCCTCAGTCAGGTAAAAAATAGCCTATGTTACTCAAGAATAATGTAATATTCTAATTGTGAAAAATTTTTTTAAATCGGACCAGTAGTTTTTGAGTTTATTCGTTACAAACATACAAAACTCGCCTCTTTATAGTAACAGTATAAATGTGTATGATAATAATAATTAATTGATTAAAACCCTAAGACAACCAGCATAATAGGTATTTTAGTAATATAATTGTTTTTATTTCTGATTAGACAGAAATCACCCACACAAATGATTTTCCTGGTTTGTCTAACTACAAGTAATTCATCACAGGCTCAGACGATCTCAATCATAGTCCGAGAAAGCACTGTATATAACACTACATTATCCAATACTGTCACAAAACAAGGACAAAACAGTATTTTATATTTGTCTGAACCATGGGGTGCACTTCAAGTCAATAATAATGTTACGCCGAGACTGTTAAACAATGAATGGTAATCGAGGTTTCTCGAGCGCTTTTGTCTGTTATTGTTTGTGGTTTCGCAGAATGGATAGTGGCCATTGTGTCGAGGGACCGACCCTTTCCTGGAGCGATCGAGATCGTTCTCGAACAATCGAAATATGCGCGATATAAATAGGCCGGAGAGATGGCCGGACAGTCAGTCTGGATTCAGCTATACGTGTGAACATTTCGGTGACTTTAAGTGGTGCAACTGTGGTGTGAATTAGTGTGTTGTGATTACGTGTGACCAAGTTCGTGTATTCATCGTTATCGTGTTGAATAAAAGTGTTATTTTGGTTGGATCGATTCCCATTATTTTATCCCGAACCCTCAGCTCGTAACAATTTGGTGTCAGAAGTGGGATAAAATAATGCCGGTTCTGCCAAAGGATAACGTGGATGGTGTCAGGACGAGAGGTCAACGACAACAGGAAATGGATGAAAGGCGGTTTGGAGATTCTCCGGTTCAAGAAGCTCGGCAGAGTCGTCAGCCGATGGAGATGGAATCAGCCGCCGCCGAATCATTTGGAGCACCATCATCATCATCCGTGGGGCAAGCTCCTGTGACAGGCGATCTTGCTGCTATTATGGCCATGCTTTGTCGTCAACAAGAAGAGCAGCGACGTTGGCAGGAAGAACAGCGACGTCAGGAAGAAGAGCAGGCTCGGTTGCAGGAAGAACAGCGACGTCAGGATAAGGAAGAGCAGCGTCGTCAGCAAGAAGAGCAGGCTCGGTTGCAGGCAGAGCAGTCACGTCAGGAAAAAGAAGAGCAGCGTCGTCATCAGGAAGAGCAGCGACGTTGGCAGGAGGAACAGCGTCGTCAACAGGAAGAACAGCGCCGTCAGGACAAAGAAGAGCAGGCTCGGCTGATGAAAGAATTGTTCGGTTCAATTGGAAAGGAATTCCAGGAAGTGAAAGAACAGATAGAACATCATGAGAGCCGTATTTCGGAAACTGAAATTCAGATCGCTGATGTGAAAAAAACTCTGGGTGTCCTGAAGTCTAGAGACAACAATGTGGCTCCTCTAGTTGCTACATCTTCAGCGCGAGGTTTTAAGACGCCACCATTTGACGGAAGTTCTTCGTGGTCAGCATACAAGATCCAGTTTGAGGCCGTTGTCAAGGCCAATGGATGGACGACGGCGCAGGCCATGACGGCTTTAACACTGGGCCTTCGTGACCAAGCACTTACGATTTTAGAGGCTCTTGGGAAGGATGTCACCTACGAACAGCTGCTGGAAGCGCTGGAGTCACGCTATGGTGACGCGCACCTGGAACATGTTTTTCGAGCGCAGTTAAAGGACCGAAGCCAGCGTAACTCGGAGAATTTACAGCAGTGGGCACTCGAGATAGAAAAGCTGGTTCGAAAGGCATACCAAACCTCGTCAGCACCCCTTGACGGTTATTTGATCCAGGCGTTCGTTGACGGAATACGTGATTTGGAAGTGAGAGCTGCTGTAAGGCTTGGACATCACGATACTCTAAAAAATGCCTTGGCCCATGCATTGGAGGTGGAGGCCGTGCGTCAGGACCCCCGAGCTCACCGCATCAGAGAAGTGAAGGACTCTTACACTCACTACAGTCGTCCAAAGTTTAGCCCTAGATGCTTCGGGTGTGGAGAAAAAGGACATCTGAGGCCAAACTGCCCAAAAAGAGAGGAGAGTGCTCAGGTGAGCCCCGTTCATCAGCAGCAGGGAAACGAGTAAGCGCCAGAACTGCGGGGCGAGTGCTGGCTGGTATTGAGAAAGCCCTAAGAATTACGATCTCACAAGTTCATGATGGGAATAGCCTGACTATCAAAGGTCAAATTAATGGAACACCGTGCAAGATGACTTTGGATACTGGTGCTTCCCGTACAGTGATCAGTTCCCAACTGGCTAATCGGTTTCTTGGGAAATTCAACAGTAGCCATGAGCGAATTCAGCTCCTGACGGCAACCGGTCAGCACATATCCGTCCTGGGTGAAAAGCAGGTGGAGGTTATGCTGGGTGAAAGACCTTTCCAGCAAAACGTCATCATTGCCGATATAGTTGATGATTGCATTCTGGGTTTAGATTTCTTACGAGAGCACCATTGTAGAATTGACATAAATCAAGGAGTTTTACAATGTGGAGAAGAGGAATTCTTTATGGAAGGTGGAACCAGGGGTAAGGTGTACAGTCTGAAGAAAATTGTGCTTCCGCCAAGATCAGAAACCATTGTTCCAGTAAGCTTGCCACGAACTTCGGGAAGACAGAAGCGATGTGTACTGGTGGAAAGATCGGACAATGGCTTTCCGTGGATTATGGCCCGGACGCTAGTGAGGACCACAGATACTGCGGTGGTGCGAATTTTAAACCTTAGTAATGAAGAGCACCTGATCAAAAAGGGGACCTTAATGGGCACCTGCGAGGAAGTAGCCTGTATGCGAAGATGTCAAGAAGTACCTAGCTCTAGCGGCAATAAAGAGAATGGCAAATTCGATGTGTCGTCACTGTTGGAAGATTGCCGTAAAAGCCTTTCTAGGGAAGAAGTTGCTATGACTGAGAAAATGTTACATCGCTACGCCGATCTTTTCTCTTCAAATGATGCTGATATTGGAAAGACTGGACTGGTTAAGCACACGATAAATACTGGTAACGAGCTACCTATCCGTCAACGACCTAGGAGACTACCGGTTGCTCGAGAAAAGGAAGTAGAGACCATGGTTGAGGGAATGATTAATGATGGGGTGATAGAACCTTCATCTAGTCCATGGTGCTCTCCTGTTGTTCTAGTCAAAAAGAAGGATGGAAGCCTGCGCTTTTGTGTTGATTATCGTCGACTTAATGCAGTTACGAAGAAGGACAGTTATCCACTACCAAGGATCGACGACACATTGGATACACTTACCGGGATGAAGTGGTTTACAACGCTAGACTTGAAGAGTGGCTACTGGCAAGTGGAAATAGACCCTAAGGACAAGGAAAAGACTGCGTTCTCTACAGGAAAGGGGCTGTGGCAATTTCGAGTCATGGCATTTGGACTTTGCAATGCCCCTGCAACTTTTGAAAGATTGATGGAGCAAGTTCTTGTCGGGTTGATTGGTGACGCGTGTCTTGTTTACTTGGACGACATCATCATCGTGGGACGTACGTTTAAAGACCACCTTCAAAATCTGGAACGTGTGCTGGCAAAAATTCGTGCCGCCAATCTGAAGTTAAGTCCGAGGAAATGTTCATTCTTCAGACAACAAGTAAGCTTTCTGGGTCACGTTGTTTCACAAGATGGGGTGCAAACTGATCCGGAGAAAATCAACGCTGTCAAAGATTGGCCGATTCCTAAAGATAAGACCGAAGTCAGAGCATTTTTGGGGTTGTGCTCCTACTATCGACGTTTTGTCAAGAACTTCGCGGATATTGCTAAGCCTCTGCACAGGCTAACTGAGGAGAAACGACTGTTCTGCTGGGATGCAGAATGTGAAACTGCTTTCCAGGAATTAAAGAACCGACTGTGTAAGACACCGATTCTCAGCTTTCCTAATACTGAGAACGAGTTCATTGTAGATACAGATGCAAGTAATACCGGTATTGGTGGAGTGCTATCTCAACGCAAAGGAGATCAAGAGGTGGTGATCGCTTACTTCAGTAAATCCTTATCCAAACAAGAAAGAAATTACTGTGTCACAAGAAGGGAACTGCTGGCTGTAGTAAAGACCTTACAGCATTTCAACAAATACCTACTAGGTCGTAAATTTCAACTTCGAACTGACCACGCTGCATTGCAATGGCTCTTACGGTTCAAGAATCCTGAAGGACAGGTGGCAAGGTGGATTGAACAATTACAGGAGTTCGACTTCGACATTGGGCATCGTAGTGGAAAATCTCACGGGAACGCGGATGCGCTATCACGAAGACCTTGCCCTGAGAACTGCAAACATTGTGCCAAATATGAGTCTAAGGAAGCAGAACCTGTCAGGCTGCTGAGAACGGACCTAAGTGACGAATGGAAAGAAACTTTGCAGCAGGCACAACAGGATGACGAAGACCTTAAACCCATCATTGAAAGGATCACAGCGGGTAGCACTAAGCCTTTGTGGAGTGACATTGCTGCTCTGAGTTCAACAACGAAGAGTTATTGGGCACAGTGGGAGAGCCTGGTTATCCACGACGGGGTGCTGTGTCGCAAATGGGAAAACGCTCGTGGAGATCACTGTCATCTGCAAATGGTGGTTCCCAAAGCCAAGGTCCCTAACGTGCTACAACTCTACCATGAAGGATGTTCGGGAGGCCACATGGGAGTAAAAAGGACACTGTTAAAAATAAGGGAGCGGTTTTACTGGATACATTGTAGAGAAGATGTTGAAGACTGGTGCCGAAAATGCACTACCTGTGCGGCAGTGAAAGGACCCCATACACGCAGCAGAGGAGCACTAAAACTGTATAACGTTGGAGCCCCATGGGAGCGTATAGCCCTGGATATTGCAGGACCATTCCCTGTAAGTAAAAATGGAAATAAGTACTTCATGGTCGTTATGGACTACTTCACGAAATGGCCCGAAGTTTTCGCCATTCCTAATCAAGAAGCTTCGACGGTAGCAGATAAACTAGTCCACGAAGTTTTCTGTCGTTTTGGAGTTCCCCTGGAAATTCACAGTGATCAAGGAAGGAATTTTGAATCACAAGTATTTCAGGAGACATGCCGAATAATGGGGACTCATAAAACAAGAACCACTTCTTATCATCCTCAGTCTGATGGAATGGTGGAAAGATTCAATCAGACGTTGGAGAGATATCTGGCCAAAGTGGTCGAAAATAAGCAAAACGATTGGGACCAACACATACAGCCGTTTTTACTGTCATACAGAAGTGCAGTCCATGAGAGTACAGGTGCCACTCCTGCGTTGGCAAATTTTGGAAGAGAACTGCGGTTGCCTGCAGACCTGATAACTGGCATTCCTCCAGATTCTCCGCGTGCCATCACAGATTATGCAAACGACCTGCGCAATAAAATGAACGACATAAATGAACACATTCGACTAACTGGTCAACAAATGTCTGAGAAAATGAAGACCCGTTATGACCGAAATTCAAACAACTTGCGATTTGATGAGGGGTCACAGGTCTGGTTGCACAATCCGATACGGAAAAAGGGAAAATCCCCTAAACTACAAGCAAAATGGGATGGACCATACCGTGTGTTGACCAGGATCAATGACGTCACATACCGAATTCAGAAGGGAACGCGAGGTGCGCCTAAAATTGTTCATGTTGATCGGCTGGCGCGATATTACGGGGCTAACAATGCTCGGGACGAGCATGTTTTAGGAGGGGGCAGTGTTACGCCGAGACTGTTAAACAATGAATGGTAATCGAGGTTTCTCGAGCGCTTTTGTCTGTTATTGTTTGTGGTTTCGCAGAATGGATAGTGGCCATTGTGTCGAGGGACCGACCCTTTCCTGGAGCGATCGAGATCGTTCTCGAACAATCGAAATATGCGCGATATAAATAGGCCGGAGAGATGGCCGGACAGTCAGTCTGGATTCAGCTATACGTGTGAACATTTCGGTGACTTTAAGTGGTGCAACTGTGGTGTGAATTAGTGTGTTGTGATTACGTGTGACCAAGTTCGTGTATTCATCGTTATCGTGTTGAATAAAAGTGTTATTTTGGTTGGATCGATTCCCATTATTTTATCCCGAACCCTCAGCTCGTAACAATAATTATCAATTACACCCACATGGATCATTTAGATATATCAATTTTACTATATGGTTCTCCGTGACCAAGCTATGCATGAAAGTGCAAGGAACTAGCCACATGATTGTCAGGTTTGGTACAACCGCTTTATTAGAATGAATCCGTGATGTCTAGGAACTGAACGTTGAGGCTATCAAGCTCCTCGACAACACGGGCATAGTGAGAAGACTCAAGAGAACTAAGCCTTTTGAGTTAGTGTAGTGTAAATTAATAATAGTGTGTGTAGTGAACATTTTAGTGCGATAAAGAATACATGAACAAAGTGTCTTCCCCTTAACTAGAAACAGTAGGAAAAGTGCTATTGGACACATTCTTAGTTAATAATTTATACTAAAAAAACTAGGTCAAAATGAAATTACTCATTAGCCTATACATAAAATTCCGCAGTAATGCCACATTTGTATTGCAACATGGTTTACGCACAAAGTATCGACAAATGCAAATTTTTTCCTACAAATTCAGACAATTCCATGTCAATGTTGCGGTAAAGGCAATTATCGGGATTCAGCATTTGTATCACTCGCCATGAAAGAAAGACACATGATATGGATTAGTGCTTTTCGTGGAATAACATTGGTGTTATTATAATAGATGCTAATCAAATCGGTGCTGTTTGTGGAATACCTTCACGCAGCATAAACATCCGCCGTAGTCCGATAATGTGTCCCAGTAATGGTACTTGATTAGGTAGGCACATCTACCATCGCCTTCCAGGTCTGTAAGGCTTTCTGACTGGTGATGGATCGCATGTGGCCTAATGACCGGAAATGTGGAAGTAGGTTTCATTAGTACAGAGTGTTACTATTTTCGGTAATTCTGCCTTCACACCTATAGTTACAAAGTAAATCATTTAGTAACAGAAATAATAGTTATTTTTACAATAACTCTATCTATACTCATTATTATAAAGAGGAAAGATTTGCATTTTTGTATGTTTGTAACGAATAATCTCAAAAACTACTAGTCCGATTTCAAAAACTCTTTCACCATTAGAATGCTACATTATCCTTGAGTAACATAAGCTACTTTTTGTCCAACTGCACAGAAAGAGGGTAATGTTTTTAGTGAAAACCTACGCGTGCGAAGCTGCGGGTTGGTCAGCTAGTGAAACATATAAAAGAATCAGTCGAATTATTTAAAGACCATTGCAAAGATCTATAGATAGCTCAACTGCTCTATATCTCTACCAGGCGGAAGTGTTAGCAGATCAGCTGTACAAGTAGGTTGTGGCAATGCTGCTAAGTTAATTAATGTGTGAAGCAACGTGTGAAATTATAATTATAAGAACTTCAGCGGGACAATGCAGCCAGATTCTTGGGGACACTTCTGCCGATAATCTTTAGATGATTGAATTCTTTTGTATTTTGTATAGAGATACTAGCTGACCCGCCCGTGGCTTTGCACGCTTGAAATTTCCCGTTCCCGTTGGAACTACATTATAAAAACTATATTTTACTATATATTTGGGGGCTGATTCACCCACGTCCGTAGGCGAAGACCCTAAACTGAATCCCTACACGTAGTCCCCGGGTGGTGCCAATCAGGTGAAATCGGTGGTAGGCTTCGGCCGTGGCTGATCACCACCCACTGGCCAAATTCGTGTCGCCAAGTAGCCTTGCTGCGTTCCGGCATGGTGGCCGGTGTAGCCACTACAGAGGACGGGTCGATTTGATGGTCGTATTGTTGGCAGACCGACCTGAAACACATTGATCAGGACTCACAGCATCGGAAGACTAGTCGAGGAGGGTAGCGGGATCCGAGGCACGGTGCACCGCTGGCCGACCGCAGTTAGTAGGGGGCCCAAGTAGCGAGAAAGCCACTCGTGAAAGGCTGCCCCGCCAACTAGCGAAAAATCCCGAGATGCGCCATAGTGCCGGTTGGCGACCGGAAGAGAGGGCCCTATGGACATCCTCGGGGGGGCTCGGGCGTCCCCGCAGTCTCCAGACTAGTCCTCGCAACGATGTGATAATCTGTGTGTGTCTGAGGGTCACCAACATGAAGCCTCATTTCACTGTCGTCTTCTAACCTCAACTCATTCCAAAATGAAAATTAAGCACAGAAATAAGAGAACGGTTAAACAGCGGCTGCACTCCCTCTCTCTCAAGGTGCACCTGAGCAATATCCGGGGTCTGCACTCAAATCTCGTCGCAGTCCATCACCACCTAGAGACTGAAAAACCAGCTCTCTTGTTCCTGTCGGAGACGCAGATAGGGTGTCCGTCAGACACAGCGTATCTCTCTTACCCAGGGTTTACCCTGGAGCACAATTTTAAACCCCGTGCAGGGGTTTGCGTGTACGCTCGAGACGATATCTGCTGTCGGCGTCTTCGTAACCTTGAAAACCCTAGCTTCTCTGTTATTTGGGTTATGGTGGATACGGGCCTGGAAAAAATCCTTTATGCCTGTGTCTACCGCTCGCACAGCGGAGATCAGGAGACGACCAGGCTCACAGCTTACCTCAGTGAGGCGGCAGATGCCGGTCAGCAAAAATACCCGACAGCTCAATTAGTGTTTTTGGGGGATTTTAACGCCCATCACCAAGAATGGCTCTTCCCATACCGATGCACTGACCACGCTGGGAGAGAGACGCGAAAGCTAGCTTTAGCGCTAAATCTCACCCAGCTAGTCCAAGGAGCAACGCGGGTTCCCGATGTTGACGGCCAAACAGCCAATTGCTTGGACCTTCTGCTGACGACTGATCCAGACCGCTACTCCGTTTCGGTTTCATCACCCTTGGGTAGCTCCGACCACTGTCTGGTGAAATCTGTGTCTGTCTACTCTCCGCCCGATTTTAGCCCTAGAGGCAAGCGAAGAGTGTGGCGGTACAAGTCAGCAGATTGGGATGAAATGCGCGCATTCTTTGCATCTTACCCTTGGCAGCAAGTTTGCTTCTCATCTGAGGATCCTTCGGCTTGTGCGGATGCTGTGACCGATGTGCTGCGCCAGGGAATGGAATATTTTATTCCATTCTCTGACGTAGCAATGTCAGGCAAAGCTCAACCATGGTTCGGGGCCGAATGTAGACGTGCCTGCGCGCAGAAGCATGAGGCATTCCTGGCCTGGGCTGAAGCTCGAAACAGCAAAGCCAAGGACTTATCTCAAATGAAGACACTATATAACAAAGCTGCCAAGTCCTGCAAAAAGGCTTTAAGAAAGGCACGATTTGACCACATAGGCCGAATAGGGAACAAGTTAGCTTCATACCCATCGGGTAGTAAAGCTTTTTGGTCCCTGGCTAAGTCAGTCGAATTGAACTTTTGTCGCCCCACACTACCACCACTGCTGAGACCTGACGGCACGCTAGCCCACACCGCTGAAGAGAAAGCGAACTTGTTCGCCACTCTTTTCGCGGAATCTTCACGTTTAGACGCTGCAGGCGGGACACCTCCGAGTCTACCTGATTGCGGGGTACTTATGCCGGAAATACGCATTCGTCAGACCGAGGTTCGTAAAACGCTGCGGAGTTTGGACGTGAATAAAGCTAGTGGCCCTGATGGGATTCCAGCAATTGTACTTAAATCCTGTGCGTCTGAGCTCGCTCCTGTACTGACACGCCTCTTTCGCCGCTCTGTTGAGGCTGGACATGTGCCGAAATCATGGAAGCTGGCTAATGTGCAGCCTGTGCCCAAAAAAGGTAGTCGTGCTGACCCATCAAATTATAGGCCCATCTCGGTCACGTCCATAATTTGTAAGACTATGGAACGTATTCTGAACAACAGGCTCCTGGCACACCTAGAAGCTAATAACCTCCTCAGTGATCGCCAATACGGCTTCCGCCGAAACCGTTCAACTGGGGATCTTCTGGCGTATGCCACGCATTTATGGAGCGAGGCCATTGAGAAATACGGAGAAGCGCTTGCTGTTTCTCTCGACATCTCAAAGGCCTTTGACAGGGTCTGGCATGATAGCCTTATAAGTAAGCTTCCATCTTTCGGTCTACCCACTGGTCTTTGTGTTTGGATCTCGGACTTTTTGAGAGACCGCTCGATACGAGTCGTCGTTGATGGCTGCTCGTCCGATCAATTGGCGATTAACGCCGGAGTCCCTCAAGGGTCGGTACTCTCTGCAACTCTCTTCTTGCTGCATATCAACGATCTGCTAAAGCCTGGAACCTTTGGGTATGCGGACGACAGCACAGTTGTGGAGAGTTACACATCTACTGCACGAGCCAGTGGGGCGCAGATTCAGTCTCACAGAGAGGCCATGGTTGAGCGCTTAAACTTGTCCTTAAAGGCGGTCTCCGACTGGGGCGATGCCAACCTGGTTAAGTTTAATGCTAATAAAACCCAGGCGTGCCTGTTTTCTGCGAAACGGAGCCCATTTGATCTGGCTCCTACTTTCCGTAATGTACCCGTGCCGATTTCTGACCACCTCGAGCTTCTTGGTATCTCATTAACACCCACTCTCAATTTTGGCTCATACATTGAGTCGAAAGCCCAGCTGGCGGCTAAGAAGCTTGGAATACTTGCAAAGGTGAGGCAATACTTCACACCGGGACAGTTGCTCAACTTATACCAAGCACAAGTCCGATCATGTCTGGAGTACTGTTCTCACCTCTGGGACGGATCAACGAAGTACCAGCTAGAGGCTCTAGATTCAATTGAGAGAAGAGCCAAGAAGCTCATTTGCAATGACGAGTTAGCAAAAGCAAGGCTCCACAGCCTCGAGCATCGTCGAAAGGTTGCAAGCCTCTCGGTTTTTTATCGGATACATTTCGGAGAGTGTGCTGCGGAGCTTTTCAACCTAATCCCACCATCCCCATTCTATGATCGGACAACCAGACGCTCCGCGTTGCGCCACCGCTACATGGTAGACATACCTCCCATACGCACAAAGCGGTACTCTTCCACCTTTATTATGCGCACCGCCAAGGAGTGGAACGCCTTGCCTGAGTCTGTGTTTCCTGATAACTACAACCTAGGGATCTTCAAGTCACGAGTGAATAGGTTTCTTCTAGGCAAGCGTGTACCATCGTAGACTGCATCATCGCTTACCATCAGGCGAGATAGTGGTCAAACGCTAGCCTATAATTTATAAAAAAAAAAAAAAAAAAAAAAACTATATAAAACACTCTTGTCAAAGTGACGCGACATTTCATGTAAATGACTTCACGTCAATGAACGACGGTTTAAATCGCGATTAAAAAATGGAGGGTGGGGGTAGGATGGTGAAAAATACTTTACGACCTATTCTCATACCTACCAAATATACAAAAAAAAGTGGTACTGCGGGATTGCTGACAGAAGTGAAAACTTGAATAAAAGCAGACTACACTACAGATACTTATATACAGAGATGTCAGTAACAGTCAGTGTCTGTAGTCGGTGACAGGTGTCGGTAACAGTGTCGCGAGTTCAATGGTTTTTTCAACAACCCGTTTCGGAGGAGTGCGACCATTTTATTGAGATTTTTATATATCAAAAAGATGTAATATAATTATTTATATTAGTTCTGTTAATAAATGTTTTAGGCAAAAAATAACTTTTGGTGTGTACTTGAATAAGTGGCATTTTCTCTGAAGTAGATGAAAGCTTATTAAGTTCTTGATGGCTTTATAACCGACAAGAGACAATATGTGTGTATGTTTGTATACAAAGTCTTGGTGTCATACTTTTCACGTGTTTAGTGCCAAATAATCTTTCCTTGAAACTTGTATAAAACTAGTGGTTCGCCCTGAACTGAGATCTCGCGAGTCTCCGATTAAAACAAAAAAGTATTATTTGTAATCTTTGACTATCAAAATAGTGCCACGAAATATATAACTAGCTAACTTGCCCTACAGTTTCTTCAAAATTATAAGTAGTTCATGTTAATTGGTTATACTTTTGGGGTACAAATGGCAGTTATTGTTGATTTCAGACTTTTGCCTATATTTGTGTCACTTAAGCTACACGCATACCAAATTACAGCACTGTGGGGTCACTGGTGTACCCTGTGATTTTTGTCACATTTCAGTTTATATTATGGCTAATAACTCAAAAACTATAAGGATTTTACTAAATAAAAAACGGAGTCGTCCCATTTGACCTAATAGTCTCATTTTCATTTTTTGTACCCCTTTTGAACCCCAATATCTCAACAACCCCCCAACATTTTTAGCTCATTTAGTCACACCAAAATTGTGCCATCACTAACTACCTATATATAAAATTTCACGATGATCGGATCAACGCTTCGAAAGTTATCCTCGGACAAACAAACAAACATACATACAATGCTAATTTACCCAAGTTGATTTAGAGATCTCGCTTTGCTCGATCGAAAATATTATTTATAAACAAAAAATCCGTATGTAAAACGAAATTAAAACAAGTAAGAAGACTCCATCATCGCTTACTATCAGGCGAGATCGTGGTCAAACGCAAGCCAATAACGTATTAAAAAAAATTAAACATATCAAGCCAAAGCATCTAAAGGTTGCCTGGAAGAAATCGCTTTTAGTGATAAGGTAAATTTTGATAATCGCAGACGAGGCCTATAATTTATATAAAAGGTGCGGCTTTATTACAAAATACCTACATAGTACCACATAGCACCTACAGCACAGACCGACGGTAATTAAAAAAAAACACCAACTTTTTCCCTATAGGTATTATATATTTTTGGATTGCTATTTTTATTTTGATACCTAATTCGGTAGGTTTTTATTACTTTTGATCAATCTATGTTTCACTAGAATTCAACATTAGATCCAACATGAGATTCATTTTATTTGAATTACATATAGCAAAACCATTGACAAATATATACAAATGTCAAATCATTATCAAACAAAGTGACGACTCTAGCGAACATTAACAGGTAGGTACCTAGGTAGTATGTAAGTATGCGTAGATATAGTTTTATACCGTGAAATTACTTGACATTATGATTTTTATTATTTTCCACTTGATATTATGATTATTATTATTTCCACTTGCAATTATTATTATTACTCGATAGCTTGACATACCTTTGTTATTCTACTGTATTATTTGACAAATGCCGCAAATGACATAAACCATTTTCATTTAATTAATTTGGCATGTTTAATTCTATGTTTAATTGCTGTACTTTTGAAAAGGTGCAAATCCAACCTGCAGTGCCCTTACAGGGTATATGTACTTACTTCTAAGCTATCTACCACCTAAGCTAAAAAATGTATATATACATGTAAGCAGAATAAATGAATATGAATATATTCAAATGTCGGGAGAAAATCTCATTTATCGAGAGACCACCCATTTTAACTTCATTTTTTGTGTATTTCATTGCTAATGTATTTTTACAGATAGCATTTTAACCCCAGTTTCACGTTTTATAGTTGTTTTATTTTGTTACCAGATGCACTCTTTGATGACCTAATGGTGCGTCTCATCGCAGTAAAATGGAACATAAATTCACATCCAGATTTATAATGCACCTGTTGGCAAGTTGCAGCATTCGTTGAATAAAGGACACATCCGCTGTTGCTTGGAGTCGGATTTATAAACAAATAGGCTGGCCTGTTCTTCTCAACTTCATCTTAAGTTTCATCTTAGCAAGCCCTCTGGCAGATAATATCTATAAGCACTTTAATCATACTTTAAGAGCTTATTTTGTAACATTATTTTCAGCAAAATCAAACTCTTTTTATTCATTAAAATCACAAGGATCACTTTGAAACGTCAATTTTACTGCCTGTTCCTTCGCGACCAAGCCAGGAAAGAAAGACAAGAAACAAAGCTGGTTGTTCTTTTAAATGATCCTTCCAGAATACATACAATAAAGAAAATAAATTACGTCTAAATTGTAACATTTTTGAATGAGTTTGAGCAATTTCAATCCCAAGCTTCTCTATCATCTAAATAATCCGTTTTGTATTGTAAATTTTTGTACATCACATGGGAGTTTGTTATAAAAGCAAAGAATAAATGACTAATGACCACTGCTGAACATAGACCTCCGTTAAGATTTCCAGAGCGTCTGAACTTATGCGGCCTGCACCCAAACTTCCATCAACCTTTATCAGGTCATCTTTAGCATATCTAGCAAAACTAGATAGATAATTACCTATTTTCACGTATATAATCGTACTATAATATAGTGACATCATCCAAATTGAATATACAACCGACATGTTAAAATACCAAAAAAGTTATAGTACGTAGCTAAACTATAGCCTTAACAGTTATTTGGTTTGTAAAGGCGAAAGTGTTTGTAAATGTTAAGATATTCTGAAGTATTATGCATATCTACTTATAAGGATACCATGCAAAGCAGTTGGCCAAAGCTAGTACAAATATATCCAATTACATACAGAATAGATTTAAATGTTACGTTACGCTGTGTACACAAGTTGCCCCGGAGAAATCAAAGATAACAGACGATTCTTGGGTAATTTAACCATAACTTATGTTCTATATTAACTGCTTTATTATTTGGGTACAAGATAGTTTGTAGGCCTTTAGGGTAACATTTATTGAATTTGTTTAATCAGGTTGATAATTGAAAAGCAGTGTTTGATCCTGTTGCTATTTTTTACAAGCTTTTTATTAACTTGCAATTTATGTATGTTTATCCGGGTGGAATCTTGCAACTGAATTTTAAACCTGTTCCCCTCAACCGATTGAGCTGAAATTTGGAATACACGCTTATTTTGGAGAACAATACATACTTATCAAATCAAATCAAATCAAATTATTTATTGCGAATATGGGTTAGTAATCGGTGGTTAGTGATACAGTTTGAGTTCGTCCATAATCAGCGTTTATCGCATGCAATTTTAGTTAACCTTAAAAGTATCCACATACCACAAAGTATCAACATAGAAAAAAACAAAATTTATACGTTAAATATTTACAATATTCAACTCTTACCTTAAATAGGAAATTAGTATTAAAATGTCAGATTTACATAATCAAATTATTCAAGAGATTTGTCACTAAGAAACTCATTTATGTTGTAGTATGCTTTTTTTATTAATATTAGTTTTAAGTTTCTCTTGAACTTACTCAGACTGGAAGAACCCAATACAGACTCAGGTAGGTGATATCACACTCTGATTAAACAAGGTTGTCTTATTAGGAGGGAAACAAATTTTATTAATATGCCGTTTACTTTTACGGTTTATAAAGAGGTCCATGTTTGTTTTAATGAATGTAGCAATTTCGTAAATATACAAACATGGGAGAGTCAAAATCCTAAGCTCCGTGAAATAGGGCTTACAGCTGTCAGTTTTCTGCAACTTGCATATTGCTCTGATACACTTCTTTTGAGAGATGAATATATGTTCTTTGCGCGTGAAGTTACCCCAAAAAATAATTCCATACCTTAATACTGATTCTACACATAGTAAGTTACAGTACGCATGACCTGATTCTACGCCCTAGATTGGCTCCAGACGAAGGAACTCTTCAACGGTCAACAGCACAGGTACGAAATTTAGTATACGCATTTAAATAAGATAGCCCGTTCTAAATTCCACTATGTCTACTGCTGCACTCAGAGTTGGCTTCCAAGAAGGAACTCTTCAACGGTCAACAGCACAGACACGAAACATGGTATACGAATTTAAATTTGGAATACATAGGTATTTAACTTTCGTGACAATGCAATAATATAGTACCATGGAGGTGATCTCATGATGGAGGCGGATGCTAGACAATGGAACTTCTGAATAGATTGGGCTACTAGTGTTTGGGCTCATTTGAATCTACTTGTGGTTCTAATTAAGAATTTTATTAAAGCTTGTTTTGGAAAAGTAATTTTTCAACAAAAAACTCATTATTTATATGTTATTAAAAATTATGAATAAGATAAATAATTATAATTAAAATAATATAAGTCATGTTCGTTATTCAAGTAAAACTCACTCTTTTCCGAGCTTACTGTACGAATTTCTACACGAGCAGCCTGTGGGTGAATCACATGCTTAAACAGTACAACGCGCTACGTATTCAATATAATAATGCGATCACACGAAAACATGCTGTGCAGATGTTAGTCGATACCGTGTGGACCCAACTTAACTAGTTACGAGTATCACCATCCTTCCTATGATTCTTCTTTTTAATGCATGAAGGGCAACTGCCGAAACAGCAAATCTAGTTTACGAGTTGCGATTCCCGTTTGCGTGTTTGAATTTTGCAAAATTAGTTCTTAGCACATGTCTGCCCTAACAAAGTACATACCTCCAAATTTCAAATATGTAGGACCAGCGGTTTAGACTGTGCGTCAGTCAGGACTTTGATTCTTATTTATTAGATAAAATAATTTCGGGGAAGGCATGAATGGAAAGCGGGGAATTGAGCGGAATCTAGAAATTGACATTTGCAGCACTGCCTACGCAACCACTACGAGATTGCTACGAGGAAGCTACGCCGTAGCACTCTCGTAGCGATGTTTTGCTACATCAAGAGTGAAACTCAATATTTACCAATGGCTTTGTTTTCCGCTCTTCATATCGTGATATTGAAAGCTCTTGCCTTTTTATACAGGGTGCTCCATAATGTATGTTGACAGAAAGAGGGGTTATTCTGCGAATGAAAATGAATACATTTTCATAAAAATAAAATTGTTATTGAATATTTTTATATGATTTTAACCTAAAAAGAGGCATTGTCCTCTCCTCACTCACAATTTGATTTCTATTTTTCAATATTCGATGTCAGTCATTGAACAAACAATTTTTATCAAAAGAACCAACCCTTTTTCCGAAACACCCTCTATTTTTGCAACTCACATCTTATTTTATGATGGCAGTGCATCTAATTTAGAATTTATAGGCTTCATTTCAAAATCAACCATCTATGAGGTAGAGTTTATATTTGGATGGTAGTTTAATAAAGGATGTTGGATTGAAATGATGGTAGAGGTTCATTACTATAGGTTCAGTCTGTTATTAGCCTATGTCAATGAATAATATTGATATAGGCTATTATCAAAGATAGTGGACTAAATTTCGATCTGGTTTTTAGCGGAATTATTATACACTCAATGAAACTACAAGGATTGTGTCGGAAAATAGAGTGTTTAATTTTATGATGCGGTCAAGTAAGAAATAACACAAACCTAGTTAATCATAACTACAATCTTAGTTGTTAGGTTAGGTTAGAACAGCATTAATGAATTGTGTGAAATCATGCAATCTTAATTATGAATACTTAATAATCTATTAACTATTTCTTCTAGAATTATTAGACAAAATTATAATTTACTAGCTGCCCCGCCTGCGGCTGCGCACGCGTAGTTTGTCAATGAAAACATTACCCTCCTTCTGCCTTCTGCGCAGTCGACTAAAAAGTAGCCTATCCCAATCCCGGTCCCAATCTATCTATATACCAACGGTACCATAGGGAGTGCATCTAAAGCATACTTCATAATTTTAAACCCCTTACTTTATCCACCCCCCCCCCCTTTAGGGATGATTTTGCATACAAGTTGAAACACATATTTTTTTACTTCTTACCAAAAGCCTAAATATTAATTTTCAGATCCCTTACTTAAGGAATTATGGATTGTCCATACAAACTTTTCAACCCCAATTTCACCCCTTTCAAGATTTTTTTTTTTGACAAAAGATAGCCTATGTCCTTCTCGAAGATATAATCTATCTCCTTGCCAAATTTCATTACGATCCGTTGAGCCGCTTAGCCGTGAAAAGGTAACAGACAAACAAACTAACAAACAAACAGAGTTACTTTCGCATTTATAATATTAGTATGGGTATGGATTTACTAGGTAAGCAAGTACATGCTGCATGTAGGAATTTAGTTGTGAATCACATCACACTAATATTATAAATGTGAAAGTTTGGATTTTTGTTTGTTACTCAATCACGTCATAACGGCTAACCCGATTATAACCTAGATTACCACATAGGCTACCTTATAAATCAGTTCCCATGGGATAAAAATGGGGTGTCAAACTCCAACAGCGAGTTTAGCTTTATTTCTAGGTTACTTAACATTTAGTAGTGTAACGCGTACGAAGTCACGGGCAACAGCTCGTTCCTAATAAATGTAGGTAATATATTATTTTTTTCACTAAATGAAGTCAAATCGACGACCTTCGTGGCGCATTTGGGCGAATAGCCAGCTGAGACGCAGGAGGTAGTGGGTTCGATTCCCGCCGCGGAACAAATGTTTGCATGATCTACAGATATTTGTTCCGGGTCTGGTTATTTTTCTATATATTATAAGTATGTATTGACAAAAAAAGTATATGAGTGTTCTGTCAGTTATCTGTACTGTACCACGGAGGTCGTCGAGTATACACATAGTACAAGCTCTGCTTAGTTTGGGGCTAGATAGCGCTGTGTGAAATGCCCATCAATATTTATTTATTTAAATTGTAGTATATTATTTAAAGTATTTAAGTATAATCCTAATCATACATAGTAATATCCACTTAAAATAATTATTACAGTAAGTTCAGCTTCGTAATTTTGAAATTTTCCTTGTTTTCATTAAAATCCTATCACTAATATGTAGGTGTTTTTTTAATCTCGATTAACGAGTAATAAATCTATGTAAGTAAGGAAGCACTTAAGTATTTAAATACCTCCCACGTGCTCGTAACTCGCGATTAACCGGTACCTACAAGTAAAGTTCACTAATACTAATTTAACTGAATTTCACTTCTCCTCGGAAGTGAAACGATTTTGACATGGTATTTTATCTGACTCGCGTCATTTTATTTTTATTTTGTTATTTACTCGTATATAGGTACGAACTATTCGTAATAAGCTATCTTACGGCCTTTACGGTACTTACTAAAAAAGTCAAAACAATTAAATGTAAAAAGCAATACATTTTTGAAAAATAGATAGTTTAATAAGTATATCAAGTATTTTAAGGCCGATTTGATGACCTCGATAGGCGAGTAGCCGACTGGAGACTGTTCCAGGTCTAAGTGTACTTGGATACTTGGTACTTGGAGTTTCTGACATTCACGATATAGGGAATCCTGGTATGTATTGGGTAGGTACACGTGTTCAAAGCGATGAAGGAAACATGTTGAAGAAACCAGCATGTCCTAGAACCAAAAATTAGAAGGAACGTGCCGTCGGTTAGTATTTTAATAAGCGCATGTGGGATTGTAACCCGACGTTTATTGTAGCTAAAATCATATGCAGGTTGTTTATCAAATCATCATCATCATGATTATCAACCTATAGCAGTCCATTGCTGGACGTAAGTCTCTCCCAAGGTGCGCTATGGAGCCTGATCCTCAGCTCTTCTCATCCAATCCTTGCCAGCCACAGCGCGCAAATCGTCACTCCATCCAGCCGGAGGGCGTCCTACACTTCGCTTGCCTAGACGTGGTCTCCACTCCAGAACACGTTTACCCCAATCGTTATCGGTTCTGCGGCAGATATGACCGGCCTACTGCCACTTCAGCTTGCTGACCCTCTGAGCTATGTCGATCACCTTGGTTCTCTGTCGGATCTGTTTATCAAATAACACAATATAAAAATGCAAAAGAAACAGTGAAATGTTTACGATAATTTCCTACGTATAGATAGTTTACGAAATATGTAGGAATACTTTGTGCTACACTTTGATAAAACTTCTAAGGTTTTTTAAGCGTATTTACTTTATAATTATTAGTTAATGATAATTAAAAAAAAATATAACAAGAAATTTACATTGGCAGCCTGGAGAATAAAGTTTCTGCCCCGGGTCGGAAATATCGTAGATCCATGGCTGGGAGGCCTTTACCCAGTAGTGGGTGTAGAAAGGCTAAAATTATGATAATGATGAAATAATAAACAAAGGCTTCCGGGTGATGACCGTCTGTTTGTCTGAAGTGACCTACGAGGCAATTCTGTGTTATAGGCGATGGTTAACACTTAACATAAGGTGGACCATAAACTTGTTCCATCTCCATGAAGTATAAAAAAGTTACAGGCTTACAGCCCTCTATCGGTTGCTGTCTTACGCTTTGCTTTCCAGTCGTGGTACTCAAAAGCCTTCCTAGTTCCTACTCCAACGGCCGCCGTCAGTTCTTCGATCTGTGTGTCCCGCTCACTGCTACTCACTGCTAATCACTTGCTCCTCTGGGCTATGTCTGTGACATTAGCATAATATATCTACTTTTAAACTTCTTATTCCAGCTCTTTTCCCACGTTACGCGGGGCCGGCGCAACATGTATTCCTCCTCCATATCCCTCTATCAGCCGTCATCTCCGTTGTCAATTCCCTCCTACCCATATCATTCTTCATACAATCCATCCATCTCTTGTTCGGCCTTCCTCTACTTCTATATTCATCCACAGTCATATCTAACACTCTTTTAGTCACATGATTTTTTTCCCTATGCATGGCATGCCCATACCACGCTAGCCTCTTACTCCTCAGTTTTTCTATCACTGGTGCTTCTTTTAAACTTCCTCTAATATACTCATTCCTTATCTTATCCATTCTCGTTACCCCCCACATCCATCCCAACATTCGCATTTCCGCCGCGTGCAGAGTGCACGCGGCGGAAATCTTTCATCCGTCCCTTTCGTGCCCAACACTCAGAACCATACATTACGACATATCTTATGATCTTCTTGTAAAGTTTCCCCTTAAGTTTAAGAGGCATTCGAAAATCGCACGTTGTTTCTGTCACCTGTCGCCATTTAATCCATCCCGCATTTACTCTATTTTTAACGTCCCGGACTATGTCGCTCTCGTTTTGGATCATGTCTGCTGTTAAACTACATTACGCATTTAACTAGAATATAATAACAAATAGCCAAATAATTTTATTAACACACGACCATTTTCAATAGACGCGGACTAAATAACTAGCAAGTAATGCGTCACGTAGGTAACTCCTAAATTAGGCGGGAAAGGCAAACAATCCAATAAATGACAAGTTATGAGAGCCAAATAGAAATTGTGTGATTTGCTGGCCAGGTAGTCACGTACTAGGTCAATTCTGTGGGCCATGAAGGTAATGAATGATATTGACCACGGAGATGAGATAAGAGACAAATTCTTGAAATGACTATGAATCGCAAAATATAAATATTGCTGGACATTCCACACAGCGCTATCTAGCCCCAAACTAAGAAGAGCTTGTACTATGGGAACCAACTAACTGATAGAATATTTAAATACATTTTTTTTTGTAAATACATACTTATAATATATAGTAAAACAATCAGAACAGGAACAAGTATCTGTAGATCATGCAAACATTTGTTCCGCGGCGGGAATCGAACCCGCTACCTCCTGCGTCTCAGCCGGCTATTCGCCCACTGCACCACGGAGGTCGTATATATAATAAAAATAAATAAAATTCAAACCCACATGAGGACTTTTCATATTCGATTTTAAAAAACTAGTTCCATCTAGCGTAATAGGTGGCGCTGTCTGGAGATAAGCAGCCAAAAAAGATGCTTTATATGACAAAATCTCAGACACAAAATCATAATTTGTCTGGCACAATCTCACTTCATCAGTTAAACAAACACAATTTTTATTTTTATTTTCATGTTCCTCAGAAAATAAAAACTCAGCAATTGGCATTGACAGTTTACTTTCCTTTGATAATTCGCTTATGACAGAGCAACGCCATCTGTTAGCAGTTTTAGAAACATTATGGTCGTAAAACCCCTACACACAGAACAATATTTCCTTTCTTCATTTTCTGATACATAATGATGGCAGGTTAACAATTCTACCGACGTACATTGTCAGCCCACGTCATATGAATGTCAAGGCGGTATGAAGTTTAGCGGGTCAACTATGTAGTTTTAAATAATTTTAAGTAAAGTTAACTCTATAGGTACCTACTTAATTACCTGCTTATTTATGTGTAAGTTAAACAAATAAAAAATTGGTAATTGCCTATTTTTTCACATAGTACATACATGGTTAGAGAAAAAAAAAAGTACATTACATAGATTTTATCAATACTGGCACATAAAGCTTACCCCCGTATATATCTATTTTAGTATTTGATTAAGTCATCTTGATATTGGTGTTTTCTTACGATTTTTCAAACACTGGTCTTGTGGTCTGGTTCGATTTGACTTTTTTATTTAAAAGTTCTAATTTCGAAGCAACGCTGAATTTGATTAATAATGCCATCTATCGGTGGTTAACTCAAAATGAATTTGCCGAAGTCTTCAAACTATTAATAGTAATGAAGATGTCTCTTTGAGAATTGTATATAGTATTTATTTATTTCAATGCAACATACATCACAATGAGGTGTTTTCACGGCCATGTTTGACTGAGAACTGCTAATAGATGGCGCTACTGTATCAAGGACCACTGCTACTACATCCCTAGGGATGTAATGTTTCACGAGTAGCATCTTAAAAATCACATGTCACATCACACCTGTTAATTTCCTTCGCTTATCCTGTTAAAACTCATTCAAATTAAATCACTTTCGGTATTCATTGTATATCGGTTGTTGTCATTCGGGTCTGCTACAAATCAGTCGTTCGCATTTATTCGGAATTCATCAGGCATTTTCGTTGCCCGTGATTTTTCACATGTGAAATAGCACTAGCAAGAATAGTGAGTGTGACATTACGGCATTGTAATGAAAAATGCCTGTGATTTTTTACATGTGAAATAGCAGTGATAAAAAATAATAATTTGATCTTCTGAAAATGATGTATAAATAGCAATCATTTTCATGCCTATCATACACTTGTGTGTTTTGTCTGTGTCCAAAAGAAAGTGAATTGTCAATGTCAATTGCCGTATCAACCAAAACTTGAATAAGAAGAAAATTATTTAAAATTGCTTACAAACAGGAGGGTATGTTTATAAGAGATGACTAAACCGTGCGTTGTCTCCTATTGCGAAAACCACGGCATACACCGGATATAGTTCGCAAAACGAAATGAATAAGTAAGTACAAGCCATTAAACATATAAACCCTAGTTCGTACTAAATGAAGTCTTTTATAAATGTTCAGTTCACTTTCGTGTATCTGATTTATCTGTGACGCCATCTGGATTAAATACCGTTAGTTATTTTAGCGATATTTTACGTACTTATTTACCTAGGTACCTACTTATAAGTTAGTTGGTGCGGATTAGGTACATAGTACCTGTTATTTTTCCTCCTAAGTCTTTTTTTTTAAGATACTGCATGAAGATTATTGAAGAAAATTGCTATATCATTAGTGTTCTTATGGAACAAAGCTTCTCCAGAACAACAATCAAAATCCATTCAAGATACAGTGTCTCGATTAGTTAAGTTCCACACAGGGCTAAAAAATAATACGATCACAAAAGAACTTCGATTGCCACACACAAAACCAAACAAATACGGAGTGAGCACGTTCTCTAGAAATTTGGATGTTGTCTTTGCGACTTTGACAGTTTGGCAAGTTTAGCAATATAATTTTTTAGCGGAGCATGTCTCGGGTGCTTGCTTAGACGGCTCCATCTATTACGCTAGTTGGAACTACTTTTTTTTAATCTAGGATGAAAAGCCCTCATTAAAATAAAATTCAAGATTACGACGTTTTAGGTACCTTTTTTTAGGAAGCGCTTTGATTTGATTACACATCCGTGGGCATGTGACAGTGGCGACAACCTCACACCACCAACTATGTCTATGAGTTCTCTACATTCTCTTTTGCAAGATGTTGATTGGTTGAAACGATTGAATTAAAAATGGCGCCGTTCTGTCACATCCTGTTCGTACGTAGTGCATGGATAGAAGGCCTCGACGACGTTGATTGATTGATCCCGTTCTAAAAATTTAATTCACGTTTCGCCGCTACAGATTTTGAGTGATATTTGCGGCGTTAAAATTCGTGATGGTGTTCCATAAAAGGCCATGGATTTCATGAAAACGGTAAGCGCAACGTATTTCTTGTAAAATACTTAACATTTTGTTTGGCTTTTGTTTCTTGTTATGGTGATATTGAAACTGGCCATTACATTAGAAAAAATATCTCTTTCCAGAATTTGTGTGCACGTGGGAGGTAAGTGATTCTAACATACATTAAATAGATGGTGTCCAGTTTCGGGTTAACGCAATTAGAATGGCCTGTAACGTGATTTGTCAATACTTTGATGGCACCCGGCAACCGAGCGTTGTTACGCCATCTTAAAGTCCTCCAAATGTTCCGCGTATTTTGCAGCCTAACGTTAGTGCAAGAGAGAATTAAACGCTGAAAATCATGCTTTAATCGAAAGGGATCCAATGGAAGTCACTTGGACGATCATTGGTAATAGGTATGTCACTTTTCACTATTGCATCGCATCATGACTTGACAAACCACATGTGCTGAGCTATGGATTTGTTGTTGTTGATTAGCTAGTGCCGACATTATTGCATAATCTGTTTTTGCACGGTAGATAGTTTAGTGCGTAATGTGTAAGATACTGTATTTAGGTAGGTTAACTGCTTATTTTAGTTATTGCCTTGATACTACTTGTAAGCTATTTACTCAGATAACCTATAAGTTTGACAGGCCTGAAGTCCAACGTTCAATGAGAATGTTGCTTGTCCGTTTTGAAGAAATGTTTCAAGGTTGTCTTAAAAAGTTCCTCGCTGATGCAATGTTGTAAAAACTCTTGATCCACCTGAAATGGAAAGAAATTTAAGTAATATAAAGTAATAATAATTGTATTCATTGAACTATAGTCAAATTTATGTAAAAATAGCTTGGAAATTAATTAGAAAGTTGGCCCAAGTTTTCATTTTATTGATACATACACATGGAGCAATGAAATTGGTAATTTGATTCAGTATTAAGTCTCTTAGATTTCAATCGACTATGTAGTTTCATTGGAACATCAACTCATTGTGTTGAAGATTGAAAGATATCTCTGACAATGTAACTAATCTTTGAGGTTTCACTTGAGTGAGTTATAAACATTATGCAAATCAGCTGATAAGATCTAATTAGGACCGCCTGGAGTTTATAAAAAGTTGATTAGCCTGTTCCAAAACCAACTTGAAAATTAATTTTGTGCCACTGCCTAGTATATAAATCCTACAAAGAACCATCTTATATTACAATTTCAAATCAAATGTATTTATTGCTTGAAATATATGTTATGTTACAAAGATGACAGTAGTAAATACGAATCAATACATTTCTGCCTTTCAAGGCATGCTATATTATATAGTCTACAAAGTCATATTAATAATAACAGGTAAATAAAATTAATTAAATTAAATTTGAATATTAATTTACCATACTGGTAAGAATTTTTCAGGCCCTATTATGTATGTTTATAAATACAGTCAAAACCGTTTATAACAACATCGTTTACAATTACCTATCCATTATTACAGCCAGATTGTATGGTCCCGTCCGAATTCCTAGTAAACTATTCAGTAAACAAACCGCTTATAACAACATCCGATAAAGCGATTTTAATTTTTTTATATGTGTATTTTTTTTCTGACTCGTTTATATACATAACCTATACTAGATAGATAACTACATATGATAATATAACTACTGTATTTGTGTATATGACTGTATTGCTTAAAACGACTATCGGATATAACGTCGGCAACTATACGGTCCCTTCGATGTCGTTATAAATGGTTTTGACTGTATCTCATAATCCATAACTAATTTTAAGGTGAAGTCTTGAGTTTTGAGATTATTTCTGGAATAATTGCCTTAAACTGCCAAGCTGACACAGTAAACCATTGTGAGTGAAGACTTGATTTCCATGTTACAGGAATCAGTACTCTAAAACTGTCATGCCTTAGGTTTTCTGTTAGTTTGGCAAGGTCTTAAAACCCTTGTCAGTGGATCGACCGACAGGTGGTAGGTTGGCTTGGCACCCAGATCGATTGTATGGTGGGTCGATCCACTGACAAAAGGATAAAGAAGTAAAAATTAAATATTATTGAATGAATTTATAAAATGATGAAAATTGTATTAATGTAATGCACTTTAAATGGTTATACCAATTGTCAAGTACATGCACCATGCTTGTACAGTCAGGTTGATAATTTGAGTCATATTTTTCAGTCTATCCATGCTACTAATAAATTCTCTTTAACCTTGGAATTTGTGCACTGTTGTTTGTCTCTTTTGAATTGGAACTAAGCAACAGACAAAACACAGATTCCAAAGATACAGTGAGTTTATTTGTTACTGTTATGGTAAATGGTTTACAAGGTTCTTGCAGACTATTCTCATTTGAAAACTTTAACTGCATTGAACCTGATTGTACAAGTCAATATTAAGTAGTTATTGAAGTTGGCATGCGGTGGAAATGCGGAAACTACACGATCATTATGATAAATTAGTGGCATATTTCAGGAATATGAGTTCCTAGATCTGTCTGATGTGAAAGAAGCGGATCGAAGCAGCTTGCAGTGTGCCCTCTTCAAACATACTGAGATACAGGAGCAACCTTTCAAAATTGCTGCGGTTGAAGCGTTTGTAGGTAAGTGTGAACTTCAATTAGCTTATCTATACTCTCTGTGCATCTTGCCAGTTATCCACCAGGTGGGATACTTGTGTAGGCCTCTGGTTTCCTCATATTCATTTTTTATCTTACTCAAGGGTTTTCTTGACATGTATCTGGGTATTTTTATGAATTTCCAGTCTTTCAGTTTTTATTGAGGATGGGTTAATAACCATCCTTATTTATTGACTTATTTGAGCTATGTATCTTTGCTATCTTTAATGTCACTTTTTATTAAGACACGATAAAATATTATGGTAGATGCTAAACACTTAAGCTCAAATACCTAAAATCATATAGCTTCCGGGCTCTAATATTGTCTGCTTTATGTATATAATCAGATCTGTCGTCGAGTACGCCCGTAGCGGGCGCGCCGGCGCCGACCGTGTCACGCAGCGTGGAGGCCGCGGGCGACGGCGACATGGCGCCGCACTCGCCCGCGCGCGTGCCCCCCGCGCCGCCGCACCCGCCGCCCTACGCCCAGCCGCCCCCAACCTACCCACCCCCGCATCACCAGTGGCCTGTCGCGCCGCCCAACGTTTACGTCAGTCAGGTCACTGCCAACGTCAACGTGCACGGATACATGGGCCAGTACTACCAACCCCAACCGCAGTACGCGCCGCCGGCTCCGGCAGTGCCGCAGGACAGAACCGGGCGGCCGCACAGGCGCGACCGCCGCGGCAAGCGAGCTCCGTCCCCGCCGCAACATCCTCCCTACTATCTCCAGTACCCGCAGTACTATCCAGCGGCGCAGGCGCAAGGAGCTCCGTTATACCACCTGCCCGTGTACCAGCCTGTAGTGTACGGACACTACCCATACCCGCCTTACTACCAGGAGTACCCGATGCCAGTCGAAGGTGAACCGGACAAGGGCCCCGAGGAGTACCCGCCCGAAGTGGTGATGGAGCAGGAAGCGGTAGACGCGTATTATGCGAACGCGCACTATGCTCCTCCGTACGGACCGCCCGTAGACGCGGGAGTGGAATACATGCCGCCGGTTTACTTGCCCCCGCCACCTCACATCCCCACAGCTCAAGTGGCAGCTCATCATCATCAACACATGGCACAACCTCAACCGCAACCCCACCAATTCAACGTTCACGCCAAAAACTTTGTCCTGGGACAAGGAAAGTCTTACATACCTCAAGATAAACAGGAGTCTAGAACGCCGCCCGAAGCGCCGTCAGTTTCAGCGGTAAACGTTGAATCGCTCCCTATAAAGGATCTCAAAATAGCTCACAAAGGCCCCAGCAGTCCCAAACACAACGAGCGAGCTATTGACGTTGTTCAAGCTAAAGTTCCGTGTCCCATGGAGAAAACCAAATCGATAGATCCAACTAAACCTGCGTGGGTGCCAGAAAACAAGGTGGACCCGAACTTTATTCATCAGCAGCTCGCAGCAAAACCTTTCGTGCCTCCCGCGACGACCGCTCAGATAGCGGCGAACAAACTTCCTCCAGCTACGGGGAAACCTACCAAAGGTCCCGCTGCGCCTTTCTCGGGTAACAAACAGCCCCCAAAACCGTCAGTGCCTCAAACGATCGTTCCTCTACAACAAGTTGCCACAACCCCTAAAGCGCCGTTTGGCAACAGGCAGAAGCGGGACGGACCTACTAATAGGTCACCGTCAAGCGAGCACGCGGAAAGCGGAGAACGTAATACTGAACACATGAAACGCGAACCGCCGCTGCCGCCGAGCAAAGCTCCCATGCCTATCTCGATCACGCTGCCCGCGGCCGGCCAGCCGCTGATAGTGGCCAACAAGCCTCCCTTCGGGCACTCGAGGAAGGCTCAAGTACCGGAACCGCCGCCGGTGCCGCAGCCTCCGCCCCCCGCGCCAACGGCCTCTGACTTCCCTCCGCCGCCGACCCCTCGCAACCGCGGTGAACTACCCCCTCCGGTCGCGGCGCCGCAGCCGCAACACGCGCCTGGCAAATCCTGGGCCAGCTTATTCTCGAGCAAAACCTCATCCATCGCTCCTCCATTGCCGACACCCGTCGTCCATCCTGTGGAAGAGCCTCCAAGCCCGACTACGGCGCCGCCGCCGGTCGCCAACATCCAGAAACCGGTGGCTAAAGTCCAGCCATATGACGCGTCGCCGCTACAACAGGCGACTATCGACAAAGGGTCTCCCACCCCGCGACCGATGCCCTCGGTCGCTATCGCGCCTGAAAAGCCTGTCTCCTACTCTGAAAAGGCTATTTCCTACTCCGAGAAAGCGATCTCGTACTCTGAAAAAGCTCTATCGTATTCTGAGAAGACTTCAGCTAATGTTAGCCCGGCTGCGTCGAGCCCCGTGGCTCACGCGAAGCCTCCATTGGTTCAGCCCGAGCCAAGAGAAGTTCCGATACAGAAGGAAGCCGTGCCGGCCATTCCGGTCCAGCCATCGCCGTACTGCGATGACCCTAATTCTTATAGGATGGGAGGTAAATATTATTGTATTTTCGTGCCATCCTCACTATCATATTGTCTAGAAAACATATCATCTTGATAAGTAAACTATTGGACATAGATTTCTCCTAATGTCGCTTCATTCGGTGCATTTCATTGTATTAATGGGTATCATTGTAAATAAACTCTTTGCAAAGTGAAAGGACTCTTCACTATTTTATTTGTATTTTTTGTCATCAACCTAAAATATAATTGTTGACATGGTATTAATTTACTAATAACTTGCTTGTTTTCAGAGTTCCTGTCCAAATACCAGCTTGACAACCGTGCTGTATCGGTCCTCCCGCGCGGTCTGACGAATCGCTCCAACTACTGCTATGTGAACGCGATCTTACAAGCCCTGATCGCGTGCCCGCCTTTCTACAATATGTTGAAGGCATTGCCTTATCAGACGAGACGGGGGAAGTCTAGCACACCCGTCATCGATTCTATGTAAGTATGGATATTATTCTTATAGTTATTTTCGATATCCAACATGTATATCCATATGGATTCTAATCTTTTACTATTGATACTACAAGTAATGCCTGGTGACAAAAATGCTTAGCAGCACTGAGCAATTTTGTTCAGCATAATGCTAAGCTATACCCCTGTTACGTCACAGTGCTCATAGGAACTAAGAACGTAATTTTTTTCATTTTCTGTGTAGTTTCTGTGTGTTTGTTACTTGTGTCGAAATAAATGGTTATATCTATCCGTCTATCAGATTTAAGTCTATTATCACAGAAAAAATATTTTTACCATAATTGTGGGTTTTATTGTTTGATTCATCAGCACAGTTGCATCCATGCACCGTGGTAACAGGAGAAATAGTAGATCCTATATTAATTTCAAGTTTTCAGCAAATTCATTTAAACTACTGGCCAACTGTAGAAGGGAGTTTATAAGACGCCTAAAGACCTCTTTACTTTCTGATGAAATCTATCTTCATAGTTATTGTAGAGTTCCTACCCAGGCTTCAAATAAAAAGCTCGATATTCAGCAGAATGGACTGTATTTTCTTTCTTCTTATCTTGTAGGTTTACAATATAAAGCGTATACTTGATGATCACAATTTTGTATGAAATTTGCGCTAGACTTTTGTGCGTGTAGCGTGTTTTACAATTTTAGACAAATCCACAAATAAAATATCTATGTGTTCAAATGACCGTTAAATGCTAAACAGAGACATGTATAACTATACGACCAGCTATCTCGTTCTTGACCGTCCGTCACAGTTATATTGAGTAAATTTGTTTAATTCCAGGGTAGAGCTTTGCTACGAGTTCAGCCCGCTGCCGAGCCCACCGCGCAACGCGCGCGGCGCCGGCGTCCCCGCGCCGCAAGTCCCCGCCGGGCCTCCGCTCGAGGGCGGAGCGGGCCTGCGGGTGCTCCGAGCCCTGCGCCCCTTCCCAGGCTCTCAGGAGGGCAAGCAGGAAGACGCTGAGGAGTTCCTGGGATGTCTGCTAAACTCACTCAATGATGAAATGCTAGAGGTAAGTACTATTTAGCATTTATACTATTTATTAGCATTTATTTTTACTCCCTGTAGATGGAACAAGCCCACCTGATGTTAAGTGGTAATCCCCGTAACAAAATATGGCCTCGAAGGTCACGCACCTTATGGTCCGGGAGCCAGGTACAATTTCGGTCAATTATTTCTTCTCGAGCGAAACTTCGTGAAATGCGTTAGGGACTTATACTATGAATACTCGTGACCGTCAGCTGCGACTCCGTGGGTGGGGAGGGCAGTGGCAGCCTCCCACGCATGGAGAAAAAAAAGTTTTTTCAGTCATTTCCTCCCATTTGAAATTTTGTCAGATTATAGTTAACCTAGTATTTTGAAGGAAAAACAAAGTCAGCTGGCCATAGCATGGTGGATTATACGTCAGCTGACTGCTTGAACATGAAAAAAATAAAATATTTTCAATGATTTCCTCTCAACTAAAAATTTACCTGGTGATCGTTTATATACTACTATGAATGAAAATTAATGTCAGCTTGCTGTATCTCAGTGGAAAGTTTGTCAGCTGGTACCTTGCACAGTAATTTGACAATTTTACACCTACGCCAAGTGGCGAGTCAAGTGCCGCGTGGGGGGGTGTCACTGGCCAAAAAATAGAAAACGATATTTCAATTCACTGGCAAAGTGGCAAGGCAGCTTGCAAGCCAAGTTGACTCGCCACTAACTGACCGATCGGTTTACACCATTGTACTTACCAAATTCGTTAATTACTTCGCCAATGTAGTCGGCGAAGTGTGATTATAAGTAATCTTATTTAACATAATACTGAGATGGCAAATAGGCGCCGTTCTGTTGACCAGATAATGAATCAATTTGCATTTACAAATTACTAATATACATAAGCTTTGCCTAAATCTATTTTATTTCATCGTCTTTTACTGTCGTTCTTGGCGTACAGTTTGGCGTACGTTTGGTTGAAATGATGATAAAATGAATGAATGAAATGAACATAAAGCTAGAGCTAGAACAAGAGCGTTCTTTCTCGATCTTTTAGTGTAAACGAAAGATAGTTATTAGCGTTTACACCAAAATATCAACGAGCAAGAATGAGAACCAAGAACTAGAATTCTTGCACGATAGATGTTTAGATCAGCCAAACGAATGCTCATAAGTATATATTCACAAGAACACACTTTGAAGAGACCGCTCAGGGGATCGAGAACATTCAAACACGCAAGAGAATGCTGTAAGCAACCGTTCGCACGCTCTAAAACCGTTTACATCAAGCGAGCGAGCATTCTTAGAATATTCCATAGAATCTTTGGGACAAAACAACGAAAGAATGCTCTACGTCTGTTTACACTAAAATAATTTGATAGAGTGGAGATAGAATTAGCATTCGCTCGTCTGATGTAAGTCGGCCTTTAGCGAATTATTCTTTCGGTTTTCCTTAATCCTTGACGATTTTTCTAGAGTTTAAATTCAGGAAGTAATCTTAATTTTGTTGTCGAACTTTATACTTGCTTGATGAAGCCAAGCAATCACTTAAAAAAGTTTTCTGTTAACTTCCGGAAAGTTTCGGAACATCTAATTTGTCGGGTAACTTATTTGAAAACAAGTTCTAACCAAACTGCTATAAAATACCTACAAACACTTGTTACACTTATTAGAGTAAGTACTATTAATCATTATTATAAATATGGGATTTATCACGTACCGTTTTATCCGAAACATTGTTTCCAGCGACAATGTTTCGCTTCAGTTCGGGAACCTTCATCGGTTACTATTACTTATTAAGTCTAACATCAATACCAGTATTATACATTCGAAAGTAACTCCGTATCTCTCTGTTTGTTATGTTTTTATGAATAAACGGTTGGACCGATTTGGACGAAATTTGGTGTATAGATAGATAACGAACGGGATTGAGACATAGGCTACTTTTGACTTGTATAAAATAATAATTTTTTTATTACATACTGATCCAAACTGGTTACCATAAACTAAACATTAGCAAGATTAAGTCAGCACAAACAATGATGGTAACTTATTTTTCGTCTCTGAATGTGTTGCAAACACTTCAATGTGGACATACAAAGTCTGAGTAGACTTATTAACAGTTAAATTTGTTGTTTATTTAGTTGAAAGTATTACATTATTATTATTTGCCAACAGCTGATGAAACTGGTGGAGCCTGAAGAGCCAAAGGAGGCGGTGACGGCTCCTGGTCAGACAAATGGCGTCATCACACAGGAGATCACGCATGATGAAGAAGATGATGATGACGAATGGAAGGTGAAATACTTTTTTTTCATGACTGATCAGTAAACTGACGAATCGCACGATAGTATAGATTTTCTTTCGTTTTTTTTTTGAATTGGTTAGATCTCCGTTTGACCACAATCGCACCTGATGGTAAACAATGATGTGGTCTAAGATGAAGCATGAAGATCTAGAAGAAACCATTCTAATTCATTTATTAACAAATGGTATGGTGGTATGGGCATGTCATGTGGAGGGAATAAAATCATGTGACTAAAAGAGTATGATATGAATGTGGATGGATTTAGAAGTAGAGGAAGGTCGAAGAAGAAATGGATGGATTGTGTGAATATGGGTACGAAAGAAGTAACAATGGAGATGATGGCTGATAGAGATGTATGGAAGAAAAATACATGTTGTGCCGACCCCATGTAATGTGCGAAAAGGGCAGGAAGAAGGTTTATTAACATACTACCTTCCGCCTGCAGCTTCGCACGAGTGGTTTGCCAATAAAATGTAGCCTATGTGTTAATCCAGATCTACGTACATACCAAATTTCATCGAAATCGATTCAGCTGTTACGACGTGATTGAGTAACAAACAAACACATCCAAACTTTCTCATTTATAATATTTGTGTGATAGGAACGCCAAAGTATGTATGCTACATATTTTCACACACACTGAAATTGTAACATTGACTTCTAGGACGATATAGGCATATAAACACTGATTAATAGTTTGAAAATAGTTACATAATAATCTTCGGTTTTGCAAATACTAATTACCTGATATATTTTTTTTTATAATATTATTTTTAGACGTAACTTGAATACAATCATGGTTAGGAACATTATTACACTAAAAACTTTATATTTACCACGATTTGTAAGTTCATGGTAAATATCCCGATTTTAGTGAAAATAGATTCTCGATGTTGCTCTATCGATAGAATGTGGATCAAAGGTGTTCGTTCAAACATGGCGAGTTACAATTCGAGAACTTAAAAAAATCTACTCTAATCATGTTTTCATGACAAGACTCATTAGTCGCAAAGTAGTAGAGTTCCTTGTGAAAGGCTCGCCGTGGGAAGTACTGCTACCCTACCTATTTCTGCCGCCAAGCAGCGTTGCTGTGTTTAGGTATGAAGGGTATGGTTTCCAGTGAAATTAACGCAGGACAATGCGTCGTAGGGTACGTTTCTAAGGTGCGTGACCAGGTAATACTTTGTTATAGACATTATTTACCAATTAACATCAGGTGCGCTATATGCTTGTTCCATAAACCAGTTAACACAAAAAAAAAATTCCTTCTACTGTCTGAACTAGTTAGATAATTTTAAACCAAGATGGAAGTGTTATAAGTTTGACGCCTATATCTGTGTGTGTGTCTGTCTGTGGCATCCGTAGTTCCCAAATGGATGGACCGATTCGGACGCGGTTTTTATTAAAACTTGTTTAACTGGGGTGGTTCTTAACTAAGTCTGGTGTAGATCAGGTCAGCCGTTCCGAAGATTATCAGTACTTTTCTGAAAGGACCTCAGCTGTAGTGTTTTTAAATATATACTTATGTTGCTAGAAACGTGCGTATCGTCTTCACCCATTCCATATTAAATCCATAACATGACATGTCGAGCAGCTATAGTATAGCCTTGTAGTATGTCCTTAGAGTCACATAGTAAAAACACTTCCCTGGTCTTCCAATTCAACTTGCTTTTTCTCTCACACTCACCCATTAGTAAGAATTAACGTTTTTAATTTCTCATTTCCTGCTTACCTTAATTCACACACATTTGGACATTTTGAAGACTGATGCTAAAGTAAGAACCATATCATTAGACGTTTACTACGTGTTAGAATGTATAGTTATCGTGAAATTGTATTTGAATTAGGTTATGGGTCCGAAGAATCGTGGTGCGGTGGAACGCAGATGGGCGGCAAGGAGGACGCCCGTTTCCGACATTTTCAGGGGAAAGACGCGCGTCCGCTTGCATCGCGCGACGCATCATGACGTCACCGATGCGGTGCAACCTTTCTTCACTTTGCAACTTGATATCGAGGTAAGAGAAATGTATTTATTACTCACATTTATCATCATCATTTCAGCCCGTCTGCACTCACTGTTGGGTATAGGCCTCTTTTTTACGCCATTCTTTCCGGACCCTTGCGAGTCTCATCCATTGACACCCAGCTACGCTTTCAATGTCAGTTGACCATTGGGTGGGTGGTCTGCCTCTTGGTCTACGAGCATCTTTTGGCTCTGAAATCAAATCAAAATCTTTTTATTCATTAAAATCACAAGAATCACTTTGAAACAATTTCAATTTTACTGCCTGTTCCTTCGCAACCAAGGCAGGAAAGAAAGGCAAAAAACAAGGCTGGTTGTTCTTTTAAATGATCCTTTTAGAATACATAAAATAAAGAAAATAAATTACGTCTAAATTGTAACATTTTTGAACGAGTTGGAGCAATTTCGATCCCAAGCTTCTCTATTATCTAAATAATCTGATATGTTATAGTAGGCTTTTTAATAAAGATTTTGTTTAATTACGTTTTTAAATTTGTTAATTGTCAATTTTTGTACATCACTTGGGAGTTTGTGGTAAAAGCGTACCCTTTAATTTGTATGCTGGGTCCAATATATTTTTTTTAACTTGTTAGATCTTCGACCACAATCTCACTTGATGGTAAGCAACATAGACTAATTTAACAAAACATCTAAATACCCTCCTTATCCATTTTTTACAATGATGGTTACTTATTTTTCGTCTCCGAAAGTGTAAACACCACTGTGGATAAACAAGTCTGAGTAAATACAATCTTTATTAATATCGCAGGAACATCACTACTATTTTTAACAAATTAACGTTTAATTTCAGCGCGCGAGCAACGTGAAGGATGCTTTGGAGCTTCTAGCCGGCAAGGACACTTTAGAAGGAGTGAACGACGCGTGGCAACAGTTGTCACTGGAGCAACTGCCCGTAGTGTTGCTGCTACATCTGAAATGTTTCCAGTTGGATGCTGAAGGGCACACCGCGAAGATTGTGAAGCCTATAGATTTCCCTATGGATTTAAAGATTGATCCTAGTAAGTAATTTTTTTTATGAGACGTGGACATTAAACAATGTTATGGCCCACCTGATGTTAAGTGGTAACCATCGCCTGTAACAGAGAATTGCCTCGTAGGTCAACGCACCTTAGAAATGTGCCCGACGATGCATTGCCCTGCGTCTATCAACTTGAGTCCACCATAATATGATAGATAGACATATAAAAATAATGGATTGAGTGTTATAAAATTTAGTGATCAGATATTCGAATGCATATTTACCTAAAGTTTATTTATGGCTAACAAATATTCTTATAAAATAAAATCCTGGGATCCCGGGATTGGATGCATATTAATTTAACGGTAAATATTAAGTAGGTAGAATTTGCCATCTCACTCACACACTTACAAAATGCTTATATTCCCTGAGGTCTAATAGGCCCGATCTGACGCTTGTTACAAGGTTGTTTTCGCTTCTTCAAAAATTACTGACAGTAAAAGTAGAGAAAAGCAACCATATTACATTGTAACAAGGCATTTACGTATATCTAATATATCTATGTACCAAAGTGTGCGTTTTTTCATAGAATGTGAATTTCTTTACACTATATGAGGGATGAATGACATACCATAAAAACCTATGCAGCTTTAAGGGGTGTCTAGATTATGTAGATAAATAAATTTAAAAAAATTAAGACATGATAAATTTGTTGATCCCGGAATCACGGAATTTTTCATATTACCGTTTATCTGATCTCTAGTTATAATATTAGGGGAGCATCGATTCACGCTTACATTTATTTTGTGACACGCGGTACACGTACTTTGGTTTGACGTCGACAAGCACATTTTTACGTCTATCATTTCGTCAGAAAAGTCTCATAGAACACGACGAAGGGTTTTATGGCCAGTTCCTATAAACATTAGTAACCGATAACAAGTCTTATCTTTGAAACTTTTTGACACTTTTTCAAGAAGAAACGTATCGTTGGTATTTACCGATGTTTATAGGAACTAGCCGTTCACCCACTTTATATTTTGTAGATTACCATAATTTATGTAGATTAGGATGTCTGAGTTGATCGTAATTCGTAGGGCATACTTTTTACGCGCGATTTTCCTACACCGTTTTGTGTGTTGCATTACAATAAAACAACCTAAAGTTGCTTATATTGATCTCGCCTAAGCCTACACTGCACTGAGATGGTTTCTAATAAAATTAAAGATTGTTGAAATACCACCTGATAGATGTGCCAACAAAATCTGCATCAGATCAGCCCAAGACATGGAACAAAACGGCCACTTTTAACCAGCAGTTGGTGGATACAAGATGATGAAGATAACTTTTAAACCTAAAATGAGGTTAAGAACACTATTTTCACAAAAAACGGGATATTTGTATCCCATTTTAGTGAAAATTATCATGAAGATAGTTATGCAATTGTTACAATGATGCTTACTTATTTTTCGTCTCCTATTATGTGAAATAATTGCATACTTGAGGACAAACCATTCTGAGTAAAACATACTCACAACTTCCAACTCCCTTTACCATTCAAATTTATAATAAATACTTATGAATTTCAGAAATTATGTCATCAAAGCAGAAGTACACAAGTAAGCAGCGATTGTACAAGCTGTTTGCAGTTGTCTACCATGAGGGAGTGGAGGCGGTGAAGGGACATTATGTGACAGATACCTACCACGGACAATCAGGATGGATCAGGTAATACACCAATTATTTTACTATAAACTCATGGTTTAGATATAGATATTGCTGGACATTTCACACAGCGCTATCTAGCTTTCAGATAACTGATAGAATACTTATATGCTTTTTTTTTTGTAAATATATACTTACAATATGTATGTAGAAAAACATCAAGACCCTGGACAAATATCTTTAGTTCATGCAAACATTTATTCCGTGCCGGGAATCGAACTCACTACCCCCTGCGTCTTAGCCGGCTATTCACCCAATGCGCCACGGAGGTCGTCGGTTTATCGCATACATTTCAGAGAGTGTGCTGCAGAGCTTTTCAATCTGATCCCACCATCCCCATTCTATCATCGCACAACCAGACGCTCCGTGGTACGCCACCGCTACATGGTAGATTTACCTCTCATACGCACAAATATGTACTTGTCAATGTACTATACTGCAACGTTTGGCATTGAGCAGGTCAAAAAACTATTTTCCTGTATTCCTATAGATGGAGTTACCGGCGCTTTAGTCGTAATTTGAATTATTTCACTAATTTCGACCCTAACGTGACAAGAGCCTGTAGCATAATTGGTAGTGCATCCTCGTATCAAGAGAAATGTTGCAGGTTTCACTATGATGTCATTTATTTTTCGTCTCCGAAAGTGATAAATCACCAATGCGGACAAACTTTACTGAGTAAACCCAACCTTTTGCACTGCACTCCAGCACTTCTGTTCACTATTCAATATTCGATTCCAGATACGACGATGCAACCGTCACCCAAGTGAACGACGGGATGGTGCTGAAGGCGAAGGCTCCACGCATGCCGTACCTGTTGATGTACAGACGGCAGGACACGCTTCCGCCGCATCGCAAGCCGGAGTGAGACCGACCACCGCGCGACGTGTACCAGTACGCCTGGTATACCCGTGCTTTACCTAAATTCTGCACTAGTTATATCTACAGTGAGTGGTATAACTGAAATGTTATATCTGCAGCGAATGTTGAATTGGTGTGAATGACTCGCGAATAGACGCTAAGTTACGTGTTCAGTGGCAGTGTTTTTCGTTTTAGAAGCCTTTCTCTATAAGTGCTATGTTACTGTTAGCTTATCGACAGTAGTCTTACACTAATTTTATCTCATGGCTAACTTGAACTCTGAGAAAAGACTATTCAATTTTTGTATTACTTTTAGACAGCGATTGTAAATAATCTGGTTCGTAATTTGTGCAACGATAATAATATTGGACATATAAAGTATGTGATTGTACACATTTTGTAAATATGCATACAGTGCATGTCATATTATGGTATTCAATGGAATTTGGTTATGCATGTCATATTATGGTATTCAATGGAATTTAGTTATAATATATACCATAATATAGAATTTGGAATCTAGTTTGTGGCTTTTCTAGTTAAATGTTATTATTGCTAAATTTTGATTCAATAGTCTTACGATTTTGTAATAAATGTTGTGTCAAAGTTATAACTGACTGCCTAAATAGTGTCTGTATTATAACACGGTATGTGTATGGTACTTGTGAATTATAGTTGTAATCTAGAATTACTTGTAAATGTAAAATACGCTTTTTATCATTTGTTTTATGGAGTACAAAACAAAATTATGATAATTATTTTCAGTTGATTGCAAATAAGCTAACTCATAGAAATATTTGTAATGGTTTGTATAATATTATTGAAGAAAACCAGTGTAAATAGTCTCCTATTTCAGGGAGTTTACTTCAAGATTCGATGGAAATTTGACTGAAAAGTACCTCCTTGACGCGCTAATTATAAGAACTCGACAATATGGAATTATTAAATTATATAAAAAATGTAAAAAAAAATACATAGGATTTAAATTAAATTCATGTCATATCTTAAATGTTCTCGAAAATCTATAGAATTGATTGGTAGCAAGACCATGAAGTACAAAGATACTATATTGATGTGATATTATTGGTCTGGCTGAAGTGTTCCAGTGAATATAATTGTATTCTAAGCGGAAGGTATAGTCTGAAGGAAAAATATGTAACTTGAATTTTAATTAGTCTTAGATGTAATGTATGAGTGTACACCTGTTTGACTTAAGTAAAACAGTTTTACTTAAGTTAAACATGTACTCTTAGTACTAGCAAAAATTTTAATATGTAGGGAGTGTTTGGTTGGTAAATGAAAGGTGCTTGCATGGACTGATGCGGCATGATGTGCCCTTGAACATGTGATAATGGAACGGTGTGGATGGTATTAGCAGATGGCTTGGTTTAAAATTGTATAATATTGTTGTCAATGTAAGCGTTAATGATATGGTATTATCTCGATGTTGGAAGATGTTTAAAAATATAATATTCTTATTAAATGTAATCTTAAATTGATTCATTTCACCAATGCTTTCTTTTGCTTTTTTGCTCTTATAATATTTAGATGTCATTTTTGTGAATCGAAATTTATTGAGAGTAGTAATTTTTATCTTTGCGCAAATATGATTTGCACTGCCAAAATATCATAAATATTGATATCTGTAGTGTTTCTCAGATATCTTGAAAGTGTCTTGATAATGTTTAAGGTAAATGTTAATAACCGCTCTACGCAGTGGATCAATTGATATAAATTGAGAAATTACAGTTTGATCTCACTACTATTGTTCTTCGAAAATATATATCACATCATCGTGGATGTAAACTTTCTTAATGAGGCAATAATATATCATGCCTTACCTATTTGAGTGCTATTTATACGAAATTGACCAAATATTGTTTGAAAAATTGCTTCTACTAGCTTCTACTACTTAAGGTGTTAAAAAATATTTTAAAAAATCAGACACCATTTAGATAATATATCTTGCACTGTGGTGGTCGTGTCCAGTTTATTGTAAGTTTTAAAATTAGTCAATTTATTGTATCTAATTGATAGATTTAATTTTAGTTTGGAGTTTATGACTAACTGTAAGTGTATGTGTATAACTTGGTTGTTGTTATTTGATTGGATTTGGATTGTGGGTAGATTATTTTATAGTAGTTTAGCTATAGACAATCTAGTGTATGTATTTTGAACACCAAAATCACGACACCTATTTTATTATTCAAGCCAATTAGAATATTATTAGGTTAGTACACAAACATCGGCATTTTCGCATTTAATAATTATCAAAAAGTTTTAGAACTAATAACAATATGTCTACCTAAACAGTGAAGCAAAAACCCGAATTTATATTCTACGCTTTATAAAAAAACGTTCTATGCTTTTCTGTAAAGATATGACAGAAATTAATAAACTTCAAACTGCACAAAATAGCATCGCCTTATTATAATTTAACGTTCCTCTTACGGTAGCGATTTAAGTATCTTAATGACTTTTATATGTAGCATTCTAAGCGTCAAAAACTGGCGCTTATGCTATATAGAATATTGATACTGATCATTGTACGTATGCGCGCTCACGATTCATATATAATTAACCATTTTATACGCACGTTTTTATTTATTAACTTATAATAATAGATCTAATATTTTTATCCTGAGATTTTAAAATATCCAAACTGTATCAGTCTTATTTGTTATCAAAATTATTTTATGGCTATGTAACTAAATGTCATCATCATTATATTATTGGTCTAAAACACTTATTAATCTTAATGGTAAATGTTGGATAGGCAGGGATAGAACAACCATAGTGTTAACTTTGACTGGATTCAATACTAGCTGTTACCTGCCATCAGCTGTATAATATTCTTAAGGCTGTTCAAAGTTATTATTAAGGAAGTTAGCTTTATTAAAGAAAGTTTGGTCTGATAGTCACAAAACAAATAGATCAAACATGTGAATACAGTCCAAATCTTCAGCTATAGTTACCACAGCCATTGGCTAGCCACATTGTCACAAACAAAATTCCGTGTACATTTTAATAGTGGCCAGTTCAGGTTGTGGCCTAAGAAAACAAAACGCAGGGTTTCAAAATTAGATGTTCACATTTCTGCTTGGGTGTTACGTCATCATGTAGTCAAGTCAATTGTCGTCCAAATTATTACATTCATGCACTTTGTAAATAGGGGGCCTTAACACTTCAGATTAGAATAGGGGTCCTATAATCATTAAAATTATAAGATAATTATAGAACCTGGTCTCGCCCTAATTTTTTATTTTACAATAAAACGATTGCATACAATTAAATAAGAATAAAAACGCTGCCTTTTAGTTAAGTTTATGTTGCTTAATTTTATATTAAACTAAATAACTAACATCGGATTTTTATGTTTTTGCCTGATTGTTGAGACATGGGTGAGATGCATAATGGATTTTATTGTGCATCGTTTTAACATAAGCTGTCTCAAATGTTATGTATCATGAATAAAAAAAATTACTTTTCTTAAAAAAATGGTTTTTTTTTTAGAAAAGTACCTTTTTGTGTCGTCATTACTTTATTTCATGCGTTAATATGTGAGCTCAAATATTTTTTCCAAAGTATCTCACGACAGTTTAGACAATTTGTATTTCAAAATTAACAATTTCTCATGCTTTATTTTGTTTAAATTTTTCTAAATTTATTTTAATTAATGATTATTAATACTCCATTTAATTAAAATAAATAATGAAATTTAGTTAAATTGTGTTATCATATTTAAAATTGACCTTTGTTTTGATAACTTCGTTTCTCAGGATCAGTTACGACATGAGTAAAACAGAACATGATGAAGTAAAGTGATAAAATGGCAACACTAAAAAAATGTTAATAATAAAAAACTAGTTTTTTCACTTGATTATGTATTTTTACGTAAAAATGTATTGTTTATGATAAAATATCCAATTTATGTACCACAATCATATGAGCACACCCTAACAGTTTGAGTAGCGTTTTCGTTCCGGTACATTTATTCTGCATCTCACCGTATGTTTCATGCTTATTTTTTTTAAACGTTTGTTATATGGCAACTTTGATTTATCAAATATATGTAGAGAAATATGAGATCATTGATATTCGTAAAAAGTAATTTTACAATAAATCGTTAGCCTAGTGATTAAACTGTTACATTATGTAAATTAGTTTAAAGAGTTTAATCTTTTAGATTGTTCCTGTTTTAGTTTTATTAAGGAAGATCAAAGTGCGCATGATGCAATTTCTAAATGTTTGTTATCTAACTGTTGGTAAATGTATATGCTAATCACAAGAAAATCGTTGAAAATAACCAACAAAATTAAGATGCATTATTTTAAATTCTATTGACATTCTGGTAATAATTATTAATGGTTTGGTTATGTGTGTTTTATTCATAGAATTCAGTTGCTATTGCAATCAGCAATCCTGCCAGGCCTTAGCAAAGTTTATCTTTACCTTGTTATATGACATGTTAGCGTAGAATGTTAGAAAAATTCTACGCAAGACTTCATTTTACGCTAAAATGGCATTAAAAATAAAATATTAATAGTTTGACTGTTCCGTAAAGATAATCTTTTCTAGTAGGTACAACTAGCAAAGTCGGACGATTAATTTTGTTTGAATTTCCTATTTTCACTCTCGGTGTTCTCGAATAAATCTACTATTTTTATTTAAATTTCTTTCCATTTGTGCCTTGAATCACTTTGTTGTTTTCGAAAGCTAAGGTTACTTTGTTTGGGCAAGTTTTCTGTTTTCGAAAGCTAAGGTTACTTTGTCTGGGCAAGTTTTTAATTTTATGCAACCGCTAACAAATCATGTCATTCACTCACAATGCAATGCAGTCCCCAACAAAATTGTGTTATCCTTTAGTGCAGGGATTCCCAAACTATTTTGTGCAATTTCCCCTTTTCCAAAATGAACCTCAGACTGATAGCCAAATTACTTTCAAAATCCTATCTCTAGTTTTTACTTCCTATTGATATCAAAATACTTACCAAATTAAAAACTTTGCGGTTGGTTAAATGAGTAAATTTGAAATCATTTTCTCATCAAAATTTAACAAAATTAATAGAGGAGTAAAAATCGGTGCAAGTGTAATTAATAATTATTAATACAAATTACGTAAAAATACTTCAGCAGGAAAATGTTTTTTGAAAAAAAACACTAAAATCGCAGTAGATAAAAAAAATATGTCGACCCCTGGGAAACAGATTTCGGCCCCAAGGGGTCGATATCGATCACTTTGGGAATCCCTACTTCAGTGCAATCCATCTGGAAAGCTTATAATTGTAAGACAGTTCAAAAACACCTCGTGGGGGTAACTTATAACAACGCTTTGGCGGTCTATTTACTTAGATTTAATTTTTTAGAGTTGTAATCTTATTATTTTTATATGAGAAGTTCAATATTAAGTTACGTTTAATTTAGTAATAATATACAAGGCTGTTTTTCATTAACGAAGGAGTGTTTTTCAACAATAAATAAATCTGTAATTAGGCATTTTGTCATGTTTTGGAGTGAATATAAATTGTGAAAAAATGCTCCTGTTGGTCGTAATAGATGGTGTTTAACAAAAGAGAAAAATATAAAATTGTTTGAACCTAACTACATTGTCTATTATTATCAGCTTCCTAAGTTATGTGGATGCGTATGACTAATTATATGATAGATAATCCTTTATTTTGGTAATAATTTGGTGTTATGAGAAAAATTGTGAATAAAATATGGTGTCATTTCAGATTTGAATGTTTTTATTAATGAGTCAGTCGTTTTACAAATTAGGATTATAACATAAATAAAAGGTACATTTGTGTCATATTCTAACAGATTATATATGGCTTCATTTCTCGTTCCGTACAATATTCTGAAACAGAAATTACTCGAATGAAGGCCATTATAGTCCTTGCACAGGACAAGGTTAGGTCCTTAATGTACCTACGTCTAGGTTAAGAGCGTCTGCAAACTAGGATCCGGCTCAGCATTATGCGCCACGCGCTAGTGAGTACGAGTACGCAGCGCGCTGATTTTCCGCCGGCTCCTACATTCAATACCTACCTGATAATCCGATTTTATTTAAAAAAATAAAATTATATATGCTAAAGAATCTGAAATACAAAGGCAATTGAATCTATACGTATGTATGTGGTAAGTCTTGAGACTTACAGGTGTAAAGCCTCATGTGCCTGTAATTTCTGTATGGTGAACCCAAACGTACCCTGACTCTGCACTTGAAGACTAGGTAGGGTGGTAGGACGGCAGCGATGGGCATCACAGTGAGCGCCACCATCGACCAGCCAGCCAACGCCTCCGTCGGCGGCCACGCTCCCATGCCCACCACAAACACACCCTGTGAAAGGAAAGCGTTGTATGTGTGTATGTTTGTTTTTCTGAGGATAACTTTCGAAGCGTTAATCCGATCATCGTGAAATTTGCCATATAGGTAGGTAAGTGTGGGCACAATCCTGGTGTGACTAAATGAGCTGAAAATGCAGAAGGGATTGTTGATATTGGAGATCAAGAGGGGTAAAAAAATCAAAATGAAACTGTCAAGCCAAGTGGGAAGTCTAATGAAATGGTTCATTAGTACATTTCGACGCCATTTTTGGTTTAATCATTGTAATTTTGGAGTTATTAGCCATAATAAAAACAGAACTTTGACGAAATTCACAGGTTACACCAGTGACCCCACAGTGCGGTAATTTGGTATTCGTGTAGCTTTAGTGACACAAATGTAGGGAAAAAAGTGTGAAATCCAGAATAACTGCAACTTCTACCCCTAAAAAAATAGTCCTATAGAAATATAATCAAAATCGGTTCAGTAGTTTGGCTATGTCAATTATTTTTGTTAAAAGTTACTTCTTTTTTTAAGTTCAAGTTGAGGTGACGGCATAATTATGCCCTCGGTCAGATACCGGCATTAAAAATATCTTAATCAATTTACAAAAACTGTGGATTAAATGGATTGTGGTCTCCTCTGTTGAGTTGCAATAACCTATATTAGAGGAGTCCCATCTTTCTTACGATGATCTTTTTAAACTAGTTAAACTTAGGTATTTTAGTTAGAATTAAGAAATAGGAATATACATATTTATTGGACAGATTTAAAGATATACATAAATAGATAAATAAATAGTAGAATAATAGTATAAATGGTTACAAACACACAAACAAACTTGTAATCAGAAGCAGTTAATTATCTGCGAACATCCTTTCCAGGTTTGTTGTGGCATTAGCCGGATCATCATCAACCCGTTGAAATGCCTTATCGTTCAGAGCTGTTACCAAAACAGAATGGGTTTTTATCAATCCATTAAAAAACCCTATTCATTCATTATTATTTCATCAATTATTATACGCAGGCAACACAGGTTTATACAGGCTGTTTCTTTGATATTTTAAGACTTCAAATTAAGGTAGATCGAAAATAAAAAAATTACATAGTAATGAATCAGCCCTACCCGTGATTTAAGTTAATGTCGTAAATGCGGTGACACGCAGTATAATTCATAATTAAATTATTGTCTGTAAACCTAGGTACGGTCAGTTAAGTTGTAAGTTGGTTAACAGTTTGAGTTTTTAAAATCGTTAATGATATATAAAAAAAATTAACCATTACCATGTAATATTTTTTAATTTTCGACCTACCTTATTTTTAAGTCCTAAATTATAAATAAAACAGCCTGTATAAAATAGGTAACCAAATCATATAATACATCATGTAAGTAGGTACCTGTTAAACTGACTAAGCGGCATCGGCGCAAAGACGCCGTCCATTTACGTTAAAAATTGTTTATTGTAAATGTATCGATTACTGGATAAATATTCAGGCTACCGGTATTAGACCAATCTTTAAAATGTGTTAATACGATTCAGCATATGTGTTTCAAATGAATGTCGTCGATGCGGTGACAGACAGTATGAATTATGGATAAGGCATGTTCTTACCATCAGTAGCGCCGGTGAAAAACTCCAGCAAACCCGCATGAAGAGGGGCGGGTACTCCCCCACAGCTACGTACATCTCTTCACAAAAGGACGCTTGTCCGTACACAAAGGTGATGATCGCTGCGACGAAGGCAGCGATGGGCACGCGGGGTTTCGATATCGCCCAGTTTAGGAGGAAATCTAGAATATATTGCCCTCCCTGGAAGTATGTACATAAAGCTTAGTTTAAATCTTTGGCGTTTTAGAGTACCCATTTCTGCCGCCAAGCAGGATTGCTGTTTCTTTACACCTGTATGCACCAAGTTGATATACGCAGGGCAGTGCATCAGGTGCGTGACTTATAAGACAATACTTTGTTATAGGCGATGGTTACCACTTAACATCAGGTGGGACATATGGCAGTTCCATACGTTACAAGTTACATCGAAGTGGAACTCGCACGTCTACGTGTGCAGTGGCCTTTATATTGCGACTATGTCCGTCCGTCCGAATAGGGGGGGGGCATAGTAACTTAAATTATTTATGTACATTATTACTGATTAAAACGGGTATGTATCGCGTATGTATGGGAACCTATTACGTTATATAAATAAATAAATATTGTTGGACATTTCACACAGCGCTATCTAGCCCAAAACTAAGCACAACTTGCACAATGAGAACCAGATAACTGATAGAATACTTATATAATTTTTTTTGTAAATACATACTTATAACACATAGAAAAAACATCCAGACCCGGAACAAACACGGATATGTAGATCATGCAAACATTTATTCCGCGGTGGGAATCGAATCCGCTACCTCCTGCGTCTCAGCCGGCTATTCGCACACTGCGCCATGGAGGTCGTCGAGATATGCTGGGTGGTGATCTACTTTATCGCTATAAAACGAGTCTACAGCAAGTTCTCATAATATCAACCATATTCTTTTTCAAACTTTCGCGATCACTGTACATAATTACTGATTAAAACGGGTATTTATTATAACCATCAACCTAGCTTAGACTTTATAATAAAGGCTCACAATTGCCCTGTTGATAGTAAGAATAACTGCCATTGTTACACTCTTTCAGCTACGGATACTATCAGATACCTTGGAATAACTATAGATCAGAATCTGAACTGGAAAGCTCATATTGGCACTCTTAAAGCTCGTGTCCGTAACCTCATTCATGTATTTAAAAAAATAAGATATCTGCGTGATGAGGTAACCAGTAAAACAGTCTGCCTTACCCTCTGTCAACCTTTAATAACCTACGTTATCTCAGCTTGGGGAGGAGCGGCAAAAACTCATCTAATTAAATTAGAAAGAACCCAGCGGTCTATTCTAAAAGTTTTAAACTTTAGGCCGTTTAGATATCCTACCGTTGACCTCTATAGGGAAATCCTAGTACTAACTGTGCGCCAACTTTTTATTAAATTCGTGCTCATAAGACAACACTTCCATCCTTGCCGAACTGACAAACTATCAAGCAGAAGAGTGCATGAAGTGTACAAAGTCCTGCATGTAAGACTGCTTTTGCGCATACCTTTGTGTATTTTCTGGGACCTTTTTTATATAACCGCATGAGTAAAATTGAAAAGTTGAAAAACAAGACCAGGTTCATATTGGGAAAAATTCTAAATCGGCTCTTACGGCAGTATGACTATGATTCTACTGAAAATTTATTACATATTATAAAATAACTTCGAACGGTTATCTTTTAACAAGTTATCTTTTATTTGTTGTTGCTATAAATTTGCCTATAAACTGTTATTAGTTGTAAGTTATATTTATTTATAAATATATATATATGCTTTGCATGTTAGTTTATATTTGATAAACTTAGCCTTAGTTAATGGTAACCTAGTTTTTCATAGATAATCATAGATATTTATAGTTTATTGTTTCATGTTTGTTATACCTTACAATCTGGATACTAGGAAGGTAAAAATAAGTGTTTGCCCTTCATGGGGAGTGAAGAGCTACCTCGCCGTAACACAGTTTTTAACTAGCACGGGAGGTATGTTCCGAAACCTTAGTGCTTACATTATTTATACTGTTTATTATATTAATTAGCTATTGTTCGTTTGTACACAATGCAATGCACTTTGTATTCCTAAGTTGTTAAATAAACTTATTCTTATTTATCGTGTACGTACCTTTTTTATTTGTTATCCCGATGTTTCGACTATGGTCGCGATAAATACCCGTTTAAATCTGTAATCATGTACAGTGATCGCGAAAGTTGAATGATCTGATTTGATATTACTGTTTTTTAAAGTGATTACTTATTCGGAGGCTAATTTAGAATACCCACCTGTGTACACAGTGTGATGACACCGATCAAACAGAATAGAATACAAATGAGTATGAGGAAGGCCCACGTGATCTTGCGAATTGAACGGCCCGTGAACGTAGACATCATCGTATGTACCAGCAATCCCTATAATCACACTATAATATTATAAATGCGAAAGTTTGAATATTTGTTTCTTACTCAATCACGTCGTAACGGCTGAACCGATTTTGATGAAATTTAGTATGTACGTGGATTACCACATAGGCTACTTTTATGCCATAAATCCGGTCCCATGGGATAAAAATAGGATGTCCAGTCATGTTGCAATAGCGAGTTTAGCTTTATTTCTAGGTTACCTACACATTTAGTATTATAACGCGTACGAAATCGCGGGCAACAGCTAGTTAACAAATAAATATTGGTCATCATCATATTAGCTATGAAGCGCAGTATTCTGGGAGTTAGGGTAACTTGATTAGTCACTTTAACTCCAGCACAGCATAGCATAGCGACTACACGATACAGCGCAAGTGCGTCACACGTCGTACACTTTACGTGTCAGCAAATAGTTATAAGTATTATAATATGTAGTATGTTAGTCAATAAGGTATATATTTAAATGCGCCGTAGAATTAAGTTTTAACATTTTGTTAGTACTTTTCTATTGTTGCCTGAAATAAAGATTTATCACATTAATATTATAAATGTGTAATGGCTGAACCGATTTCGCTGAAATTTCATGTATTGATAGGTTAGGACCTGGGTTTAAACATAGGCTACTTATAGTTGAAAAACCACGCGTACGAAGCCGCTGGCGGAAGCTAGTTATTTATAAAGTAATGCTGTGATAGATATGCTCTACTAGCTGACCCGCCCGCGGCCTAGTCCGCGTGGTTTCTCAATAAAAACATTACTCTCCTCCACGCAGTCGGATAAAAAGTAGCGTATGTCCCAAACCCGATTAAAATCAATTTAAACACGCACACACAACGTTGACAAATTTCATCAAAATCGGTCCAGCCGTTTAGTCGTGAAAATGTAACAAACATACATAGAGACAGAATTACTTTCGAATTTATAATATTAGTTAATTATAGGATTAAACATACTAATATTATAAATTCAAAAGTAACTATTTGTCTCTCAAACGCACAAATCGCGCTAAATATCTCGTGTTTCGTGAAAATAGTGTAACCATAATGATAGTTACAAAAGTTATAAATGAGTATAGAGGTTAAACCATACCGCAGTAGACACAGACAGCACGAACAGTGTAAAGAAGACTAGAGCCGACCAGAACTGACTGCCCGGTATCCGCGCCACGTAGTCAACCCATAATATCATCGATGATGCAGATCCTGAAATCAATTCAAAAAAGGTATAATAGTATTCGGTATTATCTAATCCATACATTATAAAGAGGAAAGATTTGTGTTTTTGTATGTTTCTAACGAATAAACTCAAAACATTGTGGTCCGATTTCAAAAATTCTTCACCATTAGTCCTTTTATTATCACCTAATAGTCAATTGGACGATTACATAAAGTTGCATGACAATCAATTTGGTTTTAGAACTGGTCTCTCCACAGAAACGGCTATTTTGACTCTTAAGCAAACTGTCAAATACTATACGACACGTCGGACATCCATTTATGCCTGTTACCTCGACCTCTCAAAGGCATTTGACCTGGTTTCTTACGATATTCTCTGGCAGAAGTTAAAAGATATCAATCTGCCACCAGAGGTTAATAATGTCTTTAAATATTGGTATCAAAACCGGGTGAATGTAGTGAGATGGTCGAGTACTTTTTCCGAGCCGTACAGGCTGGAGTGCGGGGTGAGGCAAGGGGGGTTGACCTCACCGAAGCTCTTCAACCTGTACATCAATGCGCTGATAGGTGAGCTCAGCAGTACCCGTGTCGGATGCCACATCGAGGGGGTTTGCCTCAACAACATCAGCTATGCGGATGATATGGTGCTGCTGAGTGCATCGGCCTGCGGCCTAACTAAACTGTTGGGTATTTGTGAAGCGTATGTACATAAACATGGCTTAAAATATAATATAAAGAAAAGCGAATGTATGGTCTTTCAGGCCAGAGGTAAACGTCTTTCCTCCATCCCACCAATAAAGCTGTATGGAACTGCACTAAATAGGGTGGAACAATTTAAATATCTCGGACACGTGGTAACCTCGGACCTGAAATATATACAGATATGGAGAGAGAGCGTAGGGCGTTGTCTGTTAGAGCGAACATGATAGCCCGCAGGTTCGCTCGTTGCTCAAGTGAAGTAAAACTCACTCTTTTCCAAGCGTACTGTACGAACTTCTACACGAGCAGCCTGTGGGTGAATCACACGCTCAAACAGTACAACGCGCTACGTATTCAATACAATAATGCGTTTAGGGTGCTGATGGGGCTGCCTAGATTCTGCAGCGCTTCGGGAATGTTTGCCGCTGCGCGAGTTGACTGTTTCTACACAGTCATGCGAAAGCGGTGTACATCTCTGTTGCGCAGGGTTCGGGCTAGCTCCAGCGGCATCCTATGCGTGTTTGCAAATAGGTTTGATTGTCAGTATATGAATCATTGCTGCATGGTACATATACTGCCAAACAAAAATACCTAGATTAGTTGTAGTTTTTAGATATAGTTAGATTATTATTATTTGTTTATTATTATTATTTTTTTTTGTTATTGTAATTTGATTGTGTATTTAAAAATTTGTATTCGTGTAAGTTATTTTGTGTTAGTGTTAAGAAATGATGGATTTTATAATCTGAAATAAATGAGTTAATAAAATAAAAAATAAAATTAGAATGCTACATTATCACTGAGTAACATAGACTACTTACTTTTTAACCAACTGCACAGAAGGAGGGTACTGTTTTTATTAAAAAACTACGCGAAGCTACGGATTAGTCGGCTAGTCTTAAACTCGTATATAAAAAATCGCGTGTCACGATTTTAGTGGTCGCACTCCTCCAAAACGGCTTGACCGATTCTAATTATTTTTTTGGAGTGCCACTTTTATGTTTTTTTTATTAATTATAGGCTAGCATTTGACCACGATCTCGCCTGGTAGTAAGCGATGGTGTTGTATTTATTATACTAGGTTCTACCGTAATCGGAGATATACCTGAGCTGCACGGGCCTAAAGCCAAGTGCACATCAGTAACTAACGTATGATTGGTTTTACTTTCGCTAGGAAGGTCCGTTTGCAAGAACTTTCTCACCATCATGCAGGCACAGTATAGCCGCATTCTGCATAAGAACACATGTGTGTTTCGGGAGATCTAATTATTGAAAGAGCGAAGCGAGATCTCAAAATAAACTTGAGCAAATCGGCGTTGTATGCATATATGTATGTTTGTTTGTCCGAGGATAACTTTCGTAGCGTTTATCCGATCATCATGAAATTTAGTATATAGATAGGTAGTGATGACACGATTTTGGTGTGACTCAATGAGCTAAAAATATTGGGGGGTTGTTGAGATATTGGGGTTCAAGAGGGGTAAAAAAAATGAGACAATTAGGTCAAGTGGGACGTCAAATGAAAGGTCTTCATTAGTACATTTGAACCCCGTTTTTATTTTTAGTTAAATTTATGTACTTTTTGAGTTATTAGCCATAATAAAAACAAAACTTTGACAAAATTCACAGGGTAGCTACACCAGTGACCCCACAATGCTGAAATTTGGTTTTCGTGTAGCTTTAGTGACACAAAAAAAAAGTCTGAAATCCAGAATAACTGCCATTTGTACCCCAAAAAAACCAATTAACAAGAACCCCCGTTACATCTAATTTGAATGAAACTGTAGGTCAAGTAGTTTGGTTATGCATTTCGTGGCACCAATTTATTAGTCAAAGATGAAAGCCGGCATGCACAAAGATCACTAAACGTATTTAGCGGCTAAACATGTTTGAATTTGAAGTATTTGTATGATTTGACAACTCCTTAAATCATATTTAGCCACTAAATACGTTTAGGCATCGTTGTGCAAGTCGCCCTGAAAATAAAAAAAGAATAATATTTATTTTGGGAGATTCGCGAGATCCCAGTTCGGGGCGAATCACTAGTTATTATTACGGATGTTTTTTCTCGAAATATTGATGTTTCGGTTTTTATGAAGCTCACGAGCCTAAACCAAGTGCGAATCATGTTGAGATTGAACGCGTTGAGATAATGATGAAGACATTCCGGTATTACTCTAGTGCTGGAGAGTATCATAGGTATAATATACACTATTATTATTAATGCGTCAAAGTTATAATTCTCTTTTTGCATCGCGGGATAAAAAATTACCAGAATGCAACTAACCATAAGGCAGAACCACTTTTTCATCATAATCCTTGTTCAAAGCGGAGAATGCAGCGGCTAAAGTGAGAGTAGCGAGCACACATGTGACTTTACTAGCCACTAGAGCGAGTAAAGCCGTGGTTCCCACTCTGTGTTGCTTGGGGCACAGGGAGCCCAGCATTACCAGGGAGCCCTGTGCCACTGACATCTGTACTAGAGAGTATTCGATCGCTTCGCGCCAAATCTGTCGGTAATTAATTTTTTTTTATCGTTATGTACTTGCATCTAACTTTTTGATTCAAAAAATGTATGTTAGATCGGGGGATACAGTATGGTGTTGCAGCTACATATCTATCATCTACATACAAAATTTAATTACACCACTGGATAGCTAAAGGATCAAAGAATTCAAAAGGTAAAAAATATTACTCATTTAATATGTAGACCGGCAAGATCGGTCGACGACATTATAAAAATCGCAGGTCGTATGTGGGTTATAACAGCGCAGAACAGAGGCGAATGGCGATAACGGAGAGAGCCCTATGCCCAGCAGAGGGGTGAGAAGGGCTGACGATAATGATGATGATGAATATGTAGACAATCAAATAGTATTTTTATATTGTTATCCGAACACATACGGAAAATTCCAAGATTTTAAAACCATCTCAAATTTTTTTAAGCCTAGACGGCACTTAACCTTCGACCTTCCTCTTGATACGAGGATGCACTATCCAATTGTGCTACTGGGCTTACGTCAGGGTCAAAATTAGTGAGATGATTCAGTTTACGACTAAAGCGCCGTTCAAGAGGAAGGTTGCGGGTTCAAGTCCCGTCTAGGCTTAAAATTTATTGAGATGGTTTTAAAATATTTTAGACAATCAGTTGGAATGGCTGGGGTCTTGTGTTATTTTATAAAGAAGTGTTACCTGGATTCCATCAAAAATCGTGCTCCAATCGCTTTTCCGAAAGACTTCGCCTGCTCCGTCCAGTCGATATGCCCCAACAGCACAGCAACAGAGCACAAAGATAGCTAACACGTCTTTGAATAGCACCAACTGAAATAATACGTTTTTCATAAGACTCTGTATGGCCTTACGCCAGAACTAAACTAAAACATAAATCGAGATAAATCGTACATTATATTTTCAAAACTTAAGGTGGTTCGATTCCCATACTAACGTTCAGTGGGGATTACAGCAGAAATGTCTAAACATATGCATATCGAATTAATTACGTCTTATTATTATCGCAAACTCAGTAATATTAAATAAAAAATAAATATAAATAGTTGAACACCGTTTGGTCGTGAAAACGTAACAAACAGACAAATAGACATAGACAATCATTTATTTGCTAAATAGCACACATAATACATTTACAAAAGATGATTTAAAATAATGAACGGAAAAATAACAATATTGAACAGTACATGCAAAGCAGAAAAAAACAATATAATAAAAGAAGGATTGTGTGGTTTGTGTGAGAAAAAAAATGTAAAACTTTGTTTCACATTATAGACATTTAACTAAAAATTTTCGTTGGCACAAATGAGTAATAGTCTAAACACTACACGGTCAGCTGATGCGAACTATAGGCGCCGCCATATTGGCCTCGGCTGCTCTGACGAGCGCCTTTCACTTTATCCCTACTCCGCGGCCGACCGTCACACGACATGCAACACACAGACGAAAAAGTTTGAGACGATGTAATAAAAGTTTCACTTTAATAATTAATTTTAATTATAAGACAAATAGAGGGACAGAGTTAAGTACTTTCGAATTTATAATAGTAGTTCAACCTCACACACGCGCACTTGAGGCACAGCATCATACATACATACATACACACACATCGATAGGTCCTTCATGTTACTTACATGTACCAAAACGTATTGTATTGTGTAACTAATGTACCACGACTAGGACCTGCTTTAATATTTTCCGGAGGAGGGCGTTTATTACTTCTGCAGATATCATCGTTTTTAACATCAATAGTACCATTCTATAAGTGCAAAATAAATAACTTTATCACTATGATTTATGAGTATGGATGTTCAGCGGTGGACGTCCTATGAGCTATGGCTGATATAATTACTGATTAAAACGTGTATTTATCGCGTATGTATCTTTTTTCTTTGTTATCCCAATGTTTTGACCGTGTTGCAACAGTGGTGATTATTAGGTGTGCGCGTCGTAATATGAGCGAGGACATTTCTAATTCTGAAGAGGGTAGTTGCTACATCTGCCATCACTTCTCGACGGTAGCTCCAAGTGTTCCAGTCCGCCCGCGACCACGGTTGTTGCAATGCAACCGAAACGTCGGGATAACAAGTAAAATAGGTACGATAAATACCCGTTCTAATCAGTAATTATGTTCAGTGATCGCGAAAGTTTGAAAAATACTATGGCTGATATGATGAAGAACTTGCCTTAGAATAGCTGTAGACTCGTTTTATAGCGATAAAGTAGATCACCACCCAGCATATAACGTAGTAGGTAGCCAGCTCCCACACCACGTTGCCCAGCCCACCTTCCAGCCCGTCTCTTTTTAGTTGCAGCACAAAATTACTGGAAATAAAATAAATAGGTATTCATTTAAAAATCTATATAATATTACGTGAAGATTAAACTTTGTACCCCTTTTTAAGCTTATTGTGCGCGCAAGGAGGAGTGTGAGATTTATGGGCGGATGCTAAAATTAAGCAAAGCATTTTTTCACTACCAACACTATGACCTCTTTTACTAAATAGAAATAAGGATTTGTCATAGGGGTTATATTTATTTATTTATATTCATAGAGGTTATTTACATATTATTAAAGCATGTTATGAATATGGCCTCTTCCATTTTAAAATAGAAATAAGTAGTCACGGAGGTTGCATTTCATTTTAGTAATGTACAGCTGCTGGTTGCTGGGAGTGGTTGGGTGCAGACCGCATAAGCTCAGTCGTTCTTAAAGTCTCTGCAATGAGTTTCATTCTATTTTCAAATTAACTTAGTATTTACTCATCAAGTATCGAGCTAACAATAACCAACTTTGAGTGTATGAGTGATGTAAAAATAATAACTGACTAGTAGAAGGATTGTGCGGGAGTTTCAGAGGCGGGCGGCAGAGGGCGGTGTCGCGCGGCGCAAGGCGGGTTAGCTGCTGCGGCACAGTGCAGCCAGGGCAGGAACGAGTGCAGGGAGTGCACCAGGAGAGCTAGGCACCGGGCCCCTACAGCTCCGGCGGCGAGGGCCGAGGACATACAGCACGCTAGCATTGCGAAACCAACGCCTGGGACCAAATATCACATTACTATTATCCATGCTAATATTATAATATCAAAAGTAACTCTGTCCTGTTTTTATTTTTAGTAATGATTTTGTAGTTTTTGAGTTATTAACCATAATAAAAACTAAATTTTGACAAAATTCACAGGGTACACCAGTAATCCCACAGTGCTGTAATTTGGTATGCGTGTAGCTTCAGTATCATAAATATAGGCAAAAGTCTGAAATCCAGAATAACTGCAATTTGTTCCCCAAAAAAGAGTAACCAATTAACATGAACTCCCGTTACATATCCGAACCCGGAACCTTCTGCGTCTCAGCCTGCTATTCGCCCACTACGCCACAGAAGTTGTCATTTGATAGATAGATAATTTCTTTATTGCACACCATTAAAAATAAACAAAATAGAATACACAATTCAATCAAAGATACAATGAGCGGCTTTGTCACTGTTTGTAACGTTTTCACGATAAAAAGCTTACCTCTAGCCATAGGTGCTAAATCCCAGCAATTCAGAACTCCCTTCTTCGTCACCACACCCAAAGCGAACTCCAGATAGAACATAGGATACGCTATGACCAGGCTGCACATGTTGCATAGGAACATAAAGGGCACTAGACGTTGTAAGTCGTTGATGTACGGATGCCAGCACAGCTGGTACATTCCTATGCAAGACGATATCACCAGCTGGCGGTAACTTATATTGTTGCTCCATCTGTCTTCGATCTATAACGAAAATTTTTATCTACTTACTAGCTGACCCCGCAAACGTTGTTCTGCCATATAAATTAACAAATAAATCAAATGCAGAATGAAATTTCAAAGACACTTCATGTAAATGTCTTCACGTCAATAAACGACGATTAAATTATATGGATATTGTTCATAGAAAAATTCTAAAAATGCGATTAAAAAATAGGGAGGGGTGGAGGCAGGAGGGTGAAAAATAGTTTACGTCCTATTCTCAGACTTACTGAATATACACAAAAAAATTTCACAAGACTCGGTCAAGATGACGAACATTTTCCTTCCGTACCTACAGGTTAGGCACAAAAAATCAATAATAAAGTTTGCTACACATTGCTGTTTCGATTAAGGGTACGGGTGCCGGTGAAATTACAATCACACGAGGCTTTACACCTGTATACCTCAATTGGGCAATGCTTTGTTATAGTCGATGGTTACCACCTAGATCAACATCAGGTGGGCCATTTACTTGTTCAATCTCCAAGTTGTATAAAAATAAATAATTATGATAACTATACAGTATACGTAGAAGGGAAAAGATGGTTGATCATCATGGTCTCTGTCATGTCGTATAATATCGTATAAAATACCGCCTTAGAGACAAATAGAGGTTGCATTGCACCGTGACCCACAAAAGCGACAGAGAGATTAAAAGGTAGTTGTATCCCCGACCAAATCATAACAACTCAGCAATTGTAATGATAATTGGTTAGTGAAGACGGAATTGAATTAATTACTATCTAATATTACACAGGTATCTATCGCGTATTTACATTTTTATTTATAATTCTAACGTTTCGACTGTGTTGCAATAGCCTTGACGTACTGTAATCGCAAAAGTTTAAAAAGTACTGAAATGAATTAGGACTGAAAAGTAGGTATAACTCCGTGAACTTTTCAACTCAACTCGCTTGAATTACAGTTCTGTTAAGTGCAGTCAGCAAAAAAAACCTAAATTGAAAAAATACAATTTTAAAATACTGAAAAACAATGAAAAAAATAATCTTAAAATATTGATCGTGTTTTTTTTATTTTAAAATTAAAAAGAATCATCACTACTTTGGTTCATAGTCTACCCCAGACATGGTATCACTGCCATCGTCGTCTTCAAATTCGCTCCCCGACTTGTTGTAAATAATAACTAAGTCCAAACGTAACAAAAACGAAAACATTAACCAAAAAACTTAACAAAAAATAGTAAAAGGAAAAAACTCGGAAGTGAACTGAAATGACGAGCACGCGTGTATCGCTGACAAGTATGTCAACGCTACTGGCGGGAGTGAGGTATGGGGAACGGGAGAGGGGTCGCGTTTCGAGCCAGGTACCGAGTTAAGTTGACGGAGTTATAATTATAATCCAGATGTAAGTGAAATAAGATTCTAAAGGTAATATAACCTACTTCTAAAGGTTGTTTACGTATCTATTAAAAAATACCTTACCAAAGGATTTTCTGTGTAGTCTGATTCATCAGAGTCGCTCAATGTTTTAGTCCGGGTGCTCTTAAATAAAGTAACATAAAAATAGGTATTGATTAAAATAAAAATACCAAATCTCTGGCTTTTATGTTATCTATGGAATTTTCCGATCTAACTCGTAAAATCAACCTCCTTTTTTTTCACGAAAAGCAACTTTCCCCCCCATTTTTTTGACTTTGACAACCCCAATACTTGTCATTGTCATCTGACGTGAATATAGGCCGATTGGCGACATATATATCCGCCCAAATGTTGTCTAGAAGCAATCTAATTCAGTGAAAAGATCGCCCATTTTACCTTTAATTATGTTAGATATCATCATCATATCAGCCTTAGTACGTCACTTGCTGAACTTAGTCCTCCCCGAACTCCCCCATATATTTCCAGAGAGACTGCACCCAACGGCTCCCAGCAAACTTTATCAGGTCATTCTTACATCATGATAGGCTTCTTCCATCAAGAGTAGTTTCTCGTGATAGGGCTCGTCCGGGGAAGTACTACTACTATACCTATTTCTGACGCCAAGCAGCATTGCTGTTTCGGTTTGAAAGGTATGGTTTCCGGTGAGATTACAGGCACATGAGGCTTTACACCTGTATGCCTCAAGTTGATGAGGTTTCTAAGATTCGTGACCAACGAAACAATACTTTGTTATATTTATAAGGGATGGTTACCACTTAACATCAGGTGAGCCATAGGCTTGTTCCAGCTCCAGATGGTATAAAAAAAGAAAGTAATGTGGGCCGTCCTATGAGCTACACTTTATACATTTTGTATAAAAGGGCTGCCACTTCTTTGCCCCGTCCTAGCCTTCCGTACGTCTAATTTTTTTTTTACTAACCTATGTTGTCCTATGCTGGTCAAAGGTCCACAGCCAAATCTGACCAATTTGGTTTGAATGCATCCGGGTCGTCTATCCATCTCTTTCTGGGCCTACCACAGTTGCGTCGTCCGTTCGGTATCCACTGGGTGACTAGATTCGTCCAACGTTCTGGATGCGTACTACATGGCCTGCCCAATCCCATTTTAAGCGGGATCGGCTATGCCGGTTTTGGCTCGAGGGTCGGTATTTCTGACGTCATAAGTGTGAAAAAAAAAATAACTAGATCCTAACATTAGAAATAAAATATATGTAGGTACTTACCACAGTCTCGCTCATTTGCACCGTGTAAAATAATTACTTTTACAAATATTTATCACAAAACACAATTCAAAACAATACACCAATAAAGTCAGGTTGATTTTTATTTGACTGATAAGAAATGTTGAAGTTGACAAAAATAATAATAAACTTTTTACTAGTAGTCAATTTTGAGAAGGCTTTATTAGGTTACCTAAACTTTTTAAAAACCTTATGCAATATATTTTTGTAGTAGGTAAATGTGTTGGCAAGTTGGCAAGGAAAGAACATCGTTCTTGGCTGTTTGCTGCAAATTCGCAATTTTCATGTTTCCGTTTCAAATTCTTGCTAAAACTAACTTTTCACCCTTTTGCCTACTGATAGACAAATAAATAGGTTGGCCTAAACGGGAGTTTTACTAACTTACAATAGTCGTATTTATTTCTGTAGACATCATCACACTAATATTGTAAAGTCGAAAGTTTGGCTGTTTGTTTGTCAATCACGTCGTAACGGCTGAACCAATTTCGATGAAATTTAGTATTTAGGTAGATTATAACCTGGATTAACACATAGGTTATTTTATTCTTATATTATTTTTATCCCATAAATCAGGTCCCATGGGATATAAATGGGGTGTCTATGTTTCTATGGAAAAATGATTGTGGTCTGTGCGTATGCGAAGCCGCTGGCGGGTCAGCTAGTATAAAATAAAATCACTATTGTTAATATAACAAATATATTCAATTAAATTAATCTAGCTATATATTTTGCAGCTAACATCTCACACCGAATTAATATAGTAATATAGTAGATATTTTCCCATTAGTTCACATGTAGTTTACATGAACAAATGGTAATCAGTATTTGGCTTCTAACAAGATACAAATAGTATTTTTATTTGTATAGTATTATCCAAACAAATTGGAAATTTCCAAGATTTTAAAACCATCTCAAAAATTTTCAAGCCTGGACGGGACTTGAACCCGCAACCTTCCTCTTGATACGAGGATGAACTATCCAATTGTGCTACCGGGCTCTGTAACATCAGGCATCAGGGTAAATCAATGTACTAATCTGCAACTTTGGCATTGAGCAGGTTAAAAACTGTTAAAGTTTTCCTGTAGATGCTTTAGTCTTAATCTGAATCATCTCACTAATTTCGACCCTGACGTGACAGAGCCCGGTAGCACAATTGGATAGTACATCCTCGTATAAAGAGAAAGATCGCGGGTGCAAGTCCCATCTAGGCATGAAAGTTTTTGAGATGGTTTTAAAACCTTGGAACATGATACAAACTGAAACAATCCGTGCAACTAATGTAAGGGCTAAACTAAATTATATATATAATAGTTATCCTATAAAAGCCTGTAGTCCTAAAATGTGTTTATAATAACTAAAGATACAACTCAATATTTTATTTTATTATTATGGTACACTGTTTATTCTTTAATTTGTAAAAGCTACCGTCTCACATAGTTCTCGTGAAGTCTAGACCATTCAAAGGTTGTCTGAAAGAAATCAATTTTTAGCGATAAGAACGTTATTCGTATTTCCGCGTGTCTAGTGATTTGTTTGTAAGTAATTGTAAGTGTCGACTAGATATTAGTATTTGTATGGAACGGTGCTTGATTAAAATATATGAGTAAGCATTTTTTGGTACAATTAGGAAGAACAGTACGTAAAGACTCATTTGACCCCGTTCCAAAATGACGTTTAGCTCAGCATAATGTTATAGCACCTATGTGCCGTTATGGGCCATGATGGGCGATCATAGACGATCACCATCGTGTAGAGGGCTTAATTGCCAGTAATCGCCCATGATTGGTGACGATCGAGCGTAATTGTCGCTATGTCAGTTTTTCGGACAAACATCAAAGGAGTTTGCGGCCATGATTGTACGCGTGTCCACACGATCGCCGATCACTCAGTTCGTATTTGTTTACGGTACGGTGCGGACGCGTGCGTTATATATAATGGTTATATACACTAAATAAATAAATAGTGGCAGCTGTTACTGTTTCGACGTCCATAATTAACAAATGTAGCTGCGTAATCATGGTGGCAATCATTACGCATTCTGTGATTGTCCATCATGGCCCATGGTGTAGAGGCTACATTAGATGTTTTACACCCAACGCTGATTTTCAGCTGAGAAAATTATTTTTGAAACGAACAAAAAAAAATATAAAGGATGAATTTTTAATTTTTAACACAGGTTCTAGATTACAGACAGAAATATTCCTCAAAGTCGATTATTTACAAAATCCAGGCTACTGTGAATAAACCCTTGAACCAAAAAAGACTTCGTTTTATAGATTTATTAAAAGGCAAAGTATGTGACGGTACTTGTTTTTTAGTAAGGACTCAATGGACCGTCAAATTGATACAACATAAAAACAAACAGAAGTAATAACTTTCCTTTGAAATAATTAATAATCTCACATTATCAGATGGCATATGATTGAGATTATTAATTTAAAGTCATTGTGTATCATTCAAATCAAAATCAAAAAAATCAAAATCATTTATTTCACAAATCAAGCAATATACATATAACAAAACATATTTTAATTAAAATTCAATTATTGGCTTGTACAATATTCATTGATTGTAAAATAAAAAATTGTAATACATACTCTTTGGGTCAGGTAATTTTTTAGTTTTATCTTAAATAGATTAAGATTGATGAAATGTGAAAATCAATAGAAAAACAATTTTTTTGTAATGTTATTTGTGGGTAAACAGGCTTACGGCCCACCTGATGGTAAGCGGTCACCGTCGCCTATTGACACCGGCAACACCCGGGTATTGTCGATGCGTTCCCTACCCACTAGAAACCTTTTAACATTTCTTTTGAAGCGTGCTATGTCATAGCCTAACGGGAAATCCTCAGATGGTAGTTCATTCCACACCTTACAAGTATGGGGTAGAAAAGATCGCGTGAAGCGTGTGGTGCGCGATACCCGATTGTCGATGATATGTGGATGAGCCTTATTACGTTTTTGAGAAGTGCGATGGTAAAATCTCGACAACGGGATCAGATCGAATAGCTACTCAGAATATTCCCCATTATACAGGCGGTAGAAAACACAGCGATCCGATGTCACGGCGTTGACTCAGTGGCCTGTCGGCGAGTTTGGGATCGCCGATGATTCTAATGGCTCTTCTCTGAAGGGAGTAAAAACGAAGCAATTGATACACTGGAGCTCCATGCCAAAGATGGGAACAGTATTCTACATGTGGCCGAACTTGCGCTTTGTACAGCAATAGCCGCTGTTGTGCCGTAAAATACTGCTTGGCACGGTTAAGGACTCCAAGTTACTATAAGTCAGGTCCCACAAATATATAAAATATTTTGGCGTGATCCATAACGAGTAAACTAAATTTGAAATAAAGTATTTTAATTGGGGCGTTAAACGAAAATTGCTAAAAAGCTATATCGTCTGTGAACTGGCAATATGTCCTATCTGAAAAAAATACCTAATCCTCTTTTTAAATCAAAATGTCCTATAAGATGCCAGGAATAGTAAACAAAATCACAATGACGCGTAGTTTGAAAATTGGCGCCAATATTCGACTCTTTCAATTGGTGCTTTCTCAGACGCCATTTTAAACTGCGGCAAAAAGGCCTATCTGAGCATCTTTTACTTGTTGACACTGTGCTGTGGAGGTGGTTCGTCTTTTTTTACATTAAATTGTGATAAATTGTGCTCAGTTTACATAAATTAGATTAGATATCGATTGTGTAATTGAGTACCAATGAAACAAAGGTAAGGTTTTCATTCATATTGAGAATTTTGACCAATTTTCTTGACAATAAATTACAATGTTACCACATAGTACTTTTTGCATGTTCATAATGAGTAATAAATCTGTGCTTCGTATGTAATTTTTTATGAGATAGTATGTTTTGCTTCTTATTTCATACATTTTATTGTTTTATTTTCTTTTGTTAATTTCAGTTATACTTCAGCTTATACATAATGAATAGAGGAAAAAAACTGGTTAACTTAATAGTTAATCAAAATAATGAAAAACGGAAGAATGCCGATAAGGAGGTAACTATTTTGACATCGTAAATATTGTTGTTTCAAATCATGTTTCTTTTCACGTTTGCACACTTAGCCTACGGTTTTGGGTTTTATTGGTAGTTTTTCTGTCTGCTATAGAATTCTGTTTGTCTTTTCAGAATCAGCTCATTAGCAATAATTTGACTAAAGATCCTATTTCATTAATAGTTTTGAAAGAGAATAACTGCCACACAGAAACAATACAAAATTTCGAAGAGCTCCAAAACATACCAGCAGATGAAAGTGATTTGATACAACCTGAAGATTTGTTTTTAAATTCGATTCGAGACGATACTACTTATGATGAAAATGAGCACATTCCGTGGGAACAAAACATTTTTGTTCATCAGATTGAAGCACAAAATGATTATAATATAGAGACAAACGCTTTATCAGCCACCGCGCATGAATTAACAGCTTATCCTTGGACGGTCTCAGGAGATGATTCTATTGACACTATAATCGCCACTAACTCTACTGCCACCCCATCTACCTTTACTGCCTCCCCAAATACTACCACCGCCGTCTGTACTACCACCGCCGCCTGTACTACCACCGCCACTACATGTGCTTCCAACGCCAGTTTATTTTCTGCCATTAATGTTCCACTTGCAACTTCTAATAACACAACTGAATCAATAATCCAAGAAACAACTGATACTTTACAGAGATCTGACACTGAGCCCAATCCTGAACAAGTGGTAGTAGATTCTGATCCAAACAATCATAACATGAACGAAGGGCGAAAAAGACGTAAAACTGCGGAACCTGCAAATTGGAAACGTAATTTGAATAAGAGATTAAGGATGGAGGGGAAATCTTACACAGGATTTAGGACTGATGACTTGAATAAAATACATCAAGATACTCCTAGAAGTAACCGCGAAATGAAACAAACTTGCATGAGGGATAAATGCATACGATCTAAAACAAAAAAGTGCTCCGAGTTTTCCCAGGAGGTACGAACCGAGATTTTTGAAAAATTCTGGAGTTTAAATTGGGATGCAAGAAAAGCGTTTGTGTGTGGACATGTAACTAAAATTGAGAAACAAAAATCTACTGTAACAGGACGTGATTCAAGGCGAAATTTCACTTTTAAGTACAGGCTAAGTACTGGAAGAAATGAGGAAAATGTAGAAGTTTGTAGAGAAATGTTTATCAATACATTAGGTGTTGGATACAGAATGATTCAATTGTGGATTAATAAGAGCTCTTTCGAAATGCCTGGTCCATCTATAACTAGATCTTTGGTTACATCAAACAGGAATGCAAAAGTTGATAATCTCCAAACATTTCTCACATTGCTTCCAAAAATGCCATCTCACTACGGCAGACAGAATTCATCCAAATTGTATTTGGAGCCTATTTTCAAAACAATTCAAGAAGTCTATCAGCTTTACTGTAGGAGATGCAATGATGAAGGACATGATCCACTTTCTAGGCGTAAGTTCAGTGAAGTTATGGAATCTGAAAATATTTCGCTGTTTCAATTGAAGAAAGATCAATGTAACATTTGCAAAAGTCACGAAGCTAAAAATGTTACGGACGAAAAGTGGAATGAGCATGTAAGAAAAAAAGAATTAGCGAGACAAAACAAACAACAAGACAAAGACAAAGCATTGGCTGGATCACAAATAGCAATAGAAGTGGATTTTCAGGCTGTCAAACTAGCTCCATTTACCAACGCCAATGCTTTCTACTATAAAACTAAACTCGCATGTCACAACTACTCTATTTACAACCTGCAAAACAAACAAGCTACTTGTTATTGGTTTTCGGAAGATCAGAACAATCAACTGGTCGCATCGACTTTTGTTTCTTGTCTAATAGATTATTTAGAAAAGAACTGTCTAACACCTGAGAAAAAGGATATTGTTATATACTCTGATGGATGCACAGCTCAAAACAGGAACAACATCATGTCAAATGCTCTTCTGAATTTTAGTATTCTGCATGATGTGAACATTTATCAAAAGTACCTGGAAGTTGGGCATACACAAATGGAGGTGGATTCCGTACACGCCTGTATAGAGAGAAAACTGAAGGGTCGTGAAATCAAGCTTCCCAGCGATTACGTCAATGTAACTAAAGAAGCGCGAAAAAATCCTTCTCCATACGAAGTATTCGAGTTGGAATACAATTTTTTTAAGGATTATACGCAACCTTTGCGTTATAAAACTATAAGACCAGGTAGGAACAAAAATGATCCTACTGTTATGGATATCAAAATTATAGCATACAGTCCAGATGGCTTGATCAAGGTTAAATTGGATTTCGATGGGGATTATGTGATGCTGCCTAACAGACCTGCGCGTCATGAGCCAGTTCATATGTACCTTCCACTATACACAGAAAGGTGCAAAATTAGTAAATCAAAGTGGTTGCATCTACAAGATTTAAAGTCTGTGATTGCTCGGGACTGCCACCAATTTTATGATAATTTACCTTACAAAGAGTAAAACTTATGTTTGAACTCATATTAATACTCAGTAAGCATTATTTTTAAGCTATTTTGTACCTCATAAATCTCATTATAAAAGAACTTCGTGTTTTTATGAGAATAAAAATATATACCGAAGTAAAAAGGGGTTTTATTTGGTTAATTTTGACGATTGTAGATTTTTTTTTGAGAAAATTTTTAGTATCAATATATCCTATCTGAATGAAATTAAGATAATTTTTATCTCTCCTAGTAACATAGGATTTATTGATTCTAGCAAAATATCCTATCTCCTGTTATTTTAAAATACAATAAGTCCTATATTTAATATTTCGTTAACTAAGTCATTTGTAGTATTTTTAGTTATAAATTCGAGTAAATAAATCTAATTTACTAATGACGTATTTTTTTATTGACTTAATAACTTAACTACTTGAGTAATATTCAGTTTTTTCACCGTTCTGTAAAGTTGCGTGTTAAAAGACAGGACCTATTGCCAGTTCACAGACGATATCGCTAAGTTAGAGACAATTTAAGGATTTTGTAGCTTTATTTATTTTTATATAGTGTGTTATTTTGGTATTCATTATTAATTGGTCACCACCAGTATACCTCAGTATACACTGAGACACGTTTGGGTGTGGCTGTTTGGGAACTCACCGAAATAAACACTGTATTGTATATACCTAGTCAGGTCATAAATTCTGTCACATGTTTAATATAAAATAATTGAAACAAGTTTATTCACTATGTAACCATTTATATACCAAAATGAACTTAACAAAACATAGATTCTTATGATACTAAAGTTTATTCAAAATGACCTCTGTGATTTTGAATACAGGCCTTCAATCTGCGCGGCCAGTCGTCTATCGCAGCACGAACGAGGTCCATGTCAATATCGGCGGCTGCCTTAATCAAGGATGTCTTGAGTGACTCCAAATTGGGATGAGGCTTTGAGCACGCCTTTTCCTCCAAGTGTTGCCATATCTTGTAATCTAACGGATTCAAATCTGGACTGGAGGAGGGCCAGTCTTCGTGCCGGATGAAGTCGATTTCACGTGCCACCAGCCAGTCTTGTGTGCTCTTCGCTCTATGAGCTGGCGCCGAATATTGTTGGAATATCCAGTGCCTGTTATTGAACATGGTATGAGAAACAGGTTCCACAAGGTTCGTCAGGACTGTATTTTGATACACAACTGCATTCTTTTTTACACCTTTCTCACAAAAATGTACCTCTGTTAAGCCCCAATAAGAAACTCCCAACCATACCATGAGCGAGGATGGAAAATGACCTCGTTGGACACGCGGAATACGGTTGCTCGCTTCTTCCCTACTGTGTGCGTACACCTTATCATTTTGTTTGTTGTTGCTCTTTTCTACGGTAAAAAATTTTTCATCCGAAAAAAGAATTTCCCGATATTTTTTTTCCGCGTACCGCTTCAACAAAGCGCGGCATCTCTTCAGTCTCAGGTCCATTAGACGAGCATTCAAACGATGTCCTGTTTTTCTTCGATATGCCCGAAGCCCTAAGTCTTCATTTAACACCCTTTTCACCGTGGTTCTGCTTAACCCCATCTGAAGGGCCAACAGTTTCTGGTTACGTTTGGGATTTCTTTGAATTCGCGCCTTCACAGCTTTTATCACTGCTGGAGTTCTAACAGACCGAGGGCGACCACTTCTTGACCTGTCATCTACACTAGAGTCTTCATTGTATCGTTTGATGGTGCGATAAACGAATCTTTTGGTTATATTCAAATTTTTCAGTATGTCAAAAATTTGAATTAGCGCGTAACCGCAACGATGCAACGCAATAACTGCAACACAGTCTTCTTTAAGCGACCACTCCATATTTAAAAATGAGTAAAATTCTAAAAAGTATACATTTTTATTTTCATGAACAATTCGAAATTCGAATTCTATAAACTTTTTTGTGGCCAGCATTCTAAAAGAAAAGTTTTTACTGTGTGACAATACTTATGACCTGACTAGGTATATATATATATATATATATATATATATATGTATATATATACAATACATATATATAATATATATCTCTAAAACACGTACTTCTTCTATTCGTGGTAAAAACCAAACGTAAATCGATGTGCATACGAACCTAAATGTCCCAATATCTGCTAAGCACCAAGGTTTAGTAACACTAACTCTCTGGTCACCTTAAACTTAAAGTTCTATCGACCTCATTGGTGCGGTGGGCGAGCCGACTGGTTGCGGGTTCGAACCCCGTTGCGGGGCATATGTTTATTAGGATTATGTCTTACGTGTGTTATCCTCAAATACTCTTTTCGGTACCCTTCGAACGATTTATCACGGTTTATTAATTTCGGTACCAAAATCAACAAACAAGCCACAGCCAATCAGGCAAGGTTAAAGAATAGAATAGAATAATTATTTTTTGTACACCAGGAATGCTTAAAAAAACTAATTTATGCTAAATAAAGTACAATGGGCGGCCTTATCGCTGAAAGCGATTTCTTCCAGGCAACGTCTGGATGGAAAGTAATTAAGTAATGGTCAAATTTCGGTATCAAAATGGTATATCGTTTAATACCTATGACGTCATAACGAAATTTTAGGTTGACCTTTATTTAGCGGTAGCACAGTCCATGGGTATACGCAAAACGAAGGGAACCTTACCACAAAAAAGATAAACACCCGTTGAACGCCTGTTTAAAAAATCCTTGACAACGGGTGTTCAACGGGTGGACTACGCACACCGTAGTGGTAAGGCCCAGGGACTTCTACTGTGACCCCCCCCCCCCCCCCCTCCTTGACTGCCTTCGATGTTGAGTTATTATTAACGGACACAAATACTTAGGCAGAAGTTGGTTTAAGCCTAGCAATATAAGCGAAATAATTTTAAGACAACATTACATTTGGTATTTACCGTGAACAAGACAAAAAAGCCTCGCCGGGACAATAGTTTACATCTCATAAAAGCTTTACAATACTGTGCTATTGTAAAATCCCTTTTATGCCAATAGATTTCAGATACAGCCATAATGACTTTTATGTGATGCTTACAATTTACAAGAAATGGTCTGTTTTAAAGAAATATTTCGGAATCAAGTCATAAAATTTGTAAAATTATATATTCCTGGGTTATCTATCTATATATGAAACAATGTCGGGTTAGTTACACCATTTATAACTAAAAAATGGCTGGACCGATTTTGAAGATCTTTGATTTGTTGGATCTGTCTCCGCCCCGAATAGCAGAATAAATATTAAAATATCGGAAAAATTCACGCACAAAGAAATCATGAAGAAAATTCATTTTCTCATACATAGATGCAGCTAATGATGGCCGATTGACAATTCTGCCGGGGCGACGTACATTGGCAGCCCGCGTCATATGCATGTAAAGGCTGTACAAAGTTCGGCGGGTCAACTAGTTATACAATAAAATTAACTTTTACGTGAATCAGTTTCAGCACTTTAACTCTCATCAACTCTATCTGTCAATGAGTAGATAAACTGTATTTTTTTCACGTCACTATTTTCCTCTAAAAGTGGCAAACCGCTAAACGTCAAAAATATAAATTGAATGATTTGTCAGACATCATAGACTTAGGATAGAATCCGAAACGAGGTTACCCGACAGAGAACCAAGGTGATCGACATAGCTCAGAGAGTCAGCAAGCTGAAGTGGCAGTGGGCCGGTCATATCTGCCGCATAAGCCCTCCGGCTAGATAGAGTGATGATTTGCGCGCTGTGGCTGACAAGGATTGGATGAGAAGAGCTGAGGATCGGGCGCACCCTGGGAGAGACCTACGTCCAGCGTTGGACCGCTATAGGTTGATGATGATGATGATCATAGACTTAGATTAAATGATACCTAATAGGGCTAATAGCTACAGCAACGAATTGAAGGAGCGAATAGAGGTTTGCTCTGCAGCGGGACAGGCTTATAATAGTAATACAGCTTGCAACAAGCTTTTTAGCAAGAGAAGTATACGGTCTTTGAGCAAATTACGTATTTTAAAGTCTTTTTCACACCCCCTGCTCGACAATGTCAAATTATATGTCATGTAAACCTCGCCGAAAGCTGATCCCTACGGCTGAACGGGGAGTAAAGTTGTACTGAATACTGCCCTCGCAGGCATAATGAGATTTGAATTTGGAACCTCATCTGTATTAAAATTTGAACCAAATAGACCCGCACAATAAGAACTTATTCGTAAATCGAACTAACCTCTGCACAGAATGCACCAACCTAGATTTGGTTTTTATTGTCTCGCAGAAAGTGTGAAAAGTAGAGTATTCTTTTCGTGGATAAAGCTGTCTGCATTTTGGGCGTGCTTATATCCCTTTTTGCACTCGGGATTCTAGTAACTCCCTCGCTCCGCTCGTGAGTTAACTCTAGAATCCTTCGTTACGTTCGGGATTCAATATAGCGCCCGTGACGCAAGACACTGCTTTATCCCCTCGTTTAATAATCTACTATTATCAACTTCATTCTTTCACACGTTAGGGTCACACCGAAACGTCAAGAGGCGAGAAGATGCTTGAAGAAACCAGTTATTATCACGAGAAATACGAGACGAAATAATAATACGGACACTCTATTGGTCGAAATTCTTATCTACGCCCTTAGAAACAACCGCTCACAAGTCCTATACAATTTTAACAACATTGAAATACCTTTTGTACTATTATATATTCTATGATGAAGTGCTTTGTTTAGGAAGACAGAGTTTATGGACATTTGTGAAGGAAAAAATGTAAGCAGTAATATATAAAAAGTCATACACATATAGTCATGACCTCATACTAGGCTTTCCTGTATCGTCAATGGTGGGTATCAACAAGTAACGTTATAACAAAAATAGAACCGACTTAATCAAACTAAATACAGAGCCGAATTTGATTAAATTTCTACGGGACCAATTAAAAAAATGAATTTTTCGAATGTTTCAGTATTTTTTTTGCAGTTAAAAATAATACATTGACACTAATAATATATGTGACTACTAATATATGTGACAGTTCCTGACTAGGAGCATGAGGATATACTTATCCTTGTGGTCCTACCGGTAGTTGATGGATAGAGGGCAAGTTCCTAAGGTGCGTGACCTATGGCAATACTTTGTTATTAACACTTAACATCAGTTAAGACATATGCGTGTTCCAATTCCAGGTCAAATAAATAAAAGGAACATAAAGACATGTTAGTCCTCGTGCTCCTACCAGTAGACGAACCCAGTAGCAAAACCCAAAGTTACACAGTTAACATAAAGACATACTGGTAGTACATTTAATTCAGCAAAGAGTTACACAGTGCAGATTTATAAAATAAAAAGTCAAAATACAATCATTGTTTATGTATTCACATAATAACTAGCATCTTCTCGTCCATTTCTAACTTTTGTTAAATTTTAGTGACATGTATCACCGCCAAACTTACAACCACAGCCGGACTAACATGACCGCCCTACAAATGTTTGTCTGAAGGTGAGAGAACAAGTTAATTTAAACCAAATGAAAAAAAAAACTTCAATCCCCGCTTTTTACGTCGGGGTTGAAAACGGATCAGTCCCATTTGGCCCGGTGGCCCGGCCCCGGTACCGGACCAGATGGTAAAAATGTGCCATCGGGCCCGATGCCACTTTTTGTGTCATCGGACCCGGCAGCGGACGCTCCCCACATTCCGGCCCGGTACCGGGCCTTGTCCCGGGTCCAGGGTCACCGGGACAGATGGGACTTATCCTCAAAAACTGACGTTGCTAAGAGCGAATCTAATTTAACTGGGTTGGTTATCAGCAATGTCAGTTTTCAACTCCAGACAACCCGGTTAAATTATATTAAAAAAAACCTGTCCAAATCGATCCATCCGTTTGGGAGTTACGATGTCACAGACAAGACAGACACAGGTAGACATTCATATCCCCCCTCTTTTTGCGTCTATTAGATATGTAAGTACCTACACCAAAAAAAAATGAAAGAACATTATTTCTTACAAATTGATTTAGTACAATGGGCGGTCTAATCACTAAAAGCGATCTCTTCCAGACAACCTTTAGATGGGCAGGATAATAAATTACCACATGACTGCGGTCTACATACATTAAAATAAAAATATACCTAATTTAATACTTGTTTTTCTCTATTTTTCCGTAGAAATTTGAAGTGCGGTCATGCTAGGGTAGCTGTTAATTAGTCCAACGTTTGTAACCAACAAGTGTACTTATCTAGAGGCTAAAGAGATCTCCCGCGGAGGGTAACGGCGCCAGGCCTCCCGTGACGTCAGGCAAGCGAGACACGTCGGGCAGGTTCTCTATGTGGGACTTCACTTCGGCTTTCACTTCGTAGATTTTCTGCAGCTTTATGTTGTATTCCTGGAAATATATTTTTGTTTGTTGTACAAGAAATAAAACAGGATTCCAAAAAATACGACATTATAATCTTGTATAACCAATTATATGGTTATGGACCGCGGTCATTCTTTCCTGGATTGGTCGCGGAGCAACAGTCGGTAAATTTGACGTTTGTTTGTTACCTTTTCAAAACTAAAACGACTGAACGGATCGTAATTAAATTCAGCAAGGAGATAGATTATATCCTGGGGAAGGACATAGGCTATCTTTTGTCTCAAAAAATAATCTTGAAGGGGTGAAATAGAGGGTCAAAACTTGTATCACATGGGCAATCCATAATTCTTCAAGTTAGGGATTTGAAAATGCATATTTAAGCTTTTGGTAAAATATAAAGACATACGTGTTTCAACTTTTTTGCAAAACCATCCCTAAAGGGGGCAAAGTTATTAGGTTTCTTTTCTTTTTTGATTGACAATCCACGCGTGCGAAGCCGCGGGCGGGTCAGCTATGTATATTTTATTTTAAGAAAAATCCGTGCGATGCCAGGGCTAGTATTTAATACCTATATAAGTAAACCAAAAAACTCAACATAGGGATTCCATAATACAACGGTGTTTAATGATATATCTACACATTCCAATAATACTGCCGTCCGTCGGTCGGGGGCACAGCGCATGTATAAATATGTGTGTTCGTGTTAAATACATTTTTTTGTTAGTTCGGATCGTACTATTGTCGCTGTCCTCGTGTTTCGGCATATAGAAGGCGTGGCCTAACCAAAGTTGGGGTGCAGTTTGAATCACATAAAAAATTTTCATAGTTACTAAAGAATAAAATGGTCGACTACCTGGGTAACATACCACAGTGAAGGGATACAACAGTTGTGAGCCAATGGGAAGTTATTGGGACAATATTATGCTTAAGAATTTGCGTTTACGGTTAGGTAAGACCTACCTTATATCTGAATATGGGGCACATAAACACGAGTATGTAGGTATCAGTCATGTTGCGGGGTTAATATCCCAAAGAAAGTTGGTTAGAATCCGACAAATAGCTCTCAGAAATTTGCGATGCTAGTATGGGCAAGTCTTATGTTCAATTACCTACCTATTAATACATATCTACCTGGTACAACTATTTCGGTTATTGGTTAAGGCCAATACATACATACACTCGAACATGCACTCCAGAGGCATGCAATCGAAATTCCGGATATTGAATCGGATATTGAATTACGAAGGCAGCATATTTATACAAAATTCGACTTTATGTGACCGGCCTTAAACCATGTAAACATTTCATTCTACAATTAAGGTCTGGTCTAAAACAATTAAGTTTATTAAGGTATTTCTCGACATTATTTCCTGATACTATGACACGTGAAGTTTATTAACTCCGTCCGATACACCGTCTTTTGTTTTAGTGTTATCCTGTCCATCCAAAGGTTATCTGGAAAAGATCGTCTTTAGAAGACCGCCCATTGTACTTGCCTTTATTTATGTGTATCACTTTGATGATGTAATATTGTTTGGAGAAAGTTGGAAAGAATATATCCATCATCTACCTCTAGTCTCGCTTCGGCCTGCTTAGCCAGGTCCTTCTGTGCTTGCGCGAAGTCCCTCAACATGGCTGCCACCTTCCGTCTCTTATCCAACTCATCAGATAGCCTCAGGTTGTATTCTGCTAGCAACTCCACAGCGGAGTTGACCACGGCGCTAAGACTTATAGCTGATTCCTTGTCTGGAAGGAGAAAACGACCTTATGAGTGGTGGATAAGGGCGTGAATTGCCCATGGCGTTCAGAATTATTGCTGAGATAAATGGTTTTTTTGTTATTAACCGACTTTCAAAAAATGAGGAAGTTCTCAATTCAGTTATATTTTTTTAAATTATTGTTATCTCAGAACTCCGTCATTTCAGATTTTGTAAATTCAGATTGTTCCTATAGAAATTTCATCAAAATTGGTTCAGTAGTTTGGTTTTTTAATAAAATAGTTGGTTTTGATTTTCTGTTTTCTGAAGTCGGTTAGGTAGGTATATTGTATTGTCAAAAAGTTTCTTGTACAACATGGCCATGGATCTAGTATTTGGCCCACCTGATGTTGTGGTATCAAGCAGTGGTATCTGTACAACAAAGCATTGCCTCGTAGGTCACGCACCTTAGAACGAGCCCTACGATGCACTGCCCATCAACTTGAGGCATACATGAGTTAAGCCTGAGTGCTAGATTAAGTTGTGAATACTTTAAAAATTCTTAGAAATAAAGTCTCAAATTTCTAGCATCTCTCAGTAACATAGGTCATTTTTATGACCGGGAATTAAACAACAAAGTACAGTTATTTCTCATTAACTTACAAAAATCTACTCTATCTTTTAGAAGTTACCGCCGTAAGTCCATTACAGCGAACTATCTAAACATTTGTATTAGTTGATCGTACTAAGATGTAGAAAAATAAACCTTAAGTCGAATAGATAATGTTGAATTTAATTTAACGTTATTTTACGCTGAATAATAATACTTTCAAAAGTTTTACTTTCAAAAGAAAACGCTTTCTTGACTTGATAATAGAGTTTAAATTCGTCTGAAAATGTCTTAAGCTACCTGAAGGAGAAAAGAAGGGCTTGCTTATGTACAAAAAAACCTGGGATCCTGTCAACACCTGCCCTTAAAATAGCTTAAGCGATTGTATTGCCTTCGTAGAATCGTAGTTAATACGATGGAATGTTATATTCTGGATTCGGACAGCATTTTATATGCTTGTGAAATTCCTCTATATGCCGAAGTTATAAATACATAGCTAGCTAGAGCACATTCAGTCCTTGTCTTATTCCCTTCAAATTTGTATTTCAAAACTATATAAAAAAACTATAGTTAGGTACTTCTGGTGTTCACAAATATAGGTAATTAAAACGCGCTCGGGACTTCACTTGACTACCGAACAGCGACGCGATCGGACGTCTCGGCAAGCGTTAATTGATCTAATACCGATGTGTTTTATTAGCTGAACCAGTCCCCTAAGCTAGAATACCATACCTACAGCAAAAATCTTTCTGACACGATTAGCACGTCGAATTCCACAAGAAAATTGTAGATTTTTGAAATGCCCACACGCTTCTAACGAGAAATAGCCTATTTTTTACGCAAACTTTAACCACGAATAACCCTTTTTACCCGACTGCGCAGGAGGGTAATGTTTTTTACGAATTTGATCAATATTAACACCTAAATTTTGGCCACTATCAAGTATTCAGTTTAGGCCCTAAACGTGTAGTAATGAAGGTGTATTTTACAAATGATTACGGAATGTAATTCATAATTGTTACACAGCTTTCGTGCGCTAAGCTACAATCAATTTGAGACTTCGGTAGGCTAATTCATTTGAAATGTTGTCTAAATATGTGAAGTAGATATAATCTTTTTGTAATATAATATGACTATGTAGAAAACGTTGAACATTATAAACTAGTCAACTTAACTCGTAAAAAAACAAAGAACTTTAAAACTACTTTTTTTTTAGTTGTGTTTTTTCATAGCAGTAGCAGAAAACTTAGATGACTACAGGACAACAGAATATTGTTTATGTGTGATTTGAAATTCAAAATTTTCTTATGTTACTTTGAAATTGATCTCTAGTTTGTAAAAATATTTAGCAAAAAAAATATGGAGTAAATCATATGTTATGTAAACCTACATGTGTAATAAATGATGATATGTAAGCTAGGTTATAACTTCTAGGGTATTTGATAGGGCCTAAACTGAATAAAGAGATAAATGGATACATAGTTCTTTATTGCATAATCTTAATCTAATACACGAGATTTCAAACAGCCATTAAAATCAAATTAAAATTGAAAATCAGTATAAAATCTTACCTATATATATATAAATTCTTACCTAAATCTATGTTATTTTCATAGCATTCTGGTTTACAATGAATATCAACTCAGATACTGTTTATGAATATTCATACGTGGAAGATTAATTTACGACAGTACTCTGGTTGTAAGATAAAATAATTGATACATAATTCATGAAAATATCTCACTATAAGTCTTCATATAAATCAATAATAAAAAAATTATTTCTGTCGCTGAAAATCACAGCAATGCTATTATTAAATCAATTCTTAAAATTAGTGGCGGTGTTTAGCATCATCTTATTTTTAGATGTGACATACAAAACGTATTTAGAAATTGGCAGTGACACATATTTTGATGAAAAAACATTATGCACTAAATTAACACATAAAATAGTAAATAATATAAATTATTACTTAATCTTAGATACTAAACACAGCCTTCCTAATCAAAATAATTTTATTTGAGTTATCTATCTCTTAATGACAGATCTTGGATAATTAAGTTTGAAAACAAACATAAATAGTCCACTGTAACACAATCTTTTACCTAAAACTAAAGGCAGTCAAATACTAGCTTCTATCAACACAGACATTTAAATTGTACCATTTGAATACAAATTGGGCACCTCATCGTTGTAACACAGCCAAGGGTTGCCTTAAAACTAAAACGCAGACAAAAACACACTTAAAAAAAATTGGCATAGTTGCCGAAAAATCGTAACCAAATGAATCAGTAAATTTTGAGATGTCAAGTACAATGTTATGTCCAATTCATACATGATCTATGAGTTATATTTGCATTATTTGGCGGAATAAAAATGGTATATATTTGATTAAAATTTTTGCTAATATATATAGCAAAATAGTCAAATGTAACATTGAATTTTGAGATATCAAATACAATGTTACGTCCAATTCATACATGATCTATGAGAAGTTATATTTGCATTATTTGGTGCAAAAAAATGGTAAATATTTGATTAAAATTTTTGCTAATATATATGGCAAAATATAGTAAAATTAAACATTGAATTTTGAGATGTCAATACAATGTTATGTACAATTCATACATGATCTATGAGTTATACTTGCATCGTTTGGCCCACAAAAAGGGATATATTTCATAAAATTTTTACTAATATAGCAAAAAATAGTCAAATGAAACAGTGATTTTTGAGATGTCAAGTACAATGTTATTTCCAATTCATACATGATCTATGAGTTATATTTACATCATTTGGCCCAAAAAATTGTAAATATTTGATTAAAATGTTTGCTAATATAGCAAAAAATCGTAAGATTATCGTTTTTATATTGATATAACTTTTGATAATCATCCGTCATGAAGTTCGCGTGGGCTTATGACGGCTTCTCGTCTGTTAGACCAAAGGACTTTTAGTTTGAGTATGAAGGTAGTTCTACCCTTCATGGCTTAAAGCATGCGAAGACATCATCGAGTTTCCGTTAAAAACTCATTACAAATTAGATCTTTCGTTAGGTGGAGGTGGGCAGGTGCAAGGCCCGAATGTTTCTCGAGGTGGTGGTACTAAACCATTCGCCAAAAACCAGTTATACTGATTTTTCAGGTCAAGAATAAGCCTCATAGTAGTAACCATTTCAAATGCCGGCGTCATTTTACCTTGTAACTTAGACAATAAAGATAATTCCGAGACTTCTGGTGGGAGGGAGGCGATACGCTCCCTGACGGCCTCGTCGCTTGAAGCGCTGTGCTCCAGCTCCAAAAGCGCCTGTAAGAAACACTTTTATTAGAAAATTCTGTAAATATAACATCCTAGGCATCCTACAAGTTAAAAAGCGGAAACAGAACTGAGTGGACGATCAGCTTAACCAATTTAGATGAGAGATTAAATATTAATTGTGTTTGATGTTGGGATTATGCCATCTTCTACAAAACGTACTGTACTGAACAGTTTTTGAACTGCATAGTAGGTAAGCCATGGTAGGGTACCTGGTATATAAAGTATTTCAGTGATTTCTCATCATGCTAATGAAATGAATCAAAAACTTTTGTCACATAAACATTGTTATTGGAATTTGACAAATGAAAAATGAATTAAACGAACAGTCAAGAATAAACCTTTCGACCGGGATATGGGACAAGCTTATGACCAACCTGATGTGAAGTGGTAACCATCGCCTAAAACAAGGTATTGCCTCGTAGGTCACGCACCTTAGACACGTGCCCTAGATTGCACGGCCCTGCGTCCATTAACTTGATGCATACAGGTGTAACCCTATGTGCCTGCAATTTCAACGGCAACCCTTCAAACCGAAACAGCAATGCTGCTTGGCAGCATAGGTATGGTGGTAGTACTTCTCCGGACGAGCCTTATCACAAATAACTCTACAGTTGAATGTATCACGCGAAAAGTTTATTATTTATCACATGAACCTCAGTTGTAAATAATTTACGCTCGCAAAATATCAGTATTTTAGGATAATATGAAATACATTAGTAAAACACGTCATATAACCATTTAGAAATGAATCTCATTAAAAATAATTGATGAATAGTTTTCTATTTCTTATTAATTTGGTGATTAGTATGCAAATAAAAATCTTAGAATATAGTAAAATTTTTTAGGTTTTTTAAATTGTTTTTGCAATCAAATTAAAGATGTTAGTTAAATTATTATTTATCCACACTATAAATCCATTATCATCCCATTGTAGCAATGTTTTTTTTTTTAATCAATAAAGCACCACAACCATACAAAAATATGTATTGGCGTGATCCTTGACGGGTTAATAATACATTGTTATTCTAGGGTTGTAAGCGATCTATTGTACACCCGAGATTGCGAGCGAGGACGCCATTTGCGGGTGTTATTGATTGCTTACACACGAGAATAACACAAAACTAAATAAATAAATAGACAAAGATTATCTGGAAGAGAATGCTCTTTAAGTTCGCCTTTATACTAGTTTTATAAGTACAATAATGTATTTTCAATCAATCAATAACTTTTCATCACAAATGCGATGAAATTGAATAAGTTTTTTGAAAAGAAAATGTGTGTTCCCAGTATTCTTTTTTTTTTGTTCTCTACTATGACTTTTTCATTTACAATATGGATTTGTCATGGAGGTTGTATTTAATTTTAGCATTTATGAATGTAACCTCTTTAATTTTTAAATATAAATAAGGATTTGTCATGAAGATTGTATTTCATTTTAAGCATATTAAGAATGCAATGAGTCTCATTTTATTTTCAAAGGTACTTACGACCCTAGAAATCGGATTTACGGAGCCGATACTTATCTGACCAACTTTCAGATCATGAGGGATCGTGAGAAAATACTTCTTTCATTTGTTTATTTTGAAAGGTGTGCACTAGTCTATCTATCTACAAATATAATTTTGGAAGTAGCTGTTTCTATGTCTGTTTGTTACGTTTCAGGACTAAACGGCTCAACCGATTTGGATGAAATTTAGGATATACATATATAGATTGTAACCTGGGTGAGCTACTCTTTATTGACAAACCATGCATGACAACTAGTTTTTATACTTTATTGTACACAAGAAAATACATAACAAAAAAAAATATGTATGTATGAAATAGAGGCATATTGTACAAAGGTGAGCTTAACCTTAAAAATAGCTTATTTCTTTCAATTTTTATTTGCACATACAATCACGTTTAGATTTAGATCAGAACACGTATGTTGTAAGGGTGTTTTTAGCACAAAAAATATTTAAGACAAAAGCTGGTTTGTTTAAATATTTTAAAAAAGGTACTATTAGAATAGAATGCATTAACAAATGCCAAAAAGTTTAAGAAAATAAAAATCATTGTTATTATGCTTTCCAGGATCTATTTGGCTACAGCTGAATTGCATCAAACATTATATTGTCAACATTATTGTTATTTTCTTAGTCACCATACTTGTCAGTGCCCAGTTCGGCAACTAAAAAGTTGGTAAGAGAAATAAATGCATAGGAAACTACTAAAATAAATGCCTTAAGTTATTCGTAAGTATGCCTTTGTTTTATCACTAGCTACATCCATATAATATAACATCGTTGCTATGGTCACTCAATGTTGCTATAAAATCTATTGTTAGATTATATGGATCAAATGATGAAGATGACAATACATTTTCTATAACATGCTACATGGTACTAGAGATCTGACACTTACCTTAACCAGCTCATCAGATTCTGGTGGGTCACCAGGTGGGGTCTTAGGGCTTAGGGTAGTATGGGTCTCAATCGTCCCATCCACTTCAACTTTAGTCTCACTTTGTCGTCTCTCATGTTTTGGCTCAGATTTCTTCTTTTTCTTCTCATGTTCTCCATTCTCAGATAGCTTGGCTTCGGAGTCGGGTGCAGATTTACGCTTGTTTACAGTTTTTTCAGGTTTCTCCACAGTAATGGCGTCATTGGGATCCACTATAATATGACCAGGGATAAAATGGTTGGCTCAAAATATATTACAATCAAAGCCTAATAAACTTTATTGGTATTGGAGATGCATTTAATAAGTTTGTCCATATTTGTAATTAATTTACTGCAGAACAATAGCTTTAATTCTTAAACTTACCGATAAGATAGTTAATAAAACCAGTAACAGAATTTTTCTGGTATTCTTATAATATACGTTTTTATTTTTTATTATGAATGTTGTTTTGTAACATAAAATATTCTTACCAGCCACTTTGAAATCCTGTATTTTTTCGGCATCATAAACTCCTCGTTCCTGCCATATGTTCAGGATCCGATGCAGCGAGTGCTTGGTCTTCGTATTGACTCCTGTTTTTGCCATGTGCTTGAATGATTCCCCTAACACTTCACCATACTCTTTTCCATATTCAGGGCCCTTCTTTTTACTGTTCTGTATCACATCATTGGCTAGATACATAAATGTGAGTTGCCTACCGTCTTTGACTGTAATGAAATTATGAATAGTTGAATATAAGAAAATCTATGTTTCCAAACCTATTTAGATAATGTAATGATGTATGTGATAGTATCAAGACTAGAGACAGTAGATAGACATAGTTAACAACATGATAAAATTAAAACACTAATGTTACAATTCCATGTTTCAAAAATTACTCTAAAAAACATTTGGGACGAGTTTTACTGGTTTTGAGGAATGTTGTCAATTACAAAAAAGGTATCTTTGAAAAAATACCACTCTGTGCCTCAGCGGAATTGCGCAATCATCAAATATTGCAGATATTAATCCAATCTTATGTTTTCTATATAGTTACTTTCCAATAATTACTGCATTGCAAACCGTTGCCTAAAGAGCAAGTGGTTAGAAACTAGCTAGAGTAAGAAAAATATTGGACAATATTGTCCCTGAGGCCCATTATAGGTACGTGCTTAGAGGGTACACAAATCAATAAAATATGCATTTAGAGTTAGAGGTTAAGTGAGGAGTTCTGGGTTAAATTTATGTCATTGATAAAATATAAACGTTGTTTACCTTTCATGAACTCCTTGAACCAAGTCTTCACCACGGCAGCATGGTGTTTCCTATGGTGAATTAGCCACAAGGACAGAGTTTGTATACTTTGTTGGCTTGAATTCAACTCCTGAAGCTTGCGGACTAACGCGTTCTCCGTGAACCCAGCCATGCTTAAGAACAATCAATAGTGTTACGAGAACATGAACGTACAACAAATCTAAAACGTACTTTACGTATTAATTTGACAATTGACGACGTTTGCTTGTTTGTGAACTGTTGTGGTGAGAAAAAATAACCAAGCTACGCCAACGCCATCTTTCATTATGAGCGGGGTTTGCTGGGTGGTTGGGGAGGGAGGGAGGAGTCGGCACGGCCATTGGTTTTGCGAGGTTGGCTAAATTGGTATATTTGGTATAATTTTGTCTATGATATTATAAAAAAAAATAGATTTAAGGTATATACATACAGATTTAATTACCGAAGAAAAATTATATAAAGAAACAGGAAATACACAAGATAAAAATTAAATACATAGGTATAGAGTTGTCAGTAAACCAATTGCTACTCGAGCGCCGCCAAACGAAGTGTGCCCAAAACCCTTTAGCTATACCTATAACTTCATCTACTATAGTAGGTACCTGTATACCTGTTTAGAATACCTTCGTGCATTATAAATATTATATTACATACTAGGTAGGGTAAAAAAATGTATGACCAGTAGAATTTTTGATAATTTTTTTGCGCCATCTAGTAATTTGCGGAGCAAACAGTTGCCAAGCAAAAATTTGGCCTTCATTCTACCTATTCTACTGAGTGAAAACACCCTGAGTACATACACCTACTAACCTTTTTGATAATATTAAATGTATGTAACCTTGGACATAATATATAATTTGACAGACTATGGATTTCACATACCTACATAAAAAATTATATTATATAAAGCTCGATTACCACTGACTGACTGACTGACTGATTGACTCATTGACATGTTTGTTCTCCCAGATGCCCCCTCGTAGGGTGAAAATGTTTGGTGGGATCGTATAGAGGGAGTTCCGATGAGTTGGGAATAAATCCTAAAGTACCCCTTTTGTCCCCCATTCGCTCCCATCGACATCGTATCTCGGAAAGTATAGGTCTTACAGCGTTGGTGCAAAAACTAATGTTGCTGAGGACATTTTTTTATATCCGGATCCATGAAAAAAAAATTGTCCTTCATACAAAAAAAAAATTGTCCCATACAAAATATTTCTGTATGAATACCGTAAACCGTATATTTCGTTTGCCGTAATTTTCATACTGTTTTTGTAGGGAGCCCATGGCTTGTGTGTATTATAAAATTACTGTAAATTTGCTTGATTCTATATAATGTTGGTGGAGGGGCATGAGACAACTTTCATAGTTTTTGCAAAGGTCATCATCATCATTTTGGAACATCCAATTTTTTTTTTTTTTTAGTATGCAACGTTCATCATGTTTATTTTGGAACATCCACATTTTTTTAATTATGCCTCATCCACAATGATCACTTTGGAACGTCAATTATTTTTTTTTATTATGCAACATCCACTGTGTTCATTTTGGTACATCATTTTTTTTAATTATGCCTCATCCACAATGATCACTTTGGAACGTCAATTATTTTTTTTTATTATGCATCATCCACTGTGATCATTTTGGAACATCATTTTTTTTCAATTGTGCCTCATCCACTATGATCACTTTGGAACGTCAATATTTTTTTTTTTTATTATGCAACATCCACTGTGATATTTTGGTACATCATTTTTTTTAATTATGCCTCATCCACAATGATCACTTTGGAAAGTCAATTATTTTTTTTTATTATGCATCATCCACTGTGATCATTTTGGAACATCATTTTTTTTTCAATTATGCCTCATCCACTATGATCACTTTGGAACGTCAATTTTTTTTTTTTTTAATATGCAACATCCACTGTGATATTTTGGTACATCATTTTTTTTAATTATGCCTCATCCACAATGATCACTTTGGAACGTCAATTATTTTTTATTTTTTATTATGCATCATCCACTGTAATCATTATGGAACATCATTTTTTTTAATTATGCCTCATCCACAATGATCATTTTGGAACGTCATTTTTTTTTTTTACTATGCAAAATCCTTTGTGATCATTTTGGAAAATCAATTTTTTTTAATTATGCCTCATCCACAATGATCATTTTGGAACGTCAATTTTTTTTTTATTATGCAACATCCACTGTGATCATTTTGGTACATCATTTTTTTTAATTATGCCTCATCCACAATGATCACTTTGGAACGTCAATTTTTTTTTTTTATTATGCAACATCCACTGTGATCATTTTGGTACATAATTTTTTTTAAATATGCCTCATCCACAATGATCACTTTGGAACGTCAATTATTTTTTTTTTATTATGCAACATCCACTGTGATCATTTTGGTACATAATTTTTTTTAAATAGGCCTCATCAACAATGATCACTTTGGAACGTCAATTTTTTTTTTTTTTATTATGCAACATCCACTGTGATATTTTGGTACATCATTTTTTTTAATTATGCCTCATCCACAATGATCACTTTGGAACGTCAATTATTTTTTATTTTTTATTATGCATCATCCACTGTAATCATTATGGAACATCATTTTTTTTAATTATGCCTCATCCACAATGATCATTTTGGAACGTCATTTTTTTTTTTTACTATGCAAAATCCTTTGTGATCATTTTGGAAAATCAATTTTTTTTTTGTAGCACAAATTTTTGGTGGAATCGTTATTTTACGGTCATCATCGCCCTTGCCATCATTTTGAATTCTTCTCTCACTTCCTTTTCGTTTTCGAATGTTTCTTCCACATTGATATCCTCTTTAATTGTTTCTATAACTTCGAAATCCTCTTTGATGGCATTTTTACTTCAATATACTTTTGAATTGTTTTTTCTATTTTTATATTTTCTTCAATTACTTCTCTTACTTCAATATCGACCCTACAAAATTATGAGTTTAAATACAAATCTTAAATCGCTCGTATCTTCTAAACGGGAAAAGTTACCCCCAGCAAACTTTTACAAAATATTGGTACTAATTTTTGGTGGAATAGTTTTTTTAATACCATCATTGCCCTTGAGATCCTTTTTGAATGCTTCTCTTACTTCGTCTTCCGCTTTGAATGCTTCTTTCACCTCGATATCCTCTATTTTTGCTTCTTCCACTTTGATATCCTTTTTAATTGCTTTTTCTACTTATATATTTTCTTCAATTGCTTCTTTTACTACAATTTCCACTCTACAAAATTATGGGTTTTAATACAAATATTAAATCGCTCGTATCTTCTAAACGGGAAGAGTTACGCCTAGCAAACTTTTACAAAATATTGGTACAAATTTTTGGTGGAATAGTTTTTTTAATACCATCATTGCCCTTGAGTTCTGTTTTGAATGCTTCTCTTACTTCGTCTTCCGCTTTGAATGCTTCTTTCACCTCGATATCCTCTATTTTTGCTTCTTCCACTTTGATATCCTTTTTAATTGCTTTATCTACTTACATATTTTCTTCAATTGCTTCTTTTGTTTCAATTCCCACTCTATAAAATTATGGGTTTTAATACAAATCTTAAATCGCTCGTATCTTCTAAACGGGAACAGTTATGCCTAGCAAACTTTTACAAAATATTGGTACAAATTTTTGGTCGTATAGTTTTTTTATTACCATCATTGCTCTTGACATCCTTTTTGAATGCTTCTCTCACTTGGTCTTCCTCCTTGAATGCTTCTTTCACCTCGATATCCTCTATTTTTGCTTCTTCCACTTTGATATCCTTTTTAATGTCTTTTTCTACTTATATGTCTTCTTCAATTGCTTCTTTTACTTCAATTTCCACTCCACAAAATTATGGGTTTTCTTACAAAACTTAAATCGCTCGTATCTTTTAAACGGGAAGAGATAGCTCGAGGAAACTCTTACAAAATATTAGTATAAGTTTTTGGTGAAACCGTTTTTTATTTTTTTCATTGTCCTCGACGTCTTTTACTCAATTTTAATTTCTTCTTTAATTGTTTCTGCTACTTCGATATCCTATTTGGTTGCTTCTTTCACTTCAGTATCCTCTTTGATTGCTTCTTCCACTTCGATATCATCTTTGATTGCTGCTTCCACTTGGATATCCTCTTTGATTTGATTGTTTCTTCCATTTCGATCGTATTTGACTGCTTCTTACACATGGATATCCTCTTCGATAACTTTAAACAGCTCGATATCCTCTTTGATTGCTTCTTCCACTTTGATATCCTTTTTATTGCTTCTACCAATTCGATATCATCTTCGATTTCCTTTTGATTGCTTCTTGCACTGCAATATTCTCTTTGATTGCGTCTTCATCTTCGATATCGTTTTTGATAGCATTTTCACTACGATATCCTCTGTGATGGCTTCTTACACTTCGATATCTTCTTTGATTGCTTCTTCCACTTCGATATCCTCTAAGATTGCTTCTTCTTTTTCGATATCGTCTTCGACTATTTGTTTCACTTCGATATCGTCTTTGATTGCTTTTTCACTTCGTCATCCTCTTTGAATACTTCTACCACCTCGGTATCCTCTTTGATTCCTTAGTCAACTTCAATTTCCTCTTAGGTTGTTTTTCCTACTTCGATATCCTATTTGATTGCTTCTTCCACTTCAATATCCTCTTTGATTACTCCTTCCACTTCGATGTCATCTTCAATTTCCTTTTGATTGCTTCTTGCACTGCAATAATTTTGATTGCGTCTTGGTCTTCGATATCGGCTTTGACAGCATTTTCACTTCGATATCCTCTGTGATGGCTTCTTCCACTTCGATACCCTCTTTGATTGCTTCTTCCATTTCGATATCCTCTTTGATTGCTTCTTCCACTTCGATATCCTCTTTGATTGCTTCTTCCACTTCGATATCGTCTTTGACTGTTTCTTCCACTTCGATATATTCTTTGATTGCTTTTTTCACTTCGTCATCCTCTTAGAACGCTTCTACCACCTCGGTATCCTCTTTGATTGCTTACTCAACTTTAATTTCCTCTTTGATTGTTTCTGCTACTTCGATATCCTATTTGATTGCTTCTTTCACTTCGATATCCTCTTTGATTGCTTCTTCCCCTTCGATATCGTCTTTGACTGTTTCTTCCACTTCGATATATTCTTTGATTGCTTTTTTCACTTCGTCATCCTCTTAGAACGCTTCTACCACCTCGGTATCCTCTTTGATTGCTTACTCAACTTTAATTTCCTCTTTGATTGTTTCTGCTGCTTCGATATCCTATTTGATAGCTTCTTTCACTTCAATATCCTCTTTAATTGCTGCTTCCACTTGGAAATCCTCTTTGATTTGATTGCTTCTTCCATTTCGATATCGTCTTTGACTGCTTCTTACACATGGATATCCTCTTTGATGTCTTTTAACAGCTCGATATCCTCTTTAATTACTTCTTCGACTAAAAGAAAAACACGCGAGCTGCGAGCAGCTCGCGCACAACGCTACCTCTAGTTATATTATATAAAGCTCGATTACCACTCACTGACTGACTCATTGACATGTTTGTTCTCCCAGATGCCACCTCGTAGGGTGAAAATGTTTGGTGGGATCGTATAGAGGGAGTTCCGATGAGTTGGGAATAAATCCTAAAGTACCCCTTTTGTCCCCCATTCGCTCCCATCCACCTCGTATCTCGGAAAGTATAGGTCTTACAGCGTTGGCGCAAAAACTAATGTTGCAGAGGACATTTTTTTATATCCGGATCCATGAAAAAAAAATTGTCCTTCATACAAAAAAAAAATTGTCCCATACAAAATATTTCTGTATGAATACCGTAAACCGTATATTTCGTTTGCCGTAATTTTCATACTGTTTTTGTAGGGAGCCCATGGCTTGTGTGTATTATAAAATTACTGTAAATTTGCTTGATTCTATATAATGTTGGTGGAGGGGCATGAGACAACTTTCATAGTTTTTGCAAAGGTCATCATCATCATTTTGGAACATCCAATTTTTTTTTTTTTTTAGTATGCAACGTTCATCATGTTTATTTTGGAACATCCACATTTTTTTAATTATGCCTCATCCACAATGATCACTTTGGAACGTCAATTATTTTTTTTTATTATGCAACATCCACTGTGATCATTTTGGTACATCATTTTTTTAATTATGCCTCATCCACAATGATCACTTTGGAACGTCAATTATTTTTTTTTTTATTATGCATCATCCACTGTGATCATTTTGTAACATCATTTTTTTTTTCAATTATGCCTCATCCACTATGATCACTTTGGAACGTCAATTTTTTTTTTATTATGCAACATCCACTGTGATATTTTGGTACATCAATTTTTTTAATTATGCCTCATCCACAATGATCACTTTGGAACGTCAATTATTATTTTTTTTATTATGCAACATCCACTGTGATCATTTTGGTACATCATTTTTTTAATTACGCCTCATCCACAATGATCACTTTGGAACGTCAATTATTTTTTATTATGCAACATCCACTGTGATCATTTTGGAACATCAATTTTTTTTAATTATGCCTCATCCGCAATGATCATTTTGGAACGTCAATTTTTTTTTAAATTATGCCTCATCCACAATGATCACTTTTGGAACGTCAATTTTTTTTTTATTATGCAACATCCACTGTGATCATTTTGGAACATCAATTTTTTTTTATTTATGCCTCATCCACTATGATCATTTTGGAACGTCAATTTTTTTTTATTATGCGACATCCACTATTCGAATATTCTCTTTGATTGCTTGTTACACTTCGTCATCCTCTTTTATTGTTTCTTCCGCCTCCACATATTCTATTTTTGCATGTTCCACTTCGTTATCCTTTTAAAATGCTTCTTCTACTTCATATCCTCTTTAATTGCTTCAGTTACTTCATTATGCGCTCTACAAAATTGTGGTGTTTCATACAAAACTTCAATCGCTCATATCTTCTAAGCGGGAAGAGATAGCCCTAGCAAACTTGTACAAAATATTGGTATAAACTTTTGGTGGAACTGTTTTTTTATTGTCATCCTTGACATCCTTTTTGAATGCTTCTCTCACTTCGTCATCTTCTTTGAATGTTTTTTCCACTTCGACATCATCTTTGACTGCTTCTTTAACTTCGATATCCTCTTTGATTGCTTCTCCCACTTCGATATCGTCTTTGACTGCTTCTTCCATTTCGATATCGTCTTTGATTGCTTTTTCACTTCGTCATCTTCTTTGAATGCTTCTACCACCTTGGTATCCTCTTTGATTGCTTACTCAACTTCAATTTACGCTTTGATTGTTTCTGCCACTTCGATATCCTATTTGATTGCTTCTTCCACTTGAACATTCTCTTTGATAGTTTCTTCCACTTCGATATCCAATCAACAAATTTATGATTTTTCTTACAAAACTTTAATCGCTCGTATCTTCTAAACGGGAAGAGATAGCACTAGCAAACTTTGACAAAATATTAGTACAAATTTTTGATCATTATCATTTTACTACATACATTTATATTATGCAACGTCAATCCTGATCATTTTGGAACGTCCAGATTTTTTTTATGCAACGTTCATCATGATCTTTTTTGCAACGTTCAATTTTTTTTATACAACTACTATCATGATCATTTTGGAACATCCAATTTTTTTCTCTTTGATTGCTTGTTCCACTTCGATATCCTCTTTGATTGCTTCTTCCACATTGATATCCTATTTGATTGCTTCTTTAACTTTGATATCCTCTACGATTGCTTGTTCCACTTCGATATCCTCTTTTATTCCTTCTTCATCTTCAATATCCATTGGATTGCTTCTTCATCTTTGATATCCTCTTTGATGGCATTTTCACTTCGGTATCCTCTGTAAGGGCTCCTTCCTCTTTGATTTCCGTTTGATTGCTTCTTGCACTGCAATATTTTCTTTGATTGCGTCTTCATATTCGATATCGTTTTTGATTGCATTTTTACTTCGATATCCTGTGATGGCTTCTTCCACTTTGATATCCTCTTTGATTGCTTCTTCCACTTCGATATCAGCTTTGATTGCTTGTTCCATTTTGATATCGTCTTTGACTATTTCTTTCACTTCGATATCGTCTTTGATTGCTTTTTTCACTTCGTCATCCTCTTTGAATACTTCTACCAACTCGGTATCCTCTTTGATTCCTTAGTCAACTTCAATTTCCTCTTTGATTGTTTTTGCTACTTCGATATCCTATTTGATTGCTTCTCCCACTTCAATATCCTCTTTGTTTACTCCTTTCACTTCGATATCATCTTCGATTTCCTTTTGATTGCTTCTTGCACTGCATTATTCTCTTTGATTGCGTCTTCATCTTCGATATCGTCTTTGATAGCATTTTCACTTCGATATCCTCTGTGATGGCTTCTTCCACTTCGATACCCTCTTTGATTGCTTCTTCCACTTCGATATCCTCTTTGATTGTTTCTTCCGCCTCGACATCTTCTATTTTTGCATGTTCCACTTCGTTATCCCTTTAAAATGCTTCTTCTACTTTCATATCCTCTTTAATTGCTTCAGTTACTTCAGTATGCTCTCTACAAAATTGTGGTCTTTCATACAAAACTTCAATCGCTCGTATCTTCTAAACGGGAAGAGATAGCCCTAGCAAACTTGTACAAAATATTGGTATAAATTTTTGGTGCAACTGTTTTTTTATTGTCATCCTTGACATCCTTTTTGAATGCTTCTCTCACTTCGTCATCTTCTTTGAATGTTTTTTCCACTTCGACATCATCTTTGACTGCTTCTTTAACTTCGATATCCTCTTTGATTGCTTCTCCCACTTCGATATCGTCTTTGACTGCTTCTTCCATTTCGATATCGTCTTTGATTGCTTTTTCACTTCGTCATCTTCTTTGAATGCTTCTACCACCTTGGTATCCTCTTTGATTGCTTACTCAACTTCAATTTCCGCTTTGATTGTTTCTGCCACTTCGATATCCTATTTGATTGCTTCTTCCACTTGAACATTCTCTTTGATAGTTTCTTCCACTTCGATATCCAATCAACAAATTTATGATTTTTCTTACAAAACTTTAATCGCTCGTATCTTCTAAACGGGAAGAGATAGCACTAGCAAACTTTGACAAAATATTAGTACAAATTTTTGATCATTATCATTTTACAACATACATTTATATTATGCAACGTCAATCCTGATCATTTTGGAACGTCCAGATTTTTTTTATGCAACGTTCATCATGATCTTTTTTGCAACGTTCAATTTTTTTTATACAACTATTATCATGATCATTTTGGAACATCCAATTTTTTTCTCTTTGATTGCTTGTTCCACTTCGATATCCTCTTTGATTGCTTCTTCCACATTGGTATCCTCTTTGATTGCTTCTTTAACTTTGATATCCTCTACGATTGCTTGTTCCGCTTCGATATCCTCTTTTATTCCTTCTTCATCTTCAATATCCATTGGATTGCTTCTTCCACTTCGATATCGTCTTTGATTGCTTTTTTACTTCGTCATCCTCTTAGAATGCTTCTACCACCTTGGTATCCTCTTTGATTTCTTCCTCAACTTTAATTTCCTCTTTGATTGTTTCTGCTACTTCGATATCCTATTTGATTGCTTCTTTCACTTCAATATCCTCTTTGATTGCTTCTTCCACTTCGATATCATCTTTGATTGCTGCTTCCACTTGGAAATCCTCTTTGATTTGATTGCTTCTCCCATTTCGATATCGTCTTTGACTGCTTCTTACACATGGATATCCTCTTTGATGGCTTTTAACAGCTCGATATCCTCTTTAATTACTTCTTCGACTAAAACAAAAACACGCGAGCTGCGAGCAGCTCGCGCACAACGCAACCTCTAGTTTGTCTCTACAACTAGTAAAGTAATCTTTGATGCTCTCGGATTTGGAGTGCTCACCGCATACAAAGGCGTTTACAAAAATCGTTCTAACAAGCGTTTTCGAAAGAGTGGATTTTACCACGCTAAAAACAAAAATTGTTGCGGTTGCTTGGATACCTGGATAGATGGCGCTTTTCAATGGGTTGTTTTGTTTCTGCTTTCTAGCTATGACGACTTTAGTTGGACGTAAATTGGTATTCTGTGCCTACGGATATTGATTAAACCTATTTCCTTACTTAGTAAATTACTGATATCATTATTTCTCTGTGATGATGAGAATAATCCAAAAGAGCAACGCCATCTACTGCTTGCTTGATGGCAACCTTGAAAACTAGGAGATTGGCCAACGTCTAATAACGCGGGCCCAGAAAAAACATACGCGGTGTTTAGGTTACGCGGGTGTTGATGTATTTTCTATTGATCTCAAAATGGATTATTATAATTATTACATAAGTTATTTAAGTACTTGCAAAATATATTTTACTTACTTTAAAACCGAATATTTATTTTATTGTAAATTATATTGAAAACTAAATAATATTGACCTACAGATACATACATACCTACCTATATACATATATATAAAACAAAGACGGGTTAGTTACACCATTTATAACTGAAGAACGGCGGGACTGATTTTTATGTTGTTTAATATGTATATGTAGAAAATTCATTTTCTCATTCATAGATGCAGCTAATGATGGCCGATTGACAATTCTACCGGCGACGTACATTGGCAGCTCGCGTCATATGCATGTCAAGGCGGTACGACGTTTTCCGGGTCAGCTAGTATAGTAATAAAACTTTATTTTAGGCAACAATTAATAGAAAAGTAGGTACAAGATGAATGAATGAATGAAATGAATGAAAATTCTTTTTATACCTTACAAGCTAAACACAACAAATATAAAAATAAAAAATAAAACAAATGAATATAAGCATAATGGGCGGTCTTATCGATTAACAAAGCGATATCTTCCAGACAACCTTTAGTTTATTTTACCTTTTTACAAGATTTTAGATTATTTATTCTACGGCCTATATAAATATATAATAATAGAATCACGAAGGTATAGGCCTTATTAGTGATTGACATAGGTACATAAATTTTAATACATTAAACAATGTGGCAAATTTGATACCTATCTACTTACATCAACTCTTACAGTATAGTCCGGGTGGCCAATGTTGTCAACCCTGCCAGACGGAGGATGGGCAGTATGGTCATTCTTATCAGATAGGGTGAAAGAGGCCTACAAGTCTAAAACAAAACAAAAGGGGCAAGGAATTTGTATTGCAAAAGGGTAAAGAAGATAAATATGTTTTAATAAAAGTACGTGGGAGCTTCATTTCATTTTGGTCTATCTCCAACTAAATACTCTACCGAGTACCGACCTATTTAGCTAATATATATATTTAAAAATCTCGTGTCACGGTGTTTATGATCGCACTCCTCCGAAACGAGTCGACCGACTTTAATGATTTTTTTTGTGTATTTGATAGGTATGAGGTAGGTCGTAAAGTATTTTTCACCTTCCTACCCTGACCCTCATTTTTTAATCGCTATTTTAATATGTTTGTATGTAAAATATCCATATAATTTAACCGTTGTTCATTGACGTGAAGTCATTTACATACATGAAGTGTCGCATCACTTTGACATTTCATTCTGCATTTGATTTCTTTGATAATGTTTACGACAGAACAACGTTTGCCGGGTCAGCTAGTAACCAAAAGTTATTTTACTTACATGTTGCCAATTTAAAATTAGGACAGTTTATTTGCTAAAGCTCGATTGTAAGTTTTATTTTTAACCCCCGACACATAAATCGTGGTGTTTTAAGTTTGATGCCTCAGTCCGACCGACGTGTTTATAAATACTTTGTGTTACACTTAGGACAAACCTACTAAGTGTATTTATTTTATAAGTGTGGTTATAATTTTTTAAATACGAGTCTTACATACAGTAGTCACATATAATGTGTAACGTCATTTAAAATATACATCATAGAAACAAAAAATTACAAACAAAATAGAAAACACAAAGCAAATCTTAATCACCGAATTCATCACTCTGAAAGTTGGTCATAGAAAACTCGATAATGGCTCCGTAAATGCTATTAACCGTAAGTAAGTAAATTTAAAAATAGAATGAGGCTCATTGTATTCATAATATGCTATGATGGAATACAACCTCCATGACAAATCCTCAATATAGTCTCGTAGTGAAAAACATCTCACCACCGCGCGCGCTCATTAGTCAAATCAAATAGCGCGCGCTCATTGGCCAAAGCGCTTCCCTGGTTTCCTGTTACACATTTCTGTCCCTTTTGCCAAAATATCTCTCACAAACCGAGCGGAAAGATGTTACACATCAAAAACTCAGCTGTAAATTGGAAATTTACTACCTACGGGTTTTATTTTTGCTTCGCGAGCATGAAAATTTGGTTTGAGTTTGTATTTAGGTACTAGCAATATGCGAATTTTATCTAAATTACACTGTAATATACAAAAGTAGACTAAAAATAAATAATAGTTATTAAAATTTAAGTTATTAAATATTAATTTAGAAGTTTTGGCAACCTATCCACCAGTGTAGTTGGCTACCTAAATAATTATGTCGGTACCTACTTGTATGTAATGTACCTCCCTGTATGTAAGGATACCTATCTACCTAAGTAGGCAAATATAAACAAGCTTTTCACAACAACTTTTTTCATCAACATTCCAGAAATAATAATACAAAACGATGGCACTTGTTACAACCGAAGATGGCATCGACCGGTCCGCGCTTTTTCAATAAAGTGAGATGATCACGTCTTGTCTTTCTAAAGGCACCTGCGCGCGCAGCCTCCAGTGTAGTTACTAAACTAAACGCTGTGGCGCACGCGCTTTCGACCGCGGTCGTTCTTTCCGCGCGAAAATGAAATCAAGCTTCTAAATTCGAATTTATCAATAAAACTTTTTTATTTTAATTTGTAATTTGAAAATTTTGATTCTTAGTTTAAAATTGTTCATAGTGTATTATTTTTATTTTTAAATTATTTAGTGGTTTGGCAAAATGAAGATAATTTGTAATAACCACTTGCATAGTGTTTTGCTGGTCTCATTGGTGTTGCTGGCCAATGCCCAGAGATCATCCAATAGCTTCAAGGATGTTGGTAAGTCTATTAAGTTAATATGTTTCTAAAAATATACCTACTTACCATACTGTGTAAAAAATAGCAGTTAGATTCACTATACATAATACCTACACGTTAGTATTTATAATATTTACTATTAAATGATCTAAGTACTTATACTTACCTACTGACAACGTGTTTCTTTATTTTTGCTTCATAATTTAAAAATTGTTCATAGGGATTTGTTTTTTTTTATTACATTTATTAGTTTACTTGCACAGTGTTTTGTTGGTTTCAATGGTGTTGCTGCTCAATACCCAGAGATCGTGCAATATAGCTTCAAAGATGTAGGTACTTAATTTAGTAAACGAAAAATCACTGAAATACACGAAAGTATTTATATATTTTGGTCCTCCTATATACATACCTACCTACCGACAACGTATTTCTTATGTTGCTTCTTGCGTCTTTCTCGAATGAATAAACATTTTTAATTTCAAAATCTGGTATCAGAATAGTTTTTCCTCATACCTGGAATGGTATGAGGGAAAAAATTATAGCAACAAAATTAATATGTTAGAAATAGTTATTAACATAATATTTATACAAGCTTACCTTACCTATTTACTTAAACAGGCAAACAACTTTATGCCATTTATTTAATTTATACTTCTATTGTTGTGTCTTTAGCCCGAAAATACATGCACTCTATACCTACAATCTATTATGACCGGGCGATGACCCCTTGAAAATACCAATCGAATAAATAGGTAGGACAATCAAATTTTTATATAAATATCTATTCGTAATCTAGGTACACATTTTGAATTTCGGCATACCTGAAATTAAAATGTAAGTACATATTCGATATTACGTAGATGCCTAGGTAGCATCACACTCGTTACATAGTAAAAAAAATAGAACAGCCACGTGGTACCAACCAGAATTTGTGAACCTCCTTGAAAAGTCAATGTCGATAGATCTCTTCTCGCATATCTGTATTTCATTTTTTTTATCATCTTGTAGGCAGAGCCTCCGAAACGATTCATAAAATGTGATCGTTGTTGGTAGATTGGGTCACCCACCAACCATTCGACCAGTTTTCCAACCGAACCGAATTATTGGTATTGGTAGTTAAAAATACCTGAATAGTGCTTATATGACTCGAGTCTTTTTAACATATTTGTTTTTTTTTTAATTTACTTAGAGCCAAGGTGACATAAACGTCCGTGGTGGGTGACACTGTTATTTTGTAGTTTATATCTTATCTCATCACACCTACAATTTTATATACACATGTATACCTAATATAAGGTACTGGAATGTAGGCCTAAATTTGTATTGCTTCCGATTATCTAACACTGCCCTCGGCCTATTAGATACCTCAGAGGTACTGGAACTTGGGTGTCATTTATTTATAAATACGTGAAGAGAAAATATTGTACCTATTTTTAAGCTTATTGCGCTGACGTAGGAGAGTGAGATTTGGCATAATTAAAGTTTCATGGAGAAGGGGCAAATTTAAAATTAAGCTAGAATAAAAATATTTAAATATATATACTGAATTACAGTCGAATTTCGACCACTCACTGTGCACCGGCAACTAGCTAGTCAATATAAATGACTTTTAACACCACCTGCTCAACAATGTCTAATTATATACCATGTAAACCTCACCGAAAGCAGGTGATTAAATCCCTACGACTGAGCCGGGAGTAAAGTTGTACTGAACTTCATTATGCCTTCCCGGGCATAATGTGATTTGAATTTGGAACCTCATCTGTATTAAAATTTGGACCAAAGAGGACTAAGACTTATTCGTAAATCGAACTAATCTCTGCACGGAATGCACCAACCTAGATTTGGTTTTAGTGTCTCGGAGAAAGTGTGAAAAGTAGAGGTTGCTCCTCGTGGATAAAGCTGTCTGCATCTTGGGCGTGCTTATATCCCTCTCTGCACTCAAGATTCTAGTAACTCTAGAATCCTACGTTACGTTCGGGATTCAATATAGGTAGCGCCCGTGACGCAAGACACTGCTTTATCCCCTCGTTTAATAATCAACCTTCATTTGTAACCTAAATTTATTGGCGTTATGTAACTGATAGGTTAATAAACTACGTAATGTATTTATATTTGTTTTTGTGGTAATATTTTACTAATAAAAAAAATAAACATTTTGTTTTTCACTTATTTTTAAGTAGGTATACTAAATAACTTTAAATAATTAAAAATAAAAATACTTATTTATCTATTTAAACGATATTTTTTTATATTCACTTGCTGTTTTCCTCTTTGCTATGGTAAAAACGGGTTGGTCAATGTACGGTAAGGCTCAATCTTTCAAGCAATTAATCCGACGAAAGACTGAACTGTAAATATAATCTGATAGGATTCATAATAAAATTATCCATGATTTGTTATTGACTAATTCCGATCCTATAAGAATCGTTTACTCGCTCGTCCTCTAAGAATCAAGGGTTTAGTCCGTTTCTCAAAAGACGTTCCATGGCCGTTTAAGGAACTAACAGCTATCAGAAAATTTATCTGACATATTTCTAAGGCTAATCGACTTATTTCGTGAGACGGACTCTTCTTGAGTAGGCACATGAGTTAAAATTACATAAACATCACTAGAGTTCTTCAAAATCGGCGTTAAATTTGTAATATGGTCGGCAACGCGTGAGTGATTGATACCTTTGTTTGGTGATACAAACGCCCTTATAGGCTACGATAGGCCGTAAGTAGGTATGTTTGCTATTTTTTATATGACCTGGACTTGTTATAAGCTTATAGCCCACCTGATGTTAAGTGGTAACCATCGCCTATAACAGCGCCTCGTAGGTCATACACCTTAAAAACGAGCCCTACAATACACTGCCCTGCGTCAGAAAACTTGAGGCATGTGTAAAACTATTTTAGTAGTATACAAAAAAAAAACACCTTAGTTTTATTACCATCTTAATAAGCAGTAACACAGCAGCATTACATAATTCAATTATTATTACACATAATACGTAGGTATAAATAAAGCATTTCGGATGCTGGTACACGAAACGAGACGGACCACTTTTACTTTTCACGTTACTTTTTATATTGTTGCTTCGTGACACGCTGGGTATGATTTCTCTTCAGTTTGCTTGTTAAATCAATACTGAGAATAAATTGACATATACGAGTAGGTATATTAGTATTTATCTATGACTTAAGGTAGGGTTGCCATCTCCAAATTTTGAAATCCAGGATTTGATGGTAGAAATACCAGGACATTTCGGTTTAAAACCAGGACGCACTATTGTGTTTGGAATCCTCATGAGAGCTCGTTTAAGCTTTTATTGCAAAAGGTACAGAGAGATTTCCACATTGCTTATTTGTTTTAAATAGTGTCAACGACCTTCACTTGCGAGGTGCGGGCCTAATGACAAAACCATTGGCGATAGTAGTGGTGAGTGAATTTTAAAACGCAGGACCCTTTAAAACCCCAGGACGCTACTTAAAAACTATCCAGGTCAGCCCAGGACGCTCCAAAAAGCAGGACATGTCCTGGGAAAACAAGACGGTTGGCAACCCTAACAAATGTGACTTGTTAACATGACAGTTGTATGCTATTGTATTACGAGTATAAGGCTTGTTGCTATTGAAAATATTTAAATAAATATTGTGTAAGAAGTTTTCTCTATGCAACGAATTATAAATATAGAGTAGCATGTCTCGATCCAGCGGCTAGCACAGCGATTTCCTTGACTACTCTTCGAAGAGACGACAAAGCTCTGACCGCAACTTGTATTTCTGCGTGTATCGTTATTTGTTTTTTTTATATTGTTTTTAAATTTAAGTGTGATGTACAATAAAGCGTTATTCTATTCTATTCTCTGTCGATTCTTCCGAAATTGTCTTTGCCCCGAGCAGGCTCAATAAGGTTTCTTCCTAGACAAGAGTAGGATACTCTGTCTATAGCAACGTATGTTGTATGTATAATTAATTTAATATCTAACCAAAATTTGTTGGCAAGCGCATGATTGTGTTGTCTAGGCAGCGCAAGACCTAGACAATTGTCAGAAGAAATTTGTCTATCCTTAAATGTCAAAGATAGAAAAAAGTATGGTTATCGTGCTCGGCGTCTACTGTCGAGGAAGTGTCGACAACGTTTCTTCCCATTCAGTCTCGCAATCGCCGTACTCGAGACGGTCGAAAAGTGTCTTCTTTTTTCCGAAAAATGACTCATGACTAAATCCTTCTCTACAGTTACTGTGCTAGGCCTACAGGTCATAATCGAATACATACCATATTTTATCGAAATCGGTCCAGTCGTTTAGTCCAGAAAACTAGGAACGTCGCTGATCCTACTCCAAACACCTAAGACAGAGAAAACTCTAGCTTTTAAGATTTTTAAAACCTTCCTATAATTGTTTAGCAAATTAACTTGCACCAAATCGAGGCAATTGCAGCTACATTTAATTGCGATCATTAAAAAAATTTAGAACTGTTACGAACATGATCGGAATTAAAAATACTAGATTTACCAAAGTCGTTGAAACTAAGCTCCTAGTATTTATAAATTACCATTAATACCGGATTAAAACACAAGTTTTTAATGGGGGATTTAATATTATGTATACCTACTTACCTAAAACTAAAATGGCCAACGCGCACCGTTAAATTTCAGGTTTCGAAAAACTGAATTCAATAGGTAAAGTGATTTAGTCCACCAATAAAATATAATAATAAAGAAAACTATAAATTATGTATTTATACTTCGCTATCATATTTTTATGTAGCTTATTATTTATGTGCTTTGGTGTAATACATTTACTTATTTACTTAGGAGCCTGACCTACGAGGCAAACTTGTTATAGGCGATGGTTACCACTTAACATCAGGTGGGCCATAGGCTTGTTCCGTCTCCAGTAGTATAAAAAAAACTTATTTATGTTAATATAGTATACCTAGGGTTCTCAGGGTTCTAAATCTTTTCAGAGTCGATTCATTTTGATAATTTTTGTAAAACTCAGAATAATAAATAATAAATATCGCTGGACATTTCACACAGCGCTATCTAGCCCCAAACTAAGCAGAGCTTGTACTATGAGAACCAGATAACTGATAGAATACTTATATACTTTTTTTTTTGTAAATACATACTTATAATATATAGAAAACACCCAGACACGGAACAAATATCTGTAGATCATGCAAACATTTGTTCCGCGGCGGGAATTGAACCCGCTACCTCCTGCGTCTCAGCCGGCTATACGCCCACTGCGCCACGGAGGCAGTCAAAAGAATAGGTGATCTACATTTATATCACCAAATCAAGAATCACATTAACGTAGTCCTAAAAAGAAATACCTTGGTCCTACTACGAGTATGTAAATAAGAAATAGATGAATGAATGAATGAATGAATGAAAATACTTTATTGCACACCACAAAAGAAACACAAAATAGAATGGCGATCTAATCACTTGTTTTGTACATTGTACAAAAACATGTATTTTAGGTGGTCGCCGTCGCGCTTATATTATATATTATACACACAGTATATACACAGTTTTGTCCACGCACCAGCCAAATAAGTTGGAGACAATCGTAGATACTTAAATATCATACGTTTTATACATTTAGGTAGATATAGGTTATTATCATAAAGTTCACTGAAGTTTCTTGATATTCAGAAAATATCCTTGAACTAAATGATGTGCGACTAGTTTTGATGTTAGTTAATTATTTTAAATTTATTATAATAGGTGTATATTTATCAACGACTTTTCGTTTGATGTTTTTCATTGAAGAAATTTGTAAAAAATCTTATTGACTTATTGTACGTTTTCTTTTTGATATGTAACATCTTTCCTCTCGGTTTTGGGGAATGATTTTGGCAAAAGGGACGGAAATGTGTAACAGGAAACCGGGGAAGCGCGCGCTATTTTATTTGACGAATGAGCGCGCGCGGTGGTCAGATGTTACACATCATATGCGACTGCTGTAAGGCTCGTAGTTTTTGTTTATTAAATATATATTTATTTAACAACTGAAGCACCTCTTAGTCTTAAAAATTGGCATTACTGGAACTGGAGCCTTAATATATATTATACAATGGTAAATTGTAAAAATAGATATTATTTTTTTATTAAGAAATAAAACTATAAGGGATTCTACGTACTCTTTGATTATGTAAAGAAAACTAATTTGAGCTATTTCGAAATAGTAAATTATTTAAATTATTATGAGAAACGCGTGTAATGATTTGATGCATAAAGTGTTTACTGATATGAATTTGGTTCGCAGCCCACGATGGCGATGACCGCGTTAACTGCAACGCTGCACAAACGCAGGTCAGTGTACGACCGTTCGTACAAAAACTAACAAAAATAAATAAAAAAAACATACTTTTCATTTTTTATTTATCTGCGTTTGCCATTTATTTAGAGACTGCCCTGCAGATTTCCAATGGAAGAGAGTTCCACAAGTGGATAGCCGTCACAGTGAAATAGTTAGTGAAGAAATAAGTTTGATGCTCAGGCGTCTTGAATAAATGATGTTGAGAAGAACTAGAAGGACGATCAGGTGGAAAAAGAAAAGAAAAACGTTTTTTAAGATAGCATGGAGACAGAGGATTCTCACATACTTATCAGATGATAATTTATCGACAGGTGTGTTTGATAGAGCTGTGAAAGTTGTTTAGGCTAGTTTTATTTCTTCTGACTTGTTTTTCATAGTTAAAATGAATATGTTTGCAAACATGATAACACCTAAGTGGATATAAGTGGACAGATTTACCCACTTTTACTTTTAGCACATAGTACCTATAATTAGTAAACTTAGCTTAGCGTTTTAGCTTTCTTTCGTTTTAGCTTCATATGGCTATAGAAGACTACAGCTATAAGAAAACTTCATCGTCTACGACGACCTCTGCGGCTCAGTGGACAAATCGCTGGGTAAGATGCAGGAGGTTGTGGATACGATTCCCACCGCGTAACAGATTTTTGAATGATCTTCTGATATTTGTTTCGTGTCTGGTAATTTCTTTGTATTTACTAACATGAATTAAGCACTTGTCATTGGGAGGGTTTTGCCCATAATCGCCACGCTGGGCATGCGGGTTGGGGCACGATCCCAGGGCACAACTTGTCGCACCGCTGACGCTGCTGCCCGTCAGCGGCCAGAAGATTTAATTGTGCCAGTTTAGGGAGGGCTTTACCGCTACCAACCGGTCGCCAAAGCCTCGTCCACTGGTTGGCAGGATGCACCACGTGCGGGTGAGGTTGACTATTGGGGCATTAAGATGTTAGGCTGCCCCCTTGCATCCCCGGGAACTGAGCCCAGCCGAAGACCGGGCTCAGTGGCATGTATTGGGAGAGGCTTATGTTCAGCAGTGGACTAATGCGTGCTGATGATGATGATAATGGTTAAGCGCTTGAACACTACCTCACCTGGTGGTAAGTGATGGTGTGGTCGAAGGAGCACGCTTGCCTAGAAAGAACGTGGTTCACTCTGGACTTGAAGACTCCGAGATTATAATAATCCAGAAAACAGAGGTCGGAAGTGAATTCAACTCCTTTCTCGTGCTAACAATAAAAGTTAAAGCGAATTGAAGAAATATTCCTTATTAGTAAAACAGTTAATCATAGATGAAAGATCCATTGAGTCACTGATAACATCTGACAAATCTTTATACAAATTTCCGATTCCAAGTGAATAATCGCCATAATTTTATCCCTTATAGAGGATGCTCCAAAACACGTTTGTCAAGCCGAAAGGGATGATTATGCCCCTGAAAATTATTATCATTTCATAAAAACAAGATTGATATTTAATTATTTTTTTCTGGATGCATTTCACATACCTACTTTTTAGTTTACGTTTGAATCTGCTGTTTTTACGAAACAGCAGATTTTAAACAAGTGATTTTTCAACAAGTGATACAGTAATACTTCTGCAGATGTCATCGTTTTTCAGATCATTTGTACCATATTGTTTAAGTACCAAGTAAATAATTTTATGGTTTTATGATTTCAATGAAAAACATTGAGTTACGAAAAGTCCTACAACAAACATTGTTTTTTTTAGTGAGGTCAATGACCGCCTTTCGGGTTAGCTTAGTTACCTATTTCGGACTCGTCTGTAGATCCGCTCCAAGCCTTTAGCTGGCGGCAAAAAGTCTCCTACAAATCTTAATTCAGAAGTCTTGCAACTTAATTTACATGAAAAACGTCAGCTGCTGAGACTTGGCCAGCTTCATTGTTTGCAAAGTTCACTGGCCGGCTGACGTGCCTCACTGGGTCTAGACTTAAGGAACTCTAATAGGAGCGATTTGATGTGTATTATTTTGCATGCCGTGATAACTTTGCACGAACATTTACATAAGAAATCGTAAAATCAACCACACAATGTCAAATAATTATTATGTTATCCACACACTATAACAATGAGTATAGTTCATCATCATCATAATCATCAACCTATAGCAGCCAACTGCTGGACGCAGGTCTCTCCCAGGGTGCGCCATTGAGCCCGATCCTCAACTTTTCTCCTCCAATCCTTGCCAGCCACGAGGGCGTCCTACATTTCGCTTGCCTAGACGTGGTTTCCACTCTAGAATGCGTTTCCCTCAACGGTTATCGGTTCTGCGGCAGATATGACCGGCCCACTGCCACTTCAGCTTGCTGACCCTCTGTGCTATGTCGATCACCTTGGTTCTTGGATAACCTCGTTTCGGATTCTATCCTTCAGAGAAATTCCGAGCGTAGCCCTTTCCATAGCTCGCTGAGCGACTTTCAATTTGTGGACCAGTCCCACCGTAAGTGTCCAAGTTTCGGCTGCATAGATCATTGCAGGTAGGACGCACTGGTTGAATATTTTCGTATTTAGGCATTGTGGGATGGCTGACGAGAAGACCTGACGAAGTTTCCTAATTGCTGCCCAGCCCAGCTGAATTCGCCGGTTTACTTCTTTCTCGAGATTTTATCTACCCAATCGCAGAGTCTGCCCAAGATAGACATACTCCGTCACAACCTCGAGAGGTTGTATTAGTATGAGTATAGTTACTAGGCACTAAGTTACACTATATTAAAAAAATGCACTCTCTAAACACTAGTTAATACTGGATAAATATTTCAGCAAGACCATATTCCAAAGTTGTATCATTTGGTTTTGTTGTTCGTTGGTTGTATTTTGACACCTGCCAAATCCAACCTATAAGATTTCCACGAGTAGGTAGGTACTCTGTTTTATTTTTTTAGGCCCTAATATGAAATGAAATCAATTTATTTGCTAAAACGTGGTAGAATACATTGTAGTGTTCTTATAAGTGAGGAGTAGATGTCTTTGCTTCGTCAGCGTGAAAATGTATTTATACTTATATGTAACAATAGGTAACACTGTCAAAAATTAGAACTTTGTGTGTGTACATAAATTAGTTAAAAACAATTATCTGTCTGTATACGACATTAATTTTTTTATTTTTTTTATTTTTTATTTAACGTACCCAACCTTAAATAAAAAAATGAAAACGAATAATGTTATAAATTAACAATTTAACATTGTGTCACAATGAAAAACAATAAAAATGAAAATTACATTGTTAAGTTCCTTGAGACCTTCTGGGAGTTTATTAAAGATTTTAGCCATAAAATTAGCACTTTTCTGCAGGGATTTCTTGCACAATGGAAGTTAGAGTATATTATTTGTTGGTGTTCGAATTTGGCGAGTACGACCTTCTTGGTGTGCTTTAAATAAATTTGGATTTCGTTTAACAAAAATGACTAGTTGCTTTATATAACGACAAGGAAGAGGTACATAATACTTTTCGTTTTGCGTTAAACACAATTTTTAAAGACCTTTGTCAAAGAAATTAAATTAAAATCAGATAATCATCTTCGATCCACAAATAATTATATTTATATAATATAATTATATTGATGCAATAAAATCTATTTTTTTTTTGACTAAAGTTACATTTCAGTCTCATTATTTCAGTTTTCTAATGTTATCTACAATTAAAACGATTTATGCGATAAGACCACCCATTTCGTATTTTTATCGTATCCGTTGAAAATTTTAATAATAACTTATTGCCTCCACTTCAAATAGTTTTATATAAAAAATATAATTATCATTAGTATAATTGTATACAAAGGTCGCGATCCGGAAAATAAATGATTGCTAATATACTACGTACCTACCCTACCATTATTTATGTCTGCAATATTACGTTATTTGTTTTAAATTACTTGAAATACCTACTTCTTTTAACTATTTGGTTGAAGTTATTGATCGCGCGAAGATTTCCATATCAACTTCAGCAAATCGGCGTTGTATGTATGTATGTTTGTTTGTTTGTCCGAAGATAACTTTTGAAGGGTAAATCCGATCATCGTGAAATTTGATACATAGGTAGCTAGTGTTATCACAATTTTGGTGTGACTAAATGAGCTAGAAATGTTAAACATTAAAATGAGACTATTAGGTCAAATAGTAAATAGTTTCGATCCCTTTTTTATTTTTAGTTTAGTCCTTGCAATTTTTGAGTTATTAGCTATAATAAAAAATGAACTTGACAAAATTCACAGGGTACACCAGTAACCCCACAGTGCTGAAATTTGGTACGCGTGTAGCTTAAGTGACACAAATATAGGCAAACATCTGAAATCTAGAATAACTGTAATTTGTACCCCAAAAAAAAACCAAAAAACATAAACTCCCGTTACCTGTAATTTGAATGAAACTGTAGGTCAAGTAATCTGGTTATGCATTTCGAGGCACTAGTTATTTTGATAGTCAAAGATACGCGAGATCTCAGTTCGGGGTAACCACTAGTTATTAAATGCCTTATAATAAAGTGAACATATTATCATCATCATCCACAGCCTGACTTCACCCCCTGTTGTGTATAGGCCTCCCTTTGCATGTGCCATTTCATTTCTCCGCATGCAACGAGAACACAACAAAAGTTAATTTCCTAAAGAAAGTAGAGTTGGAAATAAAATAAATGCGATTGGCATTGCAATTTCGCAAAAGATATTCGCTATTCAAGTAATTGCATATAACTTTATAACACGAGTTTTATGCAATTACTTTAATCGCGAGGCCTGGTTCGAACAAATAATTAATAAGTCCATGATTGATTACATGAAAAATGAAAGTAAATGTTTACGGATTATTTTTAATGGTTATTAGGGTAGTTATCTTTTAAAAACAGATATCATCAGAATCCCAGGATATTGCGATATTAATATAATTGGACGGAGATAAAATTATTAGATTAACTACATTTTTATGTTCTTCTCGTGATCATATTTTTGAGTTATTGTAAATGCAATCATGCAACTATACATACCCCTTTTACACATTTTGAGTGTTTTTTCTGTATTTCTCTATTGGTTTTGATACTTTGTCCCCCCATATTTTTTTATATAAAAGTTCGAAGTTCAATTTATGAAATAAAGTATAACATTACATACATTATCTAAATCCTTACACTTAAAAACTACATACGTAAAACACACATAAAATATAAAAATAAAATACAATACAATATATATGTAACGCAATACAGATAAAAACACTTATTAACTATGTACCTGATTTAGTCTTTCACAATAGAGTAAGATATCGTAAGATAGAAGATATCTCTATTGTGGGCCATCTATCCGAAAATATATCTAATTGTGCGTGTGAAGCGGTGAGGGCGTTGAGGTGGCGTGCACAGTCCTTTTCATCACTCATGCTCTGATAGTTGATGAGGCACAGTCCTTTTCATCACTCATGCTCTGATAGTTGATCAGGCACAGTTCTTTTCATCACTCACGCTCTGATAGTTGATCAGGCACAGTTCTTTTCATCACTCACGCTCTGACAGTTGATCAGGCACAGTTCTTTTCATCACTCATGCTCTGATAGTTGATCAGGCACAGTTCTTTTCATCACTCACGCTCTGATAGTTGATCAGGCACAGTCCTTTTCATCACTCATGCTCTGCTAGTTGATCATTGTAAGCTAGATATTGGCTCCGTAAATACAAATAAATTTTAAAATAGAATGAGGCTCATTGTATTCATAATAAGCTAAAATTAAATACAACCTCCATGTTAAATCCTTATTTCTATTAAATGAAAGAGGCTATAGTCTAGCAGTGAAATAAAAAAACAATGATACCGGACGTCCTGTGGCTAATACGGGAAGCAATAGGTGAAGTTGGGCGGATGATGATATTATAAATAATTGTTCACTGTTGCGAATTCATATTTAACCAATGTTCCTTTTGTTTTCAGGTAAGTTGGATGACGCTTCTAATGATATGCTATAAGAGTAACTAAAGCCTTGTTTAAAAAGGATAAGTAACTGACGAGTCAGTGAAGGACAGTTACTAGCTCCGTGAGAACAACAAGTAAGTAAATGACAGTTACTGTTCGGTAGTTACTGATCCCGGGATACAACAAAATATATCGAAAAAGAAACATCAGTGGAGATTTTCTGAATGAATAACGACAGCTGGATTATTTTAATTAAAGGTCTTATTTACTGGATTACAGCATTGATAGACCCGAAACTCTTCTAGTTCGTGCTATCTAATAAGGAAAATGATAAAAAAATTACACAAGAACATATTTCATACATATGTATATAGTGTGGCCCTGGATAAAGTGCAACCCCGAAAGGGGGTGAAACTAGATCAAAAATTATCGACAAAAAAATAGAAAAAAAAAATTAAAAAAAAATTAAAAATTAAAAAGTTGACCACTGACCCAGTGGTCAACTTTAAATGCTCCTAGCCAGCACATTTTTTATGTTAGAACGTAGGTTTTTATTTTATTTAAAAGCTATTATGATAGACAATAATAAAAAGTCATAAAAATTTCTAGTATTATAGGCTTAATTTTAAGATTTTTGGAGTTTATTGGAAATTAATAAGCATTTAAAGTTGACCACTGACCGTCAGTGGTCAACTTTAAATGCTCCTAGCCAGCACATTTTTTATGTTAGAACGTAGGTTTTTATTTTATTTAAAAGCTATTATGATAGACAATAATAAAAAGTCATAAAAATTTCTAGTATTATAGGCTTAATTTTAAGATTTTTGGAGTTTATTGGAAAAAAACAGCCTAAAAAATTTAATTTTAATACAAAAATTAAACTTTAAGTCACGATAGCCACTTGTTTGTCAGTTATTTGTTATTTTATCGTCATCGTCACATATCTGACATGATTATGGTTTTTATTTTAACAAAATAGACCTACTACTTTGGAAGAAATAATTTTTTTATTAAATAGAGTCATTAGTGAGCAATAAAAATTTTAATACATCAATAAAGTATATACGATTTTTTTTTAAATTTTTTTTTCTATTTTTTTGTCGATAATTTTTGATCTAGTTTCACCCCCTTTCGGGGTTGCACTTTATCCAGGGCCACACTGTATATATAACTTTTAAGGGAAAAAATAAAGTACACAAATATAATATAAGAAGTTTTATAAGCACTTGAAGTTAAGACGACCTAGAACTAATTACGGGAAACATAACATATGATAATTCTGGACATTTAACACAGCGCTATCTAGCCCCAAACTAAGAAAAGCTTGTACTGTGGGTAAAATTTAATCCATTTGCGACAAGAAACAAGCACACCCATCACATTAATATTAAAAAGATATTTCTTTTGGCACTTTATTTGTTACCTTTTATTGAAATAAAAACCTTATACCCTTAACCATATACCTTCAACAGTCAATTATATTATTTTCTTTGGCCCCCCCCAAGGGGGGATTTAATTAGTTAGTTAAAGGGTTCGCTATCACCTGGAAACTTTAACAGGGGTTCGTGGAGCCGAAAGTTTGAGAAACCCTGTATTACACTGTGCGGTCGTACAATATAGAATTCATTGAGCTGTACGTGAACCTTGTTCTTTGCGAATTTAAAAAACTTATCTTATCTTTTCTTTAACCACCATACAATACAAGAGTTATTTCGGGTCGAGACCCTGGGTCCAAGGGGCACCGGGGCCCATCGCGATTTCAAAATTCTTTCGGGGCGTCGTCTTATCGAAGCGACGTGTGATCCGAGAGCTGGCGCTTATCTGAGTCAACGCATTGACACGCATTCAGCGGGGCAATGTAGCCAGTGTCTTGGGGACACATCCACCTGGTAGTGATCTGGAGCAGTTGAGCTATCTATAGATCATTTGCAATGGTCTTTAGATCATTCAACTCTTTCTTCTGTATTTTATTGATAATAATTGTATATTCTTTCTGTTATTATATAAAAGATACAAGATATTTATTTGCAGAAACAAGTGTACAATAAGGTCTTAAAACTAGGTAATGACACTTTATACATGTTTGCCCTTACGAGCATCGCAAATTACGGATTACTGAGGCCGCTTATTTACATAAAAAAATTACACAATAAAATAAACTAATGTACTTACGTTTACATGTTTACACAGAGTATGTATTATAAAAGTATGTAATTGTAACAGTCCACCCGTGACCACGGCTGTTGCAACACAGTCGAACCTTCAGGATAACAAATAAACAACGTACATACGCGATAAATACTGGTTTTAACCAGTCATTGTTTATTTTAATGATATATTTTACTACATATTTTATTAATACTATAGGTTTATTTCAATATATTTTACTATTAAAATAGTTTATTAAGTTCGAATTATATTCAAATTGAATATTAATGACATAGGTAAAGATCGCATTCAATACAAATATGAATATAAATAAATATTGCTGGACATTTCACACAGCGCTATCTAGCCCCAAATTAAGCAGAGCTTGTACTATAGGAACCAGATAACTGATAGAATACTTATATACTTTTTTTGTAACTACATGCTTACAATATAAAGAAAAACATCCAGACCCTAAAAAATATCTGTAGATCATTCAAACATTTGTTTCGCGGCGGGAATCAAACCCGCAACCTCCTGCGTCACAGCTGGCTATTTGCCCTCTGCGCCACAGAGGTCGTCAGTATACCTAGTATACCAGAACTAAATCTTGTCAAACATAGATTATTGTTAGGTATCTTATAAGATAACAGCAATGTTAGTGCCGTAATCCCGTAATGGCCACTTTCACACCTTTAGCTCACAGAAATCTGCGCAAACTGGATCATTTTATCCCATTAGAATCACAACGCTGGCTATTGCACAGTTGTCGTGACTCAGTCCGGAACAGATTGGTAGAGATAGCAAATAAAATGTAGCACGCAATTAAATTACTTAACTGCATGCAGTTTATACTATAGAATGGGAATTCAATCTCACAGGGCTGTAGGTCTTCAAATAGATACGTATACAGGCTATGTAGGTATTTGGGTAATGGGTATGTGGGGGGAAATCCTCAATAGTAAGATATCAACTTTACTTTTCAAATATTTAGACTTTTATAATCGTCAATCCAATCTCTAGTATCAAAGGTTTGCTGGAAGAAAGGACGCGTCTTTGTGCATGTCCTCTATTTCTATGCATATTATGTACATTCTTGTGTACAATAATGAAAAAATATAATTTATAGCGTAAAACGTTCAAAGGAACAATGACTTCGCTTTTTGTAATAAGAATATCTACATACAAAAATTGTTTTGCATAAGGTCCTTAAGCAGGTGTTGATAAAAATGAAAAATATTCTAATATAACTACAAAAAATCACAGCATCTCGACAATTTAGGTATACGGTTTACATGCTTAAGACTAAGCTAAGTGGCTAGGCATAGATAAATAATTACGTACTAGTAATAGATACATGAATTTTGCAGACAATATGGTATTATCTATCGGTTTCCTCACTAGGCGATAGTAGGTATATCATGTAGGAATAAACGGAATAAATAAATTGACGACCCCGTGGCGCAGTGGGCGTTTAGCTGGCTGAGACGCAGGAGGTAGCGGGTTCGATTCCCGCCGCGGAACAAATGTTTGCATGATCTACAAATATTTGTTCCGGGTCTGGATGTTTTTCTATATATTATAAGTATATATTTACAAAATAAAAGTTTATAAGTATTCTATCAGTTAACTTGTTCCCATAGTACAAGCTCTGCTTAGTTTCGGGCTAGATAGCGCTGTGATAAATGTCCAGCAATGTTTATTATTTGTTTTTATTTATTAAAAGGGGCAGGCTATGGGCAGGAAAAAGTTAAATAAACTGGACACAAACTGTAGCTGACAAGTAAAATAATGGTATGGCTCCATAATCATTTTTCTTACAAATTAGCAGAATTGAGCTCCAGATAGATTGGCTTACCTTCAGTTTGTGACACTGCATGCAGGAACTACTTCGGAATTTGTATAGATAACAAATCATTTACATTTTATACGTACACACAACTACACTAGCAATTCGTTACGCAAATTGCCGGTGCAATTTACAATATCCTTTTAGTAGATCGCTCTGAAGAGATACTTTTGAAGATAGCTGGACCATTCATTGTAATGTTTGAGCTGATAAAGCAGTTTCAATTTTATTTCCAGCCCTATAAAGTCGAAACAATTACAAGACTTTGTAAGTGTTAAAGCGGATTGTCGACTGAAGCATTGTTAAACGTATGACGCGACTTTACATTGACAGACCGAGACTGTCTTCCACACTTTCCACAAGGTATGATTGCTTGGGAAATTACAGGCACATGAGACTTTACACATGTATGCCTCAAGTTGATGAACGCGGTGGCCTACGAGGCAATACTTTGCCATAGGCGATGGTTACCACTTAGCATCAAGTGCGACATAAGCTTGTTCCATCTTCAGTTAGTATAAAAAAGCATTAAGGAGATGGGAGCTGACAGACATACTGATATAAAGTGGTCACCTTCGGTCGCCTATAGATAACTGCAGGCGCATTGCCTTTCGCAAAAAGTCTTTTTTGACCTCCGACGTAATAAGAGGGGTGTTAGAAGTTTGACGCTTATGTCTGTCTGTGGTATCGTAATTCCCAAACGGATGCACAGATTCGCACGCGGTTTTTTGAATAGAAAGCTAGTTTAACTGGTGCGGTTCATAATTATATCCGGTTTAGATGCTTTTTATGAGTAGGAAGGTTTTAAATTTGAAGTTTTACTTGTCATCTAAGCGTCCCTGAAGCCCTGCAGAAAATCCTTCGAGTAAAGCTAATTCGACACGAGTGTGTGAATCGCACTGATTTCCACTCAGCGATTAAAATTAGTTATAACGTTTGTAGACAGTTTCTACTACTATAACTATAAACTTAGTAATTTAGTCGGATTTTCTGTCGACTAATTGAAGCAAAGTTACTCTAGAGCTGATTTAGTAAAAGTAAAATGCACTTTTTTTACCGCGATGCTTTTATAGATGGTGTACTTAACACGATAAAAATACCTATGTATGTAATAAAGTATCCGGACCTTGCGAGTTATTTCGATGTTTTCTTGAAAAACCTTCGTGGTTCTGCATGTCTGCAATCATTTATATTATTTTATGGCTGGAAGTCGATATTTCGCAAGATATTGTATGCAGATTCCCTGGAGGTATTTCACGTTATACGTGTAGGTACTACATATTCACATGCACTATTTATTTAATTATTTGTTTATTTATATTGTGTGGGACTTGACTTAAAGTATATAGAATCGATCGATCACGCTAACATTGCGCCTACTTAACGAGCTTTTCACACCACCTGTTCGACAATGTCAAATTATATGTCATGTAAACCTCACCGAAAACAAGTGATTAAATCCCTACAACTGAGCTGGGAGTAAAGTTGTACCTACTGAATTTCATTATGCCCTCGCAGGCATAATCTGATTTGAATTTGGGCCCTCATCTATATTAAAATTTGAACCCAAGAGACCCACACAATAAGAAGTTACTCGTAAATCGAACTAACCTCTGCACAGAATGCACCAACCTAGATTTGGTTTTTATTGTCTCGCAGAAAGTGTGAAAAGTAGAGTATTCTCCTTGAGGATAAAGCTGTTAGCATCTTGGGCGTGCTTATATCCCACTCAGGATTTTAGTAACCCCCTCGCTCCGCTTGTGAGTTAACTCTACAATCCTTCGTTACGTTCGGGATTCAATATAGCGTCCGTGACGCAAGATACTGCTTTATGCCCTCGTTTAATAATCTACTATTCTATAAGAGCTCCAACATATACTTGTTTAACAATAGTTTTAGTTCAATTTATATGTCCCTTAGGGTATATATAAGTTTTTGTATAAGTGTTAATTTTAAGGCAGTTTGCGCTTTGGTTATAACTATAGGTAAGCAACTGTGTAATTTAATTAATACATTTTTAAATAAATCTAAGAAAATTTTAAAAAGTCCATAACACTTTTCAAATTTTTCAAAAGTTTTGATGGTTATGAACAAAATTGACATTAAAAACGGGATATTTAGGTATTTGTTGGTGAGAAATTTTAGTGGAAATAAGTAACCTTTGTACATATTTTAGTTTATAGATTTATTAAGAAAGTGATATGACCGCCCATTGTACTTATTGCTTTGTGAATCTTTATTTTGTGTTTATCTTTTGTGGTGTACAAAAAATTGTTTTCATTAATTTTTTCATTAATATAAAGAGTTGGTGGATTTTCTTTTCTCGGGATATGGCTGATTAAGTGATATATACTGCCTAGTGTGATACTTACGTAATAGATGTATTAAAGACATACTAACAAATGATTTTTGCATCCTAAATCGAAAAAAGTACCCTTCTTCGAATTAACATTTCGAAATATCAATTCTAAATAATATTTTTAACTTAACTCTACCATATAATCAATGCTAAAATTGATTAATTAAATTACTATGTGAAATACAAAAGCAGGTAATTCATCATCCATCCAGCCATGTATTAGTTAAAGATGATTAGATTAGATTAGTAGATTTATACCATTATATATCTACAGTCCAGTCACTCTAAGTCTGCAGAACGGTACGAAAGGATGGTTGTGTTTTTTAACTTTCCTACCATAAGATTTGGAACAAACCAAACGGGATTTAAACGCAACCTATTCCTTGATACGGGGCTCCAATATTGCCACGGGCTCACATTTTGTTCAGTAAGTACTTGACTTATTAATAAAGGAATAGTCGGCAGTGTAATCGCGTTCACTGGATTCAATGGGTCACACTTTTTAAAATGGCGATAATAACAAGGTATGAACAGAATAGTTTTTGAACTGCATCGCAATAAGCAGGTCATGGTAGCCACATATTACCAAATATGAACTACTAGCTGTTGTGAAATGCCCAGCAATATTTATTTATTAAAATGTATTATTAGCGTCATGTAAACATAGCGTGTACGGACTATACACAGCTTTTAAAATGATTGATGCACTCGGTATTTTGAGATTTGCACAACATCGGCCGATAATGCAATTGATGAGTAATCAGATCTGAAAGGACTTCATCAAGAATGAATAGAATTTACCTTATAGCTTTTCTCACACGTTATGATTAGATTACCTATAATTTAATACGATTTTTGCTTTATAAATTTAATATGATTCATATAATAAGATTCTGTTTTGATCAACACGGTACAGACACTGAACAAGGTATTCATAATATGGAAAGAAGGAAAGAGATATCATTTATTGGACATAGACAGGACAGATAAGAACATTTTTTTTTATTGGTGATAGCCAAGCGCTTGACCACTACCTCACCTGATGGTAAGTCATGGTGTGATCTAAGATGGAGCATGGTTGCCTAGAAAGAGTAGAAATAACCTATTCACTCTGGACTTGAAGACTCGGAGATTATACTGGTTCGGAAAAACATACGCCGGAAGTGAGTTCTACTCCTTAAAGTTGAAGCAAATCGTTTGGTACGGCAAGCTGGTAGGCCAACCAGGTATGGGTGGTACTTCTCGATACGTCTGCTTGTCCGGTGGTGGAAGGGGGAAGGAGGGTTAAGAGCATGAAGATCTTGCGCACATTTACCAAAATGAATTTTGTAAAAAACTGAAAGTCTGGCTACTCGGCGTCTGTGCTTTAGACTTTGTAAATTGGCTTCCACTAGTGAGTCTAGCAGCACGTCGCTCAATCGAATCAAGGGCTTCAAGCATAAGAATAATAAACTACAATATATATATATTGCTGGACATTTCACACAGCGCTATCTAGCCCCAAACTAAGCAGAGTTATTATTATTTTTTTTTTAATTGGATAGAACTTCGTTTGACCACAATCTCACCTGATGGTAAGTGATGATGTGGTCTAAGATGTAGCACGAAGATCTAGAAGAAACCTGTTTACTCTCACCTTAAAGAGTCCCGGATTGTATTCTTTAGGAAAAACAGACGACGGCAAAGACAAGTGTTCCATACCTTAGCTGTACGCATCAAGAACGTAGAACCAAAACGGTGTGTGCGAATGGGTGGTATATTGACTAGGTACGGGTGGTACTGAGCCGTGCGCCTGCTTGTCCTTTGTATTATGGTAACCAGATACCTGGTAGAATACCTACATAAATACTTTTTTTGTAAATACATACTTAAATACCTATATAGTGAAACATCCAGACCGGAACAAATATCTGTAGATCATGCAAACATTTGTTCTGTGGCGGGAATCGAATCCGCTACCTCCTGAGACTCAGCCATCTATTCGCCCACTACGCCACAGAGGTCGTCAATATAAGGTATGGGTCTTAGTAATCTTAGCACTTCTATTAGAACAAGAGTCCCCTCTTTGATGTGAATCTTTTATGTACTTTAAAAAGCATTAAAAAAATATTGTTCAATTGAGTTCCTTGTTAAAGGCCTCACCCGGGGTAGTACTACCACCATTACTAATTCTGCCACCAAGCAGCATTGCTGTGTTAGAAGAGTATGGTTGCCGGTGAAATGACAGGTACATACATGAGGACACCAGAATGCCTCCAGTTGATGGACGCAGGAAAAAATTTGGTCAAAAGCGATGGTTACTAAAAGATATCTCATTCACACAACCATTGCCTGAAATGTACTTAATTAGTTGTTTTTTAGTTCTGATCTACAAAGTTGTTTTTTTCCCGTAGAAAACACACGCAAACGGTAAATGCTCGTAAATCTAACCGTTCCATTCTAATTCAATATCGGTGTTCTATGAAATATATCGCGAAACAACGACATTAACAACAGAGGTACATGGACCACTCTGTACACGGTAATATCTATACTGTTGCACAGGGTTGTCAAATAGATTCCAAAAGATAAGCGAATGTTTAGTCGAATCACCCATGATAGAATATAAAAAAAAATTAGCCTAAAATCGTGCGTCTCAAAAAATTAAATTCAACAAACCGCCCATTATACTAAATCTTTGTACAAATTATGTTCTGTATTTGATTTTGGTATACAATAAATAGTTATCTTACTTATCTTAGACGTTACGTTAGTAAGCAAAATTTATAATATTAATACAGGGTGTTTGATTATATACTGACGATATTCAAGTGACGGTTTCTCAAAACGTTAAAAAAACTTTTGAAAAAAAAAGCTACTAGATATGTTATATTATATATATGTATAATATAAATATTATATTAACTGCCTCCGTGGCGCAGTGGGCGTATAACCGGCTGAGACGCAGGAGGTAGCGGGTTCGATTCCCGCCGCGGAACAAATGTGTGCATGATCTACAGATATTTGTTTCGTGTCAGGGTGTTTTTCTATATATTATAAGTATGTATTTACAAAAAAAAGTATATAAGTATTCTATCAGTTATCTCCAGTTCCCAACTGCTTAGTTTGGGGCTAGATAGCGCTGTGTGAAATGTCCAGCAATATTTATTTATTTATATTATCAAATTTTAAAGAAAATCGACTAAGTTTAGGTGATTAATTCGATATAACACTTACTGCCTACTCTTGCAAACGACATCCAAAAATAAAGGCCGATTAGATATCTCTTTCCGAAATGGCGGGTTTGGATTAGAAAGGGAAAACAAGAGATATATCGAGACGTCTCCAATACAGAATCTGTGGTTAGATGGCAAGCATTATGCAATAGCACAACATAAGTTTATTGAGGTGTTTGTTATTACATGCCAAAATAAATTTCACATTTCTATGGTAAACATTTCACAAATTTATTTATTATGCTTTATTATATATTATTTATTATTTTATTTATATTATTTTTGTGTGTATATTATCAAACACCCTTTATTTAAATATTATTATTCATTTTCTAACTTAAAATACCTTAAAAAAATACAATTACACCTATTAATATAAATTTTATAAAATGATGATAATGCAAACTCAGCTAGGTACCTCTAAAACCTATAAACGAAAACCATTTCTTACCTATCGTGAAAGTTATTCAGTTTAATTCAATAAAAATAGTGTACAACTTTATAGTACAAGACCAATACGTTCTGTTATATTCTGTTTTTTGTACCCTATTTAATAAAATAAAATAAATTACAAAATACGTTATACCTATACTACAAAATAAATGAATTCACCATAAAAATATGTTAAACACACAAGAAAATAAAAAAATTAAAATAAAATTAACAATTAAGCAATGCACAAAAATATAACACTAAATTAAACAATAAATTAAACTTTAACAAAATTTAACAAAACATAAAATTGAGGTTGCTATCTAGGTATGCTTCACAAAAGCTTTATTATATCGTGTCTCATAGACTTCCTTCATTTTTTGAGTGCTTGCCGACCCTAGTACTGTTCGAACATTTACCAGGAAGAGACCGTTAAACTTACGTAAGGAACTGGAGCAATACCTATGGATCGAAGGTGCTTACTAATGCTTCGAATATTTTAGTAGTCAGACGATTGGTACTCGAGAAATATCATTTATGTTATTGCTAAGACGTTTCCGGACTGAGTCTCCCATTAAAGCTAATAAAAATATTACCTATGTATAGTCTTTGACTTGTAAAATAGTGCCATGTAAACTTTATAGTGTAGTAGTAGTAGTAGTTAAGTATCCATGAAATGTTCAAACAATAACTTAACCTACAATTTCATTCAAATTACAAGTAACGGGAGTTCATGTTAATTGGTTGAATTTTTTAGGGGTACGAATTACATTTATTCTGGATTTCAGACTCTCAAAAAATTTATTATTATATTATTTATTAATTAATTTACCTTATTATTAATATTATATTATTATAATCATAAATATAATAATTATAAATATAATAATTATAATATAATAATTATAATATATAAAATTATAATTATATTTGTGTCACCAAAGCTACACACATACCGAATTTCAGCAATGTAGGGTCACTGGTGTAATGTGAATAACCTGTGAATTTCGTCAAAGTTCTGTTTTTATTATGGCTAGTTTAATACTCAAAAACTACAAGATTAAACAAAAAAATAAAAACGGGTTCGAAATGTACTAATGAAGACCTTTCCTTGCAGTCCTTATTTACTATCACTTAGGCATGTACGTACAAAACATATGGACGCTTCCTACTAGACACCCTTACGCCACTCAAAATAAAAATAAAATCAAAATTCCTTTATTCGTTAAAATCACAGGAATAACTTTGTAACGTAAATTTTATTGCCTATGCCTCCGCGACCAACCCAGGAAAGAAAGGCAAGAAACAAGGCTGGTAGTTCTTTTTAATGACCCTTTTACTATACATTTAACAATATAAAAAATAAATAACGTCTAAATTGTAAAGTTTTTGACCGAGTTGGAGTAATTCAGAGCACTGAAGATCACGTCCGTCGTATGCAATGGCGGCGCTGATCAGCGTGAGTATTTCAAATGTGTCTGTAAAGTTACTGTGCTTCTACGGCGGCTCTGATCGGCGCGAGTGTTGCAAATGTCTCCGTGAGTTGCATATTTACAAGCGAATCGGCGCACTCGGAGTGTGTCATTTTCTAGTTAGTTGTACTCTATTCATTATTTTTTTTACATCCATGCAATTAGGTATATTATATCCTCTACATTGCATGTGATAGGTATGTCGGGTATCTATAAAAACCTTATAAAAATAGCTAGCAACACTTTTTTGATAAATCGATTTACACACCAATGCTTTACTAGTGGGTATTTAGCCATGGGAATCTAACACAAACAGGAACTTAGATTCCTAACATTATTCTTATGAAGGTTACCCTGCAGAGATTGCTTTTAACAACTACGCTAACTTTTGTACTGTAAAAAATATTTTAATATCTATAGGCACTTGTTATTTCGCCAGTTTTTTTTGTAAAGAAGATATAGTTAATTTATTTAATTTTATATTTTTTTTTATTTCCTAAAGAAACAACAAAGCATTAAAATAAGAAAAAACCCTGTAACAAATTGCATTACCGGACTGCTAACTGCTATATCACTCACTTTTTTATTTAGATTTTGATCGTGATATTCACGATATCTAATATAAATACTTACATGGGGAGATAGATTGTGTTTCCTTTTACTATATTTTAATATTTTCATCATTATTTTCGTCAGAAATAATGAAATTCATTCTCTTTTTTATATATCACGATCAAAATCTCAATAAAAAACGTGAGTGATATTACATAACTTCCAATTAAAACTTGGCCTACATGATAGCATTGCATCCTCACCTTAAGTCATACAGGTGAAAATTAGCTTATGAAAAATTTGGTCATTGTTCTCAAAACTGTATTAGATAAATAGACCGACCCGTTGTGCCATCGGCCATCGGCCCATCGGTCAGGCACCACAACCGTACAAAAATGTATTGGCGTGATCCTTGACCGGTTAAGCTAATCAAAGTGCGTGGAAATTCATTTCAGCTAACAATGGTCCAGCTGAGCATGACGTGAAATTCACAATGCAGTCCATAACACAGTCCAGTGAACTTTCTAATGGATTCTACCAGTGAATTGTATCCATTGACTTTGCAAGCCAGAGTGCTAAATCACGGTTGAACTAGTGATTGGTGGCTTGAAACTAGGAGTATGATTTATAAGGTGCGTATGAAATGGACTGCGGGAGGCTCATCAATTCAGTCACCACTACAATTTGGAGGACCGACCGAGAGTCAGGCAGGGTGTTTCCGGTTATTTCGCTAAAGAGCTATACAACCTGTTTTGTTATCTACGACATTAATTTAAAACACACATCCGGAATCGTATTACCTGACTTTAGAGGTGAGTTTAATACCGGTAGCTTGAATATTTATCCAGTAATCGATGCATTTTCAATAAACCATTTTTAATTTTTTTTTATAAATTATGGGCAAGCGTTTGACCACGCCTGATGGTAAGTAATGATGCAGTCTACGATGGTACACGCTTGCCTAGAAGAAATCTATTCACTCGTGACTTGAAGATCCCTAGGTTGTAGTTATCAGGAAACAGTGACTCAGGCAAGGCGTTCCACTTCTTGGCGGTGCGCATAATAAAGGTGGAAGAGTACCGCTTATTTTTAAATCGACGGTGCCTTTGCGACGATGTCGCTTAGTCAATTTAACAGGTACCTACTTACATGATGAATGAATATGATTTGTTTACCTATTTTATATAGGCTGTTTCATTGATATTTTAGGACTTATAAAATCAAAATTTTCTAGGATACTGAATTTGAAAAAAACCGTTTAACAATAATACTATCCATTAGCCCTACCCGTGTTTTCATTTAATGTCGTATATAACAAAACACGTAGTATAGGATATTTGCAAAAAAAAACGTGGTAAGTAGTATCGCTACACTACCGTCCCGTATTATTATTTAGGGGCCGTGCAGAAGGTCGCTTAGCTGATCTGATAATAAACACAAGTCTGCTACGAGAGAGCGCTTAGATACTTACCCAGAGATTTATTATCATCATCGTATCAGTCACAGGACGTCTACTGAACACAAGCCTCCCCCATAGATTTCCTGAGCAACCGATCTTATGCGGCCTGCACCCAACGGCTCCCAGCAACCTTTATTGATAGATATCCCATATAAACCAATAAAAAATATTTGTGCCTTTGACTATCAGAACTTGTATTGATTAGTTTATGCCAAGCACTTTTTGAAAACAAGTTTTTGTTCAAACACTTTGGAAGAAGAACTTGGCGTTCCCTAAAAATTGTTGCCCGGGGCAGTAGCCCCCCCCCCCCCCCCCAACAGATTAACCATGAAAAATTTGCTAAAAATACAAGCTGCACATTCACTGCACTCATATGCACCAGTTTCATAATTGCTATCGATTCTGCAATCCTTTATAACCTCTCACTTGTCACAATTTGGGTCAAACTGAAAATTTGCCGGTTTAACTGGCTCATACCAACTTTTACCGACCTTGGCGCCCTTGGTTTGCAGATCACCTTATTTGCTTAAATTCCACATTTACTAACATACTTGTTATTTTATTGATGTACTAGCTTCCGCCCCCGGCTTCGCACACGTGTTTTGTCAATGAAAAGTAGCCTATGTGTCAATCCAGGTCATAATTTATCGACATACCAAATTTCATTAAAATACATTTATAATCCAGTCGTTTTTGCGTGAAAGATTATCAAAGACCCACACATACATCCATACAAACTTTCGCGTTTATAATATTAGTGGGATTATGAGTAAATGATGGCTAATAACGACGTAGTTATCATTCATTAATATAAATACGGGATATATCACGTAGGTACCACTGACAATCATTGTCGGTCGCTTACGTAACACTGACAAATCAGTACGTGATAAATCCCATCAGAATCTGAGTAAGCAGGCACCACGTAAAGTTTTTGTAATGCCACACTTACCTTTCATAATTTAAATGAATCTTCACATGTAGGTACAGTCAGACAAGAGGATACCTACGTAACCAGACACGGAAAATAAAAGATTTAATAACATTGCTGTATGCGTCTATACTACGTCAAATAACTTCTTAATATAATCTAATTCTAAGAGTAATCCTCATAATAATGATACTCCATCATTCACTCGAAAATATAATGCTAAAGTTGAAGATATAAGCAAAGTACTGTGATGTAAGCTAAGTATGTGAAGCAAAAACACGATTTCTTAAAATTTCCTCTGCAGAAAATAATAAACACGTAATATTCAATTAATAAGTACTATAAATGAGATCGTACAATTTTGCATATATTATGTACACAAGGCAGGTGACACGATTTTTTTAAATGACTAATATTGCTTTAGGTAGCAAGATTATTATTTCATACAATTTTATCTGAATTTCGCTCTCGCGCCTTCTTACACTGTGCATATTTTCTCATATAGTGACGAGTTGTTGGAAAAGCTCTTGTTAGATCGACCAAATTTTTGTAAATATGTTTATTCCAGAGCTTAAACAGGAAACTATTTTAATTAAACAGTATAAAGTGCTGTTTACTGTCTCTTCGGCTGACTGTACGATGAAAATTATTCGTGTGAGTATTATGCTCTTTACAAGGGTTTTTATTATTTTATAAACATGCCAAAACAACATAAAATGTTCATTTTAAAGCATATTTGGACAAAACATCTTGATAAGACCACGACGACTATTATGCCACGCTAAGTTTGCAAAATGCTAGTTTTTTTAAGATTTATTATAATCAGACGGTCATTTTATAAAAATTTTATATTTCGTTTCAAAAGAAATAAAAAGCTTATAATCAAACATTATTCCAGTAACTCTAGATAACAAAACAGATCGTCCTATCAGTATGCCAGAGTAACGTTAACGCTTCTGTAGCGCTAGCTTTCTGTAACGCCTATGTAGTTATGAACATCAGTTGTTTTTATAATTATTATTTATAAAATGTTTTTGCACAAAATAAATAACTAACTGTATTTTTGTTTATTCGAAAGCATTTTGTATTTAATCCCCGAGGTAACGAGAAAGGAATAGTAACTATAAGTCAGAGAACAATAAGTTTAATTTTTATCATTCATGCAGACTTAGCCTAGGCAGACTATACCTAAAGTTACCCTACTTTACTTATCAGATGACTCCAAATAGGGACCATCAAGTGACCAAATAAGTTCATTCTAAGTCACCCATCCCTTAAGCAACAGTAGATGGCTCTACGGTTCTTAACTTCGCCTCATTTTAAGGGGAAAGTGGAGCATGAACATATTTTAGGATGCTATCTAGAGCGGCCACAGTTGCGTAGCTCTTTATTTTCATAGATTTCTTCACCGTTTAACATCGTCATCATGTTATGACGTCCACTACTGAACATATTCCAGTGCGACCAAACTTGCGCGACCTTTATCATGTCGTATTTCCATCTAGTGCGGGGCTGCGGCGTGGTCTTCACTCGGTAACCTTTCTGCCCGAACGGCCGTCAGATCGGACAACGTGGTAAACAATTATTCGACAATGTGTGTATTGCCACTGTTTAATAATAATAATAATAAATAAATATTGCTGGACATTTCACACAGCGCTATCTAGCCCCAAATTAAGCAGAGCTTGTACTATGGGAACCAGATAACTGATAGAATACTTATATACATTTTTTTTTGTAAATACATACTTATAATATATAGAGAAACAACCAGACCCGGAACAAATATCTGTAGATCATGCAAACAATTGTTCCGCGGCGGGAATCGAACCCGCTACCTCCTGCGTCTCAGCCGGCTATTCGCCCACTGCACCACGGAGGTCGTCAATAATGGCCGGTGTTATCGCTAAAAATGCTTCTAGACAACCTTTTTATTGAGAGGGTCATTTAAAAATGTATCTTCGTAAAAGTATAAGATTCAGAGCGCCTTGCAAAGGTTCCACGAACCAAGGAGCCAGGAGTATCGAAGAACCAACAAACTATTCTTCTAAAATACCAGCATTGTAAAACTATCCAAAACCATTTGATCGAATATTACTCGCGTGAATGATTTGACCCATGTTACGAGATTTGACCTACCGCCACTGACACGGAATGCCGGTCAAATTGTATTACAGTAACCGTAGCACGGTTTGGTGACATGATTACGGTAAGGCACTTAGTGGAAATCGGTTTAAAATTTATATTTCACACGGTATAAGCATTGGCAATCTAAGTTGCAACTGTTGAAAAAATAAAATTGTTTTTAAAGAGTTATTAGCGTATGTAATATGCGATTACAATTGATATGTCAAGGTTAGGTTAGCATTTAATTTGATTCGTAATATTTAATTTTAAAAATGAATAAATAAAGCCGTAAATTACTCATAAAATCTGATTACTGACGCCAGAAAATGCAACTGATTTCTCCAATTGTTGTTGATAGGCCGATATTTTGTAACAAAGTTTGCATTTATAAAATTACACGGCAATTCAAACAAAATGTTTCCTCCACAATCATTGCATCAAAAATTATAACACAATGCATTCGCTTAACACAAAATGGTGTGTGGTAAACGTTAGCATAATTTTGGTAATCGTTGAGATGAAATCGCCGCAAGCTCGCTTTCTCTACACAAAACCGGAATGATACGCAAATACCCATATTATATGAAGTAAGACTTCCTCTTCCCAGAAAACCTACGCATAGAGACATAGAAAGACACTTTTTATCTTAAAATAATAACTGCTGTATTGAAAAAAACTTGAGGTTTCTTGTTTTAGAATCGCATCTGACCATGAGAATAATCTAAAGCAATAAATAAGTATAGCAACTCCTCCCACGTTATTAATCTTATGAGATCGTCTTTTTGCATTCCGAATAACATCGTAAGATGTGATGAGGTAATTACTCACATTCACCGACGAAAAATATCTTCATTGAAGTGCTAATTATTTAGTAAATCAGATCCGGGCTTTCTCTTGTCTCCAACGTCATTTTCGACACACCCACATATTAGCACAGACTTTTTAACACACATGTAACGTATCGACAAACTTAAAACTTAACCTTCGATATTTTATATAATCTCGGTAATATATTTAAAAACTTTAATTTTGCAATGATTGATATGAACCTGATAAATAAATATTTATTAAAATTTTGGTTCAATTCATGTTATAACGTTTAGTGCTTCAGTTGTTGTTCTCAAGTTTGAAAGCCTTTACCTGCTCCTGATACATTCGGTGTTTTTCTTCCAAATTCCGCAGGGCACTGGAAGGTCGGACCCCTCCTACGTTAACCATGAAATTTATATGAACTGGTGGCACATCAGCGTTAGATCTACCTATGGTGTTTAGACCTTTGTTTCTTGTGCTCGATTTAGCTCTCTTTTCTTGCTTTTCTTTCTCCTTATTTCTTTGCATACCTTTAACCGGTTGCAGCACAATCTCAGTTTTCTTGCTTGAAGCTATTCTGTTTGTTGATTTATCTTTTGGGCCGTAAGCTTCTTCCACTTTGGTTCTGCATACTTTAACATCCGCTGATTTTGATTTGGTATATAATCTGTTGAATATATGCGTAGGTTTCTGCTGGGGAGCCTTGTTTATTAAATATGATGCTTTTGGATCTTTTGGCACTTTAAGCTCTTGTTTAAGGTTTCGCTGATTTAAACAGGACTGCCTTTCAACTTTGTCATTCTCTACTTGGATAGACTTCTTATAAATTCTGAGCCGGTTTTCCATTCTTACTTTTTCTGAGTATCTTTGAAGACTCCGTGCTCTTTCTAGTCTAGGTTTTATTTTTTCTAAATCTGGACCTAATCCTCCTAGCTTTACAGTTTGTATAAGTTGGAGTGATAGTTGTTTGACATCACGAGGCTGTGATATTTCAGAAACACTCTTTAGATTTTCTATTACAATACCTTTAGGCGATTTACCATCCGACTCTTTGTTTAATCCGTCTTCGTAGGAACTATTTATGTAGTTTTCAAGATCCTGATCCCTTAGTAGTTTTTCATAGTAAATTTCATTATAAGACTCTGTATTGTAGAATTCTGTTACAGGATTGTGTTGTTCTCCTTCAATACTTTCTCTCTCAGTGTCACCGACTTCTGGCGATAAGGAGCGTATTTCATTCTCATCAGGCTTCGGCTCAGCTTTCCGTTGAGGTGATAAATGCTTACGAAACATTTCTAAATACGTAGTATGCCTGGCCCTACGGCCGTCTTTATTGACAAGGTAACTAGTGTTATCTTTTCTATCGATGGATCTGCCTTGCCTTTTTGGTTCTTTCTTTCTTTTATGTGCTTTAAATACCTTTACTAGAACATCTTTTTCGTAGAACGGCACCAAAATAGTGTCAATATTGTTTTCTTGCGTAAAACTTTTAGTGGTAACTTTCTTCTTAAAATCTTCTTCCAAACTGTCCGCTGATAAATTACTATCTGAACTTGTTTCTTTTGCCATTTTCCGAGCTGAGAGTAGAGATCTATATTTTTTGTTGATAAATAAATACGTTGAATTCTCCATTATGTCAGACTTTCATTATTGAATTGTTGATAGTTTTGTTAAAGGTTGGCGTTTAAGGTTTAATTAATGAAATATTCAAAGAGGTCATACACATTTGAAGTAATTGTTTTTTTAAACTATGGTGCTATATGCATTCCGCATTATAGCACCATAGTTCAAAATAAATACATCTTTTTGTTCTAACATAGAACATTAAAATGTATTTTGAGACCATTCGTTGGGCAACAGTAAAAGATGGTTAGTTTCCCAAGTAACTTTAGTCAAAAAGGGATCGCTTCTGTATCTTGAAACTATGATTGTTGAAATCCTAGTAATTATTATATTAATAAAATCTTGACGATTTTCTTCAAAATGTTTACTTAAAATAAAATTTTCATAATATAAATAAATAAATATAAATATTTCTGGACATTTCACACAGCGCTATCTAGCCCCAAACTAAGCAGAGCTTGTACTATGGGAACCAGATAACTGATAGAATACTTATATACTTTTTTTTGTAAATACTTACTTATAATATATAGAAAAACAACCAGACCCGAAACAAATATATGTAGATCATGCAAACATTTGTTCCGCGGCGGGAATCGAACCCGCTACCTCCTGCGTCTCAGCCGGCTATTAGCCCTCTGCACCACGGAGGTCGTCATAAATAAGTTAGGTATACTTTGTATACAAATAGGTCACTTCCAATGAACACGGTTGATTAAGCACATTTAAATTCAATTTATCACAGTTATCATCGAAAATAAATCTGCAGCGTAAATTCAGGGTTGTCAAAAGTTGGGACACGTAGTACGTAAGCTGGCACGTGGCCAGGAGTCGAATGCGCAAATTGCTTCACGTTCAGTTCAGGGGTGTCAGAGGTGTTAGTGTTGTATGCAATACCGCAAAACTTCGAAAGCATTTCGGCAAAGTTTGTTAGTGAGCATATGTACCTACTGATTACAAGGTCTATCTTGAATTATTTGATATGAATTATTAATAACACAAAAAAGCAGGTATGTGACCCACCATTTGCTTGAGTGTCATCTAGGCCTATAGACTAAAATTCGACTTATGTTTATACTGTACACACAGAACAGTTGACAAACTGTCAAAAATATTGATTTCTGACAGTAATTTCAATGGAAACTGTCAAAAATCAACCTGGTATACTGTTTAGAGAGTTTAGCTTGAAATATCATTTAGGTTTGTTTGATAGTTTATGTTAAATAATATAAATAATTGTTTTTTATATGTATAACTCTCGCGTGGTGAGTTAATACTAATCTATATATTCCAATGTATGAATTCTGCTAACGTATTAAAATTAAATATAACTCGTGAATCTCTGCCCTAGCATTTTATCTAAAGCAACAAAATATGAAAATCTCTACCCTTTGCGTTGTGATTTCCGTTTAGAAACTGAAATCGCGGCCCCGGCAACACTATTGCGCCGTGCACAGCATATCCTGCTCCTGGCTTCGACTGAATTGACGTAGCTAGCAGGTCTTTCTGCCGGTTAACAATTACCGCTATGTACCTGTCTACTCCTGTTTTTCTAGTTATGGCAGGCATGTCCAGCTGAATTGGTCAAGTTAAAGGAACTTGGAGATGAAATGTGATCAGATGATTTTCTAAAACACTACTCATTCCGAAATCACAGAAGAACTGAGCCATTCAGGAAGCACAAGGAGGTAGACCTTACATAAATATTTTGCACAATCTTGATATTCGGATTGAATAGCGTCATCCCTTTCCATCCGAAGCGAAGATAATGAATACAAATATCCCTGCGACTTGCCATAGTTCGTCCGTTTGCCTTATCACTGGTAGAAACCAGTCATAAGACAAAGTTCACGTGAACGTGAACTGATTAAGGCTCTGAAAAGAACCTGGGCAAACGACAAGAGTTCAGTTTACAGCTAGTAATATGTGACTTTACACCATTGCACGTATTTAAGTTTCCGCTCGATTTTATTTTAACACCTGCTTTATCTGGTTTCTATGTCAATTCAGTTAACAGTAACAACTATTATTTTATCAGTACCTCCCTGACCCTTGATTGGACGGGAATCGACAATTTTTGAACGACCCACTCCTGGTCAAATTGTCAATTTTACCTTCAAACCATCACCAATCACTATGATGTATAGCGATAACAAAAGAGTTAATAATCATGTTGTAATCTCGCCTTCTTTGTGAACACGTATCCAATTTGTTATAATTATGGTGTTCATTGTGGTCATACATTTTATATATTTATGGATCTGATGTGTACTTTACTATCAAGGTTGTGCGTTCAATGGGATCGTATCGTCGATTTTAGTATCAGGAATACCAAAAAAACGCATAAGATAGACTTCTTGATAGACACAGAGATAGACACTGGCCTCAGCAGAAGATCAGCGCTCCAGCATGGTAATATGCCCCAGCATAAGCTGAGCTGAAGGCCTTTTCGCCATCACACTGAATTATATAATTTAAAAAAAAACGTGCCTTTGTTATTGTTAATTTTATGTTTAATGTTTGGTTATAATTGTTTGAGATTGAATAACCGGCTGAGACGCAGGAGGTAGCCGGTTCGATTCCCGCCGCGGAACAAATGTTTGCATGATCTACAGATGTTTTTTCCGGGTCTGGTTTTTACTCTATATATTATAAGTATGTATTTACAAAAAAATGTATATAAGTATTCTATCAGTTATCTGGTTCCCATAGTACAAGCTCTGCTTAGTTTGGGACTAGATAGCGCTGTGTGAAGTGTCCAGCAATATTTATTTATTTTATATTTAATAAAGTGTATAAAGGTGATTGATTCAGAGAGAAATAACTGTACATTCATCACTCGGTCGTAATTAATTCTTTACTAATTCATAATCTGTGTTAATGGTTAGTAGTGAAAGAGAAACAGAGAGCCAATATCTATTCTCATTGAAGTTTGACGAAAATTCCAGTTTTTCTTAATATCTTCCCAAAATAGTGGTAAACAAATGTCAGCGCATTACAGATCCCTGCTGGCAGTCCGCCAATGTCCGGCCGAGATAAGGGATTGGGGCCACACTCCACATTCATTATTCCGCATTTTCTATACGAAAGGTTTACTGCACCCGGAAAACAATTGTGTTGCAGGATTGTACATAAAGGTTCTTTTATTCAAATAGAAATGACACCTAACAAATATGAAAAGTTTTTCGCATCTGTGTATAATGCCACAAACGGTGGTGGAAAACACAATAGAAAACCGGAATGCTCTAAAAATAACCGAACAATTCTGGTGCAAGCTGAGTCCTTTGACCATTGGCCATAAGACCTTTTGAAAGCTAGTATATTTCAAGCTATTAACTAATTTAATAGTGTGATAAATAATGAGCAATGTCACAGTATTATGTTACGGACCAAGGTTGATAACAGTTCGTTTATTTTTGTAAAGTCACCTATATCCTAGTTGTAGAAAAAAGATGTTGCTTAGGTCTACAGTAACGAGTATCTCCTATCTGCTAAACCGAGTGGTAGCCGACAGCCGAGAGAAGCATTTGAGGTCTTGGCAGTACGTAGCGGCCGTAGAGTTACTCTCTTGAATACCAAAACGTCATAATTATGTAGTGTTCAAATTCTTCAATGATATAAATTATTATTATTATTATTTGGAGCCTCTACTGTCCCACTGCAGGGCAAAGGCCTCCCTTCCTTCCTTCCACTCCACTTTATCATACGCTTGTGTAGTCCAGTCTTCCATATACGAGTCGAGTTCGTCTATGATATAAATAAATAAATAAAATAATAAATATTGCTGGACATTTCACACAGCGCTATCTAACCCCATACTAAGCAAAGCTTGTACTATGGGAACCAGATCACTGATAGAATACTTTATACAGTTTTTTTTGTAAATACATACTTATAATATATACAAAAACCTCCAGACCCGAAACAAATATCTGTAGATCATGCAAACATTTGTTCCGTGGCGAGAATCGAACCCGCTACCTCCTGCATCTCAGCCGGCTATTCGCCCACTGCACCACGGAGGTCATCTTTTTCTGATATAACTTTTTCATTGAGTCGCGTTTGTTACTCCATGCCGTGAAATTCCAACGCTATCGCTAATCATTCGAAATTCATCAGAATTTATATTTTAATTCTAACCCACATGTCCAGTGGAACCAAACTAGGCTGTTAAATAAGAGTTTTTTAACCAAATATAAACTAAACTAATGACTGAATTAGCATTATGAAGCAATATGGCATAAGCAACCACGCCTAATATAATTTGTAGAATATTTGGCTAAAAGGTAAGGTTTACTTAATTCCAATTATATAAGTACCTTTTAGCTTATACAGTACTTTTTAGCTTTGCAGTAGGTATATTAAAAGGTAATATTTTGTCGAAAGAGTCCAATGGCTATTAGAGGATCTGAAGAATGATTCCCACTTCTCAATCTACGAGTAGTCTCCGAGTTTCGATTAATTTATCGTAATGTTATATAAGCTGTTCCTCTATAGATTGGAATGCGACTAAAATTTATTGAAGTTGGAATAAGAAGACTTGGGGTAGGCATATATGTATACACATCTATGTCTATACTAATATTATAAAGAGGAAAGGTTTGTTTGTTTGCATTGAATAGGCTCCAAAACTACTGGATCGATTTAAAAAAATCTTACATTACTACAAAGCTACACTATCCCCGGGTGACATAGGTTACTTTTTACCCAACTGCGTAGAAGGAGGGTAATGTTTTTATTGTAAAACTACGCGTGCGAAGCTGCGGATTGGTCAACTAGTTATGTATATAATATATGGCAACAAACAATATTGGCATCCTACAGTGTGGCCATATCCAGTCCACAGCATTTTAAGAGCCAAAGTTGAGCGCTTAATGAGTAATCCTAGCAGATGGCAACTATCGCAGTCGGCCACACTACAATCTACGCGCTTTTCTAGGTGCCTAGTTGTCCTATTCTCAGCTTGGCCCGTATAACGTGCCCTCAGCCTTGCATCAACAGGCATCGAGATTTAAATGAAGTAAACAAGATTTAATTACGGGTATTGGCTTTTAGATTAGTAAATGCATACAAAGCCCCGTGCTCTTTGAAATAAACAGTGGGCGTTTGATACAATTATCATGGCTCTGCTTTAAATATCATCTGATAGTGCATTGTGTGTCCAATCAGTGACATTTGAATCAGATTAGGTGCGTTAAATGTTGTACAAAATACACCTCCACGCACACTACAAAATCATGTTAGCCAGTCTTGGTAAACTATAAGTGAATGTCATCTCTAATAATGAGATTGACTTGCTTTTCATAGGTTTGGTTATACAAGAATGGGCTGGGTTCTATTCTTCATTTTAGGATTAAAATTGTACAACTGGAACAAATAGATTGTTTAATAAACGGAGTTGCGAATAAGCCATAGGAAGTCCTCTGTTAAACCCAGGTATTTTAAGTTCGTGTCTGCGTACGAAATATGAACATTAAGCTTTGTAAGTAGAATTCATATTCAAACACATGAAGGACTGCTCTTTATTAAAAAAGTGTTATTTGTATGGTTGCCCGTGTTTGATAATATACGCACTAAACACTTTATTAAACTTATGTTATGCTATTGCTTATTGCTTGCCATCTAACCACAGATACTGTATTGGTGATGTCTCGAGATATATCTTGTTGTCCCTTTCTAACCCAAAACCTCAGCCATTTCCGAAAGAGATATCATATCGACCTTTATTTTTGGATGTCGATTGCAAGAGTAGGCAGTAAGTTTTATATCGAATTAATCACTTAAATTTAGTCGGTTTTCTTTAAAATTTGATAGACTAGTAGTTTTTTTTCGAAAAGGTTTTTTTATAGTATTTTTATTGAGAAACCGTCACTTGAATACCGCCAGTATATTACCAAATACCCTGTAAAACAAATATCCTAAGTCTGTATTAGTTGCTTCAAGTCTGAATGTATTTAAGGCAAAGCTGAAAAAATTGCTTGTAGAAAAAGCTTATCAAAATTGTAAGGAATATTTAAATGACAAGGATAACAATTAAAATTAAAATGGAACCTACGAATTAAACTCGACATTGCATGCGTAAAACGCTGAATATAGCTGCACTATGTAATACTAAACACTTTGTATCTACCCATATTACGCAATACATTATTGTGATTTGATTTGAAGGAATAAACATATTATCTTTCCAAGATGAAGCCAAGCCACTATCAAGCCTGATCTTGAAATCTGAAATTGTGTTGAGTCTAGAACGGATAACATGATGCGTATCTGTGACATTTACTTAGAACCGGAAAGATAATTAGTGAGGAGTCAGATCATGGCGTAATCTTAAAGGTGAACTAGTCCGGTACCTTCTAGGAGTGGTGAAGGACAGATTCGAACACCACATTCTTACAGTTTTTTTGCAGGACACTTTTGTTAACAGTACCATCTCTAGGTCGTCGATTTACTCTGATTGCAAGTTTTTTTACTAGCCAGTAATAATGCGACTGGTAATAATTTGTAGCATTTATTGAGTAAAAAACGCTGTAGTACCTGGGACAGGATTTCAGTTGTAATACACTTGCTCAGCACGATCCTCTCAGTGTATTCCGCCTTATTCCACATATAAAAATCGAGAGGAAACTTGCGGTTTAGTTATTTTTGCACGTTGTGGCGTGAGCGCACATCTCAGAATAATTAGTGTAACATTACACATAGGTAATATTGTATAGACACAGCTCATTACATCTTGAACCAGTATAAACGTTTACAGCATGCAACTTTTTCACTAAATATACCTTGTCACCAAACGTCCCCCGCAAAGATTTCATTCCTACGATAGTTCAAAAGTTCCTTCAATATGTCTTGGAAAAATTAGGCTTAGATCAAATACCAAAAATAAGATGTTCTCTACCGATTTGTAATGGTGCGTATGGAAGGCATCCGCCAATGCTAAAATGCGGTTTACCTTCTAAAATTAGACGTCTAGTCCATTAATTTACATGTCATATATGTAGGTATAGCGATGTATACTAATTGATGTGACTAATAACATAAAGTTAGTTCTTGAATCTCGTATTCTTGAATAATGGTCATCGTTGCCTACATTTTAAGACACTATTAAGAAGTTTTTAAAAATAAAATATGGATATTTTTGTTATTTTATACTTACCTAAAAATTGGCTACATCGATTGAATTATATAACTTGGTCGATGTTTGCAATATAATAGATTTGGAAGCAACCAAAAACGAGATCGACTTTATCATGACGGACAAAAGACACATATTTAGGGATGTTTCAGTGGTCAATAGGTTTAATACCGGAAGCGATCACAGAATGGTCCGAGGCATCCTAAATATCGATGTCCAGCTGGAGAGACGCCGCATGATGAAGTCCACGCTCCGACCTAACCTGCTCCAAATCAGTGCTGGATCTAAAGCCTTCCAGGAGAAACTGGAAGATCGTTTCGCTGCCGTGGAAACCACAGAAGACGTAAACGAGGAACTTCAAAGCATACTAAAAGTCGTGAGGGAAGAAGGTGAAAAATTCTGCACTTTGAGGCGTAAGGGCAGGAAATCTGATATTTCAGATGAGACTTTGCGGCTGATGACAAAACGACGGGAAGACGCAGAGGCTACTTCAGCACAGCGATTGGCTCTCAACAAACAAATTGCTAGGCTGGTTAGACGTGACCTTCGGTGCTCCAGCACACGCCGGATCGAGAAAGCGATCGAGCAGAATCGAGGGTCTAAAGTGTTCAGCCAGCAGCTTGGAAGGAGCCACCTAACAAAGCTTAAAACTTCGAGTGGCCTCACCGTTTTGTCTAAGCCGCGGATTCTCTCTGAAATTGAAGATTTCTACAGCCAATTGTATCACTCTCATGCTCCTCGCCCAGAACCCGACACTTACGACTCCAGAGCTACGCTTACGCGCCACTTCACAGACGAGTTGCCGGATGTCAGCGTAGAAGAAGTGGGAATGGCTCTAAGGCAACTTAAAAATGGAAAAGCCCCCGGTGATGACGGAATCACGTCTGAGCTTCTGAGAGCAGGAGGAGTTCCAGTGTTAGGGGAACTACAGAAGCTTTTTAACTCTGTCATTCACCGTGGGAGAACTCCGGAGGCGTGGAACAGGAGTATTGTTGTCCTTTTCTTTAAAAAAGGTGACAAAACACTATTGAAAAACTACAGGCCCATTTCACTCCTGGGCCACGTCTATAAGTTGTTCTCAAGGGTCATCACAAATCGTCTGGCTAGAAGATTCGACGAATTTCAGCCCCCTGAACAGGCCGGGTTTCGAAGCGGCTACAGTACCGTAGACCACATCCACACAGTGCGGCAGATTATACAGAAGTCTGAGGAGTATAATCAGCCCTTGTGCCTAGCATTTGTGGACTACGAGAAGGTCTTTGACTCCGTTGAAACCTGGGCTGTTCTGGAATCTCTGCAGCGATGCCAAGTAGACTGTCGTTACATCGACGTACTGAGATGTCTCTACGAATCAGCCACCATGCGTGTCCAGGTACAAGACCAGCAATCTAATCCCATCCAGTTGCGTAGAGGAGTGCGACAGGGGGATGTCATATCCCCGAAACTGTTCACTAACGCACTGGAGGATTTGTTTAAGACGCTGGACTGGAAAAACATGGGCATTAACATAAATGGCGAGCACATCTCACACTTGCGATTTGCAGACGACATAGTCCTGATGGCGGAGTCGCTGCAGGAGCTGCAGAGCATGCTGGACGACCTAGCTGACTCCTCTCAACGAATTGGTTTACGGATGAACTTGGACAAAACCAAGGTTATGTTTAATGTTCATATACATCCGGAACCAGTTGTCGTACAAGGTCATCCACTCGAAGTAGTTCAAGACTACGTATACCTCGGCCAGATAGTGCAATTGGGTAGACACAACTTCGAGAAGGAGGCCAAGAGGAGGATTCAGTTGGGTTGGGCAGCATTTGGGAAATTAGGTCGAATCTTCTCGTCACCTATACCACAATGCCTGAAATCTAAAGTGTTTAATCAGTGCGTCCTACCCGTAATGACCTACGGTGCTGAGACGTGGACGCTCACGGTAGGACTAGTCCACCAATTTAAGGTTGCGCAGCGAGCTATGGAACGGGCTATGCTTGGAGTTTCTCTGAAGGATAAAATCCGTAACGAGGTTATCCGACAGAGAACCAAGGTCACCGACATAGCTCAGCGGATTAGCAAACTGAAGTGGCAGTGGACTGGCCATATATGCCGGAGAACCGACAACCGTTGGGGTAAACGAGTTCTTGAGTGGAGACCGCGTCTCGGAAAACGTAGTGTGGGGCGCCCCCCGGCTAGGTGGAGCGATGACATAAGAAAGGTGGCGGGCAGAAACTGGATGAGAAGAGCCGAAGACCGGGCTCAGTGGCGCGTATTGGGAGAGGCCTATGTCCAGCAGTGGACTAATGTGGGCTGATGATGATGATGATGATGAGATTTGGAAGGGGAATCTTATGCCCAAATATTTTTTTTTATGTTATTTGTAGGAAAACAAGCTTACGGCCCACCTGATGGTAAGCGATCAACGTCACCTACTGACACCTGCAACACCCGGGGTATTGTCGATGCGTTCTCTACCCTATAGAAACCTCTTAACATTTCTCTTGAAGCGTGCCATGTCGTAGCCTAACGGAAAATCCTCATATGGTAGCTCATTCCACATCTTGCAAGTATGGGGTAGAAAAGATCGCGTGAAGCGTTTGGTGCGCGATACCCAACTGTCGATGATATGTGGATGAGCTTTATTACGTTGTCGAGAAGTGCGGTGGTAAAATCTCGACGACAGGATCAGATCGAATAGCTCAGAACATTCCCCATTATACAGGCGGTAGAAAACACTGAGCGATCCGATGTCACGGCGTTGACTCAGTGGTTCCAGCCTGTTGGTGAGTTTGGGATCGCCAACGATTCTAATGACTCTTCTATAAAGGGAGTCAAAACAAAGCAATTGGCACTTTGGATAACTTTGGATTTAAAGAATAACTCTTACTCCCGTTTGTGGAATATAGAGCGTTGGGTATACCACTATTTGGAGTGACCGAGTCGAGAGTCTATCTTATGAATCAGAAGGAGTTGATATCAAAATGTAGATACAAAATCACTTAATTGTCTATTCTTACATTTGTACACATGTACACGTCAATATAAAAATCACAAGGATATTGCATGAGCGCCGGGAGGTAACTGCCGGACCGAACGCTCTATGTACCTATTTTAATATTTTTTGAAGTGAAAACTTTTTTAGGCGCGTTGGGCATTTTTGAGATGGGAAAAAAACCTTTGAACTCACGACACTGTTACCGTTACCGTTACCGACACCTCTGTATATAAAAAGTGGAAACTTCTTTAGGCGCGTTGGGCATTTTGTAAGATGGGAAAAAACGATTGAACTATTACCGTTACCGATACCTCTGTATATAAGTATCTCGTAATTGTTCAAGTTTTCACTTTCTCTCTCTTCCCAGATATGTATCCCACATGGTGGTGGGATCAGCTTTTCTAGTTGTTCTTCTCCACTTCGCTCTATCCTCGACGTCGTCATCAGAAACTTGGCACTCTCTCATGTCTTTTGACACTACATTTCTCCACCTTGTCTTGGGTCTACCTCTAGATCTTCGACCGGGGATGGAAAGTTGTAGTGCCAAATTTCCTACGTAGTCAGGTGGCCTTCACGTGACCGTACCATCGCAGCCGACTCTCCTGCATCTTATCAGCGATGTCGCGCACGCCCAGGCTTCCTCGCACGTACTCGTTACGGATTTTATCGAGCCTGGTGACGCCGCACATCCACCTTAGCATTTTCATTTCGGCGACTTGGATGGCTACTTTTTTTGTGTTATTTTCATTTTAAATTTTTCTAGCCTAACCATCACTCTGTCCCTAGATGCTTAATCTAGACTCCTGTCTCATTATTTTCTGCGACGAAACATGCTCTAAAAGATTGTGTAAACCTCCAAAGCTGCCTTTCAGTAGAGACAACAAGGTGATACGAATTAGAAGTACAGCATACTTATTTGTAGGCCGAGGTCCTATCAAATAGTGTCAACTTGTTCAACAATGAACTGATGTCGTGTATAGAAGCTGTTAATACTACACTATAGGTATATACATATATAATATATTTGCTATGTAAAGGTCAGTGTTGTTATCGGTTAGACAGTAACCAGACGAGCAATCAACCATGATTGAACACTTTGAGCAGGCTAGCGACTTTAGTCACGACCTGTATGGTTACATAGGTACTATATGTACCCAGATGGATCCTGAAATAACCTTTCGGGTTATGTTTATGAATATACACTTCTACAAAGTGAGAGGTACCAACCTCCTCTGTACCCGTGGTTTGATGGTCAAGAAGCCAGTAGGAAAAATATTGTGGCACTGTTTAGACTTCGCTCCGGACACATTCCGTCAAACAAGTTTAAATTTTTGATGGGTATTTCAGATTCCCCTAACTGCTCAGAGTGTGATATTGAAGAAGACGTTCATCATGTCTTAGCGGAGTGTGTTCGGAATGAGTCACAAAGACAAGATTTTACATTTAGGTTTGGTAATGGTGTAGGTATCTGCAATAGCATTTTAGCGTCACCGCTTTCCGAGGAAGCAGAGATGCTGGTCAAACTGTATCTGCACTGCCTGCATATATAGTTTGACTAGCATCTAAAAAGCGAAACATGTTCATTCTGGTGTCGGATTTATTTTTTTGCTATAAATGTATCATTTTTGTACGGGGTGACATAGTCCCCTCATTAAAAATGAAGAGAAAAAAAAAGTGAGAGGTTTATTTATCCCTTAAAACCAATTAATGGATTCGAATGAGGCTCCCATTATTCAATAAAATACTCATAATATCTACAAAAGATAATTAAAGCGAGTCGTAAAACAAAACCATGATTATAAGGATTTGTTATAACTATGGTGCCCACTTATTCATATGTAGGTCAGTTCGAAAGATCCATGGACTGACTTCACCCACTAATAAGTACTAGGTACTCCTAATTTGGTGCCATCCATTACAATCTTCGTAAACCCATCTCATAAACTTTCAAGCCTAGACGGGGCTTGAAAGTTTTTGAGATGGTTTTAAAATCTTAGAATTTTCTGTGATTATTCGGATAGCACTATAAAAATAAAATCTTCCCCTAGTCTCACCCTTATCGTGGTATTTCAGCAAGAGTGCAAAATGTCCCACGAATAAATAACATGACCCTAGTAAAAAATGCAGGAATGTCCTCCCTGAATAATAAACAATATTGCTAGAGCTAAGAATAACAAAAGTGTAAGAAAACTGGTACAAGTTGATACATCTTATTTTACCTATAAAATAAAATAAACATGACTACCTTATTTTAGTTTTGTTTATATAAACTTATGTTGTTGTATTGCTTATGCAATAGAACAACATAAGTTTAATGAAGTGCTTGCCATCTAACCACAGATACTGTATTGGTGACGTCTCGAGATATCTCTTGTTGCCCCTTTCTAACCCAAAACCTACAGCAATTTCCGAAAGAGATATCAAATCAGCCTATATTTTTTGGTATCGGTTGGTATTTTGGTGTTTTATATCTAATTATCACCTAAACTTGGTCGATATACTTTAAAATTTGATAATATAACTAGTAGCTTTTTTTTTCAAGAAATCTTTTGTAAGTTTTGAGAAACCGTCACTTGAGTATCGTCAGTATATTACCAAACACCCTGTATATAACGAAAGTCAAATCGTCACGGGATCTTGCATTATGTCTTGTCTTTAAGAATCCTAAAAACCTAAATAAGGAGAACTTTTTGAAAAACCAATTACGTTAGATATCACGAACAAAGCTTTAGAGGCTACTTTTGAGTTGTGAATAGACAAATAAATCTTATGTGATACACAAACCGCATTCAGGCAGCTTTATAACATTGCAACACAGATGAGTAGCAAACATCCGTCAAAAGTTCAAGTTCATCAATCGTTTCTGATGGATTATAGTTGAGCAACTGTGAATTAGGCTGCCTGCAAGCCATTCATTTCGTTGTTGAAAAAATACGAAAGTTTGGTATATCTATACGTAGATTATAACCTGGATCACCACTGAAAACTACAATTTATCGCCTAAATCAGTTCCCATGGGATAAAAATGGCGTATACTTACAAAAATGATTTTGGCCTTTGTTACCTTTCACATCAAAACTACTTAACGGATTGGGCTCAAACTTTGCAGAAGTTTAGTTCTAGACCTAGAATGCTACTTTTTATCTCATAAATCAGTTTCCATAAAATAAAAATGAGCTGTCAAAGTTTCTATAGAAAAATGATTTGGGTCTTCGTTACCACTTTATGCCAAAACTACTGAACGTGTTGAGCTCAAACATTGCAAAAATCAGTGCAAGACCTAGAATAACATATAAGCTACTTTCTATCTCATAAATCAGTTCCGATGAGGTAAGACTGAGTCGTTAAAGTTTTGATAGAAAATATATTTTGGGCGGGTCAGCTACTTAGTTATAAATATATAATAATATACAGTTATAAATTAATTCTTAATTCCTGAAATTAGTCATCAAAGCTAGCTTGAATGTTTAATCTTCTATATGTACTTATATAAATACTGTTGATAGAAATGACAATGTAAATAACTAAAGCCTTACAACATTTCAATAGGTTTCAATACATAAAGGATTCAATAAGAGAGCTCTAAAAGCAAATGTTGCTCCATCAATTCAATTCAGAGTACAGCATCAATCTCTATACACAATGTTCCAGTTTACTAGAACAATGCATCTACAAATTGTTTGATAACATCAGTTATGCAAGGGTCTTCATTAGTACACTAGCAAATGTCGTTCCATCTGATTAGTGTTGAGAGAGTTGAACAATAGATCGATTTGTGACATTGACATGGTTTGGCTAATCGGATCAAAAGTCTAGGCAATGGAATTAAGACGTATAGGTAATGGAAGGTTATATAGATAACTAGCTGTTGCCCACGACTTCGTACGCGTTACACTACTACTACTCCATATTTCAAGTCTTTAAGATCAGCGGTTTACGCTGTGCGTTGATTTTCAGTCAGTCTGTCAGAACCCGTAACGATTATTTAATATATTGATGATAATATTGTTGATTAAGCCGGCCATTGTACCGTTGTTTATTGTTTATTTTCTTGATTCCGTATTTTTGTTTGGTGTGCAGTAAAGAGTATTTCATTCATTCATTAAGAACGGTCGATTTCCCCATCTTCAGACGCTGGTAGTCAATTGTATCGTGAAACGTCTCGCAAAAACAATTTAATAGAACCCAAACACAATACATCTACTGTTATCCATTAATGAGTTCTATAGATTCCCTCCTGGCTCCATCATCAGACCCTGGTGGTCTTACCATGACAAAATGTTTCATTATTTACCTATAAAAAGCATTTATGCAAAGTTATACGTTAGTAATTGTAATAAACATTGTTTTAGAACAAACTACAACATCCCTTTTCAACCCTAGGGGGTAATTTTCAAAAAAAGTAACTATGCCATGTTTCATTATGTACCTTGATAAGTATTTATGCAATGTTTTACATTTATTAACCTCAGGAATAATGATTTACCATACAAAGTTCAACACCCTTTTTCACCCACACATGGGATGATTTTTGAAAAAAAAAATACAATTTCTCTTATTTTTGTTAATAAATATATTTGCCAAGTTTCAAGTTTATAAATCCAGGAACCACTGTTTTTAATACAAACGTAAAACTCTCTTTTAACCCCCTTAGGGGTTGAATTAAAAAAAAATCTTTTTTAGTACACCCCTACGCATCAAGACAAACATACCCTCTAAATTTCAAGTTTCTACGACCAGTGGTTTAGTCTGTGCGTTGTCTGTCAGTCAGTCAGGACTTTGATTAATAGATTAGCTGTTGCCCGTACGCGTTATAAATGATATGTAATAAATGTGTAGGTAGCCTAGAAATAAAGCTAAACTTGCTGTTGCAACTTGACTTGACACTCCATTTTTACGCCATGGGACCTGATTTTTGGGATAAAAAGTAACCTTTGTGTTAATTCAGGTTACAATCTACATGCGTACTAAATTTCATCGAAATCGGTTCAACCGTTACGACGTGATTGAGTAACAAACAAATAAGTAAATAAAGATTCAAACTTTTGCATTTATAAGGTTAGTGTGATGCTGAAACAGTTTTTGAAAAGTTCGCCATAGCCTGAAAAATCACGTTTAGGGCAAAGAATTTGGAAAAATCGTATATCTACCAGAAAGTAAGCAAGATGTTTTTAGTTACCCAAGTTTTGAAAGATATAGTCACGAAGCGTTTAGAAAATCACAACATTTACATTTTTCATTGTATATTTTCTCTGTATATTCCAAATGCGATTGTATTGTGTGCTTATCAGCAAATAAATATATGTCTATGTCTGTATCTCCCAATAATATTCCCTTATTCTTACCATACGTAGGTACCCCACTACTATCCACACGCCACCAACTTGAGATAAGATAGCACCCATTATTAAGGCATTACATGGTTGCAGACAATGTAATGTAAAAAGAAAAACAAGGGATAAGTAAATATAAAAGTAATAATAAAAAATGTCCAATAAAATAATATACAATTATTTACATGACTATTGAATACTTAAGAAGCAGTTTAATCAGTAAAGACAGTTGCAATTATTGCAAAGGATAGCTCAACTGCTCCAGATCACTACCAGGTAGAAGCGTCCCAAGATACTGGTTGCATCACCCCGCTTTATTGCAATACTTATGCGTTGACCCAGTTAAGCGGCAGACCTCGGATAATACGTCGCTTCGACCAGACGCCCAGAAAGAATTTAAAAACGCGATTGGCCCCGGTACCCCATGAATCCAGGGGCACGACCCCAAATGGCTCAAATACGTAAGCTCTGTCGAGACATCCATTATTTCTATAAAGAATAAGAAAAAAATCATTAGAATCACAAGGATTACTTTGAAACGTAAATTTTACTGCCTGTTCCTTCGCGACAAAGCCAGGAAAGAAAGGCAAGAAACAAGGCTGGTTGTTTTTTTTAATGATCCTTTAAGAATACATAACAATGAAGAAAATAAATTACATAATTACGTCGAAAATAAATTACGTCTAAGTTGAAACATTTTTGTACGAGTTGGAGCAATTTCAATCCCAAGCTTTTCTATCATCTAAATAATCCGATATGTTAGAGTAGGTTTTTTTATAAAAAAAATAATAATTACGGGTTTAAATTTGTGAATTGTTAATTTTTGTGCATTACTTGGGAGTTTGTTATAAATGCGTACACCTTGCCCTTTAAACGATTTACTCAGAGATCATAGTGAACTAATTTAAATACACTTCCGAATTCGATTTTTAGCTGTTCTTGCTTCCGGGTAAGTGTTCGTGAAGTCGTGAGTAAAACATAAGGCAATTAATCGTAAAGTCGGCACGAAACACTAATAAAGAAACTGAGTTATAAATAATTCAACTGGACTTGACCTAGATCCAGCTAAGACTCGTGTTGGTAGCTGACCAAAGTATAGCATTGAAGAAGATTTCATTCACGGTGGTTGGCAAAAGGAAGTGCCAGCGGATATTGCATTGGCGGAGTAAACGAAGCGCATCAAAGAGGTAAATATTGTTACTGAGTCTTTTAATAGACCACGGAAGTTGGTAATTAGAATCATTTATAAAGGCCCAAGAAAATGAACGTACTCCAATAAATCGCTTACTGGTTCTTCTTTCTTTAATAGATGGATACGTATTTCATTTAGTGTGTGGTTTTGAATATAATTTTCTTTCTTTCTTTCTTTATTTACTAGTCACTACAGAAGATACTGCCCTAGTAGTTACATTGAGAATTAAAAATGGATTATAATAATAACACATCAAGTAATCTCTTCTTCCTGCCCTTTTCCCACATTACGCGGGGTCGGCACAACATGTATTCCTCCTCCACATCTCTCTATCAGCCGTCATCTCCGTTGTCACTTTCTACCCATATCATTCTTCACACAGTCCATCCATCTCTTCTTCGGCCTTCCATTACTTCTATATCCATCCACACTCATATCTAATACTCTTTTAGTGACATGATTTTCTTCCCTTTGCATGCCCATACCATGCTAGCCTCTTACTCCTCAATTTATCTATCACTGGCGCTACTTTTCAACTTCCTCTAATATACTCATTCCTTATCTTATCTATTCTCGTTACCGCACACATCCATCTCAACATTCGCATTACCGCCGCGTGCACTCTTCTTTCATCCGTCCCTATCAAGTATACTGAAAATAATAAATGAAAATAAATAATGAGTTTTTATACTATTTAAAAGTACTAAGTGCTCTCAAATTTAAAAATACCTTAGAAGCTACATCATCCGCTCAGAAAATGTAGCGCTTACATGGAAAAGTTATTTTATGATCATTACATCAGATTCTATGTTCATTTGACGAACTCTGTGATGCAGTAGGCGATTAGCCGACTGAGACGTAGGTAGTACCTAGCGGGTTCGACTCCCGCCGCGGAACAGATGTTTGCATGATCTACAGATATTTGTTCCTGGTCGGGTGTTCTTCTTTATATTATAACTAGAGGTTGCGTTGTGCGCGAGCTGCTCGCAGCTCGCGTGTTTTTCTTTTAGTCGAAGAAGTAATTAAAGAGGATATCGAGCTGTTAAAAGCCATCAAAGAGGATATCCATGTGTAAGAAGCAGTCAAAGACGATATCGAAATGGAAGAAGCAATCAAATCAAAGAGGATTTCCAAGTGGAAGCAGCAATCAAAGATGATATCGAAGTGGAAGAAGCAATCAAAGAGGATATTGAAGTGAAAGAAGCAATCAAATAGGATATCGAAGTAGCAGAAACAATCAAAGAGGAAATTAAAGTTGAGGAAGAAGTCAAAGAGGATACCAAGGTGGTAGAAGCATTCTAAGAGGATGACGAAGTAAAAAAAGCAATCAAAGACGATATCGAAGTGGAAGAAGCAATCCAATGGATATTGAAGATGAAGAAGGAATAAAAGAGGATATCGAAGCGGAACAAGCAATCGTAGAGGATATCAAAGTTAAAGAAGCAATCAAAGAGGATACCAATGTGGAAGAAGCAATCAAAGAGGATATCGAAGTGGAACAAGCAATCAAAGAGAAAAAAATTGGATGTTCCAAAATGATCATGATAATAGTTGTATAAAAAAAATTGAACGTTGCAAAAAAGATCATGATGAACGTTGCATAAAAAAAAATCTGGACCTTCCAAAATGATCATGATTGACGTTGCATAATATAAATGTATGTTGCAAAATGATAATGATCAAAAATTTGTACTAATATTTTGTCAAAGTTTGCTAGTGCTATCTCTTCCCGTTTAGAAGATACGAGCGATTAAAGTTTTGTAAGAAAAATCATAAATTTGTTGATTGGATATCGAAGTGGAAGAAACTATCAAAGAGAATGTTGAAGTGGAAGAAGCAATCAAATAGGATATCGAAGTGGCAGAAACAATCAAAGCGGAAATTGAAGTTGAGTAAGCAATCAAAGAGGATACCAAAGTGGTAGAAGCATTCAAAGAAGATGACGAAGTGAAAAAGCAATCAAAGACGATATCGAAATGGAAGAAGCAGTCAAAGACGATATCGAAGTGGGAGAAGCAATCAAAGAGGATATCGAAGTTAAAGAAGATGATGTCGAAGTGGAAAAAACATTCAAAGAAGATGACGAAGTGAGAGAAGCATTCAAAAAGGATGTCAAGGATGACAATAAAAAAACAGTTGCACCAAAATTTTATACCAATATTTTGTACAAGTTTGCTAGGGCTATCTCTTCCCGTTTAGAAGATACGAGCGATTGAAGTTTTGTATGAAAGACCACAATTTTGTAGAGAGCATAATGAAGTAACTGAAGCAATTAAAGAGGATATGAAGTAGAAGAAGCATTTTAAAGGGATAACGAAGTGGAACATGCAAAAATAGAAGATGTCGAGGCGGAAGAAACAATCAAAGAGGATATAGAAGTGGAAGAAGCAATCAAAGAGGGTATCGAAGTGGAAGAAGCCATCACAGAGGATATCGAAGTGAAAATGCCATCAAAGACGATATCGAAGATGAAGACGCAATCAAAGAGAATAATGCAGTGCAAGAAGCAATCAAAAGGAAATCGAAGATGATATCGAAGTGGAAGGAGTAAACAAAGAGGATATTGAAGTAGGAGAAGCAATCAAATAGGATATCGAAGTAGCAAAAACAATCAAAGAGGAAATTGAAGTTGACTAAGGAATCAAAGAGGATACCGAGTTGGTAGAAGTATTCAAAGAGGATGACGAAGTGAAAAAAGCAATCAAAGACAATATCGAAGTGAAAGAAATAGTCAAAGACGATATCAAAATGGAACAAGCAATCAAAGCGGATATCGAAGTAAAAATGCAATCAAAAACGATATCGAATATGAAGACGCAATCAAAGAAAATATTGCAGTGCAAGAAGCAATCAAACGGAAATCAAAGAGGAAGGAGCCCTTACAGAGGATACCGAAGTGAAAATGCCATCAAAGAGGATATCAAAGATGAAGAAGCAATCCAATGGATATTGAAGATGAAGAAGGAATAAAAGAGGATATCGAAGTGGAACAAGCAATCGAAGAGGATATCAAAGTTAAAGAAGCAATCAAATAGGATATCAATGTGGAAGAAACAATCAAAGAGGATATCGAAGTGGAACAAGCAATCAAAGAGAAAAAAATTGGATGTTCCAAAATGATCATGATAATAGTTGTATAAAAAAAATTGAACGTTGCAAAAAAGATCATGATGAACGTTGCATAAAAAAAAATCTGGACGTTCCAAAATGATCAGGATTGACGTTGCATAATATAAATGTATGTTGTAAAATGATAATGATCAAAAATTTGTACTAATATTTTGTCAAAGTTTGCTAGTGCTATCTCTTCCCGTTTAGAAGATACGAGCGATTAAAGTTTTGTAAGAAAAATCATAAATTTGTTGATTGGATATCGAAGTGGAAGAAACTATCAAAGCGGAAATTGAAGTTGAGTAAGCAATCAAAGAGGATACCAAGGTGGTAGAAGCATTCAAAGAAGATGACGAAGTGAAAAAGCAATCAAAGACGATATCGAAATGGAAGAAGCAGTCAAAGACGATATCGAAGTGGGAGAAGCAATCAAAGAGGATATCGAAGTTAAAGAAGCAGTCAAAGATGATGTCGAAGTGGAAAAAACATTCAAAGAAGATGACGAAGTGAGAGAAGCATTCAAAAAGGATGTCAAGGATGACAATAAAAAAACTGTTCCACCAAAAGTTTATACCAATATTTTGTACAAGTTTGCTAGGGCTATCTCTTCCCGTTTAGAAGATATTAGCGATTGAAGTTTTGTATGAAACACCACAATTTTGTAGAGCGCATAATGAAGTAACTGAAGCAATTAAAGAGGATATGAAGTAGAAGAAGCATTTTAAAAGGATAACGAAGTGGAACATGCAAAAATAGAAGATGTGGAGGCGGAAGAAACAATAAAAGAGGATGACGAAGTGTAACAAGCAATCAAAGAGAATATTCGAATAGTGGATGTCGCATAATAAAAAAAAATTGACGTTCCAAAATGATCATAGTGGATGAGGCATAAATAAAAAAAAATTGATGTTCCAAAATGATCATTGCGGATGAGGCATAATTAAAAAAAATTGATGTTCCAAAATTACCACAGTGGATGTTGCATTATAAAAAAAAAGAAATTGACGTTCCAAAATGATCATTGTGGATGAGGCATAATTTAAAAAAAATGATTTTCCAAAATGATCACAAAGGATTTTGCATAATAAAAAAAATTACGTTCCAAAAGTGATCATTGTGGATGAGGCATAATTTAAAACAAAATGATGTTCCAAAATGATCACAAAGGATTTTGCATAGTAAAAAAAAAAATTGACGTTCCAAAAGTGATCATTGTGGATGAGGCATAATTAAAAAAAATTGATTTTCCAAAATGATCACAAAGGATTTTGCATAATAAAAAAAAATTGACGTTCCAAAATGATCATTGTGGATGAGGCATAATTAAAAAAAAATTGATTTTCCAAAATGATCAGAAAGGATTTTGCATAATAAAAAAAAAATTGACGTTCCAAAAGTGATCATTGTGGATGAGGCATAATTAAAAAAAATTGACGTTCCAAAATGATCATTGTGGATGAGGCATAATTTAAAAAAAATCGATTTTCTAAAATGATCACAAAGGATTTTGCATAATAAAAAAAATTGACGTTCCAAAATGATCATTGTGGATGAGGCATAATTAAAAAAAAATTGATTTTCCAAAATGATCAGAAAGGATTTTGCATAATAAAAAAAAAATTGACGTTCCAAAAGTGATCATTGTGGATGAGGCATAATTAAAAAAAATTGACGTTCCAAAATGATCATTGTGGATGAGGCATAATTTAAAAAAAATTGATTTTCTAAAATGATCACAGTGGATGTTGCATAATAAAAAAAAATTGACGTTCCAAAGAGATCATTGTGGATGAGGCATAATTAAAAAAAATTATGTTCCAAAATGATCACAGTGGATGATGCATAATAAAAAAAAATTGACGTTCCAAAGTGATCATTGTGGATGAGGCATAATTAAAAAAAATGATGTACCAAAATGATCACAGTGGATGTTGCATAATAAAAAAAAAATTGACGTTCCAAAGTGATCATTGTGGATGAGGCATAATTAAAAAAATGTGGATGTTCCAAAATAAACATGATGAACGTTACATACTAAAAAAAAAAAAAATGGATGTTCCAAAATGATGATGATGACCTTTGCAAATACTATGAAAGTTATCTCATGCCCCTCCACCACCATTATATAGAATCAAGCAAATTTACAGTAATTTTATAGTACACACACGCCGTGGGCTCCCTACAAAAACAGAATGAAAATTACGGCAAACGAAATATACGGTTTACGGTATTCATACAGAAATATTTTGTATGGGACAATTTTTTTTTTGTATGAAAGACATTTTTTTTTTCATGGATCCGGATATAAAAAAATGTCCTCAGCAACATTAGTTTTTGCACCAACGCTCTAAGACCTATACTTTCCGAGATACGAGGTGGATGGGAGCGAATGGGGGACAAAAGGGGTACTTTAGGATTTATTCCCAACTCACCGGAACTCCCTCTATACGATCCCACCAAACATTTTCACCCTACGAGGTGGCATCTGGGAGAACAAACATGTCAATGAGTCAGTCAGTCAGTCAGTGGTAATCGAGCTTTATATAATATAACTAGAGGTTGCGTTGTGCGCGAGCTGCTCGCAGCTCGCGTGTTTTTCTTTTAGTCGAAGAAGTAATTAAAGAGGATATCGAGCTGTTAAAAGCCATCAGAGAGGATATCCATGTGTAAGAAGCAGTCAAAGACGATATCGAACTGGAAGAAGCAATCAAATCAAAGAGGATTTCCAAGTGGGAGCAGCAATTAAAGAGGATATTGAAGTGAAAGGAGCAATCAAATAGGATATCGAAGTAGCAGAAACAATCAAAGAGGAAATTAAAGTTGAGTAAGCAATCAAAGAGGATACCGAGGTGGTAGAAGCGTTCTAAGAGGATGACGAAGTAAAAAAAAGCAATCAAAGACGATATCGAAGTGGAAGAAACAGTCAAAGACGATATCGAAGTGGAAGAAGCAATCAAAGAGGATATCGAAGTGGAAGAAGCAATCAAGAGGATATCGAAGTGGAAGAAGCAATCAAAGAGGGTATCGAAGTGGAAGAAGCCATCACAGAGGATATCGAAGTGAAAATGCTGTCAAAGCCGATATCGAAGACCAAGACGCAATCAAAGAGAATATTGCAGTGCAAGAAGCAATCAAAAGGAAATTGAAGATGACATCGAAGTGGAAGGAGTAATCAAAGAGGATATTGAAGTGGAAGAAGCAATCAAATAGGATATCGAAGTAGGAAAAACAATCTAAGAGGAAATTGAAGTTGACTAAGGAATCAAAGAGGATACCGAGATGGTAGAAGTATTCAAAGAGGATGACGAAGTGAAAAAGCAATCAAAGACGATATCGAAGTGAAACAAATAGTCGAAGACGATATCGAAAAGGAAGAAGCAATTTTAGAGGATATCGAAGTGGAAGAAGCAATCAAAGAAGATATCGAAGTGTAAGAAGCCATCACAGAGGATATCGTAGTGAAAATGCTATCAAAAACGATATCGAAGATGAAGACGCAATCAAAGAGAATATTGCAGTGCAAGAAGCAATCAAAAGGAAATCGAAGATGATATCGAATTGGTAGAAGCAATAAAAGAGGACATCAAAGTGGAAGAAGCAATCAAAAAGGATATCGAGCTGTTTAAAGTTATCGAAGAGGATATCCATGTGTAAAAAGCAGTCAAAGAGGATCGAAATGGAAGAAGCAATCAAATCAAAGAGGATATCCAAGTGGAAGCAGCAATCAAAGATGATATCGAAGTGGAAGAAGCAATCAAAGAGGATATTGAAGTGAAAGAAGCAATCAAATAGGATATCGAAGTAGCAGAAACAGTTAAAGAGGAAATTGAAATTGAGTAAAAGACGTCGAGGACAATGATAAAAATAAAAAACGGTTTCACCAAAAACTTATACTAATATTTTGTAAAAGTTTCCTAGAGCTATCTCTTCCCGTTTAAAAGATACGAGCGATTTAAGTTTTGTATGAAAACCCATAATTTTGTGGAGTGAAAATTGAAGTAAAAGAAGCAATTGAAGAAGACATATACGTAGAAAAAGACATTAAAAAGGATATCAAAGTGGAAGAAGCAAAAATAGAGGATATCGAGGTGAAAGAAGCATTCAAGGAGGAAGACCAAGTGAGAGAAGCATTCAAAAAGGATGTCAAGAGCAATGATGGTAATAAAAAAACTATTCGACTAAAAATTTGTACGAATATTTTGTAAAAGTTTGCTAGGCGTAACTGTTCCCGTTTAGAAGATACGAGCGATTTAAGATTTGTATTAAAACCCATAATTTTGTAGAGTTGGAATTGAAGTAAAAGAAGCAATTGAAGAAAATATATAAGTAGATAAAGCAATTAAAAAGGATATCAAAGTGGAAGAAGCAAAAATAGAGGATATCGAGGCGAAAGAAGCATTTAAAGTGGAAGACGAAGTAAGAGAAGCATTCAAAACGGATGTCAAGGGCAATGATGGTATTAAAAAAACTGTTCCACCAAAAATTTGTACCAATATTTTGTAAAAGTTTGCTAGGCGTAACTAATCCCGTTTAGAAGATACGAGCGATTTAAGATTTGTATTAAAACCCATAATTTTGTAGAGTGGGAATTGAAGTAAAAGAAGCAATTGAAGAAAACATATAAGTAGAAAAAGCAATTAAAAAGGATATCAAAGTGGAAGAAGCAAAATGAAAGAAGCGTTTAAAGTGGAAGACGAAGTAAGAGAAGCATTCAAAACGGATGTCAAGGGCAATGATGGTATTAAAAAAACTATTCCACCAAAAATTTGTACCAATATTTTGTAAAAGTTTGCTAGGCGTAACTCTTCCCGTTTAGAAGATACGAGCGATTTAAGATTTGTATTTAAACCCATAATTTTGTAGAGCGGAAATTGTAGTAAAAGAAGCAATTGAAGAAAACATATAAGTAGAAAAAGCAATTAAAAAGGATATCAAAGTGGAAGAAGCAAAAGTAGAGGATATCGAGGTGAAAGAAGCATTTAAAGTGGAAGACGAAGTAAGAGAAGCATTCAAAACGGATGTCAAGGACAATGATGGTATTAAAATAACTATTCCACTAAAAATTTGTACCAATATTTTGTAAAAGTTTGCTAGGCGTAACTCTTCCCGTTTAGAAGATACGAGCGATTTAAGATTTGTATTAAAACCCATAATTTTGTAGAGTGGAAATTGTAGTAAAAGAAGCAATTGAAGAAAATATATAAGTAAAAAAGCAATTAAAAAGGATATCAAAGTGGAAGAAGCAAAAATAGAGGATATCGAGGCGAAAGAAGCATTTAAAGTGGAAGACGAAGTAAGAGAAGCATTCAAAACGGATGTCAAGGGCAATGATGGTATTAAAAAAACTATTCCACCAAAAATTTGTACCAATATTTTGTAAAAGTTTGCTAGGCGTAACTAATCCCGTTTAGAAGATACGAGCGATTTAAGATTTGTATTAAAACCCATAATTTTGTAGAGTGGGAATTGAAGTAAAAGAAGCAATTGAAGTAAACATATAAGTAGAAAAAGCAATTAAAAAGGATATCAAAGTGGAAGAAGCAAAATGAAAGAAGCGTTTAAAGTGGAAGACGAAGTAAGAGAAGCATTCAAAACGGATGTCAAGGGCAATGATGGTATTAAAAAAACTATTCCACCAAAAATTTGTACCAATATTTTGTAAAAGTTTGCTAGGCGTAACTCTTCCCGTTTAGAAGATACGAGCGATTTAAGATTTGTATTAAAACCCATAATTTTGTAGAGTGGAAATTGTAGTAAAAGAATCAATTGAAGAAAACATATAAGTAGAAAAAGCAATTAAAAAGGATATCAAAGTGGAAGAAGCAAAAGTAGAGGATATCGAGGTGAAAGAAGCATTTAAAGTGGAAGACGAAGTAAGAGAAGCATTCAAAACGGATGTCAAGGGCAATGATGGTATTAAAAAAACTATTCCACTAAAAATTTGTACCAATATTTTGTAAAAGTTTGCTAGGCGTAACTCTTCCCGTTTAGAAGATACGAGCGATTTAAGATTTGTATTAAAACCCATAATTTTGTAGAGTGGAAATTGTAGTAAAAGAAGCAATTGAAGAAAATATATAAGTAAAAAAGCAATTAAAAAGGATATCAAAGTGGAAGAAGCAAAAATAGAGGATATCGAGGTGAAAGAAGCATTCAAAGCGGAAGACGAAGTAAGAGAAGCATTCAAAAAGGATCTCAAGGGCAATAATGGTATTAAAAAAACTATTCCACCAAAAATTAGTACCAATATTTTGTAAAAGTTTGCTGGGGGTAACTCTTCCCGTTTAGAAGATACGAGCGATTTAAGATTTGTATTAAAACCCATAATTTTGTAGAGTCGATATTGAAGTAAGAGAAGTAATTGAAGAAAATAGAAAAATAGAAAAAACAATTCAAAAGTATATTGAAGTAAAAATGCCATCAAAGAGGATTTCGAAGTTATAGAAACAATTAAAGAGGATATCAATGTGGAAGAAACATTCGAAAACGAAAAGGAAGTGAGAGAAGAATTCAAAATGATGGCAAGGGCGATGATGACCGTAAAATAACGATTCCACCAAAAATTTGTACTACAAAAAAAAATTGATTTTCCGAAATGATCACAGTGGATGTTGCATAATAAAAAAAAATTGACGTTCCAAAATGATCATGTGGATGAGGCATAATTTAAAAAAATGATGTACCAAAATGATCACAGTGGATGTTGCATAATACAAAAAAAAATTATAATTGACGTTCCAAAGTGATCATTGTGGATGAGGCGTAGTTAAAAAAATGATGTACCAAAATGATCACAGTGGATGTTGCATAATACAAAAAAAATAATAATAATTGACGTTCCAAAGTGATCATTGTGGATGAGGCATAATTAAAAAAAATGATGTTCCAAAATGATCACAGTGGATGTTGCATAATAAAAAAAATAATAATAATAATTGACGTTCCAAAGTGATCATTGTGGATGAGGCGTAGTTAAAAAAATGATGTGCCAAAATGATCACAGTGGATGTTGCATAATACAAAAAAAATAATAATAATTGACGTTCCAAAGTGATCATTGTGGATGAGGCATAATTAAAAAAATGATGTTCCAAAATGGTCACAGTGGATGTTGCATAATAAAAAAAAATAATTGACGTTCCAAAGTGATCATTGTGGATGAGGCATAATTAAAAAAAATTATGTACCAAAATGATTACAGTGGATGTTGCATAATAAAAAAAAATAATTGACGTTCCAAAGTGATCATTGTGGATGAGGCGTAGTTAAAAAAATGATGTGCCAAAATGATCACAGTGGATGTTGCATAATACAAAAAAAATAATAATAATTGACGTTCCAAAGTGATCATTGTGGATGAGGCATAATTAAAAAAATGATGTTCCAAAATGGTCACAGTGGATGTTGCATAATAAAAAAAAATAATTGACGTTCCAAAGTGATCATTGTGGATGAGGCATAATTAAAAAAAATTATGTACCAAAATGATTACAGTGGATGTTGCATAATAAAAAAAAATAATTGACGTTCCAAAGTGATCATTGTGGATGAGGCATAATTTAAAAAAATGATGTACCAAAATGATCACAGTGGATGTTGCATAATACAAAAAAAATAATAATAATTGACGTTCCAAAGTGATCATTGTGGATGAGGAATATTTAAAAAAGATGATGTTCCAAAATGATCACAGTGGATGATGCATAATAAAAAAAATAATAATTGACATTCCAAAGTGATCATTGTGGATGAGGCTTGATTAAAAAAATGATGTACCAAAATGATCACAGTGGATGTTGCATAATAAAAAAAAAAAATTGACGTTCCAAAGTGATCATTGTGGATGAGGCGTAATTAAAAAAATGATGTACCAAAATGATCACAGTGGATGTTGCATAATAAAAAAAAAATAATTGACGTTCCAAATTGATCATTGTAGATGAGGCATAATTAAAAAAAATTATGTACCAAAATGATCACAGTGGATGTTGCATAATAAAAAAAAAATTGACGTTCCAAAGTGATCATAGTGGATGAGGCATAATTGAAAAAAAATGATGTTACAAAATGATCACAGTGGATGTTGCATAATAAAAAAAAAAATGACGTTTCAAAGTGATCATTGTGGATGAGGCATAATTAAAAAAATGTGGATGTTCCAAAATAAACATGATGAACGTTGCATACTAAAAAAAAAAAAAAATTGGATGTTCCAAAATGATGATGATGACCTTTGCAAAAACTATGAAAGTTATCTCATGTCCCTCCACCACCATTATATAGAATCAAGCAAATTTACAGTAATTTTATAGTACACACAAGCCGTGGGCTCCCTACAAAAACAGTATGAAAATTACGGCAAACGAAATTTACGGTTTACGGTATTCATACAGAAATATTTTGTATGGGACAATTTTTTTTTTGTATGAAAGACCATTTTTTTTTCATGGAACCGGATATAAAAAAATGTCCTCTGCAACATTAGTTTTTGCGCCAGCGCTGTAAGACCTATACTTTCCGAGATACGAGGTGGATGGGAGCGAATGGGGGACAAAAGGGGTACTTTAGGATTTATTCCCAACTCATCGGAACTCCCTCTATACGATCCCACCAAACATTTTCACCCTACGAGGTGGCATCTGGGAGAACAAACATGTCAATGAGTCAGTCAGTCAGTCAGTCAGTGAGTGGTAATCGAGCTTTATATAATATAACTAGAGGTTGCGTTGTGCGCGAGCTGCTCGCAGCTCGCGTGTTTTTCTTTTAGTCGAAGAAGTAATTAAAGAGGATATCGAGCTGTTAAAAGCCATCAAACAGGATATCCATGTGTAAGAAGCAGTCAAAGACGATATCGAAGTGGAAGAAGCAATCAAATCAAAGAGGATTTCCAAGTGGAAGCAGCAATTAAAGAGGATATTGAAGTGAAAAAAGCAATCAAATAGGATATCGAAGCAGCAATCAATGAGGAAATTAAAGTTGAGTAAGCAATCAAAGAGGATACCGAGGTGGTAAGAGCATTCTAAGAGGATGACGAAGTAAAAAAAGCAATCAAAGACGATATCGAAGTGGAAGAAACAGTCAAAAACGATATCGAAGTGGAAGAAGCAATCAAAGAGGATATTGAAGTGAAAGAAGCAATCAAATAGGATATCGAAGTAATAGAAACAATCAAAGAGGAAATTAAAGTTGAGTAAGCAATCAAAGAGGATACCGAGGTGGTAGAAGCGTTCTAAGAGGATGACGAAGTGAAAAAAGCAATCAAAGACGATATCGAAGTGGAAGAAACAGTCAAAGACGATATCGAAGTGGAAGAAGCAATCAAAGAGGATATCGAAGTGGAAGAAGCAATCAAAGAGGATATCGAAGTGGAAGAAGCAATCAAAGAGGGTATCGAAGTGGAAGAAGCCATCACAGAGGATATCGAAGTGAAAATGCTATCAAAAACGATATCGAAGATGAAGACGCATTCAAAGGGAATATTGCACTGCAAGAAGCAATCAAAAGGAAATCGAAGATGACATCGAATTGGTAGAAGCAATAAAAGAGGATATCAAAGTGGAAGAAGCAATCAAAGAGGATATCGAGCTGTTTAAAGTTATCGAAGAGGATATCCATGTGTAAGAAGCAGTCAGAGACGATCGAAATGGAAGAAGCAATCAAATCAAAGAGGATATCCAAGTGGAAGCAGCAATCAAAGATGATATCGAAGTGGAAGAAGCAATCAAAGAGGATATTGAAGTGAAAGAAGCAATCAAATAGGATATCGAAGTAGCAGAAACACTTAAAGAGGAAATTGAAATTGAGTAAAAGACGTCGAGGACAATAATAAAAATAAAAAACGGTTTCACCAAAAACTTATACTAATATTTTGTAAAAGTTTCCTCGAGCTATCTCTTCCCGTTTAAAAGATACGAGCGATTTAAGTTTTGTATGAAAACCCATAATTTTCTGGAGTGGAAATTGAAGTAAAAGAAGCAATTGAAGAAGACATATAAGTAGAAAAAGTCATTAAAAAGGATATCAAAGTGGAAGAAGCAAAAATAGAGGATATCGAGGTGAAAGAAGCATTCAAGGAGGAAGACCAAGTGAGAGAAGCATTCAAAAAGGATGTCAATAGCAATGATAGTAATAAAAAAACTATTCGACCCAAAATTTGTACTAATATTTTGTAAAAGTTTGCTAGGCGTAACTGTTCCCGTTGAGAAGATACGAGCGATTTAAGATTTGTATTAAAACCCGTAATTTTGTAGAGTGGAAATTGTAGTAAGAGAAGCAATTGAAGAAAATATATAAGTAGAAAAAGCAATTAAAAAGGATATCAAAGTGGAAGAAGCAAAAATAGAGGATATCAAGGTGAAAGAAGCATTCAAAAAGGATTTCAAGATCAATGATGGTAATAAAAAAAATATTCGACCAAAAATTTGTACCAATATTTTGTAAAAGTTTGCTAGGCGTAACTGTTCCCGTTTAGAAGATACGAGCGATTTAAGATTTGTATTAAAGCCCATAATTTTGTAGAGTGGGAATTGAAGTAAAAGAAGCAATTGAAGAAAATATATAAGTAGATAAAGCAATTAAAAAGGATATCAAAGTGGAAGAAGCAAAAATAGAGGATATCGAGGTGAAAGAAGCATTTAAAGTGGAAGACGAAGTAAGAGAAGCATTCAAAACGGATGTCAAGGGCAATGATGGTATTAAAAAAACTATTCCACCAAAAATTAGTACCAATATTTTGTAAAAGTTTGCTAGGCGTAACTCTTCCCGTTTAGAAGATACGAGCGATTTAAGATTTGTATTAAAACCCATAATTTTGTAGAGTCGATATTGAAGTAAGAGAAGTAATTGAAGAAAATATAAAAATAGAAAAAAACAATTCAAAAGTATATTGAAGTAAAAATGCCATCAAAGAGGATTTCGAAGTTATAGAAACAACTAAAGAGGATATCAATGTGGAAGAAACATTCGAAAACGAAAAGGAAGTGAGAGAAGAATTCAAAATGATGGCAAGGGCGATGATGACCGTAAAATAACGATTCCACCAAAAATTTGTGCTACAAAAAAAAATTGATTTTCCAAAATGATCACAGTGGATGTTGCATAATAAAAAAAAATTGACGTTCCAAAATGATCATGTGGATGAGGCATAATTTAAAAAAAATGATGTTCCAAAATGATCACAGTGGATGATGCATAGTAAAAAAAAAATAATAATTGACGTTCCAAAGTGATCATTGTGGATGAGGCGTAATTAAAAAAATGATGTACCAAAATGATCACAGTGGATGTTGCATAATACAAAAAAAAATAATCGACGTTCCAAAGTGATCATAGTGGATGAGGCATAATTGAAAAAAAAATGATGTTCCAAAATGATCACAGTGGATGATGCATAATTAAAAAAAAATTGATGTTCCCAAATGAACATGATAAACATTGCATAATAAAAAAACAGGGAAAAAAATTGACGTTCCAAAGTGATCATAGTGGATGAGGCATAATTGAAAAAAAATGATGTTCCAAAATGATCACAGTGGATGATGCATAATAAAAAAAAAAAAATTGACGTTCCAAAGTGATCATAGTGGATGAGGCATAATTGAAAAAAAAAATGATGTTCCAAAATGATCACAGTGGATGATGCATAATAAAAAAATAAAAAATAATTGACGTTCCAAAGTGATCCTTGTGGATGAGGCATAATTGAAAAAAAAATGATGTTCCAAAATGATCACAGTGGATGATGCATAATAAAAAAATAAAAAACAATTGACGTTCCAAAGTGATCCTTGTGGATGAGGCGTAATTAAAAAATGATGTACCAAAATGATCATAGTGGATGTTGCATAATAAAAAAAAATAATAATTGACGTTCCAAAGTGATCATTGTGGATGAGGCATAATTAAAAAAAATGATGTACCAAAATATCACAGTGGATGTTGCATAATAAAAAAAAAATGACGTTCCAAAATGATCATTGTGGATGAGGCATAATTTAAAAAAAATTGATTTTCCAAAATGATCACAAAGGATTTTGCATAGTAAAAAAAAATTGACGTTCCAAAGTGATCATTGTGGATGAGGCATAATTAGAAAAAATGATGTACCAAAATATCACAGTGGATATTGCATAATTAAAAAAAAAATGACGTTCCAAAGTGATCATAGTGGATGAGGCATAATTGAAAAAAAAATGATGTTCCAAAATGATCACAGTGGATGATGCATAATAAAAAAATAAAAAATAATTGACGTTCCAAAGTGATCCTTGTGGATGAGGCGTAATTAAAAAATGATGTACCAAAATGATCATAGTGGATGTTGCATAATAAAAAAAAAATTGACGTTCCAAAGTGATCATTGTGGATGAGGCATAATTAAAAAAAATGATGTACCAAAATATCACAGTGGATGTTGCATTATAAAAAAAAATGACGTTCCAAAGTGATCATAGTGGATGAGGCATAATTGAAAAAAAAATTGACGTTCCAAAGTGCTCATTGTGGATGAGGCGTAATTAAAAAAATGATGTACCAAAATGATCATAGTGGATGTTGCATAATAAAAAAAAATAATAATAATTGACGTTCCAAAGTGATCATTGTGGATGAGGCATAATTAAAAAAAATGATGTACCAAAATATCACAGTGGCTGTTGCATAATAAAAAAAAAATTGACGTTCCAAAGTGATCATTGTGGATGAGGCATAATAAAAAAAAATGATGTACCAAAATATCACAGTGGATATTGCATAATAAAAAAAAATGACGTTCCAAAGTGATCATTGTGGATGAGGCATAATTAAAAAAAATGATGTACCAAAATATCACAGTGGATGTTGCATAATAAAAAAAAAATTGACGTTCCAAAGTGATCATAGTGGATGAGGCATAATTGAAAAAAAAAATGATGTTCCAAAATGATCACAGTGGATGATGCATAATAAAAAAAAATAATTGACGTTCCAAAGTGATCATTGTGGATGAGGCATAATTAAAAAAAATGATGTACCAAAATGAACACAGTGGATGTTGCATAATAAAAAAAAATAATTGACGTTCCAAAGTGATCATTGTGGATGAGGCATAATTAAAAAAATGTGGATGTTCCAAAATAAACATGATGAACGTTGCATACTAAAAAAAAAAAAAAAATGGATGTTCCAAAATGATGATGATGACCTTTGCAAAAACTATGAAAGTTGTCTCATGCCCCTCCACCAACATTATATAGAATCAAGCAAATTTACAGTAATTTTATAGTACACACAAGCCATGGGCTCCCTACAAAAACAGTATGAAAATTACGGCAAACGAAATATACGGTTTACGGTATTCATACAGAAATATTTTGTATGGGACAATTTTTTTTTTGTATGAAAGACAATTTTTTTTTCATGGAACCGGATATAAAAAAATGTCCTCTGCAACATTAGTTTTTGCACCAACGCTCTAAGACCTATACTTTCCGAGATACGAGGTGGATGGGAGCGAATGGGGGACAAAAGGGGTACTTTAGGATTTATTCCCAACTCATCGGAACTCCCTCTATACGATCCCACCAAACATTTTCACCCTACGAGGTGGCATCTGGGAGAACAAACATGTCAATGAGTCAGTCAGTCAGTCAGTCAGTGGTAATCGAGCTTTATATAATATAATTTATGTATTTACAAAAAAAATGTATATAATTATTTTATTAGTTATCTGGTTCCCAATAGTTCTTAAAGTTATTCTATGCTTAGTTTGGGGTGTATATACCGCCGTGTGAAATGTCCAGCATTTGTTATTTATTATTATTTATTTACTTGAAAAGAAGTTTCACTAAATCATCCGCATTTTCATTAATTCTCAAGGAAAACAAGTAGAACACTCATAAAACATCAGTCTATCTTTAGAATCGACCTTCACTATTAAAAGCCTCATTCATCAGTAACATCATATCATACAACCACCCAAAAAACGGTACACTTTCTCCAGCATTTCATTTCGAATACCTACCGTACTCTGAAAGCGCCGGAGGCTATAATTGCTTGGCAAACTGTTGCAGGCCTAATGGAGTGTGCAGTAAGTTGTACTGGTTAAATAAATTGGGTGGCAAGTGAAAAACAACCTTAATCACAAAGTGAGAGTGAAACTATTAAAGTAACGAAGTGGGTGCGAGTGTATTTTATGATCAACTGACACGGAACACACAAAATTAATACGCAATTTAATAATGTCTATACTAGAGTTTGTAACAACTACATTTTTGCTAAATTTAAAAACCTCTGGCCTCCTATTTTTGCATTGGGAGTTCAAAACTGACATAGTTAAGTACAACCCCAATTAAATTAGATTTCTATCTATTCCCAATAAAAAATTAAAACATACTCGTATGTTAATAATTTCAAAACATAATGTTGACTATTTTATTTTGAAATCCTAAATTGGCGGGTCAGCTATTAAAACTTAAAATACTTACGTATTTCTTGTATTTGGTAAAAACACCAAATCTCTAACGAAATCGCTTCGGAATTCGACTTCTGAATCTCTTTGATGATGACTAGTCAAGTTCATTTGAAATGTGTCCACGATGCCCTAGGGGAAATATTTTGAAGGCAAACAACAATCGACTCTAGGCCCTTAAAAATAAAGATCCTGAGAATAAGCTCCAGGTATAGTCAGTCGATAATTTAACAACTGTTGACATGGACGTAAAAAAGATGGACGTCGCAAAGCCAATATGGCTAGAACACGTCACGTGCACCAAAAAAACACGTCGATGGAAGGGTGCGTGATTTGATAAACGCTGTGATGCCGTCAAATACAATAGCGCTGATCAGCGTGTTTCAAATGTTTGCAATAATGTATTATAAAAAATGCTGTTTTAATTAAAACACATTGAAATGTTTAGGAAAATAGCATCTCCAGCGAAATTTATGAGCGTTTTCCTTTGAGTAGGTACGTCATTTCAAGTTAGTTTTACTCTGTTCATATTTCCATACGTCCATGACTGTTGAAGAACACTTAAATGTAAAAACCCCAAGAAAAAACCGCATCATAATTTCTTCATAATTACATCATAAACAAGGAGATTGGAACCAAAAAGTTTCGTTTCATCTGAAGAATGCAGTATCATCACTTTGCAAATATGGACACAAGGTACAAAAAAGATGAGTGTTATTTATTGAAAATAACCTTACAACTTTGTAAAGTTATTAAACTTAATTAATTTAATTTAATGCATGGAATGGCAATTTCTGTCAGGTATCAGTAACAAAATGTGAATTTATTTTGCATCGTAAATCGAGCAGGGTCGTTCAGCGTGAGAAAGACGTAGGAATCCCTGTCTAACATTTAAAATAACCTCAAAATCCTGAAAATCGAATAGGTTGATTTAAGCGGTATCTTTTTTTTATTATTTATGTCAAGCGCTTGACCACTACCTTCTTCTTTTTAGCGTGTCAACAGCTCTACTTATATTGTGTTAGATAGGTACTTGGCTACATTGATGGCGTCAGGAGAAGCCATTTTTAAGTCTTCCATTGTGCAGGTGTTCGGGCACACAGGGCACATCAGCAGGTGTTTCGTCGACTGTGCAGGATCACCGCAGTCGTATTGCGTTTGGCTGGGATCCCTGAACCCCCATTTGCACATATCGACTCTGCAGCGACCAACCTGTGTGCGAAGTCTATTTAAAGACTTCCACACTGGCCACAGCAGGTAGTGCCCTGGTGGAAGCTGTTCTTGAGGAGGAATGAAGTCCGGTGGTGGGGGGTTACTATCTATCCACAGTGCGCGTCTAGCAACAGATGGGTCATCGCTACCACTACCTCACCTGGTGGTAAGTGATGATGTGATCGAAAATGCCTAGAAAGAACATATTCACTCTGAAATCTCGAAGTCTTCAACTCCGAGATTATTATATTATATTATCAACCTTATATTAGTACCTTTCTGACGAAACAAGCGTTTTTTAAATTGTATTTTATTATTTGTAGTTCCTCGATTAAAATAAGTTCGACGGTCGAACAAATGAGAAAAAAAAACTCACTAGTTCGACTATCGAACTACTGAGAACAAACGCAAAATACTAACAAACAACAGAACCAAATTATACAACATTGGAACATCGTCGTGTCGAAATATTAATCCCGGATTAACCAGTATTTTTAGTATTTTTCAATATAAAGTAAGAGTTGGTGCATATTAATTATACGCATTGTTTTATGTAAGGATAACTTAATGATGATTTAATGATTTCTTGTGTAGACGTTCGTTCAAAGTTATCACAGCATGCAAAATGATACGTCTAACCTATTAGATTTCCTAAAATCGGAAGAGGATCGCGTGTGGCAAATTGAAATGCTAATATTGACATTTATGAAATTAGCTTTAAAGAAAATACGAATAAGCAATAATATATAACCAACGAGCAAAGAGTTCGATAACCGCTTAAAAATGATATTAAACCACTGCTATTTTTTAAATAAAAGACAAAAATCATTCTTATAATGCTTTTATGTTAATTTATTATCTGAAAGGATAAACAAATGTATGCATAATAATATAAAAAATAAAAGAAACAGTTAAGTAAGTTTTATAGAGACCACCATTGCTAACGATCTAGAGTTTTATATTTATTTATTTTTACACGATTAGATCTTCGTTTGACCACAATCTCACCTAATGGTAAGCGACGATGTGGTGCGAATAATGCTAGACATTACGCAACAGCGCCATCTAGCCCCAAACTAAGCAGAGCTTTTAGGTACTATAGAAACTAGAAAACTGATAGAATACTTATGCACGGTTTTTTTAGTAAATACTTACAAAAATTATATATAGAGAAACAATCAGATCCGGAACAAATATCTGTAGATTATGCAAACATTTGTTCCGCGGTGGAAATCGAGCCCGCAATCTCCTTCGTCTCAGCTATTCGCCCACTGGACCACGGGGTCGCAAAAAATATTTTTTTTCACTCATGCTCTGAAAGTTGATAATTTTAAACTCGATAACGGCTCCGTAAATGGGATTTAAACCCCTAAGGCCGAAAATAACCACCTCGATTATCTTGGGTGTAAAATAGATCGCTTAGACGACCTCCGTGACGCCGTGGGCGAATAGCCGGCTGAGACGCAGCAGGTAGCGGATTCAATTCCCGCCACGGAACAAATGTTTGCATGATCTACAGATACTGTGCGAGGCGAGACGTTATTCGGAGCGGATCGCACTTACATTGATGAAGGTTCACGAATTGAACCGAAACATTGTCGGTCGAAACACCGATAAGACGGTACGTGATAAATCCCGTATCTACAAATATTTATTTGGGATCTGGATGTTTTTCTATGTATTATAAGTACGTATTTACAAAAAAAAACTATATAAGTATTCCTATAGTACAAGCTCTGCTTAGTTTGGGGCTAGATAGCGCTGTGTGAAATGCCCAATACTTTTTACAGACGTTGTATAACAATGTATAATAATTTTAGAAGATACTCAGTATAAAGAACAATTGGCTCTATAGAACAAGACAACGGATTATGATCGTATCTACGAACGTACAAATTGAAATAATAGGTTTTGGTTACAATACTGGAAGCTTTGATAATATCTAACAATGAAAGTAGATCTATCGAAATAAATATTACAATCAGACAGCGTACAATAGTTATCTAAATATTGACTTACCTAATTCTCGTTAGTGGTTCGTATCGTACTTGGCTATTTTAGGATAAATATTTGAAATATGAATGAGTTAAAATTCATTAAATTCATTAACACATAACAACAAAATGATAAACAAAAAAATGTATACCGGGCGGTCTTATCGCAATAAAGCGATTTCTTACAGAAAACCGTTGGGAAATCTCCTGATATAAGATGTTACGTTAGTTTTTTGAAGAATTTGGATACTCACTACAATTTAACCTCTATTTCTCAATTCTTTTACTATGAACGGTCAAATTAATTGCAGCCATCCATATGTGGTTTTATTAGTCAAAATGATTTTTCGACTTCTTATGTAGACATTCAAAGTTTTCACGGCAAGAAAAATGACAATCAAATCGGACCTATTATAATAACGTCACGTGTTTTTACAAAAGTCAAAATGTCAAATAGGTTATGCCAGATTGTATATGTATGACACTACACTTAACTTTTGTAAAAAATATTACATACACATACACGACTTGTTATGGAATTAAGCTATAAATTCCAGCCTATTAACTAATTAAAAGAAACAAAGGTCACCTCTCAGTCCTTGAACCTAGTGTTGCCCAAATGCAAGAACAAGACGAGACTTAGCCAGTCTTGGTCTTGGTCTTGCGCCAATACACCTGGTCTTGGTCTTGGTCTTGGTCTTGCGCTCCCAGTCTTGGTCTTGGTCTTGGTCTTGCAGCAAGAGTCTTGCAAGTCTTGCAATTACCTATTAGTCTATTACTATTTATTAAAGTTTACTTTAAATCTTAGAAAAACGTATTAGAATTGGAACATTGTGAGCTTAAATTAACATAGCCATAGTAAAGATCAAGCAGATTAATAAATAACTGAAGATTTGATAAGAAATTCGAAAAATCAACTGACCTATATGTCGTTTTCCATGGAAGTAACTGTTTCTTAATAAACATTTATGATTTATAAGCTTACATTTGCTAAAACATGTAAAAAAACAAATTAATTACAATAACTTGACTGTATTTTAAAGAACAACACTTATCTGTCTAGAAAGAGATTGAACCCTCAACTTATAAGAAATTTAATAAAAGAGTTTTACGATTTATCATTTATTTGAATAAAAAATAAAATACAACACAAATCAACAGCTTTATCATTAGGTTATGATACTTTATATAATTTTTTTTGACCAAGAATTAATACAAAGTAACCATCTGGCTGACTCATCACTTAACCTATTTCTATGTTTTCTAATTACTAATGATGCTTTAGAAAATAACCTCTCAGCAGGTACTGAAGTTGCAGGTATTGAGAGAAAATCACGGGCCATTTTCGATAAAATCGGATACTCTGTCTCATGCGTCCTCCACCAATCTAAAATGTCTTCCGAGCTGGCAGTTCTTGGTTTTCTTAGGTACTCCTCCAACTCGTCTATCACCAAGCCTTGAAGACAAGATCCAGATGACGTCGAGGGACATTCATAGAGTTTATCAAAGTCTATTACGTCTTCATCTTCATCACATACTTTATTTTCTTTTTCTGGTAATTCCAGAGATTTGTTCAGTGAGTGTAGACTTTTATATTCTTCATAAAGTTCATTGAACTTGCGCAGACTTTCTGTTTTAAGTTGCTTCCCCCACATTGTCAGGTCAAAAGTCTGAGCCTTATGCCTTGGGTCTAAAATTAAAGAAGTACAATAAATCCAGTTGCTCTTCTTGTAATGTTTAAGCATTTTGTCTCGAGCTGCTTGGAAAGCTAGAATGAGCCTTTCATCCACTTCAGATCGATTAGGTTTCTCATCTAACTGTTTTACCATGGATTCAATTTTATCTAGCAAGAGATTGAATGATACAATGACTAGCGGTAATGTAACATATTTGTCTCCACCAAGTTTTGTACTTAAAAGTTTAAAGTTTATTAGAAATTTATGTAATTTTTCGAGTACCTGCCATTCATTAGCTGTGATTTGAAAATCATTTAATTCGGTGACAGAACTGCACAATATGTCAATGCCCGCTCTCACTTTTAAACCAAATCCAATCATATCATGTGTGGAATTCCATCTCGTTGGACAGTCAAGAATGGCATTTAGATTTGATGGCACGCCAGCTGCTTCACAAGCAGACTGAAACTTCTTCTTCACTATCTCACTTCTTTTTATTTTACTGGAAATACTGCGTAACTTTGTTACAGATGTACGCGAGTCAGCAATATTTGGTGCAGATTCTTCATCTTCCTCATCCTCAGTTTCGTCTGCATAGTCTTCGTACTGCTGATCTTGCGCGTTAGTGTCAGACTCACAGTGTAATGCTAAGGTCTTTAATAAATCTTGTACACCAAGGTTTAAAATGTGAGCAAAGCACCGGAAATGTTGATTGTCTGAATCAAAGTGTGGCGGCAGCTGTTTGCCCAGTTCATACATAAATTTGGTATTTGCAGTTGCGTTGTCGACCGTGATACCTTGTATTTTATCAATTATGCCATATTCCAATAAACATTCATGGAAAATCGTTGCAATATCTTCCCCAGTATGTCGACCGCGTGATGGTATAAAATCAAGAACTACAGATTGATACTTCCATTCGTTGTCTATATAATGAATAGTAACCCCGTAGTAACTCCTACCAGCAATTGACGTCCACCCATCAATGGTAAAAGACATTTTAGATGATAATTGTTGAAGTCGTTCCTTGAGATTCAATTGGAGCTCTTCAAATCGCTCTTTGACTTTCCTTCTAAGTGTAGACCTTTTAGGAAACACCATATTAGGGCAAATACGTCGAAAATATACTTGTGTAGCTTCGTCATCGAAAAATGAGAAGGGAAGATATTTTTTCACCACCCAATCAACTGTAGCTGTCGTGATGTTGTCACTGCTGTTTTCCGACTGAAACAAAACAATAAATCTTGTGTTATTATTTAAAACATACTAGGTTTGAGCGTATAAGAGGAGGAGGTTTGTTGTTGTTAAATCGAGAAAATCGTTAAATTGATATTTGTTATATTAAGGTTGCACTGTACTGTAATTTACCAAAATAAAGTACTTAGTTGTTACTGGCCGATTAAATGAAAATGATAATGAGTCGTGCTCGAGCCGTCGTACAGTGCGGACGTCTCTGGGGCGTCGTTACGCTGCCCGTTGAATATACGAAGATTCGATCGTCGTTAGTGGTCGAGGCAACATCGCCTATAAAAGGCTCCTCAGATCGCGCGGCACGCATTCGATCGTCGTTAGTGGTCGCCGCTATAGCATGCAGCGGCCACACCTTAGGAACCTAGGCTGGTAGAGGGGGGCTCGAGTGCCGAAACACTTTGTTGTAGCAACGGCGTGTTTCGGCCCTCGAGTCGGCACGGTCACTCCCCGTGCTAGTGCTCGTTGCTTCGGCGTCAACGCAATCCACCTCAAGTGGCGAGGCAACCAGGCAACTGTAGAAGGCCTGAAAGTAGCGATAGGAGTTTTTATCGTTGCCAGATACTGCGTCCTGTTCCCTTCCAGTCGTAGCGGTTCTCCGTTCCACTGGGTCAAGGGGAGTAAGGAGGAGAGGGTGCATCTGTGTACGGCGCGCACACTTATGCAACTTAATATATCCTGCGCATCTGACTTGGCTTTGTCATTCCGAGTTTAAAAAAGTCCTGGGCTTGGTCTAATACCTGGACACGGGTGGCCTAAGGAGAGGAGAGTGGTCGCTCTAGCACTGCATCGGGGTGACAGTGTGGTTCGGCAGCACTCTTTGAGACAAAGCAGCTTTATTTAGAGAGGCACTGCTTTCCTCGCTCAGCCGGGGAGGGGGCTATTCCTCGCAATAAGAATAAATCTAAAAACATGCAGATGAATATGACTTTTGGTGCGTGGAATGTACGTACTCTTTTAGACCGACCCAACAACCTCTGCCCAGAACGTAAAACCGCCATTGTGGCTCGCGAGCTCAAACGCTATGACGTCGACATAGCCGCTCTCAGCGAAACACATCTAGCTGACGAAGGTGAGCTTGTTGAACGTGGTGGTGGGTACACTTTCTTCTGGAAAGGCACACCAGCTTCTGAGCCTAGACGGTCAGGAGTAGGCTTTGCTATTAAAACTACTTTAGCCTCTAAGTTGGAAGAACATCCAGTTGCTATCTCTGATCGTGTCATGTCCTTACGTTTCCATCTTCGAAACAATAAATACTTAAATGTTATCAGCGTATATTCGCCAACACTCGACAAAAGTGATGACGTCAAGGACAAATTTTATGAGGAAGTGTCAGAAGTGCTGACTAAAATCCGGCGCTGTGAGAAAGTTTTGCTTCTTGGCGACTTTAATGCTCGCGTCGGACGTGATTTTGAAGCTTGGCCTCGGGTGATAGGGCGACATGGCATTGGTAACATGAACAGTAATGGGCAACTGTTACTAAGCCTCTGTTCCCAATTTCATCTGGGTATTACCAATACCATGTTTAGACTCCCAAATAAATACAAAACTACCTGGATGCACCCAAGGTCCAAGCATTGGCATCTTATTGATTATGCTATAGTCCGTCAACGGGATATAGCGGATGTCAAAGTAACGAGAGTAATGAGGGGCGCAAACTGTTGGTCGGATCACCGACTTGTTGTTACAAAACTATTTTTGCGTCTTAGCCCTTGCCGTAGACCTCGCAGGGCTAAGCCTAACTGTCTCCATCTGAAAAAGCTAGAGTCTGCTGAAATATTGGCAAATTACAGGGAAGCTGTCAATACCTTTACAGCAGGCATACACCCCGAAGATGAACAGTTAGACGAGGGCTGGAAACTGTTAACTACAAATACCATCAATGCGGCTACTGAGATCTTAGGCCAAAAACCTCGTGTCTGTGAAGACTGGTTTGACGAAAATGATAATACATTGACAGTCGCCCTAGAAAAACACCGCCAGCTCCTTCGAAAGGAAAATCAGACAACTGCTTCTGAAAAAATAAAGGAGAGTACGAGCCAAATAAGGAGACTAACTCGAAACGCAAAAGATGAGTGGTGGCTGAACAAGGTTCGCTATATTCAGTGGCTTGCTGATTCGAATAGACTCGGCGATTTCTTTAACGAGATTAAAAAGTTAGTAGGAAGTCCACATCGAGTAAACGTACCACTGAAATCACTTTCAGGTACCCTCCTGGTAAGCAAAGGAGAAGTTCTTACTCGCTGGGCAGAACACTATAACAGCTTACTCAATGTGGATCGTTCTGCTGACATAAACTATTTAGCATCACTTCCTGCCTTACCACAAGCCGTAGATCTGGATCAGCCTCCTTCTCTTGAGGAAGTTATCATCGCCATCAAAGCGCAGAAAAACAATAAGGCTGTCGGCATCGATAACATACCAGGAGAACTATTAAAATATGGCGGAGATGAGTTGCACTACAAGATTTGGCAATTTTTCCAGCGCATGTGGGAAATGGAGTTCGTTCCTCCTAGTTTTGGCGTATCACTAATTTGCTCTTTGTATAAAAATAAAGGTGATCGATCTGTTTGCAACTCTTATAGGGGTATATCACTTCTGTCTACTCCAGGAAAAACTTTTGCCAGAGTACTCTTAAATCGTCTTATGGAGCTCTCTGAAAGTATATTGCCTGAAACGCAATTTGGGTTTAGACCCAATCGCGGCACATGCGAGGCCATATTCTCTCTTAGACAACTGCAAGAGAAAAGCAGGGAACAGTGTCAACCTCTGTTTCTCTGTTTTGTTGATCTGGAGAAAGCTTTTGACAGTGTACCTCGCGAAGCTTTGTGGATTGTGCTTTCGAAACTTGGTTGCACCGACAAATTTATACGCTTGATAAGACTTCTTCACGACAACGTGACTTGTTGCGTAACCGTCAATGGTGAGCAGACAGAGCAATTCCCTGTCACTTGTGGTGTAAAACAAGGCTGTGTATTAGCACCCACTCTTTTTGCTCTGTACTTTTCCGTTGTCGTGAGGGAGACTTTACAAGCCAACACCGAAGGGATCCGCATACGTTTTCGCACAGATGGCAGTATCTTTAACCTGGCTAGGTTAAAAGCGCACACAAAGGTATCGTATGACCTCATTACCGAATTGATGTATGCTGATGACCTATGTTTCGTTGCGGAATCTTCTGAGGGACTCCAGGACTTGATGACTCGGCTTGACGCTGCGTGCTGTAGATTTGGCCTCAAAATTAATATTACAAAGACAGAGGTGATGGCCATGGACACTGTTAACCAAGCTCCACTGAATCTGCAAATCGATGGAAAGCCCATAAAACAGGTCGATACATTCAGATATCTGGGAAGCAGCATAACAACAAAATGCGACCTTGACTCGGAGATCAACAGCAGACTTGGCTCCGCTATGGCTGCTTTTGGTAAACTACGAGTCCAGGTATTTCGCTCCCATAACATCAAATTGAGTACCAAGATTAAGGTGTATATGGCTATTGTACTTCCTAACATCTTGTACTCGTCAGAGACATGGTGCCTGTATCGCAGACACATACGCACGTTAGACAGATTCCATCTGAAATGCCTCCGCGACATTCTTAACATCAAGTGGTCGGATCGGGTCCGTAATACCGATGTTCTACGACGGGCTAATGTCTGTGGCATAGAGGCATATTTGATGCGGCGTCAGCTGCGTTGGTGCGGGCACCTGTCTCGGATGTCTGATGAGCGAAGGGCGAAACGCATTTTCTTCTGTGAACTAGAACATGGTAAGCGGAAACGCGGAGGTCAGTTCCTACGTTTCAAAGACGTACAGAAGAGGCACATGAAGAGGTGTTGTATCGATCCGTCGCGCTGGGAGGCTCTCGCTGAAAAACGACCTGAATGGAGGCGTCATGTTCAGGACAAAGTGTACGAGTTTGAAGAAGAAAGGAGGCAAGAACTAGACTTAAAACGAGATCAGCTTAAAAGTCGACCGCCGGCTAATATCAATTACAACTACATTAATGGCGCCTTAACTTGTGTTCATTGTAACCGGACTTTTAGCGCAAAAATAGGGTACATCAGCCACATACAGGCTAAACACCTAGGCCAATAATCACAAAGTCAAGTCTCTGTAGCCGAAATCGGCTAGGAGGATTATTATTATTATTATTATTATTAAATGAAAATATGGGTGTTTATAAAAAATATTTAAGACGATAATTACATACTTAATATGTCGCACCCCTAGATGAAAACTGTGAAAACACCACTAACTCAAAAATACTTACGTAAGTTAATGGCGTTTTTGAAAGTATCGCATGAATAGCTACGCGGAGTTAAAATTCTTTTAACTGTTAAAAAAATATTCTTACCTGTCCACTTCTTCCAGCGGTTACTAAAAAGCTTGTGATATCTCCACTTAATTTTGGTTTAACAGGAAGAAATATTTCTGATTCCTTTTTGTGGAAAGATATTAGATGTTTCCTTAAGCCTGAAGTGTTTCTGTTTTTCATTTTTATTTCAATCTTTTTATGTTGGCACAATTTACAGAAGGCAGTTTGGGATGCATGAATTATTTCGAAAAACTCCTCAAATTTGCTTTTGGGTCTTTTAGATCTGTGACTCAAACTCTCGTTACTCGGACTAGAATAATTTGAATCTTCGTCACTCATATTAAATTGTACACGTGATACGTTTTTAGAAAACAACGAGAATTAGTAAAAACAATTATTAAGTTAGACTCGAAGCACAGCTCAATTGGAAATGACTGGAATTAAAATAATTCCTTTATTTATAGTACGTTTCCTTGCTTTCTACCGCGCCGCCTCGCTACGTGCCGGCTCTATGAAAAGGATGCCGCCGCAAATCAAACAATGCCGCGTGCGGCGTACAAACACACACTAAATATAACCTACTTGTACAGACGCGACGCGTGAATAAAATAGAATTAGTGCCAATCACTATTCTTTACATATAAGTGAATGTTTTGGCGTACATCTATACTAATATTATAAAGCTGAAGAGTTCGTTTGTATGTTTGATGACAGAAGTTTTAAAATAAATAAATAAGTCCTGAACGTCACTATACCTCCAAAGTTACTATTCCTCGTGGACGAAGTCGCGGGCACAGCTAGTAAATACTTACTCTCATCATCTCTCTCAGAGATATTCGGGCTGGTAAGTAATACAAAACTCTTATCGCAGGCTTTTTATTTTATTAGTAGGTAAGTACCTACGCTTTTTATATTATTTTATTAGTTTCGTAGAATTTTTTTACACGTTTCAAGGATATTTAAAAGTGGCTACAATATTTATTAAACGGGTGATATTTGAACACTTTTTTGCTATTTTTTCTTGTAAAAACTTAAGAAATATAATGACTAAATGTACAACAATAGTACCTAAGTAATTAGTTTAAAACCATATAAGTAATCAATATTATAATATATACTTACTATAATGAATTAATATGACATCTACTACCTATCCTTACAATTTTATCCTAATCATAATACTACTTGCGTGATCAGTATAATGTATTCATTTTCATTCTAAGCACTCTGAAACTTATTTATTCTTTGGAACACCTGTAAGTACTCTACTAGGAAATTATTTTGCATGAGTATACCTACGCCCTATGGCGGCAATCAAATAGTGTCAAATGTTATGATTTCGGCGTGGCGGCAACGATTGTTTTAGATTTCAAAAGAAGCCGCCGGCGCGTGTATCATAACCATGTACTTCCGAAAAGCGGCAAATTTCTTTGAGAAGTAAGTACAAAACCTTTGACGCCGCATTATCAAAGTGCCGATGGTTAAAACATAACTATGCATGCACTCAGTTTGATTTTAATAGATATTTTTTTATTCGCTATGTTTATGGTATTAGTCGTAATGCGCATAGGTCCAGTTTTTCATATTCTTTGATACAGTTTTTTGCGTCTCATAGAATTCCTAAGCGTACCTACCTATACACCGAACTGTTACACCTAACTACTCAGTGAAATAGCGCTAAGTCCTAGCTGCAAGACGCAAGAGTCTTGCTGGCTATGTCTTGTTCTTGCTCAAGTCTTGCACGGTCAGTCTTGGTCTTGGTCTTGCTAAAAATACGCGGTCTTGTTCTTGGTCTTGGTCTTGCAAAAACGCAAGAACAAGACCAAGACTGCAAGACCAAGACTGAATTTGGGCAACACTACTTGAACCCTTCCGACAGACATACACAATGCAAGGTATTTCATTTTCATCTTGATATCCTAGTAATTAACCAAATTAAAACAGTCTGTTTCTTCCGGGCATTCTTAAACAGTGCCCAGGAGAGTACGTTTTTATTGATTGCTAAAGATGTTTACGAGTACATGCCTGCCTCAAAAGTACTTTTAAGTTTTTATGGTTTGGGTGAGTCCACACTATAACAACTAATAGTAGAGGAGACGTGGAAGATCGACCTTCACCGATATGATAACCAGATGAGACATATTTTTTATCAAATATAATGTATAAACAAATATGCCTATAACTACTTGCCTATCTAAAAGTGCTCATGGCTATTTTTAATTAAATTAACTTTAATCGATTTTTTTTCATCACTTTCATTCTTTTGATAACCAAATGAATTTTATTTCACTGTTAGTTTTTAACACACAGAATATGCCTCAGTAGGCTTGCCTACTCATTTCTGTGTATAGCTACCTGGCAAGCCGATGTGAACAGGTAATTCAATATAGGTGACTCCATCGTTCTGCTAACTTATCGAAAGTTATATCAAATTTTAGATTATTTTAATACAAAATCAGTCATATAGACTTGCCTGCAAAAAATCATACTTAAAGTACTGTTGCCTAGCTAAAAACTTTTAGAGTTTTAGCCATCTGATAGGTGCGAGAGAGAAAGTAGAGCGTCCGAAGTCTGTGTGGTAGAACAGGGCCCGTAGCCAAATGTCATTCGCCACGAATCTATTCGATTTCTACATACATTTGCTGTCGCTGAATGACGTAATATTTCTATAACATGTGTCAAATCCCATAAATTTTCGGACGTATCGACTAGCGTCATCGCTAATCGACTGTAACTTGGCTAAGCCCTCAGGACACAACATAGCAGCTGCAAGCTACCTGACCGTTGAATGTATCCGAGTGCGCATGCTCGTGTACATGTGTGTGACAGAGACAGCATTTATTTACACTTGTCATTAATTTTGAACTCCCATTTATTATAACTAATTTCGATCACAATTTTTATATTATTTCACACTATACGTATTTACAGCTATGCAAAAATCAAAAATAAATAAGTTAATATATTAATAAATAAATAAAAAAACTAATTCAACAAAACTTTTTATCATTTTAAAACTAAATTGTAAAATTAAAAAATTATAAAAAAAATCTATATTTTTTATTTAAGTTTAAATAGAGAATAATTTATTTATTATTTAAATTAAATAAATGCCGTAAAGCGGGAAAGAATAAGTGTTACTTTTAAAATATTAGTAAAAAAAATAAAAAAAAAATAATAAATATAGAAAAAAAAATAATACATTTATGTTGTTAGAACCGTTTATTACAAAGCATAAAAAATACATACAAAAATGAAATTCAAAGATTTATTGTTATTTTTATTATTTTTATTATTTTTATTTATTCAATGTACGGCTTTTTTTTCAAGCAATAATCGATATGAAAGAAATAACTAATTGTAAATTTTTAATTTGTATAAACAAAAACTTTTACTTACTTCATAATTTTTTACAAAATTTTCGAACTCTTCTTTGTATTTTTTTTATAACGGTAACTTTGTTGTAACACGTGTAATGATAACCAACAAACTCCAACGATTCTTTGCTGAATTGAATTTCTCCATACTTAAAGCTTTGCTTTTTACGGAAAGCCAATTTTAAATGGCATGTTTTAAATGAATGTTCATTAAAGTCAATAATTTCTTTTTTCGTACCACACAAAAAACACTTTTTACTCATTGTTAAAATCACAATTTATATTATTTAGCACGTGTTGTCACTAATAAATGATTTTCGACTATACACAAGCATGCGCACTCGGATACATTCAACGGTCAGGTAGCTTGCAGCTGCTATGTTTTGTCCTGTTCTACCACACGAACTTCGGACGCTCTACTTTCTCTCTCGCACCTATCAGATGGCTAAAACTCTAAAAGTTTTAGCTAGGCAACAGTACTTTAAGTATGATTTTTGCAGGCAAGTCTATATGACTGATTTTGTAATAAAATAATCTAAAATTTGATATAACTTTCGATAAGTTAGCAGAACGATGGAGTCACCTATATTGAATTACCTGTTCACATCGGCTTGCCAGGTAGCTATACACAGAAATGAGTAGGCAAGCCTACTGAGGCATATTCTGTGTGTTAAAAACTAACAGTGAAATAAAATTCATTTGGTTATCAAAAGAATGAAAGTGATGAAAAAAAATCGATTAAAGTTAATTTAATTAAAAATAGCCATGAGCACTTTTAGATAGGCAAGTAGTTATAGGCATATTTGTTTATACATTATATTTGATAAAAAATATGACTCATCTGGTTATCAGATCGGTGAAGGTCGATCTTCACCGGCTCTTAGACCATAAGGTGGACCATGGAAATAAATAAAACCCCCTGGGACTCCCAGTTATATTGAGGTGGACCACGGAAACAAAAAATTGCCCCTGGTACACCCAGGTGAACTGTGTAGGTGGATAACGGACAGGGAGCGGTTATAAAACATGGTTATTAAAATGCAATCACAGTAATATTATAAATGCGAAAGTTTGGATGTTTGTTTATTTATTTATTTGTTACGCAATCACGTCGTAACGGCTGAACCGATTACGAAGAAATTTAGTATGTACAATAATGTACATAGATACCTCATATAACCTATAACCTTATATAACCTGGATTAATATATATGCTTCTATTTATCCCATAAATCAGGCCCCATGGGATAAAAATGGGGTGTCAAGTCAAGTTGCAACAGCAAGTTTATTTTTATTTCTAGGTTACCTACACATTTATTAGTGTAACGCGTACAAAGTCGCGGACAACAGCTAGTGTTAAATAATGAGGACATGATATATTCCGATTCCGGGCAAATTTCTATTTAATTGATAGCAGCTACCAATTATTTTGAAAGAAATACAACCGTATTTTTGAATTATTGAAAAATATTACATTCTGCCTAGAATATGAGGTATTAAAAAAAATAACCATGTCTCAATCAACTCTATTTCCCATCAGGAAAACTTTTCCCAAAGTAACTTACCAAATTAACTCGCAAGATTTTGAAAAATAAAAAATAAAACTATCTGTCTATAATTAGTAGAGCTCTGTGCTCGTCCGGGGAAGTACTACCACAATACGTATTTCTGCCGCCAAGCAGCATTGCTGTGTTTCGGTTTGAAGGGTAGGTATAAGTGCCGCTGAAATTATAGGCACCTCATGTCTGTTTCTTAAGTATCTTTACACCTGTATGTCTCAAGTTGATTGAAGCAGGGCAGTGCATCGTTGGGCACGTTCCTAAGGTGCGTGTTTTACGAGGCTAGTTTTTACAGGCGATGTTTCACTTGACATCAATTGGCTACTTGCATGTTCCATCGCAATGTTAAAAAAAAATAACTATGTCATACTTAGTCCATTTAAATAGAATCTAAAAATTTAAACGACGACCTACGTAGTGCAGTGGGCGAATAGCCGGCTGAGACGCAAAAGGTAGCGGGTTCGATTCCTGCCGCTGAACAAATGTTTGCATGATCTACATATATTTGTTCCGGGTCTGGTATTTTTTCTATATATGTATTATAAGTATGTATGTTTTACAAAAAAAAAATATGTAAGTATAATCTCAGTTATTTTGTTCCCATAGTACAAGCTCTGCTTAGTTTGGGGCTAGATAGCGCTGTGTGGAATGTCCAGCAATATTTATTTATTTATTTAAACGAGTAGATACATCTGATACAACTGTTTTGATATGGTCCCGTAACATGTCAACAAACTTTTATTTGTTTATATGGTCAAAAACCTCAGATCGTTGACACCATGATTTGCATTTGAATAGCTTAAAATGGTCAATGACCCAATGGTCAATGCCCAATTTATAGTAAGTAGTAACGTAGAACTTGATAATTTACAGTGCCATTTGTTATCAAAAACATTCATTTATAAACATAATAAAGAAATGGAACCGGTTCTAAAAGAAACCATGAAATTTCTATTAGTATTATTTTATAAATAAGAGTTTATTGCACTTGTGGTTTTCCAATAAAATGTAGCGTATGTCTCAATCCAGTAGGCCTAGCACAGTAACTGTAGAGAAGGATTAGTCATGAGTCATTTCTCGGAACAAAGAAGACACTTGTCGACCGTCTCGAGCACGGCGATTGCGAGACTGAACGGGAAGAAACGTTGTCGACCCTTCCTCGACAGTAGTCTACAACACCAAGCACGATAGCCATCATTTACTCTATCTTTGATATTTAAGGATAGACAAATTTCTTCTGAAATTGTCTAGGTTTTGCGATGCCTAGACAATACTGTATTCTCAAGTTGTCTCTTTAGCAATCTTCTCAATCGCGCGCTTGCCAACAATTTTTGGTAAGATATTTAATTAATTATACCTACATATATATAACGTACGTTGCTATAGACAGAGTATCCTTATTTTGTTTAGGAAGAAAACTTATTTAGCCTGCTTGGGGCAGAGACAATTTCGGAAGAATCGACAGAGAATGGAATAGAATAACGCATCACACTCAAATTTAAAAACAATGTAAAAAACAAACAAAAATACACGTAGAAATACAAGTTACGGTCAAAGCCTTGTCGTCTCTTCGAAGAGTAGACAAAGAAATCGCTGTGCTAGCCTTGCAAGGTCATAATTTGACGACCTCCGTGGTGCAGTGGGCGAATGGCCGTCTGAGACGCAAAAGGTTGCGGGTTCGATTCCCACCGCAGAACAAATTTTTGAATGATCTATAGATATTTGTTCCGGATCTGGTTGCATTACAAAAAAAACAAATGATATGGATCAGACTTGCTATTTTGACGTCATATTTTTTTTCTTCTTCCCATATCCGGCACTGGGTTCAAGAGACTGGTTTGATAAGTCAGCAACATAGTTGATTAACATATTATGATATTTAATCTAAAATTTGGTGGATCTTACAGTACCTAAAGCTAAAAGTTCGATTTAAAAAAATAACTGCATTACAGATTAAAAAATCGAATTGTTAATCACTGTTTAATTGTTGCTGACCTGTGTTGACCAAAACTTTGTTTTCTGACCATTCGCCATCGTCGTCGTCCTCCCAGAGGAGAGGAACTCAGATAAAAATGACGTCAATTTCAAAAAGCTCTTCCGTTCTCTAATCTGATAAACAGTCATTTTTATCTGTATTCCTCTTCTCCACAGATATTCAAGAACTGGCGCGCCAGAACAAAATCACCAAGCAGATTCTAGAAGCTTATATCCAAAAGAAACTGGGAGTGAGACACACCTTCATTCGACCTCCTTCAATCCATGATATTCTGCCAATGAATATGAAGACCAAAGAGAAGAAAACTGAGGAGCTCAATGAGGAGCAGCCTCTGGATGAGGAAACTCAGGAGGTTCCAGACGGTCAGGAAGGTCAAGAAGACCAGGAGTACATTGAAGACGACAGTTTGCAGAGTGTGGAGAGTGAGCAGATCGACTCCGTCTATGATAATGAAGGTATTTTGATGTTATTATATTGGTATATATATTACTATATGTTTCTATACTACGTTTTTGATTTGTTATTTGGCGCCCAACTTGGTACTACGTTTTTGATTTGTTATTTGGCGCCTAACGTGTTACTGTTTTTTTTATTTGTTATTTTTACGCGGTAACCTAGCGTACTAGCCTAGCGTACGAGACATACTGAGTTAAAAATTTATGAGTTTGAGTTATGATATGAGTTATAAATCTTAGCTAGACTAGTGGTTCGCCCCGAACTGAGATCTCGCGAGTCTACCATAAAAACAAAAAATTTTATTCGTAATCTAAATAGTGCCACGAAATAAATAACCAACTCACTTGACCTACAGTTTCATTCAAATTACAGGTAACGGGAGTTCATGTTAATTGGTGTCGTTATTGAGGTACAAATTGCAGTTATTGTAGATTTCAGAATATTGCCTATATTTGTGATACTTACTTAAGCTACATGCATACCAAATTACAGCACTGTGGGGTCACTGGTGTACCCTGTGAGTTTTGTCAAAGTTTAGTTTTTATTATGGCTAATAACTCAAATACTACAAAAACTTTACTACAATTAAAAACGGAGTCAAAATGTGAACCTTTCATTTGACGTCTCATTTGACCTAATAGTCTCATTTTTTTACCCCTCTTGAACCCCAATATCTCAACAACCTCCTAAAATTATTTAGCTCATTGAGTTAAACCAAAATTGTGCCATCATTACCTACCTATATACCAAATTTCACAATGATCGGATAAACGCTTCGAAAGTTATCCTCGGACAAACAAACATACATACAACGCCGATTTGCCAAAGTTGATTTTGAGATCTCGCTTCGCTCGATCAATAACCCAAGGTTTTTATACATTATGTTTGTCCTAGGTCGTTTTTATCCTGGGACTGGGACCATTTTAGTCTAAATGTTCTGTTTTATATGATATAATTTTATAAAGTTCCTACGGTAAGTTCGATTCGTGCAAACAAAGTGGTTCGCGTGCCAGGTTTGGGTAAGTGAGGGCATTGACTGATAATTTCTAGTTTGAGGTTATTTTATCGAAAAGTAAGAACCTTATAATGAGTGTACCCATCGAGTTCAACATTGAAATAACAAGTAAGCAACATAATATTTAGTTATTTATTAAGTTTGCACGCTAGCAAAAAAAACTTCACATCTAAAGTGATCAAATATAGCTGACTCATAAGCTCTGCAACCAAAACGTCAAAGTACCTTATATTAAAATCATCATTAAAACAAACAGTAATTTATAATTTCACTAGATTCCGCCAGCGGCTTCGCACGCGTTATAATACGTATACAGGGAGTTTGGTAATATACTGACGATATTCAAGTGACGGTTTCGTTTCTCAAAATATAAAAAAGACTTCTCGAAAAAAATACAGTAACAAAGAAAATAATCAATAAAAAAGAGTGTGTGTACTTATGTACACGCGTTAGAAGTTATACTTCTTTGGCATATGGAAAAAAAATAACTAAAATGCAGTAGGTAGTGATTAACGATACATATTAAAATTAATCAAAAAGATTTTATTTAAATAAAATAAAAACACCAAAATAATATTTATTTATTCACACTGTTTAATTGTATCCTTACGAAACCAAAATCCAAAAATAAAAGCCGATTTGTTATCTGTTTCGGAAATAGCTGCGTGTTTTGGGTTAGAAAGGAAAACAAGAGATATCTCAAGACGTCACCAATACAGTATATGTTGTTAGATGGCAAGCATTATGCATTAGCACAACATAAGTTTAATAAAGTGTTTGTTTTTACATGCCGAAATAAATTTCACATTTCTATGGTAAACATTTCATAAATTTATTTATTATGCTCATCAAAATAACCCTTTTTATTTTTGTGCGTATATTATCAAACAACCTGTAGGTATGTAGTCAGTAGTAAATAGTTACCTAATGTAAGGCTAATAGTTACCTAATGCTACCTAATGCCATAAATATTCAAGGATTTTTTTAATTATTCACTCAAATATTTGCGGTACGCAATTTGAGCAACTAAAACTATAGAACGTCCTAAATTAAGATATTTAGTGCAAACAGTGTGATTTCAAAGTTTACTCAAACATTGCTTAGCCATGACCATCATGTACCAATAGCCTACTTGCTGATAGAAAACTGTCGCTTACACGATAACCTTCTAACTTTAACAATGGCATGTTAAATACTTTGGAGTGCTAACTATAGGCTGTGTGGTCAAAGACTTAAAAGTGTATCAATGCAAAACTCGTTTTCATGATCATATTGACCTGATCAACCACCTGCATTAAGAGTTTCACGATCTCGAACCTGACATTTCAAATTAACCTTGACAACTTCAAAGCTGCACCCGCGTCCATTATAAGTACAATTATAGATTTTTTTCAAATACAGGTTGTTCCAGAACACATAAGTTGTATGTATCCTAAATAGATATTATTCTAGATGAAAAGGAACAGCTTTGTTTACGACTTTTGAAAATACGTAATTTATTATTGAAATACTCGTAGCTATTTTTACCGAAAATTAGTTATATATAAATAAATATAAATATATTGCTGGACATTTCACACAACGCTATCTAGCCCCAAACTAAGCAGAGCTTGTACTATGGGAACCAGATAACTGATAGAATACTTATATAATTTTTTTTTGTAAATACATACTTATAATATATAGAGAAACAACTTTATTTATTTAACATACTTTATTTATTTACCTAATAATTTTACACAAAGCAGAGTAGTGCTAGGACTTAATGTCCATTACTAGTTATCCTGGGAGTGCTAAAAATAGGTAAGGCGTCCGGACGTAAAAAAAATGTATTACAGCGCTAATAACTTACTACGAAAAATCTAAATAACGAAATAATTATTTTCGAACAATAAAAGAATACTTTTTTTGCAATATGTACGAATATTCTATTTATTTTGTATTTAGAAATCACTAGAAATTCACGTTCTTAGACCTTATAGTTTGTTTTAAGCTGGACAATCACGAGTATTGCATTTCCATAACTCCGATGGATTCCACGCAATACACTTGAGATTTCACACACACGGACGGTTTTTGAAGACTTTTGAAGTATTGGCGTGGAATCTTGTGGAGTGGCGTCATCGTGTAGGGCCAATTTAAAATCAAATGACACTAAATTTTATTTCAATTTTTTTTTATTTCTATTTGTTTTTTTATGTTAGTAGGTACCTAGTTAAGCACGCCAACCTATGTTGTTTTTACCTGTCACGGTTGACTGGTAGAAAATGCTTTTAGCATTAAGTCCTCCATTTGTACATTTTCTTTTTGTGCAATAAAGAATTAAAACAAACAAACTAAACTAAGTAATAAAGAGTACTCGTAATAAAAAAAACAAGAACAACATTATGGGGATACAACATCTCGTTGATAACCTTGCAAATATTAAAAGTCTAGGCACCATTAGATAATCGTAAATACATACTCGTAAAGGTCAAAACAAATCTTCATACCAATCCTAATTTAATAATCCGTGACGATATGGTCATAAATACTAGTGGCTTAATCGTAAACAAACGAGCTTAAAATACGAGTACCATTCGGACATAACATTTTACCTAATGATAATGCTAGTTCTAAGCGTTAGTTACGCAGTGCAGTATGTACATTATGCACATAAATAATTGAGCCTTTGCAATTAAGCTATTCCCAAAAAGGGTCTACATTTATTTCAAAGAAAGAAAGAAAGAAAATAAAAGCACTCCCAGATCTTTTCTAATTTTAATTATAGTTTTTTTTGTGTGACAACAATTAAATTTAAATATGAATAACTATGTTAGTGACACACATTACAATACAAACATAGGCAAACATCAACAAAACAATGAGTCATTTCGCCACTAATGCAGCGTGACTGCAGTAGAACATCCAGTGGCTCACAATCAGACCAGAGACGTTTTCGGCGACAACGGTCAGTAAGCTGTTGGTCGCTATTTACGCACTATCGCATTAAAATCATCGGTCCACGAATCTGCAAACATACCGGATGCTACAATATCGTGGCAGACCCAACAGCATTCTGAAGCTGTTATTATGTTGGACTCGTAAACCATTGAAGGCTTTCTGACTATGACCCCCGTGATTTTCACATAAGCCTGTACATGCAGCGTTTTCTATACACTTTAATTTTTTATGTTCCTCCTGCCTATACATTGATCCTGTACGATTATGTTCTTTTAAGTGTTCACGCACTGAAAAGCGCAGCGTAGGACAGCTCCTCACTAGATGGAAAGAAGACCTTATAAAGGTTGTAGGGAGCCGTTGGGTGTAGGCCGTATAAGATCGGTCGCTCTGGAAATCTATGGGGAGGCCTATGTTCAGCAGTGGACGTCATTTGACTGATATGATGAAGTGTTCGCGTCAGTTTGTTGTGTACAATAAATATGTGTATATGTTTATGTGGTTATAATATTATGTTCTTTTTTTCTTTCAATATTTAAACAATATAAAGCAAAGTATCTACCATTCTTATGACAACAGTCATACATATTTCATATGTACACGAATTACACGTGTATACAACATTCGCTAACGAATACGGCTTCAGGCCGTAGCCGTCACGACTACGAGACGACTAGAATGAAATGATGGATGGAAAATTCCGCTTATAGATACATATAGAGTCCTCTCTCACCCATCTCCCACCTTAAAAATGAGAGAGATAGAGCTTAAAGACAAGAAAAACCACAATTGCCGATATCTTGCTTATATTTCACTTGTTCTCCTTGACGGGGTCAATGCTGCGGTTATGGACCGGTCTAACTAGGTAAAATAGTGATAAATACAATAAGAAATAAGACATTTTTAATGGACGAGTGCCAGTAAACTGTAATGGGTTCTGTAAAATTTATTAGCTGGCATATATGCAATTTACCATTTGTTTTTCAATTTATTTATTCAATTTTCAGACGTCAAAGATCCATATTTGTTATTATAAAAACTTAATTCAAACATGGATTAGTACAAAGTAAAGGCACAATTAAACAAACAAAATTCAAACAACAGTATTAAAAGTTTAAGTTAAAGTCCCTCACTCAAGTTCTGATCGAATAGTCTCTCACAAAGACTATTCGATCAGAACCCGATTGAAGGACTTCATAATCGGCGAGTCCTATTTGCCAGCTATGACCTGCAGGATGGTGTTGGTACTGCCTCGCACTGTACTGAGCAGTAAGGCAGTCTTTTTGCGAATGATGGCGTGGAACCCATCGACCCACGCTTCTGCAAACATGTTCGAAGCGCTGCAGAAGCGAGGCGCCCCACCAACATCCTGTATCCATTATTATATTGGACACGCAGTGCACCGAGTGACTTTTTAGAACAGCTGATCCACAGGCTGCTCATATAGAATGATTGGCAGTACGCTTTGAAGATTGCGCGCCAGCATAACTATTACTCTGCGAGACCAATTTAACAATGCGTTCAGGGCGCTGTTGCGGCTCTCGCGCTTCTGTAGTGCTTCAGGCATATTCGCCGATACACGCGAAGACACTTTTAATGCCATCTGGCGTAAAAAAAAGCCTCACTGCGCACGGAACGCGAGAGCAGCAACGCCATCCTGAATGTCATCGCCAACAAACTCAATTGCCCTCTGATGTGGAAGCGATTTAGTCCCCACGCAGAGGACTAAATCCTTATCTCAAAGAACGTTTCCATTTCCTGTATCAATCCAACCCTAGATTCTTACGCTCATCCGAATCTTTCCAACTTAAGACACCTTTAGGTACAGTCCTCCTCTTACTACGATGACTCCTTTATAGGGCAGCCTGTCCGTCTTGCTGTCCGTCTGACTACTTCTCGCTAACTATTGCTTATATCTTTCATATTATGAATATATATTTTTGTATTTATTGTAAACGTAACCTATCGTAGGTATATTATTGAATAATGTATTTTAAAACATGTATGTGGTACATCATTGATACCCTGGGTAAACCACACATGATCCATCCCATCCAAAGGTTTTCTGATAGAAATGCTACATAACGTTAAGACCTCCAATTGTAGACATTAATTTGAATACTGTTATTTTTAATTGTTTTATTGTATAAAGTATTACCTAATATAATCTAATCTAAATCGCAATTAGTAATTAAGTACTAACTCATCTAGATTTAAGCTTTTTACGATAAAACTGGATCCATTGTTGTCATATTGAATAAATAAATTAACTTAAATAAAATATGTCGCATAAATTAAAACAAACTAAAAGAAAACTATTTGTGTGAAGCGTTTATAAATATTTTAGTTGATATTTGCCTGAGACGCTATGATATTGTTTAAATTTTCTTAAGAATCAATGAAAAAATATTTGATACTACTATTGAATCTGTTGAATTGTTTCTAAAATAGTTTTTGTTGTTCGTAAATCCACAATTTATACAAGAAAAAGACAGATTGTCTAACAAACACAGCAAACAATGAAATAGAAACGATTCGTTCGCCACTGGACTATAAAGATAAGAAAGATGGCTCATTTCTGAATGCTATTAACCCCTGATTTAAGTAAACTGATCCCGACGCCGTATTCCGAGGCTTGCAGCTATTGTCATTTTCTAGCATAGATTGGCACGATCATTTTTGCTTTCTTTATTCTTTACAAGCCACCGCCCGCGGCTACGCATGCGTGTTTTGTCAATAAAAAGCAGTCTAAATCTCAATCCAGGTCATAATCTATCAAAACACCTATAGAGATCACTCCAAACCAAACCAAACCAATATGAAAGTATATCGTTTCAAATAAAAAAATAATTTTACAAATCAGTTGATAAAATGACGGAGTTCTGATGTAACAAACACAACCGAATTGCGTCGCTATAAAATTTGAGGGTTACCCTCGATTTTTTTGGGATCCCATAATCAGATGCTAACTTGGTACTAATATGACCACCTGGGAACAAAAAATAATTTCGTTAGTTAATTAGGTCCAAGCGTCTCTGAGTAATCGGATACATACAAATAAAAAAACAAGAATCCGACGAATTGAGACCTCCTCCTTTTTTTGAAGTCGGTTAAAAATATCAAAAACGCTAAAAAAAAATAAAAAGTTGATTATACACTAAGAAAATTAGCGAATAAAAGGAATTATTTGGAATAAACACGCCACAAAATTGTACGTGTAAATTCAGTATCAACACTCATTTATTTCCGATACAAACATTATAAAATTCTATGGAAATTATTACCGATCAAATAGACAAGAGACACACCTCGAAATACTACATTACAATGCAACATTCTTTATGAAGGAACATGGCATTTGGTTTTTATAACGTCACGAAATCACGATTGAACTCCAATTATGACTACGTTTGGAATTATAAGTAGACCAGTTGACATTTTTACCGGACTTTACTCCTATTTTCACTAATACGGCGTATTTACCACGATTTGTGTTTTTCAGTGTCTCGATATTTCGATAGATTTGCATGCCACTGGTTAAACTGACTGGCGCATACCTTACGAGTAAATCTGGTACAAATCATCACACTAATATTATTAATGCAAAAGTTTGGATATTTGTTTGGATGTTTGTTTGTTACTCAATTACGCCGTAACGGCTGAACCGATTTCGATAAACTTTGGTATATACGTAGATTATAACCTGGATCACAACATAGGCTAACATTTATCCCATAAATCAGTTCCCATGGGACAAAAGTTGGGTATCAAAGTTACTATAAAAAAATATTTTTGCCTTTGTTACCCTTCACACCAAAACTTCTTAACGGATTGAGCTCAAACTTTGCAGAAGTTTAATTCTAGACCTAGAATAACACATAGGCTATTTTTTATCCATAAATCAGTTTCCATGAGATAAAAATGGGCTGACAAAGTTAAAAAAATTTTGTTAATCCCACTATTCATAATTTAAATTTATTGAAAATTATTTTCTACTTTTTAATTTGGTATCTACAAAAAACGTTTTTTAGGTTTTTTAAACAATTATTCATTATTGACAAACTACGCGTGCGAAGCCCTGGCGGAAGCTAGTAGTAAATATTAAGTAACTAAAAAATAAATATTAAGTATTAAGTACAATTATAATGGAACCTAATAATTAAACTCGACATTACATGCGTAAATCGCTGAATATGGCTGCACTTATACTATGTAATAATAAACACCTTTTACCTACCCATATTACGCAATAAACTGATTTGATTTGATTTGAAATATCCCGTATGTAAAACTAATATTAATTACCACTACTTTTCATATTTTCTTGTTATAAAAGACGTTGGAAAAAAGCGCAAAAAGGAGCATCATTAGAGCGCGCTGACCTATTTCCGCAGTGTCCGTGCTAAGGCTTTAACACGAGGCGACGGCGACGCCACGTCACGACTACGTGATGGTTATTCATCGTAATTGTCGACCTCTGTGCCGCAGTAGACGAATAGCCGGCTGGACGCAGGAGATTGCGTGTTCGATTCCCGTTGCGGGACAAATGTTTACATAATTTACATATATTATTTCGTCATTATAACGTCGGGATGATAAATAAAAAGGTACAGATAAATACCCGTTTAAATCAGTAATTTTATCACACTAATATTATATATATGAAAGTTTGGATGTTTGTTTATTTATTTGTTTGTTTGTTACTCAATCACGTCGTAACGGCTGAATTACCACATAGACTACACTATACACTACCTTTTATCCCATAAATCAGTTCCCATGGGATAAAAATGGGGTGTCAAGTTAAGTTGCAACAGCGAGTTTAGCTTTATTTCTAAGTTACCTACACATTTAGTAGTGTAACGCGTACCAAGTCGCGGGCAACAGCTAGTGTTTAATAATCGTGAAAGTGTGAAAAATGCTACAGATATTTGTTCATGGTTTGGGTATTTTTCTGTACATTTTACGTATATATTTACAAAAAAAATATATTTATGTATTCTATCAGTTAACTAGTTCCCATCTACAAGCTTGCTTAATTTGGAGCTGGATAGCGCTGTGTGAAATGTCCCGCATTTTTTAAAAATATTTATGTACGATGGTGGTTTATTGGTCTTATTCTATTATTATCCCAGTCTCTTGCTCCCGGAGCATGCCCTGGAGTTTAAGTGCATTATGCTCCTACAATAGAGCTTTGGACACTCATCGTTCCATTATAATCCCATTACATCCGGGAGTAAGTAAATACAGAGCTGGGATCATAAATAAATAAAGAAATACACAAATATTGCTGGACATTTCATACTGCATTATCTAGCCCCGAACTAAGCAGAGCTTATACTATGGGAACCAGATAACTGATAGATACTATATACTTTTTTTTTCTAAATACGTACTTATAATATATAGATAAACACCCAGACATGGAACAAATACCTGTAGATCATGCAAACTTTTGTTCCGCGACGGGAATCGAACCCGCTACTTCCGGCGTCTCAGCCGGCTATATGTCCACTGCGCCATGGAGGTCGTCAAATATAATGTATAATAGAATATAATGTATAATCCTATAATCGAATAAAACTGCAGTTATTTTTTGATCCCTCAAATAGAATGATCCATAACTCTGCTATCCTCGTATCTCTTTCTCAGTACGCAGTTAAATAGCAGATCGTTCGTTTTTCATCGTAAAAAATCAGACATATTAGTTTGAATCTGCTTAATCGCGTAGCAAGTGTGACGTTGCTCGTGAAATTTCACCTGTAAAATACCAGTGAGAAACATAATAATTTCATCATATGATTAATAATAGAGCTGAGTCTGAAAAAATACAACTGTGATTTTTTTGATGGTGCGACGTAACGACACTACGGTTGCTAAAAAAATGGCTACGTAGCGGACAATTAGACGGGGCGGTAAAATTAAACTCTCATTTACCGGGTAATGAGAATTGCAGCCCTGATTCAGACTAACATCTGTTAAATTATTTCTGATTTCATTTCCTAAGATTTTTATATATTTTATTTGCAAATTATTTTTAACTAGCTTCCCTAACGGCTTCGCACGCTTGATTTGTAAATAAAAAGTAAATCGGTTCAGCCATTACGACGTGATTGAGTAACAAGCAAACATCCAAACTTTTGCATTTATAATATTAGTAATATTATAAATGCAACCCGCCCGCATCTTCGCACGCGTGGTGTGTCGATAAAAACGTTACCCTCCTTCTGTGCAGTTAGGTAAAAAGTAGCTTATGTCCCAATTTCAGTCATAATCTATTTATATACCAAATTTCATCTAAATCGGTCTAGCCGTTTAGTCGTGAAAACGTTACAAACAGACAGAGAGACAGAGTTGCTTCTGAATTTATAATATTAGTATGGAAATTAGTTACAGGGAACTTCTGAATTTTATGTATGATAAGCGATGGAGCCGCGCACTGGCATGCGTAAGCCAGTCGCTATCGCCTGCCTGTCGTTTGGATGCGGCCGTCCTTTACACACGCAAGATATGCACTTTAGGTGTAGTCTTAATTCTAACCATGATTGTCAAATTGTTTTTATAAATATAAAGTCTTCAACAAACTTCTTTAATTATTTGAATTCGGAAGGACAATGACCCATTTTTAGGTTAACATACGTATTCCGAAGCACCCTGTATAAAAGTATTTTACCTAAAGATACTTCCTAACGATTTGGATCTATATTAGTGTGTACATAATAACCAAAGGCCGGTTTACACCAAGCATAATGGAACTGAAAAAGCTTCACAGCAGTGATAAACGAGGTTAAAATTAAAATAGTTTGCATGAAGAGTCAAAAAGCATTTTTCGTACACAGAAAATGAAAGCTTTGTTAATTTTGTTATACGGAACTCTGGAGGCTAACTGTAGTTAGTTTAAATAGTACTAATGGCCTAGGATTTCAAAAGTTATAAATTAAAATAATTTGCTTGACCAATGCCAAAGAACTTTGGGATGACAAGCAAAAGTTTACAAACTGATTTTTTCAAACTATGTGAACTTACGAGTACTAGACAAGTGGTTAGAATAACCAAGAAATTTATCTATAAAGAATCTCGTGAAGAGAAAACTTTGTACCCCTTTATGAGTTAAAATATTTTTTGTAAGAAATTAAGAAGATTATATTTTAGGCATAAATTTATTTTATTTATTAAGCATGCTTTTTGCTAAACAGTATATTTTAAAGTTATCTTATATGTGAAATATTGTGATAAATTCTTAAAACCTTATCCTCACTTCACGATACACATTTAGAAAATTTCTGATATATTTTACACCGACACTTGTCTACCGTCATGACACGGTTTCGCAATGTCGCAATTTGCACGGCGCGGAACACAAGAGGCTACGGATTAAGGTGAACCCGGTAATATTGTGAACCATCCATGTTCCCCACCTAGTTCCTCGAGGACTGCCCGAGCTTTAACTCACTCGAGACGAGAACGGCGAATGATCAGATTGTGACAGTCTGTAAAATTCTACGTGGATTCCGAGATTTTTAAAACCATCTCAAAAACAGTATTGGTAGTGCATCCTCGTATCAAGAGGAAGGTTGCGGGTTCAAGCCCCGTCTAGGCTTGAAAATTGATGACATGGTTTTAAAAATCATGGAATTTTCCGTAAGTGTTCAGATAACACTATAAAAATAAAATACTATTTGAAATAAGCAACGCGATATTTCGTGTCAATGTACTAAACTGCAACGTTTGCGGCGGAACTTTTCAACCTGATCCCACCATCTCCATTCTATCATCGGACAACCAGACGCTCTGCGGTGCGCCACCGCTATATGGTAGAAATACCTCCCATTCGCACAAAGCGGCTCTCTTCAACCTTTATTATGCGCACCGCCAAAGAGTGGAACGCCTTGCCTGAGTCTGTGTTTCCTGATAGTTTCAACCTGGGTATCTTTCAGTCGCGAGTGAATAGGTTTCTTCTAGGCAAGCGGGTACAGTAGACTGCATCATCGCTTACCATCAGGCGAGATCGTGGTCAAACGCAAACCTATAGTAATGTATAAAAAAAAAAGAAAATATCCTCGTATTAAGAGGAAGGTTGCGGGTTCAAGTCCCGTCTAGGCTTGAAAATTGTTGAGATGGTTTTAAAAATCTTGGAATTTCCCATAAGTATTCGGATAACATTATAAAAATAAAATAATATTCTACGTGGATTGACTGACGCTCCTGACCTCCACAACGAGCTGGCTCATTTCTATACTTCAACTTTTGCTCGAGTAGGAAATAGACTAGTTGCTGTGCATTTGTGTAGAAGTCGCGTAATCTAACTCACCCTTGCCTCGCACGCCGCACCCTCACGGCGGCGCTCAATGCTCTTCTACATACTAATCCGGACTGTAATTTGTTTGCGGATGTATCGGATAAGATCCTAATTGTATGTCTGAAGTACAGTGAGAAAGAGTTTGTCAATTTTTAATATAATCTTATTATTACTATTAGGCCATATTGCCCCATTGTTGGGCAAAGGCCTCCCCCCATTTCCGCCACTCACAACGGTCCAGTGCCCCCGTATGCCAGTCCCTCTCAAAGGCGTCCAGCTCATCCCGCCACCTCCAGCGTGGTCTGCCTGAACTTGAACTTCTTATTGGTTTTTCATAATTATTTTTGACACGTTTATTATCATTATGTTAATTTAAATTTTATGTCACAATATTGTGAAAATGTGTGTTCGTTTAATTTTTATGATTTTTTGTTCTATTGTGGTCTTCTCGATTAGTATAATTGGTGCATAATGCCGTTCTTATTGAATAAATGAATATAAAAAAAACGTGACACTCCGGGAGTGCCGACAGAAGTGAAAACTTGAACAATTACGAGATACTTATATACAGAGGTGTCGGTAACGGTAACAGTGTCGCGAGTTCGATGGTTTTTTCCTATCTCAAAAAATGCCCAATGCGCCTAAAGAAGTTTTCACTCCAAAAATAATAATAATCTAGATATATTTTTTCCTTGTTATGTAAGGTAAAAGCTTAGTTTGAAAAATGAAACCTTTTTGCGAACAGTTTGGTAAAGACGGAATGTGATTTTTTGATTAACTATTCAGAACAGATTTAGTTTTTAGAGTTCTTGTACTTCAAAGGAAAAAAACTTGTATATTGTGTATAAATGCTTTCTACTGCGCCACAGTGTCGTATGTGTTTAGGCTGCTCGTGTTTTAGACGTTACTTTTTTTGGTACTCTATGAGGTAGGTTAGGTTTAATTGTCTTCCGGTCTCTAATAAAAATAAAAAATTAACACATAAAAGAGGTTTAAATGTTTTTGTTTCAGGTAGAAAAAAATATCCAACACCGCCCTTTGAGCCGGAGATAGAACCAACTTGTTGGAACCGTAAGAAACGCTTTTTTACTATAAATAGGTACCGGATCAATAATCCAGCCAGTGTCTTGGGGACACTTCCGCCTGAAGCAGTTTTTTTTTAATCTGGACCACCACGTGTATCATCTACAGACCGACTTCACCCACTGCTGGGTATAGGCCTCCATAAGTTTGTGTCATCCGCCACGATCCTGCGTTAGTCTCACCCATTGACGGCCGTCCACCCATCTCGCTGCCGGACGTGCTACCCTTCTACAGTCATTCAGTCGCTACTCTGCTCCACCTATCCTATCAGTTATCTGGTTCCCATAGTACAAGCTCTGCTTAGTTTGGGGCTAGATAGCGCTGTGTGAAATGTCCAGCGATATTTATTTTGTTTTTATTTTTTTACCTATCATCATCACTGTCATCATCACGTCTTGCCAAGTGTCCCGTCCAATACCATTTCCCAAAGTCATTGCGTCATGAACCTTCGATCGTCTACGGATCTATCCATATGATCTATTATCTATATATCCGATATATTCTATCTAGCCCCTTTTTTGCGTCAGGGGTTTAAAATAGAGACATGAAGCGTAAAATCGGAAAGTTGAAAGTCGCTCATCGAGCTATGGAAAGGGCTATGTTCGGAATTTCTCTGAAGGATAGAATCCGAAACGAGGTTATCCGACAGAGAAACAAGGTTATCGACATAGCTCAGAGGGTCAGCAAGCTGAAATGGCAGTGGGCCGGTCATATCTGCCGCAGAATCGATAACCGTTGGGGTAAACGTGTTCTGGAGTGGAGACCACGTCTAGGCAAGCGAAGCGTAGGATACCCTCCGGCTAGATGGAGTGACGATTTGCGCGCTGTGGCTGGTAAGAATTGGATGAGAAGAGCTGAGGATCAGACTCAATGGCGCATCCTTGGAGAGACCTACGTCCAGCAGTGGACTGCTATAGGTTGATGATGATGATGATGATGATCGGAAAGTTTGGCTATCACTCCAGAAGAGCTTTTAATCTTGACTCACTGACTTTACAAAGATACGTACGCATCACTAACCTAATTAGGAAGTCAACTGTCGCGCCAGATGGCCGTTACCAACGTAATTTTTTTAGGGTTCTGTACTCGAACTAGAAACCCTTATTCTCGTAGATTCGCCATGTCCGTCTGTCTGTCCGACCGGTTGCAGCTATTTTATTTGTAGGGTATAAAAGTTAGGGGTGATTTTTTTACGCACCTTATCTTTGGGGTATCGTAAAAATAGGTCTTCAAACAACACTAAATATAAAGAACCTAAACTGTTTGCGAAATAGAAAGCTTCAAAGTGGCCATATTTGCAATAGTCGTAAGCTAACTGATTAGTAAGCTTGTGTATTTATTTTCAGTTCATTTAGAAGCTGGGTTTGTTGTTTTTGAAAGTATATATATATATATATATATATTTTATTTTGCTTGAACCCCAGCGTGTGTGATATTGTTGGAAAGTTCTTTAAAAATGAAATAGAAGTTTCACTAACCACTTTCCATTTTAGAGTTCCGATTACGATTTTTTTTAAAGTTTTCTATCATTCATTATTTATTTTGGCGACCTCCGCGATGCAGTGGGCTGAGACGCAGGAGGTGGTGGGTTCGATTCCCACCGCGGAACTGTTTACGTGACCTACAGATATTTATTCCGGCTCTGGATGCTTCTCTATATATATAAGCATTCTTTCAGTTATCTGGTTCCCATAGTTCAAGCTCTACTTAGTTTGGGGCTAGATAGCTCTGTGTGAAATGTCCAGCAATATCTATATCTATTTATTCATTCATTCCGGAGACGAAATAAATACTGCCTGTGTAGATAGTGACCACGAAGTCTATCTAGAACACTTTTTAGAAATCTGCCCTATATGTTTACTTGGTTTCTAAGTCGCATAACTAGATGGCGTTGCTATATTTACTTTAAATATATAATAAACATCAACTTATAATTTAATATATTGCTATATTAAATTATAATACAGCCGGAGCACAGCTGGCTACGACGTTTATCGTAGGAAAAAATATATACAGGTGCAATAATATTGTAACCAATTAGTATTGATTTCTACTTTTTTACATGCAAATACGCTGACTACTTCTCTCAACATGGTCTACCCGCTAGCAGGCATTGCTCCACCTTCCGTAAGACGGGGTGACACCTGTACAATTGAAAAGCTGAAACAAGAAACTGATAACCGACATCCTACTCTACGGTTATCAACTCCTTCGGGCCTGACTTGAAAGTCGTAAAAGCTTCTTACGTAAAACACACGCTGCCGGTAACCACCTAGCCACCTCAAAGCTTAACTACAGGAACATCTTCCCCCAGGACACGACCTGGACCCTGGAAGGAATGTGGGACCCTACATTAACTGGCTGGGACTGCGGGGAACCCATTCAAGGCATGGCCCACATGCTTATCTGTCCTCTGTGCCCTACCACCTCCACAAAAGACGACTTAAACTTAGCCGCTGACAACGCAATAAAGTGGCAAATTTTTACTATATTTGTTTTGTAAGGAAGTGCTTAAAAAAAATTTTAAAAAGTTGCACTCCGGGAGTGCGTATAGAAGTGAAAATTTTAACAATTACGAGATACTTATATATACAGAGGTGTCGGTAACTGTAACTGTGACGCGAGTTCAATGGTTTTTTCCCATCTTAAAAAATGCCTAACGCGCCTTAAAAAATTTCACTTCAAAAAAAATGCTGGTACGGAACCCTCAGTATATGTTTATATGAGTCCCACTCGTACTTGACCGTTCTTGTTTAATTAACATTTTAAAACAAAATTTTGTCATTTAACATTCAAATCTAACATCGTCCCAGACATTTTCACACATTTTAGTGAAACCAGATTCTCGTATCTTGTTTAACAACTATTTTAATAAGTTTACCTGAACTAGTGGACCATCCGATTGCATGACATTTGAACCAGGTATCCACCTCAAGGTCTTTTTGCATTGCGTATCGAATGGCGAGCTAGAGTAAGAGCCCGAGGGAGCATTCTGTACGGTATCACATAAATAAATAATGCTGGACATTTGGACATTTCACACAGCGCTATATAACCACAAGTTAAGCAAAGCTGTGGGAATCAGATAACTGATAGAATACTTATATACTTTTTTTTTAATACATACTTAGAATATATAGAAAAATACCCAAACCCAGAACAAATATCTGTAGACCATGCAACTATTTGTCCCGCAGCGGGAATCGAACCTACAACCTTCTATATATCAGCCACTCTCTCTCCCACTGCGCCACTGAGGTCGTCAATCATGTTTAGTAAGATACCATTTTTAAACGCGCAAAAATAGGGGTGTTATAACTTTGACGCCTATGTTTGTTTGTCTGAGTCAATCGTCAAGTTGCCTCCTTTAAATTTGTCCGTTTAGGCGAGATAGTGATTTCCAGAAAAAATACTTGCACAAGCTTCTGTGGGAAGAATTTCATCATCATCATCATCTCAGCCCACATCCACCCACTGCTGGGAATAGGACTCCTCGTTATCACGCCATTCTCTCCGGTCGTGTGCCAGGCGCGTCCATTTACTTCCCGCAACTCTCGTGATGTCGTCCGACCAGCTGGCTTCTGGTCTCCCAACTGGTCTGCTAACTGGTCTCCGCCCTTCTCGTGGCCACCATCCGGTTGCTTCCCTCGTCCATCTTCCGTCTTTTCTCCTTGCCAAGTGTCCAGCCCATCTCCACTTCAGTTGGTTGATCCTTCTACCTACATCCACGACTTTGGTTCTGCGATGTCGGGTATATGGTCCAACAGCGAGATGCCTGACATGTTACGCTTCATTGCTCTCTGAGCAACTCTAATTAAGGGAAGATCTTATTCAAATTAAATTCCAACGAAATCGTTGACGTGTGTATAGGTTAATATAATAGGTTCGATTTGACATCTAACATTCTGCATGCTGTGATTTGTAGGAATCTCTACACAATAAATTGAAAAATAATATTGCCAAATAATTATGACGTATAATATATCACTATAACAATGAGTATAATTAATAAGCACCAAGTTTCACTTTATATTAAAAAAATATACTCGGAACACTAATTAATCCTAGATCAATATTTCAACAGGACATTCCAATGTTGTAGCATTTGGTTCTGTTGTTTGTTGGTAGTATTTTGACACCTGTCAAGTCTAATCCATTATATTTTCACCTATTAAACTACGTGTTTTGTTATATTCGACATTAAATGAAAACTCGTGTACTGTTGTAAAATAGGTTGTTGTCAAATTAAATACCATAGAAAATTTTAAATTTACAAACAAAATATCAATGAAACAGCCTGTATAAAATAGGAAAAAAAAATCATATTAATCCATCGTGTAAGTAGGTACCTGTTAAACTGACTAAGCGGCATCGTAGCAAAGACGTCGCCGACTTACGTTTAAAATTGTTTATTGGAAATATATCGATTACTGGATAAATATTCAAGCTACCGGTATTAAACTCACCTCTAAAATTAGTTAATACGATTTCAGATGTGTGTTGTAAATTAATGTCGTACATAACAAAACAGGTTGTATATTATATTCCTATTATATGTTTGCCATCTTACACAATTATGTTCCCTAGAGCTCCTGATCTATGCAGAGTAGGTTATGAACTGTCTCGCTAGTGGATCGCAATTCGCTGTGCTATTTTTTCTGTGGCAAGTCTATGGGTATCTACAATAGCTGACCTATGGTATGTTAATAATAAAATTACTGCGTAGTAGGGTTAAAAGTAGCCTATGCCATATGTCTCAATCCCGGCCGTAATCTATTCTACATATGCCTGCCAGATTTTATCGAAATCGTTCCAGCCGTTCAGTCGTGAAAACGTAACAAACGGACAGATAGGGAGACAGACAATCAGAGAGACAGACAGACAGAGGAACAGAGTTACTTTAGAATTTATAATATTACTAAGTTCATTGACTCTTGTACCTTGGGAGAAGGGTAGACCTTTGGTGTGGGATGCACGATACCCTTGCGCCATCTCATCTCTCTCGTATCAGTTGGGGCCGGCTAATTCAGCTGAAGATCTCAAGCGGCGCAAATATGGAAGTCTCGACAGAGCTTACGTATTTGAGCCATTTGGGGTCGAGACCCTGGGTCCATGAGATACCGGGACCCATTGCGTTTTCAAAATTCTTTCTGGGCGTCTGGTCGAAGCGACGTGTGATCCGAGAGCTGGCGCTTATCTGGGTCAACGCATAAGCATTACAATTCAGCGGGGCAATGCGGCCAGTGTCTTGGGGACACTTCCGCCTGGTAGTTATCTGGAGCAGTTGAGCTATATATCCTGTTTCTTCTGTATTTTAGTCATGTAAATATGTATTGTATATCCTTTGATATATTAGTAAGGAGGTAGGTATATAATTACATAAAATGTATTGTAAAATTTAATAATTTCCAATATGTCAAATTTAATAACCCATAATCGACAGTTGCCTAATTTGTAAGAGTAGTGTAAATAATGGTGCACCCTTAATAATAATATACCTTAATAATTAAATAAATATTATCTTCTTTTATCCTATAACATTTTTCTTGCTTCATCCATTCTTAAAGTTAAGGCTAAGTCTTAATATGCGTAATATCATAATGTGCATTTGTAACGCGTGTTTTATTTTATCATGCGTGTTATTGATTTAGAATCCAAATTAAATAATAGTTTGTGTGTAATGGAACGTTTTGCGTCTCACCAGAACAATATGATAAAATATCACATACTAACTGTTTTGTTAAGTACAACATTAATTTAAAACACACATTTGGAATCACATTAACTGAAAATATTAAAAAATATTAATTTGTTTAAGAGAAATAGCGATCATCATAATTTTAATACTAGAAATAAAGATAAACTCGCTGTTGCCACTTGTAGACTCCATAAAGTTAGTAAATCGTTTAAAGGGCAAGGTGTACGCTTTTATAACAAACTCCCAAGAGATGTACAAAAAGTGACAATTAATAAATTTAAAAACGTAATTAAATAACATCTTTATAAAAAAGCCTACTATAAAATATCGGATTATTTAGATGATAGAGAAGCTTGGGATTGAAATTGCTCCAACTCGTTCAAAATGTTACAATTGAGACGTAATTTATTTTCTGTATTGTACTCGTAAAAGATCATTAAAAAAATAACCAGCCTTGTTTCTTGCCTTTCTTTCCTGGCTTGGTCGCGAAGGAACAGGCAGTAAAATTGACGTCTCAAAGTGATCCTTGTGGTTTATATGAATAAAAATATTTGACTTTGAATTTGATTTTGGAGGTGGGCTTAATACTAGTAGCTTGAATATTATTCAATAATTGATACGTTCCAATAAACAATTTATAATGTAAATCGGTGGCGCCTTTGCGACGATGACGTTTAGTCAGTTTAACAGGGTCCGTAACCAAATTACATTCGCTCCGAATCGATTCGATTTCTACATACATTGGTTGTCGCTATATCACGTGGTATTTCTATAGCATGTGTCAAATCCCATACATTTTCGGACCTATCGACTAACGTCATCGCTTATCGACTGTAACTTGGCTAAGCCCTCAGGTACCTACTTACATATTGAATAAATAAATAAAATAAATAAATATTGCTGGACATTTCACACCGCGCTATCTAGCCCCAAATTAAGCAGAGCTTGTACTATGGGAACCAGATAACTGGTAGAATACTTACATATATACATTTTTTTTTTGTAAATTCATACTTATAATATATAGAGAAACAACCAGACCCGGAACAAATATCTGTAGATCATGCAAACATTTGTTTCGCGGCGGGAATCGAACCCGCTACCTCCTGCGTCTCAGCCGGCTATTCGCCCACTGCACCAAGGAGGTGAATGAATAGATATATAGATATACTCATAATTGCACACCAAACAAAATTAAATACACTAGTGGTTCGCTTCGAACTGAGACCTCGTGAGTCTCCCATAAAAACAAAAAAATATTTTCTGTAATATTTGACTATAAAAATTGTGCGAAAAATGATTAACCAACTTACTTGGCCTACAGTTTCATCCAAATTACAGGTATCGGAAGTTCATGTTAATTGGTTTTCTTTTTTGGGATAGATATTGCAGTTATTCTGGATTTCAGACTTTTCCCTATATTTGTGTCACTAAAGCTACACGCATACTAAATTTCAGCAATGTGGGGTCACTGGTGTACCCTATAAATTTTGACAAAGTTCCGTTTTTATTATGGCTTATAACTTAAAAACTACAAGGTTTAAACTAAAGATAAAAACGGGGTCAAAATATACTCACAAAGACCTTTTATTAAATTTGCCACGTAACGTAACGGATAGTCTCATTTTGTTTTTTTTTGTCCCTCTTGAACCCCAATACCTCAACAACCCCCTCACATTTTAGCTTATTTAGTCACACCAGAATTATGCCATCCCTACATACCTATATACCAAATTTCACGATGATCAAACAAACATATGTACATACATATAAACAACGCCAATTTGCCCAAGTTGATCTGGAGATATCGCTACGCTCGATCAATAAAGAAAAACACAATAATAAAGGTAAGTAAAATGGGCGGTCTTATCACTAAAAGCGATCTCTTGTCTTTGTCACCATCCATGGCGACAGCCATAAATAAAAATAAAAAACACAAACTTACCTAAACCCATAACCTCGCACAAACGTCGAAGCACTCCGCGCAAAATATCTTTCCAAATTATTTTCGAGACAAATCTAATAGTAACGTCAATCGTGACGGCAACTTAACTTTAGTCACACGAGGTTGTAAAGGTGCACAAAATCTGGATTACAACACATACGTGGATGTTAATTATAGTTATTTGTAAAAGTCAAGGACATGATGATGCGTCAATAGCGCGAAACCACGGGCCACCGCTCGCTTAGCTATTGGTAAATGAGAAATATCTGCCAGACGTCTTTGCGCTATGCAAACATCCTCTCAATAATTATTATAAATACGGGATTTATCACGTACCGTCTTATCGGTGTTTTGACTGACAATGGTTCGGTTCAATTCGTGAATCTTCATCAGGGTGAGTGAATAAAATCCTCTCGATGTTTTTTTTAACTGGAAAGATCTCCGTTTGACCACAATCTCACCATATGTTAAGCGATGATGTGGTCTAAGATGAAGCACGAAGATCTAGAAGAAACCTATTTACTCTTACCTTAAAGAGGCCCGGATTGTATTCTTTAGGAAAAACAGACGACGGCAAATAATACCTTACTCGTAGCTGAATGCATCAAGAACGTAGAACCAAAACGGTGTGTGCGAATGGGTGGTATATCAACTAGGTACGGATGGTACTGAGCCGTGCGCCTGCTTGTCCTTTGATGGAAGGGAGATGGCGGGATCTTAAAATGTATTCTGTAAAAGATCGATAGGCTTGCAACTTTCGACGACCTCCGTGGCGCAGTGGGCAGCCGGCTGAGACGCAGGAGGTAGAGGGTGCGATTCCCGCTGCGGAACAAATGTTTGTATGATCTACATATAAAAAAACTACATTTAGAAAAGTATGTTTATGAATTTTATATCTACATTTTAATAAAATTGCACACCTTTTATTTATTCAATTCTTTATTTATTTTTATTTTACTTCGTCGCTGCTGCACTACCTTTTGCTCCCGGTTTCAGCTGAAAATCAGCGTTGGATGCACAACATCCAACATTATGCTGAGCTGAACGCCATTTTGGTACGCAGACACATGAGTCGAACTGTCTTAATGGATTCAACTGTTCCTTATTATTGTTTCATGTGTCATTTTGTGTGTGCCAAATAAATGATTATTCTATTCTATTCTATTCTATATATTTGTTTCAGGTCTGGATGTTTTTCTGTATATTATAAGTATATATTTATAAAAAAAGTACATAAGTATCAGTTATCTGTTTCCCATAGTACAAGCTTTGCTTAGTTTGGGGCTAGATGGCGTTGTGTGAAATGTCTAGCATTATTTATATTTATTTACTTTACGGCGGTGTTTAAGACTTTGGGTCTCTTATGATTTTTAGATTCTTGATGAATTCCGGACTAAAATGTTAAAAACGGTTATATAAATCTATTAAATATTAAGAAATAGAAAACCTAAAGTAAGCCTAGTTTACTTTCGATAATTTTTTTGTTGGTACCATTCATAATATATTATAAATTCGAAAGTACGTTTGTAATTAACATACGTCACGTTTCACAATTAAACGGCTGGACCGATTTTGATGAAATGTAGTATAAAGACAGATTGACTAGTACTAGAAACAGATAAGTTTCCCTCTACGGTGCTACTAGGCTGGATTGAGACATAGGCTACTATTGACCAACCACGCGTGCGAGGTCGCGGGCGGAAGTTACATTACAACCATCGAGTTCAGATAATATTTATGGATCAGAAAATGTTATGCTTTTTTGTATGGAAAGGCATTATCAGATCAAAAAAATATTAACGTTGGATTTAACTACCATATGACGAAACAAATAAAAATGTTTACTTCTACAGATTTAAGTAATTACCAGTTTTACGGATCTCCTTTTTATAGTACCTATTCCTACATATCTCACAAACCGAATAAATAATTTCATTTCACAAAATAACCTCATATTTTTGTATAATACATCAAAATGCAAACTAGCGCCTATGTTTAAAATTGTTTATGACATCTTTTCTGGTTCCAATAAAAAGTTTATTTATTTAATTAACACAAAACTAAACTTTCGAATGAAAAATACTGTTGTGAATTTAATGTATCTTATTTTAAGCCTTCTATAAATCGATATAATGACAATAAAAAGTAGTGCAATCTCGAATAGCGAAGATAATTTCAATGGTCAGTTTGACTCTTCGATTTTTTAGACCTTGTCCTTTGCAGTTCGTTGGCTTTCAATCGTGGGATATTACTCTTTGTCCTGACATTTATTAACTCGATCCTTCATAGGATATAAAGAGGGGAACGAAGCCCTTGCATTTCTTATTTTTCATTATAAATTGCCCGCCCATTCCTTGTTGAATTCTTGCAATAATTTATCAATTCTGTTCCTTTGCTACGACAGCATTATTTTTTGTATTAATATCTACAGCTCATTTCAGGGTCCAAAAAAGAATGGGTTGTTTACGTTGTTGTCGGAAAAATATGTCCAAAATGCAGTATGACCGTAATTGTGTTATTTTTGTTAACATTGTGGCCGCAACTGTACTATATACCGACCATATTGTAAAGTACCCAAATCGATAAAAACTATTTTTTCACACCACCTGCTCGACAATTTCAAATTATGTGTCACGAAACCTCACCAAAAGCAGGTCATTAAATCCCTACGGCTGAGCCGGGAGTAAAGTTGTACTAGATTACAATTTGGAACCTCATCTGTATTAAAATTTGACCCAAAGAGAACTTATTCGTAAATTGAACTAGATTTGGTTATTATTATCTCGCAGAAAGTGTGAAATTATCCTCTTAGATAAAGTTGTCTGCATCTTGGGCGCGCGTATATTCCTCTCTGCACTCAGAATTCTAGTAACTCACTCGCTCCGCTCGTGATAACTCTAAATTCCTTCGTTACGTTCGGCATTCAATTTAGCGCCCGTGGCGCAAGACACTCCTTTATCCCCTCGTTTAATAATGTACTATTAAGACGTTTCTGGGATTCCCGTAACAGTAGATGACATTCAAAATAAATAGAATAAAAAATGAAAGCTATATTGCATGTTATGATGTGCTTAAAAAGTTTCTAAAAATGAAAATGACATCATACAATAAAACTATCTATATATAAATGATTTGACTTTGCCCATATACAAAATAAAATAATTGGGCATCAAGAATATCTATGACATAATGTCCTATAAATGCCCTTCCAATGCCAATTTTTACTGCTTACAATATTTTTGTAGTGCTGACATAAAAATATACCCTTGAAAAAAATACGAATTATTTCTAACCAACCCGTATTCAAAAAAAGAGGTATTAAATTCTTTGTAATATATTTTTAAGTATGTTCTTTGATAATGCTCTACAACGTTTTCCGATTTCGAGTGTTTGTATATTTTTAGAATAAATGAATGATAGGGCCCACCTGATCTTAAGTAGTAATCATCACTTATAACAGAAAATTGCCCCATAGGTCTCGCACGTTAGAAATGTGCCCTACGATGCACTGCCCTGCGCCCATCAAATTGAGGCATACAGGTGTAAAGCCTGATGCGCCTGTAATTTCAACGGCAACCATACCCTTCAAATCGAAACACAGCAATGTAGTTAGGCGGCAAAAATAGGTATGGTGATAGTACTTCTCCAGGTGAGCCCTTTTACAAGGAACTCTACTACTCATCGGTAGAGTTGAGTATACGATGATAGGTTAGGATTTCAGTTCTCCAAAAAATGTTATTTTTGGTGTCTGTTTCATTGAGCAACTTACAAAGTTTATCCATACATACTAATATTATAAAATCGAAAGTAACTCTGTCTCTCAGACTGTTTGTTATGTTTTCACGGCTTAACCGGTTTCGATGAAATTTAGCATATAGATAGATTATGACCGAAATTGTGACATAGGCTACTTTTTACCTGACTACGTAAGTAATTTTTAAAGAAATAAATATTATGACATTCCCTTGTCAATACTAGCTATGAAAATCGGATGTATGTTCACAAAAATATTAATTTGTTTAAGAAAAATAGCGATAATCATTAATATTAACACTAGAAGTAAAGATAAACTCGCTGTTGCCACTTGTAGACTCCATAAAGTTAGTAAATCGTTTAAAGGGCAAGGTGTACGCTTTTATAACAAACTCCCAAGGGATGTACAAAAATTGGCAATTAATAAATTTAAAAATGTAATTAAACAAAATCTTTATAAAAAAGCCTACTACAAAATATCGGATTATTTAGATTATAGAGAGGCTTGAGATTGAAATTGCTCCAACTCGTTCAAAATGCTACAATTTAGACGTAATTAATTTTCTGTATTATTATGTATTCTGAAAGGATCATTAAAAAAAACCAGCCTTGATTCTTGCCTTTCTTTCCTGGCTTGGTCGCGAAGGAACAGGCAGTAAAATTTCAAAGATTCGACGTTTCAAATAGATCCTTGTGATTTTAATGAATAAAAGATTTTGACTTTAACTTTGACTTTGAAAGGAGGGTGATATTTTTGTTTGGCAAGCCGTGCGAATCCGAGGGCGGGTCAGCTAAGAAATACATTTTAGAAGGTGCACGTACTTAGTAAAACAAATATGTACCTATAAAAGCATAATAATTATCAAAAGGTCAATCGAAGCTTGTTCTTGTAGAGGTATGCGGTTTGCGCCATCTTCGCAAAGAAATAGACAGCGCTTGACCACAAAAACGCTTTCAATCCGAAGGTTGCTCAAACCTCGCTTATTTGATCATTGTTCCATCTTAGTTTATCCGGCACGTTCGCGGCGTCTACGCGCAAAACCCAGCGCGCGCGCACCTTTCCTTTAAAAAGTAACTTTTTATTTTATTACCTTACTGACCTGTCTTAATAAGGTGACTTAGTGAGTGAAATAAAAACAAAGTGGTTTTAGTTGTCAATCTTCAATCATATTTTTATACCATTAATTTAAATTACATATTTTTTAATCTCAAATCCTCGAATGGCAAAATTTTGCATTCGTAGTGTGACCTTGAAAAGCCTGTTTTGAATTTAAAACTTAATTAAGAAACGCTTATTGGACAATAACATTTAGTGATTCAAATTGTGAAAGAAATATCCGGATTTTGGTGTCAAAAGATCAAAGCAACAGTATTTTAATAGGATAAAATAGTATAAGATTTAAATCCTTATCGTTTAATTAAAATCTTTTGTATAGTAAATAGTATCACAAAACCTATTATTATATCTATATACAATATTAACTGTGGAAGCAGAAACACTAAAAGCTCGACTTTATAGTTAAAAACCCAGAATGTGTTAATTTTCTTATAATATTTTCATACAATTTTCAATAAACGTTTGTTTGTATGTAGGTATGCTTAAATGACTTCAGTCAGTAAGTAGCGCGTTTAAGTCTTTTCCATAGAAACTAAGTTTCATAGCTCCGCAACATTGTCTTTTAATTTCAAAATTTATTCAATCTTACAAACCTATTCAAGGCAATTTGACCTTTAAACCGTGAGTGAAAGTTGTCATAAGGATAAAATTGGAAAAATGTGAAATTTATCGTGTGATTTTAGTTTATTTTTAAGTTACTATGTAGAGAAGGGTCATGGTTTAATGAATATATTATAAATACGAACTTTGACCTTGGACTCTGTAGGTCAGTTAGCTAATATCAATCCACTAATATTATAAACGTGAAAGTTTGTATGGATGTATGTGTGGATGATTGTTACTCTTTCACATCGTAACGGCTGAACCGATTTCAATAAAATTTGGTATGTAAGTAGATTATAACCTGGATTAACACATATGCTACTTTTTATTGACAAACCACACGTGTGAAGCCACTGGCGGAAGCTAGTAAATAATATGCTTTGAGACATTACCTTTGATTACTTCTCATTAAAAAGTTCCAGAGCATGTGTTGCAGAATATTATATTTTGTATTTCCTACTGAGATTTTAATAAAGTCTTAAATGTTATTGGAGTTTGGGTCCGACCTTAAATCGCAGAAATTAATTAAAATAAATCTCCGATGACCTCTTTTTACATAAAACTAATAAGAGTATGTTCCAAAACTAGTTGGTGGGAAGGACGAATGTCTAGTAAATTGACTTCTTGGAGTCACTTTTCTAAGATTTCGACTCCAAATAAAGGAAGTTTTCTAAAACTAATAAATGTTGACCCAAGTTGAATCTATTTCTTATATTAAAAAATAAATCGTAAACAAGTCTTTGGGCAAGAACAGTTGCTACTTATATACATATACACTAGCTGACCCACCCGGGGCTTCGTACGCGTGGTTTGTCAATAAAACATTACCCTCCTTCTGTGCAGTCGCGTAAAGTATATTCTATGTCTTAAGTCAATTCATAATCTATCTAATATAGGTACCAAATTCCATCGAGATCAGTCGAGCCGTTAAGTCGTGAAAAGGTAACAAACAGAGAGAGAGACAGAGTCACTTTCAAATCTGTATGTACGTAGATTATAACCTGGATTAACACGTAGGCTACTTTTTGTTGACAAACAACGCGTGCGAAGTCGCTGGCGGAAGTTAGATATACATATTGACCTTCCTCTACTCTATCTGTTGCGAAAAACTACATTATAATACATTATAACGTCGAGATAACAAATAAAAAACACCAGTTTTTATCAATAATTACGTACATTATAATCCGTTGAGTAGTTTAAAAGATCTAAGGTAACAGACAGCGGAAGCGACTTCATTTTATAACATGTAAAGATGATCACAAGACAAAATAACTAAACGGTAAAATAATTTAAGGCACCTCACAGAGATAAATTCTCACGTGAATTTACCGTTCTACCGAATATCACATGCAATTTCAACATGAATTTAAAGTAAATCTATCAGATCATACGAACGGATACCTTAATATCCTGTGGATTGAAACCGGATGGACAAACCAGCGCCGTATCGGCTACCTTGACGTAACTCACTAACGTAACGCTCCAACTCTTTCGTAATGTTTGGTTGCTGAGTAATGGATTTGGTGCATCTACGTAATAATTTGATGTTCATAAACTAACTTTACAGGGTATTGGGTGGTTATTATTTAGGTTCATTCATTTATGTAATTTTTTTATATTTATATCTTTAGGATTAGTATGTAATAGGCACACCGTTACAACCCAGGTAATGTCCATTCCAACCAAAGGTTGTTTTCAGATCGCTATTTAGCGATAAAACCGACATTTGTACCACATAGATTCACGTTGTTCTTTTTAATTGTATTGTTTTATGGTGAGCAATAGAGAATTATATATTTATCTATTTTAATCCGAAAAAGGGGGGATTCTACCCATCATTTTTTCGTAAATTTTTTTCAACATTTAAAGAAATATATGTTTCTAAATAATCACACTAATGTTATAACTGCGAAAGTTTGGATGTTTGTTTATTAATTTGTTTTGTTACTCAATCACGTCGTAACGGCTGAACCGATTTCGATGAAATTTAGTATATACGTAGATTATACCCTGGATTAACACAGGCTACTTTTTTCACATAAATCAGCTCTCATGGAATAAAAATGGGGTGTCAAGTTGCAACAGTGAGTTTAGCTTTATTTCTAGGTTACCTACACATTTAGTAGTGTAACGCGTATGAAGTCGCGGGCAACAGCTAGTAACACATATATCTGTTTTTATTTTATTGGGAATAATACCTTAATCTTTTTAAACATAATTATTTTTGCTCATTTGTCAAACTACAACTACAATATACAACCTGTTTTGTTATGTACGACATTAATTTAAAACACACATCTGGAATAGTATTAACTGATTTTAGAGGTGGGTTCGATCGATCAATCGATACATTTCCAATAAACAATTTACGTAAATCGGCGGCGCCTTTGCGACGATGCCGCTAAGTCAGTTTGACCGTTTCAACTTACATGATGAATGTGATTTGTTTGCCTATTTTATACAGGCAAAGTCATCGATATTTTAGGACTTGGCATAAAGATTGTTTGAAAATTTAAATTTTACTGTACTGTGATTGATACCATGACAATGATGAGACAGACGTTCCTACTAGCCTATCATAGTCACCTATACAACTGCAATAAGGCAAAATCACATTATACCGCCTATTCAATTACGCATGCATTGGCATCTACCTATGTCACTTTGATAACTTGAAAATTGAAAGTGGCAGTCAGGAGGTCGAATGATTAACAACTTCGATTAATTGGATTAAAATCAAACGTATAACTTGATCATTTTGATTCTACAGGGTTTTCCGGAACATGTATGTTGATCAGAAAAAAATCATTGTCCTCGGGAGAACAAGGTTTATTCAACATCGTTTTGGATATATGATGTTTTTCATTAAACAAATACTTTGTATAAATTAGCAGTTTTTGATGTTGTTTTCAGCTGTTGTAGGTACAAAACCTAAAGATCAACATTTGGTACAGTTAGCACAGTTCCTAAAATGGAGAAGTACAGAGACCAAAAACAGCTAATTTTGAAGAAAATAAAATGCCCTTACTTTTTGGAAAATCTGTAACTTTCGATTTCTTTCAGTTTCCGTAGCACCTATACAATTTTTTTCACAAATTGTGGACTAAAAGCACACAAAGCCTTAACATTAAAAAAGCTTGTAAAAATTGCGGATTGTATAAAATCATATAAGTTACATCTGCCATAAAACAAAGAAAACAATATGTTATGGTAATTTTTTGAATGTCAACATCATAAATAATTAGTAAAAAGCCATATAATACCCAATAAACCTTTAAAACATGGGTTATATGTAAATAGTTATACATTTTTATATCCGCATACTTTTTGCTGGTGACTCACACACGAAGTCGGATCTCACTTTCGTTTAGAAATAAGGTCAAGCAAATCCAAACCATATCACAAGGTCTTAAAATAATCTATAGATGTTATGAATGGTAACTAGCCGAGCTGACCGACCGCCGTAGAAAAACTGAAGAAATGAGGAAAATTACATTTTAACGCAGAGAGTAGAAACATATGTACGGTCGTTTTTCTAGAATATGTAAAATATAAATATATAAAAAAGTAAAAGGTTATAAAGTAGCCTGTCTCAATCCCGGTCATAATCTATTTCATCCAAATTTCATCGAAATCGGTCAAGCCGTTTAGTCAGACAGAGAGACAGACAGACTAAGAGACAGAGGTTAATTTCGATTTATAATATTCTATACTCCACTCTACTAATATTATATACTCCGAAATCATCCGCGTTATCCGCTAACGCGGATGAGATTTCAGAGTAATTTACTCTCGACAGAGAAAACACTTCACAGATATACCAACCTCGCCGGCGAGGTCGACGAGTCCCTTCGGTTGCCGCCTACACAAGGTACAGACATGTATACCTGGGCGTTTCTCTCCTATCCCCATCCTGGCAACAGCCAAAGCCGAGGCTCGTACCTAAGTGGAGCCCTTGCGCTCGCTAAGCTGCATCGGCCTCAGAGACCAACAGCGACTTGGTCCTTCAGAAAAAAAAATAAGTAAAGATGGTGGCCTCCCCAAACCATTTGTTCACATAATCTTACTCATGCGCCGATCAGCGCGATTTTTGCAAATGTGTGCGTTAATTGTAATCAATCCATACTTTTTCTAAATCCGCGAAGGAGACAATCTTGATTTATAACATTTTGGAATTTGACATTTACTAGCATGAGTCATTTATTAACGTGTTTTGAATCCTTTAGATGATATTTTAGAAGGTAGGTACTAGGTATCTAAGTAGGTAAATCTGTGTTAATATAAATTATAAATTTGAAAGTAGCTCCGTCTATCTGGCTGTTTGTTATATTTTCACGACTAAACAGCTGGACCTTGGAGATTTTCAATGACTTTTGATTATTTGATTATTCTTTATGATTGAGATGTAGGTAGGTAGGCTACTTTTTATTGACAATCCACGCGTGCACAGATGCGGGAGTAACAATATAGATATTTATTAACAACACTATCTATAATAATGGTAGGCCATTAGAATTAGAATTTTCAGTTGTAAAATTTTTAATTTTATTTTTTTTGTATCTTAAGATCGTTTGCAACGGTCTTAAGATGGTTCAATTGTTACTTTTGTAATCATAATTATTATAGACATCAATTAAATTTCGCTTTTTCTAAATTACAGAGTCGTTCTATAAAAATCTAAAGTTCAAGGCCAAATGAAGAACTTCAAAATGTAAAATCATTGTATGACATTCTGCTAAACTGGTAAAAATTGTATAAATTAACATTTTTATTGCTTGCTGTCTGCATTTTTATGTTTTTTTTTTACCAAGTATGTAGATCCACATTTTTTTAGGCAACATCTTGATGTTGATCATACAAAAATTACAAAATTCTAATGATTTTTAAAACTTACCAAAAATTACGGACGAGTTAGGATTTGATCCCGCAACCTTTTCCTTGATACTTCGCTAAGTGTCGGATAATTAATTGGTCAAGCACGTGTAAACGTATTCTTTTATCAAAAAAGTGTGCAAGAAACCCTATAAAATCACTTCCGTATAAAAAATCACTTCCCACTTCCACATAGGTGAGGTACCCTATAAAAACAAGTTTGTTTCGTTTTTATTTTATAAGTAGTTGACCCGGTGAACTTCGTACCGCCTTGACATGCATATGACGCGGACTGTCAATATACGTCGGCCATCAATGTATGAGTATATGATTTTTCTTCATAATATTTTTTTGCGTGATTTTCTCCGATATTTTTCATAGTTATTCTGATATTCGGGACAGAGACGACAAATAAAAAATCATCAAAATCGGTCCAGCCGGTCTCGAGCTATAGTTCGAACAAACCCGACTTTGTTTTATGTATATATTTTATAATTTCTTCTTCTCAGTCGTTACACTCTTGGCAGAGTGGTCGTGGTCGTGGCGGGCGGAGTAGGGGCGCGCCACTCCTCTCGTATTGCCGCTTTTCTGGTGGACTCGTGTAGGGGACCGTCAAGTGCTGCTTTAGATTTACAATTAATAATTATTTACTATTAATTTACGGGGCTAAAAAAACGTACCATCATGTTAAATTTCAGCTTTAAGCTGAATTTACGTTTTTACTAATAGTTTACGAGTAAAACGGCGGACAGACGGACAGATAGAATGTCATACCAAAACTATAAGGGTTCCGAATTCAACTAGGGAACCTTATAAACTTTTATAATAAATGACAAATCTCATTTATAAAATCTTGGTTCTCTTGAAAATGTTTTTATGTTAGGCTAAAACAATCATACTTCTGGTATTTATGATTATTGCGATAAATATCTTTGCGAAACGGCTGCAAAGCACGCGATTAGGTATTTAGTTTAGATTACGGATTGCAGTAGAGGATTCTACGAGTTCGGTTAAGTTGGGTTTTCGTTTCATGTAGGCTAATAAGGCAATTGGACGGACAGACGATTGGTGTTTGAGATTACACACCGAATAACTGAATTATGAATCATTTTAAAATCATCTGTAGACTAATCCTCCCCGCGCTCGAGCCACGCGCCACAGCTACAAAAATCCGCCACGTGAAGCTGGAAGCAGCCACTTAGCGAAAACGCACGACAATGCTTTTTTTAATTTTTTAAGTGAAAACTTCTTTAGGCGCGTTGAGCATTTGTTGAGATGGGAAAAGACCGTTGTACTTGCGACACTGTTACCGACACCTGTCACTGAATACTGACACTGACTGTTACTGACACCTCTGTATATAAGTATCTGTAGTATGGTCTGTTTATATTGAGGTTTTCACTTCTATCGGCACTCCCAGAGTACCACTTTGTTTTCTTCGCTTTTGGTCGGTGGCGGCTACACAATCTCACGAAGTGAGAAACGGCGCATCTCGCGGGATGTAGCGATGACACTAGCGACCACTGGCGTCAACCGTGTGCGGCAAGTTCATATAAAATGAACGAAAAGTGCAGTCCGCAGCTCCATGGCGGCGTTTTGTGGCTGTGGCGCGTGGCTAGTGTGTGGCTAATTGCCGTTGACGAGGAATGGCGATGACTTTTACAGTCAAATACGGTGGCAATTAATTGAAAAAGTAAAAGGTTATGCATGTTTAGGTACATTTGCAAGAATTGTTTATTGTCCACGAGGAAATCTATAGGTTTTTGAATAATTATAATTTACTTCGGCAATTAATACTTTCTTACATTTATGACTTGTACAATTCAGAGAAAGTGTCATCTGCGTCCATTTAGATAATAGGTAATGTTATACTCGAAGAAATCTAATAAGTCGGATTTGACAGGTGTTAACCACCCACCAAATACATTGGAATACTTTTAAAAGTGGCACTCCGACAGAAGAAAAAAATTTAGCGCTCAATGTTTGGATATTCAAAATTGAAAAGAAGACTACACTACAGATATTTATATACAGAGGTGTTGGTAACGGTAACAGTGTCGCGAGTTCAATGGTTTTTTGCCCAACTCAAAAAATGCCCAACGCGCCTAAAGAAGTTTTCACTTCAAAAATAATATTCTTAACCCTGATAAAGATCAGCATTGAAAAAAAAACATGTATACTAATCATCTTTCTCTAACATTATTCGAATTCGAAAACATAACATCAGATGGGCCATGTGCATGCTCCAACTCTACCGTGTTAAGCCAATACACTGTATCTTAAGTTACAGTGTTTTGCCTTACAGGGCTCAATCGCTTTCTTTTGATCTGTTTTATACCACTGTAAATTTTTTTTTGTTATCTATAACCGACACTGAGAAAATACGATTTAGAAAACACTGTATTCACGAAATCTATAAGGTTGAACATGCCAAAACACCGTTATCAAATAAACCGTATATTGCCAAGACAAATTGACGCGCGAAAAAGCTACAGTGTTCAAAAATCCAAAATAACGAGACCCGTGCGCCGCGATGTCTTTCGGCAGCGCGCGAGTCTGGCGGGGAGGTCAACTAATAGTGGCTATGCACCCGTATGACACGGGCGGAGTGCGGGATACGCGGGCCGGAAGGAAGATCAAGGACATAGGCGCGTGTGACAGTTTCGATTAGTTTACGCTAATGAATGGTTTAATTGTGATTAAAGTAAAAATATGCGCGGATTTCGCAATAAACACACAAGTACAGTGTTTTGCCATAACAATAGCATCATTACCAGAGGACTATATCATGATGAAACACTTTTTTGACGATATGACGTTTCTTTTTTAAAATATCGCATTAAAAGTCATATGACCGGGTAGGTAATTGCAATACCTTGAAAATAATACCGAACACTACCTACTTTAGTAATGAAATGAAAGAACGATCGAATAAAAACCTAATAAAGTTTATTTGCGCGTTTACTCAAATCGCACTTTTTTAACTTACAGTGTACACACTTACACGGCTTTACACGGTAGAACTCCAGGTCGCATAAAAGAAAACTATGTTTTCTATGGAGAAGAATGGAGTGAATCTGTCATCTTAAACTGAACTGGACTGGAGTTAAGGGGAAACTACAAAAATAGTATTAAGGTCCCAAATGTATCGTTCTCACTGGCTGTATATTATCATCGCTTTCTCTATATTTCTAAAAGACACGTTTTGACAAAGCCACTGTGTATAAAATAACAAAGGAAATAAAAAACAAATCAACTCGGAAGTACCTACATATGAGTACACCATAATTTGTTCTCTTTATATTCGTCTTAGTGTCTATTATGTACAAATGGCTTTCATACGACAAATTAATTGAATTTGCAATCATTGATAATCTGTGATCTGTAGGTAGTATTTTTAATTAATACAGGATGTACTGAAATTTGTATTTTTATCCGGAATGAGATAATTCTCTGCTCATAAAAATGAACAAATTTTTATGAAAATGAAGCAGAATTTTAAATTATTATTTAATTATGAAAAAAATTATGAACTTTTTGGTATGCCTGTTTTTTAGACTTTGCGCCTTCCATAGAAGCACATTGAATGTTCAAAGAGTGATTTGCGCACCGATGCCTAATCGTATTTATGCTTAAATAGGTTAAGAGAGTTGTGAAATCATATTTAGGGACTAAATACAATTATGGAACACTGGTATATCCAACTGAATTATTTGTCTAATTTATTTGTTTAATGTGTGTTATACAGAAAATAAATATACTTTTTATTTTTTTTCATCTAGGGACTAAATACGATTAGGCATCGTTACGCATATCGCCCTTAACAAACTGAATACAACATAAGTATATATATACATAAATTATTTAGAGTTTCCAAATATTCTCCAGACATTATTTAAAGTAAAAATAAAGTACCAACTCAGTTTAGATATAAACCTGCACCAAGATTCGCTGACCGAGTTACTGACTATATATAACCAGTTTTTATACTTCCTCATAAGTCTCATTGGTCACCTCATTAAGAAAACTCAACCAGTGTCCATATCGACATCAACTGCAAGTCGTTAGATGTTCTGGTTTAAAATCAAACCTACTTCTCTATAAAAAGCACGTAGTATGTTCTCGTAGTTAATGATTCTAAATACTTACAATAAGGACATTAAGAGCGGCATACGCTACGATGCCTAAACGTATTTAGTGGCTAAATATGATATTTAGTCGCTAAATACTTTTAGTGGTAAGCCGAGCTAAATAAGCAATATAGGGTGTTTGATAATATACGCACAAAAATGAAAGGGGTTATTTTGATGCGCATAATAAATAAAATTGTGAAATATCTACTATAGCAATGAGAAATTTATTTTGGCATGTAAAAACAAACACTTTATTAAACTTATGTTGTGCTATTGCATAATGCTTGCCAGATACTGTATTGGTAACGTCTCGACATATCTCTTGTTGCCCCTTTCTAACCCAAAACCCGCAGCCATTTCCGAAAGAGATATCAAATCGGCCTTTATTTTTGGATGTCGATTGCAAGAGTAGGCAGTAAGTTTTATATCGAATTAATCACCTAAACTTAGTCGATTTTCATTAAAATTTGATAATATAACTTGTAGTTTTTTATCGAGAAATCTTTATGTTTTGAGAAAACATAAAAAAGTCACTTGAATATCGTCAGTATATTACCAAACATCATGTATAAAAATGTTTTAACTAGCTCCTTTTATAGTGCTGCCTAACATTGACCGTCAAAAACCGTTAATGATTTATTTTTGTTGTTTGTCAAAGTCACAATGTCAATGCCAACTTTCTTTTGACAGTTTATTGCAGAATCATCTATTTTTTACACAAAAGGTTTGATTCGAGACGAAAGCGAAAACCACTTAACCCACTTAAAAAAAATACCTTACGTGCTTTTTGAACATCGAATTTAACAATAATTTGAACTTTTTGTAGATAAATTTGAATGTGAATCGAAAATCAAACTTAAAAAAGTTAAAATCTCAAATTGAAACTCTAATAGTGCTGGAATAAAGTGATCAAAATGTGGCAAAGGAATGTGCTGTACGGTGTTTTGCTCGTCATGAGCTGGATTGGTAACATCAACACTGTCACTTACCATCAGTCGCCACTGAACAACATTGGAAAAACAGGTATTTAGCTCCCATCAGTTTATCGAACTCATTGAGGGTAATGATTTTGGTATAAACTAAACTAAATTTTGAACGCACTAAAATCACAACTGTCACTCTCTGTCGATCTTGATATAAACAAAAAAATTATGGCAATAATTTAGTAGGTTTGGTAAGTACTGTCAGATCAAAATTTAGTTTAGTTTTTGACAACAGAATTACCCTCATTGAGTTTATGCTGGCTAGTCTTTAAGTGTAGTTTTATATGTTTCTTTAATGCATGTTATTAATTTTACTTCATAAATATATTTCATTACAGCGTCAGATGTCTTCAAGTCCTTCCTTGTACATGTGTTTGGGATTAGGGACAGAGAAGCAAGCGTTTTAAATTGTTGATTATAATCGGTACTGACAATTTAGAAATATACAAAGATAGCACGAAACAAACAAAAGATACAAAAACGCACATAAATGATAAAAAATAGCATAATAAAATGTGTGCGTTACGGTGTGACAAATTAAATAAACAGGCTATGGGCCTAGTAATATAAGGGAATTGTCTGCCGTTCGATCATTCATTGGGTTCTTAATTTATTTATTGTTTTCATAGTCCGGCATTCCAACAACTTAAGTACAATGTCAGAGCTATTAATAACATCGATATTATTCCAATGAACAATACCGTATTCGAGAGGTGTAAGATATTCGAATGTCACTTAAATCGATACAAGACACACACCCATGATTTTTTTGGCATTGTTTATACAAAAAATGTTCTTGTTGATATTCAGGACAGGACATGTTGGCATGTGAAGACGGGACAATGCTTTATGATGTCTTAAAATGTGTAGTAAATTGTACAAAAGAATCTTGACTTTTGAAAGCAAGTTCACTGAGTTCATGGACTCTATTTTGTATCATGACATGAATATCACCCTGTCTATGATCAACACTTGACAATTTCGTATAACATACCTACAATAACCAAAGGTTCACGCGGGGTCATGCGTTTACGCTTTTCACACAGTTTTACAGTTTCATTATGGCTGTAGTTTATGATTTTTTCTTAAAAGAATACATTATTTTTATTAAACCTTATAAATAATATATTAGGCTATAAAAATAAATAACATTTACATTATATGACAGTAATATTTAAAGCAATGAAGAATTGTCAAATGCTAATTGATGGTCTCGGACTTATTGACAGCATCAGATAAAGATCGAGTGTGCGTCGAATACTTTCGAAATAGTATGTAAAATGTATATGTTATCACTATGACCAAGGTCAAGCCAGTACAATTTGATTACCAGGTAAGTATGGCATTGCCCTTATCTAAAATAATGGTCAAATAACGCCGGTCAATACCATGTCTAGATTTCGTTCACATAGTATAATTATACATTGCAGCAAAATGAATGGTCAATAGAGTTTTGAAATTCTTTGATGATAAGTTGACCTTTTCAAAATAGCCGCAAAGTTTACCATTACACAGCCAATTGTGATGGATGAGGATTGAGCAAAGGGTAATCAGAATGAGGAAATTTTTGCAAACCATACGGTCTTAGTTTCAAGTTGTATGAAAACTAATAAGCTTAAGGCCGACCGTGCACTAGGCAGCCAGGCTATATAGCAGCCAAATTAATTAAATAAATAAAATAGACTACCTCCGTGGCGCAGGGGGCGTATAGCCGGCTGAGACGCAGGAGGTAGCGGGTTCGATTCCCGCTGCGGAACAAATGTTTGCATGATCTACAGATATTTGTTCCATGTCTGGGTGTTTTTCTATATATTATAAGTATGTATTTACGAAAAAAAAGTATATAAGTATTCTATCAGTTATCTGGTTTCCATAGTACAAGCTCCGAGGGCTTAGCCAAGTTACAGTCGATTAGCGTCCGAAAATGTATGGCATTTGACACATGCTATAGAAATACCACGTGAGTCAGCGACAACAAATGTATGTAGAAATCGAATAGATTCGCAGCGAATGTAATTTGGCTACGGGCTCTGCTTAGTTTGGGCCTAGATAGCGCTGTGGGAAATGTCCAGCTATATTTATTTATTTATTTATAAATTATTGAGCAGTCTATCTCAGCCAGTCTTGATAGTTCAGTTGTTTCGGAATATAAAACACATCGGGTTGCTTCGACAAGTGCGCCGACAACTGATGCAGCCGTTTAGATTCATCTAGTCTCGCTCTGGTTTCAGGCACTTGTCTCACCGCCGGCGATGAGCGAGAAGCGAGTAGAATTGTCTCGCTGGGCTATAAAGCGAGTGAGCGAGTGCGGCGGGCGATGGTGCGTGCGTTCAATTCCGCTGGTTCAGCTCACGGCGTGTGTTCTGACCGCCAAGCGAGCATCGCTGAGCGAGTATCGCTGAACGAGTGTTGTATTCGCTGCGACAAAATAGTGGAGAGCGAGTTCTCGCCGGCAGTGTGAACGGCCAGCGATCAACTAATAATATACCTACGTGTCTCTTTTACTGACACCGGATCTATATCTTTTGTTTGTTTCTTGAGCGAAAAATAGTTAGAATAGAATAGAATAAATTTTATTTGACACACACAAAGAAACATAGAATGGATCACAAAAAAAATAGTAGATAGACAGGAAAAATACAGTAGAATGAGATATTATAACATGGGTAGAACACAAGTACTAAGTGGTAGTTGATAGCTAATCGCTTAAGACAAGCGCCTCAGCAGTCAGTTAATTGTCATGCAATCGTGAGCTGTGTTGACTGCCACAGCCAGGAATATTTGGCTGCCTATTGGGTGGTCAGCATGTACGTTAATGGATTTCTAGGTTCTGTTTCTAGTGGCCACATAATGTAGAGTCATTTTCCATCTTTCAGTTTAAAGAATCTTTATTTTCTCATTTACAAAACCCTGGGTCCAATTCTACTAAACCAGTCGCTTCACTATGACAGTGGTATGATAAAATGGCCACTATAGAATATACCTTTTGGTATTTTACTAACACAATCTTTTTTCAATGACCGCCGTCGCTAAGACAACCCCATTGAAAATTTGCGACAGGAACATCGTTAAGTAATGGTATGGCTCCATAATCGTTTTTCTTATAAATTAGCAGAATTTGGGCGCCTGTCACTTACAATGAGAAATTATTAACTTAGTAACATTATTTGTCGTACAGGTTTTTCATATAATATGAAAAAATTCTGTATTTTAAACATCTACATCCGTATATCCACTTGCGTTTTTCACACAACTCGGTTACCATAATATTTAATTAAAATTTTCTAATAGTTTGCTTATCAAAGAATTGCTAATTAAGTGCTTACTTAAGTAAATATTAGGTAATTAATGCAAATACCGGTACTTATGTAGATTTGTGCAATTATTTGTAATCCGTAAAAGCGTAAACGCGTTACGCATTGTTAGGAAACATTTTATTTGTGTTTTGTTTATTTAAGGAAATAGATACCTAGTTATAAATGGATAGATATTAGGTATTAAAGAACAAAATATTTTGGAAAATATTATCCTGAATGAGGTGAAAATCAATAAACTTTCTAAAAATAATACTCGTTTTTCAATGTATTTAGTGTTAAATTTGATTTAAATTAATCTTATTAATTGTTTTTTGAAAACTATTTTCACTAAAACTGGGATATTTACCATGTGTATTTACCATTTACTATTTGTGAGTTTTAAGTGAAAAATAGTGTTCATAATAATGATAGTTTCAAAAGTTGTTTCTTGGAATTTTGTTTATGCACTTGTTTTTACCAATTGTTTCTGCAATTAATATCAGTGAATTTTGAAATGTTATTTCATGTGCTTTGTTTGTTGATTTATTATAAAATAATATTTTGTATTGTTCCAGAATGCTCGAGTTGCACCGACGATGAACTCGGAGTCACGCGGTGGACGATGCCTCTTCTCAAAACGGGGGAGAAGCGATACTACTTAGGAATATTTTTCAAGGTAAATACTTAATGTTTCTCCTTAATACTATGTGAAATCTTACATCAGGAAGTAGTACCTAACTTGAAATACATAATACCAACATTAGCGAAGTCAGTGACTGTTCTTACTTGGGCGTAGTATTATCAATGAAGTATTTATTATGCATGTTCATCATCATCAGCCCACATTAGTCCACTGGACATAGGCCTCTCCTAATACGCACCACTGAGCCCAGTCTTCGGCTCTTTTCTTCCAATATCTGTCCGCCACTTTTCATAAGTCATAGCTCCATCTAGCCGGGGGGCGCCTCACACTACGTTTGCCAAGACGCGGTCTCCACTGAAGAACTCACCCTAAGGCTGCCTGTCCATTGACGCGGAGAGAGGCGGCGGAGCGGAGAAACGAGGAAATATTAACCAATAGGATTGCATGAATAGAATTTTAATTTTGAATAGAAAGAATAGAATTGCGTCAATTGACAGGCAGCCTTATGGTTGTTGGTGCTCGGTTTGATTATGATGTTGAAAAAAATCAATCACAACAAAAAATATATCTACTCGTATAATGAAATGTTTAATTAGCAACAATCAAATTTTATTAAGATGATCTTCAAAACAGTCACGATTACCTAAGCATACGCTGACTTAAACCATCTTTCAAAACTTTACTGCATAATTAATTGCAATTCACCAATTACTCGCACTAAAATCTTATTGTAGGTAGATAGATAACTTTTTATTGAATTACTTACACAAATAGAAATAATACAAAAATAAGTAATAGGCTAGAATAAACTAGTGGTTCGCCCCGAACTGAGATCTCGTGAGTCTCCCATAAAAAAAAATATTATTTGTAATCTTTGACTATCAAAATAGTGTCACGAAATGATTACCATATAACTTAACCTACAATTTCATCCAAATTACAGGTAACGGGAGTTCATGTTAATTGGTTATCCTTTTTTGGGGTAGAAATTGCAGTTATTCCAGATTTCAGACGTATGCCTATATTTGTGTCACTAAAGCTAAACGCATACCAAATTTCAGCACTGTAGGGTCACTGGTGTACCCTGTGAATTTTATCAAAGTTCAGTTTTATTATGGCTAATAACTTAAAAACTACAAGGTTAAACTAAAAATAAAAACGGGGTCGAAATGTAGTCATAAATACTTTTTATTAGACGTGCCATTTGATCGGATAGTCCCATTTCGTTTTTATACCCCTCTTGAACCCCAATGTCTCAACAACCCCCACACATTTTTAGCTCATTTAGTCACGCCAGAATTGTGCCATCACTACCTACCTATACCTTTACTAAATTTCACGATAATCGGATGAACGCTTCGAAAGATATCCTCGGACAAACAAACATACATACATACAACGCCGATTTGCCCAAGTGGATTTGGAGATCTCGCTTCACTTGATCAATAAGACAATACAATGGGCGGCCTTATCGCTAAAAGCGATCTCTTCCAAGCAACCTTTGGATGGAGCGAAAATTACTAATTGTAGTGATTTCACTCATAATAAAAAGTGACACAAAAGTTCGAAAAAAGTTAATCGATATTTCGAGTCGTAATCGATTACCTGTTATCGACAATACCTGTTATATCGACAACGGGACTTGGTATCTGATTGATACGATACTTTCTCCCTCGTTTCATATCAGCAGGTAGCATTTATGAATAGCTATTTAAATTGTTACACTTTCTTTATTACTGGTTGGCTTTGTTGGCGTGCGCTTTTTCAATAGGCTTTTGTATGTAGTCATAGATCATTTAAAAAGTAGCAACATTCGTTATAGATACATTTTAACAATAGGAACAGAATCTTTACAGGCAAGTGTGTGTCGAAGATGGCTTCGATCACACCATCACTTACCATCAGGTGAGGTCAGACGCTTGACTATATCAACAAAAAAAAATCTTAAACAATAAACCAAACATAATGTAATTATTGAGTAAGAATTTAAGTTTATAAAATAATAATATGACATTCTAAGACCTTATCCTTATAAGGTCCTTATCAATATTTAGGATTTATTTGACGATAAGATTTGTTTGTTATCTCTAATATCCTACCAAAAACTTAAATTTAAGATGTCAAATTGTTAAATAACTTTAAATAACTTAATTATGTCGCTGAATATCTAAAGAAGAAAGTTTTTTTGAGATTCTGTTTCTAGGTGAGATTCTGTTTTATCTTTCACTAACTTTATTATTATCAGTCCGTAGAGTTCCATTGCAGGGCAAAGGCCTTCTTTCTTTATTGGCTAATTGGGGCCACTCTTTATGGTATGCATCCAGTTCATCCCTCCATCTCCGCCTGGGCCTACCACGCGGCCGCCGCCTGTTTGGAACCCATTCTGTAGTGATTTCACCCAGAATGGGTTCACTAACAATAAATCATTTTTCATTTAAATCAATCATTTATTTTGAACATAATACACACAGGATAGCTTTATACATAGATGCAGTTTTATATAATATAATGAAACACTGAAAAGTGCAATAGTAAAAACTGTGTCGCACTTTCCAGTGCCCGAATTATGACTAAAGGAGACATTGACATTCCAAAGTATCTAGGTACAGAGATTTTAATGCAAAACTAGTTGTAACAAACAGAAAAAAAAATAAACAAGGAAAATTATTCTAAATTAATATTATGATATGTAGCAAGTTTTATAAAAAGCACTTTTATTATAAAGGTTATGTGTGTATTGGGTCCAGGGTGTGTGTGTGTGTGTGTGTGTGTGTGTATATGCGTGTGTGTGTGTGGGGTGGGTATGTGTGGGGAGTTTGTATGTATATGTGAAGTGAGTAATGTGGGGTGTGCTTATGGAAAAAAATTAATAATATAATAAATAATAGTAAATAGCAGTTGTCTATAGTAGCAGAGCTCCCAGTTATTAAATAATTCTATATTCCTCTGAATAATCTACTAGAACAAGAAGATAAATATCTACCTAGTTCGGTAAATCAGATCAAGGTCCCCACGAAAATACCTACTAAGTAACATGAACCGCTACAATGTCAGTTTAAAAATAGCTCGTCCCCGCACAACATCAATCATCGTGCCAGGGAGACCAAAAATCGAGCAAAACATTTTTAGCTAAGTTGTCGGTTTCCACGAAATTACCTTCAAACCCGATGAAACGGGAGTAACGAGGAAACCGGCGTGCAATCTGCTATGAAAATTAATTTTTACATTATTTAGAACCCACCCAAGTAGAGATTTATAATATCCCTAATGTGTGTAATGTATTCTCTATTCATTATCAACTTTGTAGCAAATATTCATAAATTTTGTCAAAAGTGGTAAACCAATTTCATTGCGCATATTCTAAACTTATTATTCTGATTAATAGTTGGTTTTGTTCACTATCAACAACTTTTAATTTAATGAATACAGTCGCTCATCAGTCGACCAGATATATTCCCGTTTTGTTTGTCTAACTTTAGCTAAAGAAAACTACGGTAACGTTAACCTTGGTACTAGCCAAGTCATGCGATACCTAAAATAACCTCAAACGTATTGTTTAAAATCCATATCTTGTAGTAAAATTGGCTCTAGAGTAGGGGCTAAATCAGATGCAATGCTGACCTGTAGTTAATTTATGGAATCACAAATTAATTATCTGACAGGAATGTCAACCAAGATTCGCAGAGATTCGATTGCACTCAGTCTTATTTTGCACGATGATAATTAAAACTACTTGCAGAAGTTGCAGCTTGACTAAAATGTTTCGAAAATGTCAAAAAATTATTGTGAAAATTACAAAATCTATTCATCTGAAACAATAAGAAACATTTTATTTTGAATTCAGTCAATCTCTTAGAATAGTTAAATTAACAAACTCATTTGGTTACTTTTACCACACATAAAATACAGTTTTTTTCTTAGGTTGTACAATAGTCGAATTAAACCACGATCCATATTTTCTAAAACAAAATAAAATATGCCCCTTTTCTGGACAAATACTTAAACAAACAGCTCATAAGCTAACCTCGCCTTTGCACATGTCTTTTTGTAAGCTTTTTGTATTTGATATATATGTGTACAATAAGAAAGCTCTCATAAAAATAATTGCAAACCATCACAGTACTAATTCTGATATTATAATGACGCTTCGACACGCATACAAAGCAGCCTACACTCGTGTTGCGTAAGCGACCGCGGAATTTCAATCATTGCCTCACACCATTTCTTTGCGGAGGCTGTGGTGGACAAACTGTTCAATATACTGTGACTGGCGTACCTATCATACCAATAACATTTCGACTTCTTACCTCGGTAACAGGAAAGTAGGCAAGTATAAAGGGGACACAAAGAGGGTAAGTTTCATTCAAAGTTCGTGTCGTGCGTGAGGTAACAAAGCTACATGCTTGCCGACATGCGCACTAGCTCATGCATGAATAATGTTATGACCGTAATAATGTTAAAACTGTCAGAGCTTTTTGCGGAATGGCTTGACTGGAGATGGAACAAACATACGGCCTAGCCGATGCAAAGGGGCAACCATCGCTTATAATAAAGAATTGCATCGTAAGTCACGCAGCTCAGAAACAGGTGTAAAGCCTGTTATTTCACCGGTAACCATACCCCTCAAACCGAAACAGCAATGCTGCTTGGCGGCAGAAACAGGTATGGTGGTAGTTCTTCCCCGGGCGAGCCCTTTCACAAGGAACTCTACATATCTAATGACAAGCCACACTTTATAAATGCAAAAGTTTAGATGTTTGTTTATTTATTTGTTTGTTTGTTACTCAATCACGTCGTAACAGCTGAACCGATTTCGATGAAATTTAGTATGTACGTTGATTATAACCTGGATTAACACATAGGCTACTTTTATTCCCTTAAATCAGATCCCATGGGATAAAAATGGGGTTTCAAGTCAAGTTTCAACAGCGAGTTTAGCTTTATTTCTAGGTTACCTACACATTTAGTAGTGTAACGCGTATAAAGTCGCGGGCAACAACTAGTACAAATAAATTAATGATGCTTAATTACCAACTGTTCCTTCAATGAATAACATCGAAGTTTGATAAGTCGTAGAACAAACATTATGTAAGTTTTTTGTAAGCTTTTATAAAATTCTTAATTGGAACCGCAAGCAGATTCAAATGAGCCCAAACACTAGTAGTCTACTATAATCCATTCAGAAGTTCCGCTGTCTAGCATCCGTCTACATCATGAGACCACCTCCATGGCACCATATTATTGCATTGTCTCCGAAGTTACATATGTATTCCAAATTTCAACTCAATCGGTTAAGGGGAACGAGTTTAAAATTCAGTTGCAAAATTCCACCAAACATCCATACATTGCAAGTTAATAAAAAGCTTGTAAGAAGTCCCAACCACCTTATCTCCGTTTCAACATTTCAAAGCACCATAAGCTACCGGCATAACTTTGCGCAGAAGTAAGACTTTCTCTCAAGTTGGAATGAAGAGGCCGACAATTGTACAAATTAGCACAGAACTTAATAATTGCAATCTCGCTTGAACAACTCCTTACGAAGTAGATTCCTTTGATACTGCCGATAACAGACATTATATCAGTTTTTCTGAGTCATATTTTACAAGTAGTCCACCAGGTTATTTTTTTGTTTTATGTATTTGTATATAATTTACTTTTATATTATTTAATTTACATTTTGTTCAATCTAAACGTGGGTACTTATCAAACTAAGTAGATGGTACTTGAGTGACTTACTCTCTGACTGATTTTACGTGTTTTTGCTACCAAGCTCAATAAACCTATTTACCTAAACATGGTGTTTTACTGGACATTATACATTTATTAATAGAAATAATTTAAGCACTAGACTCTAGCACTTAAGTAGTAACTCTAGTAACTAGAGCTCTTTGTGAAATAGCTCGTCCGGGGAAGTACTATCATCATACCTATTTCCGGTGCAAAGCAGCATTTCTGTATTTTGGTTTGAAAGAGTGTCGGTGAAATGACAGGCACGTGAAGCTTTACACCTGTATGCCTTAAGTTGATGGACGTAGGCATCGTAGGCACGTTCCTAAGCTGACCTACAAGGCAATGCTTTGTTATAGACAATGGTAACCTAAACAACAAGTCGGCCATTTGATTTTTACATCTTCAGGTTGTATAATAATAGTATATTATTAAACGAGGGGATAAGTGTCTTGCGTCACGGGCGCTATATTGAATCCTATGAAGGGAGGAGGGAGTAACGAGAATCCTGACTCATACTCATACTCATTAATTCAAACCGTAGTGACACAGTAGAACACTTGGTTTCGTCAATAATAGTACTTAATTAATTAAATGTGTTGATCTAACTACCTAGTTCATTGCACCTTAATTTTGGAGCCAGAAACAGACAAGCATTTCGTTTACATTTCCTTTACATTTATGCATCTAAATACTGATTAATAAGTATGTGCAGAGAGGGATATAAGCACGCCTAAGATTCAGACAGCTTTATCCACGAGGAGAATACTCTACTTTCACACATTCTGTGAGACAAATTTTATCTTTGTAACAGCGTTTTGTAGCATTAGCGTTATAAGATAAGTACGTAAAACATAAGAAGATCTGAGACGACATAATACATATTTTGTGTTCTGTATAGAGGCTAGTTCGATTAACGAATAAGTTCTTATAGTGTGGCTGTCTTCGGTTCTTAATACAAATGAGGTTTCAAATTCAAAACACATTATGCCCGCGCGGGCATAATTAAAATCAGTACAACTTTACTCTAGGCTCAGCCGTAGGGATTCAATCGCCTGCTTTCGGTGAGGTTTACATGACATGTAATTTGACATTGTCGAGTAGGTGGTGTGAAAAACAATTAAAAAATAAAATAAAAATAATAAAATATTGCTGGACATTTCACACAGCGCTATCTAGCCCCAAACTAAGCAGAGCTTGTACTATGGGAACCAGATAACTGGTAGAATACTTATATGCCTTTTTTTTGTAAATACATACTTATAATATATAGAGAAACAGCCAGACCCGGCACAAATATATCTGTAGATCATGCAAACATTTGTTCCGCGGCGGGAATCGAACCCGCTACCGTTGAAACGATCTATAGATAGCTCAACTGATCTAGAACACTACCAGATCACAACTCCTTGAATGAGATCAGGCAGACTTCGCTCTTTATAGAAATATAGAAATAGAATCATACATATATTTGACACGACACAAAATAAAAATAAAAGCACAAAAGAGGGTGGTAAAATACCTACTTTATTATTTTAGCTCATTATACAGAGTGCTTCCAGATTATGTATCTTAATTGGAAATGGATCATTGTCCTCTTACGAGCACAAAGAAAAAGTAGATTCTAACGTATGACAGCTAATTCAGATTGTTACTTTAGGACCTTGACCTAAAATGGTTTTGATAAGTATGCAAAGTTTTTATTTCGTACCCGATAGATATTTATTACAACGACCTTGGTTTCTAAAGGTTGGCGAGCCTTAGGCGCACTGAAATTCGCTTGATGAGTGATGCACCTTACTTAAATTCAAGATTTATTTATTAAAATCATTTTGAAAAATATTACCCGTCTTTTTCTTTTCGTTCTGCGTACTTAGCTCGTAGTTGATTGGCACAGCTAAATTATAAATATTAAGAGGATTACAAGATGTTTCGAAATATGTATGTTACTTGAGGGAGTCGTTGTGCTGACGTAGCGTGTTTTAAATTGAATAACACTGGATGAAAGCTATAAAATTTGTATTTATGTTTATATTTTTTTATATCTATATTTTTATAAACGGTTATTCGCCTGTAGAAATAATAGGTAATTAAATCAGTTGGTTTGTATGGAGTGTCACGAGCGTAATAAAATTCTGTAACGTAATAGTCGGTCAAAGCCTCCGGTAACACAATTACGTAACAATGAATGAATGCTCGCTATAAATTCTTCACAGCTTTTGAACAATTGCAATGCAAATCAAAAGATTGCAGTTCTTGCTCGTTTTTCTTTAATGTTCCACCGATAATTGTTCATAAAAGACATGGCTTAGCATAACCAACCACCTTTGCCTCTCTATTCTGTATGCTTAGGTGTAAACACCTGTAACACGTGCTAACTGTACAGGGTGTCCTGAAACTAGTATTTTAAGCTTGAAAGTGGTGATTCCGACCGTCAAAATTAACAACATTTCATTGAAAAAAATTATAATTTAGACATCTTGTTTTTCTGGATATTTTACTTGAACTCGCTGTTTTTTAGACTTAGCGCCTACCCTAATAGTAGAGTTATTTGTGAAAGGAATCGCCCGGGGAAGTACTACCAACATACGAGTACATATTTCTATTGCTATGCAGCATTGCTGTGTTTCGGTATGGAGGGTATGGTTTCTGGTGAAATTACAGGCACGTGAGGCTTTACACCAGCTTTACTGGCTTTACCGGCTTTGAGGCATACACTTCAAGTAGATGAACGCAGAGCAGAGCATCGTAGGGCACGTTTCTAAGGTCCGACTTAAGGTATTTAACCAAAAATAGCTGATAAACAGAATTTTAACCAAAATCAGCTTATTTTTGCCAAGTGACTGTTCAATGAAAAACATCGTATTCACAAAAGTCGTAAAACATTTGTTGTTCTCGTAAGTGTCGAAAATCTCTCTCCCCCCCCTCTCCCCCCCTTCCGGATAACATACTAGTTCTGGAACACCCTGCATAATATACAAAATTTTTAAATCATCATCATGTCGGCCATAGACATAGATATAGATATAAATAGGTACATCTTTCTATCCAGTGGTAATTCTACGCTGAGCTTTCTGGGTATATTGCAATAATCAACTAGATTAAGCATCTTTCATAATTGGAATGTGTGGCTGTTTTATCAACACTGCATTTGTCTACCAAGTTATAAAAACTTATGTACTTACTCACAAATTAAAACTAAAAGGAACAAAAACAAAGGGGAGAGATAATGTAAGCCCATTTTCTCATAGTGTGATGATAATTCTGCAGTTGTGGGGAGCGAAACTGCTATATTAAGCAGTTTCATAACAAGGAAGAAATAATAATTGCATGTTTTAGCCATTTATAACAAGATATTGCATTATCTTTATGATGATTAGAAGCACGTAGGTATCTTATAACATCATTGTTCTCAAATTGCTGATGAAATTTTGCAAAAATTCTCACAATTTTGTTCTGCATTAACTTACAAAACGACTGAGGAAATATCCCCCGAACTTTGTGGTTAATGTAATAGCACCGTTCTCATTATCATATCAGCCTTAGGTCTTCCACTGGTGAACATAGATAGATGCCTCCCCCTAAGATTTCTAAAGTAACCGATCTTGTGCGGCCTGCACCCAACAGCTCCCAGCAAACATTATCAGCTAATTCCATCTAGTGGGGTGCTGTTTTACGCTGCGCTTTCTAGTGCATGGTCTTCACTCGCGAACCTTTTTGACCCAACGGCCATCAGTTCTATGTGCTATGTGCCCAACCCACTGTCACTTCAGCTTGCTAATACATAACATAATAATTTTATAGTAAAAAATCTACCATTTCATACAAACCACACTGACTTGAATCTGCAATGTAATGTTACGCCGAGGCTGTTAAACAATGAGTAATAATCGAAACTTCTCGAATGTTCGTTAATTCGTTTATTCGTTAATTAAATTCGTTATTGTTGTTATTGTCTGCGGTTGCGCACAATGGGGATTGGTCGTTCTGTCGAAACACCGACCCCTTTCCTGGAACGATCGAGATCGTTCTCGAACTATCTAATTGTGTACGATATAAATAGGCCGGAGAGATGGCCGGACAGTCAGTTCGGTTAAGCTGTCACGGCCTCAGAGGCCAACAGCGAGATTAGTCCATTCGAAAAAAAAAAAAAAAAAAAACCGGACAGTCAGTCTCAGCGAGGCCCTGGAGGACTGACGTGGAGAATGGTCTCGCGTGAACAGTAGTTGCTCGCGAGTCAGTCTGGATTTTGCTATACGTGCGAACATTTCGGTGACTTTAAGTGGTGCAACAGTGGTGTGAATTAGTGTGTTGTGATTACATGTGACCAAGTTCGTGTATTCATCGTTTAGTGCTGAATAAAAGTGTTATTTTGGTTAGATCGATTCTCATTATTTTATCCCGAACCCTCAGCTCGTAACAGTATGATAAGGTGGGTTCCCAACGAGTCATACCCAAACGTGTCACAGTGTTACTCGTTGGGTATTTTTCCCCCAACGTGTTACACTGTATCTCGGTGGGAATCCAATTGATTAAAAAAGGTTTTGAGTTTAACAATGTTATTTTTCAAACATTCGCGATCACTGTACATAATTACTGATTAAAACGGGTGTTTAACGCGCATGTACCTCTTTTATGACTATGGCAGTTGCAACGCAGTAGAAACGTCGGGATAACAAATAAAAAAGGTACATACGCGAAAAATACCCGTTTTAATCTATAATTGAGTAACAATGTAACTCCATGGGAAGAAGTTTTTTGTGCTCCTATTTTCATGGGAGTACATTTTGTATTCGTTGAATATTCCGAACGGCATGTGTGAGGAGATATAGGAGTATTTTTTGACTTCATTATTTAAATGAAATATGAACTTGAAAATAATATTAATGTTCTGGACTTCCTTCCTCATATATCAACCGTTAATAAATTCACTCGCATAAAAGTCGTCCTAGAAAGAAGTAGCAAACAAAAGCGACTAAACATACATAAATCATATACATAATGCATATACATAAGTCATCCATATATCATCCTAGGTACATACCTGTTTTCATATTTTTATTTTTGTTTGACCAATCGCAGAGTACGGTTTTTTCCCCTAACTCCCCTAGGAGATGTAGAGGAGAAGGGAAACGGAAATAAAGGTTTTCCGGCCTTCAAGCGTGGGTATAGGTCATGTCGTAGGATGAAAAGTGCAATTTGATTGAAAAAGCTGACCTTTTACTGAAAGAAAGTCAAATCACTCCCAAAATCAAACCTCCCACGCTCTCTTGAACATTAAAAGTTCAGATAAAAATACTTACCTCATCTGAAAGGTCAGAGCCTAAATATAAATTTCAAATATAAATAACTAAACCAATAGCTGTAGTTTTAATCACAAGCACCACTTCTTAAGCATATCTTCGGGCCATTTTACACTTTTAAAGATATTTTAAATCCGACATTTCTCTACGCTGCTTTTTAATATTTTGTTTGGAATGTATGAAAGAAAGTATTAAAACAAATTGATAAATGTCACGACATGCATTATAACAACGTGAGGCCATAATATATCGTTATCATCACTCATGCCCTGAAAGTATAAATGAATGAAAACACTTTATTGAACACCACAAGAAACAAACCTAAAAATAAAAATTCACAAAGCAACAAGTACAATGGGCGGTCTTATCGCTTAGAAGCGATTTCTTCCAGACAACCTTTGGATGGAGAAGATTTTCGTAACATTACAATAATGGAGGGGGGTGTACATTAACAAAACAATAATTAAATTTATGGAGAGCGCTAATCATTTACAATAAAATAAAACAATATACTTAAGTAAATATATCATTAAGTAATATTAAGTAAGTAGTATTAAGTATTGACAATAATAAAGCTACAATAAATAAAATTAAATAAAAATATACATAAACATACATACATATATATGTATATATATACGATACTACGACGTTTCTGACAGATAAAATCTTTTTACTCTTGTTTTAAATGTGGCTAATGATGGAGCTTGCCGTATTGAGACCGGTAATGTGTTCCAAAGACGAGTTGCTTGAACTGTAAAGGAATCATCATAGAATCTAGTTCTATGAACTGGGGTTTTCAGCTTCAAATTTTCAAACGATCGGAGCGAGTGAGGATTAGAGCAGTGAAGGAACTCAAATCGTTCCTTCAAGTTGGAAGGGGTTAAGTAAAGTAAGTCATTGTTAACTCACAAACTGCTCCTAAAATACGATTACCGGCCCTAGGGCCGAATGTTACTTCAATTCAATTTATTAGATTTATTTATTACCATATAGGGAACAGTGATTTGCTATACAAGGCAAATCATAACACAATACAATATAATAAAAATGTCAGAGTAAGAAAATAATACGTAATAATGATACCTAATCTATAAAAAATGGGGGTAAAATGCCTTTGGGTAAAAACCCGTGATCATGGCGCATGCAACTGCGTCGAAATATCGGGACACTCAAGAACTCACAAATCATAGTAAATATCCCGTTTTTAGTACAAATAGTGTTATGTGACGAGTAATAAAAAGCGAAAGGTAGGAAGCGAACCGGTTCGCTAGTTACTACTAACAGATGTTCCAATGAACAAATAACAACAACATTACTATCTTGTTTTGAAGGCGAAAGTCGACTGTCGAACAATGAACTTGGACAGTCATGCTCCATACCACTTACTAACAACTTACTATGTACTTACTTACGAACGATAATAATAGTATAAAAACGCCTGAAGCGTCGGTACCGTAATTTACATTATACCTATTACTTATGAATAACGTAATACGTCGTTGTCTACGTAATGAGTCACGTAGATTAAAATAAAGAATGTTCTCTACAAAGTTTCAAAGAAAAGTTTTTTTTATCGTAGTAATAGACCAGGGCCCGTAGCCAAATTACATTCGCTACGAATCTATTCGATTTCTATATACATTTGCTGTCGCTGTATCACGTGGTATTTCTATAGCATGTGTCAAATCCCATACATTTTCGGACCTATCGACTAACGTCATCGCTAATCGACTGTAACTTGGCTAAGCCCTCAGGGCCCGTAGCCAAATTACATTCGCTACGAATCTATTCGGTTTCTACATACATTTGTTGTCGCTGTATCACGTGGTATTTCGATAGCATATGTCAAATCCCATATATTTTCGGACGTATCGACTAGCGTCATCGCTAATCGACTGTAACTTGGCTAAGCCCTCAGTGTTCGGATTGAAACATTTTGTGCGACTACATTCCTCGTTCAAAATGCTTCTTGCTTGGCAATCGGATTAATACTGGATATTCAGAACATCCAAACAATATTAGAGACGTAGGAATGGAAAAATATATAATAGATCTTAGGTTTTCAGAGATAAAATCTTACCTTAGATTCATTGATAGGTACCTACTCTTTATTGCACACCAAATAAAAATACAGTTACAAAGTAAATATAGAATAAATAACGGTACAATGGGTGGTCTTATCGCTAAAAGCGATCTCTTCCAGACAATCTGAAGATACTTTAGATTTGTAATTTATATCACAAGTTAAAAAAGTTACCTCTGTAAAAAAATCTAGGTCAGTGCGAAGTGCTAGTGGCCAACTCTAGTATCCGAGGTTTTAACCCCTCGACAGGCTTTATAAATTCTATAGCCGGGACTATCGTGCCCTCCGAAGCACGAACACGCTAGTCGAAAACAACCACTGTCATTGACCGTATAACAGCAGGCCGTTGGGCATGGCATAATAGGCGAACGAAACTGGCTATTACACTTCACAGCTTAGATTACTGACCGCATCGAGGCCACTGCAGCAAAAGGCATTGATCTTGAACGTTCACCCGAAACTTGGCGTACATGCGGATCAGCCAGCTCAGCAGGGTCGGGCTTTAGAAAGGCTTTAGGACAAGATAGAGAAAATAGGACTTGCGAATAATTAAGCCTATGCGGTACTCTTTCCGAAATTGACTCGTGTTGGCCTAAGGGAGAAATTAGAATTAATATGAGTCCAAAATGAGTTGAATTTATGGTTGACCGTGTGGGTGTATGACGTTATCCCACACACGAGATTTTACTGAGGATCACTCACTCCCCATTCCAGTGGGGTAAATGATGGCATGCTCATCCAATAACTACTCTCTTTCTTAATGATGTTCTCAGGTCCTTTATGAAAAAACCTGAACCCGGATCTGTGGTCCAGCAAGGTGACAGTTACCTCATGGTTACAAGCCAAGCCAGTTGGATAAACAAACCTGCTCCAATTTTACTCAACATCTGCTCTTTACAACTAACATTGGTGTACAATATCAGCTGTAATGCCAGCTTCTTTGAAACCCCTAAGCCCGCTGTGTAGTCCAGCTATGTCACAATAACTATAAAGTACTTTAGTTCTTTGGACACGTTACCCGTAGAGAGAACTCAATGGAATGTCTAGAAGTGCAAGGCAGGTGGAGGGCAAGAGACCGCGTGGTCGCACTCCAACGAGATGGTCAGACCTCATCAAGTCCATCACACTCTACCATGACTGAATGTTCTCAATGCCTTCAGTAGAACTGAATGGAGACGCATAGCTAGAGCCGCCACTCAAGAGCCAAGACTTGATATAACCACGATCACTCTACGAAGAGTGCCCGACTAAGAAGAAGTATAAAGAAACTATAAAGTGTTTCCATTGCCAACCCCTTTTTGGAAACCCTTGAATCTGCTCTGTACAGCCAGGTCACAGTACAGCTCATAGTTGCTGAACTGGATAACTGGGTTAGTGATACGCGCCTGCGGTTATCCACGTACGGTTGTGCCACGGGGGCTGGGTTCCACCACATCAATTTCAATATATGTTTCTGCAGTTTGCTAAATTGTTTTCTAATAAATTAAGGTAGCCGATTTACCAGGGAGTTGCCATGGCGATACGATGTATTTCAATCTTCATTTAGTGTAACGATTAAAACATGATTATATTTATGCAAGTCAGAACAAAACAGAATTATATATTTATTCATTTAAACTATTGAAATAGTAAGTGCTATTAATATTGGCAATAAACAGACGAGTTTGCAAGTACATCAGGTGTGGTCAGTTATGTAAGGAGAGGCACAGAAAACCTTGATGGAAAGCGGTTATTTTGCAAGACATCGGCGTTTTCTCGTGTGTAACATTTTCTTGTAATTCTGTTACGGAATTAGGGTCAATCGGATAAACGTAAAGTACATTTTTGGCATAGGACTGAGACGAGTAACTTAGCCCACGAGTGGGACAGGAACAAAAATGCTTCTTGAACTTCTTTGGAATTTGAATAATGCAATATGATTCACAAGTTTCCGCCCGCGGCTTCGCATGACTATGTTCAATCCAGGTCATCTATAATAACAAATTTCATCAAAATCGGTTCAGCTGTTACGACGTCATAGAGTTATAAAAAAAACATCCACACTTTCGATTTTAAGTCTCATAGCTGGTGTATAGAATAAACTGGCTTTACTTTTTTTTACTTGATAAAGTTGCTGTACTTTTGAAAAGGCGCAAATCCAACTTGCAGTGGCCTTACAGGGTATATGTACTTACTTCTAAGCTACCTACCATCTAAGCTGAAAACTGTATATGTACACGTAAGCAGAATAAATAAATAAAATAAGAAATAATTTTATACAAATTCCTATTCTTTTTATTTCCTATTGTTTGCAAAGTTATTCAACTGAATTTTATATTGATGACGCGACAGGACAAATAGTACGATCAGCGATTCGCAAATATTTGATCGAGATATCATAAAATAGAGTAGAGTAATATTTTTTTCATCACTCATGCTCTGAAAGTTGGTCATTGTAAACTTGATATTGGCTCAATAAATGTGGTTTACGGCCCTAGGGCCATAAGTACATTTGAACAAAGAATAAGGCTCCATTGCATTCATAATAAGCTAAAATGAAATGCAATCTGCACGACAAATTCTTATTTATATTTAAAAATAAAAGAGGCTACATTCATATTACTAAAATTTAAGGCAATCTTCATGAACATCCATATTTCTATTTAAAAATTAAAGATACATTATACATTAACCTCAATGACAAATCCTTATTTATATAAATTATAAGTGATAAAATAATAGTCTAGTAGTGAATAAAAAAGAATGGATACCGGAAATAAGCTCCTCGCAAATAAGGTTTCAGCTGTATTGCTATAAGTCAAAAATGTTGGTATAGCGCTGTAGTCCTATAACTAATCCGTAACCGCTAAGAAAATCTAATAAAACTAAAAAATATTAAGCTAGATGCCAACGCTCTTGGCAGACGGGGTCATAGAACGTGGGACAAGCGACGATGATATTGCTTTCTCGCTCGCTCTTACAGCCCTTACGGGAGCCGTTAGTGATGCGCCGAGTACCTGTCGATAACATTAATTACAAGTAATTATGTTAAAAAGGAAACAAACATGTTTATTAGTTGGCCCTGTCTGTCACGAGTCTTGGCGTAAAAATAACAGCCAGCGAGAACAGTCGTCATTATCTACACTATCTGCATTATGTGTTATTCACAAACTGATTGGTTGTTGTTTATTTCTAGGCGAACTGGTTTAAGGCGCAGCAGTACTGCCGGTTCCACGGCATGCACCTAGCCTCTATCTCCTCGCAGCAGGAGAATGATAAGCTGGAACAGTACGTCAAAGACTCCGGTAAATATTCTTATTTATTTATTTTATTTTGATAGATGATGATAGATGATCTCTAACTGATACTAACAGATCTCCACGAAGCATCACTAAAAGTTGGTTTGAAGATGAACATGACTAAAACAAAAGTGATGTCGAGCGTCTCCAGGGGCACGATTCCGAACATTTATACTGGAAACGAGTACCTGGAGATGGTCGAATCTTAAAACCTTGGTCATGCTTTATCTTTCGGAAAAGAATTACAGGCCAAGGAGATATCTAGAAGAATTCAGTTAGCATGGGTGGCGTTCAGCAAGCTTGACGATATTTTAAAATCTTCTACCGTTCCACAATGTCCGAAGAACCACCTCTACAACCAATGTGTCCTGCCAACATTAACCTACGGTGCTGAGACATGGACGCTTCTGAAGGAGACTGTGCACAGGATTAGAGTCGCACAGAGCCATGTAGCGCGCCACTGCTAGACCGAGTCCTCAATACCAAAATTCGGTAGCGGACTAATGTTCAAGACGTTAGCAAGCGTATATTTGGTCTCAATGGAGTTGGGCAGGACATATGGCCAGGCGCGGTGATGAGTGGTGGCCCCGAGATGGAACTAGGAACGCAGGTCGTCCGCCGGCAAGATGGGTCGACAACATTATAAAAATCGCAGGTCGTATATGGGTTCGAACAGCGCAGGACAGAGGCGAATGGCGACAACGAAGAGAGGCCTATGCCCAGCAGTGGGATGAGAAGGACGGACGATGATGATGATGATGATTTATTTTATTTTAATACTAACATGGGCCACTAACATAGCCCAGAATATTAGCAATCTGAAGTGGTAGTAGGCGGGCACATAATTCGCAGAACTGACAGCCATTGGGGCAGAAAGGTTCTAAAGACCACGCACTGGAAAGCGCAGCATAGGCCGTCTCCCCACTAGATTCTAGTTAGATTAAAGACAACCTGATAAAGGTTGTTCGGAGCTGTTGGGTGCAGGCTGCACAAGATCGATCGCTCTGGAATTCGCGATTTCGATTCCCGACCCGAAATCTGAATTGAGAAATCAGATGTGAGCATTGGGTGTTAATGTTTAACTTTAACATTTCAGGGTACGGACGAGAGCACTTCTGGACATCAGGCACGGACTTGGCTGAAGAAGGCAACTTCTTCTGGATGGCGAACGGTCGTCCCATAACCTTCGTTAACTGGAATGCAGGGGAGCCCAACAACTTCAGATACGAGAACGGCGAGGAGGAGAACTGTCTAGAACTATGGAACAGGGATGATAAGGGCCTGAAGTGGAATGACTCTCCGTGCTCCTTCGAAACATACTTTATCTGTGAAATAAGAACAGATTGAAAATATAGTATTTGATACGGGTATGCTGTAAGTAAGCTCGGTTGTGAAATAGGAGTTCCTTTTCAATGTTGAAATGTCATTTTAATCAAGATTTTTTAAGGTATTGTCCAGATATTGCACAGTAGATATTCTTGCCACTATCCACTTTGCAAAGTGCACTTTACATGTTTACCTTTGGTATGTTTAGATTTTAGACTCAATAGAACTTCTATTATGTCTTGTGTGGATTTTCGTTCCGGCATGTCAAAGGTTAATAATGATGATATTGGCAAACGAAACTTAAGTTTGACAGCACTAAAATTACAACTGTTACTCAGTCCTTCAGAAACAAAAAAGGACTGCAATAATTTGAGTTTTGGCCAAGCTCAATTTAGTTATATTAGTGCCAACATCCTTCAATGTCAATGAATCAAATCATCATAATCACTATCTCAGGCCATTAGCATCTTCGACGATGAATCCATCGTTTGGGTATAATTTCATAAAAACATATTTGGTAATAATTTTGCAATAGTGAGATATAATGAGCACTGAGGATGTATATTGAAAAAGAACTCCATATTTTCTACACACAAATAAGAATGGATCACGCAACGAGCTTATGAAAATATCTAAATTACATGCTGTAACATGTCATCAGATAAATGCAATGGCGTGACTCGTTTTTGTAAGCGAATCATTGTTAATATTGCATTTAATTATTAAAGTTCAAAAATTGTTTTGTGTATTTTATATGGTTTGAAGGTTTTGGTCAGTATAGTTAAGTATAATCGTACGTTCACATTTACATCAAGTCGCCCGCTAAAAACACGCTCTTTCAGGTGAGATAGGGATTTCCAGAAAAAATATCATTTTCGATCGTCAACTCGCACTATTGTTTTTTCGCTTAAAATTTATGTCTTATTAGATGTCAAGTACCTTCAATGAAAAAAGTGTTAAGTATGAATTTAAGACTGCTTTACCTATCTACGAAATGATTGCTGTATTTTTTCTAACTAATGAAATGCTTGATGTCAAAATTTCGGTTTGTTTACTTTATTTATTTTTATATTAAATCCTATTTATTTCTCATTTTTAGTTAACAATTTTGTCTTTCACTATACTGAATCACACCTTGATTACGACACTGGGCGAGTTGACGATCAAATATATATATATATATTTTTGAAATCGCTGTCTCGCCTCCTGAGGCGAGTTGTAAGTGGGCGACTTGACGATTGACCCACATGCGGTGAGTGATGCGATTTATACATCTGTAAAGTTCGTTTAAGACTATGCACATTAAACTGTCAAGCTGACTATTAAAAGCTAGCGTGTTTTCCTTTGCAATTGCTCTTTGCGTCAGTTAGTGTACATCGTCTGAATACGGTCTTAGTTAGAGTTGGTTATTTATTTAATTCTTCGACTACGGTTGTGGAATGTAGAATTTAAAGTAATATGTAAACAAAGCGATCACTGCCTTTATGATCTAAAACCATGAGCCATTTGGCTCAAGGACCCCGGGTCCATAGTCAAATAGTGTTAAAGCAATAGTTACCTTAGATAGGTGTAAAAATAGGTAAGGACAATAATAAATTATAAGCATTATTTTGTTGTTTTATTTTATCCATACCAACTATCCATATTAATTGATCGAGCGAAGCGATATCTCCAAATCAAATTGGGCAAATCAGCGTTGTATGTATGTATATAAGTATGTTTGTCCGAGGATAACTTTCAAAGCATTGATCCAATCATCGTGAAATTTGATACACAGGTGATGGCATAATTTTGGTGTGACTAAATGAGCTAAAAATGTTGGGGGTGGTTGAGATATTAGGGTTCAACAGGGGTAAAAAAACTGAAAATGAGACTATTAAGTCAAATGGGACGTCAAATGAAAGGTATTCATTAGTGCATTTCAACCCTGTTTTTATTTTTAGTTTAAGCCTTGTAGTTTTTGAGTTATTAGCCATAGTAAAAATAAAACTTTGACAAAATTCACAGGGTACACCAGTAACCCCACAATGCTGAAATTTGGTATTCGTGTAGCTTTAATGACACAAATATAGGCAAAAGTCTGAAATCCAGAATAACTGCAATTTGTACCCCAAAAAGGAGTAACCACAAAAAGAAGTAAGTTAACATGAACTCCCGTTACCTGTAATTTGAATGAAACTGTAGGTCAAGTAAGTTCGTTATTTATCTCGTGGCACTATTTTGATAGTCAAAGATTACGAATTCGTATTATTTTTGTTTATAAGGGAGACTCGTTCGGGGCGAATCACTAGTATTATAAATTAGAAAGTAACTTTGTCACTCTGTCTATCTCTCTGGCTGACTGTTTGTTATGCTTTCACGACTAAACGGCTGGACTGAATTCGATAAAATTTGGTAAGTATATAAATAGATTATGACCAAGATTGAGACACTGGTTACTTTTACCCGACTGCGCAGGAGGGTAATGTTTTTAAACAATAATAGTTTAGTAATTACTAATATTATAAATTTTAAATAAATCTGTCTATTTATTTAATTGTTGCGTTTCACGACTAAATGGCTGGACCGATTTCGTTTAAATATGCTATATAGATAGAGACCTAGTTTGAGACAGGATGCTTTTTATTAACAAACCACGCATGTGAAGCCGCTATCGGAAGCTAGTACTCTAATACTAGTAGAGGCAATTCGAAGAAAAGCAAGTACATCAGGTTCATCATCATCATCATTATATAAGCCAAAGGACGTCCAATTATCCTTTTTTCGGTGAATGGCGGATTCTGGAAATGGCAGATTATTTAAAAGGCAGATTCTGGCAACGGCGGATTCTTAAAACGGCAGATGTTATACAGTCAGCTATAAAATAGGTCGGAAATTGTAGGTACCCAGTATGCGTTTTATCAATCTCCTTTCAGCCACTTGCTGCAATGGTCAAACCTTTCGGACAACTAATGCTATTGAAGGCTGGCATCGCCGAATTAACAGTTTGTTACCCGAAAAGCCAACTCTATTTTTTTATTCAGTTATTAAAAAAGGAAACTCATACTCAAGATGTAAAATTGATAAGAAATAACAGTTTCGCGAAAGGAAAAAACGTAGGAGAATTGAACTAGAAAAAGATCAGAAGATTGAAGAAATAATACAAATTACATTACAAAGCGAATTTTCAACAATAGAGTGTTTAAAAAGATTATGCCGTGTAATCAAAGTAAATAATTAAGTTATGTTTTGTAGAATACGCGTAAAAATAAAAGTTATGTTTGTTTTGTTAAAAAATAAAAGTTTGTGGTGAGTAGGTAGGTAAGTAGTTATGTTAATTTATCTATTAAAATCAAAATTCACTGTCAAGAACGGAATTAAACTTATTACTGAACATCTGCCGTTTTAAGAATCCGCCATTGCCAGAATCTGCCATTTCCAGAATCCGCCATTCACCGAAAAAAGGCCAATGATGAACATAAGCCTCCCCCATAGACTTACAGAGTGACCGACCTTGTGCGGCCAGCACCCAAGGGCGCCCAACAACCTTTATCAGACGAACCAAAGTCACCGACATATCACAAAGGATTAGCAGGGCTAAGTGCACGTAGCTCGAAGAACTTACGGCCTTTGGGGCAGGTTCTCGAGCCCCCCACTAGATCGAAAGAACACATCAGGTTATGTAACTACAAATAAATTTTTAAACAAAACTTAATTGCAATCTAAATTACACAGAATAAACTAACGTAGGGAACAGTGAGTTACTAAATTTGTGATTATGTAATTTTGGGCAAATAAAATTTTATATTAAAAAAAATAAAAACAGAGAATATATGGGTTATAACCGGGACGAAATACACACTAATATTACAGATGCGAAAGTTTGGATATTTATTTATTTGTTCGTTTGTTACTCAATCACGTCATAAAGGCTGAACCGATTTCGATGAAATTTGGTATGCACGTAGATTATAACCTGGATTTATACATAAGCTACTTTTTAGTGACAAATCACGTGTGCGAAGCCGCGGGCGGAAGCTAGATTAACATATAATTTAGTTTTGAGATATTTTTGTATGAAACGCACGTTTAAAAAAACTGTGTTTAAGATGTGCAAGTAAGCTCAGCCATGTAAGCTCACAGGTTTTATAGCTATATACAATTTTTCAAAAGTCGGGGAAGAACTATAAATAAAACAGTAACTTTCATACTCTACTGAACTAGCGAACTGAAAATACAGGGTTATAACAAGCGATGCTTCCTGAAAATTTCATGCGTCCGCAGTCTCGCGGTGTATGCAAATGTAGTGGGCGGGAAACTGCAGAGATGTATTCAGGGACTATTTAATTTTGCTTCAAATTTCATTGTGAGTACGAGCACAGAATAGGAAGTACAACCAGCGCAGACAGCAGCCGTGCAAGACGCGTACGAAGATCTCGGGTCAATTTGTATATGTGCGCATTCGCCTGTTTTCGCTCGTTGTACAAAACTTAATTTCTGTTCCTATCAATTTTTTGGTACAAGTAAGAAATGTAACTTACTTCCGGGGTCTGTTTGTCCGGGCCATTATAATCTCGAAGTCTTCAAGTCAGGAACAGGTTCTTTAGGTGTAGACGTATTTAAAAAAAAAAATTAGGTTACTTGATGTCAAAATGGCCATTTGTGTATTTTAAATTGCATTTTCTTTTTATCATAGCATTAAAAGTCCTCAAAATAACTCAGATACGAAATATTTTACATCCAAATTCATAAAAAAATGATGTCCACTGTACGAGTAAAAGAAGAACACAACATGATCAATCTGCTTATTAGCTACTGCTGAAACATATAATGATTCACCTAAAGTGATAACTTGAGACACCCAAGGACCACCACTGGGCACTATTCAAATTCAAATTCAGTTTAATTCAATAAAATAGTGTATAACTTTACAGTACAAGACCAATACGTTAAAACTACTACAAATCAGATGTAATAATAAAACACACGGTTCTACTCACATAATTAAAACAAAAAAACAAGATAAAAGAAAAAAAAATATGTAGGTACATAAATGTAAAAACTATGTAAGACCGTTTCCTACAAACATCGGTTCTCGATAAACTTAAAGAGTTTTAAATTTTTTGACACTTTTTCAAAGATAAAAGTGTCTTTTAGCTACATTTATGGGAACTGGCCAATAGACTCATAATGACAAGTTGCAGTACAAGCTAAGTGAAGGACAATCACTGACTACAGTGCCACCAACTTATCTGTGTAGGCAAGGGCGGATCCAGGGGGGGGGCATGGGGGTCATGACCCCCCCCCCCTGGGCTGGGTCCAGGACCTAAGTGGACCACTAATAAAAATTGTTAAACATAACACATGACATTGACTACGACTATGTGACCCCCCCTGGCACCAAAGGTGGATCCGCTCTTGTGTGTAGGTGGATACAATTGGAACTAATCCCGACAAGAACCAATCTAGACACAAATTGCAGCTGTTCAGTAGACACTAGTGACTTTCTTCAATTCACAGATAACTTGGTAGATCTGCACAGTGTCCACTAGCCTGGGATAAGTTTAAGAGCAAGCAGTATTGACAAGACTGTCCCGAGCTCCCACTTTCCACCAGGCGCTGTACCAACTATCTGCAATTCTCAGTTTTTTACAACAATAATAATACTAGTACTACTTATTTGATGCGAGACAATAACTAGGTACTACAGGAACACTAAAGTATTGACTGATAAAAATATAGCCGACTTCAAGAACCAGCTAAACGAAATAATGTGCAGGTGCCGTTGAAGAGATTGATGATTTTCCGAAGGATCCAATCATCAGATCTTGACGAAATATATATAGGACCACCTCTTTCTAACAGAAAAAAATAATAATTTAAATACATAAATAAAAGCCAACGTATTTACCTCCTCCTTTTTTGAAGTCGGCTAAAATAGTGATTCTGTGGTGTTCTCTATAATATGTTTTCTATCAAACGACCTTTTCTAGCCTACCTCTGCAACACAAAAGAGCAACGCCAATCGACAAAGATACATTTTCATTAAATGTATGAATGTTACGGCTTACCTATCTATGTATAGGGTTGTCAGGTCCTAAACCCCGGACACACCAGCCAGTTTAGCCGGACATTTGGGTAAAAAAGCCGGACACCCTTAATTTTTTAGTCTTAGTATTAACACGACAATTTTTTAAAGTAAAACAAGGCTTTTTTATCAATTACCATAAAATCTTCTTAATTTTTTATGAAACAACAATAAATGGTGCGGCGCACCCGTGCCCGCCGATGACCATCGCGCGCGTAATTTAAAAAAACCTTAAAAAAGCCGGACATACCTGACTGTGTCCGTCTTTATCCGGACGAATGGCAACCCTATCTTTGTAGATAGGCCACGGTCACATCTATCATTAAATAAGCCGTAAAATCCTTAAATGGATTTTTTCACTAGATTAGAGTGGAGCTTGATACCTTAGTGGCATAAAAAATCCTTAATCTGCTCCTGGCGTGCGGTAGACTTGTGTTATTATTTACTCTATGCTGTAGTGCAAGTTGTTAATACTCAGGTCACGTACGAACCTTTCGAGACTAGAAAGGTGAGCGATTTGTAGGGTATATACTCATTACACTAATACTACATATATCGGAGGCATTGAGGCGTACCTGATGAGTTGACAGCTTGTCAGAACTTCAGTACGGTAAGCGTAAAAGCGGTGGCCAGTATTTGAGGTATAAGAATATTCTGAAAAGACACATGAAGCGATGCAGAATTGAGTCCTCTCATTGGGAGGAGAATGCAGTACAGCGTAATGAGTGGAGACGGCGAATCCACCTCTGGTAAACGAGGATGAATAAGAGCGTTGTCTCGATCTAGATAAAAAGCGGCCATCTCTTATAACTACGTCGGCGGGGTCCTGACATGCCGAAAATGCGGTCAGACCTTTACAAAAAAAATCAGTTATATAAGCCATGATGATAGGGCGCATCGAGGGACGGTCCAGCGAGGTTCTCATTGAAAATTGTATTGACGACCCCTATAACAGAGTTAAATATGCCTGTCCAGGATGAATGCAGTTGCCGTGGCCAAAATCGACAAGGATATATCATCATCATCATAGGTACTTACCGTACAAGCTTCTGTGATATTGTGTTGTGAATGTTTTAAAAGGTTTTGGTTGATTTGGTATTGTTGACATATTTTGATCCAACGATCTCTCCTTCCTAAACCAAAATCAGGTCAACGTAGCGATCCAAACTCAAGTAATTTTTACATTGAACTAGTTTTTTGTGGCTTTGTTTGTGGTTGTGCATACCCATTGAAATATCATCTTCATTTTTAAGATGAGACAACTGCCTCGCCGCGTTAGTCAGAAATATGCTAAAATAAATAGTCAACCCGGCTAAAACCGGATCCAATAAACGGTAGATTACACCACTCGAATGAGCATCCGGTCGGCGGCGACACTCCCTTCCGGCTCCATCCGAGAAGTATGTAACCATCGAACCGGCACGCAACCGGAGAGATAGGCACACTTAGGTAAAGAGATAAGTTGAACAAAAACGAAAATAATCGAAGTCCACGACACCTCTGGTTTGAACGTTATAATAGGGGGTATTAGACTACGCGTTATTTAGGCCCTACGTATCGCGTTTCAAATGTTAGCAGATGTGTTCCCGTTGTCCCCGTAGTCTTTTATTTGTATGTTCCACTTTTTTCCCTCCGACATGAAGATCGGAGACTCCGTAGTCCATGTCCCCGTTTAACGGGGACAGCGGTAAGAAAATGGTTGATGACGTTTCGTTGTCCCTGCGATGGAGATACGGACTAGGGGGACAACAGGAACACCCCATTTAGCAAACATGGATTTTAGTTTTCGAGGCAGTAAAGCTAATTCATAGAGAATAGAGATATTTCTGTTATTTACATGCGCACCGTTTTGACACTCCAGCGCGAGTATTTTGTCGACGTACTTTTTGAGAACGAGATACCGAGACACGACGTAGAGTGAAGTTGTATGACCACAAGAAAAATTACAGCGAATGATGACAAACTTCTCCATTGACGTGATGAAAACTACTCCATATCGACAAAATTCGATAACGAGAATCGATCACGAGTAACTTAATCTTACGGCGCACATGTTAGCCCAGCAGGTCACTTATCTCTTTGTCCAACTGTACCTTCTTGAGGAGCCGAGAAATGTTTAATGGCTGGAAGTAGCAGATAAAACCGTCTGGTCATTTTCTAATCTAGTGGCTAATCCATATTTTCCTGAATTATATGAACTTAATCGGAAAATTACTGTTCTTATTTATTTGTGAACAAATGTTTTTTTTTATACAACCTGGAACAAGCTTATGGCCCATGTTATGTGGTAACCATCGCATATAACAAAGTATTGCCTCGTAGGTCACGCATCTTAGAAACGTGTCCTACGAAGCACTGCCCTGCGTGCGTCAACTTGAGGCATACGAGTGTACAGCCTCATGTGCCTGTAATTTCACCAGCAACCATACCCTTCAAACCGAAACACAGCCATGCCTTTTGGCGGCAGAAATAGGTATGGTGGTAGTACTTTTCCGGGAAAGCCTCTTCACAAAGAACACTACTATGTGATATTATTGTAACATTATGTACATCATTGTTATTTAAAATAAATATAAAAATAATAATAAATATTGCTAGACATTTCACACAGCGCCATCTAGCCCCAAATTAAGCAGAGCTTGTACTATGGGAACCAGACAACTGATAGAATACTTATATACATATATTTTTTGTAAATACATACTTATAATATATAGAGAAACAACCAGACCCGGAACAAATATCTGTAGATCATGCAAACATTTGTTCCGCAGCGGGGATCGAACCCGCTACCTCCTGCGTCTCAGCCGGCTATTCGCCCACTGCATCACGGAGGTTGTCAAATTTGACATGAGCATTGTATTTATGCTAATTGAGAGAAATATATGAATCGAATTGAATTGCAATTACCCTTCTTATTGAGTTGGGGGCTAAATGACTACACTATTCTTGCCTCGCAGTCGGTAAAAAGCGGCTTAGCTCCCGGATCTGTTCTCTGAGCCCCCTACATCCGTAAAATGATGTCTGCATTTTGGATTTGCGTCATATCAATTTGAATCAAAAACTCATTTCTGTTTGCAATAAGGTTGAAATTGCGTTGCATATTGGATTTCAATCAAGTGAACAGCAATATGACGGCAGGTAGATTGCCGAGGCTCTGGAAATGAGGCGGCGATCGGGCCCTTACTCTATACATATATACCTGTAAACAGATAAGTGCCTAAGTTATTTTATTTACATTAGAGTACTTCGAATGTATGGAATATGTTCGAATTTAACTTGAATAATGTTTAACAGCTCGCGTGTCTCTAACTAAGCACCAAGCTAAGAAGGTTTTAGAATATATTAGAATGTAATCATTTATACCAGACTATGTCCAACTCTTCTACTACTAATAAAAATGCAATTTAATAATATAAAATCAGATATTAACTACTAGCTGTTGCTCGCGACTTCTTACGCGTTACACTATTAAATGTGTAGGTAACCTAGAAATAAAGCTAAACTCACTGTTGCAGCATTACTTGACACCCTATTTTTATCCTATGGGACCTGATTTATGGAATAAAAAGTAGCCTATGTCTAAATCCAGGTTATAATCTACGTACATACTAAATTTGATCGAAATCGGTTGAGCCGTTACGACGTAATTGAATAACCAACAAATAAATAAACAAACCTCCAAACTTTTATAACATTAGTGTGTTTTTATACAATTAAAATGTAAAGTAGCTAAATAACCCGAAGGTAGTAGGTACTATGAAATAAATGTTTCAATACTTTTGAAGTTCGATGATTTTCATTGAAAAACAGATTTTTTATGAAAACAGGTGAGTTACGACAAACTCGACTGTTTTCAACAGTTAATTAGCGGTATCGAGGTTTTAAAATAGGTCTTAAACTTATAAAATAATCGGAGACAATAAATAAATAAATAAATATTGCTGGACATTTCACACAGCGCTATCTAGCCCGAAACTAAGCAGAGCTTGTACTATGGGAACCAGATAACTGATAGAATACGTCCATACTTCTTTTGTAAATACATACTTATATTATATAGAAAAAACATCCACACCAGAACAAATATCTGTAGATCATGCAAACATTTGTTCCGCGGCGGGAATCCAACCCGCTACCTCCTGCGTCTCAGCAGGCTATTCGCCCACTGCGCCACAGAGGTCGTCATAATGATTTGCTTACAAAGTTCCTAGTACAACATTTATGATAGTCACCTAAAATGAACGGCTACGTGGCAGACTTAGACAAAGATGGCGCGATGATTTAGATTCTTACTTAAATTGGCCTGGCAAAAGACCGAACAAATTGGAAGAAGGAAGGCCTTTCCCCAACAGTAACCACTATCCGCAGTCACGGTGACCACGGAAGACCAGCGCTTTGGCAGAGTGAATCTGCCATACCACGCTGAGTGGCCATTTTTGTCACTATATATATCTTGTAGCCTACGCCTAGTTTTAAGATTTCATTTAATTTCTGTGTACAATAGTATTTTTCAAACTTTCGCGATCACTGTACCCACATAATTATTGATTAAAATGGGTATTTATCGCGTATGTACCTTTTTTATTTATTATCCCGAAGTTTCGGCTGTGTTGCAACAGGCGTGGTCACGGGTTTTCAACGGGGTCAACCGTTGTTTTTTGTGTCGTTTGTGTTGTTTGTGTCACGGGTTGACTCAAACCTGACGAAACGTCAGGATAATAAATAAAAAAGGTGCATACGCGATAAATAACCGTTTTAATCAATAATTATGTATACATTGGTGACAAAATAAACGCTTTCTATCTTTATCAGCAATGGAATGATAAATCGATCACTTTATGCCCCCAGTAGTTGTAAGATTTTTTACGCGTCAAGCAGAACTATTACGTGAAATGAACTTCTACGGATATCACTTAGCCTTTACCTGCCCACCCCCGTATATGATTTATCCCTCTGTTCCCACTCCCCGACGTCTTCTTCCGTCAGACGTTGAATCTTAACATAGATTTCGTCGGTAGAGTAATACAAAAATATACAGAAGCTCACGAACAAAGACTTCACCATCATGTTAAAGTCGAGGGAATGCAGCTCCTCGACAACACGGATATAGTGAGAAGACTGAAAAGTACAAAACCTTTTGAGTTATTTTAGTGTACAATAGTGTAATATAGTGTCAGTGTTAGTGCTATTCATAAATAATACAGGAACAAAGTGTCTTCCCCTTAAATAGAAACTGTAAGAAAAGTGCCAATGGATACATTCTTAATCATAAATCTTTGCGTAGTATACAATGAAGTCGTTTCCACTGTTCGCCTTAGATCTTTTAAACTACTCAACGGATTTTAATGCAAATTTCAGCAATAGATATAGTGATTCAAGAAGAAGGTTTAGATGTATAATACATTTAATATAAAATCCATACTAATATTATAAATACAAAACTGCCTCCGTGGCGCAGTGGGCGTATAGCCGGCTGAGACGCAGGAGGTAGCGGGTTTGATTCCCGCCGCGGAACAAATGTTTGCATGATCTACAGATATTTGTTCCGTGTCTGGGTGTTTTTCTATATATTATACGTATGTACTTACAAAAAAACGTATATAAGTATTCTATCAGTTATCTGGTTCCCATTGTACAAGCTCTGCTTAATTTGGGGCTAGATAGAGCTGTGTGAAATGTCCAGCAATATTCATATTTATTATTTATTAACTGACGCCATCATATTAGACTAATTACCGTAAGTTATTTTAGCGATATTTTACGTATTTATCTACCTAGGTACTTATATAAGTTAGTTGGTGTGGATTAGGTAAGTACTTAAGTACTTGTAATTTTTTATTTATTATTTATTATTTTAAAAGTCTGTCGGGCGGGGAGGGGATTGGACAATGAAACACCACTTAAAACACTAGGTAGAAACATCCATATTATAAGCACTGTCTGTCTCTCTGTCTGTTTGTTGCGTTTCACGATAAAACGGCTTAACCGATTTCGATGAAATTTGGTAGGTACCTATTTAGATTATAACCGGGATTGAGACGTAGTTCTAATATAAAACTGAGTTAGCATAAAATTGCTCATTAGCCTACTTGGCTAGATTGTAATAAAACTAGACTTCACATATACGACTTAGGTACCAAATATAAAAAAGACGTTGGTTCAGTGTTGCGAAGTTGGTCTAAGTTTTTTACTTAGACCGGTCAATTGTTACTTACCGTGCATTCCGAATCACGCTAAAATCGATATCACCACGCTAACAAACGTTCCAAGTCACCGTGAGCGCAACAACGACGTCCCGTGAATCATTATAGATGACGTCATTACATCCGTCATTTTGCGCTAACAACGTTCATGCTCCAAACCGAAATCCCCGTGAGCCTCCTTGTCAAAAGTGACGTGACAGCTGGTTGCTTGTGAGTAATAGTGTTCTGTGGTTGGTTGGTTTTATTGTTGTTATGAAAGTAAAGGAACACAGACTCGCAGCGCGTTCATTAGCGTTCCGAATCCTTGACAGCACTCAACTGTTATCAGCGCGATAACTGAATCGGTACGCAAAGTAGCTACGTGAACGCTAGCATCGATTATGTCGTGTTTCGGAATACACCTTTAGTATTTTGTTTTATCATCCATATTAGTATGTACAACATCTGAGCGCCAACCATAATATTTCAGGAGCGTTTTGTTTCAAGCTTGTAGCAATATTACTTCGATTTTAACCACAAGACTTTTAAACATTACTGTTATAATCCTAATAATGTTGTATATTTAGTGCTTTCTAGTGATAACACCACGTTCAGTATAAAACATTGTGCAAATAAATACGATTTACTTACTTTTTAGGATAATTTTACGCTTTATTTGAGCTCTAATGTGAAACATTTTGAGTGAACGATTTATGGTACGCTGTGTGAAATGTCCAGCAATATTTATTGGAACGAAGTTCCTTATCGCGCGTTGTGAAAGGGGGCTAGACGGAAAAAATTCTTACGAAAAGTTGTCACGACACTTTTTGCTATAGTAAGCTATTGTAAGCTGTGCGGCGTCGCATGTTTCTCTGTCTGTCTCTCTCTCTCTCTTATAGAAAGCAAGCCAGATATTTCGGCGTCGCATGTTTCTCTGTCTGTCTCTCTCTCTCTTATAGAAAGCAAGCCAGATATTTTCATTTCTATTTCGCATTGAACAGTGTGGTGTCGCGACGATTATTTTTGTTGAGTGTATACAGGTTTTTTGTAAATAATAAATAATATTTTTTATTAACGGAAGGAATTATGAAAAGAACTTCGTTCCATCCGGGTGTCCCTTGACTCATCTCAAGATTTTTTTTTTATTTATTTATTGTATCACCAAAACTGCTTCGCCTTTAAAATAATAAAGTAAGCTTACAAATTGAGGATCATGGTACGAAATGCCAGTGTAATATTATTTTGATATTGCTATAAGAGATTCAGGTTGGCTCCCTGCACTCCTTTTACAGTAAATATATATTTCTCAAAAAAATTATGACTTTAACTTCATCGTAGAGCGTAGTAATAGTTATTATTCTTCGGTAGATCTTCATTTTCCACTAGTAAAGTTGAAAAAGTCATCGGATAGAAACGACTTCGCAAACGAGCGAGTCCCGCCAAGCCTGACCCGATCTCGTAATTTCAAGCGATGACGTCATCCACGTGGCTGGAAGTTTCATCTAGAAACGGGAAAGAAATTAAACTGCCTGATGGGACATTAACCGCGTAATCCTGGCTAAATTAGGTAGAGTAAGGATGTGCCGGAGATACGGAAAGATATCAGATACGGATCGTGTATCAGTGGGTACAGTACCACAAAACAAAACAAAAACAAAAGTGAACAAAAAATCCTATAACATACTAATATTATAAATGCGAAAGTGAGTTTGTTTGCTACGCTTTCACGTCATGATGGCTACTCTTTGTAGCCTATGTTTCAATCCAGAACACAAAATTGCACACTTTTATTCATAAAACACATAATAATTCGAAAAAACCCGGCCAAGTGCGAGACGGACTCGCGCACGAAGGGTTCCGTACCATTATCTATAATAAATTGTATGAGCGCCCATACAACTGAGAGGACTATCTTATTTGGCGTCAGCTATGTATGTATGGGGACTACCTTTAATTTTCATTTTTTTTTAATTTTTCCTTTATTTGTGCTGCTTTTTGGCAAATTTCGTGATTCTAGGTCAACGGGAACTACCATATAGGTTTTCGACCCAAAACCTTTAGGGTACTTCCGGTTGACCTAGAATTATCAATTTTGGCTAAAACCAAGCTCTTACAGCACAAGTAGAGGAAAAATTCCGAAAAATAAAAAAAGTTGATTAAAAAGGTAAATTTTGGTACTGACAAGTTTTCGTGAAAATCTAAATTTGCCCAAATCTTTTTATCGTGTTGACTCAGGACCTTGATTTTTATACACCTAATAGGGACTATAGACCTCAGTATCTGGTATAAATTTCAACTTGCTAGGTTCACCCGTTCCTGAGAAAATCGGTGGTGACACACGGACAGACAGACGGACAAGAGAGTGATCTTATAAGAGTTCCTTTTTTTACCTTTTGAGGTACGGAACCCTAAAAATCACTGAACGTTTGTATAGGAGTTGTAACACCATCACGAAATAATTTTTAAACAAAAATATTTTTTCTATATTTTAGGTTTTTTACTTCGCAGAAAATCAACCTTTAGGGTTTTATGAAACATACGGTTACGGATTCGTTACGGGTTTCTAAAAAATCACAAGTATTTGACTTCACAGCTGCAAGTAACTTTTATTAAATCTGTGCCAGGTGCTCGTAGATGTTCCTTCATCGCTGAACAAGGCTCTACAAGTTATGATGTGCAGAATAAATTATTCTAATCTTGAAGTGTGGCAAAGAGTTTGTATAAAAAATTAATAAATAAATATTGCTGGAAATTTCACACAGCGCTATCTAGCCCCAAACTAAGCAGAGCTATGGAAACCAGATAACTGATACCTACTTACTTTTTGAGAACTTATGTACCTATTTTTTTTTGTAAATACATACTTATATTATATAGAAAAACCTCCAGACTCGGAACAAGTATCTGTAGATCATGCAAACATTTGTTCCGCAGCGGGAATCGAACCCGCTACCTCCTGCGTCTCAGCAGGCTATTCGCCCACTGCGCTACGGAGATCATCGAGAAAAATAACTCCTTTTACAAGTGCTTCTAACGAGAAAATAATGTGATGTGCTAGCAGGATAGATTTTAAAAATAGATTGCCAAATAGCGCCTCTATACGATGGGCCATGATGGGCGATCATAGACGATCACCATCGTGTAGAGGGCATAATTTCCTGTAATCGCCCATGATCGGTGACGATCGAGCGTATTGCCGCTATGTCGGTTTTTCGGACAAACATCAAAGGAGTTTGCGGCCATGATTGTAAGCGTGTCCATATGATCGCAGATCACTCAGTTGGTATTTGTTTACGGTACGGTGCGGACGCGTGCGTTATATATAATGTGTTATATATACCTAATGGTTATATACACTAAATCAATAAATAGCGGTAGCTGCTACTGGTTCGACATCCATGATTAACAAATGTAGCTGCGCAATCATGTTGGCAATCATTGCGCATTCTGTGATTGTCCATCATGGTCCATGATGTAGAGGCTACATACATACATTTTTGAAATAAGAATAGCAAGTTTGAGAACGAATGATTTGACCTGACAAATGGTTTTTCTTATTGTTTTATTTTATAGAGTGCGAGTAGGAACTATCATGGTTATAAACACTATTAGTATTAAAATCAACTATTTCGAGAGTGTTGTGAGTTATGATCGAGAATGAAACCGGTGGTAGTAATAGAAATTTCATTCCTAGCAAGAGACTGAGAAAGAGGGTAGATCGTTATATCTGCCAATAACCATTCACTCGCAGACTTCAGTTCATGGCGCATGCAACTGCGTCCAAATATCGGGATACTCAAAACTCACAAATCATGGTAAATATCCCGTTTTAGTACAAATAATCCTACCCTATTTGAAATAAATAATATAAATGCATGTATGTATTATAAATTAATATATAAAGTAGGTTTAACTAACTTATTAACTAGTATGTTTATTTTATCGGAACACTTAGGAACGTAAAATTCCAAGATTTTTAAAACCATCTCAAATTAGTAAACAAATAGTAGTGCATACTTGTATCAAGAGAAAGGTTGGTTTGGTTGGGTTCAAGTCCCATCTAGGCTTTAAAGTTTTTGAGATGGTTTTAAAAATCTTGGAACTTTTAACGTATTATTTAATTCTACGTCATTGCGTACCAGTATAAAAAATAGGTAGGATGAAGGATTTATGTAAATGATTTATGTAAGTATACATATTCTGATGTTTCCTTACAGTGCGTGCGTGGTTAGATATGATTGTTTTATTTGCAGTAATTAAATAATACACAAACAACTTTAATTTCTTCCAATATTATAAAATCACCCTCATGAATGAAGCCTACAAAATGAGCGGTTTCCTGTATATGTTATATCTTGTATATGTTATATCTTGTATATGTTATATATCTATATGATTTCAATGTTTAAGTCTATGTAGCGATATTTATTGCTTTATGAAATGTATTATTAGGGTTTATTGATGTTTAAGTATTATAAAGTATGTTTATTGAAATACCTTGTGTTTGTCTAGGATTAGTTATATTTATTTGTTTATATCTATGTATCTTGGAATTTAAATTAAACCTCTTCCTCTACCAAATATACACTACCTATAATAACTGTTTGTCCGTATTGATCTCATCCAGGCCGGTTTCGACCACGGCGACCGTTCTTCCACTTTATGAATTACGTTCATGCGCTCTCATATGACTTATGTATATACCCTATTTTTGTTGTGAACGTACGTTTGCAGATACTGCACGTAAGGGCATTGTTCTCGTAATGGTAAATTATGTCATTAGGTGGTTTATTTTTCAGGGCGTCGTGTTTTTGGTCAAGATCGCGATTTTGGTCTTCAAATGACCAAACATTTTGCTTTTATTTGTTTTTTGTTCTGTCGATCACGTGGTTAAAGATGCAAAGACAGCCGTGGTTATTACCTTCTTTAGATTGTAGGGTAAACATTTTTTGGGACACCTTTTCTAACCCCCTCCCCGGCTGAGTGGGGGAATCAGGGCCTCTCTAAATAATAATAATAATAAATATTGCTGGACATTTCACACAGTGCTATCTAGCCCCAAACTAAGCAGAGCTTGTACTATGTGAACCTGATAACTGATAGAGTACTTATATACTTTTTTTGTAAATACATACTTGTAATATACAGGGTTACAGGAAAAATCGTGCTAGATCCGTTAAGGGCGTGGAGTACCCATCATTTCTGACTTATTTCACTATGAAACACCCTACCCTAAACTTAACCCTTTTCGAGATATTCGACTTTTAATTTTTTTATTGAAAATTGCCGATTTTTAGGCTACTAAATTTATTTTTGTTTATTTTGTGTATCTTATTATTATTATTATTGCATTTTTACATGTGTAATAAGATGCTTTAGGACGTCTATCATTAAAATAGTGCATAAGTTAATTGAATAGACCGTAGTAGACAAGTGAAAGTTAAGAAATAAAAAAAAATATTAGAAAGTTTATTTTTCTCTAAGGGATATCTAAAAAAAATATTATGGCAATTGTTCGGCAGATGTTTTTTAAAATATCTACGTTTCATCAGCTATCTAACGAGGTATAATAATCTAGGGTTTTATTCAAATGCATTGAAAAAAATTTAGTTTTATAGGCGACAGTGGAGAAGAAAATTTATACTTAGCCCTAAAAAGTAAAATAAAATAATAGGTAAGCATGAAATATCATTTATTAAAGATTTTCACACAACTTTTTCTTATTCTACAGTTCATGTTCAACATGGCCGCCTCTATTTCTGATACATTGTCGCATCCTTCTACGGAGACCAGTCTTTACTACTCCAGTGGTTAACGTGGTCCTCATTTTATTGGCTGCATCCACAATCCTTTATCGTAAGTCTTCCACAGACGAAACTGGATTCGGCTCGCTGTACACAAGACTTTTCATGCACCCCCACACGTGAAAATCCATGGGGGTTAGGTCCGGACTTCTTGCTGGCCATGGCAACGGTCCACCTCGTCCTATCCATTTGTTTGGATAATTTGTGTCCAGCCAGTCTCTGACACTTCTCCTGAAATGGGCAGGGCAGCCATCGTGTTGGAACCACATGTCCCTGATCAGGTTGAGTGGCAGATCATCCAGCAAATCACTTAAGTCTGCTCTCAGGAAATTTTCGTAGCTTTCCCCATTTAGATTATCCGGGAGAAAGTAAGGTCCAATCAAATGATTGGAGATAATGCCCATCCACACATTCACGCTGAATCTTCGTTGGGACCCCTTCACTCTTTTCTTATTGGGATTCCTTAGCTCTTTTGGGGCCCAATAATGGGCGTTGTGATAGTTAGTTATGACATCTTTATCAAATTTGGACTCATCCGTCCACAAGATATTTCTTAGAAAATCTGGGTCTTCTACGTCAGCATTTAGCATAAATCTGCAAAAGTCCAATCTTCTCGCGGGGTCTCCTTCTTCAATAACGTGTACCGGCGTGTAATGGTACGGGTATAGGCCAGCAGTATGCACTGTAAACCACACTCTCCATTGCGAAAGTCCCAGATCACGGGCAACAATATTAGTGGAAGTAGTCGGATCCGCTCGAAAGCGTTGCACTATCTCATTGTCCTGTTCTTCGTCATCAATTCGTGGTCTTCCCATGTCTGTATTTCGTCTCAAAACAGAGCCAGTTTCTCGAAGTCTTCGATAGACTCTGTCAAAAACGGCCACATCCGGCACTCGACGACCGGGGTAGCGAGTTATGTATTCGTTGCGAGCTTGCTTTTTTCTTTTTACTTTTTTTCCACGAAATGTAATACAAACCCTAGATTGTTATACCTCGTTAGATAGCTGATGAAACGTAGATATTTTAAAAAACATCTGCCGAACCATTGCCATAATATTTTTTTTAGATATCCCTTAGAGAAAAATAAACTTTCTAATATTTTTTTTTATTTCTTAACTTTCACTTGTCTACTACGGTCTATTCAATTAACTTATGCACTATTTTAATGATTGACGTCCTAAAGCATCTTATTACACATGTAAAAATGCAATAATAATAATAATAAGATACACAAAATAAACAAAAATAAATTTAGTAGCCTAAAAATCGGCAATTTTCAATAAAAAAATTAAAAGTCGAATATCTCGAAAAGGTAAGTTTAGGGTAGGGTGTTTCATAGTGAAATAAGTCAGAAATGATGGGTACTCCACGCCCTTAACGGATCTAGCACGATTTTTCCTGTAACCCTGTATAGAAAAACAGTATAATAGATAGATTACAATAGAGCTGCTTTGTCGCAGAGGGTGCTGCCGAGCCACACTGTTACCCCAGTGCAGTGCAAGAGCGACCACTCTCCCCCTGCCACCCATGTGCAGACATCAGACAAAGCCCAGCAAGCATCAAAGCCAAACCTCTACCGCTGCCCATCGCCATGGGTCTTTTACATTCTCAGAATCCGTTAAGTAGAAAACAGTCAGATGCGCAGGAAATATTTAAGTGCGTAAGTGTGCGCGCAGTCCAATGGAATGGCAGACCACTACAATCGGAGAGGAGCTGGATGCAGTGTCTAGCCGACGATAACTATATGACCCCTATCGACGCCTTTAAGGCCTTCCATCACTGCCGTGCTGCCTCGCCACCGGAAGTGGATTGCTAAAATGCCGAGGTAGTCTTTGAGCACTTGTGCTGGGAGCGGCTGCCAGGCTTGAGTGCCTAGACACGCACCCACCTTGTCCGCATTACACAAAAGCTAACTGGAAGAGAATGCTATCTAGCATTAAGTTCGCCTATGTACAGATTATTTTTATTTTGTGTAATAAGGAATTTTCTTTTATTCATATCTTAATGTTACAAAATGGACCCACTCAGCATATTTATATATAATACAACTACCTACCTACAATGGTCTTCCGTTAGGACCGAATTAAACTTGCGGACAAACTTCAACAAACTTTACAATTAAATATTATTTACTAGCCGACCAATCCACAGCTACGCACGCGTAGTTTTTCAATAAACACATTACCCTCCTTCTACGCAGTTGGGTAAAAAGTAGCCTTTGTTACTCAAGGAAAATATACCATTCTAATGGTGAAAGAATTTTTGTAATTGGACCTGTTGTTTTTGAGTTTATTTGTTACAAACATACAAAATTTTCCTCATTATAATATAGATAAGATTATGCAAACTTTTATCATGCAATGGAAAAGTTTATAAATTCTTTTATACCATGCAGGAAAGACCCTAAAGTTAACAAAACGACTGAAAAAAAACACTCTTCTGCGGGTAAAAAATTAGGCAATCACAGCGCCATAAGTCAACGAAATGCCCGTTCAAATGGAAAACAACCCTTACAATCCGCCGTCAACCCCCAATTTGCCTGAGAACAAAGGTATTTAAGCCAAGATTTCATAAAAAGCGGTGGGTAAATATTTATTCTAGCAAGCGATTTTTATTGAAAAGTTTACTACAGGTAGATAATTTTTATTTCCTAAAAATGAATGACCGTCTTAAATAAAGCGGAGGCTGAATTTACATGTTACTAGCTTCCGCCAGCGGCTTCGTACGCGTGGTTTATCAATAAAAAGTAGCCTATGTGTCAATCCAGGTCAATAAACCATCGACATACCAAATTTCATCGAAATTGGTTCAGCCATTATGACGTGATTGAGTAACAAACAAACATGCAAACTTTCGCATTTATAATATTAGTGTGATAGTGTGATAAATATCATGACTAACTGATATACCCTTTTGATAGAACTATATATTCATAAACGAATATTATTATCATATATACACGTGAGACCAACACTTTGGTATGTTCTGCATAATGTATGTATGATGTTACCGTTAATATGTATGTTTGTTCGATTGATTACTGGAAATTGCATCAATGTTCCTACCTCACAATGTAAGGAAATAAAATCCCAGATACCTTAGATATGTTTAATTCCAATACGAATATACACAAAATACTTTGCAATACTTTATTCACATTATAATCTACAGACTTCACTGCAATTAAATAATAGCTAGTTATACTAGAATACCCACTAAAATAATAGCAATATTTTAGTGGGTACACCCAGAAATAATCCAGATAAAAGTACATTACAATTAAAGCCCCACCAAACATCACTAAAACTAAATGAGGTTACAACATCACATTTCAAGTACTTATCCTTATAAACTCGCACCGCACCACCTTCCTGTTCAACAGTCCAACCGAAACTGCCCACGCCATTGCCCTTGTTCCTCAAGATGGCTTCCCTATCACGTGACGTTGCCCACCAAGCAACTTCGTGTAGTCAATTAACAACTTTACTAATGAATGTAAAATATACAATCATTTCTTCATTATAAAAAACCAAGCAATTTATAACATGATTTTTATATTACTTTGGATTTTACAACATTAATAACAACGTTAACAAAACATTAATATTAATAAAACAAAACACTAGGCAATGTAATATCCTGCGTAAAATCAACTGTAGGTTTTACAATTTAAATAATTCTTAATAAAATCATAAAAACATGTTTCTTGATACCATAAAATCTATTGAAATTAATACGTTAACAATCCAAAGTATAACACTTTAAATAAAAATTTAAAAGTTATTTTTGCATTGGGGGTTAAAAACTGACGTAGATAAACCCCATATACCATTAAGGAGATGGCTTTATTTAGCATTAAGACCGCCTTACATTTATTGACAAATGCCCTCAAGAATTGGCAAATCAAATACCAAATATTCAAATATAGGGATTCTTCTGTAACGGCAGTGATTTTATAAGAAACCAAGGCTCTAATTATAATTCCCGTGCGACCCCGTTTCCGCTCGTTACGTCCCGTCGTTAATAGCAGCCTTTTTACACGAGACTCGGTTAGGCTTCATACGTGAGACACAGAGTAAGGGGTGGTTTACACTGGGTAAAGGTAAGATATCACAATTTAGAAGGTGGCTATTGAGGACCAGTTAGTTTTTTTTATAAATTGATGTACTCGCCTTTCACCACGATCTCGCCTGATGGTAAGTGATGATGCCGTCTACGATGGACCACGCTTGCCTAGAACAAACGTGTTCAGGTCCGACTTAAAGACACCGAGGTTGTAGTTATCAGGAAACACAGACTCAGATAAGGTGTTCCATTCCGTGGCGGTGCGCATAATAAAAATGGAAGAGAACTGCAAACAAACAACTGAACATTATAGCGGTGGCGCTCCGCAGAGCGTCTGGTTGTCCGATGATTAAATGGGGACGGTGGGTTAAGTGGAAAATACATTCTCGTACATATTCCAGTTATTATTCGCACTCACCGTTTCAGTTCCACGTTCATAATACGTACAACTAAAGTATGGAACAATCTACCTTTTCGTCACGCGCGACTAAATGTCGACGCTGTTATGGTGCATTTGTCTCGTATTCAGACGAGAAAGAGTGAGAGAAAACAGTGTAGGTACAAAATTTTACCGTGGCGCGCATATTAGCCTGGCTGAAAGCTTATCTGGGTATCTTTAAGGTAGGAGTGAATAGGTAAATAATGTAAGTACTTTCTAGATCTTCGTGCTTCATCCCAAACTACTAATCTTAATTTCACCAAAATCTAAGCGATTAGATATCGAGCGTATTATAAAAAAAAGGAAGGTTTCAGCGACAAAAGCATCGAAATCAGACTGAAAATTTAATTTGACCAGATAAGGGCGACTTGTGAAACGATGCCTAAATGCATTAAGTGGTTGGTAAACATGATTTAAGGAAACTTTCGTGATTTATTTCAATCATTATTATAAATACGGGAATTATCACGTACCGTCTTATCGGTGTTTCGACAGACAATGTTTAGGTTCAATTCGTGAACCTCCATCAGGGTGAGTGCGACCCGCTCCGAATAACGTCTCGCCTCGCACTGCGCGCCGCAACCCTCTGCGCACGAGTAGACAGGCGTGGTGGTGGGGATTGAGTCAACGATGGCCCAGCGTCAGCGGACACATCCACAAGATCACACATAACTACGGTGAATAGAACAGTAGCTTACTTACCTTTTGAGAAAGGAATAACGGATAAAATCGGAAACTTGTTACGCCATAAGTACAGGATCAAAACGATATTCCGTCCTCAAACACAATTGAGGAAGCTACTACGTTCGCCGAAGGACAGAGACCCTCTGGGCGTCCCCGGCGTAAATGCTACATTGGTGAAACAAAGCGAAACGTATCTAAGTACGATAAGACGGTACGTGATAATTCCCGTATTTATAATAATGATGATTTAAGGAATATATGGATGTATGATTCAAATCATACAAATACAACAAATTTAAACATGTTTAGTAGCTAAATACGTTTAAGCATCGTTGCGCAAATTGGCCTTATGTCATTAATTTTTTAAAATAACAACTAGAACTTTGTCAATTCTATTCTATTGATATCATAACACCTTCAAAAGAGGTGTAAATAAGGTGTCAAGCGTCTGCAGTCTGTCATATTTAATTGAGTTCATGGGTGAAAGTGATAACTAACCACTTAAGGAAGCCCGTCAACCTGTATGCCTACAGAACTTTTATATAAAAACTTTGATTGTTCTCGGTGTAAATAACACCTTACTCCCCTTATGAGCTAATGATTTTGGTTCCGGCTTTTCTGCGTCCAAATGTAGTTTTCTTGGCATTGCTGTTTTGAGGGTTCCGTCAAAAGATAAAACGGCCAATTAGTAATTTGTGCGCCTTTTAGCTGTTTCAATGGCCTGTTCTCAAGTCAAGAGGGGCTAATTCCCAAAAGTTTTCAGCGAAAAGTTTTCACAGGCTAAAAATAAATGGAAAATGGATTTAATTTTGTTAAGAAATTAATTAACGCTCTCAGAATTCTTACGGGGGATAAACTTTAGATTATTTCTATGATAATTTCTTACACTATAGGTAGGTATTATTTATATGTTAAAAGTAGCATAGTTATGTAATGTTACTTTTGACTCAATGGCCGTCTACGAGGGAACCATAATAATTTGCATCGACACGCCAGCGATTTATTATCGTCAAAAAAGTATGCCAACCATACCGAGTTTTATTCGGGGAAATCCTGTTTAAACCAGGAACATCAAGTCATTTGAATCCAGCACAACTTTAGCAGTTTTACAAAGGTTGTTTGTGCCACATTGCGTGCCACAGCAGTGCCTATTGCAGAAAGGAAAGCTCTGAAAAACGGAATGGAAGTGAAAACGGAGGTGTTAGTGTTCGCAAAGCGATACCTACCTACCTGCGGAGTTATTCTGGAAAATAAGAGACCTAGATCAAGTAAATTTGTATGAATATTTTGGACAGTTCAAATATGCTATTTCAAAATAATTTGAAACTTTTTACTTAGAAATTGGGGTTCGTAATGTAGTTTTGCATAAAAGAAGTGTGGATCCACTGATTTCATCCACAACACGGATTTTTTATTGTAAGTCACAAAGCCCTCAGAGAAGCTTATTCATTCCAAGAGGCGCACCTTTATAAAAGACATAAGATAATTATTGATTAAAACGGGTAAACAGGATGTTTGGTAATATACTGACGATATTCAAGTGACAGTTTCTCAAAACATAAAAAAAGACTTTTTGAAAAAAAAATGACTAAATATATATTATTAAATTTTAAAGAAAATCGACTAAGTTTAGGTGATTAATTCGATATAAAACTTACTGCCGACTCTTACAATCGACATCCAAAAATATGGGCCGATTTGATATCTCTTTCAGAAAAAAGCTGCGGGTTTTGGGTTAGAAAGGGACAACGAGAGATATCTCGAGATGTCACTAATACAGTATCTGTGGCTAGATGGCAAGCATTATGCAATAGCACAACGTAAGTTTAATAAAGTGTTTGTTTTTATATGTCAAAATAAATTTCACATTTCTATAGTAAACATTTCACAAGTTTATTTATTATGCTCATTAAAATAACCCCTTTCATTTTTGTGCGTATATTATCAAACACCTTATATATTGCGTATGTACCTTTTTATTTGTTATCCCGACGTTTCGGCTGTCTTGCAACAGTCGTGGTCACGGGTGGACTGGACTACTTGGAGCTGCCATCATTTCTCGACGGTAGCTCCAAGTACTCACGACTGTTGCAACTCAGCCGAAACGTCGGGATAACAAATAAAAAGGTACATACACGATAAATACCCGTTTTAATCAATCAATAATTATATACAGATATCGCGAAAGCTTAAAAAATACTAAGGCATAAGATGTTCGCGTATACGTACACGTATTGACTTCGAGAAAAAAAGGCATCGAGCGAGAGTAAGATCAAAACTTGAATTTTACTCAACTAAATTATAGCAATGGGGCTTTTTAGGGCAAACAATATAAAAAAATATTTCTGAGCGTCTGGTCGAAGTGACTTGTGATTCGAGAGCTGGCGCATTGCAATGTCCGCTACATTGCAATGCGCCAGCTCTCGGATGCAGCCAGTGTCTTGGGGAAACTTCCGCCTAGTAGTGATGCGGAGCAGTAGAGTTATCTATAGATCGTTTGCAACGGTCTTCAGATGATTCAACTGTTTCTTTTGTATTTTATATGTAACTATTATGTCGGTTGTATGCACCCGACTTCATCCGCAATTTTCTGGATCTTTACAACAACGTCACCTATCGGGTCCAATTGCAAATCTAAACAATACAAGGACTCACTCAAACACACACAATAAAATCATCAAAATCGGTCTAGCCGTTTTTGTGTTTAAGCGAGCCTAACGAACAGCAATTGATTTTTATTGATTTTCATTGTATATACTTTCGCTCAGGCCTCACAACCATACAAAATTTATTGCCGTGATCCTTGACGGGTTAAATATAAAATTTTGCGTACGTATCCCAGAGTACGGCCGCCAGTTTGCTCCGGTTCCACATTTGTTCGGGATACATTTGCCTCTCGTACCCTTTTTGCGCGGAACGATGTCGATGATGTCGATCGGAATGGAGGAGTGAGATGTGATGCAATTGACGGCTGGCTGGAGATTTCACGCAAATGTACGTGGAAATGCGGCAAACTCACGCTCGATTGGGATAGGTATACGTAGGGAAATGGAATGGTTAATTATAAAGTGCGATGATTGGCCGTTCTTGCAATTTATTTGCAATCCATTACTATTTGTAAACAGTTCAGGTAGGTCAGTTGGAGGTTAGTCGACGAATCACACTCGGCTGGGCAGCGTTTGTTTGAAACTAAGTGACGTCTTCTCGTCGACCTCACCTTAGTGTCTTAAGAGGCCGTTCCGGAATCTGACGCTGACAAGTTTAGGTATTTACCGAGTGCGCGGCTCGCGGATGTGTGTGTTTGTGTCTTATACACCTCACTATAGGACAAGTAATTTTGATCCTTTGTCATGTTGATCGAATGAAATTGTTTATTTATAGTATATTGGGTATCTTAGTACCGCTTAAGACCAAAGTCTTTGATCAGGGTGCGATAGGAGTCGACCGCACTAGGCCACATTTGTTTTGCAACATAGTTGCGGCACTAGGTATCGGCACAAGTTACATAAATGTTTCCAGAATGTGTTCAGTTTCAGACAATTCCATGCCATAAGCAAGCTGAAGGGGCAGTAGGCGGGGCACATTGCTCAAAGAACTGACGGCCGTTCAGGCAAACAGATTGTTTAGTTAGGAGATCATGCACTGGAAAACGTAGCTTAGGACAGGCTCCCACTAGATGCAAAGACTATATAATAAAGATTGCTGGGAGCCGTTGGGTGCAGGATGCACAAAATCAGTCGCTCTGGAAAGGGGAGGATGAACTTAATATTGAACTGTTTGTTTTGTATATTATAATAATATGTAAATACGTGTATATTCTGTATGTTCATATTATGTGATAAATCCCGTTTTTATAATAATCACACTAATCCCATCCCACTAATATTATAAACGCGAAAGTTTGTATGGATGTATGTGTGGATTTTTGTTACTCATTCACGCAAAAACTACTAAATGGATTTTAATGAAATTTGGTATGTGTGTAGATTATAATCTGGATTAACACATAGCTTACTTTTTATTGATAAAACACACCTGCGAAACCACGGGCGGAAGCCAGTATTATAAATGCAAAAGTTTGGATGTTTGTTTGTTGCTCACGTCGTAACGGCTTAACCGATTTCGATGAAATTCTGTATGTACGTAGATTATAACCTGGATTACCACACGTGCGAAGTCCCTGGCGGAAGCTAGTGATTGAAATAAACCACGAAAGTTTTCAAAGTAAAGTTCTTTATGTTAATAAATGTATATATTGCTTAGTATATCGACACAGGATGTAGGATGTGCCTCGCAATATCGCGTGGAAAATGACACTTGACCCACTTTTAGTAACTCTAGTCTCATGCATGTGTTATTTGTAAAGGCGCGTTCGCGGAAGAGATCTACAGACAAATTTGAAGTACCTAAACTACACAGAGTGTAAAAAACCGTCTTAACCGCGTGGGCAGGACCAGAAACTCATAACAGAAAGACCAGACATTTAGAATAAAAATACCCAGATTATAATTTATTTAGCCTTACATCTTCCCTTACACACTCACCGATAATTATGACATAATGGCATGCATAAATATCATTGACATACAAAAAAATAAAAGTTTTAGCCACTTGTCTCACCACCGGCGAGTACGCGATTAGCTGTCAACTATTTTCTTGCTCAAGAAACGAACAAAAGATATAGATTCCGTGTCAGTAAAAAAGACACGTATATTAATAGTTGATCGCGGGCCGTTCACACTGCCACCGCGCGCGAGAACTCGGTCTCCACTATTTTATCGCAACGGCTACAACAGTCGCTAAGCGATACCCGCTAAGCGATACCCGCTCAGCGATACGCGCTCAGCGATGCTCGCTTGGCAGTCAACACACAGCGTAAGATGAACCAGCTGTAATTTATCTACTAGTGTGGAGTGCACGCATTGTTATGAATTCAGAGCAATCATTAGAACTATCATTGTTGTCTAGTTCAGACGACGATGATGATGTATTTTATGATAGCATTTGTGTAGTGGCAGCGTCCATCACTACTCACGCGCCACGCGCTCAGCGACTGGTGCCAGGATCGCCCGTCGTACTCGCTCACTCACTTTATAGTCCAGCGAGACAACTATAGGAACTACACACTCGCTTCTCGCTGCTCGCCAACTCGTTTCTAGTTTCTAGCTCTACTCGCTTCTCGCTCATCGCTGGCAGTGAGATAAGTGTTTTAAAAGCCATGAGATTCAGTTTTTGCGAAAATTACCCTGAGCGTAGGTCTTATAAGATCGTTAATTGATAATATCTCAAAACAGGTTCGATACGTATATCAGCCATAAAATCTACGCTGATTAGTGTTTATTGCCATTTATAATCCTCCACGGTGATTGGTTGCAAATCGGCGGAAATTGACGATCAAATTTAACTAAACAAAGAAATTTTGAGTTCGTGACTTAGTTAAAAATGTATAAACTCAACCTGCCTCAATAACTAGGTATAGCAGCTGCTACGTACAAAGGCAAGAAAGCTAGGCCCACAATAGTATGCGCGCCGCGAGAGTACAATGCCCGCAACCACTCAGCATATTGGTTGCCGGTTGCAAAAGAACAAATACTCATATTTCACGGTACACGCCAGAAAACCACTTCTTGGAATGCTTTTTAAAACTTCGCAGACTTGAAGGGATATGATTATGTCTGTGCTGCTCGAGGATCTGTAATCCGTAACAAAAGTACGTATCTAGACGTTTTCATAGAATTTTCTAGAAGATTACTCAGGTTTTAGTAGGACTGCGTCGTATTATAGGTATGTAGGTATTTTTATACTTAGGCACAAGTTTAAACGCCTGTGTTCTAAGTAGTAAATTAAATAAAGAGACTAGTTAAAGATTCGAAGTATCTTTTAAGATATACCCTTTAAGCAAACCATAAAACGCTATTAAAAAAAAAGAATATCGATGATAGTACCTCACTATCATGCACTATTAAGTATTTAAAACCTACTGGATAGGACCAAAAACATTTAGGATATATTGTGTATATCGGGTTTTTGAAAGGAGAACCGATTAAATGCATATTGTACTTATCTGTAATCCAAAATCAATAAAATAAACCATGATATCACCGGTACCTTGCGTCAATAATATAACGCTAAGAATCCGAAAGGGTCCCAAAGCAATCAAAGATATCGAAGCCTTATCCTCTGCGAGACCCATTCAGATATAGGACAAGAAATTCTAACAAGCTGTAAGCTCTGTATATTTATTTTTCCTTTTTGCAAACCAATTTTTACTTACTAACGAAGGTTGCCTGGAAGATATCGCTTTTAGCGATAAGACATCTAATTATTAGGCTTAACCAAAGAAAAAATACAATTTTTATATCTACTATCTATATATATATATCTATATAAGTATAAAAATAAATTGCTGTTTGTTAGTTTCGCTAAAACTCAAAAAGGACTTGATCGATTTTGATGATTTTTTTGTGTTTGTTTGAGTGGGTCCCTGGTTGGTTTAGATTTACAATTGGACCCGGTAGGTGGCGCTGTTATCGAGATCCAGAAAATTGCGGGTGAAGTCGCGGGCATCCATACAAGTCACACCAATATTATAAATGTGAAAGTTTGGATGTTGTTTGTTTGTTACTCAATCACGTCGTAACGGCTGAACCGATTTCGATTAAATTTGTTATATACGTAGATTATAACCTGGATCACCATATAGGCCTACCTTTATCCCATAAATCAGTTCCCATGGGATAAAAATGGAGTGTCAAGTCGCAACACTGAGTTTAGCTTTATTTCTAGGTTGCCTACACAGTAGTGTGACGCGTACGAAGTCGCGGGCAACAGCTAGTTTACAATATAATCTATCAAGAGTGGATAAAGTTTAATTATTGACAAAACAATAACCTGCTCCTCATTTCCGCTAGCAAATAGCTAAATTAATTTTGACAGAGTTATAAATGCACGTATATAACTTAAAATGGGAAAACTTCTCTTTTTCACTTCTCAGAAGCTATTGCCTGTTAAAATTGATCTAAGCGCAAATATGAGTAATGAAGACGTAGTTTTAAATTATTATTGTTTTTAGGTTTTTTCAAAGTCATGTCATGTATTTTAAGGTAAATTTAATACTATTGTATTGTTAAATATTGATTAGTTAATTCGTATTTTTCTGGTTTTTTCAATGTTAATATAACTCGCTTGCCACCTATCTGCAAGCTATCCCTATAATTATGATGTCACTTGATTTTTACTCTCTATTATACAATTTCTATTCAATTTGGTGTTAATATGTTGGTGCTCAATAAATAAAATAAATAAATAAGACGGAAAACAAATTATCAAACTTCTTGTCATATTGTCTCCTTTCAGGATTGGTTCGTTTACAAGCAAGGTAAGAGCGTTACAAATTGCGCTTTATATTTTAATTTCAGACTTACTGACGCGCCCCAGTTTTGCACGGATTCAAAAATAAAATCTTGAGTTCATACAAAAATCACATGAAAAAAAAGCACATTCAGTTTTTCCAGAATTTTCATATTTTCCTTTTTTTTTGCTAGAAAGCTTGATTTTGCTTTGAGTTAATGTTTCCATGTCTTCATTCTCCGATCCCGCGAGCCACTATTCTGCAATCTCCAGTCCTTTGAGCCCGAGATTATCGACCACCCCAAACTTGAACTGTGACCTTTTCTACCCCTCCAAATTTACATTCTATCAGAACACAATTTACTACCTATTCAACATTTTATTTTTACCCAAATTGCTTCTAAGCAACTATCAAAAGGTTAATCTTGGGTATGCGATACTTCGAGTGATTAAATAAATTCATCGTCAACATCATCATCATTATCATTTTTCTGTCCTGTTCCTATAGTAGGTGAAGTTAGCACAAAATGTCTGTTTTTTCTATCTTTGTCAGGCATAATCTTAGTGGTTTTCAGATCATCTTTCACAGTCCATCCATCTTTTCTTTAGCCTTCATCTACTTTTATATCCATCCACAATCTACTCAAACTTTATACTATACTAGCTGACCCGCCGAACTTTGTTCCGTCTTGACATGCATATGACGCGGGCTGCCAATCTACGTCGCGGGGGTAGAATTGTCAATCGGCCATCATTAACTGCATCTACATTTGTTCAACATTTCTTTTTGCGTGAATTTATCCAATAATTTAAAAGTTGTTCTGCTATTCAGAGCGGAGACAAATCCAATAAATCAAAGATCAACAAAATCGGTCCAGCCGTTCTTGATTTATGGTGAATGGAAATCAATGGTGAAATGGTGAAACTAACCCGACTTTATTGTTTAAATCAACATCTTTGAACGTATACAGTAAAATAGATCGTCAATCATGTTATTGGTTATGGTATTAACAATAAAGAATTTATTATCTATCTATCTATTTGCATCGCTTTAAAAAAGCTTTTCAAAAGTTTAATATGTACATGATTCATAACTTTGCTGATTAACTTCAACTTACGTATGAAAAAAAATTAGTTACATAATGTATAAATGTATTCTATCGGTTACCTGGTTCCCATAGTACAAGCTTTGCTTAGTTTGGGGATAGATGGCGCTGTGTGAAATCACTAGCATTTAAAAAAAATATTATTGAATCCATGTCCTAATCCAAATGCAGAATATTGTACATAAAATAAATTTCAAATTTATTTTAGCCTCTCGTTTCCGTCAGAATGATATAAATGTGGGTGAACCTGGCATCGGATAGCGTTTTATGTTACAAATTATTTGCAAATCAAATGGCTTGCCCTACTAGCATGGTTTGGGGTTACCCACGTTACGAGTGTGCGATAAAAATCGCACATGGAATTCTATAGGAATTCTTGTAACTATCAATAAGTACGGTATTTATAGAAGTGCAAAAAAAACAGTATGCGGAACTTATTTTTTTTTAATATCGTTCTTCAGTATGCGAAATCGATTTATTTCATAGTGTTGTGACTAGCTGTGTATGTGTACATGTTTACTTCTTAAAACTAGTATTATTAGACTTTTATATCATTCTGACGGAAATGAGAGGCTAAAATAAATTTGAAATGATAAAATAAAATATAATTACTATAGTAAATTATGAAATAAAGGAATGACAAAATGAGCATAATGTAGGTATTAAAATTTACACTGTTTTGAGATTAATGGATTGCTTCGTCTTTATGTAATAAATAATTAAGCATCTATACATGCTGACTGTGAATGACCCGTGATTGTTATTAATTAATATACCTCTATTAATGTTAAAGTTATCTGTTAGCGTAGCGTATCTCTATATCTGTTAGCGTCGTGAAAACATTGATTGACATAATTGCTCCCGAACTAGCTTTATTATTTAACGAGTGTATTGACTGTGGTGTATTCCCTGATTTAATGAAACACAGTAAAATAACTCCACTTTTTTCAAATCAGGCACTAATTCTGAATATGGTAATTTTAGACCAATTTCAGTACTTCCGACATTTAGTAAAATATTTTAAAAACTAATTTGAAATTAACTGCTTAGACATTTCAATTCACATAATTTACTGCATCATAAACAATTCGGATTTACCAAAGGTCGCTCAACCACTGATGCTGGTATTGAGTTAATATCGCACATATTTGATGCCTGGGAGAAATCTCATGACGCTTTAGGTGTTTTTTGTGATTTGTCTAAGGCATTTGATTGCGTAGACCATGACGCATTGATCAGGAAACTATACCATTATGACATTAGGAGCGTTGCTCTAGACTTTCTCACTTCTTATTTAAGTGGCAGAGTGCAAAGAGTTGACGTGAATGGGAAGCGTTCTCCAGGGTATCTGGTTAAAATGGGTGTACCACAGGGATCAATTCTGCGATCATTTTTGTTTTTAGTATATATTAATGATCTTCCCCATCTTAAAAGGGGCGATCATGAGGTTGTATTGTTTGCAGATGACACGTCACTTTTAATTAAATTGAAGCGACGACAAACCGATTTTGACGATGTAAACAATGCAATCTCAAAGGTCGTAAAATGGTTCAATATAAACAATCTACTTCTAAATAAAAAGAAAACTCAGTGTATTAGATTTATACTACCTAATGTTACACAAGTTCAAGCAGATATAAAAATCAAAGACGAGGAGTTGGCTCTTGTGGACACCACCGTACTATTAGGTATAACCCTAGATAATAAGCTTCAATGGGACCCTCACATTGATAAGTTGTCGAAGAGAATTAGTTCTGCGCATACGCAGTCAAACAGATCCGTCTTTTTACAGACGTAGACACAGCTAGACTAGTTTACTTCAGCTACTTCCACAGCATGATGTCATATGGTATACTGCTGTGGGGGAGTTCTACAGATATAAACACCGTTTTTGTGCTGCAGAAGAGGGCTGTTCGTGCAATTTATAATATGGGCCTTAGAGAATCATTACGCAATAAGTTTAAAAAATAAATATTAAGACATTCCCTTGTCAATACATCTATGAAAATCTGATGTACATATGTTCACAAAAATATTAATTTGTTTAAGAAAAATAGCGATAATCATAATTTTAATACTAGAAATAAAGATAAACTCGCTGTTGCCACTTGTAGACTCCATAAAGTTAATAAATCGTTTAAAGGGCAAGGTGTACGCTTTTCTAACAAACTTCCAAGTGATGTACAAAATTTGACAATTAACAAATTTTAAAATGTAGTTAAACATAATCTTTATAAAAAACCTTCTATAAAATATCGGATTATTTAGATGATAGAGAAGCTTGGGATGGAAATTCCTCCAACTCGTTCAAAATGTTACAATTTAGACGTTATTTATTTTCTGTGTTACATAACAATGTATTCTAAAAGGATCATTAAAAAACAACCAGCCTTGTTTCTTGCTTTTCTTTCCTGGCTTGGTCGCGAAGAAACAAGCAGTAAAATTAACGTTTCAAAGTTATCCTTGTGATTTTAATGAATAAAGATTTTTTTATTTTGACTTTAACATAATTATGTTTACCTGCGTTAGCTGTGGTTGCCTTCACAGAGTGAGCACAGGGAGCGCTTCTATCATATTGTATCTTAATGTAAGTATATGTATTAGGTACTCATTGGAAATCCTTGATAAATAAATTAAATTAAATTAGCCTCATTCAATATCGGTCGCTCACAGAGCATGGATATTTTTGCAAAATGTGGACTCAAAGCTTCATGATATCATTTAATCAGCGTAAGAGCTACGTGCTTTTATATAAATGACCTATGAGATTGCGAATAAAATATTTTGGTGCAGTTAATTTGTCTCCTCCATACGATTAACCTTAAGATCTTATATCAAACAGGTGCCTATCGTCTCATAAAACACGTCAAATCAAAGGTCATCGCAAATATTACCCTTGATAAAATGGCGTCAGAATCAGGTGGAAAGGTTACGTCTGTGATTCCCCCCTTGGTCTGACCTTTACGTCTCCCGCGGGACATCGTAGCCGCATTACAATCCTAAAATATCGAGAGGACCACGAGAGGACTAACGCACCTGTGTAGGTAGAGACGACTGGCGATTGCAAGCGACAACGCGGCGGGCACGCATGCGCGCTGCGAACCGCTCGAATACAGACAGCTAGTCCCGCACTGTGAACCGCGTCGTCGTCGCGTCCGCTATTTCCGGAGCGAGCCGCACCCGAGTCGCCGGGTGTGGTCTGTGGCCCCGAGCTGGTGGAGTGGTGGAGTGCTAGTGCAGTGCTGTGACTCGGTTATGCGGCCGGCGGGCTGGTAGCGGCATGGCGCTGCCCGCCCGCGCCCCCCTCGCACCATGACTGACCTGCAAGCCACCTTCGAGTTCTCCGTCGAATTGTACAAGTTCTACAATGTCGACCTCTTTCAGAGAGGGTAAGCAAAGAAAATTATGAAAAAAACGCATATTGTTTTTACTGGAGTTACCCAATCATTACCCATCCGTAACGTGGCAATGGTATGTGATAACAGCTTGATGAGTTATAAGCAGGTTGAATAAATTCTATATTAACTTTTTAAGATAATAATCATCCTCCGAAGAAATAAATGTTGAGTGGTTTTCAGTACAATCAATATTCTGAAAGTAGTAGGAGTATTAGAAACGTTTCAATAGATCTGATAAAAACTTAATATCACGTTGTAAAATCTTAAGTTTCACCCTTTTCTAGAGAAGAGAACTATCATCTCCAATAATCTGGAATAGATTTTGCTGTGACATGACTATCATGTGATAACAACTTCAAAATACGTGCATAAATTATATTATCAACCTTTTCGGGTAAATTAAGCATCATAGACTTTTTTTTCAGCAATTTTGCCTGCTTTCTGGAATTAGCCGATAGCTTTATCATGCTACTTATCACGTAGATAAGAAACTGACCTTGACATTCAAATGGAGGTACTACAAATGCTTAGGGGTCATCAAAAGTTATAGAAAACGATACACTCAGTATTAATTCTTTATTAAGAATAATATATTTTAACAAAAAAGTTAAAACCGACTTTCTGAGTGTATAAATAACTCAGCGAGTGATGAATATACACGTGCCCTTATGAGTAGTTTCAATTGGCGAAGATATTGATTAAAAATACAGCCAAATTGAGAATCTCATCCTTTTTTTGTTTGAAAAGAAGGTTGAGGACAAGGTATAAGATCATGCCTAGATAACCCACTGATAACATGCATGCAAACACATTTTTCATCCTATTTAATCCGATTTGTTTCATCTTTTTTATATTGCATATTTATATTATTAATCTTATAATTATTACTAATTCGGGTTCGATTCCGGCCACGGAATAAATGTTTGCATGATTTACAAATATTTGTTTTGGGTCTGGTTGTTTTTCTATATATTATAAGTATGTATTTACAAAAAAAAAATATGTAAGTATTATATCAGTTATCTGGTTCCCATAGTACAAGCTCTGCTTAGTTTGAAGCTAGATAGCGCTATGTTAAATGTTCAGCAATATTTATTATACATTTATTTTATTAATTACCTACATAGTATAATCGGATAAAACATCAATGGAAACTAATATTAAACTGATAATAGCATGAGGTAAAGGTTGTCTAAAAGAGATCTCTATTAGCGATAAGAATAATATTTTGGACCATCAATCGTTAATTTACGCCTGTTCCTCGAGACCAATTACCGATCTATCTACATAAGCGTTTATAGCTTCAAACGCCCATACATTTTAATTAAATACAGAAAAAACTACATAGGTTCGAGTAACTACTGAAATATAGAAATTGTATCTGCAACACTAACGCTAAGCTCAAAGCAGCTTGTGATTGAAAAACTATTGATCAATCAAAACCAGGCAGCGTAGATCCGCTACGGCGTAGAGGGTCAGCTGCCTACGAATCCGAATGGCTACAGAAAGACGGCAAGCTCGTAAACCCACTACGGCGTAGAAGGACAGAACGATAGTAGTAGATCTCGTGAAAGAATTAATCTTTACTCGTACGTACTACCTCCGTATCTATTTCAGCCGCCAAAGTGTAGGTTAAATTACAGGCACATGAGACATCAATTTTAAATTTCCCATTTATAAATATAATGGCATGTAGGCCAAGTCTTGGTTCGACATAATCTGAGGTATTGAAATTGTTATAGGCAGTAGTAACCACTTGATATCAGTGGGTCATGTGCGTGTACTCATACAAGCCTATTATATAAAAACAGTTGTCTTTTACCAGAAGTTTCCATAATGAAAGACATTGAATTTCATAAATTTCTATAGATTGATACACTGAAGAAGTCAATGAACCCTTTTCGGGCTAACATACCTACTCCAAAGCTTCCTGTACCCTCATTCTGTAGGGTGTTGATCAGATAATTATTGATATTTGCTGAATGTATACGTAAATACCTAACATGGCAATGTCTCATCAATATACAGGTTAGGGACCTAATTCAGATGGGTCAGTTGGGGGAAATCTTAAACTTTAATACCCTGTTAACCAAATTCGCGTGACGAGACAAATAGCGAACACAAATATACTCGACCGTATCGAATTCCGTTATTGAAGTATGATAATGATCGGTTTACAAGATTCCAGTTCAGTAATCCAGTGAATCAATCTGATTTGTGACAGTGACTGGATTGGATGATATCGTCTAATCTACTGCAGTAGTAAATCGTTAAGCAAGGTGTACGCTTTTATTAACAATTTAAAAACGTAATTATTCAAAATCTGTATAAAAAAGCCTACTATAATAGATCGCATTATTTAGATAATAGAGAAGATATATTATTTATTTTAAGACTATCATAAGACCAGTCTTAATATATGGAAGCGAAACGTGGGCCGTAACGCAGAAGAACGTACACCACCCAAGCCGCCGAAATGAAGATGCTAAGGTGGATGTGCGGCGTCACCAGGCTTGATAAAATCCGTAACGAGTGCGTGCGAGGAAGCCTGGGCGTGCGCGATATCGCTGACAAGATGCAGGAGAGTCGGCTGCGATGGTACGGTCACGTGAAGAGGAGGCCACGTAGGGAATTTGGTACTACAACTTTCCATCCCCGGTCGAAGATCTAGAGGTAGACCCAAGACAAGGTGGAGAGATGTAGTGTCAAAAGATATGAGAGAGTGCCAAGTTTCTGATGACGACGTCGAGGATAGAGCGAAGTGGAGAAGAACGACCAGAAAAGCTGACCCCACCACCATGTGGGATACATAGCTGGGAAGAGCGAGAGAAAGAAGATATATTATTTGTATGTATTTAAGTTTATGTTTATTAGTATAATCAATATGTACCTATATTTTATTTTATGGATTCTGTTTATGTAGGTTAAAGGTACTCTTACACCACCGTCTTTTGATTTTTGTTTATCCTGTCCATCTAAAGGTTGTCTGGAAGAGATCGCTTTTAGCGATAAGACCACCCATTGTACTGTTATTTATTGTTTATTTCCTTTGTTACTGTATTTTTATTTGGTGTTTAATAAAGAGTATTTCATTCATTCATTCATTCAAGATTGGTCAAAAATGTTACAATTTAGACGTAATTCATTTTCTTTATTGTTATACATTCTAAAAGGATCATTAAAAAGAACAACTAACCGTGTTTCTTTGATTTCTTTGATTTCTTTCTTGTCTTGATTGCGAAGAAACAGGCAGTAAAATTGACGTTTTAAAATGATCGTTGTGATTTTAATAAATAAAAACATTTTGAAATTTTATGGATTGCTTATATTATCAAATTTTAAAGAACATTGACTAAGTTTCGGTGATTAATTCAATATAAAACTTAATGCCTGCAAGCGACATCCAAAAATAAAGGCCGATTTGATATCTCTTTCGGTTTTGGGTAAGAAAGAGAGAACAAGAGGTATCTCGAGACGTCACCAATACAGTATCTGTGGTGGATGGCAAGCATTATGCAATAGCACAACATAAGTTTAATAAAGTATTTGTTTTTACATGCCAAAATAAATTTCACATTTCTATGGTAAAGATTTCACAAATGTATTTATTATGCTCATCAAAATAACCCCTTTCATTTTTGTGCGTATATTATCAAACACCCTATATAGTTGACTATTTTATGAGCTAGTTATAAAATACATGAATTGTGCAGACTACATAACTTTACATTGTTTCAAGAAAACGGCACAATCGAGACGGCTGAGAAAACCCCTAATTTCTTTGGACGTTGTTCTCTCTCCTGTACCCCACAACTCATTTACACACTCTATATTTTGAGGACAGCCAGATAATGTTACAGTCAATCTCTTATAATGCACTGATGGCCATTGTCTAAAAATGCTATTAACCTACTTTTAGGGTAACATAATGTTAATGGGGTATTGAATCTAATAATGGGATACTCAGGGTATCAGGTCTCTAACTTTTAGAGATATTATGTTGTTATGACACCGATCTGCCACAACTAGTTGGCAACTTCGGTGTTATGGGAGAGAGCACGTTTGCTTGTTATATAAACTTTTTGGAATAGATACTTCTTGAAAGCAAGGAGTTTGAATACAGTTTCACTATAAAAATATATCTATTTCCATAGAAAACCACTTCTAGATGCTAACTATATCAAAAATTACAATAAAGTTTCTTGGTATGAAAAAAAGGGGAACATGACTAAGATTATTTATTTATTAAAATTGTACTTCTTATTATAAGCGATGAGACATATTAAGCCATCAAACAAACACTAAATCCAAAATGTGAATTTAATAAATAGTGTCATCCGTTCTATCAATCAATCATTTATTTGGAACATAATACACACAGGATAGCTTTATAAGTACATAGATGAAACACTGAAAAGTGCAATAGTAAAAACTGTGTCGCACTTTCCAGTGCCCGACCTTATGTTTAGTCATGAGACATTGACATTCCAGAGTATCTAGGTACAGAGATTTTGATGCAAATGTTCTATATCGCCAATTCGAAGGTAATTCGGTTGTCGATTGTAACATCAAAGCATTTTTACTGAGTACAGAACTCTATAATTCTCTCAATCAGTCTTCAAGCGAACAATTTAGATCTGATGAATGCTGGGAAATAACATCTCTGAAATCACCCTCCTGTGAAATCACAGACGCATTCAAATTGCAAGCTTCAGTTAATTGGGTAATTAGGGACTGCCTCCACTCTGTCAATTAAAGACGTCGCCGTGAGTTTATTCACGTAAGCTTTATATTTATTGTCAATAGTTGCGCATTGCGCCTAGTATTTCAGCCCCCATATCTTGAAAGTCATTTTGCGGGAGTTGGTAACTGAGTGATTTGACAGCTCTTGGTGGTATTTGATATTTTTTGTGAGTAACTTTGGGCAGATGATAAGCGACTTATCAAACGTTAATCACCGGGTGATTTTTAAGATCCAGAAAAACAGAATAGGAGACAGATACTTGTAACGGAAAATAACATAAGTGCAATACCTAGCTGACAAGACCTAATACTTATATGAAAATAAACAAATACATAAATAAACAATTTGCATTCGGTAACGATGCTTTTTACAAACAAAACTTTCACTTTCTAGATTTACTTCGTGGATCATATTGAAACTCACAATGATTATTTTTTACAAGATGTTATATGAAGCAAATTTGCCACCTAATGTTAAGTGGTAACGATAGCCATGGTAACAAAGCATTGCCTCGTAGGTCAGGCATCTTAGTAACGTGCCTTACGATACATTGATCTGCGTCCATATAGGCATTTGACTACATACTTATAATTATTAATTGCATGATTTTATTATTATTGGTTTATTTTTATTGATTACTAGCTGTGCCCGGGGCTTTGTCCGCGTAGAATAGTGTCTTTTGGTAGCATTTTTAATTATTTAGGCTAATTATTTTACAAATAAGACACATACGTATAAATACTTTAATGAGCTATTTGCAGTGTTTCACTGCAAAGAGCTTATTAAATTATTTAAGTATATAAGTACTTAGGTTATAAAGTATTAATATGAGTTTATTTCAGTACATTTGTATAAACTACGTTTTTTGTTTTCCCATCCATACCACTTTTCATCCCCTCTTTTCAACCTCTTACAACCCTTTTTTCGCATTAAAAAGTAGCCTATGTCCTTTTTCAGGCTCTAGACTATCTGTGTATCAAATTTTATTTAAATCGATTCAATAGTTTTGGCGTGAAAGCGCGACAGACAGACAGAGTTACTTTCGCATTTATAATATGATTATATTTGATGATAATTATTTTATATTTAATCCATAATGAAGGTTCACGTATCGAACCGAGATATGGTCGTTCGATGCTCTTATTACTCTCCTAATTACATGTGGTGTCAATAAGTTAGTTCATATAAGCTAGTGACCAATCCATTATCTGCATCGTTAGCATAACAACATTTATCAAATACTAAAAGTGCGTAACAAGTGACAATATGATATAAGATCAACGTGAAAAAACTATCGGAAACTATCACAGAATAGCATAAGGTAGTCGAACTAATTGACAGAACGCTTGAAAAACGCTGCAATACGATGAAATTTGTTTTAAATGAAAGCTGAAATGTTTTATTCATTTGGCGATCGACGTGACGAGATTGGTGAGAGCTGGCCTGAAGTGTTTAGGTCGCAGATTGGATTCTCATTGAATGGAGCACAAATTTTGTTTAGCACTGCCCACCTACATACATTACATACCTACATCTGTTTAGTATGGTCCACTCGTAAGAGATTCAATATATGTTTCTTTTCCGGAAAATTTTGAAATTATCTTGGGCTGCCATTTTGAATTTCATTTACAGAAGCTTCAGAAGTCATAAAATTAAAAGTTCTTTAATTTTACTTCTTCTTGATCAACCTGTTTAGTAATTAGGTACCTATTCTTAAACATTTCTTTGTTTTTTTTTCCCTCTAGGATTTCCACTACAGCCGATTTTAAAAGCTTCTCTTACGGGTGTCGATCCTAGTAACAACCTTTTTTCCATAATTGGTTAATTTTACTTCCTTAGTTCTTTAGTAGTCTTTAGTAGTAGTAGAGTGATTTTCAGGAGGGGATATTAGAACCATAATTTTTATTCAGTAAAAGAAGACTGTGGAAAAACCATGAGAATCATTTTTACACTTTAAATATTCCGTATTGTTTGGAACAGGCTTCTATAAGTGTAATTTCCGGGCGATTTATCCCTTTCTGCGACAAAGTAAAAATTGTGTATTTAACATGTAGAACAAGACTTCATACTCAGTAAAAAAAGTTAGTATTTTAATATCTCCTTTTGAAAAGTCACTCCTGATTTGCTCCGTTTCGCCGACGGACCAAATACAAATTCAATTTACTACTGTTCACAAACGCACAAAAACTCTGCCGTCGGCGTCGGTCCACGCCATATTATTGACTGAGACTCACGTCAATCGATGTGTGCGTACAGTCCGTCTAAAAAGAGTAGAAATTAATGTTTAAGGAACTAACTATATTCTGTGGCTAGCAACACTTCATTAACAGTCAATCTTGTCACTTGCTTGTCATTTTAATGTAAACATTGTTTGCTTTCATTTGAATTCTTGCTTCAATTCTAGTTTTTATCCAAAAACTTATTATAAACATTTGAAAAATGAATAAAACAATCCGCAGCGGCACTCGTGAAGTGATATACAAAGTGTTTATGCGATGTTTAGCCGAATTCCAAGCCGGCAGATTGCTCACGCAGATGGAACACGTTTATAAACGAACAGCGGATCTGACTGGTAAGTTATGAATTAATGTAGTACTTTTAGTCACTTTACACTCCTTTAAATAGTAATGTCTTATCCAAGAGTGGTCTCATCATGAAATATTTACTTTTATATGTACAGTTGAGGTTATTAAAATAAAACACATATTTATAGTGCGTGTGACTGGTTTTGATACTTAACAATATAATTTATTATTTTCAGGTAAATCCGAGAGTACAGTGTGACGAATAGTTTCGGAAGGATCCAAAACTAAAGGAAAATTCAGTACTCCTGCTAAAGATAGAAAGGGGCGACCAAGAAAAGAATTAGACGATTTTGACCAGTATGCAATCCGACAAAAAGTGCATTATTTCTATGGTGTAAAAAAAGAAGTCCCTACACTTAATAAAATACTAACCATGGTAAGGGAAGACCTTGGTTTCAATGAAAGTCGAGCCCATTTACACAAAATTTTAAAATCTATTGGTTTTAAATACAAAAAATGTAAATCAAACAGAAAAGCTTTCATGGAAAATATTAATATTTGTATTAAAAGGCAAAAATATTTAAAAGTTATTATGGACAACCGTAACTTACCTGAAGAGTTGCAAAAATATATGATATATCAAGATGAAAGTTATATTCACTCATCATACAAATTAAAAAAAATGTTGGCAATCTATTGAAACCAAAGGAGTTATTCAAGATATCCTAAAAGGGAAAAGATGGATTCTCATCAATGCAGGAAGTGAAAAAGGATTTGTACCGAACTCTCTTCTTATTTTTAGAGGAAATAACAAACAGGAAGACTATCATTCTGAAATGAATAGAACAAACTTTAATAAGTGGGTAACCGAAAAGCTCATCCCAAACCTTGAATATCCTTCCATTATTGTAATGAACAACGCCCCATATCACTCGATTGTGAAAAATAAGGCTTCCACAACATCCAGCACGATTGCTGAAATCAAATTATGGCTCGAAGAGAATAATATTAATTTTGATCCGACCCTACGAAAACCTATGCTTTATGATTTGGTGAAAAAAAATAAACCAGCACCAGTTTATGAAATTGACGAGTTACTGAGCGAGCATGGACATACAGTCGTAAGGCTGCCACCCTATCACTGCGACCTGAACCCGATTGAACTTATATGGTCTTTGGCAAAAAGAAAAGTGGCAGCACAAAATGTTGGATCCAGGGATATAAAACAATTAACCGAAGAGGCTTTTGCTTCTATAACTCCAGTAGATTGGAAATCATGTTGTGACCATGTCAAAAAAAATTAAATGGAGTACATTGAAAGAGGCCCCAGGCTGTATCAAAATATAGAAGAATTAATTATAAGAGTTGGTGAGGATAGCAGCAGCAGCAGTGAGTCTGAAGCAGAATCAGAAGATTCCTGTCTGCCTAGTACTTCTCGGCAATATTCTCCTGGGGTAATAGATGACAACATGTCTGGTGTCGAATATTTAGATTTTGATATGTTGGACGACTAATTTTATGAATAAATATTTTATTAATAACACTTAACTCTTATTTTATTATTTTACTAGCTGCGCCCTCTAGTTATTCCAGGTAATAATCTATTCCTGTGCCAAGTTCCATCCATCCTCCCAATCTTCCGTATTTATAATAATATGTATTCATAGAATTTAACCACAACTTGTGATGTAAAGTGGTTATGTGAAGTACTAAGTTAGCTTAGAATATAAATGCTAATAATACAATAAATAATTAGCAAGTATCAAAACCATTTATTGTATAGTATGGGGTATACCAGTTAAACGACAGTGGCGCCCTCATTTTTTGTCTACTCTTTTTAGACGGACTGTATACGGTGCTGTCATTCCGAATAATGGCTCTAATAGAAATAGAAATATATTTACTGTGACCATCAAATAAACATGTAGAATGAAGCCTGTTGCCCAGACTAGCGTAAGCTGTGCCTAGGAAACAGTTCGTCCCTGGATGCATAATTTAATTTAATTAAATCTCAATAAATTTTTATCTATTTATTTACAATACAATACAATAATATACAAATACCTACTTAAACATGAACTATGTGGAACATATTGTAATGTGTTCAATTATTACAAAATGTTTTTAATACGAGGCAATACTTTGTTATTGGCGATGGTTACCACTCAACATCAGGTGGGCCATATACTATTCCATATCGACGTTGTATAAAAAAAGTGTACGAGCAAATCGGTGAACTCGGAGTGTGTCATTTTCTAGTTTGTTATACTCCGTCCTGAGTTTTTGTACTTCCATGGTTTTATTTAAGTAGTTCTTTGTTGCTTACTCTGCTAAACTACGTAGTCTTAACAGCCTTTGATTAAATAATCAGGAAGGCTCCATCCTGGCATAATTTCCATTTATAATTCATAGATATTCCGCATAGAACTAAGTTAAATCGTGTTTAGAATAACTGCAGAGGTTTGAAAGCTGCTCGCCGTTTCACTACCAAATTAATTCAATAAACGCTCAGAACAAAGTTTACACGGAAAGTTGAACGTTCTCTTGCAACCACATTGCAACTAAAGCCAGGGTGTATAAAAAAGCGGAGGCATTTTTATGACGGCCGTAAAAAAGGGTTCTTCAAAAAGGGCGTTTTGAAAATTTTAAAAGGGTCGGCAACGCGCGAGTAATACTGTTACGAGCTGAGGGTTCGGGATAAAATAATGGGAATCGATCCAACCAAAATAACACTTTTATTCAACACGATGACGATGAATACACGAACTTGGTCACACGTAATCACAACACACTAATTCACACAACTGTTGCACCACTTAAAGTCACCAAATTGTTCGCACGTACTATAGCTAAATCCAGACTGACTCGCGAGCAACTACTGTTCACGCGAGACCCTTCTCCACGTCAGTCCTCCAGGGCCTCGCTGAGACTCACACACTAACTCACTGACTGAGACTCACTGTCCGGCCATCTCTCCGGCCTATTTATATCGCACACATTTCGATTGTTCGAGAACGATGTCGATCCTTCCAGGAAAGGGTCGGTGTTTCGACAGAACGACCCATCCCCATTGTGCGCAATCGCAGACAATAACACAGCAAGACAAAAGCGCTCGAGAAACTTCGATTATTACTCATTGTTTAACAGCCTCGGCGTAACAATACCATTGGTGTTACAAACGTCCATAGGCTACGGTAACCGCTTACCATCAGGTGGGCCGTATCCTTGTTTGCTACCTTAGTGGTATAAAAAAATATATATATTATCATATGAGTAAATAATAATAATTAAATAAACAAACATATTACGTTAACATAGTAATTTTATGTATACGTACGTATACTGTATCTTAATAGCGTTATGCTTTTAGAAAGCAACTATATTTTGCATATTAATTAACAAAGGTTAAACTAGAGACTACCATACAATGTGACATGTGACTCGTGACTGAAGCAAAGCAGTTCGACAGTAAACAACTTGTAATAAGTTCGATTAACTAAAACTTTATTTTACTGAAGCGGGGGGCGGTTTATAGCGGTATACAACATTTTTTATTTGGCGTAAAGGTTTAAATAGACCTAGACAATCATTTATTCACTACATTAGCACACAATATACAATACAGTTACTTTTTGAAACAGAGAAAATACAAAAAAAAGAAACAATTAAATAGATAATAATAAACGTAAAACATAAACAAAAACAAGAGAGAACTTGGTAGATACTGTGTGCTACAGCAGTAAATGGGACTCGACTCAGCATTATGCCCGCCGTAATGGAAAGCGCTGATATTCTGTCGAGACCGCTCCATTTAGCCACTAGACCTTGAGGGTATTGTGCTGTCAAATGAGAATATTATGTGTCGTGGTAGGTATGTCATGTTGTGTCAAAATATAATAATATATAGTTTATAGTATCAAAATAGTATACTATGTAACAAAAATAAATAAAGTCGGAACTTATATAAATCACAATACCTAATAAATTGGTTAAAAGAACCGGCTAGCACGTGAAAGGTGCAGTAATGCTTCCCGCACCAGGCAGCCCAATTTTTTGTTTGCTAATAATTATGGATTTTACCTCCGTGGCGCAGTGGGCCAATAGCCGATTGAGACGCATGAGGTAGTGGGTTCGATTCCCGCCGCGGTACAAATGTTTGCATGATCTACAGATATTTGTTCCGGGTATGGTTGTTTTTCTATAAGTATGTATTTACAAAAAAAAAGTATATATGTATCAATTTTATCAGTTATCTGGTTCCGATAGTACATGCTCTGCTTAGTTTGGGGCTAGATAGCGCTGTGTGAAATGTCCAGCAATATTTATTTATTTATTATTTTAAAACTTTTTTTTAAGATTTTAAGATAGAAACTGTGATTTTAAATGTCGAAGTGGTGGTGGAATATTGTTCCAACACTTGGTTGCCTGGTATCGAAACCTGCCCCTAAACGCTACCGTTTTGTGCTTGGAGTAGTGTAGTAAATCCCTTGTCGGTCTTGTGCTGTACTTGCTCTCGTGACGATTCAGTTTGGGAAGAGATATTCTGGTGATCCAGGCGTTACGATGCCGTGAACAAGTACGGCCAAGTGTAAGTACCTCCGTGAGGGCATGTTGAGAGTGGATGAATTATTGAGATAAGGTGAAATATTGTTACGCCGAGGCTGTTAAACAATGAGTAATAATCGAACCTTCTCGAACGCTTTTGTCTTGCTGTGTTATTGTTGCTATTGTTTGTGGTTTCGTAGAATGGGGAGTGGCCATTGTGTCGAGGGACCGACCCTTTCCTGGAAGGATCGACATCGTTCTCGAACAATCGAAATGTGTGCGATATAAATAGGCCGGAGAGATGGCCGGACAGTCAGACTTGAGTCTGAGTCTGAGTGAGTGAGTCTCAGCGAGGCCCTGGAGGACTGACGTGGAGCAGGGTCTCGCGTGAACAGTAGTTGCTCGCGAGTCAGTCTGGATTAAGCTATACGTGCGATCATTTCGGTGACTTTAAGTGGTGCAACAGTGGTGTGAATTAGTGTGTTGTGATTACGTGTGACCAAGTTCGTGTATTCATCGTTTAGTGCTGAATAAAAGTGTTATTTTGGTTAGATCGATTCCCATTATTTTATCCCGAACCCTCAGCTCGTAATAATATTGTAAAATGAAATCCATCTCAGCCGTTATTTATCGGAATTCTCTTACAAAAACCGAGCTTTAAAAAGTCCGAATAGAAATAAATGTTGAGGAATAACTAGTTCCTATTCAAAGTTAGGCTATTAGTTCGAGTGGGCTTAGATGCTCGATTTCGGGCTCTATAGCTATGCAGCTCGACGGGCTTTTCAGTTGCTACCACTTTTCAGACAAACTAATCTGTTAGACACTTAGCTTACGATTCGGGGAATAGTTAGCTCGTATAAATATAAATTAATATTGCTGGACATTTCACACAACGCTATCTAGCCCCAAACTAAGCAGAGCTTGTACTATGGGAACCAGATAACTGATAGAATACTTATATAGATTTTTTTTGTAAATACATACGTATAATATATAGAGAAACAACCAGACCCGGAACAAATATCTATAGATCATGCAACATTTGTTCCGCGGCGGGGATCGAACCCGCTACCTCCTGCATCTCAGCCGGCTATTCGCCCACTGCACCACGGAGGTAGACTAATTCATCGTATTTTATGGCACAAACAATACTCGATAAATATTTACAGCACAAAGGGTTATAGGGTGTCTAATAATTACGTGAGGCGTTTTTGTCGATTTTTGACCCTCTATTGAGACGTCGCAAGATTTGGTTCGACCCCCTCCCAAACCTGATCTCACGTGAGATTCTTCAATATTAGTATGCATAGGGTAAATGCGTTGGACTTATTTAAAAAAACAAAATTGGCTTCATTATTTTTATTTAAGACAAGAAGTATTCAAGATTGCTTCTCTCGTAACGTTTTTGACAAAAAAAATTGCATTACGGCCACAGCGCTGCAGACGCGCTGCAGACGCGCTGCCTCCGCACGGCACGTTGCGGCAAATTTGAAGGCTAAGTTCATATGAACGCGCAGTACCGCGCGGAGCTACTAATCGCACGGTACAAGATCAAACTAAATAGTGTGTTATTAGTACCACTATCTTGTACCGCGCGGTTAGTAGTTTCGCGCGTTCATATGAACTTAGCCTTAGTTTCGAACTCTGTCATTTGCTAAGTAAACCCCAATAAAACGGTACGTGATAAAGAAAGTATTTTTTTTTGTAAAAAAAAATTCTTATACTAGCTTCTACCAGCGGGTTCGCACGCGTTGTTTGTCAACAAAAAGTGGCCTCTGTTTGAATCCAGATCATAATCTATCAACACACCAAATTCCATCAAAATCGGTTAAGCCATTACGACGTGATTGAGTAACAAACAAATAAACAAGCATTCAAACTTTCACATTTATAATATTAGTGTGATTAGATGGGCACTTTGAGTTAAGTTAGTGATCATGTTAAAGTACCCTTACTTTACGTTTTACCTAATAATTTATTAATGGGTAGTTATAAAAAGCGTTGTTACTGTTACGAGCTGAGGGTTCGGGATAAAATAATGGGAATCGATCCAACCAAAATAACACTTTTATTCAACACTAGAACGATGAATACACGAACTTGGTCACACGTATCACAACACACTAATTCACAGCACTGTTGCACCACTTAAAGTCACCGAAATGTTCGCACGTATAGCAAAATCCAGACTGACTCGGGAGCAACTACTGTTCACGCGAGACCCTTCCCACGTCAGTCCTCCAGGGCCTCACTGAGACTCACTCACTGACTCAGACTAACTCACTCAGACTGACTGTCCGGTCATCTCTCCGGCCTATTTATATCGCACACATTTCGATTGTTCGAGAACGATGTCGATCCTTCCAGGAAAGGGTCGGTCCCTCGACACAATGGCCACTCCCCATTCTGCGAAACCACAAACAATAGCAACAATAACACAGCAAGACAAAAGCGTTCGAGAAGGTTCGATTATTACTCATTATTTAACAGCCTCGGCGTAACACTGCCCCCTCCTAAAACATGCTCGTCCCAGCATTCTTAGCCCCATATCGCGGCAGCCGATCAACACGAACAATTTTAGGCGCACCTCGCGCTGAAGATGTAGCAACTAGAGGAGCCACATTGCCGTCTCCAGTACTTCAGGACACCCAGAGTCCCTTTTTCATCAGCGATCCCAATTCCAGCCTCCAAAACACGGCTCTCATGATTTCTATCTGTTCTTTCACTTCCTGGAATTCCTTTCCAGATGAACCGAACGATTCCCTCATCAGTCGAGCACGCTCTTATGGCCAACGTCGCTGATCTTCTGTTGACGACGCTGCTCTTCTTTATCCTGACGTCGCTGTTCCTCTTGCAACCGAGTCTGCTCCACCCGTTTATGTCGCTGTTCCTTCTGCAACCGAGCCTGCTCTTCCTGCTGACGACGCTTCTCTTCTTTATGCTGACGGCGTTCTTCCTCCTGCAACCAAGCCTGCTCTTCTTGCTGACGACGCTGCTCTTCCTTATCCTGACGTCACTGTTCTGCCTGCAACCGAGCCTGCTCTTCTTGCTGACGACGCTGCTCTTCCTTATCCTGACGTCGCTGTTCTTCCTGCAACCGAGCCTGCTCTTCTTCCTGACGTCGCTGTTCTTCCTGCCAACGTCGCTGCTCTTCTTGTTGACGACAAAGCATGGCCATAATGGCAGCAAGATCGCCTGTCACAGGAGCTTGCCCCACGGATGATGATGATGATGATGGTCCAAATGATTCGGTGGCGGCTGATTCCATCTCCATCGGCTGACGACTCTGCCGAGCTTCTTGAACCGGAGACTCCCCAAACCGCCTTTCATCCATTTCCTGTTATCGTTGACCTCTCGTCCTGACACCGTCCACGTTATCCTTTGGTAGAACCGGCATTATTTTATCCCACTTCTGACACCAAATTGTTACGAGCTGAGGGTTCGGGATAAAATAATGGGAATCGATCCAACCAAAATAACACTTTTATTCAACACTAGAACGATGAATACACGAACTTGGTCAGACGTATCACAACACACTAATTCACAGCACTGTTGCACCACTTAAAGTCACCGAAATGATCGCACGTATAGCTTAATCCAGACTGACTCGGGAGCAACTACTGTTCACGCGAGACCCTTCCCACGTCAATCCTCCAGGGCCTCGCTGAGACTCACTCACTGACTCAGACTAACTCACTCAGACTGACTGTCCGGCCATCTCTCCGGCCTATTTATATCGCACACATTTCGATTGTTCGAGAACGATGTCGATCCTTCCAGGAAAGGGTCGGTCCCTCGACACAATGGCCACTCCCCATTCTGCGAAACCACAAACAATAGCAACAATAACACAGCAAGGCAAAAGCGTTCGAGAAGGTTCGATTATTACTCATTATTTAACAGCCTCGGCGTAACATTACCGTGTCAACCATCTTTACTACTTAGTCAGTTGGTGAGGAAACCTAGTCCATTTGATTTCCTTCTATCTTATGCATTTCTAAGAATATTTCTTCACGCCGGTTGTAAAATTTACGTTTGTTTCCAAACAGAAATGTGTAATGCGAGTTTGCAGCAAGGTCGTGGCTTACGATGGACGATTCAGCTAATTTTATCCGCTTGTTGTGTGTATACTGGACCTTAACGCGGTTTCCACGTTTTGCAATAAACGGCTACGAGGATTGAGTGGAATGGGTATTTTATTATTGACGAGTTTATCAACCCTCACTTGGCTCTGATCACGTCAATTGATACTGTTCCGTATCGGAATTGATTGTAAGTAGATTTCACAATTTGAAGGTGTATATACATTTAAAGAGCTGGACTTCACATATACAACATACTGCCACTTAAAATGCAATAAAAATCCACGTGATCTTGCTTGGTAAAATTATTTACTGTACAAATGTTATGACAAGATTATTAAAATAAAATCGTGTATAACCACGAATGACGCACTCCCACGCATAACCCAGTTACAAGTTCACAACCGTCACCCTTATGTCAATGCAATAAAGACGACTGAAAAATGTTGTGGTTGATTAGTCGAGACACATCTGTCTTGTGAATAGCCAAGGTCTCGCTGTAGTTTTTATTTTGTCGAAATGTGCAGAAGCATAGCAATAAACACCTACCCATTTGAAAGTCTTATAACGTCAAATAAACAATCAGCGCTTTCATTTTGTCAGATTCATTGCTCTACTGAATGATCGGAATTTATTTGATGTTAATCATTAGATCCAAGTCGATTTCAGCTACAACGAAATTATATCATAGCCATTTGTTATTGTTTGCATTCATACCTCGAGCATTATAATAACATAATTGCTAGATTCTGCCCAACATAATTTTCGTAATTAAAAAGTAATTTTCTCTGAAGTCGGAATAGTGACCGATACAAATCAAAAAAGTCCGTGACGTCCGATCGTTAACGATATTAGGAAATTGGTTTTTTTTATTGATTGTCAAGCGTTTGACCACTACCTCACCTGGTGGTAAGTGATGGTGTGATCGAAGACTTCCGTCTAACACGCTCGCCTAAAAAGACCCTATTCACTCTGGACTTGAAGACTCCGAGATTATACTGGTTCGGAAAAACACGGAAGTGAGTTCCACTCCTTACTTGAGCTAACAAGAAAAGTTGAAGCAAATTGTTTGGTACGGCAAGGTGGTATGCCGACCAGGTATGGCGAAGGAGGGATAAGGTCATGAAGATCTTGCGCACATTCACCAAAATGAATCTTGTAAAAAACTGAAAGTCTGGCTACTCGGCGTCTGAAGGCAGCTCCTGAATTTGCACAGATTACGTGGTCTACACAAAGTGGGTAATTATGGGCATTGGATAAGGTTACGAGTAAGTCTGTATATAAGCAATCACCACAGAGTTCATATATTTAAAAATTGTTGTTTAAGTTAGGATGAAGTCATACTGGGCCAGAAGGACTCAGACTGGACAATCTTACAAGGGTTGTTTCTCGAATCGAACCGGAACCTTAAAATTTTAATCCATTTTAACTCTCTACTCTCGACTAGAAAGAGCGAAGGCGATATCTCCCACGTGGGTCTCGTATGGTTACGTTTATATGCGGGGTTGTAAATTGATTTGGGTCGTCGCGTCATCGGGTCCCACACGACAGGTGTAAATGAATTGGGTCGTAAAAAGATTTATCATCCGATACACATAACACAGATTAAACGTGTGTAATGGTAATGGGGAACGGAGTTGATTAAATAAGAGTTCAATTCAAACGTGGAGATTTATCTTTTTGTGGAGCGGTTTAAAATAGAGTGAGAGATTTGGTGAGGTGTCATTTTAGTGCATTTTAGATAGAATACATCCCTATTGGTTTGGTCTACTAATAAAAGTTATCAAAATAATTCAGACGTGAACCGTTTGCTTTTAATTCATTTAAAAGTGTTCCTCTAATTCAAAACTAAGTTTGATCTGCTTGCAAAACTTAGGATACATCAGTAGCCACTTTAGAGTGATTTGACTGCGGGAAATAAATTTTTAATTTTTTCCTGAAAGAAAAATGTACAGACTTGTTTTTAGAAATATTTATTCATATTCATAGACTCATTAGACTCCTCCCTTCTAATCCCCCCACTATCTATTTCAGCACATTATTTTGTCCGCAGATTATACCAGGTGCGCGTTGGCCTCCGCGTGTCCCCGAAGGTGCCGGTCCACATCGAGGCCTCTGTCTCCAGCAGTAACAACGCGGCGAGAACGGGCCGGCCCGCGGCCAACGCATCGCTCATCGGTGGCCTTGCAGCCTCCAGACCTTTCCAGATCATGTACAGGAACGAGGAAGTCACGCTGCGGGATATTGTGCACTTTAGAGCTCATCTCTTAGGTAAAAAGGTTTTTAGCTTAATTAAATCGTTCATTTGGTATTGATTGTATTTTCTCTGTTAGAGTGAAACTTGCAGTGAAATAGCAGGCTTACCAAATACTAACTGGACGGCAGGCTATTGGGGTAAATTAAAGTGCTACAAGATGGCCCGTGTTCTTCTATTCAACAGAAAGGTAGCTAGTACTAATTTATAGGTCATCATATGTTTTAGTGACACTTTATATCATCATACCAGCCAAAGGACTTCCACTACTAAGCACAGCCCCCCCCCCCCTAGATTTCCAGAGAGACCGATCTCGTGCGGCCTGCAACCGACGAATACCAGTAACCTTTATAAAGTCAATTGTGAGGCCGTCCTGCGCCGCATGCGCATCCATTGTCTATTCGCTCGAAAAATTAGAATTCTGAGAAATCTAGAACTTTGTAACACTGGAATAAATTTTTTTTGGTTAATGATGAAGTGGTTAAGTTTGTGTTTACGCTATTCAAATTCCCATTACAAAATCCATTTGTCACAGTCGACAGCCGAAACCTCAAAGACTCGCTAGAGCGCGCAGAATGGAGCCTTGGCGTGGAACTCTGGTGCAGCGAGGGTGCTCAGTCCAGCACTCTCTTGCCTGTCTCATGCCGCGTCCTGAAGCTGCATTTCCAGCCGGCCCAGGGTCTGCACTACCACCTGCCGGTGCTATTCGACTACTTCCATCTGTCGTCCGTCTCTATCACCATACATGCGAGCCTTGTTGCGCTGCATCAGCCTTATATCAAGTAAGACTTTCTTATAACATCAGATAAAATAGCACATTTCACGATTTAGGCGTTTTGTTGATATCCTCGTTTTGCTACATGAATATTCTGATATGGTCCCTTGGAAAGATGTTGTATTTATTTATCCCTACCCTATTTATGAAATTCAAATGAAGCGAGAATTTGATGTTAATTATTTAATCTAATGTTATTAAAAAAATTGTGTTTCAAATGCTTGTCTGTTTTTAGCACCTCTTCAAAATTGAATTGAGCTACTACTAAATACCTATGTAAATAAGTACAGGCTTTAGTATAATTCAAAGGTTTTTATTGGCATAAAATTTCGGGCACTAGAGTTAGTCTTTATCGTATACGATTACTATGGTTTTCTAGTATAGTTGTAGGTGAGAATAAAACCGCTTGCCAAATTGTGTTCGCAAGCAATACCAAAGATTACGGGCGACTAAAGTTAAGCCAACACAGAAATGACCAATCGGACTTTTATTTCTCTAGAATACCCGATATGACAGGGAGAGCTGCTGTCCTACTTTCCCCTTTTTAATTTATCCTCCAACAAAGCAAGTTATTAACCAATCCTCAAAGGATTATGGTAATGAATTGTTTATTTTTCAATTCATCTGATTATCCGGTGGTTTTTCTTGCTGCTAAAGGAAAAGTATCATGAATTATGTGCAAAGTTGGTGAGTAACATTCCGCATTTTTATGTGACTGTAATCGAATTTTATCTCTTTGTTACCTGTTATTAATGAGGTTCTTTATTATTATTGGTATCAGAACATAGTGAGAGTGGAAAACCATAAAAAACGGTATTTTGATTTTATGGCCCCATACATTACTCCAAAATTTAATGGCATAAGGGGTGATTTGTAAAGATTTTTTGTTACCAGAGCCCGTAGACAAATAACATTCGCTTCGAATCGATTTGATTTCTACATGGGTTTGTTGTCGATATATCACGTCATATTTCCATATGTGTCAAATCCCATACATTTTCGGACTGACAACCGAATGTAACTTGGCTAAGCCCTCTGATATGCTAGCATTTAGACTCTGCTTCAAGGTTATTTGACCTGAAAACGCTCGCACGGATTAAGATCAATAAATATAAATAATAAATATTGGCTGGACATTTCACACAGCGCTCTCTAGGCCCAAACTAAGCATAGCTTGTACTATGGGAACCAGATAACTGATAGAATACATATATACTTTTTTTTGTAAATACATACTTATATAGAACAACATCCAGACCCGGAACAAATATCTATCAGATTATACAACATTTGTTCCGCGGTGGGAATCGAACCCTCTACCTCGTGCGTCTCAGTCGGCTATTCGCCCACTGTACCACGGAGGTCGTCAATGTTTAGCCCGATCAGCGTAATGACATTCCTGTGCAAAAATCAGCCTCATTATGTCTTTGAAATTCAGACACCATAGTTGACATTACGAAAACGCAATAAAAAAATAAAAATAACCTTACTACCAACGTTGTTTACGTTATTATTAATTTTCAAACTTGCTGACCCAGAGAGCATGTTAAATAAATAAATAAATATTGCTGGACATTTCACACAGCACTATCTAGCCCCAAATTAAGCAGAGCTTGTACTATGGGAACAAGATAACTGATAGAATACTTAAATACATTTTTTTTTGTAAATACATACATATAATATATAGGGAAAAAACCAGACCCGGAATAAATATCTGTAGATCATGCAAACATTTGTTCCGCAGCGGGGATCGAACCCGCTACCTCCTGCGTCTCAGGCGGCTATGCGCCCACTGCACAACGGAGGTCGTCAAAAAAATTAAAAAAAAGCTTAAATTAGGGCACACCATAGGCCGTCGATCAGATTCTCGTTTCTTACAGTACTCCAAGATCGAGCAAGCAGTGGGGGAAGCTGATGAAAAGCGCTGGCAACTTCAACACTTCGGGAAGTTTTGAAAACGTCCTCTTTGGATCGGCTGGGAAATGCACTGGAGGGAATTCTAGCAAGATCGCTCATGCTCGGTAAACTTATACAACCAAATAGCCTTTGTTTTTTTGTGTCCTTACAGAATCAGTTACTACTTATATTAAGCTATAATTCATTCGTGCGACTAAAGTAATCTCTTTGGCTGTTTTAATATTGGTTTTCAGTTCTGAAACAGATCTTTATTAATTATACAAGTTATAAAAAAGTTCAAAGTGATTCAAATGTAAGTTTTTGCTTCCAATTCATCTAAAATGTTTGTACACTTTACGGATAATAGAGGACACAATATCTATATATGATCTGCCAGCGAAACTGCTGATAAAACATTATGAGGCCACATATGATCTCAAAGTTTTTAAGCTGATAAAACGCAAACTTCTAGTGTATATTTTGTGCATTCAAAGTTTATATAAAATCTTATTTCTAAGTAATAATAACAAAAAGAATACAAATATTTACATATCTTTTTATAAAATACTAGCGGCTCGTCCCGGCTTCGCACGGGTGTACATTTATTTTTTAAACATTTATATGGCTATTTTTTTAACCCTTTGGGTTACATTATTAAAGTTTTAGTAGGGATCCCTAATTTTTTCTAGAAATAAATATAGCCTATGTTACTTAGGGATAATGTAGCATTCTAAAGGTGAAATAATTTTTGATATCGGATCAGTAACTTTTGAGTTAATTCGTTCTTTTGTATTCCAGACAAGTCCATGCCGAAGTATGTGGCATTCTCCTCGGCTCTCTGGAAGGCTTGCAGAGTGCTCTGGCCGTATGTGGTTCAACAGGTGTGATGCTCACCCCTGAGGAATCTTCCTCTAATACCGTGGTGGGTGAAGTCGCGCAGAGGATAAAGGATCTTAGCGATTTTGGGAAGGTATGCAATGCACTCATTCTGTTCTAGGTAAAGTCATACAGATAGCTTTAAACATTCGCAAGTGACTTCTCGGGCAGTCTTGTGTATGACAATGCAAATCTATACACATAAAATGCTTTGTCCTGAATGACTGATTGACGGATCAACGCCCAGCCTAAACCGCTGATCGTAGAGACCTGAAACTTGGAGGGTGTATTCTGTGTATGACGTAGCATCCCATAAGAAAGGATTTTCCGAAATTCTACCCGTAAGGGGTGAATAAGGGGGGCAAAGTTTGTATGGGACAACGTGATTTTTGGTCCAATCTCCTTCAAATTTTGCATAAACCTTTTTTAACAGAATTGATGGAAGATGTGTTTCGTATATTGTTGAAATTCGTCCCCTAAAAGGGTTAAAAAGGAGTAGAAAGTTATTTTGGCGGTGATTTGCTTCGATGTTGATATCGATACTTCTTAGTGCTTTTGATTTAAATTACATTTTATTTTGACACATGTTTAAAAACTCAATCCGATTTTATTAAAAAAAGATTGAATTCACTTAAAAACATAACACACACATACATAGCAAACACTCTTTGAAATAGGAATGTCTAGATAGTCACCGTACTATACCTTATTTAGTTACCTTAGTTAGTACCTCATTTGAAGGTTTTTAAGCTTAAAGAGGTTATGCACTTTTAGGACACGGCCTCTTAAGGACGTAGAGTTCTAAATTGAAATGGTAAGGATGTTTGTTTATTTATTTGTTTGTTTGTTACTCAATCAAGTCGTAACGGCTGAACCGATTTAAGTGAAATTTAGTATGTACATAGATTATAACCTGCATTAACACATATGCTACTTTTTATCCCATAAATCAGGTCCGATTGGATAAAAATGGGGTGTTAAGTGAAGTTGCAACAGCGAGTTTAGCTTTATTTCTAGGTTACCCACCTACACATTTAGTAGTGTAACGCGTACGAAGTCGCGGGCGTTCAGCTAGTAATAATACAAAATCCCAAAATTCTATGTTATATAATTGAAGAATCGACTGCTATTAATAAATACATTTATTTGTACCCACAAACATCATTTTAACATTCACAACATAAAAACAAAGACGTAGGGAGGTCCTATTCTGTGTTGTTATTTTGTTTAGTTCTGGTGATAATTTAGTCTTTGTAATCAAAAGAAAACGTCTTGTACCTATGTTACATAATATGTTATATTCTAAGGTATTATATTCCGTGAGTCTGTCCAAGGAACGGGGAAGATAAAGGCGAGTTACGATATCATGTGATATGACTTATCAGCAAAATCTTAGTTTTGACCAACGGCTTTACAAACAATATTGTTTTATGTGTTTACAATAAATAGGAATACTAGACAGGACGGACATCATTACCAGGTAAAGGATGGTTTAGAACGTTAGCAACTGCATAGTTAGAATCACCCTTTTGGGTTACTTATTGCGAAACAGCCCGTAGTTCGTCATGCAGTTAAGTACCTAGCGAAAGCTTTCCGTAAATGAGTGTATAGCCGCGTGAGTAGGAGTGGGTGTGAGTGTATTCATTCATAAATAGTGTTTCTCAAAGGCAAAGGTTATAACCTACTAAAATTGTTGCAGTTACCTACCCAGTCATCTATTAGTCGCCCCGAACTGAGATCTCGCGAGTCTCCGATTAAAACTAAAAAAATATTATTTGTAATATTTGACTATCAAAATAGTACCACGAAATAAATAACCATCTCACTTGACCTACAGTTTCAATCAAATTACACGTAACGGGAGTTCATGTAATTTGGTTAACTTTTTTGGGGTGCAAATTGCAGTAATTCTGGATTTCAGACTTTTGCCTATATGTATTAGTGATAATAAAGCTATACACACACCAAATTACAGCACTGTAGGGTCACTGGTGTACCCTGTGAATTTTGTCAAAGTTCAGTTTTTATTATGGCTAATAACTCAAAAACTACAAGAACTTCTTTACTAAAACTAAAAGACCTAATAGTCTCATAGTCTCATTTTCATTTATCATCAACCTCCCCCCCCCCCACATTTCTAGCTCATCAATTTAAGTAACATCAATGATGATGATCGAATAAACGCTTCGAAAGTACTCAACCCTGTACTCAAGGTGTCGGGTTTCATGTGGTCTAAACGAAAACTATCGATGGAGGGGCCTATGGGTTCCACGAATCACCCCCCCCATGTATGCTCTATGGGTCCATCCATCGATGATTTTCGTTTGGACCACATAAACCTGACACCCTGTATAAATGTATATTGATATTCGTGTCTCCTTTAGATATCTGACCCACTGGCTAGACTGCGGCACTTCTCCACGCTCTGTTTGTTACTCAACACAACACTACATAAGCCACTCGATCTATCTCTTTATAGGTTTGTGAGACTGAAAACACAGGGGAGTCACTCTAATAGCATAATCTTATTATCCGCTAGAATTACTTGTAAGAATAAGTATTCGTAAGCAAGGAGGTCTGTTAATTGAATAATGTTGCCTTCAAATCGCTAACCAATAGGTTCTTCAATTTGCGGATAGCGTCCTTAATTGGGTCACTCGGTCCCAATGACGGAAAGCCACGGGTCCCTACTTCCGGTACCATTATTTGGGGTTAGGATAGGGGTTGTACAATTTAATTATTGATTGTACTCGTAGTATATTTCTCTGATATAGTACGCAGTAATTATATTCCCATTAATTGATACGTAATTTTGACATTTTATTGAAGCTAAATGTGGTTGAAATATAAATAGGAAATCTCTCAAAGGTGTAGGGGCAGGCCAGGTCAAGTACATATTTGCATATCATTATAAAATACAAAATCTAAAGATCTACCTATAAATAGCTTAACTGTTCCAAAAACTTACCAGTCAAAAGTATAAGAAAAAGCTTTCACTTTGCATCTGAAATGCCTTCTCAGTTGTCACATCGGTCAACTTCCAGAACTTCCAGAAGAGCACATGTGGCGAGGAGGAGGAATGGGCGATGAGCGCAGCCCATGACATCGCGCGTCTCTGTGCTGAGGTGACGCTGCGCTGGCGTGCCTTCCTGCATCACACGGCTGACCGGCCTCATGTCCATCACGCACTGGCCGCCAGGCATCATGCGCTGCGGTAAGTTATCATCGTATCAGCCGTTGGATGTCCATTACAGAAATAAGCCTTAGATTTCCAGAGGGATTATTCTTGGCCTGCACTCAACGGCTCCCAGCAAGCTTTATTAGGTCTTCTTTTCATCTAGTGGAGGCTGTTCTACGCTGCGCTTTGCGTGGTCTCCATTAGAGAACCTCAACGGTCATCAGTGTTACGAGTTATATGCCCCGTTCATTGCCACTGCATCTTGTTAATCCTCGATGCTATGTCAGTGACTTTCGCAAATTGTTTTTACAACAGCCTCCATTGATAGACCTAATCAACTCTAGGATTCCTTGTGTTACCTATTACTTTATTTATTGAATGATAATAAATTATGATGACACTTTTCTCCTGTGCCACGGAAGACCTCAATATTAGTATTATATCAATAAAATAAGATAATTTTAAGGTGAACGAAATAGGGTATAGTATAGATACATCTAGTACGGTTTGGTATGGTATAGGTAAATTAATGATAATGGATGTTCAAGGGATATGATAGGGTAATTGAAATATAATTATTGAGTGGGTAATAGAACTATCTAATTTTTTTACTTCACGCTTTGTGCACTACGCAGATTCAAACTAAGTGGCTGCCTTTGCTCATCACTGACGTCTTCAAATCGGGAAGGCTTGTGCATAAATTTACAGCCATATTCTGGCATCTATACCTATAGGTTTATTGCCCTCACGCACTGAACTATAATAGATATCATATTTCAGCGCTTGAGGGCACTGAAATAAAATGACATAATGTTAAGTTCTTAACTAGACAGTTAAGAAAATTACCTACTCTTAACAACGATCTCCCCGTTTTATTTTTGCAGCTGCCTACTTAGTTTAGCCATATGAATACATCTTCCACTTGTCATCTTCCATATTCATGTTTCTCCTGATAAAACATTTCTTTCGTTCCAGCATTAAACGCTTCGCAGAATGCTTCTTCGTGCTGGACAACCCTCGGCACTCCCTAGCCGGCTGCTATGACAGCAACTACCAGTCGTACCAGAGCGTGGGTGAGGTGGCTCGACGGTCGAGGTACTTGGCGTTACTGCCTCCTCTGCCGGTTCACTGCATCGCGCTGGATGGAGACCCGCATATCATGCCTATCATATTTGAAGACAGGTTAGCAGAGCCAATGTTATTGCTTTACTCTATCTCACTAACCTTCTGTGAACTAGTGAAGACCTTTTTCCTGCAGTAGGTACTGCTGAATATGTAGGAAATAACGGAAGTACCAACTTGGTCGCCAAGGTTTTATTTCTGTTGCTGTGAAACTGCATCGTACTGAATCGAAGATGTATAGTGATTATCTTTAAAATTAAATATAGGTTAGCTGCACCTGGCTCTTAGATTCGTTTGCTCCATCTAGTTAAATCAGCAGAAATACGTCCACTATGAGACTTAAGCTTCCTCAATAGAATGCTATGACAATAGGTTCTGGGTCGCCTCCACTGACCTATCTCCTCATAATACAATTAAATAGACACGAAATAATTCACCTAAATTAAATCAGTCGCAATAATAAGCTTTCACTTATAGGTGTATTGTATTATTTAGGTATCAAGACACTGCAGAGTTTGCACGACGCCGCTCGTTCCTGAACTCGGGTGGAGGTAAATCTGGTAGTGGTGAGTTATTATTATTTGTACGCAATCACATTTAGTCATAAAACTAACAGGTGTAATAATAATCGCGTTTCCTTCGCAGATCCATTTTTATGCTCGGAGCCCATCGACGATTGCGCCTGCAGTGTAAGCTCTCTCATGGACTCCAGAAGACCGTCATCAGAGGCGTCACGAGTAACGCTTACACTCCCCAAAACAATCATCGATGTGCTCGAACCACAGTTCAACACTCCCAGCAAATCTAGCTCCAATGTCGTCCAAGCCACGCTCACATTAGCCCCTCAGAAGTCTGCCCGTGGATCTCCAAAGAGATCATTAATCAAACAAAATGTAGTGGAAATAACAAAGCTTCATAATAAGCAGCTCGAACTCACCAGCAGAAATAGATACATTGTACAGAACAACCAAATCAGTGAAATACAGCTTCCAGCGAACAACGCATTTTCGTCGTGTTCCATACAACAGGGACAGCCAATGTCAAGGTACTCGGCCTCGACGCTACTAGATATAAGCGCTTCAAAAAGCAGTTCTAATGTTTCCCGCATCGGAAAGGACAAGTCAGACCTCAATGAAGTTTTCCACCAGAAACCCGAAATCACCAGCGGAGTCAGCACTCTACCAGCCAGACATAGCAAATCTCTAGATCAACTGCGAGTGTCCCAGATGACTCCACTCAGTAATCCACCAACGCTTACGAAGTCTATTCGCAACGGTTCCAACTCATCCGTCAACTATCCCCCAAAGCCTTATGTGCCCCCGCATCAAATGAAACCCACGACTCTACCTAGAAGCGTGACGACTACAGCGTACCCTACTAGCACAACCATACGATGTGGAAGCAAGGGAGAGGACTACAGAAGAAATATTAGTGAATTTAGAGAGAAATATAAAAACCCATGCAGTCTAGTCAACCCACACTCGATGAACAATGAAGTGTTTCATAGCGTAGGATATAAGTATGACGGAGTGATGAAGTCCAATCCTAACCAGGTGTACGGCTACACATTCGGTAATCAGGGTAATATGCAAGGGAATAATGTAATTCGTAATCCATTAGAATTTCAGAGAGGCTACAGTGTAAATTTACCCCGTCCTATGTTGCCTCCGCGTAATTCTTACCCACCGGTTAGTGGTAAAACTCAAGTGACTGATCAAAATAACTTAGTTTCTAATAAACACGTTCATAGATCGAACTCTACGCACGTGTTCCATCAAAACAATATAGAAAATCAACACGTTGGTGATATTGAAGCGGCTCGTAATCAGCTAAGGCATGAATTGAACTATTACCTTCAAAAAGGAGACTGGAGCTATGATTTTAATACAGGGAGTCTGATTCAAAACTACCATCAAAAGAAGTCCAGCAAAAGTAGTGACGACAGTGGATTTGTGATGACTTTAGATAGAAGTAGCGATGGCACATCCAAGTCAACATATTCGAAAACTCCACCGTCTACCCCACATTCCACTATGCCCTCCGTGAGACATAAGAAGAGTCGGTCCAAAGAATCCAAACTAAGCAGTTGTGGAAAGGAAAACACTAAAATAAATTCTAGTCGTGATTCACTGAGTAGTCACCATTCTATAAGGTCAAGAGATAGTAAATCTGACCGGCATACTTCTAAGTCTGATCGTAGCACTCCAAAATCTGATAGAGGTGCGCCAAGATCTGGTAAAGCAACACCAAAATCAGGAGGTGTCACTCCGAGATCGGGATTGGCGACTCCTAAATCTGGTATAGCAACACCAAAATCTGGCATGGCTACACCGAAAAGTGGGAGATCCAGTGGAAAGCCTGAGAAACGCTCCAAGCATAAACCATCAGAGAAAATGACGCAGCTGATGTCCGAGGCAGCGTCATCATCAAGTAACGAAAGTATTCCTTTTGAACTAAGACGGTTGGAGTCGTCAACGAGTGTCCCGTACAGTCTCGATCATGGACCCGAATTACTACGGCATTGTCGTAGTGCCGCATCCGTTTTAGATGAACCCAATCTAAATAATACTTTCGGTTCCGAATCGTTGCCAAACCTGGCGCCACCACCCGCTTTCGAATCACCTCCTCTCGATATAGCCGACAAAGATTTTAAAATATTGCCACCAGAGAATTTCTCCAACAAAGAAGATAAAGGCAGCAGAAGTAGTTCAACGTCAAGTCTGAGTGAACAAAGCGGCTGGGTTTCAAGTGGCCGTAGTTCAGGCCCTTCGTCACCAGATAATGCCAGCAGTCAATTAAATCAGAATTACACTCCAACAAATTCAGCCATCTCAAAACTTTCAGCAAAAACAAAAAATCAAGATTACGAAGTCCCCAAGGAAATAAGAAAAACCGAAGGTGAACCGATTTGCGATTTTAAAAGAACACTTCTCAACGGCGAACAGCTGAGAGAACGGCTTCTAAAATTAGCCGTGAAAGTAGCTCAGAATAGCTCTAACGAGAAAATAGAATGTTGTGATAAGGAAGTGTGCGAAGAATGTACGATATGTAGCGATTCTATTTGCACGGACAGTCAATGCGAGTATAACAAGTTGATGCACAGTAATGGCATAGATGCGGGATGCAGCTCTGATACCTGCACGGCAAGTTGCTTCCAGCAAATGCCTGATACAAACACTCATCCTAAGATCAATCAAAGGCATAATTCATTCAGCGCTGTTCAGGGTAAAACGTACACCTCTACATCAAAATCTAATGAAGGGACGGTGAAGAAATCGCAAACGATCAGTGACAATTTGCATCCGTATATTCGGAAAGAAATAGCTCCTAAGCCACAACCGACTTCTAAAAACGGCTCGTTAGACAAGAGCAAATTGAAAGATAGAATACAGTATACAGAAAAGTTGATTGCAGCCGAGATACTGAATTTAGCAGTAGATAGCAGTGGAAGACCTTGCAAGAGTCACGTTGGTCTGCCCGGTCCTGTCGCAGCAGTTCAGAAACGCCATAGCAAAGCGAGGTCTGAAGTGGACTTGGCTCACTTCGTTAGCGACAATGATTATGAACACTTGCCACCTCCACAGCAGTTCAGAGACGCTCCACCTCCTCCAGACCAATTTAAAGTAAGACATTTAAATCATTGCCCCGTATGTCTAGGAAATATTTTGCTAAGCACTAATGTTCCTTTTATTTGTAGGATCCACCATCGAAATCTCCCAAGCTGAGTAGACAGAGTAGCAAAGCATCAACACCATCAAAGACGCCGCGGAAACAACCTCTCTCAACGCTGCAGCTGGACAACCCCCTGTACCATGTCTGTGAAGGTAAACATCTAACAAATATATTTATATCCATGGGACTGACTACTCCTAAAATAAACTTTTACACACTTACCCGAACCATATCGCTATTTTTAACCTCACTTATTCCATAAACTCGTTCAGAGAATCTACTCACTTATAATTTCGTTTTATGCACGGTCGCACGTCAGTTCCACAACATAATCCTTCAGAGGCATTTGGTTGTGCCTTTTGTGTGATATCAGTATCCAACATAATCGCAACCATTCCAGTAAACTTATTACCACAGTACCTAAAGAAAGCTTCCGCAACTAACCCTGATCGCTTCGCTTGACAGGGATCATGGAGCGGCGGAAGCAACATCCACGTCTGTCCAGCTCCGGATCAAACACCGCGACGAGCACGCTTAACAAAAGCCAGAGCACGGGAGAGCTGGCTAATAGGAACGAGAATGGGAACAACAAAGGTAATGCAGTTTTTTATTATAATATTATTTCTCTTCATTTGTAATTATACTCTGTCCGCTGCTGTCCATTACAGCTTCGCTCATTATTTTCCATCCAAAGATTGCCTGGAGGAAATCGCTTTTAGCGATAAGGCCGCCCATTGTACTTTATTTAGCATTAATTCGTACGTTTAAGTATTCCTGGTGTACAATAAAGCATTATTCTATTCTAATGCTGGTATTGATAAATGGAAATCATACACGAGTAATTGAAATGGTTCCATCTTCGGCATCTGTTAGAGATTTTGGCATCATTCAACAATAAAAAAATACATATATTTCAGACAAACGGGGTCCATAATTTGTTAGTAACAATTATTTCTTACAACTAAGTTAGTACTACAACCAGAACAAAACAAAACGCAATAAAATACACCGAATAAAAGTAATAAAGAGACAACACACCTCACGAGACATGTAGGCCCCTGAATCTCCACAGCACTGAAGACTCAGGTCTCTCAGCAATCATTTTCAGGATTCCGTTGGTGCTTCCCCGAATTCTGCGTATGAATGAGACTGACGTTTTGCGCATGGTTGCATAAAAGTCGTCTGTCCTCGCATCAGCAAACATGCCCAATGCACTATAAAATCGAGAAAACCTCACTAGAAGGCATTATTGTATTGTACACGTTGAGCGTTATAGGCCCTCTGCGTATATTTGATCCATAAGGCACTGGTGTAAAAGCTCTGGCAGTAAGCTCTAAAATGTGTAACTTTTACCTCTACTGTACACCTCGCAAACCTATGCACCAACATATTCGCGAGGACCAACAACGCCCTCCGCTTCCGCTCAGTATCTGCATCATCATTCAGGGTCACAATGTGCACAAGATAACTAAACTGAGAGACATGACTCAGAGGTAACCCGTTAAGATAGACTGGAGGTATAATCTCGGGCTGCCTGTTTTTACCTCTGATGAGCATGTATTCACTCTTTTTAACATTTACCTCAAGCCGTGTGTCCCAGCATATGACTCGCAGTCACTAAGCAGTTTCCTCAATCCACTGACCCAGGGACTCAGCAACACCATATCGTCTGCATAGCTGATGCTGTTGGCGCAGACAACATCGATGTGACATCCAAGAGACCATCGAAAACCTTCGCAATGACAGTAGCCAGGGAAATAGGCCTATAATTGCTTTTGTCAGTTACATCACCAGTGGGATTTTTTGCAATAAGAACAATTAAGGGTGTAGGAACATTACCATACCAAACAATTTATGGCATTGCGCTGTCCATCCAAAGATTGCCTGGAAGATATCACTTTTAGTGATAAGGCCGCTCATTGTATCTATGATTTAAAAGTGTATTTTCTATTATCTGTTTATTTTTAATGGTGCGCAATAAGAATGTGTAATGGGTACAGTTTAATTTCGAAAACTTTACCAGATTTAGATTCGTTCAGTGTGAAATGGTACATTACCCCTATAAATACCTAGAATAAAACCCTAGATTATTATACTTCGTTAGATAGCTGATGAAACGTAGATATTTTAAAAAACATCTGCCGAACCATTGCCATAATATTTTTTTTAGATATCCCTTAGAGAAAAATAAACTTTCTAATATTTTTTTTTATTTCTTAACTTTCACTTGTCTACTACGGTCTATTCAATTAACTTATGCACTATTTTAATGATTGACGTCCTAAAGCATCTTATTACACATGTAAAAATGCAATAATAATAATAATAAGATACACAAAATAAACAAAAATAAATTTAGTAGCCTAAAAATCGGCAATTTTCAATAAAAAAATTAAAAGTCGAATATCTCGAAAAGGGTTAAGTTTAGGGTAGGGTGTTTCATAGTGAAATAAGTCAGAAATGATGGGTACTCCACGCCCTTAACGGATTTAGCACGATTTTTCCTGTAACCCTGTATATGTACAAATGAAATACTAAACCAGATCCCATAATAACAATGGTTGGCTCTGACGAACTGAATAAACATCTCTGCACATCTATTGGTGAAACCAACTATCAAATGTATCATAAATTACACACTTGCCGAATTATATTGCCCGGGATACACATGTCAACGGCGTGATATTCCTATCATACACGACACCCCATTTATCTTCAAAATGCTAAATGCATTCGCAAAAAAAAATGCGCAACGTGGGAGAAGTCCAAAGCGACTGATTTATCTTGGGTCATGTTGTTGTTAATGGATGAAAAAGGTCACTAGCCTGCGATAACTGAGAATTTGCATACACACAATACACACCTTACAATTGCACGCATGCATGTTGAGTTATGTTGGTTATAAGACGTGAAACTTCTTGACTGCCAAGCGTAATATCATATGCAAATGCGTAATTTTAGGGATAGAAAACGAACAATAAAATTGATCTAGCATAATTACAATGCTAAAGAACTGCGTAATTACCACAGGACTACATAAGCTTATGAACTCCGGTTACATTGGGCCTTTAAAATCAACATTTCCTGAAGCATAAATATACACACACTACATACTAAAAGTACATGACTTTGACAATTGTCTTAGTGTTAAGAAAATCTACCAAACAGATTAACTATAACTCGAGATATTTATTTTAAAATGAAATGAAAATAGCATCCTTTATTAATTAGAGTTACAACATGTTTAAGCTTAGTTAGACGGAATTTTTGCATCGTTTTTTTTTAACCATCAGGATTTGCAAAAAATTCGTGGAATTCGAGAAATGCATCCAGTAATCTGCGTGTATGGGGTAAGTTGTAGATATATAGGGTCTTTCAAATAGAGCGGGTCGATGTTAATAATCTGTGGCGGCCATTTTGTTTTGGCGGCATCTGTCAAATCTGTTTTTTCTTATTCAGTCACTGATGCCAAATCACCATGGCAAGTTACACGGTTGAGCAGCATGTGCAAATGATAAAAGTTTATTATCAAAATGAGTGTTCGTTAGTGCAAACGTTGCGCGCATTGCGCCCATTTTACGGCAGACGCGGTGGCCCTTCAAAGTCCACTCTCCAACGATTGGTGACTAAATTTAAAACGACCGGTTCGGTAAACAACCAACCAACACCTTTATGTCAAAGGAACGCCAGATCGGCCGAGAACATCGCCGCTGTACGTGAGAGTGTTCAGGAGACTCCGAGGCAGTCGATTTCTCGCCGTGCTCAAGAACTCGGCCTTTCGCAGACCTACAGATCAATGATAAACAATTTCTTTTGGCTTGAATTGAACAATATGGACGTGAACGACATGTGGTTCCAGCAAGATGGCGCTACTTGCCACACAGCGAACGACACAATCGACATTCTGCATGAACGGTTTGAGGGTAGAGTTATCTCTCGCAGAGGTGACGTGAATTGGCCACCAAGATCGTGTGATTTGACTCCGCTAGACTTTTTCTTGTGGGGTTTTCTGAAGTCGCAGGTCTATGCCAATAAACCACATTCGACCGTTGCCCTGAAAGCCAACATAACGCAGGCCATCGCTCGGATTCAGCCGGATCTATGCAGCAGAGTCATTAAAAATTGGACCTCTCGGATTCGCGCCACCATACGAAGCCGCGGCGGACATTTGAACGATGTCATATTCCATCCATAATGGAATAAATAGGCCTTTTAAATAAAAAATAAATTTCGTTAATATCTCACACACATCTTGTTTTATTCAATTTTAACATCGACCCGTCCTTGTTGAAAGACCCTATATAAATCAGTACCTTTATGACGTCAGCACTATGTCCATTGTTGTTTTTTTAGGGTATTTACAGGAATTTTCTTCGTAAAGATTACGATAACTTTTGCAAATTATATCTAGACGATCACATGCCATTATTCAATCACGCGCCAAAATATCGTAATATCTACTATCAATTTTTAAATACTTTAATTTTATTCATCACTATAATATATTATTAATCATCAATCAGTCCAAAAACTAACGGCACAGCAGTAGGTAGGGATCTCTCACAGAAGGGGGTTAAATAAAAGGTCTTACGCCACAAACAATCAATCGTCCGGGCCCAGGGCAGGGGGGGGGGGGCGGGTCGTTTCAAGTGACTCATTACAAATTTTCAGAAACAAACTACTGCACCACTATCTTGTTGGTCACCAAGACCACCAAGATATTAGAACTGTGATTTATTTTAATTTTTATTGAAGTAGGAACCTATTATTTTATTTTTTTGTTTGAGTTTTATTATTTACTTAATTACCTAATTGTTGTCTGTTTAAATTTTATTGTAAATGCTGTGCATGCCTGTTATTGGCACACATTTTATAAAATTGTTTTAAAAATGCTTTGTAATATTGTATTTACTATGTGTGCTGTTGGCCTTGCTTAATAAATAAATAAAGACGTTATCTAATCTTAATCTAATCTAACAATAAGGAGAAGAACAACTGCCAAAACTATTGCTGCAATATTATTGCAGCTATTGCAGCTTCTTCAACTTTTGCTCCATTCCATAGTTTCAGTATTTCGCAAATTGTCAATAAAGTTCGTAAAATATCTACCAGTCGTCAAATATCCTTTCATATGTATGGACCCTTTTTGGTAGTAATAGTTTGCATAAAATTGATTGAACTTCTATTCTTTCAGAGCAAAGAGAAAGTAACCTCGTCAGTATCTTCGGGCTGGCTGAGTCAGAGCGTCTCTTCGTAAAGTGTCGCGAGGAGTTCCGGCAAAGTGTGAAGTACCCGGGCGCCATCTACTCTGACTTTCCTCCCGTGGAGAACCCCTTGCCTTACTTCCATATCAGCGATGAGTATCGGATGTTTAACCCTGAAGGTGAGACAGGCTTTTGTCATTTTCGACACATCAGGGTCAACAATTTGAAAAACATTTGGAGTTATTGCCCTAAGCTACGCTTTGAAACAAGTTTTCAACCCAAAACTGGTAGAACCTTGTTTCGGAAAGAATTCTAAAAAGTAGACCATAAACGTTTATCCAAGGCATAACCAATGAGTTATTAAATCCTTAGTTAACACTAAGAAAATAATGTGCACTTTCGAAGCGTTTATCAGATCATCATGAAATTTGGTATATAAGTAGGTAGTGATGGCACAATTTTGGTGTGACTAAAAGAGCTAAAAAAGAAAAAGAAAAAAGAAAGATAGTGCCTTTTGTTAAAAAGTCTTTTCTTTTTTCTAATAGATAAAGAGTTCAGAAATCTCATAGGCATTTTATCCAGTTTCAAAATAATGTATTTTTATTAAATCTTACTGAAACATTTTTAATGCATTTCAGGGATGCATTTAATAATCTGCGTGCACGGCTTGGATGGCAATGCGGCAGACCTCCGTCTGGTAAAGACCTATCTTGAGCTGGGTCTACCGGGGGCAAGGCTGGACTTCCTCATGTCTGAGCGGAATCAGGGCGATACGTTCTCCGACTTCGATACTATGACAGACAGGTGAGTCAACAAATTAGAAGAGTTTACTACTCACCACTGAGTGCAATGGCAGAGTTTTGGTCATCCGGAAGTAGATGTTGCCCATTCCTTAATTTTTAAATCCATAATTGTGCATCAATAGATGGACCGCACAAAAAAAATCGTATGTATTTGTTTTGAGGAAACTGTCATGCCCTAATTTCCAAAATTTGATATGTCGTGTGTTAGTTCTAGCAAGGCCAACTGAGGCAAATCGAAGACATGTGACAGGTGAAAACATATCCTTCGGAGTGCACTCTTAATCTTATTACACTGAATTTTTGATACAGCGAAGCGAGATCTCCAAATCAACTTGGGCAAATCGGCGTTGTATGTATGTATGTTTGTTTGTCGGAGGATAACTTTCGAAGCGTTTATCAGATCATCATGAAATTTGGTATATAAGTAGGTAGTGATGGTAAAAATTTGGGGTGACTAAATGAGCTAAAAATTTGGGGGGGTTGTTGAGATATTGGGGTTCAAGAGGCGTAAAAAAACAAAATGGGACTACCTGGTCAAGTGGCGCGTCTAATAAAGGTCTTTGTGAGTATATTTCGACCCCGTTTTTATTTTTAGTTTAAATATTGTAGATTTTAAATTATTAGCCATAATAAAAACTGAACTTTGACAAAATTCACAGGGTACATCAGTGATCCCACAATGCTGAAATTTGGTATGCGTGTAGGTTTAGTGACAAAAGTATTGGGAAAAGTCTGAAATCCAGAATAACTGCCATTCTACCCCCAAAAAGAATAACCAAAATACAAGAACTCCCGTTATCCGTAATTTGAATGAAACTGTAGGTCAAGTTAGCTGGTTACGTATTTCGTGACACCATTTTGATATTCAAAGATTACAAATAATATTTTTTTGTTTTCTGACTCGCGAGATCTCAGTTCGGGGCTACTACTAGTTTATTTATTTATTAATACTTAGATTCACAGTTACATTACCGTATATTATAAACTAATTAACATAGTGCTGGACTTAAACCAAATTGAATCTACATTATGTAATACTAAACTTATAAAGACGCGGCAAAGTAGCTCGCCTGTTAACTTTAACATACTTACTTACCTATCTATATATATATTTAAATTAAATATTTACATGAAAAAATGCTAACAAGAAATAGTTTGCAAGAAAAAGTGAATATTAACATTTTTTAGAATATAAATTAATGAAAAAAAAGTGCCTCTTGAGCTACGATGTTTGCTTGATCGCATTTGAAGTGTGTGTGTGTGTGTGTATGTGTTTATGTATGTATAGTGTACCTAGTGTGTGTGGTGTAGGATGTATTTTACAGTGTTATGTTATGTTTTAAAGTGTTAATTATCCGGTCATTTGAAAATTGCAACAAAAAAGAAGGTAGTTAACTAAAGTGCAGTTGAACCCGCTCAGAAAAATAAAAACTAATAATGACTACAAACTGTTTACATGAGTTTACGGGTTACATGGCGGCAGTTTTTATACGAATAATTTTAAAAGACTGATGTTAAAATGTTAAAGTTAATGTTCATAAAAGTTAAGTTTTCTAGGTTTAGTAATTGGAATTCAGTATCTATAACAATAAAGAATTATCTATTCATCCATTCTATTTCCTAGCTATTTATCGGTCTGTCAAGCGGTGTCTGTTGAGACAGTTGACGGGATACCCTTGCTTTGAATGCGTTTTTAGTAGTGTTAAATGGATCTATGTCGTTGAACATTTTATTATAAGTCCGAGGAAGTCTGCTAGTGATGCTATTGGCCGAGTAGTTGGTGCGATGAAAAGGCACATGAAAAAGTTGTGTGTGTCTTGTGCGCTTATTTGGAGCTCGCAGGGCCAACGTTTTAGATACAAGACACGAACTGTCTAATTTACCAGAACAGATATCATGAAACAGAGCCATTTCATGTAGAATTCTTCTGTTTCTGAGTGACATTAATTTGTGCTCCTGGCAAGATTCAGCATAATTATCAATAATCAATCTTTTACGGTAATTTAAGTGTTTGACAAACTTTGTTTGTAAGGACTCGATAGCGTTCTCGTAGGTCACATATTGAGGGTTCCAGACTGGACTGCAATATTCGAGGGTACTCCGTACGTACGCGTAGTATAGCACTTTGATGCAAGCTGTACTAGTGAAAGGCTTAGATACACGCAGGATAAATCCCAAACTTTTATAAGCTTTGTCGATGGCGCCTTCGATGTGGCTACTTAATGTAAGTTTATGGTCTAGGAGTACCCCTAAGTCGCTTTTGATGAAAATAATGTGCATAACCATGATAGTTCCCAAAGTTTGTTCGTTATTCCAGACTTGTTCAAGAGATCCTAACGCACATCCAGAACTCCAGCGAGCCTGCCCGAATCAGCTTTGTGGGCCACTCCTTGGGGACCATCATCATTAGGTCGGCACTAGCCAGGCCCCAGATAAAGCCGTTCCTAGGGAAGCTTCATACGTTCCTCTCGTTGAGTGGACCGCATCTTGGGACACTGTATAACTCCAGTGGACTTGTTAATGCTGGTGAGTTTGATGATCGAGGCCTTCAGAATGCATACCGACTTGCTATTAATATCGCCAATAAATTAGGGATGGACTATTATAATTATATTAGTATAGTATATATAACTAAAGCAAAGCAAGGTTTTAAAATGAGCGAGCTATGATATTTCAAAGAAGTTCTATTAAATATTGTTATACAAATTATATAAAGTACCTTTATGAAACATTATACACCTACCTAAATGAGTACTTACCTAATTTTGTTTTCAGGAATGTGGTTCATGCAGAAATGGAAGAAATCGGGCTCCCTCCTGCAACTGTCACTCCGAGACGCGTCAGACCCGCGGCGTTCATTTCTCTACCGTCTCAGTGAACGAAGCCAACTCCACCAGTTAAAACACATTCTACTCTGCGGCTCCGGCCAAGATAGATACGTGCCTCTCCATTCTGCCAGGCTAGAGCTTTGCAAGGCAGCGGCTAAGGATACCTCATTATTAGGACAGGCGTATAGGGAAATGGTAAGTGTCGTCTAGTCCGTAGTCTTCGTTCATAACTGGTTGCAAAACAAGAACATTTTCTTATTTCGCAACCTTATTCATCTAAGTGTGCGAAGCCAATTGCGTAGGTTCCTATGAACATAATCATAAATCTCAGTTTTAACTCCAAAGAAGGCATTCCAAAACGTTAGTTTTGTGTTCTATCCATAGCAAACTCTGGTCTGTTTAGAAAATCAACAAATCATAGACTTAACAGAACAAGTAGTTATTAGAATCATTAATTCCAGGTGCACAACATGGTATCTCCTCTAGCAGCCAGGGCATCAACTGTCTCCGTTGTTCGCTACGACGTGCAACATGCGTTGCCGCATACAGCCAGCGCGCTGGTTGGACGAGCTGCTCACATCGCGGCTTTAGACTCCGATCTCTTTATCGAGAAATTCTTGCTTGTTTCTGCACTGAAATACTTTCGGTAGTAGGTTGCCTATTCTTACAAATATTTTCTTGATACAGCGATGACTGGTAACACCTATAATAGCTAGGTAGGGTAGCGAACATTTAAATGGACTATCACCTACGTAAATATGGCCTGGGATTTCTACGTTACAGACTAAACACGGATTTATTACACTTTTGTCTGCATGGAAAGAAAACATTCTATGCTCCCATCTTATTGCGAATTTGGAATATATTTTCTGATTACGCAACATAATACAACATCAACATCATACAACGCAACATCTACGATGGCGGCATTTGCAATTGTATAACGTAACATGGCATTTTATCAGCATTTAAATAGTCATGCATCAGAGTCAAACAAGCAACACAAAAATAAAGTGAACCAAGTTTCTATATCATTATCTCTTCTACTTAACTGTAACAGTAGAAATATTATCAAACACAAGAACGATTTCAAATAGAAATAGGTTCAAACGTGATAATCCCCTAGAGTCCTACTTTGGAGAGTCAAACACTAGAAAAAGTAACTCTATCAAGAGACTTTTAATTAAGTAGAATTAAGACGGATCTTTACACCAAATACACTAAGACTATGGTAGAAAGTGTAGATAAGTGTAGATAGATGTTATTTGTATTTGTTTGTTGTTGTGTCTCCATTAACCGTATCACTTCTACTCTACCTACAATACCACTCTACAAATGGGATAGTTTTAGACATAAAAGGGAATTTTCAAATTATGGTAATCCTATAATTAGTTGTCTTTTTAAAGTCTGGAACATATAAACTAGGTATATAATCTATCTTACAGAAACCCAATGCACGAGCAGAATAAATGTATGGATTGAATGCTGTTTCAAATTAAATATTTATAATGGGAAATAATTAAATGGGTTACAGTTTAATATTTTGGTCAAAAATGAAAGTTAGCTGTATAATCATTGGTTAGTGCAAATGGAAGGAGTAAAAAGTCAACATACAAAGCATGTTGATACAATTTTTTATAGCAATTATTTTGCAGAGATTCGAACAAAAACTACATAATTATCTCCTTTGCAAAAAAAAACTCACCAAAATAGTATAGCTGTTGATAGAAAACACTTTAAAAACTGACCAATAACCAATTACCTACTTGTTTGTTGATCACGCGCACGCAGCAGACCTATAATTTGCAGGCACACAGTTTCAGAACTGACCAACTCTCAGTTAATTGTTATGGTTAAAGTAATTTTATGTTCCTGATATGAAAATACTTTATAAGGCCTCATTGATTGGCCATAGCCTTAATTAATAATGAATGTTAGAAAAGTTGTATAAATTTTTATCGAATGTTAGACTGATCTTTAAAAATATACGATCGATAATTATAAGTTTAATAGATTATCTTTTATTAAAATTATTATTGAATTTATTTTGGCGTAAATCAGTTAAGATTTTTAATTTGTCTTGCTCTGTCCATTTCTCTATTGATCTGTAGATAGTATTTTATACAGGGGGCTTGGATTTTCACTTTGCGATAAAATATACTTATATTTACTTAAATAGCACTAGATAAATATCTCTTTGCTCACAGATTGGCTTTTGGGAGGGTGGTTGAAGAAAAAGTAAATTAGTAGTACGTATTAGGATAATGTGGCTAAAATCTATCTAACCAACACATTAGAAGAAGATTGCGTACAAAGAAAACTAAGTAGATACCTAGGTATTCTTCTTTAGCAACCGTAGCTTACAAACAAAAATATTAATAACTCTTTCACAACTGAAATAAAACCTCTTGTGTTTAGCCAGACCGAGGACTCGAGGACTGATGACATAACCCATCAAAAGAAGTCTGTCGAGGATGTCACACATATTGATTATATACCTGTTTATTTTATAATTAAAGCTGAAAGATGCTGCCTCTACAGCGCCGATTGATAAATAGGTGGCCATTTCGAGAGAGATCTAGGTACCCATGTAGGTACGCAGCTAAGCATTGGACGTCTTCCAGCCGAAGATGTTGGTAATGCATTAACCCTCCCAACCTAACAGAGTAGAATTGACTATGTGTGTATCAAAAGACGGAAATGAATTTTGTAAATAGATTAAATATATTAAATTTTATTTGTAAATCGTACCTATGTTTAATGGCAATGTGTCGATGTTATACACTTATAATTATTATTAATAAATAATTAAATAATGCCTACATGGTGTTTTTATTTATTAAATTAAACACATAATTACTACGACCAAAGTTAGAGGCATCATTTGCCGTACGTAGCTACAGATATACCTAATGTATTAATATATCTACCTACATACAATGTATATTAACTACGTTAAAATATCTTAGTGTGCATACCTACAATATGAATTTTGATGAATTATAAAAGTACTACCTAGATATAGGCCAAACAAGATATAAATCGATTGTGTGAAAGTTTTTTGGGTAGGTAGGTAATCAATAGTTTAATATTAGGTAGCTAAAATATGGCTGTTTACTACTCAGAGCAAGACAAGGATTAACATTACATTATTTAAGTGGATATTAATAAATAAAATTGTGTTTGACAATTCATTGCACCAAAATATTTTAGTAAGTACAGAAAAGAACCACTTATTTTTGTTGTACTGTACTCAAATGTTACATTCTCATTAAAATTTTCTTGTGTGCGTCATCTATTTTGGTGAATAGAAAAGATAAAATAAAATAAAATGCGGGCTTAGCGCCATCTTTCGGTAAGTAGATAGATTGTTATAGTTCAGTGCATAGCCGAGTGACATTGACAGCAAAGAAAATGAATGAATGATTTCAAACTTGATAAAAAATGACAGTTCGCCATCGCAATTGTTGGGTGGAGGTCGACTGCTCATGCAGAGATTAAAATTCGATTCGTTTACAAATTAATTTCAAAAGAAATACTCATCTGAGTATTTATCACAGAAACAATTTAGAAGAAGGGTTACCGGTAAATAATAAATATATTTTCACGTTAACGAGAAGTGATATAACGCTACATTTTATCGGGCAATGCAGTGCTCCTAGCAAATTATTTAGATTACCGATTTATCGCTGTTTTATTTGTTGTCCGCGTACAAAAATGGGGAAACTGTTGAGTCTTTTGGCCCGTGACGAGTCGAATTGTTGTTCCTCGCCGCGTTACGATATTTTCTTGGACTTCGAACACGCCGCACCCACGGACACCGAACGCAAAGTTTACGAAGATGTACAGCGAGTTCTGTTGGACTCTGAGCAGATATTAGAAGAGATCCAGTGTTATAAAGGAGCTGGGAAGGAGATACGGGATGCTATAGCGGATCCTTCTCGAATATCGCAGGAGAGAGCGTGGCGCGCGGTCAAACCTCTCGTGGATAAGCTTCTGCGGTGTTACAACCACTCCTTGGAGCTGCAGCGGGTGAGTCGATGCACTTTTGCTCACCGCTATGTTTATTTGAGCCTTAGGACAGTCTAATCACATTTATGCTAAGTCATTTTAATTATAGGAAGCTCTATTACAATTGAGCGACCCAAGTTTATTTTGATATTCACAGACAGTATTTAAATATGAAATAAAACATGTACAGGGGAGAGTACACAGTACCTACAGAGAACACAAATAGTCCTCAGGACTCCAATCTACATCAATCCATGTACAAAAGTGCATAGGTAATAATTTTATTGAATTGATTACATTTTATAGGTACTTGTTTATAAATATTTCAGTGGAATTTGTTTGAATACTATGCTATTATTAATATTAATGAGTCTGTTTTAGCTTATCTCATAATAAGGAATGGGTTTTCCTCTCCAATTTACAATAGACAAATAAATGTTTCATAGTTTTATGATACACATGCACATAATCATACAAAAAGCATCTGAAAAGAGTCCCATAGAGATAGAAAGAGAAAAAAGCCCATCAAAAAACTGACTGCTTTCCTGTCCTTATGCAGTTTAGGATTTTCATTGGTTCCTTTTTTTTCCTTAGCACGGGACTGGTTAAAATCTAGCCTTAAATACTCCATCATATCAGCATGCATCTGTTTGATACCTACCTCCGTCTTGTGATAAGCCCTTGATAAGATTGTGTGATGTCACTCAGATAATTTCTCACAGAGATAAAACAACAATAGGATGTTATTCATGGACTGTGGAATTTTTCTCACAATTAGGAACAAAAAGTAAGAGTTTTCCTTCCTTTTTATGCAATGTTGACTTGATAAGAAGTATTATGTCACAAATTCTGTCAAAAAGTATTGTATTAAATGTAAGTTTGATAAATTTTATGGTAGCTCACCAACATAGTACACAATAACACAATAAAAGAAAAGAAATTACTTCGAGCGAAATATTACTTCAGCTAAGACTGCATTGTCTAGTTTAGTGAGTGAGTAACATAATTATTTGTATCATCATCAGCCCGTAGAGTCCCACTGCAGGGCAAAGCCTTCCTTCCCTCTTCCACACATCCCGGTTACTAGCTAATTGGGGTCACTCTGTATAGTATGCATCCAGTTCATCTCTCCATCTCCGCCTGGGCCTACCACGCGGCCGCCGCGGGTTTGAAACCCATCCCTTAGTGGTTTTCGCCCATAGTTCCTCTGGCATACGACAAACGCGTCCAGCCCACTGTAATTTTGCGGATGACAAAACAACGTCAACTATATGTGTTTTGGAGCGTAGTGTTGAGTTTCTAATACGGTCTTTGAGTACATAAAGGGGAAAAAAATCAAAATACAAGAGCAAAAACTATATTCAAAAGTTATAATACAAAAACACACTATATATACTTATAATAACATTATTAACACACATTACATATAACACAAAAAATATTAACACAATCGTAAAACAATAAAAAAATACTTAATTTAAATCTTAAATTAATAATTCCTTTAAATTGAGTTACCAAGACAGAACCAGTGACAGATAAACTAACCTTTGTGTTAGATAGTGCAATTGATTCTTACGGGCCACGGCAACTGCATTATAAAGGCGATATTTCCATTATTTATCGAGAATGTGGGGTGGTAAATTACGTGTTACTAATATGACATTGAATGGGGATACAAAGGTTACTGCTATTTTAGTACCGTAGCTTGGAGCTACTGATGTAGAGTGCTTATTAGAACTTATACAATTTTACTGCATTAAGTAGGCTTTCCACCACTACAGTGCTGTGCGAAGAAATTGAGGGGTGACCGAGGAAAAAAGCCAGTTTTCCACTCAATTTTCTCGCTCAACTCTAGTGGCAAGGTAGTGCGCCAAGAATCTAGACCATAAAGTATAATGTCTTAAGCCCTGGTTTTCTCAAATTAGTCCATCAGAAGACGTCATTATGTCGCCCATACAAAATTAGTTGAACAGAACATAACTCTAAAAGAAAAGAAATTACTTTGATCACCTAAAATCCAAGCTACGTGGTACAATAAAGTGGTTAAAAAGAATTATTATCTGAAGAAGAACTAATCTCTGCCTACCTCTGATAAAGGCGTGACAGTATGTATGTATGAACTAATGCCCCACTTCCTCATTCATTAGTGTCTGGATCCCAAACGTCACAATTCTGGCAACCGCCTTAGTCTGACGAAATTTGAAAATATTATTCTAAGTACCCCAGCAGGCTTAGTGATTGTCTTCTGAGTTCTCTTTACAGATATGTACATACCTATCCAATACCTACTCTCGATAAATGATAAATGGCTTTCCGTAAAGGTATGTCGTTCCACCCCTTTTAAACCAAAATGGTTCGCTATTGGTATGGTATGATGAAACTATTAGTAGAAAATATGGTGACTCGTAGGTGAGGCCTGTCTGACCTTAATCGTCAGTCAAAGGAAAACGTAATGCTTGAACGCTTCTCCACTCCACCTCATCAAGGCTACAGAATAAAGAATATACTTCCAAAGCCTTTTAATATTTTACTACTCGTCTATACCCGTAAACAAAGGATGATTTAAATTAGTGTTATCCCTCTGTGACGCAGCAGTTACGCCACGAGGAATAATATTTCCTCGTGGTCTAACTGCTGCGTTAGGCTATCAAGTCGTGGCCAAACCAAAAGTTAGGCAACCTAGTTAGGCCACGAGGAAAAGCCGTCACTCACTTATCAGACAATTATTACCTTGAACAAAATAATTTGAAAGGGAAAGTGTCTGATTGATAAGATGAATTTTGTAAATGGCCTATTTAGATAAAAAGTACCTGGGTGTCAAAAGCATTAAAAAAAGCCCCAGTTTTGCTGGACCCAACCACCCGATGTGACGTCAGTACCCGACCACCCAACCGGTAAAAATGATGGTTGATCTAGCGAAGTGAGACTCTAAATCGACTTGGGCAAATCGGCGTTGTATGAATGTTTGTTTGTCCGAGGATAACTTTCGAAGCGCTGATCCGATCATCGTGAAATTTGGCATATAAGTAGGTAGTTATGGCACAATTTTGGTGTGACTAATAGCGGGTTCCTATATCCGTCAGTAACCGACTACGACTCGTATCCCCTTGAAAAAATGTCAAACTAATGTCAAACTTTTGACACGTTTTCAAGGAGAAACGAGGCGTAGCTGGTTACCGACGGATATAAGAACCCGGCATAAATGAACTAAAAATGTTGGGGGGGTTGTTGAGATATTGGGGTTCAAGAGGGGTAAAAAAAATGAAAATGAGACTATTAGGTCAAATGGAACGTCAAATGAAAGGTCGTCATTAGTACATTTAGATTCCGTTTTTATTTTTAGTAAAGTTTTTATAGTTTTTGTGTTATTAGCCATGATAAAAACTAAACTTTGACAAAATTCACCGGGTACACCAGTGACCCCACAGTGCTGTAATTTGGTATACGTGTAGCTTAAGTGACACAAATATAGGCAAAAGTCTGAAATAGAATAACTGCCATTTGTACCCCAAAAAAAGTGTAACCAATTAACAAAAAAAAAAAAACTGTGTCGTCTGTTAATGCTTTAAAGTGGCCACTTTGGGTGTGACATAATTGCAATTCAATTCCGATAAAGCATACCTATCTCTATTTTTTTTATCCTTGCAATAAAAGATCTCAAAATTATTCAGATAAGTTTGAAATGTTTTGCTTCTGATTAATCTAAAATGTATGACTACTTTACGATACATAGCGGAACACATTAGCTTGCCAACATTAAGCTATGTACAGATCAGAGATGTTGCGAATATTCGAATCCGCAAATGCGGAACCTCCGCATAGATTTGGACATCCGCGTCCGCAATAATCGATGCGGATGTTCATGCGGATGCAGATGCAGCGCAGGTCACGACAAGAAAGGAATTGTGTGGGGCTTGCGAGTGGCGCGTGCCGTGGGACGTGCTGATTGACCAATACGAGCGAAGATTTCGGCGACAAGATCCGACGCATTTGTTATTGTTTATCATTTGTATCTCGTAAATACACATACGTGTTTACTTGCGCTTATCGAATGAACATTGCAGTTTTTGAGTGTTCTTGTGAGTATACAGTGAGTATTGTATGTTAAGCGAGTTTTCTGCAGTTAATAGTTTATATTTTAGTTTTAATTCTGCACCAAAACGAAGTATCTTAAAAAATCTTAAGATCCGCATCCGCGGATTACCGCGGCCTTCTAAAATCTGCATCCGCAACATCCCTGGTACATATATATTAATTTTGTGCAGTAAAATTTGTTCAATCAATCACAATAAGATCTGCTTACAAAGTTGCTACTGAAACACATGATGATTTACCTAAAGTTGCGCCTTTAGACCACTTGGAAGGCTACTCATCCAGATACCGCATGAGCGCACAAAACTATTGGTGCTATTAATTCGTCTGTGGATAAGTTCAACAATACAATTAAATACAGTACGTACGGTAACTATATTCCGGTTTATATCTTTCCAACGAGTGTACGTGCTTCCGGTGCTCACACAAACACGTCCCAAACACTTGCTGAAATATAGGCTGCCTTTTGTAAACTTTCATCAACATCTGTCTGGGAGCCTCTATTTTTCTCATTGTGAGGATAAGAGCTAGGATTTGAATGAGAGGAAAGATTTCAAAAGTCAGGATATAATGTGACGGGTTGGAGAGGTGACTTGAACAGGCAATTACGTATACTAGTGGAAATCTATTAACGAACAACAGAACCAAATGGTACAACATTGGAGTATCGTCCTGTCGAAATATTAATGTTGAAAAACCTTTTTTCCTGAGTCACGCCTTCTTTTAAAACGACCAGGATGACTGGTAGATAATGCTATTAACATTACGTCCTCCTAGCACTATTCTGTTTTTTGTGAAAATATTAAATATGATTTATTGATTCAGGATTAACCTAGTGTTTCTTAGTGTAATTTTCAATATAAAGTGAAACTTGGTGCTTATTGATTATACTCATTATATGGATAACATTAATTATTTGGTATTATGTGGTTGATTTTTAGGGTTCCGTACCTAAAGGGTAAACCAGGACCCTATTACTAAGCCTCCGCTGACTGTCTGTCTGTCCGACTGACACCAGGCTCTATCTCGTGAACCGTGATAGTTAGACAGTTGAAATTTTCACAGATGATGTATTTCTGTTGCCCCTATAACAACAAATGCTAAAAACAGAATAAAATAAATATTTAAGTGGGCTCCCATACAACAAACGTGATTTTTTTGCTCGTTTTTGCTCGATATTGATAGCGGCAACAGGTAGACGCTAGAAATATGCACTGAATATTTAGTTTATCACTTCAAAAATAAATAATTAAATTAAAATAAAACAAATCTTTAAGGGGGGCTCCCATACGAGGCATGCCTTTTAAGTTTTGTCGTTTGAAGAAAAAAACACATCTAGAACCTTATAGTACTTTTTATTGTTTTTCAAAGTATTCACAACGTAGCTTAAAACACTTTTCCATTCGCTCAAACCAGTTATTATAACATTTATTCCACTCTAAAGTGGGGTGTTCAAAATGGCTGTCTTGAAAGCGTCGACTGCTTCTTCACCGGACTGGAACCTTTGACCACGAAGACTTTTCTTAATTTTAGGAAATGTAAAGAAATCGTTAGGGTTTAGGTCAGGACTGTATGGAGGATGGTCGAGAATTTCTACTTTTTCCTGCTTCAAATACTCAATCGTTTGACGAGCGCTGTGTGAGCTTGCGTTGTCGTGGTGCAGGATGATGCGTCGCTTTGAGTTAGATTTTCGAAGTTCGGCGATGACTTGTGGTAAACAAACTGTAGTATACCACTCTGCGTTAACCGTTCTACGATCTTCAAGTGCAATAGTCGCAACATGGCCGGTTTTTCCAACGAACGTGGCCACCATCTTCTTTGAAGTGCTTCGAGAACGAACAACTTTAGTCGGCTTTGGCTCGTCTTGAAAGACCCAGATTGTAGATTGTTGTTTGGTATCAGGATCGTAGGCATAGATCCAAGATTCGTCACTACTTATGATGTCGTAGACGTGATTTGACTCCCCTCGGTTGAACCTTTGCAGAGTTTTCTTACACCATCTGACGCGGGCCGCCTTGTGATCGTCGGAAAGCAGATGCGGTATCCAACGGCAAACTAGCTTTCTCACACCAAGCGCTTCATGCAAGATCTTCTGATTGGTTGTCCCTGAGATGCCTAATAGAGCCTCTATCTCTCGATACGTCACATGACGATCTTCGAGAATTAGTTGTCTCACAGCAATGATGTTATCTTCAGTGAAGGCGGATTTTGGGCGTCCTTCGCGAAATCTGTCACTAACACTAGTATGTCCACGCTGGAATTCTAAATACCAGCGTTCGACAGTCCGCAGACATGGGGCTACATCACTGAACACAGATGTTAGCTCTTCTAAACACTGAAGCCGTGTCAGGCCTCTTCTAAAGTTGTAGAAAATTATTGCACGAACATTTTCCTTAGAAAGATTCATTTTCGTACGTGACCTGACAGATTCAAATCGAAACTGTGACTAAACAATAGCATTAATCCTAATACTTTCAACTGTTTTGAGATTCAAAATGTAAACACATTCGAATATAGAACAGTTCCAAATTCAAAATTGCCGGAAAATATGGAAACGACAGAACTTAAAAGGCATGCCTCGTACAACAAACGTGATTTTTTTGCCGTTTTTATAGATAATGGTACGGAACACTACGTGCGCGAGTCCGACTCGCACTTGGCCGGTTTTTCGATTTATTGTGTTGACGTTCGTACAAAGTTATCACGGCATGCAAAATGATAGCAAATTGATAGACATCAAATCAGATCTATTAGGTTTCCTCTAGTATAAATAACCTCTAGCCTATTACTTTATCTGCCTAGTTTCATTTTCTTTTGTATATGTTTGTTTTTTAATCTATTTAGTGCCTGTTTCACCACCTCTGAGTAACGCTATTCAACTGATAAAAAATATACGTACGTCTTTTGTTTTCACATGAACTCGTTGGTCGTGAAATGGGCACTTATCTATCCTTTGGGTGTTTCAAATCAAATGTATTACTTTCATTCTTTTAAACGACTTACCAATAACAATTAGAACAAAGGTTGACGTTGCTAATTAGCAAAACAAATTATATTTTGTCTTATGTGTGTCATTGAATTGTACGGGTTGATTACATTGTGCTTGGAAAAAAATGGCCCGAATACAATATGACCGCAATTTCGTTTTGGTTTACATTGTGGCCGCAACAGTCCGGCCATATTGATAAGTACCCAATTAAAGTTGAATTTGATTTACGATGGTTCCCTAGTAAATTTAGGTAGCTAATTAAGGACCGATAATTTACAAAGTAGTATAATCTTTGATACATAAATAAAGAATAGCTGCACCAATTTACAACAAGACTTAGCTCAGAATTAGAACTTTCTAGGAAACACCTCCGTTACGTCGCAAGCTAAAAAGATAGGCAAACTATCTGCAATTATTTTTTTATCCTTTTTTTTTACGACTTTGAGATGTATCAAACATACGTCCCACTTCATGTTCAGTGGTAACCATCGCCTATAACAAAGTATTGCCTCATAGGTAATGCAGCCTAGAAATAGAAACGTCCTACAATGCACTGCCCTGCGTCCATCAACTTGAGGCATACAGGTGTAAAGCCTCATGTGCCTGTAATTTCACCGGCAACCATACCCTTCAACCGAAACACAGCAATGCTGCTTGGCGGCAGAAATAGGTATGATAATACATAGTATATGATGGTACTTCTTCCCCGGGCGAGCCCTTTCACAAGGAACTCTTCTACTCTTTCAATTATCCTTATTTCAATTGTGATATTTCCACGTCAGTAATTTTCATATCACATTTGATATAGTTTTTTATCAATAGATTCGTTCTAGTCTTTTTACGTGACAATCATTCAATCAAAACAATCACAGCTCGTGAGAGTACATGAAGCGGCTATGGAAACATCAATTAGTGCCACCCATCTTACTGTCTCACCATCATCATCGTCCTACTCATCATACTACTTTGCATAGGCCTCCGTGTCGCTATTCGTATCTTTCTTGCATCGGCCGTGCTGACCAACTATTGCTTCATAGAAGCTTAAGTTATTTTTACACTTGTACGCAGTTTTTATTAATGCTGTTATTTATATAGTATATACTACATATGAATTGCATGCTTGCTTCCTACACTTTAAAACGATTTTGCTTTAGTATGTTATATGACCCGTTAACTGGGATTTATTGAAACATAAATCACTGAACTCTGGCTGTTTAGTCGAAAACACAAGGTCGTTATGATTTATAGGTCTCTGAAACGAAGTGCTAAAAATACTGAGGCAATTTCACTAACGCTTAAATATATTGTTCTGAACATTTAGTCTGATGTTCGTTATCTATCTGAAGTGTTCTAGTCGGTTCTAAAGAGTTTTCTATCTGATCGTTCCAAGCACTAGTTCTCGAGCAAAAACAGCACCACTTGCTTCACAAATGTATTCTAAACAGACCGCTACTACATGTTTTCGTAAACATAAATAACGTTAGACAGCTTCTAACAATCTCATATCTTTTTTTTATATATATAAATTATAGGCCAGCGTTTGACCACGATCTCGCCTGATGGTAAGCGATGATGCAGTCTACGATGGTGCACGCTTGCCTAGAAGAAACCTATTCAATCGCGACTTGATGACCCCTAGGTTATAGTTATCAGGAAACACAGACTCAGACAAGGCGTTCCACTCCTTGGCGGTGCGCATAATAAAACTGGAAGAGTACCGCTTTGTGCGTATGTCTACCATGTAGCGGTGGCGCATCGCGGAGCGTCTGGTTTTCTGATGATAGAATGGGGATGGTGGATCAGGTTGAAAAGCTTCGCAGCACACTCTCCGAAATGTAACTTTATTTGTAGGTATATTATTATATATGAGGGCGAGTTATTGAGTAAAATCAATATTTGTAGACTATTAATGAACTTCATTACTAACAGCTTTTGTTTGTGGTAACGAAAAGAAGAACGGAATTTACTAAACCCTGTCTTACTTTCCAACTGAAACGACCATCAAAGCCAAGACATTCTTCTCTGGAAATCGATTCGTCTGATCTAGCTTGAGTCAAGCTTAAGATAAAACTAGTGGTTCGCCCTGAACCGCAATCTCGCGAGTCTCCCATAAAAACAAAAAAATATTATTTGTAATCTTTGACTATCAAAATAGTGCCACGAAATGATAACCTACATACTTGACCTACAGTTTCCTTCAAATTACAGGTAACGGGAGTTCATGTTAATTGGTTACACTTTTTTGGGATAAAACTTACAGTTATTCAGGATTTCAGACTTTTGCCTATATTTGGTGTACCCTGTGAATTTTGTCAAAGTTTAGTTTTTATTATGGCTAATAACTTAAATACTACAAGGTTTAAACTAAAAATGAAAACGGGGACGAAATGTACTCACAAAGACCTTTTATTAGACTTGCCACTTAACCAGATAGTCCCAATGGTTTCATTTTTTTTTACTTCTCTTGAACCCCAATATTTCAACAACCCCCCAACATTTTGAGCTCATTTCAGACCACAATTGTGCCATTACTTCCTACGTATGTATATACCAAATTTCACGATGATCGGATAAACGCTTCGAAAGTTATCTTCAGACAAACAAACATACGTACATACATACATACAACGCCGATTTACCCAAGTTGATTTAAAGATCTCGCTTCGCTCGATCAATAAGAGACGGATAAAGTTACGTTTTGGCGGTGGTCAAAGGATAATAAATTAGTTAAATCAGAGTATGAAATAAAGCTGGAAAATTCCTGGCAAGCAGTTATACTGTGCGAAGCCGCTGCTGTAGTTTATTGTGTCCTGTATGGAAAACGTGCCGATTTTATTGTTTTCACCCTTATAGGGGTGCAGTGCGGCATGTCGTATTGCGGACCTGCGGTGTTTCGCAAACAGTTTGCAACGCGTCTCGCTGTCCTGCATTGTACCCACCTTTGTTATATCTATTGTCCAGCCATAGAACTTTATAGGTCAGTAAAAACTTTCGTCGACTCTTTGTTTTGCGTAATTTTGAAATATTGTTAACAATGTCATAACGCAAACTATGCAAAATTGAAACCTCGTATCGTAATCTCAGATTTCAGTTTTATTTATTTCACCTTAATTATAACATTGGTTGTGACAGGCATGTCAATTTTTACATTAAAAAAAGTAATATAACTAAAAATAATGTCAACTAAAAATTACAACGATAATACCTATTAATAATGGCACAACAAAAACTAAAAACAAAACAGATAGGTAGGTAGGTAAATTAACAGATATTTGATCGAGTGAAGCGAGATCTCTAAATCAACTTGGGCAAATCGGCGTTGTATGTATGTATGTTTGTTTGTCCGAGGATAACTTTCGAAGCGTTGATCCAATCATCGTGAAATTTGATACATAGGTAAATGTTGGGGGGTTGTATTGGGGTTCAAGAGGGGTAAAAAAAAATGAAAATGAGGCTATTCGGTCAAGTGGGACGTCAAATGAAAGGTCTTCATTAGTACATTTAGACTTCGTTTTCATTTTGGTAAAATCTTTATAGTTGTTCAGTTATTAGCCATAATAAAAACTGAACTTTGACAAAATTCACAGGGTACACCAGTGACCCTACAGTGCTGTAATTTGGTATGCGTGTAGCGTAAGTAACACAAATATAGGCAAGAGTCTGAAATCCAGAATAACTGCAATTTATACCATAAAAACAAGGAACCAAATTACATGAACTGCCGGTACCTGTAATTTGAATGAAACTGTAGGTCAAGTAAGTTGGTTATTAAATAAATAAATATTGCTGGACATGTCACAGAGCGCTATCTAGCCCCAAACTAAGACTTCGTGGTGTAGTGGGTGAATAGCCGGCTGAGACGCAGGAGGTAGCGGGTTGGATTCCCACCGCGGAACACAATGTTTGTTCCGAGTCTGGTTGTTTCTCTATATATTATAAGTATGTATTTACAAAAAAATATATGTATAAGTATTCTATCAGTTATTTGGTTCCGATAGTACAAGCTCTGCTTAGTTTGGGGCTAGATAGCGCTGTGTGAAATGTTCAGCAATATTTGTTTATTTATTTATTATATTCTCCCTGTTTTTGCACTTTAGCTAGTCTAACTTTTGTTTATATAGTGTCTCCTTATTCCTTCAATTATATTTGTGAGTCCTTTTTCTTAATATACATTTTCTAGTAGGTATCCCACCCGCACCGCACTTCGATCTTGTTAGATCTGGATAACTGAGCCAAATTTCAGTTACGTTAAATTGTAACAAAAACGATAAAAATCATTTGTATATCTCCCTTGAATTATGACAATGTAGTTTTATGTTGAACTAGCTGCCACCCACGGCTTCGCACGCGTGGTTTGACAATAAAAATTAGAACCCTCCTACGCAGTCGAGTAAAAAGAAGCATTATGTCTTAATCCCGGTCATAATCTATCTGTATAACGAAAACGTTACAAACAGACGGGCAGACTGGTGGCGATTCTGTTGTTTACGCTGACTAACTAAATTGTGTAAAATACAAACGGTCTTATTTTGTTTACGTTTAAGATCTAATTAGAATGACATTTAAAGTGACATTTCTAAATGTAAGTATTTTTAAATAAGAAGGCGTGTTTGCGGGCTAGTTTTAGTCAACACCAATTTGATTGCTCACTAAAACTAGCCTGCAAACATGACATCATAACAAAAATTACTTAATATTAGAAATGTCACTTTAAATTTCATTCTAATTTGATCTTTAGTATGAATAAAATAAGACCGTTTGTATTTTACACAATTTTAGTTAAAGTAAACAACAGAATTGCCACCATTATCGATATCGAATTTATAATATTAGTATAGATAACCGAGACTTTATGATTATACCATTCGAAAGCAAATAACAGCTGCTTACCGCACCTTTGGGAACCTGTATTTGTCCAGCTTTGAATGCCAACTGTCTGGACACGACAGGTGCACCGCCAACACATACCCATTATTAAGACCCTCTATACCCTAGATGTATATCTGGCATAAAAATAATGATGCATTACTATTACTTATTTACTATCTTCGGACAATTGGCTTCGTCATTGTGAATAAGATGGTAGGCATCCGTTGGAATTCCAAGACGCATGTTGTTGGTTGCACCTGCGGTTTTCGCAACTGGTCCAGTTGTTGTCCTTGAGCGTTTATTTCGTTGTGTGGCTAAAAGGATATGTAAGAAAGTATATAAATGAAGATACAACGGAACACGTGACGGTTTTTTTTTTTTACAAATTATAGGCTTGCGTTCGACCACTATCTCGCCTGATGGTAAGCGATGATGCAGTCTACGATGGTACACGCTTGCCTAGAAGAAACCTATTCTCTCGTGACTTGAAGATCCCTAGGTTGTAGTTATCAGGAAACACAGACTCAGGCAAGGCGTTCCACTCCTTGGCGGTGCGCATAATAAAAGTGGTTAAGCGAGGATTAAGCATAAAAGTCATAAATGTATAAAATTGTGGAACTTCCGCCTGCGATAAGAGTTGATGCCTTAATCCTTTCAAACCTTCGTAGATCCGGGACGAGCTGAACTGAATCTGTTCCTAGCAGAAATCCTTCCTACAACAAAAGCTTTGTTCGTTAGTGGGTCAGAGCGGTTTCTGTGACATACAAAAGAGAATCTTGCGGGTGGATCTTATCTCGAAAAAGTCAAAAGCTTTTAGCGAACCTCTAATTTAAAGTGTACTGCGTAAAATATACGAGCGTGGGCGTCCGTGAATGCGCACAAATGGTTATGAAAAGAATTTCACGATGCATGATCATATTTGATCGAGCGAAGCAATATCTTCAAATCAACTTGGCCAAATCGGCGTTGTATGTATGTACGTATGAGTGTATGTATGTTTGTTTGTCCGAGGATAACTTTCGAAGCGTTGATCGGATCATCGTGAAATTTGATACATAGGTGTGTGTGATGGCACAATTTTGGTGTAACTAAATAAGCTAAAAATGTTGGGGTAGGGGTTGACATGAAATTGAAATAGTTTGAAATTGAATTGAAATAGGACGTTAAATGAAAGATCTTCGTTAGTATATTTAGATTCCGTTTTTATTTTTAGTAAAGTCTTTATAGTTTTTGAGTTATTAGCCATAATAAAAACTGAACTTTGACAAAATTCACAGGGTACACCCGTGACCCCACAGTGCTGTAATTTGGTATGCGAGTACCTTAAGTGTCATAAATATAGAGAAAAGTCTGAAATCCAGAATAACTGCAATTTGCATCCCAAAAAAGAGTAACCACATAACATGAACTCCCGTTACCTGTAATCTGAATTAAACTATAGGTTAAGTACAAATGTTACTGTAGTCAAAGATTACAAATAATATTTTTTTGTTTTTATGGGAGACTCGCGAGATATCAGTTCGGGGCGAACCACTAGTATATTTTATTCAAGTTTATTGCTTGTGAAAGTTCGACAAATTGTTACGGTATACGAGGGGTGATCCAAGAGTAATGATAATCAATAATAAACACAATGAATAAAATAAAAAAATAAATTTATTTCTCAACATAGTCTCCTAGCAAGTCTATACATTTAGTCCATCTCTTTTCTAAACCTAAAATCCCTTAGAAAAAAAATCTTTATCTTGACTCTCAAAAAAGTCCTCAACCGCGGCCATCACGTCGCTATCATCGTCAAATTTCTTGCCTCGGAGGTGTTCTTTGAGTCGTGGAAAGAGATAGAAGTCACTGGGGGCTAGATCTGGTGAATAGGGGGGGGGGGGGGTTCCACCAGCTCGAAGCCCGCTTCCTGAATGGCAGCCATGGCAATTGCAGCTATGTGAACCGGTGCGTTGTCTTGATGGCAGCACTCCAGCCCGCAGTTTGCCTCGCTTTTCTTCTTAATAGCCTCCCGCAATCTTCTTATTTGTTCTGCATAGTAGGAGCCTGTAATAGTGGCCCCCTTTTCCAAGTAGTCCACCATGATTATTACTTTAGCGTCCCAAAAAACAGACGCCATAACCTTCCCTGCTGAGCTTGACACTTTGAATTTCTTCGGCGTCGGTTCATCGGATCGTTTCCATGTCATCGATTGTTGTTTTGTTTCAGGATCAAAATGGTGGATCCAGGTCTCGTCCATGGTCACAAAACGTGACAAAAAATTATCTTTGTCTGCCTGAAACTTTTCGAGATTTGCTCTTGACATGTCGACTCGTTTCTTCTTTTGCTCGTCGTTTAATATTTTCGGTACCCAACGCGCGGAGACCTTTCTCATATGCAATTCGTTCGCAAGATATGAGATCCCTGTGACCTCAGCTACATGCCTGGTAGTCACTCTTCGATCTTCCAATACAACTTCTTCAACTTTTTTCACATTTTCTTCAGTGAGGAACGTCGATGGGCGTCCTTCGCGGTGTTCGTCTTCTGTCGATGTTCTTCCCAGCTTAAACTCCTTAGCCCAGCGTGCAACTGTGGAATATGGAGGAGAAGAGTCCCTTAATGTTTCCACCAAGTCGCTGTGTATGTCTTTGGTACACATTTTTTTCAAGCAGAGGTATTTAATGACAGCTCTGATTTCGTGTTTTTCCATTTTTATGTTCACTCCTTGACAGTCCGTATTCAAATGAATGTAGCTCCCGGGAATCGTGGCCTATTTATATGATTTTTTTTTCCTGAACTAGTGGGTAACTGAGCAAGTGACTGATATTTTTTTGTATTTTTGTGTGCACTAGAAATAACTGATTATCACTACTTTTGGATCACCCCTAGTAGAAGCCGTAAAAGTCCTGCCAACAATGTTGGGAACATTATTTATGCAACGTGTTCGGGAAGCGAGCGTGCCGTTTCAGTTCTCGACACGTCAACACCAACACGACAGGGTTTACTGTTTTGTTACCAACTTGGAGTCATAACAAGGAGAAGTTCTCGGCAAAGAGCTTCATAACAATATATGAATCGTCTAATAAAACAATATATGAATATCGTCAATATCTGAATCATAAGTATCTATAATATTCTTCAAATTAAATGACCGACGCTAATATTTCAAGATATAACACCAAAGAGTTTTGCTACATTGAAAATTGCATCGCGCTCCAAGACCAACAAGATGCGTGAGTTCTGCAGTCAGATTTGTTACAATGTCATTCCTACCTATGGATACCTATGCTGGAGACTTGCGAGATCTCAGTTTCGGGGCGAACCACTAGTATCTATCGTGCTAACTCTGAGTCAAGCAAAACTGTCCGAAGTTTGCAAGTATCGAGGTTTGTTAATGTAGCATTGTTTGACGTCAAGTTGTGGGTGCAACTGAATGCTATTATAATGTAGATCGGTGGGCGGAACGAAATGAATTTAGCCAAGTTACGTATGAGACATCGCTGCGTCATTCTGGAGAATAACTGGGTCTGAATCTACGTAATTTAACTGGAAACTACATGTTTGATCTGTTACACAAGTTGTTGTATTCATATTGATACAAAGGGCGTGATATGATCTGCTTTAACGAATGATCAACAATGGTATTAGCCTTCCAATCTTCCACCAACCAGCCTGATTATAGAATGACTGAAGCTAGACTTTGCGTTGATGCCAGACAGTTCTATATGTGTTCCTACGGGTAATGTGGAACAGGATTCATAAATATATACAAAGATGTATTATTGTACAGAAATAACAATTATAATATTGCTTCTGTAAATAGCAAAGAGTACATTAGAATAATGGTGGAATTCCTTAAAGAAATAGAACGAACAAACTCGCTTGATGATAACTGAATACCGAGGTATCCTAAAAACACAATGAAATGATAATTAGTCATCAGCTCGTCTATAATACGTGCTGTCTGAGTGATGATAGTGCGTGGCGTGGAACCAAAGTTAATGGTGCATGGAGGACGTTGCTCTCGGATCTTCATGCTTTCTGTGCTGGAAAACCTCATTACCTACAGCTTTCCATAATATGGAATGGCAATTGATATGACATCGAAATATAATATAATAGGTAAGTAAGGTACAGAGACGCGACATATTCGTAATAGAAATATGGCTGCATGCAAACAATATTCAAAAATAAATAAATATAGATGCAATTATCATAACTTCTACATATATTATATCGGTGAGATATATGTATATACATATATCCGCGTGCGTGTGTGCGTTCGCACGCCATTAGATCAAATATTGTAATATATGCCTATTTTTAAGAATAACATACTTATGTCCAGAACCCACGTTATCGAGAACCTGGGTTCTGCACAAACCTAGTATAGGTTTTAAGACAACATCGAAATATGTATGTAACCATCTTTTTGTATCTGTAAATAAATAAATAAAAATAAATATATATCAATATCCAAGATGAATAAGAGGGTAACAAAAAGTACTGTATTCTAAACTCACACAAAAGCAAGATTATTTTTGGTTACAAATCTGAAATAAGAAAATGAAGCCTACATGCAACGCTTTAATAGCAGCTTCTGAATCCGAGGTTGATAAAATTATTGTGAGAGTGTTTGTTAACATCGAGGTGAGTAATTTCCTTATTTGGTGTTGTAAAGTACGAAAGACAAAGTCTGCGTACCCTGTCTTCACACTCCATTGAACTTTGTATAACATTCTGCCTATAAATAAACAGATTGACACCCGCGCGCGTGCTTAGCGTATCCACTTCTCGCATGCTTACCACCGCTTAACATCTGGCTAAATTTATAGCTGAAATCTCGCAATTGGTCCGTAAGTGGCGTTAATTTAATTACCCCCACAGCCGATCATGCTAGAGGTTTTAATTGTGGATCTCCGTCTTGAAGAACGGTTAATTTAAACTTCTAGGAGCGTTGTGAAGTTTTGCAAGTTTTGTAAGCTTCAAGACGTATGTTTTGTGTTGCGACAATACTTTGTAAGCAAGCGTCTGTGTATGTATATCGCGTTTTTTATCTAGCTAGTCACTCTTCATTGACAGCGAACCCTAAACACTTATAACGAGTTATACTTATAACTAAATCTTAATATACTAGTGGTTCGCGCCGAACTGAGGTCTCGCAAGTCTCCCATAAAAATAAAAAAATAATATTTGTACCTAATTTTCAAAACAACTATCAAAATAGCGCCACTAAATGCACAACCAACTAACTTGACCTACAGTTTCATTCAAATTACAGGTAACGGGAGTTCATGTAGTTTAGTATATTTTTTGGGGTAGAAATTGCAGTTATTCTGGATTTCAGACTTTTCTCTATATTTGTGTCACTAAAACTACACGCATACCAAATTTGAGCAATGGGGTCACTGGTGTACCCTGTGAGTTTTGTCAAAGTTAAGTTTTTATTATGGCTAATAAATTATAAACTTCAAGGTTTAAACTAAACATAAAAACGGGGTCGAACTGTACTCACAAAGACCTTTCATTTGACATCCCACTTGACCTAATAGTCTCATTTTAATATTTTTTACCCCTCTTGAACCCCAATATCTCAACAACCCCCCAACATTTTAGCTCATTTAGTCACACCAAAATTGTGCCAACACTACCTACCTATATACCAAATTTCACGATGATCGAACAAACGCTTCGAAAGTTATCCTCGGACCAACAAACATACATACATACAGCGCCGAAGATAATTTAGAGATCTCGTTTCGCTCGATCAATAAAACAAAGTCGGGTTAGTTACACCCTTCGATCAATAAAATACGAGATTATAATTTCTTTGGTTACACCATTCATAACTCAAGAACGGCAGGACCGATTTCTATGAAATTTGGTATATATGCAGTAGATAGATTATGATCGGGATTGAAACATAAGCTACTTTTTACCTGACTACGCAGAAATAGGGTAATGTTTTTATTTACAAACCGGGGGCGGGTCAGCTAGTTATATATATATATGTATATACTACATAGGTACATATAGTTTTCAACGGAACGCTATGCATAACAAATACGAAATGAGTTTCCTAGTCAATACAATTACAGTAGAGACTGTAAAGGAACTATGAGACATTGTAAACCCTAATTCAATTCTAAAACAATGATGTAGTTATTGGATTTGGGACCAAATAATCGTGAAATTAGATCCTTGTACGAAGATTGTTCGCCTACGCAAAGGTTGGTATGGAAAATGCATAACAAATACGAAATGAGTTTCCTAGTCAATACAATTACAGTAGAGACTGTAAAGGAACTATGAGACATTGTAAACCCTAATACAATTCTAAAACAATGATGTAGTCATTGGATTTGGGGCCAAATAATCGTGAAATTAGATCCTTGTACGAAGATTGTTCGCCTACGCAAAGGTTGGTATGGAAATAAGAGGTCGTATATGTATATAATACCAAACAAATTACTTGACTTCGTTGGGTCGTATAACCTTGGAACTGTGCGCATAGCCCAAACTTTTATGATACTTCCTAACACGTTTACGAAACACATGTCTGTACTCCCTATATAAAGTTCCCATTGATTACATCATCGTTGTCCCAGATGATCCTCCGTTTGCTTTGAAAAACATCGTCTCGGTTTGTTGCGCTTGCGACATGTGATTCACCTAACTAGCTTGTACATGATTCATCCCAATTAATACGCAATGTGGTATCTATGTTAGAATTAGCAACCCGCGCCGTTAACGTCTTAATCAAGCAGATGAAACAGGTAAACGTGGACTTCTCCTTTGTGTCTATTTATTCGTTTCATAATCATTAATTATACGTAGTTTTAAAGTACCTAATTATATTTAAAATCTTTATTTCCAGTTAAAGAAGTACCCTATAAGTTGATATTTTTGGTTATCTATGTGCGTCGGTAAGTCGCTTAGGGTTTCTAGAGTTACGTACGGTCAAATATAATTCAGTTTTGTATGAATTGGTAATACCTGTAATGTAAGTAAAAAAGTTTCTGCTCATCTAAAGCACGCAGGTCCCTAAAAGGTACATTCATAAATGTTTTATTAAGCCGCTTTCGCATGCACGAAACTCAGAAACGACGTCTTTGACTGCTAAATATTTAATGAGACACCAACACGCAAATGATGCTGAGATCTCTCAAAACAAACGAAGTATAAAGATGACTCGTGATTCTAATCGAAGTAGAATCTATTTATTTGTTAAGAAATCGTAAACTATTATTCTTATTAGCTCTCTTCTATGTAAGGTTTTATTAATAACTAGCTGTTGCCCGCGACTTCGTACGCGTTACACTATAATTGTGTAAGTAACCTAGAAATATAGCTAGACTCGCTCTTGCAACTTGACACCCCATTTGTATCCCGTGGGATCTGATTTATGGGATAAAGGTAATCCAGGTTATAATCTGCGTATATACCAAATTTCATCGAAATCGGTTCAGCCGTTACGACGTGATTGAGTAACAAACAAACAAATAAACATCCGAACTTTCACATTTATAATATTAGTGTGACTACCACTGACATTTTAAGTTTTTTGTTGTGGTAATTTGTCGGCAATTATCGTATCCTACCTACTGATTAATCTTCTAAATAAACACTGAATATATTTCCGTCAAAGATAAACAGTTATTTATGTTGCGTGCCTGAAGGTTTTTCTTACCGTATATGTTTACTGTTACCATAGGAGTTTTTTTTTTTCATTTTTTACAGTTTTACGTAATATATTCAAATATAAAAACAAAGTAATATGGTTGGTAATCAGAATACATTAGCATAATGCATGGTAACTAGAAATACTGACTTTATAATAATAATACGGTCTATCCAGTATATGCTGGACATTTCACACAGTCAGCGCCATCTAGCCCCAAACTGAGCAAAGCTTGTACGATGAGAACCAGATAACTGATAGAATACTTTTATACTTTTTTTTTGTAATTGTATACTTTAATATACAGAGAAACAACCAGACCCAAAACAAATGTCTGTAGATCATCTAAATATTTTGTTCCGTGGCTGGAATCGAACCCGGGACCTCGCGTCATGGAGGTAAACTTGTAACAAAGAGAATATTTAACTAGACAAACAACTTCCTAGAATTTCAGAACCTAGATCATACTAACATATTCATAGAATATCAGTGTTAGGCAACTGAGTTTCACCGAAATGAGGCGTTGTTATTTTGGGAGTAAGTACCTATCGCGACGATCGCAAGGATTCTGAGAACCAAAACTTTTAAAGTGGCTTTAAATAATATTCTTGAGTAATCCTTGTGAATCACATTTACAAAATAAAGATTACCCCATACCCAACCAGACACGGAAAATAAAATGTCGTCCTTTGATTCTTGGAAGCTGGAAGTAGAAGTTTCATTTATAAGGCGTTATAAAATGCTAATTTAACATACAAAAGACTAGACACCGCCTTCGCCGCAACTCGCTCGAAAGGACGTTCACGTCCATACTGTCTCACCAAAGCGTGATAACACAAAATAGCGCTCCCTGCCCGTGGTCCACCTACATAGTCCTCCACCTGGCTGTACCAGGGGCAATTTATTCTTCTCGTGGTCCACCTTTCCTTGGCATGTAGAGTATACAGATAAAATAGTTTGACCAATGGTTTGCCATGACATACGCAAAAATAAAGAAAGTCGGTGTAGTGTACACGTGGAACTTACAAAAATACTTTCGGAAGCAACATTTATGAGCAAATCAAAGTAATTGCCCACTTATACTAAACAGCTGATGCAGTCTAATCGACAAATCACAATGACTTCCCGACATTGTTACAAAATGTTTCACAATAGGTTCCGGTTACTAGCCATGTTGTCAAACATGCTCAATTGGCGTATGAGTCAATTATGTTATTTATAACTATAAGGGCCGTAAAGATATCAAACGCAATGACTTATATAAATTATCCATTTGTGCGATATCTTCACGGGTATTAGTACTACCACAGACCAATATAAGTAAATACCAGGGGCCCAATTCTACTAATTTATAAGAAAGACTATTATGGAGCCATAACATTGTTAAACGATTATGATTGTTATTCCTGTCATATGCTACAAAATGTTCAATGGGGTTGTCATAGCAACGGCGGTCATTGAAAAAAGATTGTGTTAGTAGAATACCAAAAGGTATATATAGTGGCGATTTTTCGACGATACCATTGTCATAGTGAAGCGATAGGTTTAGTAGAATTGGGGCCCTGGGGCCCAATTCTGCTAATTTATAAGAAATACTATTATGGAGCCATACCATTGTTAAACGTTTATGATTGTTATTCATGTCATATGCTACCAAATGTTCAATGGGGTTGTCATAGCAACGGCGATCATTGAAAAAAGATTGTGTTAGTAGAATACCAAAAGGTATATATAGTGGCGATTTTTCGACGATACCATTGTCATAGTGAAGCGATAGGTTTAGTAGAATTGGGGCCCTGGTCTCTGGTAGTACTGAGTAAAGAGATCCGTGGCTGTAAATCATAGGGATAGTACTGCGTGAGCCGATTTCTTTGGGTTTGAATAGTTCCGTTTGCCTATATTCATGAATGGCGTAAACTTAAGGTTAGCTTTATTATTATTTCAGCCCTCTTTTTCCCATTGTTGGGCAAAAAGCCAACCCATTCTTTCCAGCACCAAGATGGTACAATCTGCTCTGAACTTAACTTAGTAACTTAGTGAGCTCGTCTTTTTCTTGGTCTATTTATTACTAATTATTTTATAGTTTTATTATATGCACTCTCTTCATTTATGCTTCATACTTTTGTATGTTATGTTGCCCGTGTCTTTATCCAGTACTTACGTAGGATTCTTTGTAGCGATTGAAAGTTATCATAGGACATAAAGCAGTACTAAGGATATCAACATAAATAAATACGTACTGAAATAACCAAGAAGGTAAATTAAATCGTTATTGTTTACCATTTAAATACAATAAATATTATAATGAATCAACAACATTACCAGCAATGATTGCGTAACTGTGCCACTTGTAACTTATTTTCGGATTTAATGCTTACTTCTTTAGTTAGTAATAAATCGTTAACTATGTTAACTACTGAGAAAACAGTGTCAGTAGCGCTTTCAAAGTATGAATAGTCTAAATACTAGAAATGGCAATACAACTATAAGCGTTAGTTCAGACAGGCGTCAACCACACCACAGCGACAAACATGTGGCCGGCCACAAAATCGTATGGTAAACGTAAAGCTCCATTCACACGTAGTGACGTACCACATTTTGTAGTTGCGTTCAAATGTGTCGCGCGCGAACGTTTGGTCAATACCGACGACATCGCGGCCACACAACATCTGGATATCTGATTTGAGAGACAAAAAAAAATATTTTTTAATATTTATTTGAACAGAAAGAGAAGTAATTATTTTTATCGACCATTAGGTACAATTAAAATCCAGAGATAGTGAAACAACAGTTAGTTAACCTGTTTAAAAATAACATGAAAGGTTTCTGATACTTAGGTTTACACATTCGCGAATCCTCGCGATCAACGAGGCGAATAACAAACGCCAATGTAACATTGCAAGGCAAAAGCTCCCTTCTACCACTCCTTTCTATTTTTTCTACAATATATAATTAATTCTACAATAATGTTTATTTTGTTTCAGGTAGTGCCACATCTTCTAGGCTCTCTAGTCGGAGGCAGTATGAGTCCCACACAGCATCTAGAACAACAGCAAGCCCTAGTGAAACAATTTGCAGAGATATTGGAATTTGTGCTCAAGTTTGATGAATATAAAGTGAGTAGTCTAAGCCTGTTTTGGCATAAATGTCGAATTACTTTGAAACTTTAAGATATGTTTCTTTATCAACAAGCTTACGAATCATAAGCTCGTTTAAATATTTACTTAAACCAATACAGAATATACACAAACAAATAGTATCATACATAAGTCAGATAGGATCAGTCAGATGGTGAAAATCTTAGGCATTATTATGGACACCAAGCTATCGTGGGTGCCGTGTATTGCTGAGATCAGCCGAAAAATGTTTGCGTCCTCAGCCTCGTTGCGAAGACTTCGCAACTTTTCACCAACCGCCACCAAAATTACGCTAGCACAATCCCTTCTACTCCCTATCTTAGATTACGCCGACGTTAGCTATCTCGACCTTTCCGAAGTCCAATTGAGCAAACTTGAACGCCTTCAAAATCTTTGTATTCGGTTCGTATTTGGCTTGCGCAAATATGACCATGTTTCAGAATTTCGCACAAAACTCAAGTGGCTCCCTATCCGTCTTCGCCGGAATGCACATATTCTGTCCCTTCTTTTTAACATTATTTTCAATCCTTCTTCACCATCCTAAAAGAGCGTTTTGTGTTCTTGCACCAGGCGCATGATCGAAACCTACGCTCATCTGAAGCTCTAAGTCTCCAAACCCCTGTCCACAGTTCTCAATTTTATGGTGACTCCTTTACAGTTCATGCTGTGCGGCTGTGGAACGCTTTACCTTTCTCTATTAGATCATCGAAATCTCTTCCTATCTTTAAAGCTAAGGTATACAACCATTTCCTTTCTTTGTCTACGCACTGCTAGTTTATCGTTATGTTTATCTCCTTTATTGTAGTTTATATATATATTATTATATTTGTAAGTAAATATATTTAGTTTATTAGTAAATATAGGTAGTTTATGTAGGTTTATGAACATACTCGTAGATACACCGGCGTCTTTTTGATTTTGTTTTGTCCTGTCCATCCAAAGGTTGTCTGGAAGAGATCGCTAGATCGCTTTTAGCGATAAGACCGCCCATTATACTTACCTTAATTTTTGTGTATTTTTATTGTATTTTTAATTTTGTTGGTGTGCAATAAAGAGTATTCTATTCTATTCTATAAGTCATAACATAAGTTGGAAAAGGAGCTCCTCGCGTAGATGAGCCGACGCAAGCGACCATTTATGCTGCAATACGAGTGTACGGTCACACATGCCTCGAGCAGTGGCGAGGCGCATAGCAAACGTCTCATCGACCAGCGTAATGTAATATTCTAAGTATTTCCAATTGTGAATATTAGACATTAAAAAATCTAAATATAAGCAGAGCCTTCGTGTGCGCCATCACTATGGCCTGAGCTCATCCACTTAGCTGCTACAATAATCATTTATTCCAATCGTTCATGTGAGAATCCAGTCGTACTATTCGTAAATTACATTTCACTTCACTCCAATCACTTTAGATTCAATTTAGTTTCAAACAATTCACTGAAGCTATCGCATCTATCTCATCTAAGTTTGCTTTGTCATGGTTATCTTACCAATCATCTTAATTGATCTATTCGTTGGATTCAATTTGGCAGTTGTATGCGAAGAGACTTTCTAAACTAAAACAGAATACAGAATGGAAAACAACAAATTTTGCCATAGGAAACCTAAACGAAATGAACACCTAACAGGCAGACCTGCCTCCTGACCGCACTGGGATGCCCTGTATCGTGGGTATCAGAAACTACGAGTTTAATAAGGCTGCCTTACTGCCAGAGATGTGCTACATTGCTTAACTACGAATGTGTGTCAAACCCACCAATGCTCCATTTGCCTACCCTCGCATAGCCCAGCTATCCTATTGGTGATTTTTTTCTCGGCTTACCGAGTCACCGCTTAGCTTCCTCGCACAGATCTGGTGAAAAGCCACCCTTACATCTGACCCGGACGGTATTAATATTTGCTGGTCATGCAAGTACTTGCCAGCTAAGTTAAGTTTATATTTATATTATTTTTATGTAGCATAATAGAACTATATAGGATGTATTTATATTTTATTTCGATTTATGGTATAATGATGTTTATATTGTGCCTATGTAGCAGTAGCTACTATCCGCAGCCACGGTGACCACGGAAGACCAGCGCTTTGGCAGAGCGAATCTGCCATAGCACATGCTGAGTGGTGGCCATTTTTGTCACCATGTATCTTTTAGCCTACGCCTAGTGTTAAGTTTGCATTCCATTTATGTGTTCATTGATGATAGAATAAACGATTTATCGTTATCTTATCTTTATCTAAGGGAATCCAGCCCGCAAACTTTGCCCACCTCACTTTAGAGATTTTTTTTTTTACTTTAGACTTTAGAAAAATTGATAAATTTTGGCATTTATAGAAGCATGCTTAGGTCAAAGGGCATTTTATCACTTATATACTATTTATCTGTCTCATGTTTTTAGATAAATCCTATCCTGTGAGAATTGTCGGCAGTCTGTCTCGTTTAATATAGTTGGAAATTGGGATTATACAGAGGTGTGGCGGTTGCTTCCCTCTATATTGATCTCAATTGTGTGTATTGGATGATACGTAACGTCCGCTGACGAGATCGGACAAAAATATCACACACATTCTTTTATGAGTCACTAAATGACACTGTTTGCTACTAAAATCCGTAGGGACTCTTTGCTTTACTGAACTTAGGTGCACAAAAACTTTATGAACTGACTCTTGACCTATTTGTGACTGTCCAAATAAAGATTTTTGATTAAGTTAAAATCTTAGTTTTCCGTTCATAAGAATCACTGAGCATTCAAATAAGTGATACAAGTGGAAATTAAAATCTAAGTAGATTTGTAAATACGGACAATAGAAGATATACATTACTAGAATCAAAACGCAGTCCCATTTATCATGGTTACGAGTATAACCAGTAGCCTCTGTGGCCAGTAGTGAGCGGATCAAAATTCAAATGCATCAAGCAAAACTAACAGAAGTACAGATCATTAGTTTTCATTACAAATCGCTATCAATAACGATAAACAATGAGAACGATGGCACACGTCAGAACGAATAAATTAGGTACATTATTCAATGAGCAATTGCTCCAGGACCTTTTGACCTCAACCTTGCGGTGTCGATGCACTACGACGTGTAGTACTGGTGGCATGTATACTATGGCACGGTCTCGGATATCAGTACATATGAATATTATTAATATTATTACTATTAGAAAATAGTTTTAGCAGCTGATACTAGAATAACAGACAATGTGTCGCGTACAGTAGGTAGGTACTATCATTGTACGAACGAAACGAACCAACGACAATTTACTTATAATTGGGAATGACGAGTGGCATCTATGTCTGATACACAATGAAACTGCAATACTATCTAGGATGTGGCCTACGTGTTATTGCACTGCGTTTCACCCTATGAGTAAACCATAAGTCTCACGTACATTTTACTGCAATAGGACAGCGGATACACTGCGCCAAAACTGTGACTATCTATCAATCCGAAATGCAAGTAGGTAAGCCTTGGCAGTTGGTAGCAGTCATGCGAAACCTAGGAACTTTTAATTTTTATTAATGTGACACTTCGTGATGAAGCTTTATCACGCTTAAAATGCGTTAAAGGCAGAAAGAACAAAGTGTGTGGAATTACAGGAAGCGTTTATTTTTTTTACAATTTTTACCTGCAATTTTTTTTTGTTTCCGCATTATACAAAAGTAAACTGGAAGAGAATGCTTGTTTTTACAATAAGTTCGCCTATGTACAAAATCGACTAATTTTGTGCAATAAATCATTTTCTACCTTCATTAGGGTGAACTCTGCTGGTAGTTACCGTGGCTCTTTTTGAACCCTTTCAAACATCGCAATTAAGAATCCATTGTCCACAGTCTACCTGGTTAGACGATCACATAGTTTCAATGGTTTTTGGGTTCAACTCGAGGCCATACCAAAAGGTGATGACTGATGAGATTGAATGAATTCACTTCTGCGTCTTCTGCAGTAGCATTGACTGGATACAATTATCGTCATGCGTCAAATGAATGAATACTCGTACAAAAGTGGTCGATCTTATTCGCATAATTACCCTCCACATCTTTCCACACCTTTTCCAGACCAAATCATCAAACAAAGCGGTTAGTCATTATCAAGACAAAAAAGGGAATCAGCGAATTGTTAAGCATTGTGTTATGTTGTGATAGAAAGCGTATGGATGACCTCGGTACCGCGGGCCAAGTGACTCATGTACTGCATAATATGAATTGGATGTTGTGTGATCAGTTCGATTCGATAAACTCGCTTCTCGATTAGATTTGACCCGTTTGACAAAAATATTGCAATATTATCACACTAATATTAAAAATGTGAAAGTTTGGATGTTTGTTTGTTTGTTACTCAATCACGTCGTAACGGCTGAACCGATTCCGATGAAATTTGGTATATACGTAGATTATAACTTGAATTACCACATAGGTTACATTTTATCCCATAAATCAGTTCCCATGGGATAAAAATGGGGTGTCAAGTCAAATTGCAACAGCGACTTTAGCTTTATTTCTAGGTTACCTACACATTTAGTAGTGTAACGCGTATGAAGTCGCGGACAATTTTGAATAAATAGTATAGTAGCCTAAGCTTAGATTTGTGTATGGCACAAACTGTAATTACGTAGGAAATTAGGCAGAATGTCTAACGATAAAATCAAGTTCAAGAATAAAATCAGTAACGAAATAAAACAAAATCGAGACTCCTAGGGCGACTTGCGCAACGATGCCTAATATGGACCACCTGCCACCCGATGTTAAGTTACCACTTAACATGTTAAGTGATGTTAAGTGGTAACAATAGTCTATAACAAAATATTGCCTCGTAGGTCACGCACCCTACGATAGACTGCCCTGCGTCCATCAACTTACCCTAACGTAAGTTGATCACTAAGTAGGTCAACGGACAGTACCCCATAATTGGGTTTGATTCATTTGCGAGCAAAATATGCTACATAACCGGCCGTATATTTTGATTGCGTTTTGAAGCTTGTTTATTTTACAGCTTCAAGGGGCCTACGTATTTGATATATTAATTTCAACTTGATATCACAACGCGTTCCTGAGAAAAAGGGTCTTGACTTGACAAGCGGACAGACAGATAACGAAGTGATTTCTATTTTCTTTTGAGAAATGGAACTCTAAAAATTATAGGAAACAGAGATGGGACTGCAATGGGTTTTGACAGTTTATCGACTAGTTTTAGCCAGTTAACTGTGTAAATGGCAGCCCAAGATAGCAGTAATAGACAGAGTTAAACCACAGAAACGTCAGTGCACTGAGATAAATCTAGAGAGCGCTCGGTTCTTGCTAGACCTAGTGACCGATTTAACCCGACGTTATTTATCTGATTTGTTCACTTAGCCAGCGAATACTTCAGTCAGGATAGGGCATTTTATTTGCTACGCTTCCTGGACAAAATTGTAATGAAATTGGGCATTTTGTACTGCAAGTTGAAAAGTTAAATAGTTTTTCTTTTAATTTTGTATTTTTGTGCTCTGAGAGTTCTGAGACCCAAAACACAATCTTATTCTATAAGCTTAGCTTGAGGCTCTCCGTAAGGAATGTCCAACATCAATGCTCACAACCAAACATGTGTATTTGTGTACATTTTAAGCTTTGTTAATCTCCCTGTATAAATTATGATATTTATTATGTAATTTGTAATACATATAATTGATCGAGCGAAGCGAGATCTCCAAATCAATTTGGGCAAATCGGCGTTGTATGTACGTATGTATGTTTGTTTGTCCGAGGATAACTTTTAAGGGGTGATCCGATCATCATGAAATTTGATACATAGGGGGTTGTTGAGATGTTGGGGTTCCAGAGGGGTAAAAAAATGAAAATGAGACTATTAGGTCAAATGGGACGTCAAATAAAAGGTCTTCATTAGTATTTTATTTTTTGTTTAATCTTTGTAGTTTTTGAGTTATTAGCCATAGTAAAAACAAAACTTTGACAAAATTCACAGGGTACACCAGTGACCCTACAATGATGAAATTTGGTATTTGTGTAGCTTTATTGACACAAATATATTAAAAGTCTCATACGAGACAATTTGGTCTATCACACCCACCGGCATAACTGAAAGATTTAGAAAATTCTAGAATTTTGACAGTTTCAAAGGTAGAACTTCCACTAAGCTACTAACTTGTTCTAGGCAGGAGTTGTATTAAATAAATAAAATAAAATTCGTTTATTGCAGGCACAAAATATACGACCCATATCACATAAACAAGAATAAAATACAGTACAACATAATTGAGAACCTCTTCCAACATCCTAGGATTTAGCCCAGCTTGCACAACGACCCCTAAACGTATTTAGCGACTAAACATTTAAATACTACTAAACTTCAAATTTGACGTATTGGTATGATTTAACAACTCACTTAATCATATTTAGGCACTAAATACATAATATGTTTGTTCCATCCTTAGGTATTATAAAATAATCTCAGAGTTGAAATATTTAATACTAGTGGTAATGGTTTTTCAATAAAACATTACCCTCATTTTGCGAAGTTGGTTAAAAAGTAGCCTTCCTTTCCCAGGATATAATCTATCTCCTTGCAAAATTTCATTACGATCCGCTCAGCCGTTTAGTCGTGTAAAGGTAACAAACAAACTTACGAATAAACAGAATTATGTATGTATTATAACATATAAACCCTCCTCTTGAATCACTCTATCTATTGCTGGAAACTGCATTAAAATGTGTTGAGTAGTTTAAAAGGTTTAAGCGAACAGACAGCGGAAGCGACGTCATTTTATACTATGTAAAGATTATGTACTTACATACTTGGATTTTGCGAGCATGGTTTATGTTTTGGCTTCCACTTTGTTTAGTCTATTTTAAATTGTTCACGTAATACCTACACAGAAAGTTTATGGTACAGTCAACTCTTTTAACAACCTGGTAATTTAGTTCTGTTCATTCATGGACTTTAACTGAAGTAACTTATTCAGCAATATACAACTCACTAACACAGCAGCAAATCTGTCGAGCACGTATTAAGAAATAAAGTCCTCACCTCATCCATAGGGGACGATTTTTGACCACCCTGGTAAGATGTCGCGAGGTTTGTTTCGACCCTCCCCCCTCCCTTCATCTCACGTGAGATTTTTCAAAATTTGTATTCATAGGATAAATGCGTTGGACTTATTTAAAAAAAATACAATTGGCTTAATTATTTCAAGATTGCTTCTCTCGTAACCTAGATTTAAAGTGATAAAATAAAATAAAATATTACGTGTTATTAGCCGAAACCCCCCGCTCCCCCACGTGAGATTGGGCGAGATTCGGCTAGACCCCCTCCCCCCCTGAACTCCTCACGTAATGAATGGACGTTCCCATACCGGTCCACATATATATGCAAAAATGGCTCAAAAATTATTTGTCATAGTTAAAGTTTATATGGAGAGGAAGGGGGCGAACGCTAAAATCCAGCTAAAAAAAATATATATAACTTCATAAATTTCGACCCACTGGCAACTAGTACTAACTCAACTGTCTCCCACCTCTTCCAGATGAAAACACCAGCGATACAGAACGACTTCAGCTACTACAGAAGAAGCGTCTCCCGAGGCGGCCTCATCAACTCTGACCTTCCTCAGGGCGAAGAACCTCACATAACAGCCGAAGTAGCTAATCGGATGTCGCTGTTCTATGCGCAAGCCACGCCGATGCTCAAAGTGCTGTCGGAAGCCACCAGTCAGTTCGTGAACGACAATCAACAGGATCTCGAGAATACCACTGAGACGCTCAGCACGATGGCCAAAGTCTGCTTGAGGATGTTGGAGAATCCGTATGTACTTAACCTATTTGTTATTACTTACCTGGACCTTTTCTCTGATCGGCAAAGTACGTTGCAAACTGACATGACTATATTGAGTGAGTACTTATACAAAATGTAATTTGATCTTTTAAAATAGTCTCATCAAAACTTTTTTGACCCATAATAATCTCTATCTTTGTGGGAAATGTTTGCGTGCGAGACAAAATATAACAAGATTTTAAGTCGTAATATGAATCACCCCACTAATTTCGACCCTGACGTGACAAGAACCTCTAGCATAATTGGCAGTGCATCCTCGTATCAAGAGGAAGGTTGAGGGTTCAAGTCCCGTCGAAGCATGAAAATTTTTGATATGGTTTTAAAAATATTGGAATTTTCCGTGAGTGTTCGGATAACACTATAAAAATACTATTTAAAATATAACAAGTAAGTACCATATGCTTAAAACTTGCTGCGGGCGTATGCGTCACCTTTGTAATGCTTTTTCCGGATCTCAACATAAATTACACAAGGGCTTTTTATTTTCGATTATAAAACTATTAAAAACTAACGTAATAGATGGCGCTGTCTGAAGATAAGCCACCAAAATATAAGGTTTATATGCCAAAATCTCAAATGCACAATATCAAAATTTGTCAAAAATAATCTCACTTCGTCGGATAAAACAACCACAAATGATTTTTTTATTGTTATTTTAAATTTCGTGAAAAATTATGTTGACACGGCAATTGACATTGACAATTGACTTTCCTTTGATTGTCAGCTTATGTCAGAGCAACGTTATCTTTTAGTAGTTATAAAAACATGGCCGTGAAAACCCCTTTTTCATTTCGGTTGTTACACAAACTATCTGATCCAGTTATTTGCGATTCCACGAATGTATGCAAAATTCTTCGCATAGGTTTATTTCTAGAAACGTTCGTCGAGCGAAGCGCATAAATCTCAGATTTCCTAAAACCGGATTTCTATACTCCCGAGATGCATATCTTACTAGGGCTGCTACAAATTACCTATAGCCTTGGTAAAATCTTTGGTTATTCCTCTCTAGTTTGTTTACTCATTGTCGTACTGAAATATAAATTGAGTTAGCGTACTTTGACTACGATTACTTTAGCGTATGATATCGTCACATTAAAATTGAAGATGTTATTACAATCTGTTCTGAAAATCTAAGTAACAGGCACATCTCTGCTGCCATGTATAATTTTAATTCTTGGATGGGGGAAAGATCTTCACGGAAGTGACGTCTCGCATACCCTCTTTCTATCCAACTTCTTAGAGTAACAGATAAAGGTAGGGGTTGATGGCAGCAATTTTCCAATATCCCTGAGGGTGATTTTGGTGTCGTGGAACTTGAGTTCATGTAGTCCCGTCATTAATCGTGCTCCACTGTCTCATCATCGTCCTCTATCTGTAGCCTCGTCTTCAGGAGATGGTACTTTTTGAACTTAATATTAAAGAACAGTTAGTGTAGAGTTCCTTGTGAAAGGGCTCGCCTAGGGAAGCATTACCACCATACCCATTTCTGCCGCCAAGCAGCATTCCTATGTTTCGGTATGAAGGGTATGGTTTCCGGTGAAATTACAGGCACATGAGGCTTTACACCTATATGCCCCAAGTTGATCGACGCAGAGCAGTAATAAATAAATAAATACATATTACTGCACATTTCACACAGCGCTATCTAGCCCCAAACGAAGCAGAGCTTGTACTATGGGAACCAGATAACTGATTTATATACTTTGTTTTGTAAATACGTACTTAAATTATATAGAAAAACATCCAGACCCAAAACAAATATCTGTAGGTCATGCAAACATTTGTTCTGCAGCGGGAATCGAACCCGCTACCTCCTGCGTCACAGCCGGCTATTCGCCCATTGCGCCACGGAGGTCGTCATGAGCAGAGCATCGATACTAAGATGCGTTATTTTGCTATTGGCGATGGGTGCCACATAACATCAGGTGGGCCATATGCTTGGGTAGTGTAAAAAAAAATATACTCCTCTACAACCCTACTGCATAGTTAGTGAGACTGGCCGAGTATCCTTGTAACAAGCGCGTATTTGTTACACAGATCATGTGTCGCTTGCACCAGTACTATTCTGCAAATACTATGCTGCCAGCAGGATTGGACTTCCAACTTCAAACGTTTGACCAAACTTTTATATAACCATGATTATGTACCACATAACCTACGTCACAATAAAATTTAAAAACATATCTACAGAAACTACAGAACCGATTTTGATGAAATTTCTATAGGACCAATCTGAAAGTAGGTTTATCCTTTCAAATAAAAAAAGAATTCACGAAATCGGTTGATAGGGAGTTATGTTAAAAATTGCCACAAGTTTGGTCAAGTCCATCTACGCGAGCGTTACGTGTGACGAGCGAGTACAACGTGTATTAGACTATCGTGTGGATAGGATTGCCATACGTCCGGAATTTTCCGGACATATCCGGTCTTTATCCGGAATGCGTGGGGATCGCTAAACCGTCCGGAATTCTACAATTTAAGTAGGTAACGAGTAAAATAAAACATAAAATAAACCAAATATTTTTATTACATATAAATTAACCATCAACATTACATAAGTTATTTGTCATTTTGATCATTACTGATATTTATTGCTCCCAGAAACATTCTGCAACACTTCCGAATTTTCGCGCGCGCGCGATAATTTGCTTCGTTTATTCACAGGCACGATGCCTAACGACATTAATGTTATATTTACAAGAATGTTAGGAATTTTCATCAAACGTCAGGAATTTACTCCGGCATTTCGATGTTTTAATCTGGGAAATCTACGTGTGGAGGTACTGTCCTTATCTGTGGTATCTGTAATAGCATGCAGTGTAAACAAATGATTAATCGATTCAAGTGTATTGATATGCCGAGTGTCCGCGTAAATATGGATAGCAGTCTTCCTGTTGGCATAATCATTGTTATTATAACCTCTTGTTCTAGCTGAGTGACAGAAAGCAGTAAATACGATGCGATATCGTTTCACACGATGCCATATAGCCCCAAACTAAACAAAGCTTGTACTATGGGAACCAGCTATCTGATAGAATACAATACAAATATCGCGATTTAAAAAAAAATGCTTAGTAACAACCAGACCGGGAACAAATATTTGTAGATCATGCAAACATTTGTTCCCCGGCGGGAACCGAACCGGCAACCTGCTGCGTCTCAGTCGGCTCGTCTTAGTCAGCCACCCATTGCGCCACGGAGGTCGTCAAATTTAATAGGACGAGATGGCAGTAATGTGTGTCTTTGTGTAGTGAATCGTCAACATTAAATCGCGTTCGTTTACCAAGGATTAGGACTGCTATCCAGTGCGAATGCATCCGTATTTGTACACTCTGTTTTCCTTTTCTTTCACATATCACTAGATATTTTTTTTGGGCCATGCTATTTTCAGATAGTCACTACAATGTAATAATAGGTACTTACATGTTAATTATGGACCATGTTGGGCACAACAATATTTTGGAGAGAGGAGAACATTATTGTTTTTTTAGGTTATATTAAATTTAAAAAAAAAACATTCAAATCTAATGTCAGTAATCAACCCACCTTCTACGTTTGTTCAGGCCTGTCACTAGAAACAAGTTGTGTAGATAAACTTGCAACAGAGGTGGCCCAGTATTATTTATTATTATTCTAAAATAATAAATAAATAATAATTTTTTATTATTATTCTAAAATAATAAATAATACTTCAAGTCAAAAGCTTCATAAGTTGCTGCGATGATCAAAATTCTGAATTGAATTCTGTACATTTTGCAATAAAAGCATGTACAAGCTCTCATGAGGATTCCAAACACAATAGTGTGTCCTAGTATTTCTACCTTAAAATCCTGGATTTCAAAATTTGGAGATGGCAACCCTAAGTTATTGCAATGCTTAGGTACGAAAATCGTGCTCGCGATTTCCTATGATGATTGATAAAGATTATACACTGTGTTCGCTTCGTACCTACGTTAATACCTGGGATTATGATTTGAGTTACGAGGTAGGTAAAACTTAGAACTGCACATAAAAACAAAGTACCCACGCGAAAAATAAGCCATTAAATTGGAGCCATATATAGCTGCAAACGTGTCGGGTGAATGTAAATTATGCTACTCACACACACATTCATCGTTATGTGACCTACGTTTCGAACGGTTCGTTCGAAACCTCTGTTCTATGAGTAGTTATTCTAAGAGGTACCTATACACACCCAACAGTCATACAAATGCATACGAATACTTATAAGTTTAGTTTTAGTGACGGCATTGAACTCTTTCGCCATAAATTGTAAACATAACAATATGTTTTAGCTCCAATGTGATGTCGGAAATACTCTAATTTATTCGCAGATAACAGTTTCCTGCTGTAATCAGTACATCCATCCACAACAAAGCGTCTGATAACTTTGATTACGCTATCTTTTACTCTCTTTCGCTACCACGTGACCACGTTATCTTTCTATGACGATCCGAATATGTTTGATTGCATCAAGATGGGGAAACTATTCGGTTTCAGACTTAGTTTCTTCTTGTATCACTGACTTATGGCGGTAGTATGAAAATGGTATTGACTGCACAAGATATCGTTCGCTCTAGACTGCAAATTTATGAGGGTGGTATGTGTTATTTTTGTGTACCTACTTACTTAAGACGAGGGTGCGGGTTCGATTCCCGCCACGGAACAAATGTCTGCATGATCTACAGATATTTTTTCCGGGTTTATGTATTTTTCTATAGGTATATCACAATTATGTATTTACAAAATAAAATATAGTACAAGCCTTGCTTAGTTAGGGGCTAGATAGCGCTGTGTGAAAGTCCAGCGTTATTTATTTATTAATTGTATTTAATTTTGTGCTAAGTCTGAAATAAACGCATTGAATTGAATTGGGTTAGGCAGACGACGTCCTATTTCTGATATTATGATGGTTGGTTACTGTTTAATCCAACCGACTAAATTTTGTATTAGGTCATGTGACTTATCTAATTTTGAGATAAAATTATTGTAATTCAAGATTTTGAATTACCAAACCCTGGGATTTCTCTTTCGAGCGTTTATCAAGAAAAATCTGAGTTTTAACGCTACTATGATTTATCGCTACTAGATCACAGTAACACATGCTTAATTATTCTGTGGATTATCACATTATTGTGAAAAAGCTCAAGTCATACCTTATACACATTGTGTATTTTCAAGTTAGCAAACAGATGGACAATAATGATTATTGTATAGTGTCGTTCGTACGTCAACGTATGGAAGTCGCCAAGTGGGTACTTCCTCGCCTCGTACACCGCTCCAATCATTACGCATGATTGGCAGAGCAAGGATCTATTCGCATTTTTGCTGATTGGATAGGTTCTACGCAATTTTATTATGGAGTATTGAGTCTGCTAGTTATTTTATGACTGCAATCTGAAATTGATGAAGTGTAGATGAAGAACAGACAAAAAAGAATTGAATGAAATATTTTCAACACTGAAAACTATTAACCAGTTGAAATCACGGCACAACATTGAATTTTCTGTCAACTTTTCATCCAATTATCAGAATTTTGGTATTTTGATCGCTAATAGTCTTTTTTGAAGACCGAATCACAAATCTACTTTCCATGCTTGAGAGTCCTCATTGTTTTAATGTGACAATGTGGCCATAAATGACAAATATTGGCTAAAATTATAACAATTCTTAAACTTTTTTTATGTATTATTAGTTTTTATTTTATATAATTATTATTATTAATTTTTACTAGCTCTTTGGTCTGACGTTATTATTATTTAGTATTAGATGAATTTGTAGATTTTTATATTGCTTGCCTTGAAAGGCATCAACATAACATAAACATCTTTGTAACATGACATATATTTCAAGCAATAAATACATATGATTTTATAAGTTGACTATAACATAACGCAATCACGCTGTCCACTCACAGTAGCACGAATCGTCATCGAAAGTGACAATAGAACTCCCTGCCTTGAATACCAATTGCCAACGTTTTTCGATAGCCAATATATAATAACCAGTCCAGATTAGGCATCCGAATGCATACCTGACCATTTGGGTTCCTTCAATTATATCAACAAGACAATTTCGCCTTTATGTCTACATAGCAAAGTTTAAAGTGAAGTTTTTGTAAGGAGCGCGGAAACAATGTATACTCCGAGAACACTCCGTAATATTGTTATAATGAATGGGTGCTTTTGCAATTTACTTTAATTGGTTTGAAAATCGCGTCTTTGTGGGATATTTTGCATTTGGAATGGCTTTTATTACGTGAGAAATATCAAAAAAGTTTTAAAATTAAAAACGAATTCTAGAGTAAATAAAGCCCTCATACCTGGCTATGTTACACCTGCAGAGGAACTACCCCCTGGTCAAAACCTACCTTTGTCAGTGTGGAGGACCCTCAACAGTCTGCGCACCCAAGTCGGCCGCTGCAGGTGTAATCTTAGTAAATGGGGTATTATAGACAAATCGGTGACGCAATGCCAATGTGGTGCCCAGCTCCAAACAATGGCACTCGTCCTTGCATGCCCATCCTGCTCTACCACCTGCACGATGGGGCAACTGATGACCTGCTCCGACGCTGCCATGAACGTAGCGACGTACTGCTCAAAATGGCTAGTCTTGAGACATCGACACGAAAGAAGAAGAAGAAATGATCCAATCGTTTGAGATTAGTTGGAGACTAGATAGCAGGCTCTAAACGATAACAGCTATGAACTTGTGAACTTATATTATATACGCTTTGAAATTTCTCATAAATGACTACCATCATAATTATAACTGAAATTCCTTTGAAATCTTCGCGTATATTTCTGTAAAACCACGACCTCGATTTCAGCGGCCTTATTTTATCATTATTTAGGTTAGTGCTTAATATTAAATGAGATGAACTGGCAACCGCTTCATATTAAAACACACTGTATTTTCTGAATCAAATATTCACAAAATGAAATGTTGCCAGAAGTTGATGGCACTTGCGTCCCAGGAAAAGTTATGAGTGCCACCCAAACTCAGTTGCTCAATTTTGAGTTGTTTGTTCATATAGTATAGGGTTTACCGTATTAATTTGTGGTTTTCTTGTTTGTATGACGAATGATACTGTAATTACAGAGTTATGTCATGTGATGTGCTCTAATTAATATCAATGAGTAACTCCTCAAGGTGATGAATGTAATGTTACACCACCAGCTCTAGGCTGTTTTACAGAAGATTCGCTGGTTAGCAAATTAGGTACCAATATGAATTTTCCACTTTTCTTTTAAACATAGGGTTGCCACACGCCCGGAATTTTCCGGACATGTCCGGTCTTTGTCCGGAATGCGGGGGAATCCTAAACCGTCCGGAATTTCTACACTTTAAGTAGGTAACGAGTAAAATAAAACATAACATAAACCAAATATTTTTACTACAAATAAATTAACATTAATGTTATATTTACAAGAAAGTCGGGAATTTTCATCAAATGTCAGGAATTTAGTCCAGAATTTCAATTTTTTAATCTGGGAACCCTATTTAAACAACACCATTCCATATTAATATCGGGAGAAACCAGTTGCATTCAACCGACGCACTTTATTATATGAACATGAACAAGCAGAAGCAAGAAAAAACACAGGGCAAAAACTAGGCGTTCGCAGTAAACCGAGTCGTTAGGAAGCTAAGTTTCGGGTCACTTGTGTTTACAAAGCCGGCGTAACTGGATTTACGGCACAATAAAACGTGCGCTTATGTATTTGGGTCGTTCTTACCTACGGAGGAAATGAGTTACCTAGCTGCCGTGGATTGTCAGGAATAGTTCTCGGGATATTATTGGCAGGTTTCTTTAGGATATATTATAATCCATGACGAATCATGTTGGCTTATTCGAATAGGACTAAGAAAAGGTGATCGAAGTAAGTCAGCTACTTAAATTCGGCAGTAGAATCGAGTAGTAAATCGAAATTCCAATAACAATCGAACTCGGGTACTTCCAAATGTGATAAAATTTGGTGTTTAAACACTAGGTACTTTTTGAATATAGCTAATATCAAAGGCATCGTCTCGTCCCCAAAGCGATGTACGAGGTGGCTAGCCTTACCTCCTGCAAATCAGAAGCTGCGAACGCGGCTATAGTTATCATCATATCACAAAACAACAGTGTTAACTAAACGCCCATCTCTTTCCAGAAAACTAGTCGCTCAGTTCAGTCGTGAAGAGACATCCCTCCTAGTCCTGCGCGTGATGGTAGGCCTCATCATACTGTATGACTGGGTGCACCCGTCGGGCGCGTTCTGCCGTGCCTCGTCTGTCGACGTAAAAGGCTGCGTCAAGTTCTTGCAACAGCAGCCGCCTACTAAAGCGGAACCACTGCTTAACGCACTCAGGTAAATGTTCTTATCATGATTTATACAAACCCCGTAGCAAGTTGCAACACTAGGTGAAGGAGGCTGCTGGCGTTCCTGGGACATGGTTATGAATATGATGGAGTAGACCTATAGCTATACCTCTTAGCTTCAATCACACGATACGTGGTGATGACTAGCGGTACGATGGCAAATGTCTACCGCTGTGGCACATTGCAACTCCCGAACGGATAAGGTTATGTATTTTATAATAAGAAACGCATTAAGACTGGACATTAGACAGGCATTTCTCGACCGTCTGGACGTCGTGATTGAACCCGCGGTTTAGTCAGCACGTATTGAACGCATGTCTTTGCTGTAAATTAAGCTGAGATGGTGGTTTACTTGAGGCTAAGCATGCCTAACAAAGGGGATGAGAGTCTATAAGAGTAACCGAAAAAAATCTTACGTGTTTAAAGGACCGCGGGTTCAGAATGGCATAAAACAAAGACACACAAAACACAGAATGGCTATGCCCAGGAGTGGTTTAACGCAATAATGATGATAATAATGAAGCTTAACAGCAGTAATGTTAATTATAATATTTTGATAACAGATATACGACGAAGCATCTGAACAACCAATCAACGCCGAAGAACATCCGCGCCCTGCTGGCGGCGTGAGGGCAGCACTCCAGCCTTGCGTGCTGCTGCGGGGAATAGACAATAACAGGGGAGCTCTCATACTGACACTCACACACCTATTCTAAAACACTGCTCAAGCGGAAATCGAAACTCAAGCGTAGATTTTTTGACAGCTTCCAATAGAAAACACAGTTCACAACTCTATGGGTTGGTTAAACTCCTATAAACCTATAGCTTATGTATCCTGGTCTGTAATTCTAGCTGCGTATCCTCTTACTATCTAAATTTGGAATATTAGGTATCTATTATTGGTGCTAACTGTATTAGTTCTGTTGATTTCCCAATAAATTTGAATAAAATAAAATAAAAATAAATCCACCGCGGCTCAACTTAGCTAGAATAACTATATTTCCGGCTGAGACGCGGGAGGTAGTGGGTTCGATCTCCGCCGCGGAACAAATGTTTGCATGATCTACTGATATTTGTTCCGGGTCTGGTTGTTTCTCTATATATAATAAGTATGTATTTACAAAAAAAATGTATATAAGTATTCTATCAGTTATCTGGTTCCCATAGTACAAGCTCTGCTTAGTTTGGGGCTAGATAGCGCAGTGTGAAATGTCTAGCAATATTTATTTATTTATTTATTATTTATATTTCCACTAGAAAATCTGTCAAAATTCTATTGTTGAGTCTTGATTCAGAGTCGATTTGAAAAGGTTGAGTTTTATCATTATCTGTAAAGATCAAGTTCAAAAAGAACTTGTTTCTTGTTTCATAGAAAAAACAATCTTAATATCTGCTTCCGGAACAAATAGTAACATTTTCATTCAAAAACAGTAATGGTTAGTTATTTTTTTTTTCTCAATTCACTGAAAAATTAAAATGTGTTAATGTCACCTTTTGTTCCTAACCTCCTCAATTGTGCTTCGATCAATAAGTCATCTAACATTAATCTGATACCTTCGATCAAATAATAACATCTATCACTAGGCAGCTAAGCTGCGGCAGACAAAGGAGATTCACGGACTTTTAAGAAAATAGGACCCAGTTCATTCACAAAAAAAAAACGACTTAATCTTGAAAAAAATAACGACTAAAATCTAACCATACACAGATCATACACATACATACATAGGTAACAACCTAAAAAAATTAAACAACTGTATAACGCGTGTTTAAATAATTCCTTACCAATTTTTTAATAGATTTTTTATAAACATGCGTTAAACAGTGTTTATTACTTTTTGTGGTTAGACCCGTTAAGTCTTAGAAAATTATTAACTACGAATTCATTCAATCTAACTTCTTAAAACAGTCGTATAAGCCGCTCATCACACGCACAAAATCAACCATCGGTAGATCACACATGTTTGATTTTGATTTTGAAAATATCTTAAAGTATAGAGAAAGCATATTTGTAACATTGAGAAGTATCCCCTCTCGTCCTCTAATGATAATCATTCCCCTATGCCCTGCAAGGCTACTATGATGTTTTTCATCATAGTATTGTATCAGAGAAAATAATAAACAGTCTGTAGAGTGCGTAATCAGGTTTTGTTAGACCGAGTTCATACTCGATTTAAGCTTCTGTAAGCGCATTCTATAGTTTGTTTATTATTACTCTGTGATTGTATTTGTCAATCGCAAAGTAAGTTAGCTTTTATAACCTATATTAGGAAGCATTCGTATTCACAAACAACTGCTAAGTTTAACGTAACTTTTAAAGATCCAGAAATTAACCGGTCGGTGAAGGACAGTTACCGGCGTGAAAGCAGTCAGTTTTACTAAGAAAACTTCCGTAATTTACTTTAATCACAGTAAAGGAGTCTGCTATGTCTGGACCAACTAACTGATAAGCAATTACTCTTATAATAACTACACATAGAAACAAAGTATACGCGCGAAAAATACGACGTCCGTGCTGTGAATTGAGTGCGGCACTCGGAAAAACAAATAAGTATGACAGTTCGTGCGCTGAAAATGGCCATCCGTTTGCTGAGGCTCGAGCGCTTGAGACATTCGATAAATCATTCGCTTATCGGCGAATCTAAAACACGGCACCCACACACACATTCGTTGTTTTGTGGCCTACGTTTCGAACACAAATTTGTTCGAAACTTCTGTTCTATGAGTAGTTATTCTAAGCAATTACTACAAAGTACGCAGTAAGCTTGAGTTGTTATTATTTTGACAACATTTTTTTACGTGTAAGTTAAATGTAGTCAAAGCATTGTTTGTGAAAACGATTGTAAGAAACGTTAATACCTAAATTATTTAAGAAAGAAGTATTATTTATGTTATATTGTAGTTTAGTGGAAACTGCCTTGGAATTAACGGTTATTGAATGTGCAATTTGTTCTATAGAGTTCTTTTCACACTATCTAAATTTTAATGTTTTTAGCCCCAATGTGTTATATTTTTACCAAAAAATGAGAAGTAAGATGAAAAGTCACTTCTTTGAGACCCGATCAGAAGACATGGCGCGCGATATTGTGTATCTATTAGACGGTAATACAGTCTATTTTTGTATGTACTCTGTACAGAGTTCAATAGTCTAATACGAATAAATAACAATCATTTTGTTGTTTTATCCGCGTAACATGTTAGAAAAGATTTGTGATTGCGTTTTTTTTTCTATACACTAAAATATGACGAACTAACTTGGGTGGCGCACTCTAAAAATAATAATTTTATTGACAGTTACTTTCAAATAATTTTTCTTAGGCTTATTTTTTTCATATTAATTTACTAGTTGATATTATTCATTTTTTCAATATTAAATGAAAATCGCGTCATTTAAGACTGAAATAATCATTTCACATTTCTCTATTTTTATTTTTAAAAGTTAAGGCTCCACAAGATGAACAAAATAACGTTTGAAAAGTTAATATGGTATTATGGTATGTTGATATTTCGGTGTGTTATGTTATATATGAGTATTTACACTTACTTAAATTATATTAACAGAATAAGATTAGTTAACTCAATTATATTCATTGTAACTCAATTAAAGCATGTTTATTTACAAGTGATTATCGAATATTTACACTTTTCATCTTCCATTTTGCTAGATATAGACTTTAAACTATATTTTTTCTGGTTAATTATATTATAAGGCGCTGTCCACGCTCAAAATGTTTAAGGATTTCGGTCCGTAAGTTTATATTAGGTACATTTAACTGTTATTATAATTATATTACACAACACGAAATATAAAGAAAATGCATTGTCTTTTTGTAACCATTATGTAGGTATGTCGTATATTTTATAGTACTGTTTAATGCAATAGATTTTTTCAGTTACCTACTTCTATGTGTATTTCTATAGATTTATCACTGTAGCACAAAACTCTTTTGTGAATATAATAAATTTGTTAGTATAATGATTAGATATATTGCACAATCAGCACAATAATACTTTGTTATATTATAATATAGTCATTATGATAGTATAATCCTTGTTGAATTTAATTATGATACGAAACGATCGCAAAAATGCAAGCAAATAATCCAAAGGAATTGATGAATTGAAGATATCAATAACCAATGTCACTGCCCAGAGTATATCGTATTTTTGTAATCGATGAGTTTTCGATAAATATTCCATTTTGTAATACGCCAAAAGAACACTCCATGTTGAGTATAAGCCCGGCTTGCACAACGATCGCTAAACATGTTGACTTTTCATGTTTGGCCACAAAATACGTTTAGGCATCGTCGTGCAAGTCGCCCTAAGCACGCTTCAAGCTGTGTAGAATGTTGCTAGAAACTAAATTGGAATGCTTATGACGTAGATATGTACTTTAGAAGGTTTTGGCCAAATATAGTGAGGTGTGATAAAGATAGGGCGTGAAATTATGAGGCCATACATTTAAACGTATTAATTGAAAATTGATTAAAACGAAATTTAAAAGTAGGAATGCAATGTATGGAGTTTTTGGGAAAATTAAAATCAATTTAGGTACTTATGATTCATAAATGATTTGTTATTTCTTAGCAAAATGTTTAGCGAAATTCTCTATATAAATAAATTGCAATTCGAAGTTACTAAAAATCGTTGTTCATTGTATTTACATTTACCTACTTGCGTTGAAATATTTAAGATGGTTTTGTATGATAGACCTGTTTTACTTAGTTATCGTTTATTTATTGTACATATGAATACACCAAAGTTATAGGTAATAAATAAACTTGAATAGATTCTTGTAATTTTTTGTTTTATTTGTTACTAGCCTCCGCCTGTGGCTTCGAACAAAGTTTATTAATAAAAAGTTGTTTATTTATTATTAAGTTATTTTTTTTATTAGTTTATTTTGTTACTAAGAGTTTTAAGTACCAAAATAAACATGTATCAAGTCCTAATTGATCGAGCGAAGCGAGATCTCCAAATCAACTTGGGCAAATCGGCGTTGTATGTACGTATGTTTGTTTGTCCGAGGATAACTTTCGAAGCGTTGATCCGATCATTGTGAAATTTGATACATAGGTAGGTAGTGATGGTACAATCCTGGTGTGACTAAGTGAGCAAAAAATGTGAGGGGGTTGTTGAGATATATATTAGGTTGGGGAAAAGTTGCTTCGCATTTTTTAAGAAAATTCAAAACATTTTTTAATACAGTTTATTTACATTTAACTAAAGTATGTAGGTAGCATTTTGTTCGATAACTTTTTGCCATCTTGTAGGTAGGGACATGATCCCATTGCTATAGAAATTTTGGGGATTCTGATCCAAATACTGTTGATGATGTTAACCTGACACTGCCTAAAGAATTCTGAAGAGACCGAAACAGGTGCAAGGTCAGGACTATACGGCGGATGCATTAACACCTCCCAGCCAAACTCTCTTAATTTTTGCTGAGTGGCTAAAGATGTGTGAGTTCTAACGTTATCATGATGAAAAACCACACCCCTTCTGTTGATTAATTCCGGCCGCTTTCTCTCAACTTCTTGCTTTAATCTCATCAGTTGTTCGCAGTAGAGTTCAGAATCGACGGTTCTGCCTGGTGGTAACAGCTCATAATGAATAATGCCCTTCCAATCCCACCACACACACAGCATCACCTTGTTGCGACTTAACCCGGGTTTCGCCACAGTCTATGAAGCCTGAACGGCCTTTGACCACGACCTTTTTCGCACGTTCTTGTCATACCTGATCCACTTTTCTTCACCAGTTATCAGCTTCTTCAAAAATGGTTCAGTTTCATTACGTCGTAATAAAGAATCACAAATGAGTACACGGTTCATTAAGTTTCTTTCAGTGAGCTCGTGAGGTACCCAAATATCGAGCTTTTTTGTGTACCCAGTTTTTTTCAAGTGCGCCAAAACTGTTTTGTGGTCAATTCCCAGTTCTTCAGCTACGTCGTAACTACTGATATACCGATCTTGCTCCACTTTTTCAAAAATGGCATCAATTTTATCCGTAATAGGGCGACCAGAGCGACGTGCATCTTTGACATCAAAATTTCCGGATTGAAAACGCTTAAACCAAATTTGTGCTACTCTCACAGACACTGCACTAGGTCCATAAACATCGCAAATTTTTTTCGCGGCTTGCGTTGCATTTTTACCTTTTTTGTAGTAAAATTTTAAAATGTATCGAATTTCTTCATCAGATTCACTCATCTTTACAGTACGAAAAACAAATAAAAATCACACATTTTCCTAATTTAAATTTGGAATTATCTTCTTTAAAATTTAAACTTTGAATGATACCAAAACCAGCCAGATACAAATAGTATAGCCAAAGAGATTTTATTACAAGTTCATACATACTATAATGCGAAAAGACTTTTTCCCCAACCTATTATTTTACTCCAATATCCCTTTCTGTGCACGTACCCACCACTATGATCAACTATCTTTACTTTCAAAGGTTTGCTGGATCTTATTAGGAGAAAACTCTTATTAGGGTTAAGTTCGCCTTTGTACATGGTCCATTTCGTAAGTTGTTTTTGTCTGTAATATATAAGATTAGATAATACTTTTTTGCACACAACGAAACAAATACATAAACTACGTAAATCTATGGATACAATTGGCGGTCTTATCGCTAAATAGCGATCTCTACCTTATATTCGTGTACAATAAAGGACTAAACATCAGGTGGGCCATCTCTAGGTCGTACAAAAAAAGATGTAATATAGTATGAAATTCTTAATTCATAGTCTCTTTCTCTTCCCAGCTATGTACCCCACATGGTGGTGGGGTCACCTTTCCTAGTCGTTCTTCTCCACTTCGCTCTATCCTCGACGTCGTCATCGGAAACTTGGCACTCTCTCATGTCTTTTGACACTATATCTCTCCGCCTTGTCTTGGGTCTACCTCTAGATCTTCGACCGGGGATGGAAAGTTGTAGTGCCAAATTCCCTATGTAGTCAGGTGGCCTCCTCTTCACGTGACCATACCATCGCAGCCGACTCTCCTGCATCTTGCCAGCGATGTCGCGCACGTGCAGGCTTCCTCGCAAGCACTCGTTACGGATTTTAACGAGCCTGGTGACGCCGCACATCCACTTTAGCATCTTCATTTTCAATTCATAGTAGTAACAGAAAATATATTTGGTTGGTTGGCAGGACTTACCTATTTGCCTCTATTTAGCTTACCGAGATTGGCAGAGATACAGTCACTATATATAGCTCACTTGTTAAAAGATCAAGACAATTAAAACATAATTTCCGTTAACAAAAAACAATTTATTCTTAACTTACAAATACACTAGTTACTGGCAGGGCGAGGCTTGAGGATCAACTTGCCGGTGTCGTCACAGGACATGTTGAAGTCATTGAGCACGGAGCGAGTACGCGCGGTAATGATGCTCGGCGCCACCACCTTCCGGTGAACGCCCATCATGAATAATAGAACTGGAATTAAAATTCAAAAGTATGTGTTATAGAACAACACATAGAAACAAAGTCCACAGGCGTAAGTAGCATAGGCCATTAGTGGCTCCAAACGACGTCCGCGCTGTGAGTTATTAGACGATATCAATTCAGGTAGGTGGTAGTTAGTGCTCTCGGAAAAACAAAAAATATGACGGTTTGTGAGGTGAAAATGTCCATCCATTAGCTGCATTACTAGTGCGCCTTGTGTATCGGCGAATGTAAAAGACGGCACTCACGCCAACATTCGTTGTTTTATGGCCTACGTTTTGAACGGTAAATGTTCTGTTCTATGTGTAGTTTTTCTAAGGGAGTTAAGGTTGTATTTATTTATTTATTCTAAGGTTCTATTTTATACAGAAAAAGAGTGGAAAGAAGAGAAGCCTTCGCCTTGCAGTTAAATATTCCAGGTTCCTAATAAAAAGAAAGGAAGAAGTAATTGGAGACTGTATTGCCAGACTAAAGTGGCATTGGCCAGGACATTTGGCCAGACTTGGTGATGGCCGGGGTGAGGCGGCCCTCACCGGGTCGCCAAGAGAGAGCACAATCTGTTCTTGTTTTGTTGCACTAAACTTTACATCTGTGCCTATCTTTCTTGTGAAACTATCTCAACGCGGTCATTTTGGGGGTGTTCTCAGTTAGTCATGCACGCGCAAGGAGCGTCGGTTTTCTTGTCGGAACCGGCCTAATGTGAACACCAATGTTGGGGCGACGGTTTTCGTCCAAACGACCGGTCTGGCATAGTGGGAACGGGGCCTATTGGTTCACATACGATATTGAAAAAAATATTTTTTACAACAATACTAGCCATCAGCCCTAAGCGTGATTTAAATGAATGCCGTAAATGCGGTGACACACAGTATATAGAGCTGACATTGTCATATAAGTGTGTAAATCCCCAAAAAAGTAATATATACCTAGAAGACAACAAAATGTACACTTAACAAGATTATTACAATAGAGTGCTTCCTCGCTTAAGAGAGCATATGCAGTTGTTTAGCTATTTTGGGAGATTTTGGTTAGCTGACACATTAAAGTCTAATACATCTGAAATTAAAAATATGCACTTACCTAAAAATGTAGAGGTGAAAGCAAAGAATGGATGGTTCCACAGAGACTGTGTGAGAGAGACGACCGGTGTAAGAGGATCCATTAACCAGTGATATGCTGCTATGGCAGTGCACACCGATATTACAATCAGAAGAACTGAAAAGAAAATTAACATATATTTCATTCCACACAAAATAATTTTAAATACAACAATGCAGTCTCTGGGCTAGCTAGCCTGGTGTAGCTACACCAAGTTCTAGCATTAAATCAGTCCATCCGTTTAGTTAGGAGATACAGTGTAACAGACAAAAAAAGGATTCAAACATAAAGCACCCCTTTTTCCCATCAGGAGTACAAATAAATAAATAAAAGTACAAGTAACAGGATATCCATCAAAATCTTAAGTTATCCTTAATAGTTGAGTGAAGCCTGAAAATCATAAGAATAGTTCCTTGTGAAAGGACTCACCAGGGGAAGTAATAAGACCATACCATTTTCAGCCGCTAAGCAGTATTGCTTTGTTTCGGTTTGAAGGGTTGTAATATCACTCACGTTTTATTTAGGTTTTGATCGTGATATTCACACGTTACCGAAAGGTCTTTAAAACCCCTTTCACCATTACCCTGAATACCTACTACCTAGTTCTCTCGAAGTCACATTGTCTTCAGCAGTGGGATCTACTACCTACTTAGTTACTACCTAGTTACTACCTACTACTACCTAGTTCTCTCTACTCAAATTTGAAACCGTGAGTAGAGAACTAGGTAGTAGGTTTAAGGTATTCAAGGTAATGGTGAAAAAGATTTTAGAGACTTTTCGGTAACAAGAATATCACAATCAAAACCTAAACAAAAAGTGAGTGATATTACAAGGTATGGTTGCCATAGAAATTACAGGCACATAAGGCTTTACACATGTATGCCTCAAGTTGATGGATGTAGGGTAGTGCATCGTAGGGCATGTTTCTAAGATATGTGATAATATGTTTTTAAATGGTTCCAACGGAAGATCAGCGTTGTGCCGAAAGCACAACAAATGCTGAGTTGGACGCCTTTTTGTGACGTCGGTCGTTTAGATATATGTAAGTAATTGTGAGACACACATTTGTTAGGTATTGTTATTCTTGTTTGCATGAATATTTTATCTTGTGTGTACCTTACTTGTGTGCTGTGTGTGTTGTGTACCGTCACAAATAAATGTTTTTTCTTTCTTTCTTTCTTTTGATAATGTATAGATTATATGTGATTATATGTAGATTATATGTGGTAATACTTTGTCAAAGGCGATTGTTACCACTTAACTTCAGTTGGCTTGTCCATGACCATGTCGTATAAAAGAAAACAAAGTGCCCAGTTGTCTGGGTACGAATAAAAAAATTTGTTACCCAGTTGGGGAATTTGTAGTAGGTAGGAGGTAGGTAAGTCTTTACCCCATAGCTGCAGTTTTATAAAGTCCCACTCAACTTACTTCTCCATCTCATTGTAGCAGGCTGAAGACATCCTATCACCTCAGTGAGACGCCGCTCAAACGCCTTCAAATCTGTAATAGCGACTAAATAGATTAAATGACACCAGATTCGTAAATATAATCATAATAAAAGCATGTTTATAACTAAATCCAAAATAAACTGCTAAATAGTTCTTACCATCACAAGCAGTTTGCTCCAGCGACATTGTGTTTTCAAAGTTATTTACTGTCCACATTCGGTAAAAATTAAGAAAGCTATCTACATTTTTGTCGGCGTCTACTTTGGCATTGAAATACTCCGTATTTTGCGTTAAATTCCCCTGTTCTTACGTTCACCACAATATTTATTCGATTACTTCCTATGTTTTGCTTTTGGAATCTTTGACAGCAGTGTTGCCAGCCTGCCAACCCCAAGGCTGAATACAATGACAAGGAGGGGTTTTCACGGTCATGTTTTTAGAACTGCTAATAGATGGCGCTGCTCCATCAAGCACTAGGGGTGGAACGTTGCACGAGTAGTATATAAAAATCATATGTCACACCTGTTATTTTCCTTCGCATAACCTGATACAACTCATTCAAATGAAATCACTTTCAGTATTCATCGTATATCGGTTGTTGTCTTTCAAGTCTGCTACAAATCATAGTCGTTCGCATTTCTTCGGAATTCATCAGGCGTTTTCGTTGCCCGTGATTTTTCACATGTGAAATAGCACTTGCAAGAATAGCGAGTGTGACATACGGCATTATAATGAAAAATCATTGCGTGTGATTTTTCACATTTGAAATAGCAGTGATAAAGAATCATCATTTGATCTGAAAATGATATAAAAATAGCAATCATTTGCATACCTATCATGCACTTGTGTGTTTTGTCTATGTCCAAAAGAAAGTGAATTGTCAATATCAATTACCGTATCAATCAAAACTTGAAATAAAACAAAGTCATAAAAATTTGCTTACAAACAGGAAGGTATGTATAGAAGAGATGACTAAACCGTGCGTTGTCTCCTATTGCAAAAACAACAGCAGACACCGTTTTCATAAGGATGGAGCTTGCAAAACGAAATGAATAGGTACAAGCAATTAAACATGTAAACCCTAGTTCGTACATATTGAAGTCTTCATAATATGTTAAGCGCACTTTCGTGTAACTGACGCCATCATATTGGACTAATTACCGTTAGTTATTTTAGCGATATTTTACGTACTTATCTACCTAGGTACTTATATAAGTTAGTTGGTGTGGATTAGGTAGGTACATAAGTAAGTACTTGTCATTTTTTCTCTTAAAAGTTATCTATTTTTAAAAGATACTACCAGAAGAATATTGAAGCAAACTGCTATATCTTCAGAGTTCTTATGGAACAAAGCTTCTCTAGAACAACCATCAACATCCATTCAAGATACAGTGTATCGATTAGTCAGATTCCACACAGGCCTATAAAATAATACGATCACAAAAGAACATTGATTGCCACACACAAGACGAAACAAATAGAAATGAGCATGTTCTCTAAAAAGTTTGATGTTGTCTTCACAAACCACTTAAAAGTTGTCTTTGCGACTTTGACAGTTTGGCAAGTTTAGAAATATATTTTTTAGCCGTCTACGTTTTTAGCGGAGCATGTCTCGGGTGCTTGTTTAGACGGTGCCATCTATTACACTAGTTGGAACTACTTTTTTTTAAATCGAAAATGAAAAGCCCTATTGGCAATACGCTAGTATCGTAATTTTAAGCCGTACGAAATTCCTCGTACATATACGAGATTTGTGGTGTTCTGTACGAGGCGAGGTACGAGGACGCTGTCAACCTCGTACAGTTCAAGGAACTTTTACTATAAGTTCCTTGGTACAGTTATGTACGACATTTTAACATAGATGCCTAAGGCATATTTTTCATACATACACCATCACCTTCAAAGTCAAAGAAATTGTTATGGAAAACCGTACCATTTTTTTGGCTCATTCGTAAAAATAAGTCCTCTTGTTTTCCATAAAACCCCAATTTTCATAGTACGAGGTTTAAAATCCAAAGATGAGATTTTTAGATGTTACCATCATATCATGACACTAACACTGACTTCAATCCAAAAAAAAATAACGACTGCCAATTTTTACAAGATGAATCACAGAAATATTGATGAATGCTCATCATAGCATACTCAAACAAAGCAACTTTTAATCCTACTTCATCAGCTTTAAATGTAGGCATCTAAAACCAACCAGAGGCGCGGCGCGCCATAAATCAAGAGAATTTTTCCTTACACGCGCGTACGCGTACGATCACGTAGATATGACACGTATCAATAAAAACATCTGGCAGCACGGCTGACGGCAGCACTGGTCGCCCGCCCGGTGGGATCAAAGTTCGGCTGGTCGGACGGTCCGGTCCAAGTCAATCAAACAATTTTTATTGGGTAGTTTTCTTAGTATATTATTTTATATTATCTAATAATAGTTAGATTACCATCCATCCATACTAATATTATAAATTCGAAAGTAACTCTGTTTGTTTACTACCTTTAAAGTAAGAAAATAATAGAACTCGTATAGTTTTTTCTCGGAGCCGGAGACTGCTCAAAGTCTGAAAATTAAATAACATTGTTTGTAACCAAAAAGTAACCATAAACCTTGTAACCATTGTTTGTTTGTACCTAATGTAAAAAATTCCCATCCTACAGAAACTTCACCAATATAAACAATAAACTATTACCTAATTATTTATTCCATAAATTAAAAATCAATTTAAAATATTTCAGAATGTATCCCGTACGAAAGCTTCTGAGCAATGGCAGACTTGCACAGTCTGGTATCAGAGCGATGTCGGCCAAGGGTCCTCTGGTGGACCTGGCGGTGGATAGCGATGGAGTAGCAGTGATGACGATGCAGAGACCCCCCGTCAACAGTCTAAACTTGGACCTCCTGCAAGCAATGAGCAAATCATTAGACGATGTGGTCAAGAACAAGTGTACAGGAATGATTCTTACATCGGTAAGATACAGCAGTCAGTAATACAATGACTGATTAAAGGTTTCTCTTCTAAAATTAGATGTCATTTAGAAACTGCTTAGTGGTTATCCAATATTGTGATCCATTAGTACCTAGGTATTAAGATCAATGTTGCAGGCAACATTATTTTCCATACCATTCTAAATACCATGTTGCTGCAATTAAGGTCAGGAGCTGAGCAAAAAACAATAAATTTACTTGTATGTTTTACAGAAAGCAATTTAATGTTATGTATTTGTTAGATTTAGTTACCGCTGCCCATCTATAAAATCTTAAATAGGATGTTTACTAATGTTCGAAACAAACTAGTATTATTTAAATTAATTTTAAGCATATTTTTGTCATGGAGCTCCTCAATTACTGATAATCTAACTAAAAAATCATAAACAGATTAACTAGTGGTTGGCCCCGAACTGAGATCTTGCAAGTCTCCCAAAACACAAAAAAAAATATTCTTAGGCAACAATGCCTAATGGCTAAACATGATAAAACATACAAATACGTAAAATTTTAACATGTTTAGTCGCTAAATACGTTTAGGGATCGTTGTGCAAGCCAGCTTTAATGTTTGACTAATAAAATAGTACCATGAAATGTATAACAAACTCTTGAAAGTTTCATTCAAATTACTGGTAACAACGGGAGTTCATGTTAATTGGTTTCACTTTTTTGGCGTACAAATTGCAGTTATTCTGGATTTCAGACTTTTCCCTATATTTGTTGCACTAAAGCTACACGCATACCAAATTTCAGCACTGTGGGATCACTGGTGTACCCTGTGAATTTTGTCAAAGTTCAGTTTTATTAAGGCTAATAACTTAAAAACTTCAAAGTTTAAACTAAAAATAAAAACGTGGTCGAAATGTACTAACAAAGACCTTTTATTAGACATGCCATTTGACCGGATAGTCCCATTTTGTTTTTTTTTTTTACCCCTCTTGAACCTCAATATCTCAACAACCCCCTCACAATTTTAGCTTATTTAGTCACACCAAAATTGTGCCATCACTAACTACCTATATACCAAATTTCACGATGATCGGGTAACCGCTTCGAAAGTAATCCTCGGACAAACAAACATACTTACATACAACGCCGATTTGCCCAAGTTGATTTAGAGATCTTGCTTCGCTCTATCAAATATGTAGTAGAATGTCTGTATAAAAGTTTTCAAAAGGTTTTGAGACAATTATTATATTATTTTCTGTATGCTTTTTTCTTTTTCTCTTTGACTATTAAACAATATTATTCCAAATATTTATTTTACAACTCAGGCACTTACCTGGACTTTTAACATAGACTTTACCGGGTTTGAAGCCAACGAGAAAGATGTTGCAAGATGGAGGTAAGATAAATGGAAATATTATTCTAAAAACTACTGTTGTCCTGGCTATTGAAACAGTAATTCCATAGGAATGGATGCTGGGCTATGGGAGAGATGAGATATGGCACCTGCCAATTTTGAAGTATCAAGAATCATTGAGGCAAATTGTGACTGGCAGGCAGTCCACTATACAGGCCCCTGTAAATGCTGCTCAAGGGGCAATGTAATGTAATGCAGTTTCACTAAACGATACTTCCAGCTTTATGGCTTTTAAACTTCAACCTTTGCCTTTTCAACCCTTGGAGCACAGGTTCCGCTCTTGCCCCTTGACCGTCCAAATAAGACAAGTCAAGGGTCAGGGTTCTTTCGAACCAGGGAGAAATGGGGCTCCGTTGTGTCGCCACTACGCACTGAACGCTCGCCACAAGCGTGCCCTACGTGGATATATAATTATTATATTGTTAGAATATTAAGTTTTGCTTTGTTTCAGTCCTCACCAACAGTATTCTCAGCTGGTTTGGATATCATGGAAATGTACAAACCAGACATAAAAAGGGCAGAGACCTTTTGGAACACATTGCAAGAGGTCTGGATTAAATTGTTTGGATCTAACTTCCCTACTGCTGCAGCCATCAATGTAAGTATTTTTATAATCTGATCAATTCTTCAATACTCAATACATTTATTGCTTTCACATGGTGACCAAGGTGTTACATAGGTAGATTGTTTCACATATGAACCCTGGCAGAGTATTGCAACAGGAAGACTGACCGTGTTTTCCTATCTAAATAGCATGCTGTTTACATTGAACTTTAGAACTTACTTTACAATTACTCAATATTTTAATATTATATGCTTTTATTTGCTCATAGGTTATCAATTATTTCTACCTATTTGATTAATGTTATTATACTGGCATACCTATTTATGAACATTGTAATTTTTCAAAGGATGAATAAATTAATTGAATATGTAATAATAATTATTAAATTAATTATTGATATTGATTAATTTTATAATGTCAGTCCAGACTCAATATAAATAATTAATAGGTAATTAATTATTTATATTGAGTTTGTCTAAGTTAGCTTGTTATTATTTTAATTATGTATAATATGATTAAAGATAAAATATGCCAATTTTTATGTGTTCATTATTATTACTATTCTGCTAATATGTCTAAATTTCATGATGCCAGTTCTTATGGTTTCTCATGGATGGTGATTTCTCAGTGCCTTCTAAATCCTACCTATTAACTGAAAGAAAAGCAGCAATCAGCATCTACTGCATCTACTTGAAGCTTACTTGCAGTATGATGTTACAAAGTGATGCTTATGTTAGCGAAGAATAAAGATGTGTGTACAATTTTGGACTGTAAGATCTCTAGCGCGCCCTTTGTATATCATACCATAAAAGTAATTAAGTAATAAAAAATATTACAACTTAGAAATTATAGTGTTCTATAATATCTATTTTCCAGGGTCATGCTCCAGCTGGAGGCTGCTTACTATCTATGTCCTGTGAATACAGAGCCATGGTGACCGGCAAATACACCATCGGCCTCAACGAGACCGCCCTGGGAATAGTCGCCCCCACCTGGTTTATGCATACCATGCGTAACACAATCTCACAAAGAGAGGCAGAGTTTGCACTCACTACTGCTAGGATGTTCTCAGTTGATGAAGCACTGAAGGTAACGTACTATACCTTAACTTACCTATAACAACTCATAACCAAATGTCTAAATGGTGAGATTCTTATTACGAAGCTCATCAGTATGGTATTAAAGCAGGAGCACTTGATCTAATAACGACATACCTTACCAAACGCGTGCAGTCCTTTGAAATTAATTGTGACTATTTCTTTTACTCGCCTACATTAATGACGAATCCCATATTTGATTAAAAAGCGTGCGAATGTAAACATTGTACTGTTTTCCGATAGTACCTTATTATTGATCGAGCGAAGTGAGATCTCCAAATCAACTTGTGCAAATCGGCGTTGTATGTATGTTTGTTTGTCCGAGGATAACTTTCGAAGCGTTTATCCGATCATCATGAAATTTAGTATATAGGTAGGTAGTGATGGCACGATTTTGGTGTGACTAAATGAGCTAATAATTTGGGGGGGTTGTTGAGATATTAGGGTTCAAGAGGGGTAAAAAAACAAAAATGAGACTATCCGGTCAAGTAGCACGTCTAATAAAAGGTCTTTGTGAGTAAATTTCGACCCCGTTTTTATTTTTAGTTTAAACTTTTTAGTTTTTAAGTTATTAGCCATAATAAAATATATAAAATAAAATGTGAATCTGTTATTGGCATTAAGCATTAGCTATAAGAGTTTGTATACATTGATACAAGTGCTGTTGATTCAGTGATGAATAAAAAAAATAAAAAATAAAAACTGAACTTTGACAAAACTCAGTGTACACCAGTGACCCCACTGTGCTGAAATTTGGTATGCGTGTAGCTTTAGTGACACAAATATAGGAAAAAGTCTGAAATCCAGAATAACTGCAATTTCTACCCAAAAAAAAATAACCAATTAACATGAACTCCTCATGCAATTTGAATGAAACTGTAGGTCAAGTGAGTTGGTTGCTCATTTCGTGGCACTATTTTATTAGTCAAAGATTAAAGCCGGCTTGCACGACGATCCCTAAACGTATTTAGCGACTAAACACGTTTAAACTTTACGTATATGTATGATTTGACAACTCCTTATATCATATTTAGCCACCAAATACGTTTAGGCATCGTTGCGAGAGTCGCCCTAAGAATATATATTTTTTTTTTGTGTTTTGGGAGACTCGCTAGATCTCAGTTCATGGCGAACAACTAGTTATTTACAGTTGAAAGAAAAAATCCTTACTTTAATATTAATATTAACTTGACATCGATAGGGTTGAGATGATTTAAATAATAACAAATAATGATTTCAGATTGGACTCATCGACGAAGTAGCCCAGGACAAAGCGGACTCTATAGAAAAGTGCAAGAAATTCATCAGCAAGTTTGACAGGATCCCTCCATTGGCCCGCGCCCTCACCAAACAAAAAATAAGGCAGGAATCTTTAGTTTGGATGCAGAAAAACCGCCAAGCGGACACCACTGAATTCCTCACCTTCTTACAAAACCCTAAAGTTCAACAATCACTAGAAATGTACATTCAGATGATGAAAGCAAAGGCCGCTAAGTAATTTTTAATATTGGAACTTTTTGTTGTGTTATTTGAGTGTTTAGTCTCCAAAATAAGATGTAATGTTTATAATTGTATACACAAATCAATAATCGATATTGTCATAGTATTTTTATATTAAAAATTATACAATCTTGAGCCTTTATTATTATTTTATGACCCAAAGTTGGAATTAATGAATAATTGGTCGAGAGCGTGTTGGACCACGAAAGCGAGGAAATAAAAATAGGTGGCGCATCAAGTCGGAAGCCTTACTGTGGAATTTGGTCGTTTTAATTAAACTACGTCAAAAATGTGTGTTATCAAATAGAGATAAATAGTGACTAGGTAGTTTTAGGTCATTCACTGAGGCTTCTTACTTGATGTTAAGTTAGAAGCCTCACCAAGAATATTATGTACTTACGTACCTACAATTCTTATATATATAAAACAAAGTCGGGTTGGTTACACCATTTATAACTCAAGAACGGCTTGATCGATTTTGATGATCTTTAATTTGTTGGATTTGTCTTCGCCTCGAATATCAGAATAACTATTAAAATATCGTAAAAATTAACCCCAAAAATAATTATGAAGAAAATTCATTTACTCATACATAGATGCAGCTAATGATGGCCGACTGTCAATACTACCGGTGACGTACATTGGCAGCCCGCGTCATATGCATGTCAAGGCGGTACGAAGTTGCCCCTCCACAGCATTACTGTGCGTCAACACACGTTCATTTTTGTTTCACTAGTTGACCCGGCGAACTTCGTACAGCACCGTATTGATGTGGAGGGGCCACATCATTACTGTGCGTCAACACTACATCAAGACAATTCAAAATAAGCCTTGTGATTAAAGAACATTTCGCTTTGACGCAATGAAGTGGAGGGCGTTCATTTTTACAGTAGGTATCTACCTACTCTACTGTAACTGTGCAGTACCAATCGGTTCGGGTGTGGCAACATTAATACGCATTTTGACATTTTAAAAACGTCAAAAATAAGAATCGAATTAATTTGTCGGCGTGATAACTGGTAGACATCGCTATTTAGCGATAAGACCGCCAATTGTACATTGATTGACATAGATTTACTGTGTTCTTTTAAATTGTATTGTTTTTTGGTGTGGCATAAAGAATTATCTAATCTGCCTATGTAAAGTAAATCTACCCATATGTAAATTTAACCACGGATGGCTGTCCGAATGCAGGACAAAAGCCTTCCCTTTTTCCGCTTTTCACGATCTTCTGTCGTGACAATGAATATTTGACATCTAAATTTTATTAGCCCAATAGAGAGCGAACTCCATACATAAGAGCTTGTACGCTTGTAATCTAAGAGGCTGGAAACTCTTACGGCTTTTCAGTAGGGCCGATGGTGGCTGATGGCCGTAGAGTGGATGCCGGTCGTCAGCTTCCTGCTTACTTTTTTCTACACTGCAAGCAACCTCACGGCGAACGCTTGGTGGTGCAATGCCTGATAGTGGGTAGAGCATTTTGATCGGGGTCGGTTTTAGGCAGCCTGTTAAAATCCTGCACGTATCGTTAAAGGGCAGTGCCTAACTCCCTCGCGTGGGTAGACCGGTGCCACACTAGGCAAGCAAATTCACCTGCTGAAAACGAGAGTGATAGGCCGGTTGTTCGAAGCACGTGAGGTCTAAGGTATGGAACACTTTACCGTCGTCTGTTTTTCCTAAATAATACAATCCGAGCCTCTTTAAGGTAAGGTAAACATCCAGACCCGTAACAAATATATGTAGATCATGCAAACATTTGTTCCGCGGCGGGAATCAAACCCGCTACCTCCTGCGTCTCAGCCGGCTATTCGCCCACTGCACCACGGAGGTGGTGTATTTACAAAAAAAAACAGTATCTACATAAGTATTCTATCAGATATCTGGTTCCCATAGTACAAGCTATGCTTAGTTTGGGGCTAGATAGCGCTGTGTGAAATGTCCAGCAATATTTAGGTATATTATAGGTATGTATATTTTAGATCTTCGTGCTTCATTTTAGACCACATCATCACTTACCATCAGGTGAGTTTGTGGTCAAACGAAGGTCAATCCAGAATAAAAAAAATGAAACTCGTGGTTTCTCAATAAAAAGTAAGTACCTACCTGTTTCAATCCATGTCGTATTATTCTATCTTTAATTATACCACTTTTCATCAAAATCGGTTCAACCGTTACAATGTGATTTAGTAAAAATCAAACATCTAAACTTTCGCATTTTTTTTATATTAGTGTAATTTATTGAATTATGTGCCTTAACTTATTTGTTTGCGTCACTGAACGATTCTTTCTTTTGGCAATGTTAATTCTACAGACATGATAATTAATAGTGAAGTCATTGTTAGGGTTCCGTAATCGAACTCTTGAACCCATATAGTTACACCATGTCCGTCCGTTTGTCTGTCCGACACTACTCGCAAACTATTAGCTGAAGTTTGACATGATGGATGATACCTTTTAGTGACGCTTCGTAAGGTATGAAGTAAAAAACTAGGAGTCTTACAGTAGTCGCATATGATGTGTAACATCTGACAACTGCGCGCGCTCATTCGTCAAATCAAATAGCGCGCGCTTTCCTGTTACACATTTCTGTCCCTTTTGCCAAAATCACTCCCACAAACCGAGAGGAAAAATGTTACACATCAAAAACCACAAATCTTGTGGTGTATCGTTGAGCACTCCCTACAAGATCACTTTCCAAAACACTATCATTTACAAAATCTAAAGCTTCAAAGTTGGAATTTTCTTAAAAGTCGCCTCCAAGCCAAACCACTATAATTCATATAGCTAAAAAGTAACAATACTTACAATTAGTACGAGGGCTCCTATTTATGTATCCGGAACTGGCCAGTTACAAAACAATATCAAAAAAGTAATTATTAGATTTAAAAATGGAACTCTTTGGCTGAAGAAATAATTTGTTTCATGTAGCTGTCATTTGTTTTTCCTTTGTGGCATTATTTTGAAAATTGCGTGTCTCTATCACCATGGATTTAACTCGTGAAAATTTTCGTGCTATGATTTTTTTCGGCGAGGGCTAACTCAAAAACAGTCCATCGATCAACTCACTTTGACTCAACTTTGATCAACTCGATCGACTTTTTGGGACGAAGCACCATCGAAAACTACTGTGTATCACTGGTTTAGTGAGTTTAATCGTTAGCGGTCTATGCTCACGGATGAATTAAAGAAGGTCGCCCTAAATCGGTTGTTGTACCTCAAAATATTGATGCTGTGCGGGAACTAATAATGCAAGATCGTCATGTTACATATCGCGAGATAGAGGCGTCTCTGGGCATAAGTATGACGAGTACCTATACAGGGTGTCCCAGAAGTCAACGTCAAGCTGAAACGGGGTGACAGGATTGATCATAACCATCACGAGAAAAATCTGAAAAAAAAATCTATCCCCTGCAGTTTGAAAATTATGGGCATTTTAAGAAAACCCTAGAAATTTGATCAAACTGTACCATTTTTAGGTTATTGTGGTTATTCTCTTTTATTTTTGTTCATTTGAACTTTGGAGACGTAATTCTAAATAACATTTCTAGAATCCCAATAAAAAATAATGACACAATTGCTTCAAGTTTCCGAGAATTGAAACTATTTGTTAAACTACGAATTTAAAATTTTCAAGATACGTCGACTTTGACAGGCCCTCCTTTAAAAAAAATGTACTAGAGTGCCTTGGCAAGTAGCATTAAAAGTTGGCGCATTTTTGCAGAATTCTAAAATGATACAATACTTGTTAGTTCCATACAGTAAAAAGAGTAAAAAAATTAAAACCTCAAGTAACCCGATTTTTGCTATCTCAGTTAAAATGTTTTTGATTCGCACAAGCTCTAGGTAGGTTCTTAATTTTAAGGCAAAATGATGAGAGAGATGGATAGTGGGTATGTTTGCCATGAGTGAGCGAGACAAATAGTGACGCCACTTTTACCAAAGTGAAAAAAAGTTAGTAAAATTAGTAAAATAATGAAAAATCTTGATCTAGTTTAATTTAGTTTTGCTGGAATAAAAGTCAGATAGAGAAATAACATTTTTTGTTACAATAAATGTTCAAATTGTTTACCATCAGCCTCAATACAAGCCCTACATCTTCTTAAAAAAGATCTACTTATTAGTCGGGCATATCTTCGAGAGTTGATCTCCTCAGCTGCTTGAGAAATGCGTTCACGCAGGTTGGCTACGTTCTCAATGGGCTTTGAGTAAACTTTTTCTTTGAGAACTCCCCAATAGAAAAAATCCAGGGGATTTAAATCTGGTGAACGGGCGGGCCACGAGACAGTGCCTGAACGCCCAATCCAACTTACCGGATATTCCTGGTCAAGGAAATCTCTTACTTACACTGTGAAATGCGCTGGGCAGCCATCTTGTTGAAACCACATGTCGCGAAGATCTGCTAGTGGTACGTCCTCTAACAGGGTTGGTAAATCTTCTCTTAAAAAATGTAGGTAATTAGTTCCATTCAAGTTCTGAGGCAGTTCAATAGGCCCAATAATTTTACCGTTTAAAATTCCGGTCCAAAGGTTTACTTTAAAACGATACTGGGATCTATCTTCTCGCATTAAATGTGGATTCTCCACATGCCACTCGTGATAATTGTGCAAGTTTATGTAACCATCTTTTTTAAATGTCGATTCATCTGACCAGATAATTTTTTGGATGAATTTGGGATTCTCATTATGCCTCTGTAGCATTGTTCTACAAAAAGAAATCCTTTCCTGATAATCTCGAGGTAGAAGACTTTGAACTCGTTGTACGTGAAACGGATGCATTTCGGCTCTTTGTAAAATACGATGAGCTTTTGTAAATCATCATTTTGCCTTAAAATTAAGAACCTACCTAGAGCTTGTGCGAATCAAAAACATTTTAACTGAGATAGCAAAAATCGGGTTACTTGAGGTTTTAATTTTTTTACTCTTTTTACTGTATGGAACTAACAAGTATTGTATCATTTTAGAATTCTGATAAAATGCGCCAACTTTTAATGCTACTTGCCAAGGCACTCTAGTACATTTTTTTAAAGGAGGGCCTGTCAAAGTCGACGTATCTTGAAAATTTTAAATTCGTAGTTTAACAAATAGTTTCAATTCTCGGAAACTTGAGGCAATTGTGTCATTATTTTTTATTGGGATTCTAGAAATGTTATTTAGAATTACGTCTCCAAAGTTCAAATGAACAAAAATAAAAGAGAATAACCACAATAACCGAAAAATGGTACAGTTTGATCAAATTTCTAGGTTTTTCTTAAAATGCCCATAATTTTCAAACTGCATGGGATAGATTTTTTTCAGATTTTTCTCGTGAGGGTTATGATCAATCCTGACACCCCGTTTCGGCTTGACGTTGACTTCTGGGACACCCTGTATATAAAATATTACACGAACATTAGCACAAGCATTAGCTGTGAAAAAATTTGTTGACGTTGGATTCCGCACAACTTGAGAATTGACCAAAAACGGGCTCGTGTCGATTGGTGTAAAAAAATATTACAAAGGTACAATCAGGGTGCGTCGAAAGCTGTCTATAATATCTACACAGGTGATGAATCTTGGATATACCTATCCACATGATCCTGAAACTAAACAATAATCAACGGTTTGGGTGTTCCAAGATGAGCCTAACCCAACAAAAGTAATTCGTTCAAAAAGCACTTTGAACCAAATGGTTGCTTGTTTTTTTGGTAGGTATAAATGGACATGTGGCTACAGTACCACTAGACTAGAGGGTCGTAAAACGGTTAATTCTTTTTTTTGGTTATTTTATTTGAACAAAATACAAATACAATTTAAAACCAACACAGATAAAGTACAATAATAATAGTTTATCACAATAGTGGTCAATAGAAAATGGCCCCACACTAAGCTCGGGGCCTGTATCGTCCGTTTACGAATATAAACATTATACTCAAGATTTAAAAGACCGGGCGTTAAATAAACATCATTGGATTCATACATAATTTACATACTAGACAAAATAATACATCATAATACTCCATGGAGTGTGGTAGAGGGCGGGGGTAGGTAGGGGGATCAATTGAGGGGTGATTTAGTGGGGGGGGGGGGGGGGCAGAACATTGTGTGTGATTTGATCTGTGATTTGCGTAAAGGGCATATAAGGAGAGTAGGAACTATATACTGTTATGCCGAGGCTGTTACACAATAGGTGATAGTCGAAATTTCTCGATGGCTCTCGGCTTACCTGCTGTGTCACGGAATACGTAATATGTTGGTAAAACGTTGGTATGGAATATAACTGCATGCTGTGCTTTTGCCTGCGGTTGCGCAGAATGGGGAGTGGTCATTCTGTCGAAACAATACTAACACAGAAGACTCTCAGTCTGATCATAAGACATCCCCAGTAACCATTTTCTCACAGTTATTTTAGCAACCCCACAGGAAACGTTTTTAATATTGCATTTTCTGCAGACCTCATTGTAGATACGAGGAAGCAAATACTGGGCAAAGCGGGTAGCGAAGAAGGTATTATGTGGAGCTAGTGGGAATCTGTACACTACATTTCTGAATGGTACGTACACGACCATTTGTTTGCCAGAAGTCTTTGAAGAAATAAGAAAGAACAACCGACAACGCGGAATCATTCTGTTGTAGGGTTTCTTGTGAAAGGGCTCGCCCGGGGAAGTGCTACCACCATACCTATTTCTACCGCCAAGCAGCATTGCTGTGTTTCGGTTTGAAGGGTATGGTTGCCGGTGAAATTACAGGCACATGAGGCTTTACACCTGTATGCCTCAAGTTGATGCACGCAGGGAAGTGCATCGTAGGGCACATTTCCAAGGAGCGTGACCTACGAGGCAAACTTTGTTATAGGCGATGGTTACCACTTAACATCAGGTGGGCCATAGGCTTGTTCCATCACAGTATAAAAAAAAATTGAATGAAACTGTAGGTCAAGTTAGTTGGTTATTTATTTCGTAGCACTATTTTGATAGTCAAAGATTAAAAATAATATTTTTTTATTTTAATCGGAGACTCGCGAGATCTCAGTTTGGGGCGAACCACTACCTATAATATATAATTATTAATTATAATATAAAATATAGTTATTAATTGACGTATGTTGCTACTCTATTGTATTAGGTGACTGTAATGATAGCTGTAATGTGTGAATAAATAAACAAATATAAAACCAAAATCAACTGCAAAATTAACTTTGTATTTTAAAATGACTAAGATACAGCCAGCCGCCCGAACTGACTAGGCATGTAACCCTTCACTGTGGGTGGTCTGACACGTGCTTGATTAATTATTATCACGTTGAGCGTACAGCAAAATGACCTTTAGGAAAATAAGTACCTAGTTTGAATCGACATCATCGTTATCATCAGATAGGTACTTATTAGATAATATACCTAAATTAGATAACCTGCAATACAATTTTATTTATCTGCAGAGTTTTTGCGTTGAAGCAAACATACATGAACGCCTGAAATAATTTGGATAATGTTGGGTTGGCGTATATTAAATTCAGTACGAAAAATACCTGCAAGGACTTTGTCTTCAGGAAGGAAATATATTGATATAAGCATAGATGATGAAGGAATTGCTGTGATGAATTGGCAAAGGCCGCCAGTAAATTGTTATAATTTGGAGTTTCTTCAATCAATTTGTAATTCCCTGGACGATTTAGGGAAGAATGACAAATATAAGGGCTTGATTATGACATCCGTAAGTACCTTTTGATAATATTTACCTACTAGCTTCCTAGTAAATAGAATTTTCGTTTGAGTTTCGTTTTAAAAACGAACGCCGAGAAATGTTTAACAATTGTGTTCGGATAATGCACCTGTACCTACAATGTGCATACCGCTGGTGTTGTGTATGTTGGAATCAAGGATCTGGGGTTTGAGCTACTTGACCATCCCCCTTACAGCCCTGATATGGCTCTATCTATTCCCCCATTTGAAGAACGCTCTCCGTGAGCAACAGTTTTACACCGAAACACGAATGACGCGTTCAAAGCAGCAGCAGCAGTGGAACCATTTAATTTTAACTATAATTACTAGTGGTTCGCCCCAAACTGACCTCTCGCAAGTTTCCGATTAAAACAAAAAAATATTATTTGTAAGCTTTGACCATCAAAATAGTGCCACGAAATAAATAACCACCAAACTTGACCTACAGTTTCATTCAAACTATAAGTAACCGGAGTTCATGTTATGTGGTTTTTTTTTGGGTACAAATTGCAGTTATTCTAGATTTCAGAGATTTGCCTATATTTGGGTCACATAAACTATACGCATACTAAATTACAGCACTGTGGGGTCACTGGTAAACCCTGTGAATTTTGGCAAAGTTCAGTTTTTATTATGGCTAATAGCTCAAAAACTATAAGGACTTTACTAAAAATAAAAACGGAGTCTAAAGTTACTAACAAATACATTTCATTAGACATCCCTTTTGACCTAATAGTCTCATTTTCGTCTTTTTTTTACCCCACTTAACCCCAATATCTCAACAACCCCCCAACATTTTTAGCTCATTTAGTCAAACTGTGCCATCACTTTGTATCATCTACATATGTATCAAATTTCACGATGATCGGGTCAATGCTTCGAAAGTTATTCTCACAACAAACAAACATACATAGGTACATACAACGCCGATTTGCCCAAGTTGATTTAGAGATCTCGCTTCGCTCGATCAATAAAGGTTGATAAAGGTATGGAGTTACTTATTCAGCGTTGCAAGAAGTGAGTTGAAGTGAATGGTGATTATTTAGAGAAATAAAGTTATTGTTTCTTTCTAACTGAAGCCGAAAACTTATGGCGGCGCTACCTAGTAGGTACATAGTCACTGAGCCTTGTGCCGAAAAAGTAGTTACCTACCTAGGTAGTACCTACTTATATGTAATTTTAATTAACATAGGTACTGTTTAACTTTCAGGCTATTCCTAAGGTGTTTTCAGCGGGACTCGATATAAATGAGCTGTATAAACCAGATCCAGAGAAACTTTATATATTTTACAAAACATTGCAAGATTTGTTTTTAAAATTATATGCTTCGGAAGTTACTACTACGGTTGCCATCAATGTGAGTATTAAAAAAAACAAATAGGTATAAATAGTACGGTCAATTATGTGCTTTCAAAGGTTCTAAAAAATGTGGAAAAAAAATAACCTGACAAAAGTAAGTTATGACCGTGTGCCATTTATTGCGAAGTGTGGTTGACTGCCCTGCGAGGCAAGTCGGCTGTGCGTGCCTGAGCAACGTTCTAGATTTAGTCCTGGGAGAGTCCCTGCTGTTCGAGCCGAGCCCTGCGCACACTGTGTCACGTCAAAATTTGCCTATCTGCCGTGCGCAACGCCAACTTAACGCACTGCTCAAGTTGTACCCTGAAGCCGATGTACCTACTTATTTGCGGAAATTATACCGAAGTTTACGCAAGTAGATATGCCTAGAATACTGCGAGGGATTAGATTAGGACTAATCCTTATCTAATTGTTTTATACGATTATTCCATTATTGCTCATTTATTATTTTTTAGTATGTACTTAGTTAATTTTATATAAAATTCACTTTTTATTTCTGTTGTGTGCTATAACTTTAATTTTTTTTCTCTAATCTATCTCGCCCTTCTGCTGGGCAAAGGTCTCCCCCAAGGTATCTTATATTTTGTAATATTGTTTTTTATTGTTTTATGTAATAACGCTTAGGTTTTTATAAACTGTTATGTTATTTCTGGAGTATTATACGAATTTGAATTTTAAAAGTGGAAATTTTATATAAAATTCACTTTTTATTTCTGTTGTGTGCTATAACTTTAATTTTTTTTCTCTAATCTATCTCGCCCTTCTGCTGGGCAAAGGTCTCCCCCAAGGTATCTTATATTTTGTAATATTGTTTTTTATTGTTTTATGTAATAACGCTTAGGTTTTTATAAACTGTTATGTTATTTCTGGAGTATTATACGAATTTGAATTTTAAAAGTGGAAACTCACGCATGTGTTCTAAATCGTTACTACCTTAAAGTACCTTTTTTATTTTTTTATACATAATAAAGGCTAGCGTTTGACCACGATCTCGCCTGATAGTAAGCGATGATGCAGTCTATGATGGTACACGCTGACCTAGATAAAACCTATTCATTCGCGACTTGAAGACCCCTAGGTTGTAGTTATCAGGAAAAACAGACTCATGCAGGCCAGGCGTTCCACTCCTTGGCGGTGCGCATAATAAAAGTACCGCTGAGATATATCTACCATGTAGCGGTGGCGTACCACGGAGCGTCTGGTTGTGCGATGATAGAATGGGGACGGTGGCATCAGATTGAAAAGCTCCGCAGCACACTCTCCGAAATGTATCCAATAAAAAACCGAGAGGCTTGCAACCTTTCGAGGATGCTCAAGGCTGTGGAGCCTTGCATTTGCTAACTCATCATTGCAAATGAGCTTCTTGGCTGTTCTATCTAATGAATCTAGACTAGACCCTCTAGCTAGTATTTCGCTGATGCGTCCCAGAGGTGAGAACAGTAACTCCACACATGATCGGACTTGTGCTTGGTACAAGTTGAATACTCTTATTAGGGTTGAGCTCGCCTTTGTACATGTCCATTTTGTAAGCTGTTTCTGTCTGTAAATTTATTTGTGTACAATAAAGAATATGAGAATATGAGTACTTTCCAAATAAACCAAGCTTTTTTGTGGCCAGCTGGGCTTTTGACTCAGGCCCTTCATTGTACACCGCGTGTTCGATTGTCAGAAATATGAAGGTAGAGGCCGTCTAATTGATCTAAAACTGAACGCCGCTACTTCATTACGTCAAAGCGAAATGTTCTTTACTCTTCACAAAGATAATTTTTAAATGATTTAAAGAGAACTGAAAAACGACAACTGAAGAGTGATAGATATGTACAGGCAGATACATAATATCTATAAATCTTTAAGTTGGTAACCACATTATATTCAAATTTTGATAACCTCTGTAAAGTTGCACGTCTTTCAATTGTTCTGAAGTCAAGGTTCAACTGTTCAAATTAATAATTTTTCAGGGTCATGTAGCCGCTGGCGCTACTGTTGCTGGTTTCATGTGTGACTATCGGGTGATGGTGAATGGTAACTTTAAAATAGGAATGAACGATACTGCTGTAGGAATAGTGCCTAGCTGGTGGATTTGTGAAATCATGAACCAAGTAATGGGACATAGGCAGGCTGGACTCGCAATTACCACTTCTAAAATGTACACTCCTGAAGAAGCATTAAAGGTATTGTACAGTACAAACGAGCTACAATTTGTACCTACTCGTTTTTCTACGAAAAGTTTATTGTTTTACTTTAATCATTTTATGAAATATAAGGAAGTTATCAATATCAAGTACCATTACAATAAACAAAAGACTCAGCTAATGGTGAATGAACAATAAGTATTTAATTGGAATGAACCACACTACTACACGAATAGCGTTTGGGGTTTTTTTAAGGGATTAGGATTGGATTATTTAGGATGATCTGGGTTGCGAAAAACATATAAAATAATTTATCTCTTATTAAAACCATTTTAAAAATTCCCGAGTCAGACGGGACTTGAACACAACCTTACTCTTCATCTCATCATCATTTATCTCGTTTTCGGCAACCACTTAACAGGTTTTCATATTTCAGGCTCAAATGATTGACGAAATTGCAATTAACAAAGAGGATGCGATTGAAAAATGCAAGCAATTCATAAGGCTATACGACAACATTCCCAAACATATACAAAGCGCTACCAAGAGACTACTAAGGAATTCAGTGATCGAAGATGTCGAGGAAAACAGAGAAAAAGATATTGAAACGTTTCAGAAACATATTATGAACGCGCAAGAACAGATTGGAAAAGTTGTGAAACAGTTGAAGCAAAAGAAGGCAAAGTGAGTTACAGGTTTTTATTTCATATACATCCTACCCATTTGGTAGATCTTCAACTTTTTCGTAAAATATATTGTTATGTATGATTATGTAGGTATGTATTATTTTATTTTACCCAAAAAACAATCAGACTTCAGGAAAGGACACAGTACTGCAACCGCTCTAATGGATGTTGTAGATGACATTCTGTCAGCTCAAGATGTTGGTGAAGGAACTATTTTAACACTCCTTGATTTTTCACGAGCATTTGATACGTTAAATACCTCGCTTTTACTGTCTAAACTGTCCTATTATGTTTTTGACAGTACTGCAATCGGATGGTTCTCCAGTTATCTTACAGAGCGCTCCCAATTAGTAACACTTAGAAATTCAGTTGGTTTAAGTTCTTTTACAGCAACTTTGCCCGTGAACCGTGGAGTTTCGCAGGGATCCATTCTCGCATTATACTCTTTGTACTATACTGCGCTGATTTAATTTCAAAAGTTATAAATTCTAAGTACCATCTTTATACTGATGACCTTCAGCTATATATATCCTCCAAACCTTCTAAAATTAATGTTGCTATTGGTGGGTTAAATCAGGATCTTGAGCGTTTAATCGATTGGTGCAAATCAAACAGCTTGGTCTTAAACCTTAACAAGTCTAAATATCTGATTCTTGAAAAGTCAGATTAAAACTATCAATGCCGAATAGCCCAGAGTTTTAGTGGGTGGAGTTTCTATAGATCGAGTTGCTGAAGCCAGAAATTTAGTTCTCATAATGAACGGTTCTTTGCATTTCGAAAAACATGTCCTACAAATAGTTCAAAATTGATTTTAACGCTGTCCGTTTTGTATAGGATGCGCGAACATCTTAGCATCGATTTACGAATCCAGTTATGCGATTCACTTATTTTATCTAAACTTAGCTACGCTGTTAACGTTTTCAAAGAATGTTTGCTAGGTCGTACAAAAAAACTTATCCAGCGCCTACAGAACGCTTGTGTGCGTTTCTGTTTTAAATGTCATCGCGTCGAATTCTTCACTTTGAAACTTTACTCTTTGGCGTTATTGAAAATCGGAAACCATTATATTTATACGAAAAACTTCACTTCTCGGACCGTCTTAAGCGTCTTGCTGTCCGTTTACTTTGTCCTAGACAAAGAACAGCTGCATTTTGCGGCAGCTTCAGATATGCTGCCACGAAATGTTGGAACAATCTGCCTCCTCCTATAAGGAACTCTAATACTGTTTGGTCTTTCAAAAAATCTTTAAAAAAGTACTTGTTGAGTTTTCAAAAGTTTTCACACGTAGGTGGTTGTTCTGGGCCTGGTTTATAGCAATATAATTCTAATTATTTAATTTTCAAAGCTATTTTTATTATGTCTGTTAACTGTTTATGTATTTTCAGAAATCAGAAATCAGAACGTTTATTTGCTCGAATATAGGTAAATGTTTCGATGTTACAATTTGTTGATCCTTATATATTCTACCATACAGATGGTGTGCAAATATAAATATATAAATCAAATTTAAACTAAGTGAATGTCAAATAAAATTAGAAATATCAAACAATACAATATAAAAAAAACAAATGTCATAGTTATAGTCAATTAAAAGTTAATGGAATGGGTTAAATATTCATTAATGTCATAAAAACAATAGTGTGCTAACCATTATGTCAACTTTGCTTTGAAGACATTGAATGGTAATTCCTTAAATGCATTTGGCAATTTATTATACACCTTTATTTCATGTTTTGTATGTTTTAATAGTTCGTAAGTAGGTACTTAAACGAGTCCGAAAGTTTATATCTACTAGTAATATGTATCAATAGGTGATTGTAAACACAGTGGCTGCCCTGCACACACAAAAATGACACCACGGAAGACCAGCGCTATAGTAGAATAAATATGCTACTATAGCACAATGCCGAGTGGTGACAGTTTTTGCTCACAAATTTGCACATGAATTTATACTCATTTGTCTAAGCTGTAATGTACACTTGTGATGCAAAATAAACGTTTTTCTATTCTATTTTATCCTATTCTATTACTTACCAGATTTTATTTTCCTTGAAGTGAGTTAGATTAATAAATGTTAAAATTCGTCTCCAAGCAAAGCGGCAGTTTCGGGATCCACAGCCTCAGTCAGTCCCATTTGCATATCTATCCACTCTTCACGCTGATTGTCGATGTAATAGTTTATTTCTAGGATTCTGTCTCGGTTACGCTTCACCTCGTTGCTGTTAGAGTAAAGTTTAGAATAGTAGTGAGGTCATGTATAGTTGAGGAATAGTGACATTAGGAAGATATTATCTGTGGATCTTTTATAATGGAACCACAAACGTCTTTTTCACTTTCTAGTTATGCCATTTGGACTGACGAAGGCTTCAGACTTTCAGTTGAACACTTGAACCTGGTTGAATTCTTTTATTTTACTTTGTGTAATCAACACGTATTCTTCAGTGTTTCTTACCAAATTTGCAAAAAACCTGGTCTTTATTTTTTTCGGAACTAAATTAGAAAGCGGTAATTTGCCATCATTCTTTGTGACTATCTTATTTATTTGATTTGTTTGATTTTCTCTTAATTTGTCTATACCTACCTACTCTATAAGATCACATTACTCATTTAGTTGTATCTGTTGTAAGGTATAAGTAGTAAAAAAATCATTCATTCATTACTCACTCGTTTGTTCCTTGGACGAGGTCATCTCGCCATTTATTAGCCCGAGTCACTAGCAAATCTTCTCGAGCATCAATAAATCGCATGTGGTTGTCTGAGGACTGGGCAATGAGATTCACCATCATGTCTCGGTCCATCATCGCCTGTTCAACGTTTAAAGATTATTAAAATACTGCCAAGAAAATATCACTATTCACTAGTGAGCAAAGTTAACAGATATCATTGGCGAAACAAACAAACCAGTTCAATTCACTGTACGTAAGATTTGTGGAGAGCAACTTCATCAGAAAAGAAGCCGAGAAATTTTCATCAGAATAAAGTCTTACACAAAAAGAAAATTAGCATAGCGCGTTTTTACGGTAGTTAAGTCAAGCAACCAATGAACTGATCGACCAATCCAAAATCCGTAATCTGATCTAAGAAGGTAATGTCAGTGTAAGGAATGACTTACTTCAAAGAGCTCTGGTGGTGCGTCTCCCAGCATGACCTTGTTCCCCAGTACTTTGGACAGAGCTTCGAACTGGCGTATCGACCAAACGCCTTCGTTTTCACGCCAAACGCCGAACGCGTTACGAGACATCTCCATTAGTTTAGTTATCATTTCCGTCATATTCACCGAGAATTGCACCCGGGATTCCTAAAAAGGAATGTTGATCATGATCCCTAATAAAAGCAGCCTGATGGGTCAGAGACCAGAGTCCCGTTGACTGGGTATTACTCAATGCATAATCATAATTATTGATAAGTGCCTACATTTATATTGTACTAGCTGAACCGGGGAACTACATAACGCCTTATAATCAATAAAAGTTGTGTGCTTTTATAAGTGTGTAAGTTGCTGAATTAAATTCAGTTTCTTATGAGTACCTATTCAGTGTGATTGTGAAACTATAAAATCATGTTTAGGTGGCGAGTTTTTTTAAAGTGTTTAAACATAAGGTTTTACAATGCTTTAGTAACTTTTTGTCGAATAAATAAAATAAATAAAAAATAAATCAATGTATGAGAAATGAATTTTCTTCATTATTTTTTTTTCGTAACATTTTCCGATGTTTTAATAGTTATTCTGCTATTTGGGGCGGAGACAAATTCAACAAATCAAAGATAATAAAAATCGGTCCAGCCGTTCTTGAATTATTAATGGTGTAACTAACCCGACTTTGTTTTTGATTGAGCGAAGGGAGATCTCTAAATCAATTTGGGCAAATCGGCGTTGTACTAGGCATGCCTTTTAAGTTCTGTCGTTTCGATATTTCCCGGCAATTTTGAATTTGGAACTGTTCTATATTCGAATCTGTTTAAATTTTGAATCTCAAAACAGTTGAAAGTATTAGGATTAATGCTATTGCTTAGTCACAGCGTCGATTGGAATATATCAGGTTACGTACGAAAATGAATCTTTCTAAGGAAAATGTTCATGCAATAAACGGCGCTTCGGGCTTCGGTGTTTTAAAGAGTTAGCATCTGTATTCAGTGATGAAGCCCCATGTCTGCGGATTGTCGAACGCTGGTATTTAGAATTCCAGCGTGAACATACTAGTGTTAATGACAAATCTCGCGAAGGACGCCCAAAATCCGCCTACACTGAAGATAACATCATTGCTGTTAGACAACTAATTCTCAAAGATCGTCATGTGACGTATCGAGAGATAGAGGCTCTATTAGGCATCTCAGGGACAACCATTCAGAAGATCTTGCATGAAGCGCTTGATGTGAGAAAGCTAGTTTGCCGTTGGATACCGCATCTGCTTTCCGACGATCACAAGGCGGCCCACGTCAGATGGTGTAAGAAAACTCTGCAAAGGTTCAACCGAGGAGAGTCAAATCACGTCTACGACATCATCAGTGGTGACGAATCTTGGATCTATGCCTACGATCCTGATTCCAAACAACAATCTACAATCTGGGTCTTTCAAGATGAGCCAAAGCCGACTAAAGTTGTTTGTTCTCGAAGCACTTCAAAGAAGATGGTGGCCACGTTCGTTGGAAAAACCGGCCATGTTGCGACCATAGAACGGTTAACGCAGAGTGGTATACCACAATTTGTTTACCACTAGTCATCGCGGAACTTCGAAAATCTAACTCAAAGCGACGCATCATTCTGCACCACGACAACGCAAGCTCACACAGCGCTCGTCAAACGATTGAGTATTTGAAGCAGGAAAAAGTAGAAATTCTTGACCATCCTTCATACAGTCCTGATCTAAGCCCTAACGATTTCTTTACATTTCCTAAAATTAAGAAAAGTGTTCGTGGTCAAAGGTTCTAGTCCGGTGAAGAAGCAGTCGACGCTTTCAAGTCAGCCATTTTGAACACCCTCACTTTAGAGTGGAATAAATGTTAAACTGATTTGAGCGAATGGAAAAGTGTATTAAGCTACGCGGTGAATACTTTGAAAAACTATAAAAAGTACTATAAAGTTCTAGTTGTGTTTTTTCTTCAAACGACAAAACTTAAAAGGCATGCCTCGTATGTGTGTATGTATGTATCTACCTACCCTATCGGTATCTAATCTACGCTATCGGGTACTTAATCAGGACAAATCAAAGAAATGGAGGGGAGGCCTTTCCCTAGCAGTGCAACTTTAAGAAATTGACGTGATCTAAAATTTAATGGGTGCATTGGATAATTACTTCACACTGTTCAAACAACTGCATCTCAATAGACATGAGTTTCTTCCACAGCTCATGCAACGTGTCATTGTAGGTGTCTCCGAGCTCCATAATAATTGGCTCTAATTGTTCTATGGTCGCTTGTTTAGCTGTAAACATGTTGATTTGTTCGTTCAATTGATCTACCAGTGGTTGCTTCTTCTTTACGAATTCGTCTACCACTCTGAAATAGTAATTCTAAAAGTAGACCTTCTACATAATACTACAGTAAGTACCGATAACCTGAACGATGTGGTCTAAAGCACCGTGTGTTAACATGCATGTTATAGCCCTAGAAAATTTGAAAGCATTGTGATTTGTGATATTAGATTACTTGGAAACTTTTTCTTTAAAAATTATGATTCTTTAACTTTTGACTGTAGTAAAAAGTTACCCACTCTTTGCTGTTCTTAACACTGTCAGATAAAGCGTTATCGACGAGATCTTTGAACAGACCGATTTCTTGCTGTCGCGCGTTGTACGCTTCTTGTGCAAACTCTACAAGCCCAGCCATTGTTTCCACGTATTGTTCTTTGTATCTGGAAATACAGAGCAGAAATTCGACAAACTCATTGGCATGACTCATCACTATGAAGTTTTCCTACTTAAGCGAGTTAAACGCCATTCAAAATTATACGGTTTACTTATTAGTACCTAACTACCTATGTTCTCCAACTACAAACCCCCTGCATGGTTAAAGATTGAAATAAAAACTTCAGAAAGACGATTTCCAAAACAGTTGTTGATCGAGCGAAGCGAGATCTCCAAATCAACTTGGGCAAATCGGCGTTGTATGTATGTATGTATGTTTGTTTGTCCGAGAATAACTTTCGAAGCGTTTATCGGATCATCGTGAAATTTGGTATATAGGTAGGTAATGGTGGCACAATTTTGGTGTGACTCAATGAGCTAAAAAATTTGGGGGGTTGTTGAGATATTGGGGTTCAAGAGGGGTAAAAAAAATGAAAATAAATAAATAAATATTGCTGGACATTTCACACAGTGCTATCTAGCCCCAAATTAAGCAGAGCTTGTACTATGGGAACCAGATAACTGATAGAATACTTAAATACTTTTTTTGTAAATACATACTTATAATATATAGAAAAACAACCAGACCCGGAACAAATATCTGTAGGTCATGCAAACATTTGTTCCGCGGCGGAAATCGAACCCACTACCTCCTGCGTCTCAGCCGGCTGTTCGCCCACTGCGCCACGGAGGTCGAAAATGAGTCTATTAGGTCATTTGAGACGTCAAATCAAAGGTCTTCATTAGTACATTTCGACCCCGTTTTTACTTTTAGTAAAGTTTTTGTAGTTTTTGAGTTATTAGCCATAATAAAAACCAAACTTTCGATAAAATTCACAGGGTACACCAGTGACCCCACAGTGCTGTAATTTGGTATGCGTGTAGCTTATGTATCACAAATATAGGCAAAAGTCTGAAATCTAAAATAACTGCATTTTGTACCCCAAAAAAGGGTAACCGATTAACAGGAACTCCCGTTACCTGTAATTTGAATGAAACTGTAGGTCAAGTTTTTATATCGTGGCACTATTTTGATAGTCAAAGATTACGAATAATATTTTATTTTGTTTTTATGGTAGACTCGCGAGATCTCAGTTCGGGGCGAACCACTAGTTTATTAAAATATAGATTTTATCTAAACACACGTGTAAAAACTCTTGCAAATCATCCTTCTACAAGTTTTCATTTTAATCTTTAAACATGCATCGGGTAGGTACCACCAATTAGCGAGACACTGTCTGTACTGTACATACATACCTACATCTATTGAAGAATATTTATACTGCGTCTGGTGGTATGTTGCAAGTGTAGTAAAGGACACAGCCGCTGCAGGCAGTAGGTACTGTAGCTGGAGGGTTTTAGATGCAGTTGGTTTGTCCAGTCCATACCATCCTCTCGGCTAGTCAGTAAGTCAGCTTAATTCACTTGAAAGACGCAGAGCTACCAAGTAAGTTAACCGCGGATTCCCCACTGTATTTTCCTTCACCGTTGTAAGCAGTTATTTACTTAATTGAGCACACATAATAAAAGGAAAACTATTTGGAAACGAAAAATCCATCGGAGCACCACCACCGCAGAAGGCGATTTAGGTACATACCAGTATGCGTAAACGTTTCATCTATTGTGTACGCTAGGAACGTCTTCGCATTTTTCCGTGGGAATTTCGTGTTATTAATTATTTTAATCGGTCTATTGTCTTACTGTTCATAATATCCTAATAACTCTCCGCCTACTTTGAGGAGCAGAGAACCCTCTGGATCTTTTTCGAACATAGAATCTATTAGTTCGGGCCCACTCAGATATTCCACAAAGGATAGCGCGTAGAATTCCACTCGAGCGTCGTATTCTTCTTTAGCGATTCGCTCCTTTTCAGACTTTTCGTCCGCATCGTCTAACTTGCGCAGGTATCCTCTAGAATGTGCAAAAATAAATGAAGATTTTAGGATTTTCGTGATAAGTATTGATACTATCTCCCTATATATGACATATTCTCCGGTGTGCGTGTAGGTTTTCGTAACTCGTCTGCTCCTAAAACGGCTTGACCGATTTTGATGTTTGTTATTTTGAGTTATGTGATTTTGATGTGTTACTTATCGGTTCTCCTGGATGGTTCTTAGCTATAGATGGACTCGGTAGATGGCGCTGTTATTAAAACTCAGTTTTTAGGGTTCCGTACCTCAAAAGGTAAAAAAGGAACCCTTATAAGATCACTCTCTTGTCCGTCTGTCCGTGTGTCACCACCGATTTTCTCAGAAACGGGTGGATCTAGGAAGTTGAAATTTATACCAGATTTTGAGGTTTATCGTTCCTATTAGGTGTATAAAAATCAAGGTCCTGAGTCAACGCGATATAACGATATCGGCAAATTAAAATTTTCGCGAAAACTTGTAAGTACCAAAATTTACCTTAATTTTCAACTGGTTTTATTTTTGGAATTTTTCCTTTACTTGTGCTGTAAGACCTTGCTTTTAACCAAAATTGAGAATTCTAGGTCAACCGGAAGTACCCTGGGTCAAAAACCTATATGGTAGTTCCCGTTGACCTAGAATCACGAAATTTGGCAAAAAGCAAGGTAATAAACAGCACAAATAATGGTAAAATTCAAAAATAGATAAAAGTTGAAATTTAAAGGGTGTCCCCATACATACATATTTGACGCCAATTAAGATAGTCCCCTTAGTTATATGGGCGCTCATACAATTTATTATAGATAATGGTACGGAACCCTTCGTGCGCGAGTCGGACTCGCACTTGTCCGGTTTTATTTTTATGCATCGAAAAAGAACTGAAATGTTGCTAAGAACCAGCTTAGCCCCATAAGTACATAATCATCAAAATTCGTCAAGTCGTGTAGGCGAAGAAGAATTATAATTTATTTTTTATTATGCTTGCGTGCTTCAATAAAAGCAATCAACAAGTTAAACTATACATGTCATATACGTTATTATTTACTATTTTTATGAGGAATGACCTAACAACATTTTTAAAGATTACCTACCGAAACAGAGATACGCCATTCTGCCTATCTTCCTCAGTGATGGTCTTGTAATCCAGATATGTGACTTTAACCAAAGCAGCTTTCAGGAAAACATAGGCCATGGGATCGTCGCAGCAAGGATTTCCTTTGAAGCTTACTGAACGTAGAAAACGGAATCTGCGTAGATAAGTCATCTAAAAAAACAATCATGTTCAGTTGTAAGTAGAACTAATTCTAGGGGAATACTTTGCAACTGAGACGCAAGGGGTTGTGGCTTCGATTCCCGCTGCGGGCTAGATGTTTGCAGGGTAGGCAACTCCCCGCGCACCAGAGGTTGTTAATACGATGACACGACGATTTTCAGCCTGTTGTGATATTGCTGGGTAAAGACTTTATATCCATTCAAGTCTTGGACGTCCAAATGGAACTGACCACCTAAACGAACGTAGAGAGGGGTATTTATCGCGTATGTACCTTTTTAATTTGTTATCCCGACGTTTTTATAAGATAGACTGTAGTTGTGGCTTACATCGGGCAAACCAAACGTATCATAGCCGAGCGTGTCAAAGAGCATAACATCACAGCTGTCAAAAATCGCCAGGTAAACAAGTCAGCGATAGCAGAGCATCTGGTAGACTCGGGACCGAATCATTGGATTAAACTTCATGATCCTAAGTTTCTCTCTAGTGAACGCCATTATTACAAGAGAATAAGTGAAGAGAATAAGAGAGTTCGTAAAGCGATTGAAATCAAGAAATTTCAAAATTTCAATCGGGTAGATGGCTATAGACTCTCAGCGTCCTGGAACCCGGTGATTGCTAGGTGTGCGCGTCGTGATCGGTCGTCTCAATGCGTAGATACGGTTAGTGTAGTGTGTCGTAATATAACTGAGGACATTTCTAATTCTGAAGACCAAGTGAGGGTAGTTGCTGCAGCTGCCATCACTTCTCGACGGTAGCTCCAAGTACTCCAGTCAACCCGTGACCACGCCTATTGCAACATAGCCAAAAACGTCGGAATAATAAATTAAAAAGGTACATACGCGATAAATACCCGTTTTAATCAATAATTATGTACAGTGATCGCGAAAGTTTGAAAAATACGAACGTAGAGAGGTACCTAGAGTATCTACCTACCTACTAGGTAGGTAGGTAGATATGTATGTAATAAACAGAAATTATATTTTAGATACCCGACCAACCGACCGTCCTCAACCCTACTTACCTAAAGTGTATAACAGTATGGAATTATGTACGCATCTCCTGATTGTGATTTATGGTAGATATGTATATCGGTAAGGTACCTATTACTTACCTTAGCTTTTTGTCAATAAAATACCTAATTAGGTCGCTTCACACATTCTACGCTTAGATTACTGGGAGACACTGGTGGCGATTCTGTTGTTTACGCTGCTAAAATTGTGTAAAATACGAATGGTCATATGTCATTTAAAGTGACATTTCTAAATTTAAGTATTTTTAAATAAGAAGACGTGTTTGAATGCTAGTTTAAGTCAACACCAATTTGATTGCTCACTAAAACTAGCCCGCAAAAATTACTACATAACAAAAATTACTTTAAATTTCAGACCGTTTGTATTTTACACAATTTTAGTTAGTCAGTGTAAACAACATAATTGCCACCACTATCTACGTGCAATTTCATAATAGCTGATAATACATAGTTAACCCAGAAAACAAATGAAAGGCGAAGGAAAATTTATTTCGACGCCAACAACTAACCCACCTGTTTAAAATCCTCAATCAAATTATCACCGATACTGAAAACCAGTAACTTCTCCAAACACTCCATATTCTCCAACTTCCTTATTTGATTATGAAAAAGCGTGACCACCTCCAGATTAACAAGCGTATCTAGATTCTCTATTTTCCCCAATTTATTGAACGACAGATCAAGTTCGTTCAACCCAGTCAGTAATTCGAGGTTCTCAATACGCTCTATGAGGTTATGGGCTAAGGTAAGTTTGGTTAGGGAGGTAAGCATCCAAAGATGATCTATTCGGAGAATGTTCTGGAATTCGAGTCGGACTATGGGAGCCTCGTCTAAATGGACGCCTTCTTCGGCGAAGAGCCTGCCAGCCTCTTCGGTTGGACCTGTATGAAGATAGGAACGGGTCAATTTACTTTATTGCTAGTATTCAGGTTTTAGATGCAATATCGAGGTTAGGATCGTCTTTAAGCAAGTCCTATCTCTAGGTAACACCACAGCCCATTTTATATTGTGGTAACAATATGATTAGGTATTATTAGTTTTTTGGTGAAAAGGCAGGAGAGTAGGTATTTTTAGTAAAGAAAAAAAAGGTGGTCTGGTTCAAATTTCAGAATCATCAAAAAGGCAAAGACATAAAGATCATAACTGCCCATAAAAACCAAGCTTAATCTCTTTTACCATATTCCAGTATGCACCTCGTAAGCATCGCATTGTCTATAACCCCTGGTTCTCTTGTTGGGTGGATAACTTGGGAGTTCAGCGACTTCTTCTTTTCAGTCATTTTATTTATTACAAAACTGAAAAAACAGAACAACAATCTAACACAACTGAGGACAAGAATCGTTGAGACAAGATCTATTCAGAACACAGCACAAATAAAGTTTGCTTTGGCTTCTCTTTGACAATTTCATCGATCGGTTGCTAGGATACCTACCTAGGTACTAATAGATGTCATCATTATTGAGCAACGCGGAACCGACGCGACCCGGAGGTCATCAGCATCCTTGATGGCGGGCTCCTATATCGTCTGCTGGTTACCGACGAATATAGGAACCCGCCATGAGTCAGCATCACAGAATTCCAATTCACAGATCAAGCTAAATGTGCCTTGAACTGTCTTGAATGTTCCAACCTAATAAAAAAGTTACTTTATTCGACCTCTTTGATTCCAACTTCGGCAAAAATATTAGGAATTTGAAAAACAAACATTCTACGGCCCCAGCATCATATTTTTGTAGGAACCAAGTACATAGGTACAGAGTACTTTTATTGGTTTTTTTTACTATAATAACAGAAAGAATATATAATTATTTACAATAACATACAGAAGAAACAGTTGAATCATCTAAAGACCGCTGCAAACGATCTATAGATAGCTCAACAGCTCCAGATCACTACCAGGCGGAAGTGTCCCCAAGACACTGGCTATATTGCCCCGCTGAATTGCAATGCTTATGCGTTGACCCAGATAAACGCCAGCTCTCGAATCACACGTCGCTTCGACCAGAAGCCCAGAAAGAATTTTGAAAATGGACCCCGGTATCCCCATGAATACAGAGTTTCGCTCGACCCACAAATGGCTTAAGTACCTAAGCTCTGTTGGGACTTCCCTAGTTGCGTCGCTTGAGATCTTCTGCTGAATTTCCACATCACTGGCCCCAACTGCTGTACCAGACAAATGAGATGACGCAAGGGTATCGATCGACGCACGCACGTGGCGTAGTGAGTACTTTTATTTATACATACGCGTATACGGTAAGAACAAAGTTAGAAACCGCAAACTGGCGGTAAATTCAATTAATCTTCACGGAAACGGAAGTTTCTTGTCCGTGTAAGAACAACTTGCTTTTATGGGTTGCCGGCTCAAAGGTTGCCAATTCAGCCAGAATCAAAATCAATAACAATGCTGTTTTATTCTATTACATCTAAACAAACGATCTATAGTTAACTCAACTGCTGCGTTGCCTCGCTGATAGGTACTTTCTAAATAGGTTTAGAATACACATAACTATGTTATGTATGTAATGTATTATTATTGATCAATTAATTGTAACTATAATGTAATTATTGATCGAGCGTAGCGAGATCTCTAAGTCAACTTGGGCAAATCGGCGTTGTACCTATGTATGTTTGTTTGTCCGAGGATACCTTTGGAAGCGTTGATCCCATCATCGTGAAATTTTATACATAGGTGTGTGTTTTATACATTAGTGATGGCACAATTTGGATATGACTAAATAAGTTCAAAATGTTGGGGGGTTGTTGAGATATTGGTGTTCAAGAGGGATAAAAAAATATGAAAATGAAACTATTAGGTCAAGTGAGACGTGAAATGAAACGTCTTCATTAGTACATTTCGACCCCGTTTTTATTTTTAGTATAGTTTCTGTAGTTTTTGAGTTATTAGCCATAATAAAAACTAAACTTTGACAAAATTCACAGTCACCAGTGACCCCACAGAGCTGTAATTTGGTATGCGTGTAGGTTAAGCATCACAAATATAGGCAAAAGTCTGAAATCAAGAATAACTGAAATTTGTACCCCAAAAAGTGGTAACCAAATTACATGAACTCCCGTTACCTGTAATTTGAATGAAACTGTAGGTCAAGTAAGACAGTTACGCATTTTGTGGCACTATTTATTAGACAAAGATTAAGGCCGGCTTGCGATCCCTAAACGTATTTAGCGACTAAACATGTTTAAATTTTACGTATTTGTATAATTTGACTTCTCTTTAAATCAAATTTAGTTACTAAATACGTTTAGGCATCGTTGCGCGCTAAGAATATTTTGTTTTGTGTTTTGGGAGACTCGCGAGATCTCAGTTCGGGGCAAACCACTAGTGTATGTATATTAATTTAGAAAGTATTAATTTTAAATTCATGATTGTGTATTTTTGAACGAAGATCTTTGTTTGACAGTTACATTTGTCTGACATGACAGATTGACATGTCTAGCTTTCTGTCTGTTTGCGATTTGTTTTTTTGGTGACAAGAGAAATTGGTGAAATCACTTCGTTAAATTCGATTATTTTCTAAAGATGTCCTTCTTTGGTGTAGGAAATCCTTTTTCTTCGCCGGTAGGCCAAAAAATCGGTAAGTAGAGTCTATTCCGCTTGTTATATAGTCACTGAAAAAAAGTTTGTTGATCTCGTGATCTTTAGAATGTTACTTTTTGTTGCGCACTACAAAATATAAATTTCTCTTTGTTATGGTGTCACGGTTACTCACTAAGTGAAGATAAATATTTTGAGGAAAATTTCGTGACTCTTCACTTTATCTAAATTGTCATCAACACTATAATTTTATAGAGAATACTAACTGATATGACCCTTCCTTATGAAAATTCCAGAGCAAGCTACCGATGGCTCATTACCGTCTGAAAACTGGGGCCTTAATATGGAGATATGTGATATTGTAAACAGTACTGCGGATGGACCAAAGGATGCCGTGAAGGCTATAAGAAAGAGATTGACTATGAGTGCAGGGAAGAATTACACTGTTGTGATGTACACACTGACTGTACTTGAGACCTGTGTGAAGAACTGTAGTAAGGCTTTCCATGTGCTGGTATGCAGTAAGGAATTCATATCAGAATTGGTAAGTTATTGATTATTTTGTTGTTATATAAATTGGAACTGTTATTGAAAATATGTCAACAATGTTGTTTACATTTCAATCAAGTCATAAATTGAATTGCTTTGCTATATTCCTTCCATAGAACTTGAGATAAATAAAATTTTCATAATACAATTATTTTTAGAAAGCCCTTACGCCACTTTATGATTCCCTGAGTATCAAGAACTTCAAGTACTATGGTATAACAACACCCTAACCAGGAACAAATATTTGTAGGTCATGTGATCATTCTCTTGTGTTAGTCTCACTCACAGTCATCACCTTGCCAAAGAGTTCATTGAACCACTTTGTGCCATTCCTTTATTTGAGAAATCAAATGTTTTAAATTGTCTATTACACAATGTCTATTACAAACCAAGCCACTGAACTGAAGAGGGTGGGGTAGTAGAGGAGAGAAAGTCTATGCCCAGCTGTGGGCTAGACTGCCAACAGGCTAGATGATTAGTTAAATAGAAAACACTTTAATATACAACACATTAAAACTAACAAAACAAAATTAATTTTATTTAGTAAACAAAACAGGAAACTAAGAAAATTAGATACAAGTTAAATAAATAAATAATGCAGGACATTTCACACAGAGCTATCTAGCCCTAAACTAAGCAGCGCTTTTATTGTGGGAACCAGATAACTGATAGAATACTTATAAACTTTTTTGATGTAAATGCATACTTATATAGAAAAACATCCAGACCCGAAACAAATATCTGTAGATCATGCAAACATTTGTTCCGAGGCGGGAATCGAACCCGCTACCTCCTGCGTCTCAGCTGGCTATTCGCCCACTGCGTCACGGAAGTCGTCAAAGTTACCTCTAGGTACAATAGATATGGTATAGTATTGTTACGAGCTGAGGGTTCGGGATAAAATAATGAGAATCGATCTAACTAAAATAAAACTTTTATTCAACACTAGAACGATGAATACACGAACTTGGTCACACGTAATCACAACACACTAATTCATACCACTGTTGCACCACTTAAAGTCACCGAAATGTTCGCACGTATAGCCAAATCCAGACTGACTGTCCGGCCATCTCTCCGGCCTATTTATATCGCACACAATTCACTACACTAGAACGATCTCGAACGTTCCAGGAAAGGGTCGGTGTTTCGACAGAATGACCACTCCCCATTCTGCGCAACCGCAGACAATAACACAGCATGCAGGTATATTCCATACCAAGTATTACGTATTCCGTGACACAGTAGGTAAGACGAGAGCCTTCGAGAAATTTCGGCTATTTCTTATTGTGTAACAGCGTAACAGTATGTTATCATACTAACTAGATTCTAGTTAACATAAAATAAAAATAAGGAATAACTAAATTTGCACTACAAACAGCATGTCTGATCACTGAAAGTAATCTCTTCTAGACAACTTTTGACTGGAAATCTCAAATGAGATAAGGTAAAGTTAAAGATAAATGTGGAAATGTAGGTAGATGCAAAATTCAACATAAATATACTTTTTAATATAGCACACCATTGTAAACATTTTACATTTGCATCCTTATCAGAACGAAAGATATTATCACTTAGCAACCTCATAAACAAGAAACGTTTACATGTTATCTAAACAAAATCAAATATCTACAAATCAGTATTTAAGTGTCGTTGCCCTGCGGCCCTGGCCGTTAGCATACAAAGACTATTGTAGTTAAATAGCAATTTAATTAATCAGCTTAAGATTATTTTGACAATGTCAAGAAACTTATTTTTATTTATATTATGCTGGTCAGATATGGAGGCAAGACACTAGCTCATTCAAAGTGTTATTTACCTATACTAAGGTATATTATATTATACATAGAAAGTATAAATACTAGGTTAGGTAATAACAAGCACATAAGTATCAATTAATGTTGAGTTTATTTCTACAATATTGCCCTTATGCATAAGCTCCAATTTTGTTAATAATTGCCATCTTTACATAGTTAATCGAGCGAAGCGAGATCTCTAAATCAACTTGGGCAAATCTGCGTTGTGTGTATGTTTGTTTGTCCGAGGATAACTTTCGAAGCGTTTGTCCGATCATCATGAAATTTGGTATATAGATAGGTAGTGATGGCACAATTTTGGTGTGACTCAATGAGCTATTAGTTGTTGAGATATTAGGGTTCGAGAGGTTCTTTCTATACCAAATATCTTAAGAAAACAGGATTATTTTTCATAAAACAACATGTTTAAGGAGTATGTTAAAATTTACTACTGCACAATATACCCTAAGCAGGACATCAGTTCGGTGCGGACCTATTCCCCCGTACCCCAGAATTAGAATGATATATCAAAATATTTGGTTTTGGCAAGTATGAACTAGTTTATTTTAAGATTGGTTTCGTGAATTAAAATATCAGCTTAGAAAACTAAGGCATTCTTAGCCAAATATTTTAATAGTCACTCATATCGGTACTTTTAAAGCTATTTACAAAACCAGATAACTATTAGGACAAATCAGCCTAAGGCAGGTGACAGCATGTTAATTTTTTTTATTAAAGGTTAAACAGATTATATCATGTAACAGATATATAAGATGAAAACGCTTTATTATATTAAAAACACGCGCAAAAGGCGGTCAAATGGCTGTCTTAGATTTAAGTGTCAAGGGACAGATTTTGTCTAGACGTATAAACAAAAATAAATAAGTGTCGTGTTAGCAAACTTTTTCATACTAATTTAAGTTCTTAAAACGAAACAGGAAATGCTCTTCTATCTACTATTCGAATAATATAAAAACACAAGTAAAAAAACGCCAACACATAAAACACCCATAAAAATGACATAGCTAAGAACCACTCCAGTTAAACTATGTAGCAGTCTATTATACAACCTGTTTTGTTATGTACGACATTCATTTAAAACACACATCCGGAATCTTATTAACTAATTTTAGAGGTGAGTTTAAAGGTAGAGACTGGTTTTTGATATTAAGGTTGTTTGAAAATTTACGACTTCCTGTGGTAATGAATTTGAAAAAAACTTATTACAACAATACTAGCCATTATCCCCTTGAAGTATCTATTTAGAAATATTTATTTTTATGTTATTCAAGATTTCCATTACAAAGACAAGGTTTATAGTTTCATCATCTTAACTTTATTTTTATGAATTTCGTCTTAATAAGATTGAATTGAAAGATTGGAACATAAAAACTTGTTTTGATTTAGTAATGCGGTATTTATTAAGGTATAAATTATTCAAAACTCTGATATAATCATGTTATTGAATACAAAATGTATCAGATTACTTTTGCTAAAGTGCTCCAAGATACATTATATTATCATATATATTATTATATATTACATTATATTATATAGCAGAGTGAGACGGTGAAAAATTTAGGCGTTCTCATAGACAGGCAACTGTCATGGGGACCTCAGATATCTGAAGTCAGCCGTAAGATGTTTGCCTCAGCGGGTTCTCTTAGGAGATTGCGTAACTTCCTTCCGACTGCCACTAAAATTTCGCTCGCGCAGTCGCTTCTTCTCCCGATACTAGACTATGCTGATGCTTCTTATCTAGATCTCACTGAACAGCAACTAGATAAACTTGAGCGCTTGCAAAACTTTGGCATCCGGTTCATCTTCGGCTTGCGGAAGTATGACCATGTGTCCGAATTTCGCAGTAAGCTCAAGTGGTTACCCATACGCCTTCGCCGGGATACTCACATCCTTCAGCATTTATATAACATCCTGTTCAACCCTTCCTCACCTTCCTATCTTAAAGAACGCTTCCATTTCCTCTATCAATCCAATCCTCGATCCTTGCGTTCATCTGACACACTCCAACTCAGGACACCTGTACACTCCTCCTCCTACTTTGATAAGTCTTTTACAGTGCAGGCTGTCCGGTTATGGAACGCGCTGCCGGTGGCTATCAGATGTGCCAAGTCACTTGCCATTTTTAAACGTATGCTCAGAGAACACTATCTGAGTATTTGTCGCTAAATATATATGTATTTATTATTAATTATTTGTTTCTTAAATAAGTCTAAGTATGTATCTATGAATTATTATGAGTAGTTATTATTTAGATTCATGTAGTTTTCATTTATGTAAGTTTTATATTTTTTATTTTTATATAATTAGTATTAGTATGTATGTACATGTAGTATGTCAGGTACACCCCAGGTAATGTCTACACAGTCCATTCCATCCAAAGGTTGTCTGGTAGAGATCGCTAATTAGCGATAAGACCGCCAATTGTATCCATATATTTACGTAGTTTTTTACTTATATGTATTTGTTTCGTGGTGTGCAATAGAGTATTATCTAATCTAATCTATATTATCAACCATCATCCCAAGGTTGTCTGGAACAGATCGTTCTTATTTATAAGATCGGCCATTCGAAATTAATTGGTTTCTGTTATAGTTAAGTTATTTTTAGGGTTCCTCACCTCAAAAGGAAATAAAGTAACCCTAATAGGACGCACTTCGTTTTTTCTCAGGAACTCAGGTGGTATCATGTTGAAATAAATATCAAATCCTTAGTATACGGTCCATTGGAGCGGTAAAAATTCAAGCTTATGTCAACGCAATAAAAACATGCCCATTTATGCCGCATATTTCACACTCGCAAATAAATATAAAAATATAGGGTACTTCCCTCCCGTTGGTTGACTTAGAATCATGAAATTTGGCAAGAAGTAAGGGGTCTCACAGCACAAGACGTAAGGGAAATTTGATAGTTATTAGTTATTTAGCAAAAATACCCTCCCCTATACGGAAGTTGGGGGTGTTTTTTGTTTACTTACGCACCCCATCTTGTGGGTTGTTGTTGAATAGGACTTCCAAAAACATTATAATAATTACTCGAATTTTTGGATACAAAACCCGTACGACATGTAGAGCCTCAAAATTGCCATTTTAGGAATAGTCGTGTGTCTAGCCCCTCCAACTACCTATCTCTGCCCTTCCCTGACTACGTCCATCGTACAAGTAATTACTGTCCAGTCCAGTTAATTAAGCAATTGCTGTGTCGTATTGTGACCTCTACCTTTACAGATCCAACGTTAAAGCGCGTCTCATACGGTGAAAATGCTATAATATTTGATCGAGCGAAGCGAGATCTCTAAATCAACTTGGGCAAATCGGCGTTGTATGTACCTATGTATGTTTGTTTGTCCGAGGATAACTTTCGAAGCGTTTATCCGACCATCGTGAAATTTATGTATATAGGTAGGTAGTGATGGTACAATTTTGGTGTGGCTAAATGAGCTAAAAATGTGGGGGGTTGTTGAGATATTGGGGTTTAAGAGGGGGAAAAAATAAGACGTTCCGGTCAAATGGCACGTCTAATAAAAGGTATTTTGAGTACATTTCAACCCCGTTTTTATTTTTAGTTTAAACCTTGTAGTTTTTATGTTATTACCCATAATAAAAACTCAACTTTGTCAAAATTCACAGGGTACACCAGTGACACCACAGTGCTGAAATTTGGTATGCGCGTAGTGACACAAATATAGGGAAAAGTCTGATCTCCAGAAACACTGCAATTTCTACCCCAAAAAAGTGAAACCAATTAACATAAACTCCCGTTATCTGTACTTTGAATGAAACTGTATGTCAAGTTAGTTGGTTATGCATTTCGTGGCACTGTTTTTATAGTCAACGATTACAAATATTTTTTTTTCTTGTTTTTATGGGAGAATCGCGAGATCTCAGTTCGGGGCGAACCACAAGTTTATGTAAAGATAAATATTGCTCACCACGCAATAATCGTCATGTTATCGTGAAATATTATACCATCTTCATCGTATGTGCCGCGCTAATGGCGATATAACACGGTTCACTTCTAAGGCCGAAGTTGTTTGTGTGTTTACATAGATCAATTTAATTGCTTCATCCAAATTGAAAGGTGTGAAAATATTATATTGAAAAATAAGTGAACCGTGTTATATCGCCGTTATGGAGACCAATGTTAGTATCATCATATCAGCCATCCAGACGTCCACTACTGAACATAGCCCCCCTCACCTCTATAGATTTTCAGAGTGACCGTTTTTGTGCCGCCCGCACCTAGCATCGGCTCAACAACTAAATGGAAACCGTATGATTAGGATGTCTCCTGTCCCTGATGTTTTTAATAGCATTTGTCCACTCTAAAATATTATTTTTATAATGTTTTTTTTCACAGGTGAAACTTATTGGACCAAAGAATGACCCACCCACCATTGTTCAGGAGAAAGTACTCAGCCTTATCCAGTGCTGGGCAGATGCCTTCCAGAACCAGCCTGAATTAGCGGTAATTAATTACTGCTTCTAAGTTCATCAATGAAAAATAATCTTTATTCCGTGGTAACACAAGAATCATTTTGCGTTTAAGATCGTTTAATCTAGAGGTGCTCACTACTTATTCAAGACTAAATATTCCTTATTCATTGGGTTATATAATGGTATTTTTGCGCTGACATTGCGCTATTTTGCAGATGGGTAGTACTAAAGTAAGCTCTTTACAAATTGCATAGAGTTGAAAATACATTAGTTTTGCAATTTATTCAAACAATGAAAGGAAATGTCGAAAGGATATTTCCTGTAAGTATTATTGTTTACTTAACAATCAAGATTTGAGTGGCAATTATTCAATACATTGTACAAGTCAAAATGACTGTAATATTTCATTGAGGACCTCCGTGGCGCAGTGGGCGAATAGCCGGCTGAGACGCAGGAGTTACCGGGTTCTATTCCCGCCGCGGAACAAATGTTTGCATTATCTACAGATATTTGTTCCGGGTCTGGATGTTTTTTTATATATTATAAGTATGCATTTACAAAAAAAAAGTATATAGTTATCAGTTATCTGGTTCCCATAGTTCAAGCTCTGCTTAGTTTGAGGCTAGATAGCGTTGTGTGAAATGCCCAGCAATAATTATTTATTTATTATTGTTCTCTAGGCTATGTCACTGACTTTATTTGGATTATAACACTAATATTATAAATGCGAAAGTTTGGATGTTTGTTTATTTATTTGTTTGTTACTCAATCACGTCGTAGCAGCTGAACCGATTTCGATGAAATTTAGTATGTACGTAGATTATAACCTGGATTACCACAAAGGCTACTTTTTATCTCATAAATCAGGCCCCCTGGGGTAAAAATTGAGTGTCAAGTCAAGTTGCAACAGCGAGTTTAGCTTAATTTCTAGGTTACCTACGTATTTAGTAGTTTAACGCGTACGAAGTCGCGGGCAACAGCTAGTAATAAATAAAGATTACTGTTATGGATTTATGGACAGTCATCCTTTAAAATTTGTCCACTATCTACATTACAGACAACAAAAACAAATGTTATGGAAACCTACATCCAACCTCTCGTGTCTTCTGACTGCTTGTTTAATATGTATGTAATTGTTAAGTATTCTATAAGTATTCTATCAGTTATCTGGTTCCCATAGTACAAGCTCTGCTTAGTTTGGGGCTAAATAGCGCTGTGTGAAATGTCCAGCTATATTTATATTTATTAATTTTTGTTTTATGCGTCTATTTTATAGGGTGTTGGACAAATCTACACCGAATTGAAGCAGAAGGGTGTCGAGTTCCCAATGACTGACTTGGATATGATGGCGCCAATTTTCACACCACAACGCGTAAGTACCTATCTATCTTTCTAACCAGCCTCCAGCGCCCACTGTTGGGTCTCCTCCTCTCTATGTCGCCAGTCCAATCGGTCTTGAGCAAGTCTCATCTATTGCTGTCCAACTTCCGTTACGAGATCGTCAGACCATCGGGCCGGTGGTCTGCCCTGCGGTCGACGTCCATCTCTTGGCCACCACTCTGTGACTGCCTCGGTCCACCTGTTGTCATTTCGCCTAGCCAAGTGTCCTGCCCGTCTCCACTTAAGCCTCGCGATAAGTAAGCACCTATTTTTTACAATTTTACAATACACTTTCCATGAATGTTTGTTTACTTGTATGGATTTGGTAGATTTGGAGGTAGTTTCAGATAGCTGGTTATTTTGAACTTTTACGGACCTGTCACGTTAGTGTTGTGATCAAATTTTGCCGGCCCCATACAGTCGGAATTCCGTTTCGAAAAATTTAATCGGAATTTCGAAGGCAGTGAATCCCCCCCCTGGCTCAATCCGTGATCATCTCAGTCCGAAATCACTCACTGCTAAGTATAGGCAGGTCAAATAGGGAGGATATTTATGGATTTTTATCTCTATCCTGTGCGGTTCTGATCTATGAATGTCTGTGTCTATGAAGGTAGCCTAGGCAATGGATAAAACAAGGTACACAACGTAACATTGTAGAAATGGAATAATCGATGTTTACATTAGTGGCCAGTGATTATTATTAGATTGACCTCATACATAGCCTTCTAATAATACCAAATGTTATCGTTTATATTATAACTCGTCGTGGAGTTATTTAAACATGCGACATGCCAACTCAGTGAAGGAATGCAATGTTTTAATATTCGCTGCATTGTAGCTATGGTTTTACAGACATACCTATGTTAATGGATATGTATTCAGGTCTATTATGACTAGTGGTTCCCGAACTGAGATCTCGCAAATCTCCTATAATAACAAAAAAATATTATTTGTACCTAATCTTTGACTATCAAAATAGTGCCACGAAATGCATAACCAACTAACTTGACCTACAGTTTCATTAAAAACGGGAGTTCATGTTAAGTGGTTAGCCTTTTTTGGGCTAGAAATTGCACTTATTCTGGGTTTTAGACTTTTCCCTATATTTGTGTCACTAAAGCTACATGCATACCAAATTTCAGCACTGTGAGGTCACTGGTGTACCCTGTGAATTTTGTCAAAGTTCAGTTTTTATAATAGCTAATAACTTAAATATTACAAGGTTTAAACTAAAAATAAAAACTGGGTCGAAATGTACTTACAAAGACGTTTTATTAAACGTGCCACTTGTTTCCTATTTATAGATAGTCCCATTTTGTTTTTTTATCCTCGGACAAACAAACATACATACAACGCCGATTTGCCCAAGTTGATTTAGAGTTATAAACAATCAATGTTGAGGTAACTTTGGTTTTTGAAAATCTCTAAATAGTATAAAAAAACAATGTCGCTATCCGCGTAGGAATGTTTGTGCGTTTCGTTTTTCTAAATTGCGCACCAGAGTTTAATACTGTCTTCACTATCATTTCATACATACATTTCGGAGAGAGTGCTGCGGAGCTTTTCAACCTGATCCTACCATCCCCATTCTATCATCCGATAACCAGACGCTCCGCGATGCGCCACCGCTATATGGTAGACAGACAGACATACCTCCCATACGCACAAAGCTGTACTCGCGCACCTTTATTATGCGCACCGCCAAGGAGTGGAACGCTTGCCTGAGTCTGTGTTCCCTGATAACTACAACCTAGAGATCTTCAAGTCGCGAGTGAATAGGTTTCTTCTAGGCAAGCGTGTACCATCGTAGACTGCATCATCGCGCCCCATCAGGCGAGATCGTGGTCAAACGCTAGCCTATAATTTATTAAAAAAAAATATTTAGTTAGAAGATTTCTTCCGGAATAAGGATTCCATATAAGCCATATGTATATTATATTATATTATATTTATATATATATATATATATATATATATATATATATATATATATATATATATATATATATATATATATATATATATATATATTAAAGTTTTGTAATCAAGTCGTAAAAATATATTTTGGAGCGCTTGCATTGCTAAAGCTGGCTAAACCTTATGAGATATAGCTATGTTATATACCTAAGATGAATAGTTGATCTAACGACTGCTCGTTGAGTCATTAAGAATTTAAATGTTGAGACTGTGCTGACGTGATAAATTAAAAAAGAAAAAGTTCCACTCCGGGAGTGCCGACAGAAGTGAAAACTTGAACAATTACGTGTTTATTTTTTGAATCGTCAGGAATGGTGTCGTTAACGGTAACAGTGTCGCGAGTTCCATGGTTTTTTCCCATCTCACAAAATGCCCAACGCGCCTACGGATATTTTCACTTAAAAAAAATTTGGATGTTGGAAAATGATCATTACGGATGTCGCATGCACATGAAAAATTACTAAGAAAGATGTCTTATGCCCCTCCCCAAATTAAAAAAACAGTTAATTGGATGTTGCAAAATGATCATGATGGATATCGCATAAACATGAAAATTTACTAAGAAAGTTGTCTTATGCCCCTCCACAAAATAAAAAAAAGTCAAATTATATGCAGAGCACATATGCAGGTAACAGTGTCGAGAGTTCAATGGTTTTTTCCCATTTGAAAAATGCCCAACGCGCCTAAAGAATTTTCACGTCGAAAAAATAATTACTATATCAAACTGAATGGAATTATTCTTTTATTAAAATCGCAGTTAAAGTGGCTCAAAATCCGGTTTCGTCGGGATACTCACATACTCTGTCTTCTTTATGACATCCTTCAAAATCCTCTGTCTCCATGCTATCTTAAAGAACGTTTTTCACTTCTTGTTCCACCTGATCGTCCTTCTCGTTCTTCTCAACATCTTTTACTCAAGACGCCTGAGCGTAAAACTTCTTTCTTTAACTCTCTTTTCTCTTTAACTGTGACGGCTATCCACTTGCAGAACTCTCTTTCAGTAGAAATCCGCAGGACAGCCTCTATGGGAATCTTCAAATCCAAACTCTTTAAACACTTCAATTCTCTTCAAAATACCCAACAAAATTGAGCACTTTATGTAGGTATACTTTATATATTTCGTTTATGTAAGTGTATTATTATTATTATTATTAATTTTTGTAAGTTTATTTTTTGAAACCTAAGCTAAAGTTGTTTTACCCCTCTATTTTCTGGCACTACCACTTTCTCCACACTTACACAAAGGTTAGCGGGAAGAAAATGCTAATTAACATTAAGTTCGCCCACGTATTATTTTGTTTAATGTAATAAAGAATTTTCTAATCTAATCTGATCTAAAATCTGTTCTAGCTACTATTACTAGCTAGTAGGCTGTGGCAACATTATTACGCAATTTGACAGTTCATATACGTACAAAATATGAATCGTATTGTCTGTCGGAGTATTCCTAGACCTCCGCAATAAGTAATCATAGCACTTAAGATATCTTACGGTTAAGATATTTTTCAGTATTTCTAAAATATATTAAACAGACCCAAAAGACTGCCTTTATTATTTATTAATTGAGAAGATATAATTTGCATTATTTAACAATCAATAATGCAGATAGATGACTCAAATATCTTATCGCTCAGTCGTTTGTGCACGGGTAGTGCTGGATACATAATCACAAACTGTGAATAAAAAAATGGTGTGAAACCTGAATCAATACTCATTCTATGACGTGGCATATGAAAAATCTCTAGTTATTTTGTTAATGTGACTTTGATACATAACAGCTGCAAAGTTTTTCCGAGTCTGATAATACGAACAAAGCTATTCTAGCGCAAAAAATGAGTTAAAGCTGTTATTTAAATTACCTTAGTATTTTTAAATCTTTAAACTTTCGCGGTGCGAAAGCCACAAATCTTGTAAGCTGATTTTAATCGTGATTATCCGATTAAGGTGATTAAAAACAAGAAATACTATAAGGTTGCGAATCTCATACAAAACTGATGCAAACAAGCTGCCCACTCGAATAAACGTCGAATTTATACACGTCGCGCATTTAATAACTATACAGGGTGTTTGGTATAATATACTGACGATATTCAAGTGTCGAACATAAAAAAGACTTCACGAAAAAAAAAAACTACTAATTTTAAAAACTTACTGCCTACTCTTGCAATCGACATCCAAAAATAAAGGCCAATTTGATATCTCTTTCGGAAATGCCTGCGGATTTTGGGTGAGAAAGGGACAACAAGGGATATCTCGAGACGTCACCAATACAGTATCTGTGGTTAGATGACAAGCATTATGCAATAGCACAACATAAGTTTAATAAAGTGTTTGTTTTTACATGCCAAAATAATTTTCATATTTCTATGGTAAACATTTCACAAATTTATTTGTTATGCTCATCAAAATAAACCCTTTAATTTTTGTGCGTATATTATCAAACACCCTATAAACAAAGTAATAATAATGTTAGCTTAAGCTCAATAATAATGTTGTCTCTGTTTTTGCGGACTAATAACAGCCCGAATGTAGCGTTATTTATCGGTGCTTATTTTAGTGCGCTTACAATATAGCCCAATTCTACTAAAACATGGCATCAGATTGACAATAGTATCGTCACGAAACGGTCACTATAGATACCTTTTGGTATTCTACTAACACAATATTTTGTCAAAGACCGCCGTTGCTATGCAACACCTTTGAAAATTTAGCAGCGTATCACATAAACAATAATCATAATTGTTAAATAATGGTATGGCTCCAATAATCGTTTTTCTTATAAATTTGCAGATTTGGGCCTAGATATCTAGTGGTTTTTATCGATAGACGTTATTTATGACATTAGATTTATAATCTGTTAATGTAGAATTTTCTGGTAATGTTTTCAGAGTGTGCCGGACGGCGCTGACCATCCCATCGTGGGGTCTCCTCAACGCGGTGCTCCCGTTTCACCGACACGCGTTCCGGAGCCGACTGTACCTGTTGTAAGTTTTACCTTACTGCCTAGTCTTCCTACTAAACAAATAAACGCGAAAGGATGTTTAGATACCGGGATATTAATAAAAATGCAACGACTTCAGATTTGAAAAAATGGTATTTAGCAGACGACAGGTTCGTAGGTGTTCGCTAAGGAAAAGGGCATATCTCCCACCGATTGACCTTTGGCTCGGGGTTCTGAAACCAATAGTTCTTGCTGAGATGTGTCGTGCTACGTGACTTGCTATGTATGACATTCATTTAAAACACAGATCCGGAATCGTATTAACTGATTTTAGAGGTGGGTTAATACCGGTAGATTGAATATTTATCCAGTAATCGATAGTTTTCCAATAAATCGTTTTTTACGTAAATCGACGGCGGCGCCTGTGCGACTATGCCGCTTAGTCCGTTTAACAGGTACCTACTTGCATGATGAATGATTGTGATTTGTGTACCTATTTTATACCGGCTGTTCATTGATATTTTATGACTTGAACAACCAAGTCTAGGTTGTTCGAAAATTTAAAAAAATCTCAGGAAAATAAATTAGAATAATCCTATTTTACAACAACACTAGCCCTACCCGTGTTTTCATTTAATGTCGCATATGCCAAAACACGTGGTATATGGTTAGATGGTCAGATTATTCCGTTTGTGCGATCTAGGATAGTTCTTCCATTGGCCGATTGATGTCGCTGTCTCAGTGTCGTATTGATGCTCGCTCTGTAGGTTAGCTTGATGACAGTGTTGCCAGATTTTTTTCCAAGTCTGGATTTTGAAACTTTTTGAGTGAAAAAAGCGGGATTCTTTCGTCAAAAGCGGGGCATAGTAAAAAATCCGTATATAATCAGAAGTTTTTAAATATTTATCTAATTATTTGAGTTTTAAATTACGTTTACGTGGCAATATGATTTGTATGTTTTTGTTTTAATTTTATTTATTTGTGATTGTTGATATTTTGTATGGACGGACACTGTCTGAAATAAATGATTATTCTATTCTATTCTAATAGGTAGCAAAAATAGCCGTAGAAAATGTATTTTAATAAAATATGATATTTTAAATCAGGTTTACCTTATCGTTAGGTAGTTGAGTCTTCTTCGTCTTCTGAATAAAAAAAATCAAATATTAAATAAAAAAGTTTTATTTATTAGAAAAAAGTTTTTTTTTAGAAATGTGGTGTTTCAAACATGTGAAACATCAATGTCTGAGAAGTGAGCGTTACAAATTGTAACTTACATTAAGAGAATAATTTATTTATAAGAAGTACCTACGTATTCATGATATTTCTGTGAAGATAAATAAATAAATATTGGTGCATATTTCACACAGCGCTATCTAGCCCCAAACTAAGCAGAGCTTGTACTATGGGAACCAGATAACGGATAGAATACATTTTTTTTCTTTTTTTTGTAAATACATACTTATAATATATAGAAAAACATCCAGACCCGGAACAAATATTTTTAGATCATGCAAACATTTGTTCCGCGGCGGGAATCGAACCCGCTACTTCCTGCGTCTCAGCCGGCTATACACCCACTGCGCCACGGAGGTCGTCAAAGATTTAACTTCTTTTAAAGTTTCCTTTTTCACTTTAATAAAAATTAAGAACTCCGCACAGGATAGCTCTAAATTGAACTGGATGAGTAATACTGCTTTCATTATATTTACGGAGTATTTATTTCTGGCATCCGACCATTTAAATTCATCTGGGGAAAAAACTCGTTCAGGATAGCAGTTTGATACTCAATATGAAATACACTAGTTTAAACATATTCCTGGTATTTTTTTTTGAAACTTGAAAGAGCTGGTGTTATTTCAGCACGCTGCATGCACGGGACATTTTATTTTGATTTAAAAATCGGGACGTCTGGCAACGCTGCTTGATGACCAACTATTTATTAAATGTGGCAATAGATGTCGCTACAAGTTAAATATAGACCTGGAAAACATGCAAGGATTTTCTATTTCGATACATGAATTTGAATAAAACAAATCCATGCGTAAGTGTACATTTGAATCCGTTCTACAAAATATAATGTGGAGTCATAACTAATTTTCTAGGTGTAAGTATATTACACCTGAAATCTCTAACCCAAAAATCTATTATCAATAACAGAAGATTCTCACATATACAGGTTTTACTGTTTTATAAGTATGTATTTATAAAAAAAAAGTATATTATTTCAGTTATCTAGTTCCCGTAGTACAAGCTTTGCTTAGTTTGGGGCTAGATAGCGCTGTGTGAAATTTCCAGCATTCACACTAATATTATAAATGTGAAAGTTTGGATGTTTGTTTATTTATTTGTTTTTTTTTGTTTGTTTGTTACTCAATCACGTCGTAACAGCTAAACTGATCCCAATGAAATTTAGTATATACGTAGATTATAACCTGGATTACCACACAGGCTACCTTTTATCCCATAAATCAGTTCCCATGGGATAAAAATGGGGTGTCGAGTCAAGTTGCAACACCGAGTTTACCTTTATTTCTAGGTTTCCTACATATTTAGGATTGTAAAGCGTACGAAGTCGCGGGCAACAGCTAGGTATTTATATTTATTAGAACGTGCCTATGCAGTATGCAACGCCGTATTTTAAACACCTTTACCGATTCTTAACTTATTATCTATGATTTTTTGGGAATCTACGTCGCCGTAAGCACGCGTGGTCTGCGCGTTTAAAAGCGCGCCCTTAGGTCTGGATTCTAAATGTTATTTTTGTCACAGGCCCAAGTGACTCTCTCCGACAGTCAAACCAACAAACTCCGCACGGATCTGTCAGTGGTGGAAGGCAACATGGCCGTCATGAGCGATATGCTGAACGAGCTGACAGCTCAGCCTCACTCCGCACACCATGACAGCGATATCGAACTGCTCAACGTAAGTTATAGTAATACATATATACAGGATGTTTGGTAATTACTGATGATATTCAAGTGACGATATTCAAGTGACGGTTTCTTAAAACATAAAAAAAGACTTCTCAAAAAAAAACTACTAGTTATATTATCAAATTTTAAAGAAAATCGACAAAGTTTAGGTGATTAATTCGATATAAAACTTACTGCCTACTGTTGCAATCGATATCCAACAATAAAGGCCGATTCGATATCTCTTTTGGAAATGGCTGCGGGGAAAGGGACAACAAGAAATATCTCGAGATGTCACTAATACAGTATCTGTGGTTAGATTATTAATATTAATTAATAATAGATTAACATTATGCAATAGCACAACATAAGTTTAATAAAGTATTTGTTTTTACATGCCAAAATAATTTTGACGTAAATATTTCACAAATTTATTTATAAAAAGCTCATAGACATAGACAATAATTTATTTGCTAAATAGCACACATAATACATTTACAAAAGATGATTTAAAATGTAAAAGATGAAAACATGTAAGACATAAACGAACAATAGGTATAATAAATAATTAATTTTAAATATCAGGTAGGTATGTTGTGTGCTAATAGCAGCAAAAGGGCCTCGACTCAGCATTATGTCAACTGGGTTAGTAGCTGACGCTGTTATTCTCATCTCCTCTCATCAAAATAACCCCTTCAATTTTTGTGCGTATATTATCAAACACCCTATATAGCTTTGTGAGTCACCGATATAGCGCAAAGAAAGAAAGAAAGAAAGAACGACAGAAAAAACATTTATTTGTGACGGTACAAAACACACACAGAACAAGTTAAGATACACGCAAGAGAACATATGGAAAGGATTAGCAAGCTGAAATGGCAGTGGATTGGGCACGTAGCTCGAAGAACTGACGGCCGTTGGGGCAGAAAGGTTCTCGAGTGGAGACCACGCACTGGAAAGCGCAGCGTAGGGTGGCCCCTCACTAGATGGAAAGACGACCTCATAAAGGTTGGTGGGAGCCGTTGGGTGCAGACCGCACAAGAGCGGTCGCTCTGGAAATCTATGGGGAGGCCTCTGTTCAACAGTGGTCGTACTTTAGATGATATGATGATGATTTTGATGAGTGCCGGAGTGGAGCAACTCTTGCAATTCGTTATTGATTGATTGAACATATATCTTTTAAATCTAAACATAATCTTCTAAATCCTTTCCAATCCGGTTTCCGTCCAGGCCATAGTGCTGTTTCAGCATTAGTTAAAATGGCTGATAATATACGTGATGGCATAGACAACTGGAAAGTAACAGTACTATCACTTAGATTTTAGCAACGGTTTCAACAACGTTGACTTCGAAATTCTTCTTGGTACCCTTTAACGTATCTGCAACAGTGATTGAGTGGTTTCACAGATAACTGAATGGGTGCCGTCAGCGTATGCGCATTGATGATAGTTACTCATCATGGTGCACGATATCTGCTGGCGTCCCTCAGGGTGACGTTTTATCACCTCTTCTTTTTGCAATTTTCATAAACTCAATTTCCCAACGATTAACTTCATCCTACCACGTCTATGCAGACGATCTTCATATTTACACACAAGATACAGTAGAGCGGCTGCCTGAAGCTATATATAGAATATAAACCTTGATATAAACCGTATTCTGGACTGGAGCAATGCACATGGTCTTCGGGTCAATCCACTTCAAACTCAGATAATCGTCGTTGGGGGTTTTAGGATGGATTTAGGAGATAGGATAGACTGGTCTTGCCTTCCACAAATTATTTTTGATGGCATGTACATTATGCAGAGTGAGACGGTGAAAAATTTAGGCGTTCTCATTGACAGGCAACTGTCATGGCGACCTCAGATATCTGAAGTCAGCCGTAAGATGTTTGCCTCCGCGGATTCTCTTAGGAGAGTGCGCAACTTCCTTCCGATTGTCACAAAAGTTTCGTTCGCACGGTTGCTTCTTCTCCCCATACTTGACTATGCTGATGCTTCTTATCTAGATCTTACTGAACAGCAACTAGATAAACTTGAGCGCTTGCAAAACTTTGGCATCTGGTTCATCTTCGGCTTGCGGAAGTATGACCATGTGTTCGAATTTCGTCCATTCCATCCAAAGGTTGTCTGGTAGAGATCGCTATTTAGCGATAAGACCGCCAATTGTATCCATAGATTTACGTTGTTATTTTTTATTTGTATAGTTTATGGTGTGCAATAAAGAATTATCTAATTTAATCTAATTATTATTATAGACTTGTAGGTACAAATGATATGTACATACAAGACCCTGCACTAAAGTCGTTTAGGACCTTCAAGGCATGCTTTGAAGGTCCTAATTATTAAAACATTGAAATAACAAATTGATCTGACGATGAATTAGAAGATAAACACCGTTCTTCTCAATAGATAAATAGCACTGGCAGACTCGTATTACTAAAGTTCATAAAAAAATTTAAAAGCTTTGTCTGGGGCTGAAAGAATTACATTGAATAATATCTTAATATCGACCGGCAGATAATATTTTTAAGTACTTTATCATATTAATTTTAAATTAGTTGTTTACCCGCGACTTCGTCCTCTACTTTCTGGATCTCGACAACCGGGCCCAATTGTAAATCTAAACCATCCAGGGACCCACATAAACACACACCAAAAAAAAATCATCAAAATTGGTCTAGCCGTTTTAAGTTTTTAAGACTAACGAACAGCAGTTGGTTTTTGTATATAAGAAAATTAAATATGATAAAGTGTTTATATATAAGCCATTATTTTCTAATATAATATTAGGTTGGGGAAAAAGTTTATTCGCATTTTTTAAGAAAATTCAAAACATTTTTTAATATAGTTTATTTACATTTAACTAAAGTATGTAGGTACCATTTTGTTCGATAACTTTTTGCCATCTTGTACGTAGGGACATGATCGCATTGCTATAGAAATTTTGGGCTTCTGATCAAAATACCGCGACAAGTGGTTTTGGCAGCCCTCTCGTGATGTTAACCTGACACTGCCTAAAGAATTCTAAAGAGATCGAAACAGATGGAAATCTGAAGGTGCAAGGTCAGGACTTTACGGCGGATGCATTAACACCTCCCAGCCAAACCCTCTTAATTTTTGCTGAGTGGCTAAAGATGTGTGAGGTCTAGCGTTATCAAGATGAAAAACCACACCCCTTCTGTTGATTAATTCCGGCCGCTTTCTGTCAACTTCTTGCTTTAATCTCATCAGTTGTTCGCAGTAGAGTTCAGAATCGATGGTCCTGCCTGGTGGTAACAGCTCATAATGAATAATGCCCTTCCAATCCCACCACACACACAGCATCACCTTGTTGCGAGTTAACCCGGGTTTCGCCACAGTCTGTGAAGCCTGACCGGCCTTTGACCACGACCTTTTTCGCACGTTCTTGTCGTACGTGATTCACTTTTCATCACCAGTTATCAGCTTCTTCAAAAATGGTTCGGTTTCATTACGTCGTAATAAAGAATCACAAATGAGTACACGGTTCATTAGGTTTCTTTCAGTGAGCTCACCCAAATATCGAGCTTTTTTGTGTACCCAATTTTTTTCAAATGCGCCAAAACTGTTTTGTGGTCAATTCCCAGTTCTTCAGCTACGTCGTAACTACTGATATGCCGATCTTGCTCCACTTTTTCAAAAATGGCATCAATTTTATCCGTAATAGGGCGACTAAAGCGACGTGCATCTTTGACATCAAAATTTCCGGATTCAAAACGCTTAAACCAAATTTGTGCTACTCTCACAGACACTGCACTAGATCCATAAACATCGCAAATTTTTTTCGCGGCTTGCGTTGCATTTTTACCTTTTTTGTAGTAAAATTTTAAAATGTATCGGATTTCTTCATTAGATTCACTCATCTTTACAGTACGAAAAACAAATAAAAATCACACATTTTCCTAATTTGAATTTGGAATTATCTTCTTTAAAATTTAAATATTGAATGATACCAAAACCAGCCAGATACAAATAGTATAGCCAAAGAGATTTGATTACAAGTTCATACATACTATAATGCGATTAATGCGAAAAGACTTTTTCCCCAACCTATTATATAAATAGCAAAGAATAATTGACTTATGAAATGTCTTATGCAATATTTTTTTTTGTATTTAAGGAACTGGCAGACACGTTAAAAGCGATGCAGAGCCGTATCGCCGAGCTGGTGGGTCGCCTGGCCGGGGAGTCCCCTCTCACCGGGTCTCTGCTGCAGGCCAACGATACCCTCAACAACTTGCTGCTGAGACACTCCCGTTTCATCAACAATAGGAACGCGGCCACCGGCGCTACTCCGTCCGCTATACTGGGGGCGGCTATGGGCGTACCTAGTGCTACTTGTAAGTCATCATCATCATCATATAAGTCTTCCTCCATTGATTTCCAGAGCGACCGAACTTGCGCGGCCTGCACTCAGCGGCTCCCAGCAACCTTTATTAGGTCGTCTTTGCATCTAGTGGGGGGTCGTTCTACGCTGCGCTTTCCAGTGTATGGTTTTCACTTGATAACCTTTTTGCCCCAACGGCCGTTAGTTCTTCCGGCTATGTGCCTTGCCCACTGCCACTTCAGCTTGCTAGTCCTCTGTGCTACGGTAACTCTGTAACTTTGGTTTGTCTACGAATCTCCTCATTTTCGATCTCGTAGAGAAACAGCAAGCATAGCTCTCTCCATAGCACGCTGAGCGACCGCGAGTCGACCTTATGAGGCCCATAGTGAGATACCACATTCCTGTACCATACGTCATCATTGGTAACGTGGTAACACACCGATCAAAGACTTGCGTCTGTAACTCATATCTGATATTAACTATGCCTATACAATGCGAGGTCAGCTTATACTGGAAATGTATAACTTGATGTGTAGCCGTGCGTACTAATAAGGGATAGAAGATAGGTTTGTGCGGCGAGCTACTGATACTCTCAACAAGTTGCTGCTGAAACATTCCCGTTTTATCAACTATAGGAACGCGCCCACCGGCGCTACTCCATAGGAATATTTTCTGTTTTATACTCCTTGGACAAACCCTCTAACGTATTTCTGGTGTATTTATTATATAATATGTGTTACTTTATGATTTTTTGTTAACCTATACTTTTCCACTGCTGGGCAAAGGTCTCCCCCATACGAGGCATGCCTTTTAAGTTCTGTCGTTTCCATATTTTCCGGAAATTTTGAATTTGAAACTGTTCTATATTCGAATGTGTTTACATTTTGAATCTCAAAACAGTTGAAAGTATTAGGATTAATGCTATTGTTTAGTCACAGTTTCGATTTGAATCTGTCAGGTCACGTACGAAAATGAATCTTTCTAAGGAAAATGTCCGTGCAATAATTTTCTACAACTTTAGAAGAGGCCTGACACGGCTTCAGTGTTTAGAAGAGCTAACATCTGTGTTCAGTGATGTAGCCCCATGTCTGCGGACTGTCGAACGCTGGTATTTAGAATTCCAGCGTGGACATACTAGTGTTAGTGACAGATTTCGCGAAGGACGCCCAAAATCCGCCTTCACTGAAGATAACATCATTGCTGTGAGACAACTAATTCTCGAAGATCGTCATGTGACGTATCGAGAGATAGAGGCTCTATTAGGCATCTCAGGGACAACCATTCAGAAGATCTTGCATGAAGCGCTTGGTGTGAGAAAGCTAGTTTGCCGTTGGATACCGCATCTGCTTTCCGATGATCACAAGGCGGCCCGCGTCAGATGGTGTAAGAAAACTCTGCAAAGGTTCAACCGAGGGGAGTCAAATCACGTCTACGACATCATAAGTGGTGACGAATCTTGGATCTATGCCTACGATCCTGATTCCAAACAACAATCTACAATCTGGGTCTTTCAAGACGAGCCAAAGCCGACTAAAGTTGTTCGTTCTCGAAGCACTTCAAAGAAGATGGTGGCCACGTTCGTTGGAAAAACCGGCCATGTTGCGACTATTGCACTTGAAGATCGTAGAACGGTTAACGCAGAGTGGTATACTACAGTTTGTTTACCACAAGTCATCGCCGAACTTCGAAAATCTAACTCAAAGCGACGCATCATCCTGCACCACGACAACGCAAGCTCACACAGCGCTCGTCAAACGATTGAGTATTTGAAGCAGGAAAAAGTAGAAATTCTTGACCATCCTCCATACAGTCCTGACCTAAGCCCTAACGATTTCTTTACATTTTCTAAAATTAAGAAAAGTCTTCGTGGTCAAAGGTTCCAGTCCGGTGAAGAAGCAGTCGACGCTTTCAAGTCAGCCATTTTGAACACCCCCACTTTAGAGTGGAATAAATGTTATAATAACTGGTTTGAGCGAATGGAAAAGTGTATTAAGCTACGCGGTGAATACTTTGAAAAACAATAAAAAGTACTATAAGGTTCTAGTTGTGTTTTTTTCTTCAAACGACAAAACTTAAAAGGCATGCCTCGTATTCCTCCTTATCTCACGATCACTCGTCACATCCCACCAGCCATCTTGGAATGCATCGAGGTCGTCACGCCAACGCTTCCTCGGCCTGCCCCGGCTTCGACGCCCATCTGCAGGCACCCATTGTGTGACGCTGACGACTGTTGCCCATTTGTCTGTAACCATACGATTGACGTAACCCACTCACTCCCACTTCAGCCTGGCAGTCTTGTCGCCAACATTTGCTATGCCGGCCTTCGCGCGCAGTGTGGTATTGCGGATCCTGTCGATTCTCTTTGCCCCTAACACGCTGCGTTTGATGACTCTTTAGCAAACCTTGAGTTTGGACTTTTGAGATTCTGTCAATGACCAAGTTTGGGCACCATAAGTAAGGACGGGCAGAATACACACGTCGATGAGTTTACGCTTAAGTGACAATGGAAGGTCTCTCTTCATTAGCGTCTTTATGGACCAGAAGCTCCTCCAGGCATTTTCGACGCGGCGGTCGACCATTTTATCTTGTCCGGGTATCTTGCCGTTTTAGTATAATTCTGCTCATCTACTATGATTTTGTGTTTGTTTGTGTTAATCATTAGTTGTGTCTTTGACCGATTCAGTGCTCAGATCTTGGAGCATATTTTGGACCACTTTATGAAAAATAGCGATAACGACTTGTAAGCATTTTCAAAGCCAGTAGACATCAACTAAGTGACTAAGATAAAGGAGCTGATAAAGAAAAAAACTATAATCAAATAACCCAATTTCAACCAATCTCCAATGAGACTAACGGTCTTATCGCAAAAAAAATTTTAGTTCGTGTTTAAAAAATTCCCATACAAAAATTAGTAAGAATTTTTTTAAACACGCGTTAACCAATTGTTTAACTTTTTGTGGTAACAAGGTTCGCTTTGGAAAGTTTTATGCTATTAACTGTGCTTATTAAAAATTGAGTGATAATTGATATTGTTTTTCAGCAAAACCTGAAGATGACGCTCTCATAGACCTCAGCGACGATGTACCTGATTTGGCCAAACTATGTACGTCTTTTTAAATTCCCTTGTATTTGCACATTCTTCAATGACACAAAATAGAAATAATATAAATAAATTGCAAGCTTATGGATGTATTTTATCTTAAAAATTGTATACACTTTATTTATATCCTTAATTATTTGACTTACACCATTCCAATTTTGTACATGAACTTTTAACTGAACCTGACATCTACATCATAATACCTGTTTCACAATTAATGATTTTATGATTTATGATTATGTCATTCAATATTTATTAATTACAAGCTTCCACACGCGGCTATGCACACGCTGTTTGTCAACTAAAAGTAACCTTTGTCTCATTCCAAGTCATAATCTATCTATAAACCAGAATTCTTTGAAATCGTTCCGTTAGAACATGATTGAGTAAAAAACTTTCGTATCTATAATATTAGTGTGATATTTCAGCGGTAAACAATTCTCAACCTGAGAAGTCTCCCGGCGGCAGTTCTAAGGATGAGTTCGATATGTTCGCGCAGTCTCGCAACGTAACCTATGAGAATTCTAAGACTGGGTAAGAATCCTTTCAATTTAGAATGAAAAAAAGAACATGGAATAGTTATAAATAATACTGATCTTCCTCTATACTGACCTTGCTCCAACTCGTTCAAAATGTTACAATTTAGACGTAATTTATTTTCCGTATTGTTATGTATTCTAAAAGGATCTTTCCTGGCTTGGTCGCGAAGAAACAGGCAGTAAAATTGACGTTTCAAAGTGATCCTTGTGATTTTAATGAATAAAAATATTTGACTGACTTATAGTTAAAAAAAAATATTTTCATTTTTATAACCAAAAAAGTAAAAATGATGGGGGTAAGATTTCAAAATAGGGTTACTAGGTCAAGTGGGGTATCATGTCAGAGAGATTTATTTAGGTACACATTTAATAAAAAAAAAATCTATTTTATACTTATGATGAAATATGTAAAAAAAATACAGTTCCCCCTTGTCTCCGAAGTTTGCAAAGTGAAAAATCTGAAATTAATATGATTAATAGATATGTATTATGCAAAGATTACAGGATCATTATAACGAAATCTAAAACAGAACAGATCTATAACAAATTAAATCAATCAAGTCTAGAACAAATTTTTTAGATATCTGTCTTTAAAGTTTTCTTGGTTTACCATCATTGGTCACATAACCAGATGGCGCTGGTATTAACATAAATAAATATATACTTTACTAATATATACCAGACTGTACCTTACACATATATTGTAGTTGTTTGTTATACTTTAATTAATTTGACGACCTCCGTGGCGCAGTGGGCGAAGGGCCGGCTGAGACGCAGGAGGTAGTGGGTTCAATTCCAGCCGCGGAACAAAGGTTTGCATGATCTATAGATATTTGTTCCGGGTCTGGTTGTTTCTCTATATATTATAAGTATATATTTACAAAAAAAAGTGTAAGTAAGCTTTGCCTAGTTTGGGGCTAGATAGCGCTGTGTGAAATGTTCAGCAATATTTATTTATAAATAAAATATGTAGGTTCAGAGCCCTCGGTACGCCAGTCCTACTCGTACCTGACCGGTCTTTTTTAATGCAATAGGACTTGAAAACAATAATTATATCTTATCTTAGTTAATATAATAATTGTTCATTTTATTCCAGTGGTAGCAGTTATGCCGACAACCTGGAAGATCAAACCAATAACAGCCTCGCTTCGGCCGCCTCTCAGCGCGCCACACAGGCCCAACCAATGGTAATATATTTAATAATATCTTATTTTACTTTATTAATATCTTATAATACTTTATTTGGGAAACGAACAGTACTAGAAGATTATAAAATCAGACGAAAGCAAAGTTTTATTTTTACTAATATTGCATCTACGCATTTTTAAGAATTTTAAAGGTTTCGTTCGACAAAATCTATAAAGTGAACTTAATTTTTTTGTTCTTTGTTTCGTGTTTTTGATATTGGTTGTATTTAGAAAAATGTATAGTTGTGTCAATTCAAGTGTATTTTGGCTATAATGTTTAATGGTATGGCCTCACGTGCGTACATGCTCGACGTTATGCGTCCATTCGAGCGAGATCAAAAGTATAGATTGATATAACGTAATGTTCGAGTATACTATAGAGTCAAAAGGGGACTCTTCTAACACAGGTTAATGCAACTTAAAGACTTCCCAACCCTAGCTAATGTACTCTTGTAAGAATAAAAAATATTTTTGATATAAAAATAAATTGCCTTTGTCATCGAGCATAAACGTACGTGTAGAGGCACCTTTATGTTGTTTTATTTTTTGTTTTGTTTTTATGTTGTTTTTGTTTATATTAATATTGTCTACAGCCGACTGGGATGGATCAGAGAGAGATCGATGAGATTGCCGCGTGGCTTGAACAGGAAAAGGTGTGTGTGACGCTTCGTGCTTTGTTTTATTATTGTATATTTTAGTAATAACATAATTAACAGCCTACTGCTGGTTATAAGCGTCCTCCTACAAACCCCACCAGATCCTGTGCAATCCGTATCCATGTATTTCCCTCTACGGCCTTTTCATCCAGTCGTAATGATTCCGAGGTGATATGAAGAAACAAGGAATTCCGCTTTGTTCACCCAAGTGAACAACTCATGTGAACAAAGTGGAATAAACTTCTATGTCATCTACCCACCGGGTAGATATACTAACTGTCCTGCCCGCGGCTTCGCACGCGTGATTTTTCAATAAAGATACCCTCCTTTTACGCAGTCGGTTAAAAGTAGCCTATATCCCAATCCTAGTCGTAATCTATCTATGTACCAAATTTCATCGAAATCGGTCTCGCCGTTTAGTTGTGAAAACGTATCAAATAGACAGAGACAGAGTTATTTACTAATTTATAATAGTAGTATGGATTTATGTATTTGGAAACTACTAACGCAAGCTTCGATCATCAATCGCAGCTCATCAAAGAACGCAACTCATGTTGCATTTAGTTTTTACTTGAAACCGATAAATATGGGTAAAATTGTTTGTAAAAATTGTTTTCATTTTCAAAATCATTACCATAAAAAACATCTTTACTATCAAGTCCTAAAATATCAATAAATCAGCCTTTATAAAATAGCTAAACAAATCATATTCATTCGTCATGTAAGTAGGTACCTGTTATACTGACTAAGCGGCATCGTCGCAAAGGCGCCGCTGACTTACGTTAAAAATTGTTTATTGGAAATGTATAGATTACTGGATCAATATCCAAGCTACCGGTATTAAACCCACCTCTAAAATCAGTTAATACGATTCCGGATGTGTGTATTAAATTAATGTCGTACATAGCAAAACAAGTTGTAGACAGTTCCTACTACTATAATGATGCTTGTAGATTGGTCGGGTTTTCTGCCAGGAACAACCAGAGGGCTTAGCCAAGTTACAGTCGATTAGCGATAACGCTAGTCGATAAGTCCGAAAATGTATGGGATTTGACACATGCTATAGAAATACCACGTGATACAGTGACAACCAATGTATGTAGAAATCGAATAGATTCGCAGCGAATGTAATTTGGCTACGGGTCCAGGTCAGCCTAAAAGGCTTGTATTTCGGAACGAAATCGAGAGTCGAGCGTTGATTTTTTATTCTTTATCGTACACAGGAAAATACATTAAAAAGTACAGAAATAGAGGACCTGTACAAAGGCGAGCTTAACCCTAAGAATAATTTTCTTCCAGTAAACCTTTGAAGCTTTGAAACTTGACAAAAAAAATAGGCTGGAAAAATGTTCTAGAAACCTTAATTTACGATAATACAAATTTTGCTTATTTCGGGACTAGTTAGTGCTGTGTTAAATGTCCAGCATCAATTAATATTTATTGATATCTTTAATACTTTATATAATCATACTTCCAGCGAAATAAGAATTTCGTTTCAAATTAATATGTCAACGAAAGAGCCGTTTTGTACGAGTTCGTTATCAAGTTGTAATTTTTGATCGATTCAAATATATTATAAAAACACACATGATGGGTATTGTAATGGCTACACTGTATTTGTAATAAGCGATTTTCACGGCCATGTTTTTATAACTGCTAACAGATGGCGTTGCTCTGTCATGCTCTGATTATCAAAGAAAGTAAATTGTCAATGTCAATTGCCGTGTCAATATTATTTTTCAAAGAACTTGAAATAAAAAACAAACATTTGTGTATGTTTATCTGACGAAGTGAGATTATTTAAGACAAATGTTGATGTGTCTTGGTGATTTTGGCATATAAACCATTTTTTTAGAGGCGCATCTCCAGACAGCGCCATCTATTACGCTGCTTAGAACTAGTTTTTTCTTTTTAAATTGAAAATGGAAAACCCTCATTAACCCTTGCAAGAGTTGCTTGGCGCACTGAATCCCCACAACACGCTGGCGTTAATATCGGCCATAGAACCATCATTCTTGAATGGCACATACAGAAAATTAATTATTGCTAAAGAACACACTACCTAAGCTTGTATGGCGATAAGCGATAAGTCGCCCATTGTATACATATGATTTAAAGTGTAATTTTCTTTCATTTGTTTATTTTTAACGTAAAGTGTTATACACTACTAAATGTGTAGTTAACCTAGAAGTAAAGCTAAACTCACTGTTATAACTTGACTTGACACCCCATTCTTATCCCATGGAACCTGATTTATGCCATAAAAAGTAACCTCTTGTGTTAATCCAGGTTATAATCTACGTACATACTAAATATTATCGAAATTGGTTCAGTCGTTACGACGTGATTGAGTAACAAACAAACGTCCAAACTTTCGCATTTATAATATTGGTGGATTTTTAACTTCAGTATTGGATTACGGGCAGAGCTGATCCTCCAAATTGGTCGACGATTACAAATTTACCCTGTATTTGTTTTGCTCCTGCCGTGACCTAGACATTAACCAAACATTTTACATCTTCAGGCTAATTCAGAAAATGGTGCCCAAGAGAGCGTCACCAGCAGAGACTTCGATCAGTTCCTGGCGGAGCGCGCAGCCGCAGCGGAAACTCTACCCAACACCGGCGAGAATAGAGTCCAAACTCCCCAGCAGACGCCGCGCCACAGACAGATCAAGAAGGAAGATCCCGATTCTATGTTCGCGCTGTGATTTCGCTTACATTATGCTACATGTGGTAGAAACTGCAAAGATTATTTTTGAAACTTTTATTTGACTTGCCTTGCTAGTTTATGGTCAAATCTTGCAATTGAATTTTATACCAGTTCCCCAAACCGATTGAGATGAAATTTGGAATACAGTAACGTTGGTGACAATGCGATAATATGGTACCATGGAGGTGGTCTCATGATGGACAACGGAACTTCTGAATTGATTATAGTAAGGCTTCTAGTGTTTGGGCTCATTTGAATATGCTTACGGTTCCGATTATGAATTTGTTAAAGCTTCTTACTGTTTATTTCATGGATCGCGTCGTTGAAAGTTAAAATCTGAGACGGCGCGACGTTTAAATATTCTCTCATCGAAATGTTCGCGGTGATATCCGCGAACATTCAACGAGTCAACGCCTCAATGCCGGCAACCGTTTAAGGTGCTACTCGCTCCCCCCAAACTCTATACTTCTCCTTCAATACGCGGCACTCTTATTTTACTATTACTGCGATGGACCGTTTTGGATGCGGTTTTTTTCTAATAGTTAATTGGGGTGGTTCATAGCTATGTGTAATAAAGGGATCTGAGCTGTAAAATGGAAATTTATAAGGGGTTTTTGTGTGTCGGGGGGGTATTTATTCTTTTTATATTCTACCACATGTATTCACAAGTAGCCCTAACAAATGAAATAACACAAAATCATAGCATAGTTTGTTTTTTGCATCGAATTTAAGTGTTTTTGTTATATTCAACAAACGCCGTTTGGTCTACTTTAAAAATTAACACTTCATTGCGTCAAAGCGAAATGTTCTTTATTTCTGTAATCGCAAGGCTCATTTTGAATTGTGTTGAAACACAGTAATGCAATGGATCATTCACTTTAGAGTAGACGGTATCTACAGTACTACGATATAAGTTAAACGTCTCGGCAACGTTCGTATTAATATTAATGTCCAGTAGTCAATGTCAAATAAAGAAAAAAAAAATGTCCGTTCAACGCGCGGCTCGTGTCGTGATGGCTCGTCAGTAATCGGGGAGCTTCAAAACCGGTAGCACGTGCGATTCCAGTATTTGGAAGTATATTCCGTATTTTCGATGACAGACGACATTTGCCGAGACGTCTAACTTAAATCGTAGTATCGATATCTTTACAAATACATATTTACATAATTTAAATCACGATCGGTTGTTAATTTTTTTCTTATTTTACTGTTATAAAATAATATTTGCCCATAATGATAAATTAGGTTATAAAACGTAAGAACTATTTATTAAATTGTTATTTTCTAAATATTATGTAAAGATTAATCTAAATTGTATTAAAACCATGTAATAAACCATGCATAAAATACTTAAATATTTAATCAATTAAACTTTTATTTCAAAAATGTTTGATCATAACAAAAAAAAACATAATTTACTTATAGTATTTCCATCTACTTAAATATTACTTTAATGTTTTTTAATAGCTTTGATTCTACAAAAATAAGAATGTATTCGCATTATTGACTATGTATTACATTAGGATAAGATAACATTACGTAAGTAGATTCTTTAATATACAGGGCGTAAAAAGGTGGCTCCTAAAAACTACACTTCCACTACCAACTTGGGGTGAAGCATTAAAGTGGTTTACAATTTTTAAGTAACGTTCAGTTCTCGTGATCCATGCTTTTTACACCCTGTATAAAATCGCGTAGAATATTATAATCACGTGACAACGGGAGCATTTAACATTGGCGTTGAATTTTCAGCGTAATTTTAAAATTACGATTATATAGTATTCGAATGAACGCTAAGGGTCGTTCGTGTATGTGATAAAATAATGTTTTTATTACGGTATTATCGTAATTTTATTGGGTTTGTGTTGAGTTGTAACTTGTGTTACATGCGACAGCGCAGTTCTGCAAATATCGTTTAAAGTTCAATACTTTTTTTTTATTCCCATTCTGCGTTTTTATTATCTTTGGGTGTGAGAATAACATTTTACGCAAAAACCGTAAAAATCATTTTCTGATACAACTGTGATTACATTTATAATATTATTAACTATGTACTCGTAAAATCTTGCATTTCACTTGAAGCACTTAAGTATTCTACTTTTCTTATATATTTTTCTACTTTTAAGGATTGAGAGACCCCAATTATGGTACGATTTTAGATATAATATTAGAGTGCCTATCGAACGAGCCACACATACTTAGAACAAACTCTTAATTCGTGCACGCGTTATAGGAAATGTCGCGCTTTTGGAGTACTCATCTGTTTTACTGGTATCATCACATGTTCCTACCCCCTATTTTTTATCTTATAAATCCTGCAGCGTGACTTAAATATCGTATTTAAACTCTTGTAAATCTAGGTCGGATTTGACTGGTGTGTATTTATTTATTTTTCTCAAATATGCTTTGAAATTTGAGCATTATTTTGACAATTTTCTTCGAGATAAATCGAAATTGATGTACTGGCCAAATAAATGCGAGCAGCGGCCGGCAACAGTTGTATGAAAATCCATATCTGTCGTGGTTTAGCGGCCAAATAAATTACATAGTAAACTCATATCTGTCGTGTCATTTAAAAATGGAACGATCTTTTACTCTGAAATATGCCAACCAAGGAGATAACTTATCAAAGGTTTTATTTCAATTTCGAACTGGCTTGCAAATAGAAAGCTGTTTATTGAAAAATAAATGAATACTTTAACGCGGGGGAAATTATTGTTGTTCGTTGTTCGTCATTGATTTTGAAAAGTAATTGTAATTTTTATTTTATTTTATAATTTCCGCGCATTATTTGAGATAAGTACTATACAAGCCTTGGCCACAACTAGGCATTGATGGACATTGGAGGATTGTATGTGTGCGCCGGCTTCCCCTCGGCCCACATTTACACGTTCGTCCATCAATGCTTCTTTTGCTGGCCGCTGCAGTAATATTTATTAACAAATAGGAACGCCAACAGCGTACATATTTTCACACACTGAAATTGTAACATTGAGTTCTACGACTGATTCGTATGCCTATTTTAGGCGTACATAACACTTAATTAACTTAGACAACATATCTATGCAACTTAAGTTCTAAGATTTCACGAACTTAATAAAACTGCCTAAAGTTAAGGTACTCTCATATAAAAAGGTTCTGTTGTTCGTTGATGTAAAATCAGAACTAAATGTTACAACATTGGAATATCGTCGTGTCGAAATATTTATCCAGGATTAATGACATAGTGTTTCTGAGTGTAATTTTTCAATATAAAGTGAATCTTGGTGCATAATAATTATACTCATTGTCATAATGATCGTCAAATCGAACCTAATTGACTTTCTTACTTGCAGTGAGTACCAATACTTATTTGACAATTATTGAAAGCATTTGATAAGCGTTTTACTTGTCAATTGTTAGTCACGGTGGTTTTACAAGATACAGAATGGGGAGGGGGAAGGGGGGGGGCTGATAAATCAATAAAGTGGTTTTCAGATCTACATTAAATAATAGTTCCAATAGATGATGTTGTGTAATGGATACTCTTATAACATTATTCCGTACTTTGTGCAAAGCAGAGAATAAGAGCAACGCCATCTATTGCAACACGGAAAACTTGGTTTAAGATGGCCTTGAAAACTTAATGTATCCTACAAGCGCGATGCTCTTTGAAAGTAATTGCCCTTAGAAAAAAAAACTACATTTATACATGCGCGCTAGTAGCTATGTTTTGTCTCCCGTTCTGTTTTCTGTGTGATTCGATGGAAAGAGAGAAAAAATCATAGCATCTTTACTATCAACAGAAAATGTAGTTTTGATTATGCGTTTTGACACATGTTTATCAACTTAACTGTCTATTTGAATTTCGGTAACTTTTCTGTTGATTGTGAAGGAAGCATTAAATGATTCGCTCCTAAAGTTACCCATACATAACCCACTTTACCAAAGTAACGTCGTTTTACTAACTTTTAAGCTATGCCATTCCAAGTCTCGATACTAATTTGGTGTTAATGTGATAATTTAAAAGAACAAGCTTGATGTTAATAATTTAAAAGAGTTATTTTATGTTGTAATCGTTATATTTAAGATAAAATAAATTATAATAACTACATAAGCACATGGTTCTTTTATTTTTATGCTAGTCTTTAGTAGACCAGTATTTTTTCTGACGCAACGCAACACCTGTATCGCGGATGCCCTGTAAAGCTTCGCAAATGCTATAGACAATAAATGCGAGACTAAACCGAGTATTTATTTTTGATAATTATGAGGACAGAGAAACAAAAAAAGTGTGTTTACTTATGTACACGCGTTAGAAGTTATACTTCTTTGGCGTATGGAAAAAAAATAACTAAAATGCAGTAGTGATTAACGATAAATATTAAAATTAATCAAAAAGATTTTATTTAAATAAAATAAAAACACCAAAATAATATTTATTTATTCACACTGTTTAATTGTACCCTTACGAAACACGTTTTCTACATATAAAAATATTAGAATATACAACTTGAACATAGTTATCAATTTTCATACCACCTAGAACTAACTTCATGCTGTTAAATTTAGGTGTCGGTGTGCGCGCGCATCGTAAAAATTCACTCTCATCATTTTTCTTCATCGCGCCAAAAGAAGTATAACTTCAAAAACAAATTTAAGTTAAATATGAAGCTAAAAGATAAAGAATTAAATTAAAGGATATTACAATGAAGAACTCTAAAAACCACTGACTTATTAATTAATTTGTGTGTGAAATAAAAGGCTTTCTTATTTTATTATTTTAGCTGACCCGCCCCGGCTTCACACGGATTTAGTATTTATTTAGCAAGGGTTTAAATCGGTTCAGCACAAGTTCCGAAGATAGCAATACTTGCAAAGTTTAGAATCTACAAAGAAATAAACTATAGATTTTTTAGGCCACTCAGCATTATGAGGTATCTCTGTGTGCAAGTACTACCCTCTCAAAACCCAGTTAGGTAGGTCCAACTTTAAGTAGGGTATAGATTAATAGACAGGTGGGACAGGCCTACTACTATTATGGATTTGAAAATAACCCCGTCTCTTTGTAACGTTTTCACGACTAAACGGCTGAACCGATTTCGATGAAATTTGATTCATGGGTTTTTGTCAAACCAAAACTAAAGCTTTCCTGTCGACGACCTCTGTGGTGCAGTGGGAGAATAGCTGGCTGAGACGCAAGAGGTAACGGGTTCGATACCCGCCGCGGAACAAATGTATGCACGATCTACAGATATTTGTTGCAGGTCTGATTGTTTCTCTATATATTATAAGTATGTATTTACAAAAAAAAGTATATAAGTATTATATCAGTCATCTGGCTCCCATAGTACAAGCTCTGCTTAGTTTGGGGCTAGATAGTGCTGTGTGAAATGTCCAGCAATATTTTTTTATTTATTTACTGTATTTACACTATTATAACAAGCGCACAATAGATGGAATAAAAATACAGATCTACTGTAATTACAGTGCAACTGGAGACACTGTAACAAGGGTATTTATGATGGGATTGTGTAGTGAAGTGGTAAATAAGATGCAGATAATTTTTTAAATATTTATTTATCAATTTCTGTATCCACAATAGATACCTACGTAAAACCAAATTTTTGGCATCACACTTTAATGATGTGGATATTTACATTACATTCAAGGCAAATAAGATTGAGAAAATTTTATTTTCGACCCTAATAATAAATCGGAATCAATAAACTGTAAAATATAATTTCCGAATTAAAACATAATGATACAAAAATATAACATTTATAACCACGAAAGTTTTCTTAAAACATAGGTACTCTATTAGTTGTGATGAAAATATACTAACTATTTTAAAATATAAAAATAATGCCAATATCCAAAGAAAATTAAACGCTTGTTCGATGCAACTAGCTTATATTTTGTACTAAGGAATGTTACAAATATCATTATGATACAGAAATTATAAATATCAGTACACAATTGCTGCTGTTTGTTGCTAATTAAATAATGCGTTCAGAATAAATTAATTCCTGGGCAGAGATCCCGACATTTTAGAGTATTCCGCTTAAAATATCATCGCTTTTTTCTAAAGATCTCTAAAGATTAGTCCTAAAAACAATTTAGAAAATTCAATAATCTAGCGTACGAAATGCACTTTCGGTGTGTTATGTATAAAAGTAAATAATTATATCTATACAGTACTACGCTATGGAAGTCTCATTGGAGCGAACTGATCGCGAAATGCTTATAACTCGTCCCTCGCGGGCGCCTCTTCCTCTTCGTCAAACTCGCTCTGAAACAGGAACAAAATATTATAGGCTAAATATATATTTAACGAACCCCCGCCCCGGCATTTTCAGTCATCCAAAAGGTTTAAATAAGGTTTGACAATGGTGGCAATACATCATAAAATTGTGTAAAATACGAATGGTATTCGGTACGCAATTTTTATTAAGGTTGCTTGTTTTCAGGCTAGTTTTAGTCAGCAGTCAAATTGGTGTTGATTACTAGCCCGCAAACAATTTAAGCCTTCTTATCTTTAGCGTGAACAAAATAAGACCGTCAGTATTTTATTTACACAATTTAAGTTAACGTAAACAACAGAATCGCCACCAATATGTAACTAGTTATCAAAGTTATGCAAATATAACAAATCGAAATGCAAATAAAATTGTTCACAGCTAGGAGTGTTTAATGCTAAACTACTCTTAACTATCGACAAAAGTTACAGGCTCCAAATTTCTATGCACAGATTAACTTCTTCCCACGGCTGGGCAAAGGTCTCCCCCCAAATCTTTCCAACCGTCCCTTTCCCACACGACGTTCCCTTCCCTTTCAAAGACATCTAGATCGTCTCGCCGACGCTACCTTAACTCTACTTTTTTCCTATATATCTGTTTTTTTTTCTAAATAGACAGTGTTACTTACCACACTAGGAGTAGGCTCGGCGCCCTCTCCGTCGCTCTCGACGAACTGAGTCATACCGTCCAGCGTCCTCTCGCCATTGTAGTCCTTGACCTGTCAAATACATTATTAAAATATAGTATTGGAACTACTAGCCATGGGGATGATTGCTACTTTAAAATCATTTTTATGTGATTAATTTTTATCACTGCTATCACATGCTATTCACATGTGAAAAATCACGGACAATGATTTTTCATTATGATGCCGTAATGTCACACTTGCTATTCTTGCTATAGTCCGTGCGAAATAAGGTGGCAACAGAGGTAATTCACCGACCTTCATCACGATATCGTAAAATGCAATAAATGTATCGCTATTTCTGTCGCTTACCATACAAAGCTATCGCAAAACTGGTATGGTTATAGTGCTTATTTCACATGTGAAAAATCACGGGCAACGAAAACGCCTGATGAATTGCGAGGAAATGCCACCGTGTGATTTGTAGCAGACCCAAATGACTGCGACCGATATACGATGAAAACCTAATTTCATTAGAATGATTTTTAGCAGGTTATGCGAAGGAAAATAGCAGGTGTGACATATGATTTTTCACATGCTGCTCGTGAAACATTCTATCCCTAGTTGGAACATACACATATTATTATTATAGTGTAAACTTATCATAACGTAGACTCTATCCTAGGAAAAGTTGATACACATGACACATGTTTACTAACGCCACAGCGTCGCGTCGTCAAACGAGCTAGAGTGTGAAACACAAGGCTTGTTTTGAGGGGATTGTTTTTTTTAAATTGTGATAATTTGACATGGCTATTGTAAAATTACACTTTATCTATCATTTGCAATCTATATTCCTAATATTTTTTTAAACCATCTCAAAAACTTTCAAGCTGGACGGGACTTGTACCCGCAACCTTCCTCTTGATACGAGGATGCACTGCCAATTGTGCTACAGGCTCTTGTCACGTCAAGGTCGAAATTAGTGCGATGATTCAGATTACGACTCAAAGCATCGTCGTATCCGTCCCGTCCCGTCCAGATTTAACATTTTTGAGATGGTTTTAAAAATCTTAGAATGTTTCGTAAATGTTTGGATAGCAGTATAAAAATAAAATACTATTTATGCTTCATTATCAAATTAATAAGTGTAGAAATAGCAATTGTCTTTTAGATTAACGTAATAATATGATAGAATTTTTTCTCTAAAAACGACACATATATTAAAAGATGGTGTTTATACCTGGTTGTCCTTAGAGTACAGCTTGATGGTAGGGAAGGATGTGATCTTGGTGTGTTCCAGCTCGTTGGCGGTGGCGTCAATCTTGGCGATGACGACATCATCGTCCTTCTCGAAGTGCTCTCCGAGCTTGTCGTAGATAGGCACCAGCTGCTTGCAATGCCCGCACCTGGAGACAAAAGAATACGGCTTTTAGTGTGTGAGAAATACCTGTTTCTTTTAAATAAAACATAGAGATGGATAAAGCAAATGGTCCACCTGACCTGACCATCGCATATAACAAAGTATTGCCTCGTCATAGGTCACGCACCTTAGAACCGTGCCCTACGATGCACTGCCCTGCGTCTATCAATTTGAGGCATAAGGGTATAAAATAAAAATGTAAATTACTGGTTGTATTTACTTTGGCTTGTAAAATGTGACCCCAGATTTTAAAAGTGCGATGCATACTTTATTATTTAAAATAGAACTGGTTTGAATAACTTATAAACCAGTTATAAGATAATATTTAAATATTGTGAATAATTTCTGATGAAATTTCATCATCCAGCACTAATACAAAAAATAGAATTTACATAATCTTTGCAAACAACTTCCAAGTCATTGAGCACGGAAACAATGACGTTTGACAGTGTACAGTCCATTAATTACGACCCAGTGAATATGTCCTAACGAACACTTGTGCCAACAAACTATAATGAAAAGCCTTTCCACCTTATTACAATGAACTAAAGCCTATAATTCAACTAGTTGTTATATATAGGTAAAATTGTGAAGAAAGTGTCCTTCAATCAATTTCGACTCTATTTCTTTGAGTTAAAGTCTATAATGTAGTCGTTGTGAAATTACAGGGTGATTCTAAGGATGAACTCGGCTTAGATACAGGCCACATCATGTAAATTAATATTTGCATTTCGTAATGCTAGTACACACTTGTCAAAACACATGTGGCCTAGGCATAATTACGCAGGTATTTTACAATAATTACGTAAATGATATCCCTCTTAAGGGGGCGTTCAAGTATTACGTAACGCAATTTGGGGGGGTCTTGTAAAACGTTACGATGCGTTACAGGGGCGAGATGGGGGTTCTAACAACGCGTTACGTAACATTGTTTTTTTGTTTTATGTGTTAAACCAGAGAATTAAAATCTTCCAAGTTGGCAACTCTCTTTGTTTTGTTTTACGGGGAATATCTTGATTGTATTTGTACGTCATTTTTATTTTTTTCTCCCAAGTTGCAACGTAATTTTGACTTTTAGGTAAAAATAGTCACTTGGTTGTTACGTAACGTTTATGAAATCTTCAAAGTTGCGTAACATAATACTTGAACGCGCCCTAATCAAGTAAATTAGAAAGCATGTGTTAACGGTTAGTAGGTATTCTAATAAGCAGCGCTGGCTTGCATTTTATCATAATATACAAGTAATTATTTAATACCAAATGTAACCGACTTCAGAAAGTTTCTTTGTGTGTCAAATAAATATATCATATTTATTCTAAAGGAGGGTAATGTTTTTATTAGCTAGATATATATAATAATAAATGTAGCACGGTTTCTAGGAAAGCCGCGGGCATTAGGCCCGTGACTAGCTGGTACCGCGCGTTGCTATTGCATCGCTGCAAAAGTGCAAGCACACAGGTACATGCACTGATCGGCGATGCTAACTATACGAGAATATACATTCTTACACTAACACCACCCTGAACCACAGCCGCCACGATCCTACGTTACTCTCACCCGTTGATGGCCCGCGCCATCTCTCTGACGTCCTATCCTTCTATAGCCACTCCTCGGCCACCTGTCTACTGCTCCACCTGTCATCACAACATCTAGCCAAGTGTCCCGCCCAAGACCATTTGAGCTCAATAACTCGAATCCCAACGTCATGAACCTTCGTTCGTGTACGGATCTCGACGTTTGGAACTCGATCTAAGGCTCGGACTATATGGCATCCGGGCTTTAACCGTTTTTTAACAGACCCTGACCAATCCGTCGGACAACCAAACATTTGAATTTTTCCTGCATTGACTACACACGATCCGAGGTCATCCGACTCCGATTTTTACCTGGAAGCAACCGGGACATGGTCCGGAGTCGCAGGATCGGGGAGACCCGGATGTCATATAGTTCGAGCCCAACAGTCTGATGCCGAGCATGGTACGCTCCATGGCTCTCTGTGCAACTCTTAACCTGTACACAGCCTCCTGCGTAAGCACTTAAGGCTCACGTTTAAGGGTTCGTAATTTTTGGAATGATTGTAAAATCTTTAATTTCTAAAAAAAACCTTTCATTTTCCCGTTAGTATCGAATAACACTTTATATAGAACAAGTATAAATTAAAATTTTAATAAACGCTCGACACCTAAAAACCCCTTGTTTGGGAACTACGGTGCCAAAGACAGACAGAGGCGTCAAACTTATAACACTCCTCTTTGCATCGGGCGTTAAAAATAGGCATCATTACGCTGTTTCATTCAACCTCTAAGAATAACCTGTGACAGATATGAAATACAGAAGCAAATACAGACATATTGTAGGTGACATTGGCGCAACTTTAAGTGAAAATAAGGTCATAATAGAATTATTTGTACAACTTGCATACAGTTTGGATAACAACACAATACATCTAGCTAAAAAAGTATTAAGAGACGACCCAGTTTGTCTAGTCTAGACCCTAACACAAGATATGACGTCACGTACAACCATATTGCATTGTGTGTGTGGTCGGGCGCTTTCGGGCCATCCATAACCATTAATAACCATAATCCAAAGGTTGTCTGGAAGATATCGCTTTTTAGCGATAAGACCGTCCATTATGCTTACATTTATTTGTTTTTTATTTGTTTTTAACTGTTTAAGGTAAAGAAAGAAAAATATATATAGAATTTTCATTCAATCATTCATTATTTTACTGGTTGGATGCGTCGGGTCATGACGTCACATCGGGTGGTTGGGTCCAGCTAAATTGGGTCATTTTTAATGCTGTATTGTACAAAACGTGATGTGTACAAACGGCTACACATCAAGCTATACATTTTCAGTATATGCTGATCTCTCATTGTACGGAAAACCTACACAATGCGAGGTCAGCTTATACTGGAACGTTATAGCTTGAGGTGTAGTCGTGTGTACATCACTGGTGATCGGCCCACAGGCAACAATCCTGACTAGCAATTATTTAATTGCACAATAAAATTTAAACAACTTACCAAGGAGCGTAGAACTCGACGAGAACCTTCTTGTTGGTGTCGAAGACAACCTCATCGAAGTTTGTGGCGACCAGAGTCTTGACGGGCTTGGCGGCCCAGTCGGCGGGAAGCTCCTCGGACAGGAGGTGCTGCTTCAGAGTTCCGGCGAAGAAGGACTGGATGAATTCCTGGGAAAAGAGATGGCTGTATTGTTAGTCGGTTAAATGACAGGATGTGTCTGTGTGTGACCCTACCTATGCAGTCCCCTCCTGGCTATCCGTTGTTTGGTACGCATTAAAGCTACAATGGATGGTCACATCATTGAGGTTTCTACGGTGCAAAAAGCAGTCGGCCTCGATTCCCCGAAATTCCACGATTTTAGTCATTCACCGCGCTCTCCACGAGCTAGGTACCGATTCCCCGCAAATCGGGTAAATTCCGCACAATTGGCAGCACTGAAGATAATAGTGAATAGGTGTCTAATAGATCTTCGTGCTCCATCTTAAACCACATCATTGCTTATCATAAGGTGAGATTGTGGTCAAACAAAGATCTAATCGAGTTAAAACTGTTTGATCTCTTGCGCAGTTGCCAGATCTATGAAGGGGTAATATGATAATAGAATACGACGTTATATATAAGGAAGTTATTTGTTGCAATCATGGACTCAAATCATGAAAACTACAAAAAAAATGCAAGAGTATCGGAAATACTATTCTTCTGGTATTACATTAGAGATGTATGTATATTCTTTCAAATGTGTACTTCTTCCAAAAGTTAAGCTTGGTTATATTTCCTAAACGTACTTTATGACAAAAAAGAAAAACCTTTTAGAGATGAATGTATGTTGGCATTACATAAGCCCCCAACTGTGCTGCTGAGCAACTGTGCTGATCTCAATAAAATATCATATCGAACCTATTTAAGCTGACCTGTTTTCTGCTACATTGAACACAGAATATTATAACAGTGAAGTCCAACAGATATCTTGGTTACCACTTAATAGAGTACGCATAGTCATATTTGTCACACATAGACAAATTAATTAATTGTTAAACCACGAGGCAGAACGAGGGGTGTTAGGCAATTTTCGGTCATGCCATTTTACCGAATCCGTTTTATTTTTGCGAAATCGTTCTTAGCTAATGTTTGGTGTAAAATTTTACGAGCCTAGAAATATCATTAATCGTGACCATGAAAACCATGACCAAACAATAAATATAGTTTTACTAATGTTCGTAGCAATTTTAATGCATAAAACAAACCAATTTAGTTTTATAATGCACATTTCAAATTAAACTTGACGACCTCCGTGGTGCAGTGAGCGAATAGCCGGCTGAGACGCAGGAGGCAGCGGGTTCGCTTCCCGCCGCGGAACAAAATGTTTGCATGATTTACAGATATTTGTTTCGGGTCTGGTTGTTTCTCTATACCTATATTATAAGTATGTATTCACAAAAAAAAATGTATATAAGTATTCTATCAGTTATTTGGTTTCCATAGTACAAGCTCTGCTTAGTTTGGGGCTAGATAGCGCTGTGTGAAATGTCTAGCAATATTTATTTATTTATTTAAATACGTAAGAAATCCGCTTATCGGTAATAACACAGATAATATTTTATTATGTAATAACGTTCCAACTCCCAAGTACTATAATGAGTATTATACGGTATTTAGCAAATGGAAGCTTACATTTTCTAGCATAAAGAAATATAACTTGGATCAAAGAGTACCTGATCAGGGTCAATGCATAAGCATTGCAATTCAGCGGGGCAATGCAGCCAGTATCTCGCAGACACTTCCGCCTAGCTATTAATATTGACATGTAAATACTTGTATAATTTATTCTACTAGTGGTTCGCCTCGAACTGAGATCTCGCGAGTCTCCGATTAAAACAAAAAAATATTATTTGTAATCTTTGACTATCAAAATAGTGCCACGAAATAAATAACCAATTAACTTGACCTACAGTTTCATTCAAGTTACAGGTAACGGGAGTTCATGTAATGTGGTTACCCTTTTTTGGGGGTACAAATTGCAGTTATTCTGGATTTCAGACTTTCGCCTATATTTGTGATACTTAAGCTACACGCATACCAAATTACAGCACTGTGAGGTCACTGGTGTACTGGTATGGTGGTTGTCAAAGTTCAGTTTTTATTATGGCTAATAACTCAAAAACTAGACAAGATTATACAAAACATAAAAACGGAGTCCAAATGTACTAATAAAGACCTTTAATTTGACGTCCCACGTGACCTAATATCTCATTTTGATTTTTTTTTACCCCCCTTGAACCCCAACATCTCAACAACCCCCCAACATTTTTAGCTCATTTAGTCACACCAAAATTGTGCCATCACTACCTACCTATGTATTAAATTTCACGATGATTGGATCAACGCTTAGAAAGTTATCCTCGGTCAAACAAACATACATACAACGCCGATTTGCCCAAGTTGATTTAGAGATCTCGCTTCGCTCGATTAATTAATAATTTATTAAATCTAAAATATGCGTTTTTCGCTGCATTTTCTTTATAATCTGAGATGGATGATTTTTAAAATACTTTCGAGTGTGACTTGACGAGACCTAGAAAGTGTCTTTGAGATAGCATAATGCATATTAATTCTAGTAAGCGCATACGTTTACACTCATATTCCGATCACTGTATGTTTTCTTGTCGAATGTATGAATAACTTAAATGCTTCGATAAAAAACCTAGTGAATCAACTGAACTACACCATACATTTTCTTAATCAATAACTTGTTTCATTGAGAACTGACAAACGGTCTATACTTGAGTGTCCATTCACACTTGAGCATAGAATAGAATACGTTTTTTTGAAGCGTTTCTCGACACCTCATTCGTTAACATCCTTATAGTAAGGCATTTGCATGCACCATGATATAAAATCCCATATAGTAACATAATATGGGTTATATTATGTTACTATGTGGGTACTTTATATTATGTACTTAGGCTGCGTACGAAACTGGAGGTTCGTTACTAGTTACGGCACAAGCAAAACTCATCTTTATGCGATACTAGTTACTAAGTAGATATGCTATAAATACGACTATCCTTTAACAGTAAATAAATAAATAAAATAAATAATGCTGGACATTTCACACAGCGCTATCTAGCCCCTTGTACTATGAGAACCAGATAACTGATAGAATACTTAAATACTTTTTTTTGTGAATACATACTTGTAGAGAAACAACCAGACCCGAAACAAATATCTGTACATCGTGCAAACATTTGTTCCGCGGCGGGAATCGAACCCGCTAACTCCTGCGTCTCAGCCAACTATTCGCCCACTGCGCCACGGAGGTCGTCATTTGACAGTTGGCCAAAGAAATGGCTTGCAAAAGACAAAAGCTGGAAGTAATTGGATGGCGTCCTATGGGACTTCTGTAAGGTATAATATGTCAGTATTTCAGTAATGGTATGTCACTGTCAGTCTGATTCACGCTCTACGTCATTCCCTAGAGATATTGTCAAACAAAAATTCTATAGCCACTCATCTGGTACATATTATAGGTTTTTGGTATCGTTAAACAACTGAACTGAAAGGTTAAAAGCTTGTTCATATAATATGTTCGAAATTGATTAACTTTAAATGAAGTAAGATTTACATAGTGCGAATTATTTGTCGTTGGTTTTTCCTGGCAATATTTTGCTTCAGTTTTTTTGCTGCCTGGAAATGGAACAAACATATGTCCCGCCTGATGTTAAGTGGTAAACATCGCCTATAAGTATTGCCTCCTAGGTCACGCACCTTAGAAAGTGCTCTACGGACTACGATGCACTGCGTTTTAAAGCCTGTAATTTCAGCATTAACCATACCCTTCAAACCGAAACACAGCAATGCTGGTTGGTGCCAGAAATAGGCACACATAGAATAGAAATAAATTGTGCCGTGTCTCTTTATATCTGCATCATTCGTTAAATGAAAGACAAAGACACTTAATGCATTCACCATAGCTCGATATAGCAATGTATAATAATGATTCTCGAATTAATACCAAATTTTTCGGAGTGAAGCCACTTACATCTTCTAACAGTGTATTTTGGTACATATTTCATTGATGATTATCATCACGTATTCCTTATCGAGACAGCAAGATACGAAGGGATGTTCATTCTCTTTTCTGATAACCTTTTGGGAACTGAGCCTACTCGTGCAAGTTCTTGAATGATATCAATTGGTTATACGTCGATAAGCAGTTATCTGTACCGCTTAATGCTTATGATGATTAGGTTTATTGTTCCTGTTTGCAAAAATACGTGTAAATAAACGTTTGTAGGTTTCACCGCCGTTAATTATTTTTAATTATAATTAACAAGCCTACAGTAACAAATAGTATTGGTAACGGTAATTCTACAAACCCATTCATGCGTTTAATTAGTCGGTTTTGTTCTACTTTCAAAAGTTCAATCAATATCAAAATTAATCAATGAAATTACTAGAAAAGACTAATGGCGGGTTTCTATAACCGTCGGTAACCAGCTACGACTCTTTGTCACGTTTGACACTTTTTCAAAGAGATAAGAGTCGTAGTCGGTTACCTAAGGCTATAGGAACTCGCCATAAAACGATGTCATATTTTTCTCAATAAAAATATATGTAGTAGGTACAGTTCAATTTTTTTTATATATTAAATTATTGACAGTGGTTGTTTCCAAATTTGACTCCAAAGCTAATCTAATCAAGCTAAGCTAAGGTAATGCCTATGACTGAGGCTTCCTGCGAATGTAATGTCTGCTCTTACGTTATGTCTAGCTCGAGTTGTTGTAAATGTATTTTACATTGTGAAATAAGGTGTGGGGGGGAGGGGGGAGGGTGAGAGGGAGATAGTATGTTGTGTGTGTGTGCTTACCTCAACAGCGTTGGCGCTGAGTTCGTCGCTGGCGGGCTTGTACTTGGCCATGTCCTGTTCAAGCGCGATCAGACGGGCAGATGGCACCTCTTCCTTCTTCATTCCGAAGAACTCTAGGATCCTAACATAAGATATTGTGTTTAAAAATACATATTTAGAATGAAATTAAGAGTTGAATCCCCTGAATGACTGCAAACTTCGTCCCAACGTAAACGCAACGTGTTTTCATTTTCAATTTACCTCTAATATCCGTCATCCCATCACTCTCATTATTACAATATTATAAATTCGAATGTAACTCCGTCTGTTGTATCTGTTACGTTTTAACGACTGAGAAACGGCTGGACCGATTTCAATGAAATTTGGTATTCAGATAGATTATGACCGGGATTGGGATGTTGGCTACTTTTTACCCAACTGCGCAGGAGGGTAACGTTTTTACTGACAAACCACGCGTGCGAAGTCGCGGGCGGTAGCTTGTATCCTATAACACTTATCGAGCAATCCAGCCCTATTATATTTCCATGCATAGTTATAAGAATGACTACCAAGTGAAATATAAAAATTACGATGTACAATGGAAACTATTACTTGTATTTTCCTATTTTAATTTAATTCCTGACAATTCCTGTCTCTGGTAATCCTACTTGCGAGACAGTTAGGCCTAGCAGTTCGACTCATCATCATCATATCAACCAAAGAACATCTACTACTGAACATAGGCCTCCCCCATGGATCTAGTGCGGCCTTTATGTCTTCTCTCCTAGTGGGGGGCCATCCTACGCTGCGCTTTCCATTGCGTGGTCTCCACTCGAGAACCTTTCTGCCCCAACGGCCGTCAGTTCTTCGAGCTACTTGCCCAGCCCACTGCCACTTCTGCTAATCCTTTGCGCTATGTCCGAGTAACGGATGATAAAGCTGGTTACCTCTGGTGTTCATCCTCGTCGGCGTCAATGGCAACAGACATGATCTTGTCGCGGTAGTTCTTGGCGACGGGCTTGAGGTCCTCCAGGTACTTCTCGAAGTCGCCATTTTTCTACAACAAATCAAAAGAGATGAGTTATCAAGAATTTTGTAATGCCCCTGCACGATAATGTCGTCGAGCAGGTTGATAGAATACAAGTAAAAATTTTACAAAAATATAACAAAAAACTCAAATGTACTAAAATAAATTTCGTAACTTTATTTACTTTTTTTTTTACTGAACAAATACTACTACTTTATTTACTAAATGAGGAGGTAAGTAACAGAAACATTTTAATTTTACTTTTCATATTATTTAAATAGTCAATGGTTGCAAAGGATATATGTTATGTTTTCCGAATAGGTATGGATATAACGTTTTTTTGAGACAAAACTATCGCGATTTAAAATGAATTTTGAATCAGCTAAATCATTATCATATTCTTTGTGATTTCTCAAAACGGAATACTGGTCTGGTTTCATAGATTTTATAAGTAAAAACCATTATAACCATTAAAACCATTATTAACATGCTATTAAATTATTCAATTATCTATATTATTAATTTTTGATTTTTGTATAATTATTTGATGATTATGACTATGAAATATTGTATGTTATATATACATATATATGTATTTATTATTAATTATTTGCTTATTAAATAAGTCTAAGTATGTATATATAATTTGTTATGAGTAGATATTATTTAGGTTCATGTAATTTTCATTTGTGTAAGTTTTATATTTTTTATTTTTATATAATTAGTATTAGTATGTATGTATATGTAGTATGTTAGGTACACCATTACACCCCAGGTAATGTCCACACAGTCCATTTCATCCAAAGGTTGTCTGGTAGAGATCGCTATTTAGCGATAAGACCGCCAATTGTATCCATAGATTTACGTAGTTGTTTTTTATATGTATTTGTTTCGTGGTGTGCAATAAATTATTATCTAATCTAATCTATGTTAGGGGTTAAGAATTTTTGTGTGGATTTTAAATCTGAATTAAATAAATAATAACAATAATTAATGTAGCGGTATAGGTTTTGTCAAACGGATGCAATCTCAGTAGTTGGGACAACGCATAACATTCTATCAGCACGCGTCACTATTAGCATAGGTCATTAAACTTGACAGGTCAATTACCTTACACGTATGTTCGGTTTGAGAAAAAACTGTTTAGAGATTCCAATTCAATAATAGGTTTTGCTAACAGATTTACATGTCAGCAAAAAATAATTATGTATAGAGAAAATAATATTATCAAGTTTCTAGGGAGACTAGTTTTTAGGGTTCCGTACCCAAAGAGTAAAGCCCTAAACTAACACTCTTCTTCTGTCCGTCTGTCACCAGGCTGTATCTCAGAACATAGATAGACAGTTGAAATTTTCACAGATGATGTACCTATTTCTGTTGCCGCTATAACAAATACTAAAAACAGAATAAAATAAATATATAAGGGGGCTCCCATACAACTTATGAGACTTTTTTGCTGTTTTTTATAGATAATGGTACGGAACTTTTCTTGTCGGTTTTTTTAGATTGCTTTGCCTGGCTCAAGAAACTAACTTTTAAAAATAGAGCCCAGAACGTAAAACAAGTAACTATTTAACGAATAATATAACCCATTTCAGAATACAGAAAAACTAAAAACTGTACATGCCTTGGCAAATTGAAGATTTTGATGCTTTTCTCATCATCAGATCTTGACCAAATTTATATAGAATCACACTTGAGGTACCCCCCTTTCTAACAAAAATCATGAAAAACGGACAACCTTTTAAGTCTTCTTTTTTATGTCGGTTTCCATTACATTTATCCATTTGAAGATCATTTATACGGGTTCTGAATGATTTAAAGCTGTTTTAATCAATAAATATCATAAACCACGTTCTGAAAACCACACAAGGTCGCGCATGGGACAGTCTGCTGAACGCTAAATATTGTTGTTATGTTATTTTTTAGACATACATTTGATAGCTCAGGAATTTTACGTGGATTGTCACAACATCCCCCCCCCCCCCAGGCCCCCATCGTGATGTAATTCGAACCCCTTCCCCCCTGTTCGAACCTCACGTGATTAAAGGACGACCCCTTACTAAACCGCGGATTACCTCACAAACTTTTTCTTTCTCATTGAAGATAAATACGCACATCAATTTCTCGAGTTGTTAAAACCATTCAAAAACAGTTCTGCAACTTTTGTAGTACTACTGTTGCTTTCTCAAGTGAATTATCTAACGGTAACAATGTCAAATCATGTAATCACATGTTACACTACCAACTTCGTAGTGAAGTTTATAAATGCGTACGTTATCCATACTAATATTAATAATTCGAAAGTTGTCTCTGTTACGTTTTCACGACTAAACGGCTGGACTGAGTTTGATGAATTTCATCAATCAGGATCGATTACCACCTGGATTGATACTAAGACTACTTTTGCTTGACAAACCACGCGTGTGAGCCCGCGGACGAAACCTAGTATAAGTTATAACAATGGGATAGAAATGTAGTTGATGACCTTCGTTTTCTTGAACTCTGTAGGCCTTCAGTTATGTACCTTCATAGAATAAAGTACTGTTTTGTTCCGAGTCGTGCCATAACATTAAAGCAACTGCCACCAAGTTAGTAATTTCTCTCTCGTATTTACTATGTAAGTATCTCTGAAAGGAATTTTCCTTGGAAATAACGATATATTATGCAAATAAAAGTAAGCCTGACTCAGCTGGGAGGATGGTTTACGTGTTAGGCACGACTATTTCATTTAAAACCATGTCACAGGTGGTCACAACGGCAGCTTAATTAAACAAAATCTTTATAAAAAAGCCTACTATAAAATATCGGATTATTTAGATGATAGAGAAGATTGGAATTGAAATTGCTCTAACTCCTTCAAAATGTTACAATTTATACGTAATTTATTTTCTGTATTGTTATGTATTCTAAAAGGATCATTAAAAAAAACAACGAGCCTTGTTTCTTGCCTTTCTTTCCTGGCTTGGTTGCAAAGGAACAGGCAGTAAAATTGACGTTTCAAAGTGATCCTTGTGATTTTAATGAATAAAAATATTTGACTTGACTTTGACTTTAAGCTGCGGTTTTCGAACGAACTCAAAGAAAAGAGGATTCCCGATTCACCAGTTTTTTAAATTTATTTTATGCCTATTACTTTTTATTGGGGAGAGAATTTTGATAATTCTTTTTTTAATTAGGTTTCATTAAAGTAAAATTATTTTGAAAGTACTTTCCACTGAGGAAAAGAGGGTACTTATAATAAATAAATGCCCTCCAGTGCGTGGTATTGTTGCTAAACTCTCCAAAAATGAAGTAGAAGTTTTATGTTCAAAAAAAATAGTTCTTTGCCCAGCTAATGCTTTAACTTCTCACGAGGCGCTGTTTATAAAGTTTTCAAATTATAGATTTAAAAGTTTAAAAAACCGTCAATAACACAGTAACCTATTCTTTGATGCAAAACAATCAATTCTTAAATACAATACGTACCTACTTCGTTAAGGACATTAATTTCGATAAAATCGTGACTGAAAATGAACGGTAAAAGTTCATAAGTCCACAGATGAACAGTTACTCTTAATATGGATTGTGAAAGTACTCTTAACCCTGTCTGACTACTTTCAAGAAGAGTCATTGACGCAAAAACTTAATCTCGGTCGTCATATGACTGTGGGTGTACTGTACAGTTTATCTATGATTTAATAATTTTAACTATAGATAGTTAGAGTTGGTAGGTAGATTCTGATAAAAAAAATTTAACCGAAGAAGTTAGAATTTAGACATATCTGTCTGGCATCAGGTATCAGGCATCGTAGTTACCTAGTTTGTATTTTTTTTTACTTTACAGTGGTTTTACGGGTTTTTAATGACTTGGGTATTTTTTAAATTTTATTTGATGTATCTTAAAATTTACACATCATTCGAATCGAGCTAGCAGCCGGCCGGCTTCTGCCGCCATTGACCTTGATAATGGAACACGTGGGCAAAGCACGTTCACTTGCTGCCGACTCATTAATCGCGGAATTCATATGGACAGATTTCGCATGAATTGCGAATTAGTTTGTGAGATTCCTTAGACACCTGGCTTATTTGCAAAATATCGGGCAGAGAATTGACGTTTCTAATTATCCTAGTGATTTTTTATGATATACTAGATGCCACCCGCGGCATCTGACAGTACCCTCCTTCTGTGCAGTTGGGTAAAAGCCTATGTCCCAATGTCGATCATAATTTATCTGTATACCTACCAAATTACATCTACTCGGTCCAGCCAAGTAACCAACAGACAGACAAGAGTTAACTTCGAATTTATAACTTTAGTAAGGACATGGAGTAGAGGTAGACCAATATTTCGGTAATTGGATAGAACTTTATTAGTCACCAATATTATGGTGGGTTTTGATGAGCTTGGACAAATTGGAAAACAACATCTGCTGTTGTTTAGATAAGAATTGTTAAACAGCAGAGTTGACATACTCACATTAACATCTGTGCAGCAAATCGATTCCATTAAATTCTACCGCACTGCCGTAAAATCCTATTCAATTACTTCATTTTTAATTACGAAATATTCATCTTTATACACAGACCAAAAATGAATCTAGCCAAACATGGTAGGTAGGACTTATAACATGTCAAGAAGCTTACCTTGGATAGGAACAACAGAAGGTGGTATTTGATCTGTCCTCCGAAAATCTTGGAGGCGGTCTCATGGGAGAACTCAACAATGACGGGCAGGGATTGCACGAACACCCAGGTCTTGAGGGCATCCTCGGTGATAGTGTCAGCCTCGAACTTGACGCGTTTTTCTTCGAACTGTTGGCAAAGATTTCAGGGTTTAAAACGTTATTAATACATTTTCTTTTGCAATAACGACGAATTTTTTAGAACTGGAATCAACCGAGTCTATCCTTCCTATGGAGGATGCATACACCCGATTTTAGATGCCAAAGTGAACAAACTTATGTATAAAAGTAATAATGTAACTTAGGAAGTTTTGGATAATACAAAGGATTTTTTTTTATTTACCATTATTACTGTTGCCTGAAAATTAGAGGCTTGGAAGAACTGCTGATGTGCAATTGAGTTTCGTAATATTTTTTAACTATCATACAATTCTTAAAGCATAGTCACGAGTCCCGTTCATTCTCATTCATTCAACCACACTGTTCCACTAGTAGGCACTATTCTACTGAAGCACTTCCATATGCATATTTTTGCACAATTTACTTTTTTTTTATGCCTTTCATGATCAATGACATAGCTTTATGGTAATGTATAAAAGAAATTGACATTGAATGTTTTATCCAATTACCTATATTCTTTATCTTATCAGTAAACCCACACTTAATTTTCATAATAAAAATATTTATACAAGATTGGCTACCATAACTCCTACAACATAGTAATTATCATTTTTTAAAGTACTCAAATTTGACCCAGTTCAACTTAAAGTTATGATAATGGAACCATCACATGTGATCAGGATAAGTTATAAATTGTAGCTAAGCCGACCATAATGCATTTAAGTACTCAATTATACTTACTAATTAACATATAAATTATCTGCCACCCAGATAAATTTAACTTTTTGACAATTGACTTGGCATGTAATTTTTCCTGTGTCGCAACAATATCATAATATATATAACTCAGATATTAGGCCGATTAATAATTCATTAGGTGTTTGACTAGAAACTCAAATGAGGCATCAATAATTATTAGATAAAAATACTTTGTCAATTTTATGTAAGTGTGTAACCCTCTTTAGCATTGTACTATTAAATATTTCAAGTAACTATTTGAAATTTGTATGGAATTTATCAGAAATACCTAATTATAATGTAAACTTACGGTCTTGAACAGCACAACATCTTGGTCCTCAGCCTCCAACTCAGCAATAAGCTTCTCATCACTGACAATAGCAAACACTTGGTCATCAACCAATCCCGCAACATTTGAGAATGCCTTAGCCTTTTCACTCTCCTGGTCAGCAAAGAATCCGAAGATGATGACGTTGTTGGCGGCAATAAGCTCCTTAGCCTGTTCAGCAGAGGTGACCTCGACAGCAGGTGGGCCAGTCTTCTTCTTCAACCAGTTTACAATGTCATCAGCTTGGCGACCACCTTTGAAAATAAAATAATGTGGTTTTATTTGTGGCAATATAAAATAAACTACTGATACTGTTTTTTTTTGTGTACCATGCAATTATATGAAACGCAAATGTATGAACTTAACTGTGAACATGTTTTGAAAAATAATAGCACTGTGACAAATTTTGTTTGAAAACTTTGTTTAAAGTGTGAAAGTAGTATTTTATCAGTAAATTTAATTACCCGAGTAATCAATAGGGCTGCCCTGCTTGAAGAATTTGAGAGTCGGGTATCCTCGCACGCCGTAGCTTTCAGCAAGTTCCTGTTCTTGGGTGGCGTCGACCTTAGCCAACTTAATGGGAGATTCTTCCTCCAGCAATTTTGTAGCGGCCTTCGCGTATTCCGGCGCGAGGGATTTGCAGTGCCCGCACCATGGCGCATCTAAGTACAGACACAATGATACAACATAATTACATGCACCGCAACGCGCGGTAGGTACCGGTCGGCGTGTCATTTATATGACGTGTCTTTAAGACATAAAAGGTAAAAGAACTAAAACAGATTCTGAACAACAATGAACAGGGAACAAAGAAAGTATACAACCAGAGATCTACAGACAAAAACTTACAGAATTCCACAAGGACGAACTTATTTGATGAAAGGACGCCTTCGAAGTTGGATTTCGTGAGGACCAAAACGTTTTCCTCGGTTTGGATTTCGTCTCCGAGCACAGTACCCAAAAGGGCTAACGCCGTGAATAATATTACACGCATTTTGGGTTTTTCAGGGTCTTCTAGTGTTCTGACTCGGAAGACGAAACTTTACAAAATGCCGAAAGACTGCCACTTCATTCACTCGCTGTCTCACTTGACGTGGCAGCGTCGATCGTGTGTTGGGCTCCGATTGGTTGAAGGTTTTAATAGCACCTATTCAAGGTGCAAGAAGTTCAGAATTTACAAATATATCCGAATTTTATTGTATTCCATGTTTAGTTTGTAATTCATAATAGTACTCCCTATAAAACTGTATGTTTTGTACTTTAATATTGATTTATATTAAATCTTCAGAACTAAATCGTTAATGGTCATTATGTTTGCCAGGAAAGTGATCCGCATTTCATGCTGTTTCCGAACACAGTCCAATTTCAATGTCAATGACACTGCCAGCCGGTGATCTGTCACCATAAATGAGAGAAGTCATTATCAGAATGTAAACCAAAACATCGCGCAGCAGCGATCTAAAATCTTTTAAATTCTTGAAAAAGACAGTATGAAACTCGCATAATTTTGTCTGAATTAATTTAGTTCTTTAAATTATGTTCAATTTAAAATATAAACTAAAAGGTACTGTGGGATGAAAAGAATTGAGTGAAGAGCTTGTAAAGTTTGAATAGAATTTTACTTTCTTTTATATTTTCCTTTGTTATGAAAGCATTCATCGCTACGTACTTTCTACCTGTGTCTGAAATACTAGAGCTCAAATTATAATATATAATCTTGTAAGTTTGAACTAACAACGTAACATGCGTCACATATTCACATTATGAATATCTGCTCTGCTGGAACTACTGATATAGTATCATTCCGCGAGACATCGTCATCACAGGCCGCGCCATAACAAATCACATTATTAATTCACAAATGCTGGCACACACGCTATTCACTATACCAAATTTATTTTCGAGTTTTAAAATTGGAACTTATCCAATTTTTTGCCACTCTTTCCTCATTGTCAGTGGCAGACTAACTTCTAGATTAGCTCAGTTTTATAAAAAAAACTTAATACTAAAAAAGCAAGGTATGTAAAAAAATATCAAACTAATACAAATTATTGGCAAACAGTAAAAACCCTGATGTTTATTTTAGAACTAGTCTTGCATGGCTTAGGCATGCATGTTTCATTGTATCAACATCCTCTTATTACACAGAGAATGCTGTCTTAGATCCTATGTTTATTCTAATAGAGTTTAATTTTCTGTTTCAATTTACTTTCAGATGCCAGAACTCACAGTCACATCGGAGATATATGGAGAATATGACTATAGAACTAAGACGACACCAAGTACTGATGGAAGTTAGTATGAAATTCATTTTATTAGAACAATGTATACTGTGGCACCTATTCAAAGCCATACCTATATTACCTATGTATGTGATCTGATTTAGTATCATCATATCATCCACAGAACTACAGGACCACTGAACATAGGCCATAGATGTCCAGAGTGCTCTTGTGCAGCCTATGGTCTGATTATGCTAATATTATGTTTTGCTTTTAGATGTTATTTCAGAATTTCCATTTATACTGCCAAAAAGTAATGGGCCTTCAAGATTTGATGAAGACAATGATTTGGATGTAGAAAGACCTCGGAAAGAAGTTATTAAAATTGGTGAGTTCTAATTCTTGAATCTGTTATTAATATTTATATTGCCTCTCCACTATAAAATGTTAATACCACAGCTTTTATATAATGAAGTGTTATTTCCAACCACTTTTTGTCAAGTAGTGAGAACACTTGTGTAAAATAGTAAAATTCTTTAGAGGTTCATCACTCATATACTCCTGGACAAAAGCCTCCAATTTCCAATTTATGCCAATTTTCTCTACTCTTTTCTTAGAGGCAAAATTTTAAACCACTATAAAAATTTTCATGTTTTACAAGTGTTTTCCAAGCAAACATAAGAGGTACATGTACATGACAATAGAGTAGGTAGGTACATACTCAACACAAGAAGGTCCATACCACATGAAGTCTAATGAACCACCCCAATACAGAATCCTGGAGGATAAATTTTTGCATGTGATCTCTAAAAAGTCATCTACCCTCTCATCGGCAAACTTAACTACTCGAGTTGCAACAATATCTAGGAAGCCTCAACATGGGCCTTAACAGGAATATTTAAGCTAGCGAAACCATAGTAACATTTTAGCCAAGCTATTTAACTAATGACAGTCTGTGAGGCCGGTTTGCACGTTAAACATGTTTAAATTTAACGTATTTTTATGATTTAACAACTCTCTAAATCACATTTAGCCATTAAATACGTTTAGGCATCGTTGCACGAGGGGTGTCTGAAACTTGATGATGACAGGACATCAACACTGTGCTTATTAATTATATATTCTTAAGTATCGTCTCGCTTACGTCATAGGTAATATTCGTGAATGAATTAATTAAAACACTTTATTATACACCACAAAAGAAACAAACAAAAATAAAAATTCACAAAGCAACAAGTAAAACGGGCGGTCTTGTCGCTTCGAAGCAATTTATTCAATTTTTATACTTTATCTTTGTATTTCAGAACACAGTTCCAAAACCAAGATAGCTCTAGTAGGGCTCCAAGTGTGGCGTGGAGCGTTCCTGCTGGGCGACATGCTGATACACCTCGGGCTGAAGGGAGAGCTGAAGGACAAGACGGTGCTAGAGCTGGGCGCAGGCACTGGACTTACTAGCTTTGTAGCCGCGTTATACGCCAAAAAAGTTGTATGCACAGGTATGTACACATCCATACTATACTATATATAACTTTATATAGTATAAAATGAAGTCGCTTCCGCTGTCTGCTCGCTTAGATCTTTTAAACTACTCCACGGATTTTAATGCAGTTTCCAGCAATAGATAGAGTGGTTCAAGAGAAAGGTTTATATTATATGTATAATACATACATAACTCTGTTTGTTTGTTTCCTTTACACGAATAAAGTGCTGAACGGATCGTAATGAAATTTTGCAAGGAGATAGATTATATCCTGGGGAAGGACATAGTCTATCTTTTATCTCAAAAAAAATTTTGAAGGGGTGAAATGTCTCTGTCTGTTTGTTTGTTACGTTTTCACGACTAAACGGCTGGACCGATTACGATGAAATTTGGTGTACAGGTAGATTATGACCGGGATTGAGAGATAGGCTACTTTTTACCCGACTGCACAGAAGGAGGGTAATTATTTTATTGACAAACCACGCGTGCGAAGCAGAGGGCGGACCAGCTTGTCAAGCTATAATTTCCGTCGTATAAAAAAAGCCCTTCGTTGTAACAGAGAACAGAAATATTCAGACATTCTGAGTACAATGAGTAGTTATGTTGTTTATTCCCCTGGTTCTTATGTTATTTTTGTTCTAGATATTGACCTGGGCGGTATACTCGACCTTATAAAGCTAAATGCTAAGTACAACGCTAAGCTAATCAAATCCCAGTTGAAAGTTATGCCTCTAGACTTCACTGCTAGCTGGAGTCCGGCGCTGGCGAGCGAGATCAAAACCGTTGACGTCATCATTGCCGCTGATGGTAAGTAATACCCCCCTTCAGGGCCGGATTCAGGGCAACCGGGGCCACAGCCCCGGGGCCTCCACAAAAGAGGGGCCCCCACACTAGAGACTTCGGAAAAAAAATCAAATTCAGAGTAGTAAACACTAGTAAACAACTTTTCCTTTGATATTTTTTTTCGAAAAATTTTCGGCAAAAAAAGCTCTGAAGGTTCCGTTCGTTAACACTAAAATTTTATTAGATAATTCTTGTTTTAGATTATATTTATATGTTTGTTAAATAAAAAAAGAATCTATACTTGGTTTCACAATAAATTATTTATTGGAAAACTCGACTGAAACAAATTGTCTATTTTATTTGCTAAATCCGGCATTGCCCCCTTAGTTAGAAGCACAATACCCCCCTTGGGCTTAACACAACTGAATAAAGTATAACACCGTGGGACCTAGAACTACTCCCTAAGAAATCACCAACTATTTTACGACATTGTAAAGGTAGGTACTTCGTACGTTTGATGGTTAGGATTTTACTGTAGCGAGGCGTTTTGTTATTAAACAAACATACTTAAGATTGTTTTATTTTTTTAAATTAAATAAAACACGAGAACCACTTCAAAAATAGGAGTAGGTACTTAATTTGTCGGAACCTTTTTTTTTAATGTATTTTCCCCGATAACTCGAAGACGCCTGGACTGATTCGAGAAATTCTTTTTTTGTTTAAAAGGGTGGTCCAATTGGCACCAAGTTAGGATCTGACGATGGGATCCCAAAAAAATCGAGGGCATCCCTCAAATTTTATAGGGACGCAATTCGGTTTTGTTTTTACCTTAGAACTCCGTCATTTATCAACTGATTTCGAAAATTCTTTTTTTATTTGAAAAGATACACTTTCATATTGGTCTCATAGAAATTTCATCAAAATCAATTCAGTAGTATGATTTAGTCGGATATATTTTTGTTACAAAGTTGTTGAGAATAGAAAAGGGCTACTTGGGCTATTACCGCTATAAATAGGTAGTAGGTATCTAATGCTAACTTAACTACGATTAAAATAAAGCTCGTTTTCCAGTGATATATGACGATGACGTCACAGCAGCATTCGTCTCCACAATACAGAAGATACTCAACACAAACCCACCGAAGACGCTCTACGTGGTTCTAGAAAAGCGCTATGTATTCACGATAGAGCACATGGATTCCGTCGCCCCTTGCTACGAAACATTCCTAACGCTACTTGATAAGGTGAAAACAGAGAATATGAACGCTTCCTGGACAGTGGAACAACTGCCTTTACACTTTCCAAAGTATTTTACGTACGATAGAGTGAAAGAGTTGGTTTTATGGAAGATTACTTCGCAACCTAACTGATCTGTGATATACGAATAAATACATTTTTAATGAAGATTTATTTTATTTTAAAACAAACCGGTCATATACGAGTAGGGCTCGCGCACCGTACCTTCCTATATGTACGTATATTTATAACTAGCTGACCCGCTGAACTTCGTACCCCCTTGACATGCAGATGACGCGGGTTGCCAATGTACGCCGCCGGTAGAATTGTCAATCGGCAATCATTTTTTATCATTTTTTTTATTTTAAATTGTTCAACTGTTGTACAACAAAGGTCTTAAACATTTAGGTACAAGTTTGCACAGTTTATCCGTTTCGGACGTACAATATTAAAAACATAAAATAATATATTAAAAATCAATATAATTAGCTGCATCTGTGTATAAGAAAATGAATTTTCGTCATAATTTTTTTTTGCGTGACTTTTTCCGATATTTTATTAGTTATTCTGCTATTCGGGACGGAGACAAATCCAACAAATCAAAGATCATCAAAATCGGTCCAGCCGTTCTTGAGTTATAAATGGTGTAACTAACCCGACTTTGTTTTATATTATTAGGTATAATATTAATTTCAAGTCATTAACTTTTTACCATTTAGGTCCAACACTAACTAGTAACGCCATCTAGTTATGAAGTTAGAAACATTTCGAGGTCAAACTATTTTTATTGCAATTTAGTTCCTAATGACACCAGCTATGTAATAAAATTTATAATAAATTACAAAGTACTCCATAATTTCAACAATATACAAAATAAATTACTTATAGTTAGAAAAAAATTGTACATATCTTTACCCTGTAGATACCTGTACCTAATCATCCATGTAATACACATATATATATAAATAAAAAAGATAGGCTATAGTAATGATTATTACGCATTTGATTATGTGAAAAGCACTATAACCGGTATTTAAAATTACTGTATTATATCGCATGCTACCTAATAAGCATAGCTTTATAAACTAACCTATAAGACAAACGGTACGTTCCGGATCCAAAAAGTCCATAATTACTAATACTAAACTGGTATTTATCGCGTATTGCGTCAATACACTAACCGTATCTACGTACTGAGACAAACGATCAAAACGCGTAGGACATCTAGTAATCGCCGGAAAGACGCGATAAATACCCGTTTACTATAGATAATTATGTACAGTGATCGCGAAAGTCAAAAAGTCCAGTCAACATGGGCGATTATCTAATTCTGTGAGTGCCAAGACTCGTTGTATTTAGTGAGAAAGGTTTTCCTTAGCTCAGAGTTCCTTGCCTGCTGATCCTTCTCCTTGCTAAGCGTCTCGACGCTCTGTCCTATGCAAAGGTCGCCAGTGAAGTGAACGATGACGACCTGCGAGTTGAAACTAACGCTCTTGTCGGGGCTCTGCTTGATGTAGTTCGTGTGGTGGCTGAAGTCCATGGGGAAGGGGAGGGTGAGCTCCACCGCTAAAAGGATAACAATAAACAAAAAATAACTATTTAACGGACATCACGGATATTTAACGGATAATCACACTAATATTATTTATAAATGTGAAAGTTTGTTTGTTATTCAATCACGTCGGCTGAACCGATTTCGATGAAATTTAGTATATACGTAGATTATAACCTGGATCACCTTTTATCCCATAAATCAGTTCCCATAAGATAGAAATGAGGTGTCAAGTCAAGTTGCAACAGTGAGTTTAGTTATATTTCTAGGTTACCTACACATTTAGTAGTGTAACGCGTACGAAGTCGCGGGCAACAGCTAGTACTAAATAAATCAATAATGGTGGACATTTCACACAGCGCTATCTAGCCCCAAAATAAGCAGAGCTTGTACTATTTGAACCAGATAATACTGATAGAATACTTACTCGTATATACTTTTTTTTTTTAATAAATACTTATAATATATAGAAAAACATCCAAACCCGGAACAAATATTTGTGGATTATGCAACCATTTGTCCCGCGGTAGGAATCAAACCCGCTAACTCCTGCGTCACAGCCGGCTATACGCCCACTGCGCCACGGAGGTCGTCTGAAATAATTCCTATTATTAACTCCGTCTTTCGTAATTCTTCGGATGATTTTAAATCTTAATTCAGGTTGATTGAAAATTCTTTATTGCACAAATTAACATATCTGTACATAGGCGAACACCTGATACTATTTACGCAAGATAAGTAATTAGTTGAATATTAACTCACGATCGTATTTATCGCCCTGCACTGAATCTCCAGTGCACTCTGGACCGCAGCGTCCGTCTTTGAGTATCCCGTGCATGGTTGTCAGTTTGCTAATAGCTTTCTCGTTTATCTTACTGCTCTGTTCATTTTTGTGCTTGTCTATATTTCGGAGGAATTTTTTCATCTGCAAAGAAGATATAGATACTTATAGAAGAACGCATAATTGATCGAGCGAAGCGAGATCTCCAAATCAACTTGGGCAAATCGGCGTTGTCTGTATGTTTGTTTGTCCGAGGATAACTTTCGAAGCGTTTATCCGATCATCAAGAAATTTGGTATATAGGTAGGTAGTGATGGCACAATTTTGGTGTGACTCAATGAGCTATTAGTTGTTGAGATATTAGGGTTCGAGAGGGTAATAAAAACAAAATGGGACTGTGTCCGGTCAAATGGCACGTATAATAAAAGATCTTTGTGCGTACATTTCGATCCCGTTTTTATTTAAAGTTTAAACCTTGGTAGTTTTTAATTTATTAGCTATAATAAAAACTGCACTTTGACAAAATTCGCAGTGACCCCACAGTGCTGAAATTTGATATGCGTGTAGCTTTAGTGACATAAATATAGGCCAAAGTCTGAAATCCAGAATAACTGCAATTTCTACCCCAAAAAATAATAACCAATTAACATGAACTCCCGTTACCTGTAATTTGAATGAAACTGTAGGTCAAGTAAAGTGGTTAAGCATTTCGGGCCACTATTTTGATAGTCAAAGATTACGAATATTTTTTTTTGTTTTTATTGGAGACTCGTGAGATCTCAGTTCGGGGCGAATCACCAGTTATATATTGTACAATGGGCGAATAACCGGCTGAGATGCAGGAGGTAAAAATCGTACCTATAAAGATGAACATTGCTTCTACCGTAACGGTTACCTCTGGTTTCGTACGCGGCCGAAGGGTAGGATATTTTTTTTTGTAAATTCCATTTAATTTACAGTGAGAGAGATACCCAGACCAGAAACAAATTTGTGTAGATCGTGCAAACATTTGTTCAGCGGCGGGATTCAAACCCGCCACCTACTGTATCCCAGTCGACTATGCACCACGATAGTCGTCAAAAAAAATACCTACCGTTTTAGAAATTTTCTTGGGTGGATCCTGAAAGGACATCTTCGGTTCGCCCGGATTGCTGCCAACAACATACAATGTGTTTTTGGGTATATCAAAATCGGAGTACACTGAAGACTGTCCATCGACAGATTCCTTCTGCCTCGAGCCTGTAGCCGACATACTGTTCATCGGCGCGTACGTTGACTTCCCCGCTAATTCTAATTTATTCAGACATTTTTTGCTAGTATATTTTAGTTTTGTTTTGAACTGGGGATTCATCCTCCGAAATACTTTCTTCCGAGGTCGAAGGGAAGACCTTGTTTAGACTCAACACTTCAAGGTTGCACTCGTCAAGTTTCGAGATGCTGCTTGGATCAGCCACTTGGCAAAGCTGGTCGGTTGAATGAATGCTTATAAAGGATTTTTGGCCTGAGAATGATAATTTTTTTTCTTCGGTTGTTGACGGTTTCTTTGAGACAGTTACTAGAAAATTAATCATAATATTAGGTACGGCTAAGGTAGTGTAGTGACAATTAATTTATTCATCTAAAGTTCATGATTCTTGACCTTCCTCAATATGACGAATTCAACTCAATGTTTATAATTGTTATCTATTAACATACCTACATATCAATTTAGAATTTAAATTAGGTTTATAATCAATTCTTTGAAAGAGCCCCTCTACAGCAGTACTTATTGATCGAGCAAAGCGAGATCTCCAAATTAACTTGGGTAAATCGGCTTTGTATGTATGTATGTTGTGAAATTTGATATAATATAGGTAGGTAGTGATGGCACAATTTTGGTGTAACTAAATGAGCTAAAATGTGTGTGGGGGGGGGGGGGGTGTTGAGATATTGGGGTTCAAGAGGGGTAAAAAAAACCAAATAGGACTGTCCGGTCAAGTGGCACGTCTAATAAAAGGTGTTTGTGAGTTCCCGAGAACCCGTTTTTATTTTTAGTTTAAACTTTGTAGTTTTTAAGTTATTAGCCATAATAAAAACTGAACTTTGACAAAATTCACAGGGTACACCAGTGACCCCACAGTGTTGAAATTTGGTATGCCTGTATCTTTAGTGACACAAATATTATGAAAAGTCTGAAATCCAGAATAACTGCAATTTCTACCCCATGAAAGAGTAACCATTTCACAAAAACTCCCGTTACCTGTCATTTGGATGAAACTGAAGGTCAAGTTAGTTGGTTATGTTTTCATGGCACTATTTTGATGGTTAAAAATTACAAATAATATTTTATTACCACTAGTAACTTAATCAGTTTTTAGATGTCTATGATGAAATGCTTGTCTATTTCTATTCTAGCACCTCCAAAATGATGGTGCAATGAGCTACTGGGTGGATACCCAAAAGATAATGCAATTATTTAAGTACTATTGATGAAACCAAGTGTTCTATTGTATCCCTACGGTTTGAATAAATAAAAACAAAATTTGCTGGACATTTCACACAGCGCTATCTAACCAGATAACTGATTGTGACACTTATATACTTTTTTTTAATACATACTTACTTACTTATCATATATAGAAAAACATTCAGACCGGAACAAATATCTGCAGATCATGCATTTGTTCCGCAGCGGGAATCGAACCCGCTACCTTCTGCGTCTCACCCATTCGCCCACTGCGCCACAGAGGTCATCAAAAGAGTATGAGAATTATTATACTGAGGAAATAACAAGTCCTTACCAGCGTAATTGCAGTTTCCGGTGACGTTACATGAGTTCAGGTCACCTACAAAATAATCAAAGTTATTGATGATTACCTATATACGTTTTTTAGGCCTTTGCCCAGCAGTGGGACACGAATGGCTGATAATAATAATGAATATATTTTTCTACTATAATGTTTATTTTTTGTAAGATACTTTGTAGTGAAATTAGTACTTTTTATTAAACGAATTTTAAAATAACGCCTCGAACTCCCATAAAAGCAAAAACATATTATTTGTAATCTTTGACTATCAAAATAGTGCCCTGAAATCATAACCAGCTAACTTGACCTGCAGTTTCATTCAAATTACAGGTAACGATGCTTCATGTTAGTTGGTTCCTCTTTTTTGGGGTATAAATTGCAGTTATTCTGGATTTCAGACTTTTGCCTATATTTGTGTTACTTAAGCGACATGCATACCAAATTACAGCACTGTTGGGTCACTGGTGTACCCTGTGAATTTTGTCAAAGTTCAGTTTTTATTATGACTAATAACTCAAAAACTACAAAGTTTAAACTAAAAATAAAAACGGGTTCTCGGGAACTCACAAACACCTTTTATTAGACGTGCCACTTGACCGGACAGTCCTATTTGGTTTTTTTTACCCCTCTTGAACCCCAATATCTCAACACCCCCCCCCCCCCCACACACATTTTAGCTCATTTAGTTACACCAAAATTGTGCCATCACTACCTACCTATATTATATCAAATTTCACAACATACATACATACAAAGCCGATTTACCCAAGTTAATTTGGAGATCTCGCTTTGCTCGATCAATAAGTACTGCTGTAGAGGGGCTCTTTCAAAGAATTGATTATAAACCTAATTTAAATTCTAAATTGATATGTAGGTATGTTAATAGATAACAATTATAAACATTGAGTTGAATTCGTCATATTGAGGAAGGTCAAGAATCATGAACTTTAGATGAATAAATTAATTGTCACTACACTACCTTAGCCGTACCTAATATTATGATTAATTTTCTAGTAACTGTCTCAAAGAAACCGTCAACAACCGAAGAAAAAAATCACTACCTAACTATGTATCAAATTCACGATGATTGGATCAACGCTTCGAAAGTTATCCTCGGACAAAGAACATAAGTACATACATACAACGCCAATTTGCCCATGTTGATTTAGAGATCTCGCTTCGCTCGATCAAATATGTGTGAATAATAATAATGCCCGTGGCCTCCAGTTATTATCAACTAGCTGTTGCCCGCGACTGCGTACGCGTTACACTACTAAATGTGTAGGTAACCTAGAAATAAAGCAAAACTTGCTATTGCAACTTGACACCTCATTTTTATCCCACTGGAACTGATTTATGGGATAAAGGGTAGCCTATATGGTAATCCAGGTTATAATCTACTTTCAGCCGTTATGACGTGATTGAACACCTTGTTATTAATAATTTAAATTTATAACACAAGAAAGTTATTGCATATGTATAGAAGCATTGATCTACCTTCTTTATTAGGAGTATTTGGTGTTTCAGTCTTTTTTTCTGGTAATTTGTATGAATTCTGCGTTAGTGACATACTTAAAACAACAAATTTCAGTTGGTGAGCTTTGTCAAACAGCTTTCCATTTATCTTTTGCCACAATGACAGTTCTATTTTTAATAGTTCCTAACCTTTCATACATCAACACCCTATCAGACCAACACACCTTATTGCAATTATAACTTTCTGCGAGTAAACTTAATGTCTATGATTTTCCTAACTTAGGCCGGTGCAGACCCGGATCTAGGGAGGGGCAAACCGAGGCACCTGCCCCGTACGGCAATTTCAGGGGGGGCGCCAAATTCTTCATTAAGAAATGTTTGAAAAAAAAACTTTTTTAACGCGTCGTACTAAAACTCGTTCGCACGTCGTACTATCGATTATTCCACGCCATTTCATTTGGAACGCTAAAACCTCCCCCCCCCCCCCCCCTCAAATGCCGGAGGAGAGGAAAAATTCTATATCACATATCGGAATTTCGAAGGCAGCAAATCCATACAAAATCGAACCGAAAATGATGTACCTACGTGTGTGTTGAGATACACCTTACAAGTACATTCCAATGTTTTCAGGTTATAATAAAACTTGAAATATGGAAAATAATCATTATATTTCATTTCATAAGTACATATTACTGAACGTATAAAAATAACAAAACATTATTCAATGGTTCCTATAAACGTAGCAAAACGCTTTGACAACTATTCAAGGAGAAATGTGTTTAACCGATGTTTATAGGAGCTCGCCATTAATTGCATTGAAAAATACCGATATAAACATAAATTGGAAAAGTAAAACACAGTAACATAGTATACATACGGCTAAGTTAAAATTAAAAATAGAATTGTATAAATAGTTACCACAGTAACAATCTTACTGAACAAACCTAAAGTAGATATATCTAAGATTTGTAGATCATTAAAACATTAAACTATTCACAATCGGCAGTACTATCGCTAAATTAGCAATCAGCCCGCACACGAGCCACGCGCCACCGCCACAAAATTCCGCCACGTGAAGCGGGCTGGAAGCGGCCAGTAAGTAGCAAAAGCGCGGGACCGCCACTTTTTAAATTTTTTCCTTCATATTCGGTTGGTAACGGCCACACGACAACACGAAGCGAGAAGCGGCATTCAAATTAAAAATGTTTTTATTTATTAATATCACAAGGATTTGAACGTCAATTTTAATGCCTGTTCCTTGGCGACCAAGCCAGGAAAGAAAGACAAGAAACAAGGCTGTTTGTTCTTTTTAATGATCCTTTAAGAACACACAATAAAGAAAATAAAGTACGTCTTAATTGTGACATTTTTGACAGAATTGGAGCAATTTCAATTTCAAACTTTTATATAACGATTTTTTTAAATAACTTTTTTAAATTTGATAATTGTCAATTTTTGTACATCATTTGAGAGTTTGTTATAAAACCTTGCGTGTACACCTTGCCCTTTAAACTTTTAAACGTTTGTGGCGTGTGGCGACCACCGGCGACAACCATGTGCGCCAAGTTCATATAAAATGCAGTTCGTAGCTCGGTGGCGCGTGTGTGGCTGTGGCACGTGGCTCGTGTGCAGCGATGCTTAAAATTTGTGAATGAATTCTATCACACAAGTTAATTTAGCTGAAACATATGTACATTGATAACGTTTTGTGTTAAGGCAGTGCAAAATTTGCAGTCTTTCAAGTCAATTTATCTTTTCAATTTCAATCAATAATTCATTTTCTACCTCTCATACCATTACCTATTGGTTAGTCAATCTTCACTTATAATTAACATCTATTGCAAAAGACACACGAATTAAAATACTGTGAAAAGCCTTCGTAGTTTTAAATAGTGGAAAATTAAAATTACTTTAAATCTACAAAAAAATTAATCTTATTTATTACGCATGCCATCAGGCTCAAATTGTATTAAAATCATATTGACAACAAACAGTATTGGATAATCACAGTAAAAAATCAATTGCGAAGAACCTACAAATTAATCGGATACAATCTCTTTCTACCGAGATCTAATCAGAAGAATTAGAAAATTAAAATATGCGTTATTTTAGCTATTAACAATTCATCCATTTAATGGATGCGCCTTACAACTAAAACAATGCGCTGTAACGAATTTAAATTTTAAAATTTCGTTGGCGACGCATCTGTCAAATGTTAAAAATATTTAAAGTTAGAATCTTGACAAGGCGGATCAGACCAGCCACCAGACACAGCGATATCGATATCTAAAGCTTGGTATAAACATTGCGGGGCACACTTCTGTCTCACTCTAGATCAGAGGTTCCTGAACTTTTTAGATAATGGAACACCCACCAACCTTTCATTTCAATGGAACCCCATATCAAATGATTACAAATCGAAGACTGTAATTCATATAAGTTAAAAAACTTTTATTAAAAAGTAAAACATTCTTTACTTTAACTTTCAATATGAAGAATAAAATTGTTTCACTGTTTTATCAATTGCTTTAGAGTTGGATTTGATGTCCGACAGTTGTGGGCACATCTGGGGTATCATCTCCTCGACCTGAATTTGATTTTTGTATAAGTGTAAGCTGAAAAACCTGTTTCACAATGATACGATTTGTACTTAACTATGTTAATTTTTATAGTAAAAAAAAAATCCCCGAACCCTGTTGACTTTTCTACGGAACCCACTTTAGGAATCACTGGTCTAATGGCAAGTCACGCAGGTAGAGCGAGGCGGACTCGCAATGTCGATACCCAGCTTAAGAACCATAATGTCTTATTACGATTCAATTGCAGACCTAAATTGAATAGTTTTTGTTAATTCAATTTAGGTTAAAAATAAACGGTTCGATATCAGCAAGTCTACAAATAGTCGTGCTATTACGATGCATTTCAAAAGTTATTTAGTTCGTACCTAGTTTTTTCGCCATTTTTGCAGAGTATTTAAAAATGAATACATGCGGTGATTGACTTTTAAAAATGGCGAATAATCTATGTACTAAAATAGCATATGAGCTGATCACAACAAGTAACCCGTTGTAGAGCAACAGATCAGGGAGCCAATTCACGTCATACAATTTCTAAAAGATAACGCCAGTTGACCTAAATGAGATTGAATTATGAATTGAATGTATTTTGGCATTCTGCTCCACCAATATTACAATATATATTAGCTTAATAAAGTGCATAATCGCATGCCAGTCAACTCATACCATTGTATTGTCAGATACGTGAATACCATTTAGGACATTTAACATACGAGACTAGATCGATACTTGAATTTTGCCGTTTAGTCGTAAAGACTTAACAAACAGACAGAGACAGAGACAGAGTTACTTTCGAATTTATAATATTAGTATAGATGTCGTTGTAGAGTCTGTTCCACGAAGAAGACCTGAGGGCTTAGCCAAGTTACAGTCGATTAGCGATGACGCTAGTCGATACGTCCGAAAATGTATGGGATTTGACACATGCTATAGAAATATTATTACGTCATTCAGCGACAACAAATGTATGTAGAAGTCGAATAGATTCGTGGCGAATGACATTTGGCTACGGGCCCTGGGCGTTAATGTATATGCTCTAAGAATCAAAAACATACGTATTGAAACTTATTTTCATCTTATAACCGTTAGTTCCAAACTTAAAATCTGCAATCGAACAGACTCCACATCTATTTTTTCGAATGAAACTAACCTAAGCGTCTGCTCAGACAGGCCACAACCACAGCGACATGCTGAGAGCTAGTTTGAATGGTGCTGACAACTAGTGTCAATGGTGCTGACAGCTAGTGTGAATGGTGCTGACAGCTAGTGTGAATGTTGCTGACAGCTAGTGTGAATGGTACTAATAGCTAGTGTGAATGGTGCTGACAGCTAGTGTGAATAGTGCTGACAGCTATTGTGAATGTTGCTGACAGCTAGTGTGAATGGTACTAATAGCTTGTGTGAATGGTGCTGACAGCTAGTATGAATGGGAACTATTAATCCGTGGATTATATCGTGGGTCATGCGTTTATTCATGGAACTACTAGCATTATTTTTATATGTTTAACTTCATAATATATGACTGTTTATCTTCCCTAATAAATAAATAAAATGAAGTGCGTGAAGTTGCGTTGTGGCCGCGATGTCGTCGGTGTTAACCACACGTTCACAACACAGTTGGACGTATGAATGGAACTCGTAAGTTTTCATACGATTTTGTGGTAACATTTTTGTCGGTGTGGTTGGTTGCTAAGTCTGACATCCGCTCTGACCGCGCGACGAGATTGACATAAAAGCCCGAAACACCGTGATTGTCTATCGGCAACAGATCTATTGCCAACTTCTAAGCAAACGCTATATGGAGCACTTTCTTTCAGAAATCGATGTACGTTTGCGGTTCTGTATACTGCCCGATGACATCTTCCGTTTACTTTCTCCGTTACTAGGACCTGGTTCAGACTTGTTGAAATCTTCTTTTAGTCTGCTCGCCATTCTGTTAGCATTCTGTAGATTGGATGTTTTTCTTCTGACTGATGGTGAAGCTTCAACGCTGTTCAGCTTGGCTGTAGTGGTGGTAGGTTTCTGTTCTATTATGACGGGTTGTTGGTACTTGCCGATAGCGTTCCAGTGTTCGCGCTGCGCTTTGAGCGAGCCTCGCATCTTCTCTTTGGCATCGGTGCTGTCTGCTAGCATTTGGTTAAGCATTTGTATAGTTTGGTACAGCGCAACGGGGCTGAGCAGCCCGAAATCGTGTAGTGAACTCATGTGTAGTATGAAATTTCTGTATAAATTCTTCTCTAGGAGCTCCTTGCCCTTCATTTGGAGGAACATTTGGCAGGCGATGGGGATCTGGCAGTCTCCGACGAAGTTGTACTTCATGACGTGGAGGTTCCACATTTTCATGAGTTCTTTCTCTCCTTCGTTGACGTCTGTGAACTCGTCGATCATCATCATGGTCTTCTGCTGGAGCCAGAGTGGGTCCGTCTCGCCTTCCGAGTCCAAGTCCAGCTCGTTGGGGTAAACGGGCAGGCAGGTTATTGTGTGATGGTACAATCTGAAATTAAATAAGGGTTTGTGACATTTTTATACGACGGGAGCAGTGCAATAATCGAACAAAATGTCGTACTGAGTTTCGTACCATATCAGTTAAAACATAAGACACCCTTGTGCATTACTGCACTGCGCTCGTCCTCAAGACGCGCGTATAATAAGTTAGGTAGGTCATACATCATATAGGAATAAGAATAGGAAGGTATGTTCCTAATAGGGAAGTAGGTGAATACCAAACAAATTTAAAAATAAATAATAAAAAGTAGGTATATGAATTTAATAAATTTTGATTAATAGATAGATTATGCCCTGGGTTGAGATACAGAAGGACACTTGTGGTACGCCGCAGTACAAGACATGGCTCACCTGTTGTGTCCAGTGAGATAAGGTCTCTGCGCCTCCACCGCCTCGCTGTCGTCCAACTCGAGGAAGTCGGCGAGGCTGTGCCTGGCGACGCGGCGATGCCCCCTTGGCCGCCACACGAGCACGTGCGTGAGCTCGGTGCGGCGCGTGGGGCCGGCGCGCGGTCCGGGCGCAGAGGCGCGTCCTTGCGCCGCGATCAGGTCGTGCGGCGAGCCCGTGTACGACCCGTCGTACAGCTCGTTTATGGACACGTCTATCCGCGCGCCGCCTGGGATCGGCTGAAGGAGGACATGTTAATGTTACAATCACAACTCATAACCGGTCAAAACCGATTTTGACGGCGAAAATCAGTCAAAACTGGTTTTAACTAAAGACGTCGGTCAAAATTTACTTTAAGACAGAATCTCCTTTGAGTTTCAACAAGAGAATATTGGACGAAAATGACCAGAAATTTGCCCATAATTTTAAAAAACTTGTTGGTCCTCTGCCTACCAGATACACTGGATCAGTATTTCGTTAATAAAACTTTTGACTGACGTCTTTAGTTACTAGTTTTGTCTGTGACACAAATATAACTATAAGATTTTGATGTAGGTTCTATGGATATTACAATTCGGCAAATTCACGAAATTTTACACTGATTCTGAATTTTTTATTTAAAATAGGCAATTTTTATCAGTTTTCTTTTAGTTTGTGTTTACAAACTAAAGTTAAAAAATATAAATTAGGAAGGAAAGTACTGCAGCAGACAGCTGCCCGTGCCGATATTTGGCGATGTTATGTAACTATTCGATTACAATGCTCTTTGAATATTAACTACTTAAACCATAACCGTCCGGTCCCACGGACCTGCTAGTCGACAGTTTGATTACCAACAGGTTCGCTTTTCGAGCACCCCATTCACGGTCGAACCTGTCGCATACGACTCAAGTCCTCTGACTTAAGTTATAAGAGTATTAAAATTCCTTGTGAAAGGGCTCACCCAGGGAAGTACTACCACCATACCTATTTCTGCCGCCATGCAGCATTGCTGTGTTTGAAGGTTATGGTTGCCGGTGAAATTACAGGCACATGAGGCTTTATACCTGTATGCCTCAAGTTGATGGACCCAGGGCAGTGCATCGTAGGGCACGTTTCTAGAGTGCGTGAGCTACGAGGCATTACTTTGTTATAGGCGATGGTTACCACTTAACATCAGGTGGGCCATATGCTTGCTCCATCAACAGGTAACATAGAACACAAGAAGTCCGTGCGAGTGTCGTAACGTGTTTAACTCACAAAGTAAGTGAAGTTGAATCGGGAGTGGCACAGCTTGAGGTGCTTGAGCAGCGAGTAGAGCGCGCCGCAGTCGAGCGAGCACCACGGACAGTGCAGGTCGTCGCAAGCCTCCGTCTGCTGCCGCGAGTTGTTGTTGTACAGGAACTGGTAGATTATCTGCTGCCCTTTACACTCACTGTTCTCGTTGCCTTCCGATTTCATTTTGTCACCTGAAACTAAGATTAAGTTATGATTCAAATCCAAAAGGAAAGTAAGTATAGTTATCGGCTCGTGCGTCTGTACGGCAGCACAGAATACCAGCGCTACTTTAGTGTTTCCACAGTTTTAATTATGTACCTATCTTAAAGTATCTTAAGTTTTGTTTGTGGCGCAAAATAAATATTTTCCATTTCTATCTCACCAAATGTGTTAAGAACAGGAGTTCATGTTAATTGGTTATCCTTTTTTGTAGTACAACTTGCAGTTATTCTGGATTTCAGACTTTTGTTTATATTTGTGTCACTAAAGCTACACGCATACCAAATTTCAGTAGTGTGTGTCACTGGTGTACCCCATTTTTTAATCGCGATTTCAGTATTTTTTTATGAACAATATCCATACAATTTTACCGTCGTTCATTGACGTGAAGTCATTTACATGAAGTGTCGCGTCTTTTACTTTAGCGACTTTTTAAGACTTTAACGATGTCGTCCCATCTCGCTGCCGGACGTCCTATCCTTCTACAGCCATTCCTCGGCCACCATTCAGTCGCTACCCTGCTCTACCTGTCATCACCGCATCTAGCCAAGTGTCCCGCCCAAGACCATTTGAGCTCAATAACTCGAATCCTAACGTCATGAACCTTCGTTCGTCTACGGATCTCGATTACTGAATAAATACTCTAGCTACCGGTATTAAACCCACCTCTAAAATCAGTACGATTCCAGATGTTTGTTCTAGATTCAGATATTTCTGTGAGCCCATAGAAGTAAGTACTTTGTAATGTGTTGCCTCAAATAAATGGATTATTATATTGTTTATTTGTTTATTATAAATCAACATACCATTTTTAGCTTCACTACTACTGGATTTATTAGTTATTCTATCTTTAGGCTCCTTTCTCACGCCGTTTTCGTTAATCTGCTGGAATAGCTTAGGTCTGTTAACAAGACCATTCGTTGGCTCCTGACTCCAACTCAGTTTAAGCTTCAGTAAGGGCCGCACTTTGAACACGTCAAACGGGCTGGACTCTGACTGTAGATCATTTTCCTGTGAATATAACACTATTTATGAGAAGATAACATATTTCTACACATTGAACACCGATAGAGGAAATTAAACGAAATCGAGCAAATAATAATGGACAATCATACCAGACATACAGTTATCACAGATAATATTTTTTTGTAGATTTGTTTGTAGGTTTACCAAAACAGTTTCCATAGATGTAGATAAAATAGATACATAATAGGTTAGATAGATGTACCTAATAAACATGTAAGTACTATTTGATCCGCCCGCAGCTTCGCACGCGTGGTTTGTCAACATAAACATAAACCTCCTTCTGTGCAGGTTTAGGTTAGGTTAGGTACTTATGTCATACCGGGGCGAAGGAGGAGGGCGTATGCGAGAGCATATGCCGACCTCCATCCCCCATAGCAGTGGCCTAACTATATATACTGTTGTATATAGTTAGTAGAGATGACCCTAAACCTTGAGAGATGGGGCTCGCAAGAGCGGACCAACGACACCGGGGTCGCGGAAGAATGTTCTCCACAAAAAAACAAAAAAAGGTACTTATGTCATTCATAAAAGTCAATATTTTATTCATTAAAATCACAAGGATCACTTTGAAACGTCAATTTTACTGCCTGTTCCTTCGCGACCAAGCCAGGAAAGAAAGGCAAGAAACAAGGCTGGTTGTTTTTTTTAATGATCCTTTTACAATACATAATACAGAAAATAAATTACGTCATAAATTGTAACATTTTGAACGAGTTGGAGCCATTTAAATCCCAAGCTTCTCTATCATCTAACTAAATAATCCGATATTTTATAGTAGGCTCTTTTATAAAGATTTTGTTTATTTTTAAATTTGTTAATTGTCAATTTTTGTACATCCCTTGGGAGTTTGTTATAAAAGCGCACACCTTGCCCTTTAAACGATTTACTAACTTTATGGAGTCTACAAGTGGCAACAGCGAGTTTATCTTTATTTATAGTATTAAAATGATGATTATCGCTATTTTTCTTAAACAAATTAATATTTTTGTGAACATACATTAGATTTTCATAGATGTATTGACAAGGGAATGTCATAATATTTATTTCTTTAAACTTATTGCGTAATGATTCTCTGGAGCCCATATTATAAATTGCATGAACAGCCCTCTTCTGCAGCACAAAAAAGGTGTTTATACGAGGCATGCCTTTTAAGTTCTGTCGTTTCCATATTTTCCGGCAATTTTGAATTTGGAACTGTTCTATATTCGAATGTGTTTACATTTTGAATCTCAAAACAGTTGAAAGTATTAGGATTAATGCTATTGTTTAGTCACAGTTTCGATTTGAATCTGTCAGGTCACGTACGAAAATGAATCTTTCTAAGGAAAATGTTCGTGCAATAATTTTCTACAACTTTAGAAGAGGCCTGACACGGCTTCAGTGTTTAGAAGAGCTAACATCTGTGTTCAGTGATGTAGCCCCATGTCTGCGGACTGTCGAACGCTGGTATTTAGAATTCCAGCGTGGACATACTAGTGTTAGTGACAGATTTCGCGAAGGACGCCCAAAATCCGCCTTCACTGAAGATAACATCATTGCTGTGAGACAACTAATTCTCGAAGATCGTCATGTGACGTATCGAGAGATAGAGGCTCTATTAGGCATCTCAGGGACAACCATTCAGAAGATCTTGCATGAAGCGCTTGGTGTGAGAAAGCTAGTTTGCCGTTGGATACCGCATCTGCTTTCCGACGATCACAAGGCGGCCCGCGTCAGATGGTGTAAGAAAACTCTGCAAAGGTTCAACCGAGGGGAGTCAAATCACGTCTACGACATCATAAGTGGTGACGAATCTTGGATCTATGCCTACGATCCTGATACCAAACAACAATCTACAATCTGGGTCTTTCAAGACGAGCCAAAGCCGACTAAAGTTGTTCGTTCTCGAAGCACTTCAAAGAAGATGGTGGCCACGTTCGTTGGAAAAACCGGCCATGTTGCGACTATTGCACTTGAAGATCGTAGAACGGTTAACGCAGAGTGGTATACTACAGTTTGTTTACCACAAGTCATCGCCGAACTTCGAAAATCTAACTCAAAGCGACGCATCATCCTGCACCACGACAACGCAAGCTCACACAGCGCTCGTCAAACGATTGAGTATTTGAAGCAGGAAAAAGTAGAAATTCTTGACCATCCTCCATACAGTCCTGGCCTAAGCCCTAACGATTTCTTTACATTTCCTAAAATTAAGAAAAGTCTTCGTGGTCAAAGGTTCCAGTCCGGTGAAGAAGCAGTCGACGCTTTCAAGACAGCCATTTTGAACACCCCACTTTAGAGTGGAATAAATGTTATAATAACTGGTTTGAGCGAATGGAAAAGTGTTTTAAGCTACGTTGTGAATACTTTGAAAAACAATAAAAAGTACTATAAGGTTCTAGATGTGTTTTTTTCTTCAAACGACAAAACTTAAAAGGCATGCCTCGTATCTGCAGCACTCCCCCACAGCAGTATACCGTATGCCATAATGCTGTGGAAGTAACTGAAGTAAACTAGTCTAGCTGTGTCTACGTCTGTAAAAAGACGGATCTTTTTGACTGCGTATGCCGCAGAACTAAGTCTCTTCAACAACCCATCAATGTGAGGGCCCCATTGAAGCTTATTATCTAGGGTTATACCTAAGAATACGGTGGTGTCCACAATAGCCAACTCCCTCACAACATCCCTCATATAGTCTAAAGAAATGCGCATTCTATGAAAAAACGCACACTTTGGCACATAGGTATACATAATGCCTTGTTACAACATAATATGATTGCTTTTCTCTTCTTTTACTGTCAGTAATTTTTGACGAAGCGAAAACAACCTTGTAACAAGTGTCAAATCGGGGCTATTAGACCTCAGGGAATATAAGCATTTTGTAAGTGTGCGAATGAGATGGCAAATTCTACCTACTTAATAATTAACGTTAAAATCCCGGGATCCCGGGATTTTATATTTAATAAAAATATTCTAAGAAGTCGCTTTTATAATTTATTAGTCAAAAATCAACTTTATTTACATATGCATCCGAGTATCCGATCACTAGTCATCACTTACATACCAACTTTTGAGAAGATCAGATCAACTCTTCGGAAGTTATCCACGGACAAAGAAACATACCTACTTATTACATACAACGCCGATTGTTCCAAGTTGTTAGGGGATCAAATATTGTGTAGTTAAAATAAAATAACAATAAAACACCAATTATAAGCATCAAACACCAAAAATGGGCACACCTTCATGTTTTTTTTATTGATGGGTTTTTTCTTAGTATTTTTTTTGCCCGTCCCAAGAAGGCCAACTAACTGTCAAATGATGAGAAGATAATCAAAGTAATATTGCAGCATACTTTTACAGATAAAGAAAATAGTTAAATATGTGTTTAAGTAATTATTTAATTTCGTTCTTGAGAAATCCATTGACCAAATAACATGTTCTGTATGACCAGTTTAAAGAGCGGTACTAAGTTTGTGGGCCAGTGGTCCTATTGTGCTGGAGTTTTTAGGCCTCCAGGCCTTTGACATAGCTTAGTTATTATAGATAGATAGATAATTATTTATTGCATACCATAAAACAATACATTTATTAAAAAGAACAAACTTAAATCTATGTGATACAATTGGCAGTCTTACCACTAAATAGCGATCTTTCCACCTTTGGATTAAATAGACTGTGTGGACAATACCTGGGATGTAATGGTATACCTACCAAGTACTAATTATATAAAAAGGGCAAGCTATTGTTAACTCCTAAGAATTCAGAAGTTACTCATTCTTATTCTGGTCTCAATGGCTCTTAAATCAATAGACCAGGGCCCGTAGCCAAATTACATTCGCTGCGAATCTATTCGATTTCTACATACATTTGTTGTCGCTGAATCACGTGGTATTTCTATAGCATGTGTCAAATCCCATACATTTTCGGACGTATCGACTAGCGTCATCGCTAATCGACTGTAACTTGGCTAAGCCCTCAGTAGGTGGCCACCACTACAGCCTCATCAGTTGTGTCGTTGAGCTGCTAATGTTTCCTCATAGCAATCTTCAGCTAGTCTGAAATACTACTTACGACCATAAAGATAGAGCTCAATTTAAAGAAATACTTACATGAGGTATAGTTTCCCACTGTGCCATCAGTGCTTTATGTGGAGATCTGGCAATAGTAGCACTTCTGCCTCCGGGAGTAGCATCATGTAGCACCAGATCGTACTCCCCGTTAGTAAGTAAGCAACGGTTATATTTATCATACACTATGAGCTCACTGCCGTATAGTTTGCTCCATTTGTTCTCGGATGAGTTTGTGTCGGCAGATGATTTCAGCCTTTTTGTTAATGGTTCTGTGGACAAGTAGGGTAATTATTATACCATAATACCATAGGTACCTTAGATCTTTAAAAATAAGTTGTTGACAAAGCTTTATTATGCTTTTATAAAATACCTTATCAAATCAAATCAAATAACTTTATTTTGGAACAAAAACATGGTACAACAATACTGGAACACGATAGTATTCGCAGAAGTTATAAACTGTGTCGTGAACACTAACGCCCCCCTCCAGAGTTTATTATTTCCAATTATCATTATTACTATTATTTTTTAAATTATACAAGATAAGCATGTCTGATTATATGAGTTTGTGTGTTTGTGTATCAGTTTAACTTGTGGTTAAAATTTTGTACAGTGAATAAATTATTGAAAATAAAATCCACACACATTTACAAATTAAAAAAAAGAAGCATCTGTCCAATTGAGCCAGGTTCATTACAGAATGTATCAAGTCATTCCTATAAATACTTATAACTAGTGAAAAATAAAGCACCTATTCTCATTATGTATTAAACAACATCAAATAAGAGGTTCTCAATTAATTTTATTTTGAATCAGTATTGTCCCACTGCAGGACATCCTTTCAGATTTTTTCTGTCCCCTGCGGAAGTGGGCATATCCAATTCCTCACACCATCTCAATTAGACGCCAATAATTTTACAAGCAGTTTATTGAGAGGTCATAACTAAATAATAAAGCAGCAAAATAATAAAATCTAACTACCATCACAATCCCCATTTGTGATTTCAGAAGTACTAGCACCATTAGTTGTTCCTGTCCGTGAGACGGTGACTCGGAGCATTAGCATGTAGGACTTCACATTAGGGCCTTGGGATGGGCTGAATGTGTCACTGGAGATGCTCACTGCTGAAGCCATCGCAGGGGGCTCCGAAGTTGATGGGTTGAGGGGAACAGAGCAGCTGCCTACCTAAAATGATAGTTTTAGATATTTTAGCCAGCCATTTACAACTTGGATGTGTTTTGTTTTACATAAAAAATAGAATTGTGGTTACAGAGTGTGTGTATTTATATAAGCTAAAGCTAAAATTAATATTTCTGTTGGTAATTAATAAAATAAATTATAGTCACTAACTCAATTTCTGTTCTGTTACTTATTAATGTGCTTAGGCTATTATTTGAAACATTGGATTCAGAGGAATGGTTCATGGGCATTTTTCATGTTAAAATTATACAATATGTCTGTAAAGATTTAATATTAGTAGGTCTAACTTACGGAAACTTCAACAATAGCTGAAGAGCTTTCTTTTCTTTTCTTGTGACATATCTTCAACAGCAGTGTCTCGACTTTCACTAGGTAATCTCCAGACTCATCTAAAGTCTTGTCATAGAATCCAAGGAACGTTAGGGTCATAAAGCCTCCAAGACTGTTGGGCTGAATTTCTGTGCTCCTTTTCAGTGTTTTCTCAAGCAGAGAGTCAATTTTAAATCCATTGCGGCCTTTATTGCTTCTAGACATCCTACGCTTCATATAAGACAGCGTTCTATTGAGAAATATCGGCTAAAACACAAGAGATAAGGTCTAGAATACGGTAATCACAAGAGTTTTTGCATGCCGTTTTTCCTCATAGAATACATACCGACAACATATTGCGAGTCCGCAGAAATCTGTAGATTTGTGTTGGCTCTGGAAATACACGTTTGAATAAACATTAGGGCTTATTATTCACAAGAAACGCTTACATTTTTATCGCGCCTGTTTTATGCACTTACTTTCAAATGCCTGTAAAAACAACTCATGGTCAGCTTGTAGGTGATCTATTTTAGAATGGTTTTTAGCTTCACTATCTTTATCACGCTTCTTTGGAGGCATTTCAGAGTTTTTTGTATCTAATTTGCTAGAGAAACCGCCAAGTTCATCGGTCGGTTCGTTGACATGACAGCGTCAGGTTATGGGGCTTCCATACTAAGACATTTACCAAATAACAGGCAAAAAAGCTGTAGGTACAGGTAGGCTGTAGTGTAGGTGTAGGTGTGAACTATTTTTTATTATTTTAATATAAAATGATCGTTTGACTTTTACTAAAACTTCAGAAACCAATGGGTTGTATAAAAATAAACTGGTTAATATAAACTTATTTGAGCTATTGCAATTACTTAAGCCTTTATGACCACGCTCACAACTTGATATATATATATATATATATATATATATATGTTTATAATAATTATAACAATTTGTAGGAAAAAATTCTTATTAAGCTGGCAATATTTTTGGACACGCCCATAGACAATCTGATTTACTTTTACTACAGTAAAACGGGGTGGATAGAATTCAAGGGGTGAATGGAAATGAGACCAAAAAAGTTTTATTCTGGCAATTATTAACAAACATTTTCAAATAAAAACACCAAATTCTACATACATACTAATATGTAATGTATGTGTGTGTTGTATATAATAATACATTAATAATTGCCAGAATAAAACTTTTTTGGTTTCATTTCCATTCACCCCTTGAATTCTATCCACCCCGTTTTACGGTAGTGCTACCATTGAAAGAATAAAAACGACTATTTGTACAAAATCGACTAATGTGTTTCTGAACGAAAAGCTAAGCTAGTTTTAGACGAAGCTTGTTATTGTACATGATAATGTTCTGTGGTCTTGTAAATACACTACCAGTGGTCGGTCTGTTTGTAATCTTCCTTCCTTTGTCAGTTTGTTCTGTTCGTTTCATCCTGTCAATGTCAGATTGACACAAACTTCCGGTTGGTATTCCGCTGGCTGACTGACTTCCGAAATTCTAAACTATACAAAAAATTCAAAAACAATAAATTAAAACAAGATGTAAAAGTGACGTTGTTGAATAAAATAACAATACCTATCTAGGCAAAGAATGCAAAGGTCAGATAAAATTAAAATTACATACCAAAGGAAATTGAGGCATATTCAAAAAAATGCCATCGACAGTGGCCTCAATTTAGGTTTGCTGAAGCAATATAACCAGATTTTTGAGCACAGAACTGAAATTGAAATTAAGAGCAGCAAAAAGAAAGTTATTGCAGGATCAGTGGTCGCTTTGGCTATAATTTTGATAAGCGTGCACGTCGTTAACAGTAATCTAAGCGCAAGATGTTTATTAGCAAGTAATTATTTGGTGTGGGAGGCAACACGACCGCTTGCCGATTGTAGCTATTGCGAGAATGTTACAAAACCTATTATACTACGGAACGTCACTAGAAAAGACTTCACGGTAACACACAGCTCTAAATATCTTCTTTTTACACATAACTTCCCTCCTATTATTTAAAAATTTGATACAATTTCAGAGATACGCCTATTCTTCGCGCCCTATAATAGTAAAACATGCAATCGCTCACTGGAAAGCAACCAAAGAATTTAGTTATAACATGTTCAAGAGGCTGTATGAACAGACTGATGGTAGCTATGACAGTCTCGAGGAAGGATGTCAGTTTCTAAATTTTAAAACTGATATGTTCAGTTTGAAAGAAGTTTTTAGTATGTCAAATTCTAGAGCTAGGAATGAACCGGGTGAGGAGCCTTGGTATGTTGGATGGTGAGTTTTCCTTTATTTCCAGCCTGCATTGCCTGCACTCACTGTTAGGTATAGGCCTCCTCGCTCAGGCCCTGAGCTATTATCAGCCATTGCTGACTGACCATGTTAACAATGTCATCCAATCATCAGGCTGGTGGCCTGAATTTTTTATTTTAGCAATCCAATGCCTTTGTTGATTTAACTGTTTCTTGACCAATACTTGTTAAACAAATCCAGGTTATCCAGCCATCTAAATCTGGGTCTTCTGCAATGCCACACTCTGATTGAACACCCACTAATCTAAATCCAACTTGAATTTTTTTATGGAATATTCTAGATTAGTTATTAACATTTGTTTCAGGGGTAACTGCCACCCAGATATCCTGGCAAAAGTTAGAAAATATTACAGCATTCCTGAATTTTTACCTGAAGATGCAGAGTATCCAGCCACTGAAAACATATTCTTTGGATATGAGATTGGAGCTGTTATGCATGTAACTATTTTGCAATTCCCTTAAATATTTGGACCATTAGGACCTGAATAAAACTGAACATTGAATGCAACCATTGAAGTTGATTTTGTATTTTCTTTTAGTTGGATTACATACCAAGACTGATGTGGCAGGGGCAAGTGAAGGGAAACAAAACATGGTCAGTTACCCCCATACCTGAATGTGACCATATCTGTCATAAGTTTCAGTATTATGTGGAGCCTGGAGATATTGGTAATTTTATTTTAATACAAGCATTCTCTTGATTTAATTTTTGTTTAAGTGTTATTTTAACTTATACTAAATGGGTATTTGGATAGGCAAGTATGGTTTTAATCATGTTAGAATCTCGTATGTTTTATTACCACTTATATTCTTCAGCTCATCTCATACTTAACACCTCTGTATTAGTGTTAGACCTAGGTCAAAACCTATGAGTTTTACAACTCAACGCTTTTGTTAATTTCGTTATCTACAATTTGTGTTATTTTTTTCAGTATTATTGGATACACGCATATGGTATCATGCTACAACAATACCCAAGGGCCAGTTTTCACTGACCGTCCAATCTGAATATGGATAAAACAGAATAATTCTAGTATAAAATATTTTGTCTAAGTAACATATCGCAATGCCAAATTTTAACCATTTTAATGTATACAAGTATTTTTTGTACTTTTGTAAGTGCCATTTTATAAGTAGTGCAACTACATACCCTAGGTCTAAGGATAATGCAATATTTTGACAGTATTTATTGAAATTGTAGTGTTGTAATAAATGTTTTAATATGAAATTAATATGAGTATTTTATTGGGCAGTAAAATTAATGAAGCCTGGATATTTTAAATCATTGTATTTTCTAATTCTATGATCAAAAACATTCAGTGAATAATTAGTTAGAATTTAAAACATGCATGTCATGATTTGTTTGGGTGTGTTATGGCTGTAAGAACTTACTGAAATATGTTGGTTTTGAATTCTAGCTAATCTTTCACTGAACTGACTGAATATTGTAAAGTTTACAAAGAGATCAGATTCAAAATGTGAGGGGTTAAGCTCATGATAAATGCCTCGCGCCTGTGCCGCCTACCCAATGTATTTACAGCTCACTGAAACCTAGATGAGAAATGCAAACTTACAATAAAAAATAAATAATTTCACATTTTGACCAGATTGATGCCAGTATTCCAATGGACAATTTTAATTGACATGGCATATTTTTTATCACAAAAGAAATGGTACCATTACATTGTACCAAAAATGGACACATTAAATTTCATATTGCCACTACCCAATTGGCTCACAGGTAGCTAGCTCATGGACAGAGGGTAGGTGGATAATTAAAAGAACTGCCAGACGCCCAGTACTGCATCCTTTATGGCTTCGATGTATTGAGCAGGCACCCAGTACACCCAATACCGAGATGCCTCTGTGGGCCCAAGCTGCAGACCCTGGAAGTTACATATTTTATTGTATATAGTCTTAAATCTTAAATCTGAACCCCCCTGCTGCAAAGTATAAACAAAAAACTATTTGTAGGGTTGGTTGGTAACTATAAGGTTGTACTCAAATTGTCCCACATTTGATTTGATTTACAATAGGTTAAATAGGTAGTGTTATGTGGTTATTAAATAATAGGTTCAATTCAAGTTGAGTGAAGAAAAAAATTGGAGCCCTAGACCTAAAAATTCAAAAACAATGAGAGCAGCTTATGCAAGATGTACTAAATTCAATGATTATCATCTTAACTTACCATGATATGGTATTCCTCATGGTCCTTGATGGGTTCAGATGTGATGCCTGATAAAAAAATCACATTTAGCAAGTTCTTACAAAACAGTTTCTTAAAATCTAAAAGTTAATTAATTATGAGTCATTTGGCAAATTCACATAGACATAGAAAAATATCATCATAAAAGGTGCTTGAGTTGTTTCTAAGATAACCAACCAAGTCAATCAAATATTGAAGAAAAATTGAGGTAGAATGATTCTCAAGAGGAGACTACTGTAAAGTGCAGTGGAGGACAGCCCACCACTAGAAAGACAACCTTAAAGGTTGCTGGGAGCCGTTGGGTGCAGGCTGCACAAGACTTGTTGCTCTGGTAATCTATGGGTAAGGCTTATGTTCAGCAGCGTACATCCTATGACTGATATGATGATGAAAGATGAAGAACCTTCTAATTCTAGGGCGGGAAGATTCTAGAGAAGTAAGATCTGCACTGATCTCCTGCATCGGGTGTTTTGTGCATTGCTTTCAACACTTACTTTTGATAGAAGTCATGGCAAGCTTCTCTGTGCGTTCTTTGGTTCCAAGCCAGAGCTGATCCTGCTCAGATTTAAAGGTCAGTCGTACTTTCCCTCCATGTTTATTTAGCATCCCGCTCAGAGGGACATTTGGCAATGGCTCCTGTAATACAAAAACTGAGGCTTTCACATCTATTCTCGGTCTCTTTCGTGGTCGCAATGCCACCAGATTAAAAAAAAATTAATATTATAAAATGAGTCATTCTTACAAAGCTACAACAAAAATGGGTTTTCTTATCAGAGTAGGATTATTCAAGTCACTTAGATGCAGCTGCTGCTTCCTTTGCCTTATATTCTTTTTGGTAACTTTTGTGCCAATCAAGGTTTATTTGTTGAACTGAATCTCCTCTCTTTGCAGCTGCATTTCCAGCCAATATTACCCCAAAACTAGCTAAAGCAGTCAGAACTATGAGGATGTTAGAGATCTTAATTCTGGCCTGGCTTCTAGAGCGCTCTATCATTTCAGCTGAAATGAAAGCAGGTACTTCAGCCCTGCTTTTGAATTTCTTAATCCACACCAATATAATCTTTACAAAGTCTGATGGTCTATATCTTGCAGACATTTTTCCAGGGTTAATATCCAGAGCTGGTGGCGCGGTAGATGCAGGCTGGGGTACCAGTACTCATGCCTCGTTTAAATAAATTGATATCTCTTTGAAACAACATGAATAGATTAATGTTTGTGCAAAATAAAACTGTTTTACTAGCGATTCGCGACTGACGACTGATTTCGTTAAAGAAGATAATTTCAGGACATTGCAATAAATCAAGCCAGGACTGCATTCTACCAATGAAGAGTTGTATTCTCTTCATATTGCTATTTTTATTAAACACTAAAATATTTACCTAAAAAATTATGATCCATATAACATACAATAATAGTAAGTACATTCATATAGGCATAAAGTATGAAATTCTTAATATTTATATTGTTTATTTTACAAAACAACAGACAATTATTATTACTAACATTTACAACTATGCCTATTTGAAAATTATAGATTAAAAAACTTGTTAGGGACTTGTGTCCACTAAGACACTTTAATTTTAATAGATTGATTAATACTATTCACAACATTGCATTGATAGTCTCCATTGGTATTCTAACAAAGTGCTGTTTGACATGACTGAAAATAAATAGGGAAAACCAAACTAAAATAAAAATAGGAAATTATCTAAATTTGGCAGTACAAAAAAATACACTATTGTCTACAATACTATAAAATGATGTTTACCAGCTAGTAAATTGCACGGAAAGTTTATGTAAATTGAATTTTGTAAATACCTTGACTCCCTTGATCCCTGGCATCACATCTGGTGGGATTCCTTTGTCTAGGACCTTCTTGTGAATTTTCTGCACACATAAAGGTTCCTTGCTAGCTGCACTACCTGCTTTCTCAGATTCTAATATCTCCTAAAAATAATTTAATAAAATATGCAAATGAACACTAGATTTTAAATAATAAACATATTTGAAATAGAGAAATAAGAATGAAATGATTGAATAACATATGGTTTTGTTTACAAACCTTTGGGGCACTCTTCACAGCTAAAATATCATCCATCTTGGATCCCACAAGCATGACCTTGCCACCCTTTATGATTCCCGCCTTTCTGAGCGTCATTTCATCCTTCGCCATTCCCCGGATCAGCAACTTCTGTGCCGACTGTGGGACTCCGCATATTCGCTCTAAGTGTGCTTTCAATTCTAAAACGGTTGCATCGTAAGCAAATGAAATGTCATGTCTGGCTTTGTTAAAAACTACGGTAAATTCGATTTGTTCCGGAATTTCGCAGATGGCTGTGTCTTCAGTAGCTTCCGATGAGCACGCGCCGCCTCCGCTCTCCGCGGGAGCTTCGATGTGCGCGTTCTCATCCTCCACAGGTTCCTGTGCCTTCGCCTCACCTGCGGCCTTCGAACCGTTCGCAACCTTGCTTGGATCTCGATTCTCCGGCGAGTCTCCCTTTTCTGATGCTAGTAAACAAACATCAAAAGTGAGTTAGCACAATTTCTAGAACAAAAGCTACCAATGCGCTCAACCACAATGACTGTCAAACGACGATAAAGTACTCAAATTTTATGAATGAAAGTTACACTTACCTATACACTCCATAGTGCAGACTAGATTAAAATGGGAAAATATGTAAATTAGTAAAAAACCACTATGTATTGTTCCTAGTTGTTTTGAAAAAATAATTAAAAATGCAGCCGGACTGGCTGACGTGAAGCAACAATTTTTTTCACAGATTAAAAATTTGACAGTTTATATTATTCTGTCAATTTCAGACTAGTGATGCACAGCTGCACTAAAATCGACTAAAATTATCAGTGTCGTCTTTTGTCTATTGAAGAACTACAAACATCCGTTTCCGTGGTAACATAATGGTAAACAAACTTTAAATTCTAATAAAATAATTACTTATTCAATTTTGTTTTGCATATTTATTACAGCCTTGCCGAAATGAGTTTCAACCTAGATGATCCTCTGGCTGGAATACTGAGCGATGGAAGCGATGACAGTTTTTTTGATGACGATATCCTAGGAAAGAAGAAACCTGCAAAGAAAAAAGATGGGTCCATTGCTGGAAAAAAGAATGCTTTGTTTGATTTAGGAGAAACTGCTAAGCCAAAAACAACTGGTGTATCTGAGAGTAAGAAAGAAGCCCTTTTTGACCTCGGAGGAGATAATAAAAATTTACCCACAGCTATAGAGCCAAGAGCCTCCCCTGCACCACTAAAACGCACAGTTTCCAAAGATTCTTTTAAAATTGCCCTAGCAGAACCGAAGGCTTTCGATATAAGTAAATCACCAGCAAAACATAAAGTTAGCGTAAGTGCAGATAAAATTGATATCCTAAGCGAATTCAGAGGTGAACCTAAATCTTTAAGCAAGGGCAAGAGCTCTCAGTCGCTATTTGACGACATTCTTGGCGGACCAACGAATAAACCAGGACTGAGTCAGGCAGCCAGGCCGGCTACAGCTACAAAGAGGCAAGGCTTCGATTTCGACTCTTTTTTGGGAAAATCAGATTCTAAGCCACCTCCTAAAACTATCCCACAAAAGCCGATTGCCCAAATTGATACTAAAGAGGTGACAAAGAAAGAGGAATCTAAGAAAAAATCCGGTGGTGACTGGCTTGGGATATTTCAAGAAAATGATGCAGCAACTGAAGATAATTCAGAAATGCCTTCATGGCTCGTCGGGGGAGAAGGCAAAAAGAAGAAAACTGATGACAAGAAATTAGTCAAACCAGAACCTGTAAAAGAACAGCCCAAAATTGAAAAAGAAGAGGTAGTAGAGAAAGAAGCTAAACAGCCACCTATAGAAGAAATGATTCCAAAAGTTGTTATACCGAGTATGGCAAGTGTTCTTCAAGAAAGTAGTGAAAATATAGCAGCTGAAGGCGCAGCGTTGTACTTGCAGCAACAAGAGTCGCAACTCATGGTTGCAATGCAACTGAAGGCACAGGAAGAGAGGCTTGTGGCGATGCAGAGTAATTCTTAGAACTTACCTACCTATATTCAAACTCCTAACTATAGCTAGATCAACTAAATACTTTATTGCGAATTCGTTACATTAATTTTATTTAACGGCCCCCTTATTACCCAAGCCAAATTGCTGTCGTGTCGCTATCGCTAGTACAGTACGTACCTCACGTGTGAAAGGGATGGCCTGACTAGCGATAGTGACACGACAGCAATTTGGCTTAGGTAATAAGGGGGCGGATTTTATCAATATCGGCTCCCAAAATAATTAGGTACAAAATACTTATGTTTCATTAAATTTAATCATCTAGATAAAGATCTTTAGTATATTTATTTTAGCACGACAGAAAGAAAGCCAGCGTGTGCAACGCGAAGCAGCTTTAGCTCATCATTCCCAGCTGGACGCAATGTTGCATAAGCAAGCGGAGCAAAGGCATCAGATGCAGGCCATTATAACAGCTCACCAACAGAGGATCTCACAGAGAATTAAGGTACCTACAAAAGGGCACGTTAGACATTTACCACATCAAAGCTTGTCCAGTTTAACGCAGTCGCAACGAATCTAGTTTGGGCCTACAATTTACCATCGCATACCGCCTGTCCACTTTGAGGTACCCAGGTAGCCTAAGCTCGAAGTTTATAGCTCGGAAACACTTCAGGTGTATTATTAAAGGAATCTCCGCAAGATGCAATGAATCATTCCAAACTTACGTATTTTGCACGATTTGTCGTGTCGTTGACGTGTTGTTAAGTTTTTTCAGGGCCCTTGGTTACTGGCGTAATAGGTTCATGCATTACTTCAGTCTTTGTAGATTTATTAATCATCTAGTTATTATTAATAACCCTCCATAGGCACTTCTTGGTACAGCTGAATATGAAGAAGCTATTCCCAATGACGTCTTTGATCCAACAAGTAACACACCTGAACAGAAAGATAGTCCTCATACAAAAGAGAAGAAGCAGCTGCTGCAACTTGTACAGTCACTACAGGAGAACCATGATAAGGAAATAGATTTGATGGAAACTTCATACAGGTACTATTTTAAAGCAAAACATTGGAATTGGAATAAAAACTATGAACCACAGAGGTCATAGTACTTCAGCGTCTTGACTAAGGTTACAACTTTGTTTTATTGATGTCATTTTAAATATTTATTTATCGTCGCAAACTGGCCAGAATTTTTACTAACATTATATTTTCCAGACGCCAGCTAGCATTTCTAGAAGTTTCACTCAACCATGCTGAGGAACGAATGAAGGAAGAAAGCGACAAACTTGTCAAATTCTACTCAGAGAAGATACACTGGCTGGAAGAGCATCATCAGCTCTATAAGAACATGACTGAAGATAATTTGAGCTCACTTACAGAAAGGCATAAGACTGAAAACTCAATGATTCGGCAGCAGCATTCGGATAATGTTAGGATTTTGCAGGAGCATCATGCTGCGCTTATGGAAAATATTAAGTAAGTCTCGCGTTTCGCTATCGATAGTAGACCCTAGTCCCGAGTACAGGGAGCAATTGGGTATTTGCATCTGTGTAGTTTCTAGGATTAAAACAAGTTCTTGATTTTCAGAAACGCAGTAAAGCAAGAACAGTTTCTAATTCAAGATTCTACAAGCTTTTCTTCAGACCTTCACCAAATAGTGACAGATGTCAGAGAAAATAAGCTGCATTGCCAAAAGCTAGTGGATAAAGTGGAAACCTTAGCTGAAAATACGCATCGTGATAGTGAAAGGGGTTTGCAAGTTCGGGAGACACAAATCAACGGTAACATAATTAATTAGAAAGTTACTGGGTCACCTTTTAATGTCAGGCTTTCTTTAAGACAATAATCATTAATTTCTAGGCTTCTTGTATTATATATGAGATACACTGTTACAGATATGTTGCAGTCGCTAAAAAGAGATCGAGACAACTTCGAGACGGAAAAAGCAGAAAGCAGGGAAATAGTAAAAATGCTTGAATCGAGATTGAAACAGATGACAACAGTAAGCAGATAATTTAAAAGTAGAATCAATGTCCAGATCGGGTATCTAAATATGAATAATATGGGTGCCAATTTTCACAGATGATTGAAGAAGAAACGGCAGTTTTGAAACAGAAACGAATGGAGTTTGAATTTGAAAAGGCCACATTTAGTAAGCAGACTGAGTTCGCGAAAAATATTCTCAAAAAGCAAGATGAAGAAATAAAGGTAGGTACTAACCACTAACTAACTAACTAATGTATCTTTATTTTGATAATTTATATTTATATTAATAACGAATAGAACAGGAGAATTAATGTAATGATATCTTAAAATTATAGACGCTCCGAGAAGATATTCAACGAGAGTATAAAGAAAACAAATCTAAAATTGAAGAGGAAAGAGGAAAAGCTCTGAAAGACAGCACAACAACAGCCAAAGAAAAAGCCGCAGTGCAAAGTATGAAACAAGATTTGGAAGTATGCACCAACATTTTTCTGAATATTGTAAATCTAACAAATAGAAAAGATAACTCCAGCAGTAGAGTTAGTTTTACATGATACCTATTGTTTGTCATTCAAATATGTCCAGTTAAATTTTAACCTTTCGCTGTTTTAGAAAATGAAAGCTGAGTTACAGGGTCAACTTGAAGAGGTAACCGAAGAAAGGTCTAAATTAAACGTGGAGAAACAACAGATGCACTTGGAAGAACAAAGAATATTAGCAAAGTGGGTATACACACATAATGAAACCTTTTTAGTAATTAATTAAACACTTGTCTAAGCGCATCTAGGTAGACGATTCTAATATATTTTTTGTTTCAACAGGAGTCGCGATTACGATCTGCTGGCCAAAACAACAATTGACAAACAATCGCAGGCGGACAAAAAATATACCGAAGCGGAATTTCTTCAAAGAAAATACGAAGAAAGAATTCGACGGATCCAAGAACACGTTGTATCATTGAATGTGAGAGAAAAACAAATTGCTAAAGAAAAAGTTGCGCTATCTCGCGAAAGATTGAACCTACATAATGAGAGGAAACAAATCGAAGGCAGACAACAATGCTCTCTATGCAAATCTACGCAAAATATTCCCGATTACATACAATCGTATACACTGCCAGAACCAGTGTATACTGTGCCAGTTTCCAGAGACTATAGAAATGTAGATTCTGCAATGAATAATATAGAACGGGATTTAGCGAGTATGATGAGCAGAAATTATAGTCTTAGGCATAGCGCAGAAGCAGGACATAGCATTGAAGCTAAGTTTCAAACTAGTGATGTTGGTCAAGGGGAGTCACAAACTCCATTCAAGGTAGGCAACATAAACTCTAATCGAAGCTTTGTAAACATTGTGACTGATTAAGTTTTTTTGATGTAAAACATGTACTGGCGCGCATTGGGGTGAGACCTACTCGTATATCATCACGCTCTGACGGCATGCCGTCATGGCTATAGATAATATCATCATCTATCATTGAAATATCAAAGTCGTTGGACCGTTGGGCAAGTGGCTTGTGCCGTTGCACCACTCGCCAACGGGTTTCTTTAATTATAAATTCTTTTAATAACCATCAGTTTAGATGTTTCACATCTGCCGGGAGTCCCGTGACGGCACGTTGGCGTGACGACCTTGATGCCTTTCAAGATGGCTGATGGGACGAGGCGAGTGATCGCAAGATGTGGAGGATTGAACTCGCAACCTACTGTGTCTTAGCCGGCGTATTCGTCGATTACGCTACAGAGGTCATTGAGTACGTAATATTCGATTCTTATGTTTTGCAGGATTTGATGGATCCAAAGTTCATGATGTTAAGACTAGACGTACAGAAAGTTTTAAGTAATTTGGATCACAGTAAGAAGGAAGATAACGCTAATAATGAACTTTTTGAAGATAATAATGATGTGGAATAAAATGTATCGAAGCAACACGTTAATGTAAGTGAACTTTTTATAAAATAAATGACTGAACATTTGTATTAGAATTCATTTTATTTCATGACTGTTATACAAGAATCATATTTCGTTTTATATTAAATATTATCCAAATTTACACAAATGCCTACATAGTACATACCTTACATAAATATCTCATTGTAAAAAATATAGGTACAAATTTCTCTTACTTTATATCTATGTATATACTTTTATCTACATTTTAAAATACACAATGGCTTTATTTACTTTTTACATGGTTTTTTCTTTTTATCGATATTGTTTTCGACTTCAGTCGTTTAAATTTAATAGCTATAATAGCTCTAGGGAGTTAACCGTAGTTAGCATTATGACCAATATATTCGTTATATTCAATATTAACACAGTCTTTATTATAATTGGATTAAGTAGTGGTCATTCTAGCTCTAATTATGGACGGCCTGGCCTTATAATTACATATTTCACTATAGTTTTTAGTTCTATTAAATTTATTATTAATTCTTGACAGATCTTTGTAAATTAATAACATATGACTACAAGAAGCTCTAAAGAAATATTACTAAGCTATTTAATAAAATGACATAAGTATTATTATATCTTATCATTTACAATAATTATATTTACAATTAATAATATTAACATTGTAGATAACTAAAGAAGTAGCCTTTTAAGCAATGCAATAGTTTTTCCTAAGCTTTCATACAAGCACACATAATGTAAGTCCAATTTGCGGTCTAATTCATTACATTTTATCTTCTCTATCACAGAAATAACTTATTTTATTACTTCATTTAATCGAAGACTTTTTAAAAACGCCTAACTGAATGGAATCTATGGAAAAATGAGGCGTAGAAATGTATGGGACCAATTTTAATGATGACAACAACAATGGCAATAGAGTTAAATCCTAGCACCTTCTTTTTGATATTTGACCTCAAGAAGTTGTGGGTAGTTTTCGACTATAGTTAATAAGATTCCGTCGATATAATGTCTTAGTTGAACATTAACGTCTTGTTGTTCTTTCAATGCCTTCTGCAGCTGTAAATATACAGAAAAATATATTTAAAAAATCAGAAGTAATTTCGGTTACAAATACATAAACAGCTGAGTTAGTTACGAAAACATAGAAGAAAATTAAACAGATGCGTGCGGTATGATTTAGCATAACTAGATTATATGTTAGTTTATTTAAAAGTGGAAGAATCAGTAAGGTATGAAAAAGGTACATGGAGTTTCAAGGTACACTCATCAAAGCATGCAAAGTTAGCGTAAGATCAAACATGCACAGGTAGTAAAAATATCGTACCTTTTCCATCTCTATGCTGAGATCAGATTGTGTATCATCGAGCTGCAAAAATGCATACATGAGAATAAAAATGCGGCGAATGAGTCAGTTGTAGGCTTTAAATGAAGCGAAGCTGTGATGATGTTCAGATAACGATCTGAGAAGGACATTATCTTGAATCGTTTATTCTAATGACGAGAATACATTTGTATGACTTCCATTGTCAAGGCCTCATGGTATAAAAAGCGATAAGAACGAAGTTTAGTTACTGCAGTATTTGATGATGAATCTACAATTTAATAAAGCATTGGAAGCACTAGTTTAATCAATGAAATGTTTGAATAGAGATACTGACGAGCGTGTTAGCCAGTTACACACCGCGAGGTTCAAAGTTAAACCTGTTCTACGATTAGCTTTTAAGCGACTACGGTGATACATCGATGGTTTTGTTTATGTCCCTGCTTGATATTTTGGTAGCTTTCATTTACCTCATCGTCACTCATCTGCGACAGTTCGTGTGCTAAAGAGTTGCCGGCCACGAGAGGTCCGCTGACACCGTCCAGCAGGCTGCGGCCTTCCTCTACTCCTCGCGTCAGGATCTGTGCTTGGAGTTCTTCTTGCGCTTCAGTAAGAGCTGAAATTTAAAAATTGTAGAATAGAATAGAAAACTTATACAGCACATGAGACGAAACAATCATATATCGCGAAGTACAATCTAATGCAATACTATAGAATCAGCAAATTCACAACGGAGTTGTGGATGTTTAGGACCTGACTGACTAGAGCAGTACACTGTGCTTTAAAATCAATTTTTTTGTATGTTTCGCCATACTATTTTACTATCCTCTTTTCATCTAACTGCTCTAATTTTCGTGTGTGTATGTTATGTTAGGTACTTACATTTATTTTGAGTCCTGAGTAAAGTGAGCTCGTTCTTCAGCTCATCCAGCCTCGGGTCGGGCGGCGGCGGCGGCACCTCCCGCAGTCGTTGCAGCTCTATCTTGGCCGCAGCCAGCATAGCCGCTGAAGTTACCGCCGCTTCTCGTTCTCTCCTCTCAGCCTCTTTAGCGGCACTGAGTTGTGCAGACAGCTCGCTTATTTGCTCTTGAGCTTCGCGATGTGCTCTTGCAGTTGCTTCGGCATTGGCTCGCAACGTTTCTGCTACGCCACGGAGCCTTCCGACCTGGAACAAAGGATTTGTTTTTATTACAAATACTTGTCAATCTCTTTTGAGTTTTGTACGATGATACACATTGTGTTAGGATAAATATGACATCATTGAGGAAATTATGAATCCATTTATTATGCCTTTACCAGCTTATTTATCAATACTTATTCATACATAAAACTAATATCATGATTGGTAGTTATTTGAAAAGTTGTACCTCTTGTTTGAGGCTGGACGCCTCTTGATCAGCCACGGACAGTCTGTCCGTGAGGGTGGAGAGCTGTGAGTCGCGGTCACGTTCTACGCGCGAGATTGCCTCTCGACTTCTCCGCTTCTCTTCTGCTATGCTTTCCTCACATCTGCACTCGATCTGAAGCCAAACAAATAATGATATTAGTTAATATTGTATGTAACAGGAAACAATTTTTATTTAAAGCGTACCCATTGAATTTCTTTACTATAACAGTTTCTATTAAGGTTCACAATTAGGGCTCAGATAGAACAAAGTGGTCTGAACTGGATAATCAATAACTTCGGCAGTTATTGCCTAATAACTTATTGTGTGCCGAAATAGCATGTCTTGAAGAGGCTTACATACGCCTAGGTATACTATATAAGTATATATACCATATTTAATGTATTATCGAATGTACTCATCTCTTTAAACGATCATTTTGAGTAAGGTACAAAATAATGCGACTTGGCATAAATAGTTTCCTGCTACGTTTATGATGTTTCTGCAATATCGAGTGTAGTTTAAGCTCACCTCTCGCACATGTTCCTCCAGCATATGCACTCGTGCTTGCAGCACTGCATTATCAGCCTTAGCCCTCGAGTACCGGTCGTCTGACGTGCTCTGGGTATCGGCTAGTGACGTCACTTGCTGCTGCAACAGTTGGACCTGATGACAATGAAATAATATTGGTAAAGTTGTGTTTTGAATCAACATGAGGTATCCTACGGTGAAGAGTCTCAAACAGACTTCGAAAAAGGAGATTATAAAATCATAATTATAAATACGGGATTTATCACGTATCGTTTTATCGGTGTTTCGACCGACAATGTTTCGGTTCAATTCGTGAACCTTCATCAGGGTGAGTGCGATCCACTCCGAACAACGCGCACGTTCGTACGGTACGTGATAAATCCCGTATTTATAATTAAGATTGAAATAAATCACGAAAGTTTTCTGAGATTAGATAATGTTTACGGATTACTATAAAATTCTATTCGGACGTTTTCTACGGCTATTTTAAGGTTTTTTGAATTAGAATTTACGAAGGTAAAAACGAAGGTTTTGCGTGACTGATCTTGATTAGGGTAGGTAGCTAGCTTAACATAAAACCTTATAAAGGCTGTTGTAAGGTCTGTGGCAAATATTTCTAAAATAACAGCTTGCCATTTATATTGTACCTAAGTGTAATGATTTCAACTCCACGTATTTTACAAAAAAATCAATAATGAAATTACGGTCAGTATTGTCAGTATTTTCGTTTTCTTATGTATTAGTTTTGGTTTTTTGTAAACTGCTATGTTATTTCTAAGTTAATAAATAATTTGAATTTGAATTTAAACGGTAGCCTTCAAGAATACGAGTCTGTAAGTTGTCACTTGTGAACTGAAACTGGACTCCACATTAATTTAAATCATTCTACCGTAGTAGACTGTATCGAGATTCGAGAAATCCTAAGTATAAATTGCATGTTATTCAAACCCAGTTGCCCTTGAGTCCTACAAAACGAATATAAACTCCGCAGCTAATTAAGTACTGATTATTTACAGTATTGCAATAAGTAACACTAACCTCATCAGCTGCTTTGAAGATTGAAACTGGCTCTCGATTGGATTTCTACATCGGAAGTACACAATTTATTACGGAATTTGGATTTTTCTTTGAAACTTGTTAGATTTATGGCATCCGATATTTAATACTACATTATCCAAGACAATTTGGGCCTTACCATAAAAAAAATTAAACACTGTTTAGCGCATGTTTAAAAATGTCCTATATAAGAAATATACTAACTTTATAGGACTATAAGGAACTACCTATAAAGGAATTTTTTAAATACGCGTTAAACTTTTGTTTAACTTATTTGTGGTAGGTAACAAGGTTAACGTTCTTTAAATCCTAAAGCTTCTTTAGAGCGATCTTTAAAAATGTAATCATTTGGAAGCAAAATCTATAAATTCAGCTAAAGCCACACATTAAAATCATATCCCCATTCTCCAGTGACTAAAGTGTCTGACTAAAATATAGGGTAGATAGAGTACTGACTGAATCACTTCATTGACGACAATACTTGGAAAACAGGAAGGTGTTACTTAGGAGTAACGAACTATGATGCACGACAAGCACGTAATACATGACGTAAAGTGCCTAGGGTTAAAACAATTATAATTTTCTTTTTTCAAGACTTTAAATATAGTAAAACAAAAGCTGAAACATTACAATGGTTCTTAGAATATGTGCCATTGGTTGTCGAACATAATATTATGGAGACAAAAAACTAGAAATGGAATAATTATGTGAAAAAATAACAAGATAGAAAGAACGAATCAACTAAACAAAATAGTTCTGACACAACCAGTAATTTCTCCAAAAGTAAAAAGGTACCTACGTTTTGGCAAGACGATATACACGAGCTAGACTGAATTGGCGTCCTATTCCAAGAATAGGTAAATGCATAGAGCAGGGAACTGTTTAGCACTTGAACTTGAAGATCAAAATGATCATTGCAATTGAAATCTATTGTTTGAAGTACATTGTTGATAGCTAGCCAAATTAACTACCGACGTAATATAACGAATCAATTGCGTCGAACAAAGCAAAACTGTTTTGGAAACTGTGAAAGCATTGTAGTATTTAATTGAAAAACTGTTTTATATTCCTAGTGTAAGAACCTGTTAAGTTATCCTATACCGGTATTAGCAATTATCGCAAACGTAAAAGATAAAATTCTATCACTTTCACGCACACGCCCACGTTTTGGGTCGGACTCGGAAGTAAATAAACAGAAAAACTCAAGCAATACAGAAGTAGTGTGGCCATTGACGCATTGAACCGTTCTGGTCTATCAGATACATAATCATCTTTAGGAAGTGTTATTGAATGCTTCTGACTAGATTCAGTAGCTTCGTGCAAGGTCGTTGTAAATAAATCAGTTGAATGATCCTTTTTGTAGTAACACAACAATGTGGTAGGTAGGCTAAATGTAATGCGCGGAATTTAAATTCAAACAATCTGAACGATTTATGCAATGGCAAGGCTCTCATGGATCGTGATAAACCAGGAAAATAGATGGGAGTTTAGTTAAATACAATTCTGGACTTTATTATAGAATCCACAACATAAATAGGATTTTAAAAGGTTTTGATGCGGTTGCTCAAATAAATTCAAGTTATATTGAACTATGAAACGGGCTATGCTCGGAATTTTTCTGAAGGATACAATCCGAAACGAGGTTATCCGACAGAGAACCAAAGGTGATCGACATAGCTCAGAGTCAGCAAGCTGAAGTGGCAGTGGGCCGGTCATATCTGCCGCAGAACCGATAACCGTTGGGGTAAACGTGTTCTGGAGTGGTGACCACGTCTAGGCAAGCGAAGTGTAGGATGCCCTCCGGATACATGGAGTGACGATTTCCGCGCTGTGGCTGGCAAGAATTGGATGAAAAGAGATGAGGATCGGGCTCAATGGCACACCCTGGGAGAGACTTACGTCTGCTATAAGTTGATGATGATGATGATATTGCACTCAGAAGGTGCACAAAGTGAACCGAAAAGTTGACTGAACTGCATCCTGTTGTACCAAACATAACAAAAGTTGGTTGTTCCAAATCAGCGATATGCAAAACAGGCTTAAATAGATAAAAGATCACAAAAAAAATAATTAATTGAATTTTATTCCTGATTCACTGAAATAATTTATTAACACGAAGCTTTAATGTAACTTAGATTAGCAGTTACTATTTCTTTGTGTAGCGTTATAGCGTATCGTACATAATAGGATAACAAAGACATACATGCCTTATGAAATAGTTAAGATAAAAATCTTTGCATTATATTATCGTGGGAAAAGACTAAAATTCTAAAGGTGAAGTTGTAACTAGACGTATCGAACTTTCGATCTGTAGCGCAAAAGTTCGTTCGGTTTTACTTTTGTTGGAGTACAAATCGAGACTAGTTTCTCTTGCCATGTAGGCAGTTAAAGATGGAATTAGTTATTGTACAGTAAAAGTCCAATTATATAACTGAAAGCTTGGACAAAAGACCGGCTAAATCGATAAGAGTAAACTTAAATTAAAATAAGCCGAGACAAAGCAAAAGCAAAATTGATTTTGCTTGAAAAATAAATTAAGCGATAACCTTAATTATAAAGTCATTGTACACAGTTATCTTACTGTTTACAAAACTGAGATCATCTGTTGACTGACTTGGTGGTGTATGTGACACAACATTTGGTATTAGATGTTTGGTTTTGGATCAAATAGATTTCGTAACCGAATGACACTTCTCAACCGCAATAACTCGAACACGCCAGTATTATAAATTATTGTATCGAGTGGTTATATACAAAATATTAAATTTATTAATTGGAAATTATGAGCTTTGGCAGTCCAGGTACATTTAAAAATAATCTAATAGCAAATAATGTTAATAGAACACGATTGAACGAGTTTGTGCCTACAAGAAGTTGCCATATCATAGACAGCACGGCCAAAATAGATTAATGAAAATTCTGCAACACGAACATTAGATAATTTTCTTCACGATTTAATAATATTAGAACAATTGAAACAAAACGGAACAGACAAGCAACACCATTATTATAGACAAGTGGCAATCAATAGCCACTTAAGCAATAGGCACTTTAGTTGAATAGCCAGCAGTGCAGTGTACTCGTGACTTCCTTACATTTTCTTGGGCCGTCAACTTGTCTTGCAACTTTCCAACATCGTTTACTTCGGATGAATTTGACTCAGTCTCGTTCAATTAACTAATGGATAACAATTCTGTATTTCCAATTGGTAGTATATAGATAGGTAAATATTCTAACATTGGGTATGTTGAGCCTAGAATAACCTTTTCATTCTAGTTTCCACCCTCCTTCGTTGCATTTTATTTATTCGCCTTTTTCGACTTGTAAGTATGAGATTAAAGCAAAATTTACTTGCGGTGCTACTGAGTTGAAATCATTTAGATCCATTTAGACAAGATGAAGACGAGATTTCAAAATGAAGACGAGATTTTCTCCTCGGCTTTCGATCTTTGAGTACTGTATATGAATTTGATTTGTCTTCGTAGTAAGCGTTTTGTCTGTAACCCTTAAGATAGGAAAAATTAGTAAATCCATCATCGATTTTGACATCTTCTCTTTGACTTTATAGTTAGACAATAGCTCCGCAGAAGCTAAGTTCAATACTATTCGAGACACAGGTGTACCATTTTCAACTTTCGTTCAAAACACTATTGAAATTGTAGTTTGTGTTTGGATAAGGAAACACTTTGACAAGTAAATAGTTGCAAATGTGTTGATCGTGCGACTAGAGAAACTTTGTAACCTGCTCTTTCAAAGGTCAAAATTGTTTGCGTGACTTGAAGGGCGTGCGAGAGAAAATAGTTTTGTTTTAGACTAAGCAATTTGAGTTACAGTGATTATTAATTTGAAGAAAGTAAGGTATTTTGATTTATCAATGAAATAATAAAAAAACTGGGATGGATAATACAAAACCTTCCCGGAATCATCATGTAGGTAATCCATACTAATATTATAAATTTGAAAGTAACTTTGTCTCTCTGTCTGTCTGTTACGTTTTCACGACTAAAAGGCTGGGCCGATTTCGGTGAAATTTGGTATAAAACAGATTATGACCGGGATTGGGATAAATGCTACCTTTAACCTGACTACGCACAGTAAAATACAACAGGAATATCCCACGCGTCATTATATTCTGTTCTAGGAGCCGCGCCAAAATGGCATCAGCTCAGCATGTGCTAAGTAAACAGGTTAAGTACCCCAGCTAGCTACTTAACGCTGGTATTCTGCTGACCCCAACTAGTGTCGTCACGGACGCCAGGAGCTTGCACTTCTCTCGGGATTGAGTGAATAATAACTAGTGGTTCGCCTCGAGCAGATCTCACGAGTCTCCGATTAAAACAAAAGCATATTATTTGTAATCTTTGACTATCAAAATAGTGACACGAAATAAATAACCAAAAACTTGACCTACAGTTTCATTCAAGTTACAGGTAACGGGAGTTCATGTCATGTGGTTACCCTTTTTTGGGGTACAAATTGCAGTTATTCTGGATTTCAGACTTTCGCCTATGTTTGTGTCACTAAAGCTATACGCATACCAAATTAAAACACTGTGGGATCACTGGTGTACCCTGTGAATTTTGTCAGAGTTCAGTTTTTATTATGGCTAATAACTGAAAAACTATAAAAACTTTACTAAAAATAAAAAAGGAGTCAAAATGTACTAATGAATACCTTTCATTTGATGTCCCACTTGACCTAATTTCTCCTTGACTCTCATTTTCATTTTTTTACTCCTCTTGAACCCAATATCTCAACAACCCACCAACATTTTTAGCTCACTTAGTCACACTAAACTTGTGCCATCACTACCTGCCTATGTATCAAATTTCACGATGATCGGATCAACGCTTATGTTATCCTCCGACAAACATACATACATACATACAACGCCTATTTGCCCAAGTTGATTTAGAGATCTCGCTTCGCTCGATCAAATATCATGAGAAGGAATAGATTGCGCTTGAGCTGAAAATATAAGATAATAGCAATAAGTATTTGCAAGTCAGGAAAGCTATAGCTGTTGCAAATACAGCCTACTTAAATGTAGGCTTGTAGAAAATTCCAATCAAATTCTATGTGTGAAAATGTAGGCAACCCACACTTCACCTCAATACTGATATTATGAAAAATGCAATGCAACAAGGGTCAATGACTCACAGTCCTGCTATATTCCCCAATGGCCCGCTTGATTAATTACGAACACTTACGAGGTCGCTGTGTTCAGTGGGTACAGATGAATAATAAGTTACTATAGACAACCATAGAGTAGTGATTAGTTTAATGTACAGTCAGCAAGTGTTATTATAATATTTATGAAATATTTGAATATTTTTGAATAGGCTCTATAGGCTCTAGTGGTGTTGTGGTTCGCCCCGAACTGAGATCTCGCGAGTCTTGCAAAACACAAAAAAATATTCTTAGGGCGACTCGCACGACGATACCTAAAGGTATTTAGTAGCTAAATATGATAAGGAGTTGTCAAATCATACCAATACGTAAAATGTAAACATGTTTAGTCGCTAAATACGTTTAGGGATCGTTGTGCAAGCCGGCCTTAATCTTTGGTTGATAAAATAGTCCTACTTGACCTACAGTTTCATTCAAATTACAGGTAACAGGAGTTCATGTTAATTGGTTAGCCTTTTTTGGGGTACAAATTGCAGTTATTCTGATTTTTATACTTTTCCCTATATTTGTGTCACTAAAGCTACACGCATACCAAATTTCAGCACCGTGGGGTCACTCTGGTGTACCCTGTGTATTTTGCCAAACTTCAGTTTTTATTATGGCTAATAACTTAAAAACTACAAGATTTAAACTAAAAATAAAGACGAGGTAAAATGTACTCACAAAGACCTTTTATTAGAAGTGCCATTTTACCGATAGTCCGATTTTGTTTTTTTACCAAACCTATATACCAAATTTGACGACAAAATTGACACGATGATCGGATAAACGCTTCGAAAGTTATCCTCGGACAAACAAACATACATACATACATACAACGCCGATTTGCCCAAGTTGATTTAGAGATCTCTCTTCGCTCGATCTTATTTTTAATTTTATTTTTATTTTTGATTTTTAGTTTTTCTTTGAAAACAGCATAAAGCTTTATCTTAGTTGTATCAAAATGTAATCATTATACAAATCTGTTTTCGTGGAAGGTCATTTGCAGATAGTATACTTAAAACTCAAAGCACAGGATGTCGTTAATGGATTTGTATCGCTGACTGTACACGTACCCATAATACAGTTTGCAATATGATATAATTTATTTCTAGTCAGGATATAAGTAGCTGTAATTTGTAACCGCCTCTCCGTTTTTTTGCTGCTGGAATTCGTTGACTTTGTTACGTGTATCATAAACAATGAATTTATGTTACGACAGAAGTAAGTCACAGCGAAGGAATAAAAAGCCTAAAACGAGAACGAATAATTATTTTAACAATAAATATTACATAACTAATAATAAAACTGATTGGATCGCAAAACGTAATAACGAAATTGATAAATCGAGTAGATCTTATAATCATAATGACTTCTTTGAATATCAAAATGTTAACTTAACATGTTGACGACAAGCTGTTAAATAAGTACAATAGTTATTATGTATTGGGCACACACATTCCAATATCTGTAGTTTAAGGATACAAAACCCACAATAACTATATTTGAAAAGTTATTTACGGTAGGTGGTACTGTACTAGTTACAAAGGAATTTTGCAGCTTGCACGCTACTCTGACCTAATTATGTGTGACTTGCGACAAGGACTATGCCATGCTATAGTTTGGCTTAAAGTTACTGTGATATTTGTTGTAGGTGATCTACAAAAAAAAATAACACAGGTCACGTTACTAGTGTAATAAAATAATCTCGATTTATATCTAGGTGTTTATTTTGCGCCAAATCTACGCTTTCGAGTTGTCGATCTCAATCAGAGATAACAAATAATCGGTGGTGAAATAAGTTTTACAGATAAACTTTGTAAGGAGACTGAAGTCGCAGTTTAATCAATGGCAAGACAAGTATACAATTTTGTAATAGTCCAGTTAAATGTAATTAAAACAAACAAATAGATTGGGGAGTGGTAAGGCAAAAGAAACGTTGATGGTATGATCCCAATGCTTTAGTTAGAACAAGGAGTAACTAGTGGGAGACTGACGAACGTAATAATGAATCATAGAAATGTAATAATAGAGCTTTGTTATTATATTATCCGATGTGATGGCCAAACCTTATTACCATCAGTGATAAAATGTAAGAATTTGGTCGAAAGAGTTCAAGAAACTAGAAAGACAAGAAACTGTAAAGGGACTTAAGTAAATTGTGTAGTACCTGATACCTACAATTATGTATTAGGTATGGTGTTTGATCGATGAAAATGTTGCATGTTACAAAGATCGTGAAGAATCGCGTGATGGTACAACACAAATTAGAGGCAGAGATGGTACGGAATGGTAGCCGACGACAATGCGTTTCGCTTCAATTGCTAGAAAAAACGCAATTGTGTTATATTGAACTTTGTTTAATCGTATTTGATTAAAACGCTTAGTTATAGTTAGAATATGATTTTTTGCTGGATGAACTACTTACTAAGTTTGTATCTTGACTAATGTAGCTACGTACTAAACACCATCATAGGATCATATGTAACATTTTTCAGTTTGCATTCATAATCAGGAAGCTTTGACTAGATTGTGTTGAAAAGGGTATAGTGATTTTAAATTTTTATTCACACGATTTAATCAAAATTATATACAATTTTTGGTTATACTATGTTAATTAAAAATCTGCCGGTTGGATATCATGTTGCTTAACCAACATGATAATGTTTGCTACTACGAGTAGATAGATGCTATTGCGTGCGATCAAAGTAAACATTAGATGGACTGTTCCGGATAATGTCAACAAATTGCTAGGCAGATTTATAAAAGCATCAATAGTCATCAAATAAGATCTAAACCGCATTTACATAATCAAAACTAGTACGTCAGGAGGTGTGCATGGTGGATATATTATGGTATTGCCCATGTTGAGTAATTTCAATTGGTACCTACTACGCACTAGGTTTTTATTTCATCAATATTTCCCAATCATGTAATTAATGTAATGAGGAAAACTATTTCAATTGTTATCCTGTCTGTCAGTCAAAACATCAGTAATTTATTATTATACTTAATTATAATAATAAGAAGTACTGTAGAAAATTCCAAGCCTCAACAAAATCGATGAAGAAGTGGCTGTCGCGATTAAAATGGCCTTCTAAGGGAAATGCTAATTTTATATTGTGGAAATAGAATTTGATCTCGCTTTACAAGAGACAGAACCAGTAGCTAGACATAGATGATATTAAAAGCTAATAAAATGATGAAAAGTCTCACTTGGTCGGATAGGTTGTCGCACCACAGATGAGCAGGCGTCTTTTTGCCTCCGTTGACACCATTCGGTAAATGTGGATTCAGAGGACCTCCACTGAATAGGTCTTCAGTTAGACTCGCGTCTGAAGTTATCCTCTCCCGCGCCTCGGGTGGAGGACCCTGAGGACCCACGAAGTCGAATTGCCCGTCCCACATATCATACTCCAGCTCCAAGCTATCCTCAACCTCGAGCTGCTCACTCATGGTGCCTCTGGAGCGAGTGAATAAACCCGATTTAAACATTTAAACACCGGTAATCACCAGTTTCTTTGGATTCTTTCCAATATTGCACTACACCTTAATTTATAAATTAAAACTTAATATAATTCAACAAATTGACTTTGACCACGATTAGTATTTCATTCGAGATAAAGCTAGTTTTCGTAATGGCACAGTTGATGCAGTACTTCACTTAGTCTAATACGATTATGACACAGATCTTCTAACGTAGGTCGAGCCTGGTGGTCACTGGATGTCACATTTTTCACATCAACGGCTTCTTAAATACGTTACACAATAACTTAAAACAATAGCACAAGCCTCTAGTTATCGTCGTAAACAAGAATTAAAACGTCCGGTAAAAGGAGACTCCGACGCACTCGGTTTAAAATTTTAGTCGGTTGGTGTGGCATCCTTTTGTAGGAGACTCGATTACGAACAGATCTGGAGAATTCAGTTCGAATGTCTGTTCTCGGAATCGTATCGAAGCTGAAACTTGTGAAAAAACTAGCGTGCGTGGAGTTTGAGCTGTCTCGCGGTCGGCACTAACCGGCAGCGGGCGCTCGCCGGCTGCGCCCCACCCATTGACACGACATGATTATCAGTCGCCTCGGTCGGCCGAAGCCGCCGCGCCATACAAATAAACTTTATTCGCTCCCTAAGTCCCTGCAATGCATGCATGCACTGTGTCCGATAGATATGTAGGGTCGAGGCAATAACCCCTTTCATAAGCTCCCCCAGTCTGGTAACATCTCGTAATTTCACGGGCGAGGGGCTCCCATGATTGCATTTGACTGCCAGATGGAGGAGCGATTCAACAAGCGATTTCGATAACAGTTTCATTGCATAAAAAATCTTAGTATTTTGAGTCAATGAACGAAGAAATCGAAAAAGTGAAACTGAGGACCAGCGGATAAAAATGTTTTCTGCCTCAGCGGATCTCTATCAAGCATGGAATCTTTGCTATTTGGCAATTGCAGAATATTTGAAAACAGGTGGTGTTATCGCAGGTGAATGATATCTATGAGACCATGTTGGCAGTGAAACTGATTAAACTGGATATTGAAAGTGAAATGGACATTGTATAAGAACGGCGCAAAAACTGGAAATCGTTATGGGTAAACAACGTAGTATAATATGTAACCGTCCACCGACCGACATCGACAGGTAATCACAAGAGAGCACGCATTTGATTTTACTTAATGTTTGTTTGATTACTTATAAGGAGAAACTAGTGGACAAAGTTAGATAAACTTTCCTTCATAAAATGTCGGGCCATATATCCACGTTGCAGCAAAAGTACTTATTTCCAGATGGAGAAAATATTGGTTTAGAAGCCGTTGTAGTATGTACAGACAGTGAGAAATTCATGCCCAGAAGTTGATAATGCTGACTTCACGGATGAAAAAAATCGTATTCTTAGAAAATATTATCCATGATGATGAGTTCATAATACATCTGTATGTTATTTTAGATAACCTATTTGAACTCGTGCAAGATAGCTTTATATTCATAAAGTTTATCTTCAGGATTATTTATTTTTGGAAACGTAAACGTGTTTTTCGTCAAATTAAAAAGAAGAAGTATAAAGTATACCTAATTGCAACCTCGGAAATGCAATTAATTTACGTAACACAATTAATGTTCTAATTTAATATAAGCTCATAAAAAACGAAACCACGAGCATTCGAATCTAAACAAAGGGTCAAACATTCACGGTGGCCTAAGAACAACGCTACGCGTGAACAATCGTGAGGGAACAATGCTATCTCATACATTTTTAATACATTTCTTGTGACCGTAGCAAACCGTAAATTACTTGCAAATGACTAACAAATGTATCCACTTGTTTTAGTGGAATTAGCTGAGGAATCCGTGCAAAAACTCGCAATCGTTGTAGACAGTAGCCACGGGTGTTCAAATGCTTTATCAATTTTAGCTTAGTACAATCATGTCTTGTTTTGTAAATTTGTAACGAATGTTTTTCGCTTTTGTAGGAAATGAGGTCAGTGGAAACATCTTTTCTTCTAGTTTGGCTTGTTTTTCTTGATTACCCCTTCTGGTCAGTGATTAGTGATAACCTTGGGATAAGGTGGTTCTATAATTGACCTTACGATCGATGATTATTGTGTGATTTTTTGCACCAAATAGGGGAGAGGCTCTGATAAAACTTTGAATATTTACTTAAATCAAAAGTAGTATGCACCTACCTTGCTTGCAATCAATAAAAGTTTATATAAACTAGTGGTTCGCCCCGAACTGAGATCTCGCGAATCTTCCAAAATAAATATTATTCTTAGGGCGACTTGCACAACGATGCCTAAACGTATTTAGTGGCTAAATCATACAAATACTTCAAATTTAAACATGTTCAGTCGCTAAATACGTTTAGTGATATTTGTGCATGCCGGCTTTAATCTTTGACTAATAAATTGGTGCCACGAAATGCATAACCAACCTACTTGACCTACAGTTTCATTCAAATTAGATGTAACGGGGGTTCTTGTTAATTGGTTATATTCTTCTTTGTACCCCAAATGGCAGTTATTCTGGATTTCAGACTTTTGCCTATATTTGTGTCACTAAAGCTACACGAATACCAAATTTCAGCATTGTGGGGTCACTGGAGTACCCTGTGAATTTTGTCAATAACTCAAAAACTACAAAAACTTTACTAAAAGTAAAAACGGGGTCGAAATGTACTAATGAAGACCTTTCATTTAACGTCCCACTTGACCTAATAGTCTCATTTTCATTTTTTTTTACCCCTCTTGAACCCCAATATCTCAACAACCCCCCAATATTTTTAGCTCATTGAGTCACACCAAAATTGTGCCATCACCTATATACCAAATTTCACGGTGATCGGATAAACGCTTCGAAAGTTATTCTCGGACAAACAAACATACATACATACATATATACAATGCCGATTTGCCCAAGTGAACTTAGAGATCTCACTTCGCTCGATAAAATATTTCTAACATACTTATAGTTAGTTCTTATAATAACAGGGTAACCTACTAGGACCAGTATGGTACATCATATTACATAGCATGGGTATTGGGCACAGCAAGCTATCCAAAAAGTTCTCTATTAGTAACAAAATTCTCTAACCCTCATTCGGTATTCCCCATTAGTAATCCATTTAATGCTGAAAATAGGGGAGCTTCGAAAAATTGGGGTGCATAATTAATCTCCACTCCTTATTGTATATATATATATATATATATATATATATATATATATACACACCTAATTGTCACGTTAGAAGGTGATTTAAAATGTTCTAGGTGTGTAATGACAAAAATTCAGGGCTATTATATCGTCCCAGCGTCTTTACCGATACTTCAGAGAAAGACTACTAATAGATGGTACCATTCAATAGCTTGCTACTGAGTCTGGTTTTCTATTACAAGTTCCACCCATCAAGCATTCCCTAATCACTGTTTTTTTTACAAAACCCAAAAGCAATTTATATGGACGCTTCTCCCATTTATCTAGCTAAGCACGCCATCTCTGTCCAAATACCTTGTTAGTCCTGGCTGTAAATCTATCAGTATTTCAAACTAGCACATGATTGTCGTAATAAAGATCTGAATCATGGGGTATTTTCAGTTATATGATGATAAAACCTGCAGACCGTACAAAAACTACATTCGTTTTACTACTTGAACTGTAGTTACAATGATCAGGTTTGACAAAACCTAACTTATGTACCATCGCTGTATAAATTATCAATAAGTATTTACGAAAAAATGGCTTGAGTGAGATAAAAGAATATTAAATAACACTTATAATAATAAGTGCTTACCTAGATGTTACAGAAATCAATTCAGAGTGAAAGCAAATCTAATTTTGCTATACTTATCTAAGAGCTAAAAGCTAATCCATATTTATATAACCCTGTGATAGTGACGCAGTTATCGAAAACGAAAATACTGCTTTATTTCGCCCGTGACTTTAAGTATCAAATTGTTAAAACATACGAATCCCATCTCTATCCTCATATTCCAAAAGTTTTCGAAGTTTATAGACCACAAATACTGTCGGGCAGCAGCACATCGTTTTGTAGGCCATGGATATGTGCATTAAATAATTTAATAAATAGGTAATTATTACATACTCCTAAACAGACTCGTAGACTTTCACATTTATTATTTTTAGGATTAAATACAAACTCCCCAGAACGCCCATGTCATCTCGCAGTAATTACCGCGGCCTACAATCTGTTCTAGATCGTCTAGAATTATCCACATTTGCAACATGCCGCGATCTTTGCGCCCTAAAAACTGGATCAATTGGTTTCTTACTGGGTGTCTACTATTACATTTGTACTGTACTGTCGTGGCCTCAATTGATGACGTTGCCCCCCAGGCAGGTTTATTTAGAGATATTCGGCGAAGTTTCTCAGAAAGGTGTTTAAATAAGTATTTCAGTGCATGTAAGTAAAGTACATTTCTGCCCCAATGGCCGTCAGTTCTGCGAGCTATGTGAAGACCACGCACTGGAAAGCGCAGCGTAGGTCGGCCGCCACAAGATCGGTTGCTTTTAAAATCTATGGGGGAGGCCTATGTTCAGCAATAGACGCCCTATGGATGATATGATGATGTTGGACAACAGAACTGCCCTTATCGACCGACACGTCTTGAAACAGCGCTGTTTCCTGTGTGACCACTGTCAAATGGTTCGTAGTGAAGTGGCTCTACTCTAGAGTCAGGCACAATCCTTAGAACCCCAAAACTAGAGTTTATGTTTGACTGTATTATTTCAGGTAAGAGCGTCACATGCCACAACTTTGGTTGGATATGACAATTACTCTAGCTAGACTAAACATTGTACAAATATTGTAATTCATTTCGTTTTATGTGAGTTGTACCTTCAAAATCAAATAAATAGAAGGAATAAAGTTGAGAAGTTAATTGATTGAGTCTAAATGATTGGTTATCTCCATTTATTATTCAGTTAGTTAGTGTTTACAAATGTACATTTTAATATCTACATTTTGTTGGCAACTTTCACCCCTCTTTCATGTTAATCAGTTAATGTGAAATGAATGCTTCTACCGTGCTTTTCTGCGATAAACATAATCAATAGGACATTGCACTGGCCTTCAGTGGACAGCGCAAAGAAAACTAATAAGAAAATAACCTAATCAACCAGCTTCAGACCACGGGTTTACCAGAACAAGGTTAAACGAAAAAATTGAAGAACAAAGTTATAAGTATATAGTAGTCATGTTAGGTACACCTTGTTACATACAGTAAGTAAATATTCTTAGTTTCTTGATAAATTGTGTATTGCAGCCGTTATAGATTGATTACAACAACAACGAATGAAGAAACATATATCAATTAAAATTTTTAAAAAAGGCACATAAAAAACCTGTAATTACCAAAAAGGAAAAGTGATAATCTTTGGATCAGCCGAACTGATCTTCATCACACAGTTCACACATAGCTAAGAACCGCTCCAGTTCTATAAAAAAACCGTCTGAATAGGTCCATCCGTTTGGAAACTACGATGCTACAGACAGACACACAGACATACATAGGCGTCAAACTTATAACACGACGCTTTATGCATAGGGGTTTAAAAATAAATTCAAGCACCATGGAAACGCTCCTTTAATAATAATGGATTATACCTAAAGCAAACCATTATAAAATTAGGTAGGTAACCTTAAGGTTTAAATAAAAAAATAATTAGAAGCATAAACAGAATAAAAATTACGACTAAGAATTGTAGTCCTAAAAAGAAAACGAAAACTTCGGAAACGCACGAAGGACAGCAGATAAACTCGAACAAGAACGGAAAGCGAATAATTACTAATCTGGCTCATGGAATGATAATGCTACTGATAAGACGAGAATTAAACATAATACAACTCTTAATTGGATAAGCAGGCAGTTTACTGAGTTACGCGGAATTGTAGAAGTGGTAGACGGTGATGTTCTCGTCTGAAATGGACTCAGAAGCCTTAAACTCCATTCTAACACTAAAATTAACAAAATACTCAAAATAGTGCTCTAACGTCTGCATAGTTCCAATGATAATCTTCTACTTAATTGTAACTTCTTAAACACTCCTACAAATCTTAAAATACCCTCAAGATCGTATTTAGGTCCGTCCTTATGTCTTGGGAAAACAAAATTGGGGCAATGCTTGATTTATTTTTGGAAGGGAGTATTTTTGTGTAGCTAAGTGGCCGTGGGGGGTTTTTGCAAAATTTTACTGGTAGACGCATTTTTCCGGGCGTTCAAATACCTGAAAGGATGTAGATGCAATATCGGCCTATTTACAATGTTTTGTATTCATCCTTTTTAAGCAGGGCAAAGTGCCCTTTTCTATGTAAGATCTTGAGTACGTCCAGGAAGCTACACTCAGATGTTACAAATGTTACCATCATCTGCACACAATGTGTGTCGATTTTCGCACGAGTACGTTCGCACCACTTTCAATTTCGTTATGTTTTGCTTACTACTGGTAAGAACTCGTAACTACCTAGTTGGATAATAGTGACGTTTATTGACACTACCATGGCATGGGACCTGATTGCTGAGATAAGATTACGAGATGATCTAATTGAGTTATCTTCCAAAACATATTTTTGTACAACAACAGGTACTAAATTCAAAGTTATTGAAAGATGGCAGAAGAATGATAGAAAGGTTTGTTTTTAATAATGTTAATAGAGGGTACAGCAGGGTCCCAAACTAGAACTTTTAATGTTTTTGCTGCTCAGCTTTTGAATTTTATTATTTAGTATAGACTTCACGTTGAGTGTTCAACTGGGTTCCATTCTGGGACTTATAGAGTTTGTACTACTCAGTTGATGAAGATTTATTCGTCTGTAGTAATTTGGAATAATTCAGCTGGTTCATTCTGTAATCGAGCTCTAAGTTCTAACATTGTGGCTGGCGAAGCAGTGGGTGGGCCGCGTGGGTGGCCATAACTCATATCCATGTCAAGGATATTGGGAACTTCGCTAAATAACTTTATACTAAACATATCAGTATCATAGACATCATAAAGCCTATGTATTTTCACATATCTATCTAGATTTCAAAACAAAGGCTTGGTGGAACAATGCAGTTTAACCTATCAAATCACATTGCGAATTCCTGACAGCTGGTTTGTTTACTTTCTACACCTGACCTGATGAATTCTTACACTATTAGAAATGTTATAATGATGCGTCAGTATTGCAGCAAAAATTCTTAAGTGAAAAAAGAAGACCTTTTGACCTTTTTGCAGGAACATACAGATAAACAAGTATTTTAAAGCGTCAATAATACCTATTTAGAAAATATCTGCAACCATATTGTCCAGCCAGACAAGTAAGCGAGTTATGCAAATAACTAAATACTTGTCAGTTTCTCTATGGACGCATTGTCTGGTTTGTACCTCGATAGGTTAGATACCAATTTATTATGTCTTGGAAACCAACGTAACAATACACTTGAGGTGGCCCTTATTCCCATAGCGTAAGAACTACGCAACTATTGCATCAGTTCCTATTGGTTATTTGAAGTGGTATAGAACGTTGTCCACCCACAATGAAGTTAAATTCCTTTTCCTGGTGAACTCGAAATGCTGTTTTGGTATGCAATAGAAGGGAACAGGTAACGGTTACAGTTGAAGATAAATCTGTATCAGATTGCGAAAATTTTAAAGCAAGAGGCAGGTTTAGTTGAATATCGGTTTACATAAGTAGGTAGTAACGTTTATTCGCAAATACATTTATCAAAGTTAGTTCCATTCCAGATATCTTATTTCAAAACTTATAGAGGAACCTACTGGACAAGCCACAACCTTTCTTAAGTTCACTCAGGAAACAAAAGCTAGAGCAGAAACAAACATAAGTATAGATGAATCGTTAAGTTCTTTATCAAGATTAAGTTTGAAGAGTCAGATAAAGGTCAAACAAGCGAGCTCCCCGATTCAATACAAGTGTTTACAATCAGGTCTAATTCTGTATGATTTATCATGCGCACGCATCTGACCGGAAGTTGTGCATGGGCAGCTGAGGGACCGTTTCCTGCGTCCAACTATCCAATGAACGGTTCGACTATCAAATGAACCGACAAGTCCATTGTATATGCCCTTTCCTTTGGTGCCCAAATAAGGTCATTGAACAAATTATGGATTAATATCACGTGGAGTGTATTTCTTCCGTAATGACATCAGTTTGTTAGCTGGCAGCCGCTTGGCTGATGGTGGACAACACTTTAATCCAATAACACGTAAATAAGTCAAACTATCGAAAACATAGAAACTAATGCATGTGAAATAAGCCGGGGTAAGGATGGAAGTGAATGAGATTATGAGTAATATGCTATGAGAATCGTAACGTAAATAATATTGGGGACATCATTGCCAAGAAAGTGACTAAGCAAATGAGATCACAGGAAGGCCGAAATAACGCTGGGCTACGGGGAAACAAATTAAAAATGTCAAAACTGGTGCTTGTACCATCTCGTAATATTGCGAATTGTGGAGATTAAAACCAAATGACAGGTTTGTGGTAAAATTGTATGATCAGTTAGAAATACAAAAGGACAAGACTGGCCTGCATAATGGTGGAACTAATTGAAATTAGTTTAATGTCATAGATCTCAATGGCACTATGGAATTTATGTAGGTAGTGTAGGTACTGATCCCGAAATGCTGTTTGTTCCTCAAATAAAATTATTGTTATGGTTCTCATTGAGAAATGATCAAATGACAAGCCGTAAAGAGCATATACATAAATATAATTAGTAGGTATTGAGAAGTGTGTGAAAAGTAGTATTTTTTCGGATGTTATGTATGATTCACACTTTACTCGACATCACGCATCTAATAATGGCTCTGGCATGGTTCCAATGCGACCTTGCACTCGAAATCGACGAAAATAACTTTTGCATTTCGAGAAAGCTATCACTAGTTCATCAATCATTTTCTCATCTCCGGTCGTTTTTGTTGACAATCTATCTTCTTGCTTATAAAGTGGTATCCCTCTGTTTACCGAATGTAATATGAATCACCCTGGGTTCTGATCCAGAGGCAATAAATTTTAATATCGGCAAACTTTATGTGCAATAAAATAAGTTTAAGTTATCTGGCCTTTCTTTATAATGTTTTTGTAACCGCTACCACCCTAAGCAGTGTTTGTCTGCTGTGTAAGTGTATGGTGTCAATTAGCAAGGGAATTAAAAATATTATCTTCTTACCATACGGCCTTGGGTTTATTAATTCTCAAAGACTCCTTAAATTAAAATTGACTGGAGACACATTCGGTATCTTCTGATTCGAGAAAAGATATAAATTAGAATCACTGTAAAAGCTAATTCGATTCATGACTACATACGTTCCTCTAGGCTATTTCTGCACCAGATCATTTTGTTTGCTGTAGTGTAGGCTGTATCCTTGAAATTATTTGCAATACTTATTTGTATAGGTACTAGAGCGATTAATTTATATTTTTTTTTCGTATATGTGAAGAATGTTATAAAATATGGCTCTAGGCAATTAGTCGACAAGACAAATTTTAAAGAAGGCTAAGATATTATTAAATAGTATGTAAAACAGTTATGTAGAAGTCACCAATCAGAGACTTACGTGCAACTTCCCTAAAAGACAATATTTACGTAATCTACAAGTTCATTCATAAAGACCGATGACAAAGTTTTCTGATAAACAGTTTTCCAACTAAAACATGACTTTACCGAGAAAATTCTTAGTGTGACGGTAAACTACGGTAGAATCATGCATGAATTGAATATAATTAGGTACTCGCTAGTTTGTAAGTCATAAACAATATATTTGGTAGTAATTTATTTATTCTGTGACATCTACTGTAGGTATCTAATCTGCCTAGCATCTTTGTTTGGCATAGTATGAGCAAAGAATACTAACTATTACTGCGCTACGTAATCGACTACCTCACTAACCTATTTGCTCTAACTTATTTTCTCATCTTGTATGCTACTAACTGTTGCTTTATTAAATTTATTTATTAGTCTGACTCGTATATTGTTAAGTGAGACAGTAAATGCATTTCTTTCTTTTTTACCTTTAAGTTCTAATTCTAAAACCATTGTTTTTATCAACCAGCAATTGCTTAACAAAACTCCATGCGCTAATCCTTAATAGCACAAGAAGTGGGTTAGGTGTTTTTTGTTTATCCTTATCAAATGTATGTGATGGATTGCTGTGGATAACGTACTCTGTTTGTTATCAAGAGTAATAAAACTATCTCTTGATCGGTTCAATCTATCTTAATGCCGGAAATGATGTCATCATGAATTGGACTATAAAATAAAAAAATTGTTTGTTACTCTTCCCGTAAGTTTCTTAAATCTTGTAACAAGACAAATACATAGAGTAGTGTAATCATAATGTAAAGTAGAGATGTGTTTGCAGGCTATTCTAGCTGGATTTATCAATGCTTTGGATGGCTCTACCTGCCCCTCTATCACCTGAGATCAGTAATCTACTTATCACTGTAGCAACGTTAACATTTTGTATGTTTTTAAAACAATAACGCAACGTTGCCATGGTGTCTTGTCTGGGATTATCAACGGGTCAAGCATTGGGACAGTGTATTTTACTATCAGTAACAAATGAACCACTGACCTTATAATTGAGGCCTTGGACATCTTCCTCCAGAGAGACGTCTGAGTACATGTCGTCCGCCGGCTCCCCGCCCGAACCGCACCCGGACGAGTTGAATGACGACGAACGGTACAATTGGCTGAAACAACAATCATCATACCTTTATTACTCCTAATCAAGGTGAAAACGACTAAATTTAAACATTTTTTAAGACACCCAGCGCCATCTTTTGCTGCGCGTAAGGAAACAAGACAGCGCCACCTATGTTGTGTGTAGTGAACCATTAGGCGGCGTTAGAAAGTCTAGTAAAGATGGTGATGAATAGATGGCGCTTACTTAAAAGTCCGTGGAAATATCGCAAGAGGGCGTTGTCTTATTTTATTAAATTTTAAAAACATATTGGTTAAACCTGTCTCACCTAGCTAAGACATTGGATCCCAGGTTCTGTGGTCTCTTCGCGGAGCTGAAACAATCAATTAAATAATGTAAAAATTGGAAAGATATCGCATCATGTTTAAATATTTCTTTGTTCATATTATTATCAAATCATCAGACATCAATATGGGGTCAAGCTACTCTGTATCTACTACTAATGTCTGCTTCTTCTCCATAGTTTTTCTAACTAAACTATGTAGGTACTTTGGTTAATATAATTGTTTTATACGTTGTATACCTATTATTTCTCTATTCTATTATATGTAGGACCTATGACTACTGAGGATGAGTCATTCATAACAGTCCTACATAACATCTCAAACCATCAAACTCGGGTACCATCAATGACCTGAGTTGATTTACCATTTCTTTAACTTTTTACACCCCAATAACATTTATTGATCGAGCGAAGCGAGATCTCCAAATCAACTTGGGCAAATCGGCGTTGTATGTATGTATGTTAGTATGTATATATGTATGTTTGTTTGTCCGAGGATAACTTTCGAAGCGTCGATCAGATCATCGTGAAATTTTATACATAGGTAGGTAGTGATGGCACTATTTTGGTGTGACTAAATGAGCTAAAAATGGGGGGGAGCTGTTGAGATATTGGGGTTCAAGAGGGGTAAAAAAAAAATGAGACTATTAGGTCATGTGAGACGTCAAATGAAAGGTCTTCATTAGTACATCTCGACCCCGTTTTTATTTTTAGTGTTCTTGTAGTTTTTGAGTTATTAACCATAATAAAAACTGACCTTTGACAAAATTCACAGGGTACACCAGTGACCCCACAGTGTTTTGGTATGCGTGTAGCTTAAGTATAACAAATATATGCAAAAGATCCAGAATAACTGCAATTTGTAATCCCAAAAAAGAGTAACCAATTTACATGAACTTCCGTTACCTGTAATTTGAATGAAACTTTAGGTGAAGTTAGTTGGTTATTTATTTCGTGTCACTATTTTGATAGTCAAAGATTACGAATATTATTATTTTAATTTTTATGATAGACTCGCGAGATATCAGTTCGGGGCTTTTTTTTTTCGAATGGACTAATCTCGCTGTTAGCCTCTGAGGCCGTGACAGCTTAACCGAACTTTTGGCGAGCGCAGATGGCGCTCAGCCCAGTACCATCAGTTCGGGGCGAACCACTAGTTATATATATAAGTAGGTACTTTACTACTGGCTTGTAGGTAGGTAGGTAGGTACTTCTGCTTTAGATAACACCCCAGCTCCCCCACCTATGTGTGACCTACCTAGTGATGGCACAATTTTGGTGTGACTAAATGAGCTAAAATGTTGGGGGTTGTTGAGATATTGGGGTTCAAGAGGGGTAAAAAAAAAAAGAAATGAGACTATTAGGTCATGTGAGACGTCAAATGAAAGGTATTCGTTAGTACATTTTGATTCCGTTTTTATTTTTAGTACAGTCGATGCAGTTTTTAAGTTATTAGCCATAATAAAAACTGAACTTTGACAAAATTCACAGGGTACACCAGTAACCCCACAGTGCTGTAATTTGGTATGCGTGTAGCTTAAATGACACAAATATAGGCAAAAGTCTGAAATCCAGAACAACTGCAATTTGTACCCCAAAAAAGTACAACCAATTAACATGAACTCCCGTTACCTGTAATTTGAATGAAACTGCAGGTCAAGCAAGGTAGTTTGTATTTCGTGGCACTATTTTGATAGTCAAAGATTACAAATACTTAATTTTTTTTTATTATTATGCGAGACTCGCGAGAGCTCAGTTCGGGGCGAACTACTAGTTTATTATCAATTTTGGCTCGAATTATGGATTTACTTTGCCGCTTCAATCAACATGATGTAATTTTTTGCCCATAAATCCTACGAAAAATCGTTTTACTATCTCATGATGTTATTCAATTAACTTAGCCCCTTACTTATAAATAGTTACATAATAAACTATTAGGTACATAGGTACTTATAAAACAATAAAATTATCTACATCGTTACGTTAATTAAATAAGTCACGATCAAACGCAATCATAATCAAGGTAAAAGTCCTATTACTATCCGTTCCAATGCAACCATTTACAAGGTGCATTCGATGTATGAACTAGATAACTTCATTTGCATTGTTAAGTAAATATTACACTGTAAGCATTTATCGCGGATTATGATTTGATCTGATCCCAGATTAATAATAATTTTCCATCTAGATGACGTCAATGTTGATGAAAAAGTGTTTTTTTGCATACGGGCAATAGAATTTAACTAGGTCTAAAAATGTTGACAAAATCAAATTTCTCATAGTTGACTCGATAGATTGTTAAAATATTGTACATTAGGAATTGAAAAATATAGGGATTAGATCGACTAATGGCGGGTTCCTATATCCGTTGGTAACCAGCTACGACTCGTTTCTCCTTGAAAACGTATCAAAAGTTTGACACTAGTTTGATACTTTTTCAAAAAGATACGAGTCGTAGTCGGTTACAACGAATAAAAGAATCGGTCTTTAGAAATTAAATACTAGGACAAGAAAAATTTATATAAATTGAATTTTCTGTAATGTCCATCAAACCACAGAGAAATAAATAATATACTACATAGGTACATGAAATATAGCTATGATTATGAATCATTTCGGACAAAAAAACAGCGTTGAAATTGAATGCGTTTTAGAGGCTACGATGTCACGGACAGACGCACATTTCATATAACTAAACCTTTTCCACTCCTCTTTTTGCGTCAGCGCAGTGCCGGATTAACCACGTAGTGAGAGTAGCAATTGCTACGGGCCCCGCGCGAAAGGAGGCCCCGCGTATCCAAACCTCTTCGCGGTCTCGACCGAATATCAGCTCTTAACATTACGGCGGGCATAATGCTGAGTCGAGTCCCATTTACTGGTATAGCACACATTATCTATCTATTTCTCCCTTGTTTTTGTTTTGTTTTTCGTTTATACCTACTATTACATTGTTTCTATTTTGACTTTACTCTGTCTTAAAATGTATGTGTATTGTGTGCTAATGTAGTGAATAAATGATTGTCTATGTCTATCAAGGGCCCCTGGATATAATTTTGCTACGGGCCCCGCGCTTGCTCAATCCGGCTGCGTCAGGGGTTTTAAATATGTTATCGCCCATTGTCCTATATTTGCCACTAGCTTCCGCCCGCGGCTTCGTACGCTTGTTTTTTCAATGAAAAGTAACCTGTGTTAATCCAGGTCATAATCTGTCGACATACCAAATTTAATTGAAATTGGTTCAGCCGTTATGACGTGATTGAGCAACAAACAAACAAACATACATCCAAACTTTAATTGCTTGTTTTAAAAGTGCACAAATGTGAAAGAAACTAATTTAATCTGACATGTTTTACCTAACCTGGTATATACTCGTATGTACCTATTCTGGCAATCAATAATTTTGATTTTGATTCTTATGAGTATTACTGGTGTATAATAAACTTTTATTCTTCTCTACTAACTTAGCCAAAGCATGAGTAATATTTTGGCTAAGATAGGGAATTTTGTTGATACCCTTCAGTGCACCTACATCCGGTTAGCTTAGAGTTTTCTAACCGAAAGAAGGAAATGTAGCAATTTATGAAGCATGTGGTATGAGACGTGTACAATTACAATTAGACCATAGTGAGTGTTACGTGCGTAATAACTACATACGAGTATATACCTACTACCACAGACGTAAAAATATATGGACAGCCCGAAGCTATATTGTTCACCTAAGCACACCTCGTCGATCCTTATGTGCTGATATGATAAGCGATGTTTATTTGACCAAACCTAATGCTGGAGTTTATAGGCTGCCAGAAGGCATCATTATAAACTTTTCCCAAAATCTCGGAACTTCGGAAGCGCTCAGAAGTTAACGTATCATGCAATGTGTGCGTAAACGTATTACGCGTAAATCGGCTCGCCCTGTGTGAAGCATTTTCAATTTAGCTGTATTCTGTCCATATTTTTTTACGTCCATGTCTACGTAAACGTGAGTTACGTAGGTATAATTTACGTTAACAATGCTAGGCATCTGGAATACTAGGATTAGAATGGTTGGGTTGTGTCTAATAAGTTTTACAGTTTAATAACCGGAAAGTAATACCGGTAACAATAAAATTATTTATGTAATAGTACAATTACATTTTATAAAGTAAATCTCATGTTTCAAAGTAAACATAGATTAAATAATAAATTCGAATAAATAGAATCCTTCTGTACCGTAAGTTAAGCGGTGTGACTAGATATGGCTACTATTTTAAGAAAACATGATAATACGTATAAAACAAACCGTTATTTTGTAAAGAATATAAATCAATGTAAATTACATTATTTAAAAATTAATATGTGCTAGTAATTAATAGATTAATATTATTATTATGAGAATCATGAACATAAGTTATAGATTTCGTTGGGTGACTACCGTTGGTACTGAACTTAAGCCGGGGCACGACCCATTGTATTCCATATTTTGGCTCAGTATACTGCCATAATTCGAAATGGTAATTCCACGTCTGAATGCAATTTTAAGATTTGTTTTAGAATACATACATACTTTATTATTTATGCGTGTACATAAATAAGTGCGCTCGCACGCCTTTAGATAAAACCATAAAATATTATAATGAATGCCTATTTTTATGGTTAACTCTTGACCACCCACGTTAACGAGAACCTGGTGTCTGGACCGACCTTTATAGGTTTAAAGGCATCATTGAACTATTGTATAACCAGCTTTTTATATCAGATATTAAATAATAAACAATTTGAACCCCATCTAAAGTCGATTCTGTCGTCGATTCGGTCTGGTATCTGTTGAGATGTCAGTCCACAGCTGTCAGTCTATGCTACAGGGAATCCAAGTGTTGACCAGGCCTATGTATTGTAGAATATAATTTACATAATCTATCATTCTCAAAGAAGCATTCGTTTAAACCTCAATTGACACAGCACTTCAATATTTTTCTACTTCGGAACTAGGTTAGAATGTAACAAATAAGTATACCTGACCTCCGGTACAGACCTTGCATAATTTGGGTCATCCGTTAGCGGTCCAAAGGCACAGGTTTTTACTGTGGCACGTGGTAAAGTCAGCATCATAATATCATTACAATTTTAGGTTTAAAAGTTAAAAAATTCCTGCAGTCGTTTTAAGATCAAGTTTTGTCATAGCCTTAAAATATCTTTTAGAAACTATGTAGTTATTAATAATCTTCCATTAAGCAATGGTCCTCTCTATTCAAAGGTTATCTGGAAAATATCGCTTTGTTTAGCAATAAGACCGCCCATTATGCTTACATTTATTTGTTTTTTTATTTCTTTTTACTTTTTACTGTTGTTGTGTCTTGCTTATAAGTTATTAAAATATTATTTATTCATTAATTTTAATGTTATGTCACTGATTGTACTAGTCAATAACAAATAAAACTTCTTTTGTAATAATGAGTATAATTACAACTAATTGCATATTTAAGGTCGATTAAAAACTACGATTTACATTTTTGTTTTTATTGGGTTTTCTAAGTTAAGTATCCTTAAGTTAATAACGTAATTAATATGGCTTTAATTAGTTACATCTGTAGGAACTATAGTTATACTCGTACTAAGCTTAATTTGATTACGTGATCTAACTCTCCAGTTGTTAAAGTTACGGTAATTTTCACATTATAGATAGAAGATAGCAAACGCTTTATTTTTCACCACTTAAATTAACAAACAATATTAAAATAAATTACTAGACATGCGCAAATACAAGTGGCGGTTTTATTGCTTACAGCGATCTCTTCCAGACAATCTTTGGATGGACTGGATTTCACAAGAACTATATAGGACGGTAGCTTTTATGAAAACATTACCTATATATCTAGTAAAAGGTATTGTATAAAGAAACTTTCGTGATTTACTTCAATCGTTATTTAAAATACGGGATTGATACGGGTTATTCTGTATTTCAGACATTTTTTTTCCCTTTTCCCTATATTTGTGCTACACGAATACCAAACTTCAGCACAGTGAGGTCACGGGTGTACTCTGAGAATTATGTCAAATTTCAGTTTTTATTATGGCTAATAACTTAAAAACTACAAAGTTTAAACTAAAAATACAAACAAGTCAAAATGTACCAACAAAGACCTTTTATTTTTAGTTTTTTTTACCCCTCTTGAACCCCAATATCTCACCCCCACATTTTTAGCTCATTTAGTCACACCAGGATTGTGCCATCACTACCTACCTATATACCAAATTTCACGATGATCGGATAAACGTTTCGAAAGTTATCCTAGGTCAAACAAACATACATACATACATACACCGCCGATTTGCCCAAGTTGATTGGAAGATCTCTCTTCGCTCCATCAATAAAATTACATTAGTGTACTTGTGTACACTGTATGTAGTTCATTTATTATTTATGAGGTTGATGGTCACCTGTCAGTTAGACCATACAACTCCCCATGGACAGGACGTCCGCAGGGAGTGTCGGAGAAATCGCCAGAAGCAAATGAAACATGGGTGCGCACGCGCCGTGAAATTGTGCAAGAAAGTGACTACCATGCACCGCCGAGTCTACTGCTGTTATTGTTGCCAATCAGCTTACTAGATTTGTGGAAAGTCTAGATTTATTTTATTGGTCAGGCTTGGTGGACACAAGGCTGCCTAATAGGCATTAGATATTTAACTATTAATTAAACCTTCGACACTTAGCCGCCAGCATAAAAGAACCTACGAACATGCTTCACCACCTCATAAAAGGTTAAGTTAATTTTGTTCGGTTTGCTGGTTTTCTCGTTTGTAAATATTTTTTCCCGTATGTATAGGTAATTAGGGCGATTTGTCAAATCATACAACCACGTCAAATTTAACCGGGTTTAGTCGCTAAATACGTTTAGGGAGCATTGTGCAAGCCGTTCTTAAATATTGTTTTTGGGTTGGTTAATTCTGTGAGAGCCCCGATGTGCGGCGAAATGCCGACGATTGCAGATAACAAGTAACTTTTTACAAAAATATAACCGACTTCAAATAACAGAAAAAAAATACCACAATGTGAATGCCATTGTCAGAACTGAAACACAGGAAGCACCAGTTTTCAAATACAAAAAGAATCATCAAAATCGGTTCACCCAGTCAAAAGTTCTGAGGTAACAAATATAAAAAAAGACGTGTGGCACTCGGTGACTGCCGCGGTAAAGCTATTGCATAGCTGTTTTTATCAACTTATGCAATTATAATTATTTATTTATTTTATTTATGCAGTATTTTTTTTTTCTTACTTTTATTACGTATTCGTCCGATTTCGGAGCAGCTCGTCTCGATTCGTGCGAGCTTCGTAGAGTCGTACCATGATGTAAATACAAAGAGGAGGTGCCCTAACGCCGAAACTCTAAGCAGGTATGAGTCACCAGATTGCGGGGCGAAGAGGGGGATTACGCATGCGCAGTAACGCCGATACTACCAATGCCACCTAGAGGCGAGTTGCTGAACTAAAGAGACAAGCGTGATATTTCAAAAAGTTATTAAAAGTTCTGTTATTCATCGATAGATGGCAAAACTAAAAAGTATCACCGCTGTGCCGGTCGGAGTGGGGGGTGTTAGGTTATTTTCGTTACGGAATTTCTGGATTCGGTCTCCACGCTCAAGGCCCGCGATAGAAGCTATGCAATAGCTTAAAAATACAGTTGAATTGAGAACCTCCTTTTTTGAAGTCGGTTAAAAAGTTATATATTTTACAACATTACATACATACCGTATGTGATGCATATGTAGATATAAACGAGATTTAGATCGTCGAAACAATGATATACATTTAGAAAGCATTTGAAAGATAGACGCAAGGGACGAGATTTCCATACAAAAGAGTTCAACGCGCTCCGCAAAATTTTACCAATGCGAAATCTTGATACGATACTGCAAGTTTATGGAATTATTGATAGATTGTTGCATAGATTTTCTTCGAAAGAAACAAATAAGTGACATGGATGTTAAAGTTACCCCTTATTTTGCAGAAAACAGTAAGTTCGTACCCACGTTTCAAAATACTGATGATGCAATGTTCACAGGTTCCTATATTCGGCGTTTGATGTTAAAACGATGCTCACGATTTTGGTTGATTCCTTAAGCGTGTTAAGTTATTACATCATTACAAAATCGTTCCTAAAACGAGTGCTTCGGTTTCATAAGCAGTAATTTGCGGGAAATAAGACATTTTGTTACGTAATTTCCGTCATCCAAAGATGCCACCATTTCGGCTTGTTTTCTTTTCGAAGATTCAATTATTACGTACGTCGGAACGGAGGTGTTTGCGATTAGGGTGAGAGATTGTCTGTGTGTGCAAAAAAGGAATGTTTCTTCTCTCCAAAATGGTTTTACAGATTTAGATATGGTTTTCAGTAAAAAGTTTGTGATTCAACGGTGATGGTTCTTAAATATGTATTATGGTGTTGTCTCGCCAGAGGGAGCTGTACCAAAGATTTTTGCGTGAAGATATCTCAGCTGTAAAATGGAAATTTATAACGGGTTTTGTATTTAATTTACATTTATTTTTTTAAAGTTTTTTTTAAGTATTAAAGTTTTTTATTAAAGTATTAATGCTTTAATACTTGCTTAATTGTTTTGTATTTAATTAATTTATTAAGTAACTTATGTTACCCAAGTAGGTAAATTGGATCACAAAACCGCACAAGAGCCTAGAGAGGATTGATTGATTGAAAATACTTTATTGCACTCATAAAACTAGTACAAAGGCGAACTTAATGCTAAAGATCATTCTCTTACAACAACCTTTGTAGTTGTTGCAGAGTGGAAGAAAGGAAAACTTTTGCCCAGCAGCGGGAGACCAGTGGGACTCTGGGACTTCACAAGCTCTATAAAATATTTTGTAGGTAAAGTCAGTATCAGACGGTTTTTAATTTTAACTTTTTCACTGGGAAATAAATGTCTTAGTATAGAATTAAACAAAACTACCGAATAATGTTGGATTTATTGATTCGGCCTCATTCACTTAATTTGAAAAAAAAAGGAAAACTGAACACAGATTGCAATCATTTTGTCCTTTCTCTTGCATTCTGTATTTTAACTGGTTAAGTTGGAAATGTGAAACAATAATATTAATTGATTTCCAACTTGTTTTGCGAATCAATGAGATGTTTTAGGATCACTTACATCTGTTTATATGATCATTGTTTGAACTAACTCCTGTTTTCTGCTAATATTTCAACACGCAGCAAAGTTCCTAACATTAAAAGGCCTCATATAGTGACGACCTCCGTGGCACAGTGGGCGAATAGCCGGCTGAGACACAGGTGGTTACGGGTTCGATTCCCGCCGCGGAACAATGTTTGCACGATCTACAGATATTTTTTTCGGAGCTGGTTGTTTCTCTCATTAATCTAAGTATGTATTTTCAAAAAAAAAAGTATACAAGTATTCTATTCTGGTACAAGCTTTGCTTAGTTTTGGGCCAGATACCGCTGTGTGTAATGTCCAGCATTATATATTTATTATAGATTATTATAACATTCCCCTCAAATATAACACGATAATTATCCACGGCCGATTCATACAGCAATCCGTATAAAAAATGGCGTCACAATTGATTCGCTATGGCCGAGTTATGGTGTCAAATGACGTAATCATGGAACTCTGCTACTGTGATCTGGCGACCATTATTGTCATCGTCACAATTAGAGAAGAAGCAGGCTTTCAGTGCCTGTAAACCAGCACATTTTACTTTAGCAAAACTCGTTATAGATCCAATTAGAGACAAAATGTTTATCAATCGAGATATAGCCCAAATAAATGTGCATCTCAACTACCAGTTATTTGGAATGAACCAAAATGTTTACAGGATTTAAAGTTGTATATGCAAGTTGCATTCTTTGTATCAAAACTTAATTTTTATTATATGGCTTGATCACTGACGGATCAAGATAAATACATTTTTGTATGGTTGTGGTGTCTGACCGATTAAACTATCGATTTGTTAATGAACTTTATTATGGCGTAGACTAACTATAGGTACCAAGTATCGTTTGTCTAATTATAAGGGAATATGTCAAAAGATCCGTTTATTTCAAAGTAGTAAGCTACCTACCTCAGTATTTAACTTTCCAGAATTCTGATCTCTAATTATGCAAATCTTCCGACTGAATCAACAGTGGCAAAATTGTGAACTTCATTACGATTACCATTTCTTCAAGGACAATTAGGTTACTTTTGTTGCAGTCACTTTCAATTTGAATTCGGTAAATATGATAAGATTAGTAAAATTGATTATTAGGTACTACCAAATTAAATCAAATCAAAATATTTTTATTCCATAAAGATACATTGTTTGTATATTTGGAAAAGTCATCATTTTTACAAAAAATAAATTACATACAAAAATTCACATTAAAACATTTAAAAAGAAGTTACCAAGTACATAAGTACAATCAGAAACACGTGTCATAACAAAATAATTAATACAGTCATAATTAAATAGTACTAAAGTCATCGGCAAGAGCTTCGTCAAGGGTATAATAGGACTTTTCCATCAACAACCTTCTGACTATATTGCTGAAGTCTGCAGTGTCCACGTACATCATGTGTAAGTTTGTTGAACAATTTAATACTATAAAAATAATTATCATTATTTTTAGGTAGCGAAATTTATCTTTACAAGATTCTATGTTTTTCATTTGTAAAATGGAACGTACTGCTCTTTTTTGGAGTATAAAAATTCTAGAGGATTGTGAGGCTATGATAATACTTTGTAAATTGGTCGCGTTTTCGCCCAACTAATTGAAACTGATTGTGAGATAATTCCTAGGCTGAACCTTCCCGGTAATTCAACACACTTTTCGGTTCACAAGCGCTGGCCCCGCCTGTTTTTTGTGCTAATGAACTACTAGCCTCAACTAACAGTCACATAGTACTGTAGTAACTGTTTACTAATCTCGGTGTGAAGTTCAAAATCACATTCTATTGTGTTTGAAAGCAATAACATTTTTTATGCTAAATAAATATCGTAGCCATCTTCTGATGTAGAATCGTCTTTGACTGAGGCTACAAGCTGAATTGATAAGCAGTTAAACGAACAAACGTAAAGACTTAGGGGTGTATCAAAAGTTGTAATCGTTAACTCAGAAATATGGTCATTAAGTGATGATTTTTCCGAGATTCGAGTACCTATCTAAATCTATGCTCAATTTTAGAAAATTATGCTATTTAAATAAAAAAAATAGGTAGGTACCTACTTATTCTGGTAACGAAGATTTTTGTGTGTGTATCTAAAACAAGATAAGTGGTTTTTTTCGTCGCAATATCATGTGTACTAATTACTTATTAGGAGAGGTAATTCATTATTATGTTACTACAGATCGTAATGATAACACATGTCTGAAATTCTTGCACGGACATATCTACATAAACAGATTATCCATTTCATCGAAAGTTTTCTTTTATTTTTCTAATTTAAGTATTCTATTGCTAATTTATATTTATGAGGGACGTAATGCACCAATTGGAATTGATTTATCTCTTTACCTGTTTCGTGCTCTCTTCAGTAAAGCATGTTCTACTCTGTTTGCTCATCATGCACATCATAAATAAATAAAAATAGCAAATGCCTTTTAAATAAATTTCTCCAGTAACTAGCGACCATTTTAAGTACCTAACAGATTACTGTTTGTTTAATAGAAATCTTTAAGATTGAATTTCACGTTTCATTATATGCCTAAGAATAATCTCGCAAACACCCATTTCAAATAAAAATACAGCAATACAATCCGTCCGTACAGGAGTTATTTAATCCAAAACGTAATTAAATAAATGAAATTCTACAGAAAATGTACCGATTTAATAAAAAGTCATAAACAAAACAATCTTTTTTCACTTGACATGACCTCAAGAACACTTAGATCCTTCAAAGAAGTAATGCAAACTGGAGAGGACACACAAGCTCACATACAAAGGCTTTAACTTGACAAGACTTCGAGTTTAATAAGAAATTTTTCAGTGTCAGTTGGGAAATAACAAGCTCATATATTTGAATATAAACAGATGCCTAACCAATAATTTGTCGCTAACCTGTAGGGTCGCTTTCTGTAATGCATGTAAACACCGTTCCGCTCCAGCTTTACAAACAATGATTGCACGATTAAAATCAAACCGAAACGATTTACACAGAACACGGGAATATTTGGGGCATCACTTCATTTGCACACCGATTATCTACATCACTATTAAAAAAGAAAATAAATAAATATGGTATGAAATCGGAACGCGCGCGCAAGTTGTGCGTAGCGAGTAGCTGTGGCCGTACTAACGCATCGGAGGTACATAGGTAGTCTGGTCACCGCGGATACAGAGTGCCTCGAAACATCTATGTTAGTCCGAAAAGGGGTGTATATAGGGTGTTTGATAATATACGCACATAAATGAAAGGGTTATTTTGATGAGCATAATAAATAAATTTGTGAAATGTATACAATAGAAATGTGAAATTTATTTTGACATATAAAAACAAACACTTAATTAAACTTATGTTTTGCTATTGCATAATGCTTGCCATCTAATCACAGATATTGTATTGGTGATGTCTCGAGATATCTCTTGTCCCTTTTTAACCCAAAACTCGCAGCCATTTCCGAAAGAGATATCGATTCGGCCTTTATTTTTGGATGTCGATTGCAAGAGTAGGCAGTGAGTTTTATATCGAATTAATCACCTAAACTTAGTCTATTTTCTTTAAAATGTGATAATATTACTAGTAGTTTTTATTTTTGGAGAAGTCTTTTTTATGTTTTGAGAAACAGTCACTTGAATATTGTCAGTATATTACCAAACATCCTGTATACCCGTTCCTGTATACACTCCAAACTTACATGTAAAGGTTAAAAGGTACATGTAAAGACTAAAGAGTAAATGGTACATGAAAACTTGAAATATGATTGAGTTACAAAATTTTAAGATTTTAAAACCATGTCAAAAACTTTCAAGGCAGGCGGGACTTTTTGAGATGAATTTAAAATCTTAAAATTTTCCGTATGTATTCGGACTATAATAAATAAAATACTGTTACTAAATTTTGCCGAAAATATTTGTTTTTTTCGTGTTTCCCCAATAAAAACCGACGACTTTTTGAAATTCTAATTAAACCAATTGTCTCTTATGTGAGGATGTGGTGAGGACAATGACCTCTTTTGGATAAACGTTCGTATTCCAAAGCACATTGTATACGAAACTACAAATTATTTACAATGACTGGATCAGACAATAGCGGGCTCTGCTAAATTATTTAGTGCTGAGCGGAGTGCACGTAGGGCTGTCAGCTGTCCTGGTTTGAACGGTGCATTTCAGGGTTCCGAGTTGACATGGTATATCCGGGTTAGTCGGGATGGACATGAAATCCGGCTTAAGTTTAAACGAGGATCGGCTGACAAGATAAAATATATAAACTGTTCACACAAACACAAGATTTTTCAACATTATCGGTGTAATGTGGGTTCGGTTATCTAAGAGTACAAATACAGAACTACCGAAAATTATTTTCGCCATCCCTATTTTTCTCATATCTCCGGGTCTGTAATTTTTTTAAGTTGGCAGCCCTGAGTGCACGCAATTCCCTGGCCGTCTGTGAATAGTCAAGTAACATCATTTATTGAGGCAAAAAATGCACGCGGTTTTATGTTTTTCCACATTATGGGAAAGTAGACCAAAGTAAAGGAAATATGAGTTTTCATTTTAGTACAAAAATTATAGGTACCTATCTAAATAAAGGGTTTAAGTACTACATTAGCGGATATTCTATCGGTTGTTAAGATGAGTAATTAAAAGCTACACAGTTCGATTTTTTTCTTTGAAAATGGTCCAACGCATAATCACTACCTGATGGAGTGATTGAAGATGGAGCATGCTTTGAAAGAACCTGTTCACTTTGAACTTGATTTTGCTGGGTTGTCAAAGGGAAAGATTTTTATAATTATAATTTTTGTTTTTTTGATACTGTTTATACAGTGTGTCCCTGGATAAAGTGCAACCCCGAAAGGGGGTGAAACTAGATCAAAAATTATCGACAAAAAAATAGAAAAAAAAATTAAAAAAAAATTCGTATATACTTTATTGATGAATTAAAATTTTTATTGCTAACTAATGACTCTATTTAATAAAAAAATGATTTCTTCCAAAGTAGTAGGTCTATTTTGTTAAAATAAAAACCATAATCATGTCAGATATGTGACGATGACGATAAAATAACAAATAATTCACAAACAAGTGGCTATCGTGACTTAAAGTTTAATTTTTGTATTAAAATTACATTTTTTAGGCTGTTTTTTTCCAATAAACTCCAAAAATCTTAAAATTAAGCCTATAATACTAGAAATTTTTATGACTTTTTATTATTGTCTATCATAATAGCTTTTAAATAAAATAAAAACCTACGTTCTAACATAAAAAATGTGCTGGCTAGGAGCATTTAAAGTTGACCACTGATTACGTCACCACTCAGGTAGAGACCCTTTTTTAACTTATATTGTTGTAGATTATGGTCGCTGGGCCTGTTCATTTTAATACATCAATAAAGTATATACGAATTTTTTTTTAATTTTTTTTTCTATTTTTTTGTCGATAATTTTTGATCTAGTTTCACCCCCTTTCGGGGTTGCACTTTATCCAGGGACACACTGTATATAAAGTATGTATTTATTAAGTTATCTATCGTAAATAATATATTTACTTTAGTTATATTTACAGGGTTACAGGAAAAATCGTGCTAGATCCGTTAAGGGCGTGGAGTACCCATCATTTCTGACTTATTTCACTATGAAACACCCTACCCTAAACTTAACCCTTTTCGAGATATTCGACTTTTAATTTTTTTATTGAAAATTGCCGATTTTTAGGCTACTAAATTTATTTTTGTTTATTTTGTGTATCTTATTATTATTATTATTGCATTTTTACATGTGTAATAAGATGCTTTAGGACGTCAATCATTAAAATAGTGCATAAGTTAATTGAATAGACCGTAGTAGACAAGTGAAAGTTAAGAAATAAAAAAAAATATTAGAAAGTTTATTTTTCTCTAAGGGATATCTAAAAAAAATATTACGGCAATGGTTCGGCAGATGTTTTTTAAAATATTTACGTTTCATCAGCTATCTAACGAGGTATAACAATCTAGGGTTTGTATTACATTTCGATTGTATTCAAGCTCGCAACGAATACATAACTCGCTACCCCGGTCGTCGAGTGCCGGATGTGGCCGTTTTTGACAGAGTCTATCGAAGACTTCGAGAAACTGGCTCTGTTTTGAGACGAAATACAGACATGGGAAGACCACGAATTGATGACGAAGAACAGGACAATGAGATAGTGCAACGCTTTCGAGCGGATCCGATTACTTCCACTAATATTGTTGCCCGTGATCTGGCACTTTCGCAATGGAGAGTGTGGTTTACAGTGCATACTGCTGGCCTATACCCGTACCATTACACGCCGGTACACGTTATTGAAGAAGGAGACCCCGCGAGAAGATTGGACTTTTGCAGATTTATGCTAAATGCTGACGTAGAAGACCCAGATTTTCTAAGAAATATCTTGTGGACGGATGAGTCCAAATTTGATAAAGATGGCATAACTAACTATCACAACGCCCATTACTGGGCCCCAAAAGAGCTAAGGAATCCCAATAAGAAAAGAGTGAAGGGGTCCCAACGAAGATTCAGCGTGAATGTGTGGATGGGCATTATCTCCAATCATTTGATTGGACCTTACTTTCTCCCGGATAATCTAAATGGGGAAAGCTACGAAAATTTCCTGAGAGCAGACTTAAGTGATTTGCTGGATGATCTGCCACTCAACCTGATCAGGGACATGTGGTTCCAACACGATGGCTGCCCTGCCCATTTCAGGAGAAGTGTCAGAGGTAGTGTATATATATAGGTAGGAAGTGTATAGGTTAGGCTGGTAGAAAATATATTACCTACATTTTCTAGCATTAAGACCACCTGTTACAAAAAGTACGTGCTATGCAGAACTAAATAAATACACACTTTATATTTATACAGTATTCTGTTATTGACTGGGTGGTCAATAGTTCGGGTTTTCGTATCCTGTTGAGCCCATCTTATTGCGGTAGCTAATTGAGCAACCTGCTTTATCCAGCTCATTGTAGAAAGTTGTTCTTTGATGATATGTTTTTTAATCCAGTCATTTTATCTACTAAGTTAGTGATTTTACAAGACATAAGAAACCAAAGAAATACTTGCAAGTACCTACAAAAGTTTACGCTTCAAGCAATTTTGAAAGCGATCGGTCGACGGATAGGATGTCCCAAATAAATGGGTAAATAAATACTTTTTATTGAAGAATCTTATACAATTTCGAAGGGCCTACGCCGTAGGCCTCGTAGACCTTGCGTAGACGTATATTTCATCTAAGGTCCACATTCAAAAAACCTAATTTTGCAGCTCTTTTGCCGGTTGTCAAAGCAAATCTTCTTGAATGTTCTAGAATTGTTAGAGAGTTCGTATGAACTAGTGGAGCGAAATCTATTAGACTTTTAGGCCGTTCGATGGCATCTGATATAACTTGACGACTTTTATAGCCAGGACCGACATATCAACATGCCTTTCGAAGCAGTAGAGCTCTCTGTGAAAAGGCTTGCCCGGGGAGTTAGTACCGCCATACTTATTTTTGCCGCCTATATTTCGGTTTCAAGGGTATGGACCGTTGCAATTACAGGCACACGGGGCTCTGAACCTGTATCCCTCAAGACGTAGGATAATGCATTCTAGGGCACGTTCCTCAGGTGCGTTACCTACGAGGCAATTCTTTGTTAGCCATTTGATTATTCCACTTTAAAGTCGTAAAGAAAAATAAAAGAAAAGCACGTCTCACACTCAACCTGCCCTCGGAAGCGCTCAGTTAAAAAAATCGAGTTTCGATTCCATGCAGTGACCGCGCGGAACGTCGCTGTCTGATAGAACGAAGCAAGTTAATCTAGAACACCATGAACCCAAACAAACCTAGGCCTTTAAGAGGTGTATTATTGTTAGTACATAATTATTCTGACCGTATTTTTCCCCCAAGGCTGGTCATTCAGTTATTGTAGGTGTCCCACAGTCCCACACAAATGAACGTTCTCAAGGTGTCCTAACAAAAACTTAAGTAGTTTGATGCGTGACTGCTTGACAGGAAATAGGTAGCCAGTTTTGGTTCTCACATTTACTTTACTATGGATGTTCCGCTAGTTATTCATGCTTACTGTAATTTTTCCTTACTTAATTGCAGATTATATGCAGTTAGTTCAGGTTTTAAGATAAAATTTGTTTGTTACGCCCCTGTCTGCACGCTCACGGATGACTAGCACCTAGGTAGTGCTTTTAGGATTAGATCCTTCTTACACTAATTTGTTTTAATATCAATTTGTGTGCAAGCATAACATAAACGACGTGATTTTTGACCGAAGGGTGTAGTATTACGTCGTGAATTCTGGTGAATTTGCTGTAAAGTGTAAACCAAACCGGTATTAAGCAAATTCTGCTCAAATAATCGCCAAATTTCTTTTCGTATCTTCATTATCATGGACAATGGAAGAAAATCTCAAGTATTTGGCTTAATTCTGTGACACTATAATGCTAGCATCAGCCGTTGTATGGGTGATAAATATTGCATCTAATGATCTCCTTAAATATAAATTTAACTTTATTAAGACAGCTTGTTATAAACTGCTTTTAAGTGCCTACTTATTCAATAGTTTCATACTATAATAAACCAGAATACGTAATAGCCCAAGATATTAGATAGATAAACATAGGTAACCTATATTGCACACCATAAAAAATACAGTACTTAACAAAGAAACACACAAATATAAAGAAAATTGAGCGGTAATCTAATTTGAAATCTATTTTCGGCAAATATGATATTTGTATGACATTTTAAAGGAATTGAGAATGTAGGCCTGTTTATGGGTAGGCAATTCATAGAAATTTCCTTTAGGCTCGGTCTACCTATATCCTCGATCCTGCGAATCCGGAGCATGTCCTGGTTGCTTCCAGGTAACAATCCGGGTTGGATGGCCTCGGATCGTGTGTAGATAGATAGATAGATAACTCTTTATTGAATTACCACATAAACAGAAATAATACAAAAATAAATATAAGCTTAGAATAAATAAGGCAAAACAATGGGCGGCCTTATCGCTGAAAGCGATCTCTTCCAGGCAACCTTTGGATGGAGCGAAATTTACAATATGGAGTGCAGTGTACTTTGTAGGATACGTTTACACAAATATTCTTAGGTATACTAAAAAATATGATCAAGTTCCAATCCTAATACTTAAAATATTTATAAAATAGACTATAATGTGTAGTCGATGCAGGAAAAATTAAAATGTTTGGTTGTGCGACGGATTGGTCCGGTGCCGTTAAAAAACGGCCAAAGTTGCTTTATGGGGTTGGAGATTATGATTTTAAATTGTTTTCAAGACCTTTGATATGTACCTACTATTTAATAATGGAGAATTTCATATTTTGCATTGACGTATAGTTTCTAATCCGATAATCATTCCTAGGATATTAATATGTAATATCCTAGGAATGATTATATATAGACAAACCTTAACTTAACTTACAAAAAGTTTATAATTTATATCGCGTTTATACCTCAGACAAAACAATTATTTCTTGCCTGTGGCTCTAAACACGCATTTAGTCTAGTTATTATAGGCTAATTTGATTCAGTTTCATAATCCTTGCAACATTAGAAGTGGGATAGAAAATTGTATTGTTATAAGAGCTATTAGTGAAAAATTCAAGTGGGGTTGTTACATCGCCAGCCGCTCGGAACACATTCACTTTCTTAGCGAGAATCCCGATTCGCCGCTGTATATTTTTAACTCTTTCATATTAGCCGACCACGGCTTCTTTGATCACTTGGTAGCTAGACTGATTTGCGGTATAGATCACATTCGGTGTACGAATCTTCACCTACCACATAGTTGCCACAGATATTACTTCTTATCTCACAATCTCACATCCAATCATATAGTACCTAACTTGATTGCTATCAGATGATGTACTACAAATTATTTGATGCAATGTACATATAGAATAAGTAGCGATTTCTCATCAAATCAAAATACCCGAAATATAAATGATTAGCTATTGACACCCCATTTTTATCCCATGGGAACTGATTTATGGGATAAAAAGTAGCTTTTGTGTTAATCCAGGTTATAATCTACATACATACCGAATTTCATAGAAATCGGTTAAGCCGTTATGACGTGATTGAGTAATAAACAGATAAAAAAAAACATCCAAACTTTCACATTTATAATATTAGTGTGAGTGTTATAGCTGACCTGCTCACGGCTATGAAATAAAAACAGTACCCTACTGCGCAGTTGGGTAAATATGTCTTAATCCCGGTCATAATCTATATAGATACTTACCATCTAAATTTCATCAAAATCGGTCCAACCCTTTAACTATACGTATAGTAGGGGAGCCCACAACACTAAACTAAGTTCGATAAGACTCCCAGATGATATATGATATAGGTACACCTACTAGCTGACCAATCCGCAGCTTCGAACGCGTAGTTTTCAATAAAAACATTACCCTCCTTCTGCGCAGTTGGGTAAAAAGTAGCCTATGTCACCCGGGGATAGTGTAGCTTCCCAACGGTGAAAGATTTTGTTTAAATCGGTCCAGTAGTTTCGGAGCCTATTCAATGCAAACAAACAAATCTTTTCTGTTTATAATAGTATAGAAAAACCACGATTATAACATTTGAAAATCAAAAGAGAAGTTTTTAATGCGGTGCGTAAGTAACATACTTATTTATTTTTGTCAGACATCTGATTCTTTCAATCAATTATGATGATACTTTTTTTAAGCAATAGATATTGTAGCAGTTAGCTTAATTATCTAAAGTAACAGAGTATGTTGATAAAATAAACAGCTTAAATCTGACACGGGATGACTCATTGACATACTGAAAATAGCGACACTCGTATTGTATCCAGTACAATGGAATGCACCAAAACAATAATTACTCTCACTTTGCCACGATATTATATACTTTAAATGAAAGATATAAGGATAAGTTTTGGTTGACAATGTATAGAAATAGCTTGGCTCATAGTTCTACTACATCTTATCGATTGACGACTCGGTCTTGTCGCGACCATTTGTGGTTAGATACCTAGACTTCTCTTGAGAACAATACTATATAAATAAATAAATATTCCTGGACATTTCACACAGTGCTATCTAGCCCCAAACTAAGCAGAGCTTGTACTATGGGAACCATATAACTGATAGAATACTTACATACTTTTTTTTTGTAAATACATACTTATAATATATAGGAAAACAACCAGACCTGGAACAAATATCTGTACATCATGCAAACATTTGATCCGCGGCGGGAATCAAACCCACTACCTCCTGCGCCTCAGCCGGCTGTTCGCCCACTGCGCCACGGAGGTCGTCACGGAGGCCATATGGTAAGACTTCTGGGAACAGCTAAATCTAGGTCATTCCCAGTAGTCTTAGGGCGCGTTCAAGTATTACGTCACGCAATTTTTGAAGATGTTTGATTCCGCGCCGCAACGTTTTTCTGAACCCCCCCACCCCCAACCACCCTTGTAAACGTTACGTAAGTGTCCAATTTTACTTAAAAGTCACAATTATACTAATAACTAAATAAAAACACGTATAAACGAAAAGGGTTGCCAACTTGGGAGATTTTAATTCACTTGTTACTTATTTAAATACAACCCCTCGCCTTGTTAAATTGCGTTACGTAACACTTGAACGATCCCTTACCCGCGTCTTAATAATTAGTAAGACTACTGAAAAGAAAACTACTAGTAGTCTTAGATACTAGCAGAGACCAGTAATTACTGGTCTCTGATACTAGTAAGACTTCTGGGAACGACCCACTTTTTATTTAAGGTTTGTTTTTGTACCCGCGAAAATGCTGCGTTGATTAATTATGTTATCATGCTAAAAATATATCAGAAGCCGCTATAAAATTGTTAAATACCAACTAACTAATTTATAAGCATAAAACACTAAACTTAAATGAATTAACCGCACGCACTGTAGAACAATAATTATTGCATGCTTATTTTACTAGTAGCGACATCTAGGTAAACACAAGTAAAACAATTAATGGTTGCTACTTTTTGTTCAAAACATTTTACTGAATAAAAAAAACGTGTGTGTGTGTACGCACTTAAGAAGTTATACTCCTTTGGCGTAACAGAACAAAAATAGCTCAAGATTTCATTCCGTATGCCACAACTCTTTGTTTGTAAAAGGAATGATAAATTAATAACTATAGGATTTTCACGGAAACTTGAGACAGTTATCAGCTAACTTCAAGAGTCGCTTTTTCGCTGTCGGTGTGCGCGCGCATCGTAAAAGTTATACTCTCATAACTTTTCCAAACGCGCCAAAAGAAGTATAACTTCAAAAGAGCGCGTTTATGTTTTTGTACTGTAATAGTTAGGTTAGATATACCCGAAGATAAAATTCGTAAATGTGAAATGTTAAAAAAAACTAAGAAGCCAATTATTATTTCAATAAATAAAAATCAAACAATACAATATTCTTCGAAATTTGTATGATAACCCGTACAATGTTTATCACACTAATGCGATAGTTTAGATGTTTGTTTATTTATTTATTTGTTTGTTTGTTACTCAATCACGTCGTAACGGCTAAACCAATTTCGTAGTGTAACGCGTACGAAGTCGCGGGCAACAGCTAGTTCCAAATAAATAAATACCATACAATTAATATTTCATAAATTTAAACGCCGAACTAAAAAATGGTTATTATCCAAATGTTTTTACACCATTGCGGATTATAATTATAAGTAGGTAGGTATTTTATTGTCATTTTTTTGTATTATGTGTAGGCGAAAAACAACTATTTTTGTATGGCATAGAATGGACAGTAATTTAAATTTTTAATATTTTTATGTAATACTTGTATACCAAGACATTACCTGGAGAATGCTAATTGAGTTTAAATTGACCATTAAGACCAGTGTAAAATTGTACTAACATTTTGCGAATAAATGATCTTTATCTTTATTCACTAGTTTTCATAATTATATTTTTTATTTGAAAAAGCCTTTACTAAAATCTGCTGTATTCATAAATAAATGAGTAAATGGATTGTTTTAGGTGCACAACGATGTCAAACATGTTTACGTTCAAAATCTTGAACGAAACCACGAAGTTCAAGATTATGGGATATATTAAGGAGAAGTTTATATTATATTTCCTAAATAAATTAATGAATACTTTAATTTTATAGTTGTTAATATATTTTCATTGGTACTAACTAAATAGTATTGCGTCGAAATATGTCTGTTAATCGGAGGTGTGAACCAAAGTAAAAACCCTACCAGTAAGAATGCTAACAGTATTTTATTAAAATCACTCCGAGCTCGACTTCTGCATCTATCTATATTGTGACATAGCTACCTACATGACAAACATATCTCAACGCATACTGTTTAGTTGGATAATGATTAAGTAAACAGATTAATATAGAAAGAAAGCTTACTGTCTCATGGAGCCCCAACGACGATGTGGCAGATTCTCCTGATGGCTACGAAAGAGACAACACAAAAGTTGAAAATAAGCAAAACAAAAAAGAAAGCGATATAGAAAATAAACAAAAACAAATCGGTAAAAGTGAAATGCAGAGCGGTGTTCAAAAATAAAATGTGCATGAACGAGCTTTCTGATGATCAGTAAAGAATTTAGTCTCACTAAGAATTAAAAGGACTAGGTATTTATTACTAAAATACTACTTAATCACACATGTTTACGCTTTGATCAAGAATTACCAAGAGTATAAAAGCAAACATGATTATTGAGTACGACATTTGGTAGTGTGACGTAAGTTCGAATGGATATATTTTGTCATCTTGATAATTTCTTGATCGAATCAATGTAAACCTCATATTACAGTGGTAAATTGTCTAAGCAGATACAGAAGATCAATAATTAAAAGAAAAATAAAGCAGCTAAGTAGATAAACACATTCTACTTCAATAATAATACGAGAAGATATAAACTTAATGACATTATTGTAAAAAATAGGGAATTCAAATCATAAACAAAATTTGTGTTTACTTGTAAGTAAATCTATAATCTTAATTATTTATATTTTCTCGTGTTTATTAGAGTTAGGTACTATTTCCCCCATATACTAAACAACAAAGCAACCAGAAGTAAATTTTCGTAATTAAATCTAATCAAATGAGGTTTCGATCTAATCTCGATTCCGAGGCTTACTGCCTCTTTAAATCGTAATGTTACTGAAACTTGATCGAAGTTAATACATATTACGAGAATTAAGATACAGTCTGCCCAAAAGTATCTACTTATCTTGGAGAGTATCCAGTAAATTAAAAAAAAATATACGTAACATACCTGGGTGGAGTTCGCCGTAGACTGGTTCGGGTCCATGCATGCCTGTTCAGCTGATTACTGGGGCTTCGTGTGTCATTGTCTGACCTGCAAATAATAGTAGATTATTAAACGAGGGGATAAAGCAGTGTCTTGAGTCATAGGCGCTATATTGAATCTCGAACGTATTGAAAGATTCTAGTTACTAGAATCCTGAGTGCAGAGAGGGGTATAAGCACGCCCAAGATGCAGACAGCTTTATCCACGAGGAGAATACTCTACTTTTCACACTTTCTGCGAGACAATAAAAACCAAATCTATGTTGGTGCATTCTGTGCAGAGGTTAGTTCAATTTACGCATTAGTTATTATTGTGTGGGTCTCTTAGGTTAAAATTTTAATACAGATGAGGTTGCAAATTCAAAACACATTATACCCGCGTGGGTATAATGAAATTTAGTACAACTTTACTCCCGGCTCAGCCGTAGGGATTTAATCACCTGCTTTGGGTACGGTTCATATGACATATAATTTGACATTGTCCGGCAGGTGATGTGAAAAACATATTGACTATCCTCAGGCCTCAGTTATTTGTTTACTATTTACAGAGTGCTTTAAAGCGTAGGTACTGTATGCACGTATAGTTTAACAAGATACATTTTATTGTACACTTATTCCACATCCTTGTATGCTAGGTTCTCAGCAATCAATCAAGCTATATTCTCAGGTCCTGTTTCAAGCGCCTCTAATGCCGTGGATGTTAGTGGATGCACTTTATAGGTGATACACTTTGAAGATAAGATAGAAGTCATTTATTTAACCATGTGCTTTATTTTGACCAACTATTAATGTTAGAAATCTTGAGGAGCCGCGTCGTGTCTAACGGTAAGTTCGCAACTACCACTCCCTCTGTGTAAAACAATTATCAAGCCGGTCTGCATCCTTCAAACTTGTCTCTATTAACAAAACATATAAAAATCGCCAACAGATGGCGTGACATGTATCGGAATGCAACAAAATAAAATACAATAACAGCGTGTGTCGTCTACAATCCACCCTCTTAGTGCTGAACTGAGCCGACAAACATATTAGAAATCAAATGAATACAAAAAGTGTCAGATCAGCACTAACATTCCGTTGGTGCAAGTAGTGCGACACGCGTTACCGGGCGGCGCACCAAACCAGTGCGGGTGCGCACGTCCACCATTCGCACGCGACCATCATCACCCGCATGGGTCGCACTCACCACTCCGTGCCGCCAACATCCACGATCTAAATTAGGTTCCATTATTAGAACATAGTCCCCATCTCGCAATGCTCTCTGATCCCTAAACCATTTCTGCCTCGGAATTAAAGTAGGGAGATATTCTTTAACCCATCGCGCCCAAAACATATCGGTCAACCTTTGCGCTAGGCGCCATTGTTTTCGCAGACATAGATCGTCGTTATCATACCTACCAAACACGGGACCGTTCGATGACTTACCTAACAAAAAGTGATTAGGCGTTAAAGCTTCAGGGTACTTAGCGTCACATGAAACATGTGTAATAGGGCGACTATTAACTAGGGCTTCTACTTCAGCGAATAAAGTAGACAGCGTCTCAGGGTGTGGAGCGCGTTCCTTAAGAACGACTTTCAAGGCCGTTTTCACCGTGCGTATCATACGTTCCCAGGCACCACCTTTCTCAGGGGCCCCAGGGGGTATGAACCTCCACTCGATACCTCTTACGGTACCGTCTTCACGGAGTTTACTCTCATTGAGTTCGGATAGACTCCGCTTTAACTCGTTATCTGCGCCGCGCAGGTTCGTCCCGTTATCTGAGTAGATAACGCTGGGCGTACCGCGGCGAGCTATCATACGTCTGAGCGCCATGATGGTGGAGTCTGTACTCAGACTCTCACTAATTTCCAAATGAATGGCGCGTACCGTTAGGCACGTAAACATTACGCCGTACCTTTTTACTCTTTTTCGTCCGATAGTGACCTCCATCGGTCCGAAAAAATCCACCCCCGTGAACGTGAATGGGTGTCGATTGTGCTGCAGACGAGCAGCTGGCAGGTCCGCCATACGCTGTGGCTGCGGTGTCGCGCGCCGGTATCGGCAAAACAGGCAGCGCGCTGCGACCGTGCGTACGGTAGGACGCAGCTTCAAAATCCAGTAGCGTTGTCTTAACTCGTTAACTACAAGTTCGTGGGCACCATGCATAGCTTTCTTATGATAGTATTCGACTAATAGACGAGTTATTTTGTGACGACCATCGAGTATGGTGGGTCTCATAGTCAAGTGGGATACACCTTCGACTTTATCGATTCGACCGGCTACTCGTAACACATTAGTGTCGTCTAAATAGGGTGTCAATGTTAACAAACGACTGTTTGATAACAAAGGCTTATTTTGCTTGATAAGCTCAATGTCTTGTGCGAACGAATCCTGTTGAGATTTACTCAGCAGAAGAAGTTCAGCTTCGTTCATGAGTTCAACATTCAAACAAGTATCAATTCGTCGACATCGTCTGATAAACAATAAAATTCGAGCGGTTACTCGGACGAGTCGTAACCAAGACGAGTAGTCATTTTCGTTAGGTAAGGAATATTCAACGACCTGAGTCGTGACCACATTCAAGCTCCTTTGTTCGAAGACTACATCTGGTGATGGCTTCTTTGTGGACTTACAATCCTTAGGCCATGCATCTTCAGGTTGCCGTAAGAATTGTGGTCCTAGAAACCATACGCTATCGTATGTCAGAGGCGGCGTGTCGTCTTTGGTAGCTATGTCAGCTACATTCAACTTAGTTGGGACGTATCGCCACTCTGATAACGTCGTGAGCTCATCAATTTCACCTAAGCGATGAGCTACGTACGGCTTATAGCTTCTTGGATCGCTACGGATCCATTGTAAAACCGTTTGTGAATCAGTCCAAAAGTACCGTTTATCAGCCTTCATATTTTTATGTTCCCGCTGCAGTGAGTTCGCGAGGCGTGCGGCTATGAGCGCGCCTTGCAGCTCCAGTCGAGGAACTGACACAGGCCGCAGTGGGGTCACTCGGCTCTTACTGGCGGCTAGACAAACCAATACATTCCCGTCTGCTCGAGTAAAACGCCAATAAATAACTGCGGCGTAAGCTTTAATAGAAGCGTCACAAAATATGTGCAGTTGTTTATTTACAATAGACTCGGCACTTCTATCTATACCTATCTCTAACTGATAGCACTGAGTCCAACTATCAGTATTGTTATACCACCTAGGTATACGTAGAGATTCTAAAAGTTTTAATTCATCGAGCCACTTCACCCATTTGGTGTGCTCATCAGAATGGATGCGGCATTTCCAATCAACTTTAGATCTGTGCACGTCTTGAAAAATGATTTTACTTTTTATAACAAATGGCGACAAAAATCCGTGTATGTCGTAAAGAGACATAATAATGCTAAGCATGTTAGCTTTCGTAGGTGGCGTAGAACCATTTAAAATATCACTAGGAATTCTGTCAAGCGAAATCTGAAACCCAAATGAGTCGTCCGCAGGATGCCATATCAAACCTAAAGTGCGCTCACTCGTATTCATGGCTCCATGCTTAAACTGCACAGCTGTGTGCGCGAGCGCTTCTGTAGGAATTGAATCTAAAACCGGTTTGCTATTACTCGACCAACCTCTTATTTCAAAGCCACCTTTAGCGTGAATAAAAGTTATGTCTTTTATTAATTGAATAGCCGTACTCTCATCACACGTAGAATAACAACAATCATCCATGTAGTGGCTATTCACAATTACATCTACAGCCTCAGGATTTATATCCTCGTATTTCAAGGCATTTTTATTTTTGACATATTGGGCAATGAAAGGCGAGCATGTTGCACCGAAAATTAAACTTTGCATAAGACAAACTTTAATCGGACCATTCGATTCTTGCCACAAGAACCGAAGAACATGCTGGTCTTCAGGGCGAATTTTAATTCTGAGAAACATATCACGAATATCCCCAATAATTACAATTTTATTCTCCCGAAATCTTAGCATAATTCCGTATAATGAATTATACAAGTCCGGTCCGGTTAATAAATAATCATTTAGGCACACACCGTCTACCTTAGCGGCGGCGTCAAACACTAACCGTAACTTATCTGGTTTATTAGGATTCTGAACACCAAAATGTGGCAAATACCAAACATGATCAGCTGAGAGGCTGTTATCAGTTAGTTCTCGAGCGTAACCATTATCTATCAATTTAGATATTTCTTTCTTATACCTATCAGCGTAGTCAGCATTCTTATGGAATTTCCGTAACAATAACTGCTGACGCGAGTAGGCATTGTTGTATGAGTCAGGCATCATAAAATCATCCTTTTTGAACGGTAAACCTACTTCCCATTGATTACCTACCTGACGGGCTGTGCTATCTAAAATATCAATAGCGCGAATATGATCTGTATTTTCACGAGATACGGGTGAAATACCAGTCAAATCAAAATTAAAGGAATTCTTAATCAGGTCATTAAGTTCGCTGAGTTCAGACATATCATTATCACGAGAGTGTGCGAGATGAAACACATTTTGTTCACTTACTCTGGACTTGGTGGAGGAGTGAGTGCGGCCACGGTGGAAACCGTGGATGGTCCATCCCAACCGACATCGTGATGCGTACAGCGAGTCCCTGTCTCCATGTATAACCTCGAGAGGAGCTATTAGGAAATAATTATCCTCACCAATTAACATTTTTGGCTTTGCACTTGCATTGGTGCAAATCATATGTTTGATATGCGATAAGTGCGTGCTATTTACACTATTCAAGATAGACAAATTTTGTGAACACAATTTTAACTGAGCACATCTACGTAACTTACAGTCATAACTAATATTGTCCTGTCCCGTTATTTTTACTCTTACACTAGGCACTTCTGATTGGTACACTGACAAACCGAATGCATCAGTAAACTTTATAGGACGCGCACTAACACACTCTAAGCCTAGGGTATCTGCCAGCTCGGCATCGATCACTGACACTTCAGCACCATCGTCCAGAAGTGCGTAGGTATTCACTACACCTTTAGGGCCACGTAATTGAACCGCGATCACTTTCAACAGTGCGAATTCATCCGGGGCGATGCTCACGTCGTCACTATCTCGAGCGAAATGCATCATAGACGCATCGGGTGCAGTTACAGGTACAGGTTCCGGGTTTACGGTCATCTTATCAGTCGATTGTGACGTCATCTCGGGTTTCGTCCAGTGTAGCAGGCGGTGGTGTGCCATGCCACAGTTATCGACGTCACACATTGGTGCGGGGCACGTATCTTTATTGTGTCGAGTTAGTAGACAACAATAACATAGGCCGCGCGTTTTTACAAATCGCCATTTATCTCTTCGCATTGCTCGTTTGAATATGCGACACTCTGGTAGGGTATGAGTGCCCTTCTGGCAGAATCTACATACATTATTATCAGCTGTTGCAGCGACAGAAGATGTGTAGACAGTACGATGACGATACTTGTCTTCAGTGCGCTTTGTAGGAGCGTCCATCGGCTTCTTGTCTCGCGGAGGTATACATCCGACGACTGATAACATTTCAGCTTCTATCTTTAAGAACATAGCTAGTAGTTCGAGCTTCGATCTGCCTTCGCGTAGACGATTGTAGGCAAACTCCGTCCATCTACCTATCAGGGTGCTCGGCAATTTTGATATTATGGCTGCAGCGAGCTCTGGACTTCGTAGGTAGTCATTCTGGTGTAGTGCGCGTATTGTAGCCACGCAATTGTTGACTTTGACGGACAAGTTTATCAAGTCATGTTGATAACAAGTAGGTAACGAAGGTAGCTTTTTCAATTGCATCGTTATGTTGCTAATAATAATATCAGCTCGGCCAAACCTTAGTTCAAGTGCTTCTATAACTGCTGACGGCGGAGTGTTGCCGATCAGCAAGTCAGTCACTGCTTCCTTGGCTTCACCTCGTAGAGATTTACGGAGTCTCCACAGGTTCTCACTATCACTGAATCTACACACTCGTGACGAATCATCATAGGCACTTTTAAAATGTAGCCACTCAATACAGTCACCACTGAAGATAGGTAGCTCTCGTGGCGTGGCAAGGCGGCTCAAAAGTTTATCTTCGTGCTTTGATGAAGACTGGGTCATCAGATCCTTCAACGTGTTAGCTAGTTGTTGGATACTGTTGTTGTGCTGGACTGGTGATGCACAGTTCGTGTCCAGCCATTTCTCCACGTTATCGTGCACTTCATTCTCGCTGGGGAGGGATGAACAATAGGTACCAACTTTTTCATCTGGAGCTACATCAGTGCCGACATGATGAGCTTTTTCACTCTCCTGGTCGACTTTGGCAAGGTCAGCTTGTAACTTCTTGTCAATTAACTCCATCTGAATCTTGGCTTTTGCTTCCGCAGCTTCTAATTCGAGTTGTTTACGACGTGCAACTGATGACGTAGTAGATTTCTTAGTCTGAATAGTCGTTTTTGAAGCACATTTCGAATGCTGCTCAGTGTCACGCGCTGACATCTTGCACGGTACTGGCGTCGATACGTGTCCTTCCCGCGACGATAAGAGATCATTGGTGCCGCTAGGAAGAATCAACTTCTTCAACTCTTTCTTCATAGGTGTGCCTTCCAACTTGTTGGTTTTCATATGTTCCTGGCGTTGACGGCGAGTAAGAACCTTCGATAATGGCGTCACGCCCGACATGATGGTATTTCGCAGTTCACTGATTTTAAATCTGGCTCTGAAGGACCATATTATAGGTGATACACTTTGAAGATAAGATAGAAGTCATTTATTTAACCATGTGCTTTATTTTGACCAACTATTAATGTTAGAAATCTTGAGGAGCCGCGTCGTGTCTAACGGTAAGTTCGCAACTACCACTCCCTCTGTGTAAAACAATTATCAAGCCGGTCTGCATCCTTCAAACTTGTCTCTATTAACAAAACATATAAAAATCGCCAACAGATGGCGTGACATGTATCGGAATGCAACAAAATAAAATACAATAACAGCGTGTGTCGTCTACACACTTGATACAAGACCTCCACAACTCGTACAACGTCCGGTCTAAAATTAATTATTAGTATGATCTAGTCAAAATTAATACAAAAGCAGAAAGTATAAATCTAATCATTGTTTCTCTTATTGGGTAAAAGCTGGATACTTGCCTCAGTGGGATACTTGCCCCGGTTTTGAATACACTATGTTAGGGGCGTTAGTGGCGTTAGCGCTTTTTATAATTGTAAGAACCCCTTCCGCAGACTTCAGTATCATGTAAACTGTCAGTATAGGAGAACACGGTTCGTACTTCCGCGGCGAAACTTCGACGGGCGTCGAATTTATATTAGTAAATAATTTCTACTGAATATTTTTATTACTGATTGTGGTTTCAGTCAACTTTTTATTTATTTGCATGCATTAGAGCTTAAATTACACTATTTATTACGTTTTATTGTTGAATTATATATATTTATTTTGCAAATAAAAAGGGCAAGTATCTGTATCAAAAAGGATATTATTTAACGAGCAATCATATATTTCTTTTGGTGTTTTATCTAACTCATTGTGACTGTAACTTAGCTTAAATAAAATAAAAACTTAACGGTTTCTGCATTTATTCTAGGTGAGCAAAATGCCTCACAAGTATCAGCGTAAATCAGGCGTGCCACATAAGCTGGACAGAAGATTAATTAGTTTAGCACTTGTGTTCAAAGAATTGACTGAATAATATAAACTGATTACTTAAATTGATATAAATTAAAAAAAAAATCATAGTTAGGCACTTATCCCCGCATGAGGCAAATATCCTTCGAGGCATTTTTAGCGTTAGGCTAGAGTTGACAACTATCCTTTTTTTAAGAGGTCTAATAAAACAGGATTTACTCAAAACCATTATTAATTACGTTCACAAATATAGGCTACTACAATAGATAAAAGACCCATGTTTTGATATACATCTTGCATTATTCTAATTAAGTACCTACATATTTTTTATAATAGAGCTTTTTTGAAAAGTGGGGCTATCCGGCTTTTAACCTATGTTCTTTTTAGGTTACTGTGTTTGAAATTTTAATAGGATAAAGGAAATGGCAAAGGGTTAATAAAATATTTTAATCTTTATAACCTGCATATGCCAGATGTAAAGATGTCAGAAAACAAATAGCGTTAAACATATTAAATCTCAGTTGCGCCTTTGAAACAAAATTAAATGATATACCGTAAACATATATATTCAGAGCTTTAATGGTTTCATAGACAACCGATGCAGCACCATAAAATGTTAATGTTTATTACAATCTGAACGATTCATAAATTGTACAATCTGAAACGCTTCTGGTATTTCATCTCTGAATTTGGTATCACTAAAGCTTTACTGACGATAGTTAACTTTAACTAGTAGGTATGTGAAGATATGATCAAATGCAATATTAATTTAAATGATGAAATTTTAATTAAACAGGTTGAGAACTTCTTTCATTGTTGCAGGTCTTAGATATGGCAAAAAACCATCAAGACAGCTCAGTTGTCTAAGCTGTTACCAAATAATACTAACTATTACCAGTCTTTAAATCTTTATACTGTGCTTTATACGTAACTATCTTGACCCAAGGACCTCAAATTCTTATAAACTACGGAGGGCATAAATCTCAATAATTTTGTAGTGAGCTCCTGGTTTACGTTGAATTTCCTGTCAGTTGAACTATCTGCATAGGTGTGTTTGTTTGTGCTTTGTTATCATGTGTAAGAAGTATTAGCCGTCATGAATTTAGAAAGATTTTTAAGTGAAAACTTCTTTGAGCGCGTTGGGCATTTTTGAGATGGGAAAAAACCATTGAACTAGCGGTTACCGTTACCGACACCTCTGTATATAAGTATCTGTAGTGTAGTCTGCTTTTATTCAAGTTTTCAATTCTGTCGGCACTTTCGGAGTGCCATTTTTATTATTTTTTTTAAATGCTGTTTGGGCTCTGAGATTGGGGAGCGCAGGTTTATTTGCATGTACCGTGTAGGTACAGGTAGATGTTAAATCGACTGGAGGGGTCAGTGATCTCTCTGTAGTGATTTTAGGAAGGTAGATACTAACGCGTTTGGAGGAGCCTCAGGGTCCGCTTCTCCGTAGCACTCGAAGTTCTCAGCATCAGAGATGGAGTTAGGGCTGGAATCTGTTGTGGGGTCGGACTGGCTGGACGGGTCTACTCCATTCTGAAATAAAGAGAACGATAAAGCAATTAAAACGCATGCTTTTATGGCTGGTGGGTGGGGATAAACAACTCCCTATCATGTCATGATTTCAGCTGGTATCCTGCTAGGTACCAGCCTGCTCTATTTTGTCCCAGGTATTCTGTCTTTAGCTTACCTCCACCGTCTTTTTAATGATTCTATTGATATCGGTAAGGAGAAATACTGATTTAAAACTAGTGTTTTTACAATTACTGCGAATACTGAATCACTCTATGGAAGACTTCAAATCCTTATCCTAATGTTGCACATGTGCTGATAAATAAATAAATAAATATTGCTGGACTGAAATGTCGAAAAATAGGAAAGATAAACAACTTATTTTGTTAGTAATGGAAAAATTGCAAAATATCGATAATGCTGAAGATTGCCAATTTAAATACCAAATCAAAGAAACGACCTTTTTTTCATTGAAGTGGAACTGTGGAATCACATATAAATAAATAAATATTGCTGGACATTTCATACAGCGCTATCCAGCCTCAGACTAAGGAGAGCTTGTACTATGGGAACCAGATAACTGATAGAATACTTAAATACTTTTTTTTGAAAATACTTACTTATAATATATAGAAACACATCCAGACCCGGAACAAATATCTGTAGATCATGCAAACATTTGTTGCGCGGCGAGAATCGAACCCGCTACCTCGTGCGTCTCAGTCGGCTATTCGCCCACTGCGCCACCGAGGTCGTCTGATTATCGTAATACACCGGCAATTTTGGAAAATAAGACTCGTGTTCTTGTAGATAACTGGTTGTTTCTTAGCTACTTTTGATAACTTACTTACTCCTTTGTCAAATTACTTGGAACTACTTAGTAGGGTTAAAAGCTAGAAAGCTTATTATGTTCTGCTTACCTTAAGTTTCCTAGGGAGGTTTCCAGGCGAGGATCGCGGAGACTTTCTCTGGAACACACTGGGCGCCATCATTGCCGCCGGGATCGTCAGCTCTGAAAAACAAACGAAAATATATTTTAAATATTCATCGGGCAACTAATAAGTAACACAAAAGATACAGTTTGGGGCACTGGTATTTACCACAGTGCCTCAATATTTGTTTTGGGTTGTATGTTAAAACATTAGCTAATTTATTATAACTAGTGGTTCGCCCCGAACTGAGATCTCGCGAGTCTACCATAAAAAACAAAAAAAAAATGTTATTCGTAATCTTTGACTATCAAAACAGTGCCACGAAATAAATAACCAACTTACTTGACCTACAGTTTCATTCAAATTACAGGTAATGGGAGTGCATGTTAAATCGTTACCCTTTTTTGGGGTACAAATTACAGTTATTCTGGATTTCAGACTTTTGCCTATATTTGTGATACTTAAGCTACACGTATACCAAATTACAGGATTGTGGTTTCATTGGTGTACCTACCCTGTGAGTTTTCTCAAAGTTTAGTTTTTATTATGGCTACTCAAAAACTACAAAAACTTTACTAAAAATAAAACCGGGGTCGAAATATACTAATCAAGACCTTTTATTTAACGTCTCATTTGACCTAATAGTCTCATTTTTTTCTATCCCTCTTGAACCCTAATATCTCAACAATCCCCCCCCCCCCCCCACATTTTTAGCTCATTTAGTCACACCAAAATTGTGCCATCACTACCTACCTATGTATCAAATTTCACGATGATCAGATCAACGCTTCGAAAGTTATCCTCGGACAAACATACATACATACAACGCCGATTTGCCCAAGTTGATTTAGAGATCACGCGCAGTGGGCGAACAGCCGGCTGAGACGCAGAAGGTAGCGGGTTCGATTCCGCTGCGGAACAAATGTTTGCATGATCTACAGATATTTGTTCCGGGTCTGGATGTTTTTCTATATATTATAAGTATGCATTTACAAAAAAAGTATATAAGTATTCTATCAGTTATCTGGTTCCCATAGTACAAGTTATGCTTAGTTTGGGGCTAGATAGCGCTGTGTGAAATGTCCAGTATTATTTATTATTTATTTATTTATTATATCTACCTGAAACTGTCCTGTAGGATTTCGTTCTCAACTACCTACTGACCCACTGTCCATTTTATAAATACATAGATTTCATAGTACGTGTATGGCCGAAGCCCGTAGGTCGACGACTTACATAACAGTCACGCGAGAACCATTTAAAAAGAGTCAAAAGGAACACAAGAAACGGACACGTAACATATACATATAAGATTGATTCCCCCTTGATTCCACAGTTCCACTTCAATGGAAAAAAAGGTCGCTTCAAATTTGATTTGGTATTTAAATTGCCAATCTTCAGCATTATCGATATTCTGCAATTTTTCCATAACTAACAAAATAAGAGGTCTATTTTCCTATTTTTTTTTTATTACTTTTGTGAATAGAAAAATAAATGATTGGCCAATTTGCAATTAATCCGTTGATACAACAATTGTGTTTGGATTTGTAAGGGCCTATCCAAACGGCGTATTTTAAACGCGTAGATGACGCGCGCTAACGCACTTCAAACGAGATTCATAACAATATCAGTTATGATTTTTTGGGAATCTACGGTGAAACGCGCGTCGGATGTTTGCATGCATAAAATACGCCGCGGCGCCGTATGCACAGGCCTTTACTTCTAAAATATCCAACTGCACGTAATTTCTCATTATGTTTACTAGAGGATACACAACATATTACAACAAGCAATAAAAGTATTGTACAACGATCAGGAATTCATTATTACAACGAAGGTACACTAATGAACGATAACACTATCTTTTATCAGTGCGATTAAATTGTACAAGGAATCGGTGGCGAAATCTTAAAATATATAATTGATCGAGCGAAGCGAGATTTCCAAATCAACTCAGGCAAATCGGCGTTGTATGTATGTTTGTTTGTCCGAGGATAACTTTCGAAGCGTTGATCCGATCGTGAAATTTTATACATAGGTAGGTAGTGATAGCACAATTTTGGTGTGACTATTAGGTTAAATGAGACGTCAAATGAAAGGTCTTCATTAGTAAATTTCGACCCTGTTTTTATTTTTAGTAAAGTTTTTGTAGTTTTTGAGTTATTAGCCATAATAAAAACTTAACTTTGACAAAATTCACAGGGTCACCAGTAACTCCACAGTGCTGTTATTTGGTATGTGTATAGCTTAAGTATCACAAATATAGGCAAAAGTCTGAAATCCAGAATAACTACAATTAGTAAACCAAAAACGGGAACCAATTAACATGAACTCCCGTTACCTGTAATTTGAATGAAACTGTAGGTCAAGTTATTTGGTTATTTATATCGTGGTTCGTGGTTTTGTAGTCAAAGATTACGAATGATATTTTTATTGTTTTTATGGTAGACTCGCGAGATCTCAGTTCGGGGTGAACCACTAGTTAATGTCTAAATCCAGGTCATAATCTTATACGAATAGATATGACCTGGATTTTATCAGTGCGATTAAATTGTACAAGGAATCGGGGGCCATTCTTGTAATCTATTACCTAATAAGTAATTTTATGTGTTAAAAGGTTTCGAGATTTAAAGGCATGTACGTGCCACATGACTTGAAATCTCGATCTTTTATGAAAATCGGTCTAGCCGTTTAGCTGTGAAAACGTAACACACAAACAGATAAATAGAGTTACTTTCGAATTTTTAATATAAGTATGCAGGTAGGTATTGTGTTAAATTGGTAAAAATTACATGTAGGTAAGGTATTCCACAGTTGTATTTGCGATGCTCGTAAAAGGCAAAAATGTAAAAAGTGCCATCATTACCTAGTTTTAAGACCTTATTGTACACTTGTTTATGCAAATAACTAGTGGTTCGCCTCGAACTGAGATTTTGCGAGTCTCCCATAAAAACAAAATAAAATATTATTCGTAATCTTTGATCAAAATAGGGTTACAGTTTCATTCAAATGACAAGTAACGGGAGTTCATGTTAATTGATAATTTTTTTTGGGCAGTTATTCTGGATTTCAGAATTTTGCCTATATTTGTGTCTCTGAAGCTACATGCATACCAAATTACAGTGCAATTTGATACTGGTGTACAATTTCGTCAAAGTTCAGATTTATTATGACTCAAAAACTGCAAGAACTTAATTAAAAATAAAAACGGGGTCGAAATGTCCTAACAAAGATCTTTCATTTGACGTCCCACTTGACCTAATGGTCTCATTTTCCATTTTTTTTACCCCTCTTGAACCCCAATATCTCAACAACCCCACAACATTTTAAGCTCATTTAGTCACACCAGAATTGTGCCATCACTACACTTACCTATGTATCAAATTTCACGATGATCGGATCAACACTTCAAAAGTTACCCTCGGACAAACAATCATACATACATACAACGCCGATTTCCCCAAGTTGATTTGGACATCTCGCTTCACTCGATCAAATATCTTGTATAGCTAGTTGTAATGGTCTGAACCATTACATGCCATGGTATGTAAAAAATATGTGACCTATGTATTATTTGTACAACGGAACTGTAGAAAAACTTAAACGGTAAAGTTCACACAATTCCCCATTCTCAGAATAAGCTACGAAAAAGTTCCAAACAACGTCTACTGACCTTTAATTAGCCTAATGCACTGCTAATGAAGGCAAAGTGCCCAGAAAAAGCACTTACAGTAACTGCTATTCACTGGTCAGAAAACGGTTCTTAGCCCTATCAGGATTAACGGTATAACATTCCAGTAGACACGAGCTCAGTAGATGTACCTTTTTATGAGAGCAACATGAGACGTTCTTACTTTCATTTCTTTAGATTATTCTTTAAGTGGTAATAATGGTGTAAGTAGAAATGGGTGTAAAAAGTTATTATTAGCTTAGGATCCATAATTAAGGACTTCTTATGTTTAGCAGTCTTGAGCTGTTTTCATCCACAGTTTTCCATTTCACATTTCCAGTATAAGCTGACCTCGCATTGTGTAGGTTGTCCGTACAATGTGTAGGTTTTCCGTACAATGAGAGGGCAGCATAGACTGGAAATGTATAGCTTGATGTGTAGCCGTGTGTACAACAAGAAATATCATTCTTAAGGCAGACTTTTTTTTCCTATGTCACGCCTTACCTTCTTTTAGCACGACCAGGATGACTAGTAGATACTAGCATTAAGTCCTCCTAGCACTATTCTGTTTTGTGTGAAAGTATTAAATAAGGCTTTTGAATTTTTCACCACTTTTAAATAGCAAAAACGAACGCTTAGGTGTTGTACAAAACCCCGTACCATAAACAGCCTGTTGTAGAACTCTGCAGTACCAGACCAGAAGCCTCGCTAGCACCAGGAGTCCTTGCCACCAAGCCTCCAGTAGTCGAACGAACTGGATGACATCGCTCTTTAGCACCAGAACAGCTCCTGACACCGACACCGGCATTTACACGGCGTCATTTAACTTCTTGGAGTCTTATGGTTGATTTTTTTCTGGTTTTTCGGATTCATTTGTTAGTTTTTTATTCTTCTGATGATTTCTTGGCTTTGTGTTTGTTTATTTCTGGTACTTGGATTTGGTTTTAGTGATTATCAAGGCAATAATACCTAATATCTTACTGTTAAAAATTTATCATCATAAATCACACGAATATATAATTTATATATATTTAATTTTGGATGTTTGTTTGTAATCAATCACGTCGCATTCTATTATAATCATTCTATGGGTTTCTTTTCTTACGCTCTAGTGTTTTCAGAGACATAGACTATCGTGTTTGTGCTATGATTTATTTCTAGCGCATTTGATTTTACATATTGATCGTAACCAACCACACCCATAATATAATTAGCTTCCTACTGATTTAGTTTAACTATCATCGAGTCGGTACTTACTAGAAAGTTAACTAAACAATAGCGCATTCAGGTGAACCGATAAGAGCATGCCAATGTAGCTATAGGTTTTATCATTAGAAAGTTGTGGTGAAACAATGCTGCAGGTAAATTCAGACAACTGATAAGAGAATTTGTACCATTGTGGAACGGTACAACTGAAAAGATACGGGCAGTGGATCCTATTCTAATTGGAAATGAGCTGTTTAGTAATTAAAATCGTTTGTTTTGTTCAGTCAGTTTTCTATCGTGTCACATTCACATAAGCCACCATAGCTGTAGCCTACAAAAGACAGTGACAGAGAGGCTTGTGAAGTTGTAACCAATAGTGCAAGAACCAGAAAGAGAAAGAATTGAGTGAACGTCGTTTTTCAAAGTTCAGTCAGTTTATAAAAAATACTAACAACTCTAATGAGGTATTAATAATATGAAGAGAAGATATTTTTTTGCATATTGTTTTTCATAAGTGGTGTTTATGTGATCCTACTCAAATTGCAGGTGTGAGACAGTTCTGAGATGAAAAGTGATCAATCATAATGCAAGCAAAGAAAATAATAAGCGTCTTGAAACAAGTAAATATACACAAGAAACAACAGATTAACCCAAATGAAAAGAAAATGTCTTCAGTTTCCATATTCATGAGCTTAATGAGCATCTTGAAAGAATGCAAAAACAGGCCTTAGAAACTGATCGCGAGGTACTAATTACAGCCTCAGTAAAGAGATACAAGCTATAGAAGACCGATGGTAGGTAATGTATGGTATGAACACATACACTGACGGATAGGTCTGAGCCGTCATTCCTAGGCAGAGGATATTATACCTAAACCTTTACATTATGACTAGTAGGTAACGCTAAGCTAAGTTCAAACTTGAGGAAGAAAGATACTGATACATACTTTAAGTAAATGTGCTATAAAGTAACCGTCTAAAGGTACTGTGTGAGGGAGTTGATCACGAGGCATTGTTTTCTGTCGGGACAATGACATATTAAGTGCACTTGCGGTCGAGAATAAGCTATGTAGCTACCTACTTACTATACCATTCTTTCCAGTGACAGTTTCATTGCAATCAATCGATAACAGGAGGATCAGTGTCTTCACGCTCTCTGAGCAACCATCTTGGCAAATCGTGGAGACATTGCATGTAGCAAGTTAGCGAGATAGCATCAAAAATACTGTTATTGTATTACATGGTAGCTAGTTATGTTTGGGGCTTTTGACACTTCAAAGTGCCGTACTGTTGGAATATCTGTGAGGGTGTGTCTCACTAGCATCACAATCTAAAAATCCATATAGTATAGTGTGGAGTATAGTCTTCCTAGTATGTTGATGAATCCTTTATGACAAGTTATTTCTTTGACCGGTCTCCGCCCTGGTACAGGTCATAGGTATATTTTATTGTTTTGTAATAGGTAAGAGAATAAATTCTTAGTATTGGTATCTAGTAGTAATAACTGAAAAATTTATCAATTCGTCTCGGCGGCTTCATTGTTCAACAGACCGTGACGAATCAATTAGAATTAAAAACAACAACAAAGCCAAGTTAGGTAGATACAATAATTGATAACATGCATCAGGATTAGAAAATAATTAGTATTGATTGTAGGTATAGATACGATACCACGAAAGAAGTAAATAACAGAAGCAAATTATAACTGTATGAGCCTAGATTATTATTAGTTGCATATCAACAAAAAACAATAATTTAGACACGCAAGTCAAAATACCAGCGATAATAATGTTTCCTCGCCGCATTTTGCGCAAACGTCCTTCTAAATATTGACCAACGAATGTATTGGAAAACAATATAATGTTACGACCGATTTCATACTGTAGTTTTCCATAGCCTGAACTGAATGAAAATGGGACTGAGATTTACCTACCAAGAGGTCAAGAAACATGTGCGCTGGAATCTTAGTAAAGCGTACATAATTAATCTATACGTACGGATGTCCTAATTATAAAATGCACCTGGTAGAAGCGATTTGACCAATGCGTTCCCAAATTGCAAATAGGCGGTGTTGGGAAAACCTTTGTAGAAAGGTAATGCAAGAACTTTCATTAGCTGTGACTGGGAACCTCATCCAGACAATGCCCCACCTGCTTAACTGTCCTTTGTGCCCTACGACCTGTACAAAGGACGATCATAACAAAGCTACTAAAACTGCAATACACGTGGCCAGGTTCTACTCAACTGTATAGTATAGTTGTAAACCTGCATCATATGTATAAACCATTGACACGATAGAAAATTCTTTTCACTTGGTCGTTCTTCTAATCACAAGCCTGTATTTTATTTTGATGTAGTAAAATAACTGCATCAATTTTGTAAGTACTTAAAAGTATTGATACGATTTATTATAAGCGAAAAGTTTTTGTAACTTTTACAATACCATATTCAAAAACTTTATTTTCACGACATTGTGGTTTTTGTAAGGTTACAATACAATATCCTTTGACGGTTCACTTTGTCTACTCTTTTCAAATCTCAACTGTGATAAAGTTGATTTCTCCTAATTTTATTTTCAGGTTATCATTTTAAATATTAAACTTTATATTACAATACTTTTTACTGCTATTTCACTATTTTAACGTCTAAGTTCACGTTTAAATTTTAGAGGTAGGAACAGGGTTGTTCCCTTGGACCTGACCGGCGAGGTCCACCCACAGACGCGAACTGCGCACGAGTGGATCTAACAACTCATTCATTATGCAACTGCATATTACCGTTTTATCGATAAACTCAGGCAATATTAACATGAACAAGTAAAAGTTGACAGTGTATATTGGAAATCAGAAAAAAAACTATTGCATATTTAATTAAAACTATGTGAAAGTTTTGACTAAAATCTATGTTTTGTATGTTTTGAAATTACGCACGATTTTTTAGCTTGTACTTTATTGGTCAACTCAAACTTGCTTGTCGTCCTTTTGTCTATAGAGGAATGACAAACGAGACAGATTAAAAGGTTAGATGATAAAGACATTAAGTTGTACACACATTCTATTGTATAGGGGGGTAAAAAGTACTAAAGAACATGGAAGTGTGAAGGATACGTAAGCTATAAATGAAATAAATACGTAGTAGGTGTATAAATAAGGTGGAATGTAAGTAAAATTTATGTTCTTTGGCATCTGCCTCGAACATAACATCGAAGACCGGTGGGACGAGGAAAAGCATCGATTTCCTTTAGCATTCAAGGAAACATATCATCAGTTCTGGTTTTTGATCGAGCAAAGCGAGGTCTTTGACGACTCCGTGGCGCAGTGGGCGTTTAGCCAGCTGAGACGCATTAGGTAGCGGATTCGATTCCCGCCGCGGAACAAATGTTTGCATGATCTACAGATATTTGTTCCGGGTCTGGATGTTTTTCTACATATTATAAGTATTATTATATATTTACAAAATAAGTATTCTATCAGTTATCTGGTTCAACTAGTACAAGCTCTGCTTAGTTTGGGGCTAGATAACGCCGTGTGAAATGCCCAGCAATATTTATTTATCTCCAAATCAACTTGGGCAAATCGGTGTTGTATGTATGTATGTATGTTTGTCCAAGGATAACTTTCGAAGCCTTTATCCGATCATCGTGAAATTTGGCATATATGTAGGTAGTGGTGGCATAATTCTGGTGTGACTAAATATCCGGTCTAATGTCACGTCTAATGAAAGGTCTTTATCAGTACATTTCGACCTTGTTTTTATTTTTAGTTTAAATCTTGTAGTATTTAAGTTATTAGCCATACTAAAAACTGAACTTTGACGTAATTCACAGGGTACACCAGTGACCCCATGATGCTGAAATTTGGTATCCGTATAGCTTACACAAATATAGGGAAAAGTCTGAAATCCAGAATAACTGCTATTTCTACCCAAAAAACGAGTACCTAACCAAATAACATTGAACTCCCGTTATCGGAAGTTTGAATGAAACTGTAGGCCAAGTTATGCATTTCAAGGCACTATTTTGATAGTCAAAGATTACAAATAACATTTTTTTGTTTTAAATGAGACTCGCGAGATCTCAGTTCGGGGCGAACCTCAGTCTATTTTGTTTTTTTTTTTGTTTATATAGTGTACACTAAAGTGTTTTCGTTGAATATTTTTTTACATTAATTATAACAGTTAATCAATAATAATATTATTAGTTATATATAATATTAAATAGAGTAAATTGTAATAATATATTTGGCGTAGAACCGTCCCCACTAGATAGAAAGACAACCTGATAAAGGCTGCTGGGAGGCGTTGAGTGCAGGCCGCACGAGTTCGGTCACCCTACAAATCTATGGGGGAGGCTCATGTTCAGCAGTGAACATCCCATGGCTTATATGATGATGGTTTTGAATTGGAATAAAACAGAAAAGAAAAATTATTATTCCGAAATAATTACTCATGACTTCAAGATACCTTTATTTACTTAAACATTTAAACATATGAAAATGAAAACCTATTTAATGGTTTAAACAATAGTAAACAAATAGTACAATAGTAGTAATAAAGGTTGTCGCGTAGAGATTGCTACTTAGCGATAAGACCGTCAATTGTATACATTAATTTGAACTGCTACTTTTAATTGTTTTGTTGTTTAAGGTGTGCAATAAAGTAATATCTATTCTAATCTAAATACAAAGGTATCACATCAAAATAACAAATTTGTTGAAAATTTTTTTTTCTATACTACTGGAGATGGAACAAGCGTATGGCCCACCTGATGTTAAGTGGTAACTATCGCCTATAACAAGTAGAAGATACTGGGGTAAAATTTATTATATTAGGCATCAGTAGTATCAGTAATGATGCGTCAAAAGCCGGCCTAGATTTTCTGTGTCCCGGTTTTTTACGTCTTCCACCCAAACGGGGCTTATTTTATAATAATGCAAACAGTATATGTAAATAGTTTTTCATTATAACGTAAGAGAGGTTAATTTAAGTTTAGTAGTAAACTAAAATTTAATTTAATTAAAGTTTTTGTTTAGTTTTTAATGTAGCTGTAAGGCTAAGTAGAAGATCACTTATAAATTAGGTATAATTGTAAGGTTAATCTGTCATTTTAAGTCAGGATCAATATGAGTCCTGGAATTAGGATGATGTGACAAGCTAGTTGATATTAAGGTTATATATCTGCTAATTAATTTAAATAATAGGTACTTAACGTTTTCCGTAGTACCTACTGTATATCTAAACAAAGTAATATATTCGTGAATCCAGTCATTACCAAAAAAAACTAATTCTTAGCAGATACTGCGCTCGCGCAACAAATAACAGTAACAGACTGCATTTAGCCAACGCTACACATTTAGAAACTCATTGAAAAATAGACCAAAAACACATGATGTATATTTGCTTAACCTGGCCTTGGTATCTTATCGACCATTCTACTGACCACAAGACTTGGGGCTTTATTGGACCGATGTTTCGACATACCTGCAGCGCAAATGTAGATGAACTTTTATGAGGTACATACTGGTTTGGCAAAATTTCATTAGAACTTTAAGTGAGATAATATTTCGACATTTCTGCTAGTAGCAAACAGGAAGGGTCAATATTTGTGTGGTTATAATGTAATGGGTTATTTAAGGCTGCCCCACACTATCCAAATTGGTCCTGAGATCAAATCAATCTTTGTATTTATAAATTTTTACAGATAATCAACCCCTTTTGCTTTCGAACTCAGTTTAGGGTCACTAAAAAAGTTAAAACAAAGGCACTAGCATCCCATTGCAATACCTATGGCCAAATATTCTCACCGTTCACCTGCATAACAGATAAACTGAGACCTTTGACAAATGCAATAAAAATAATTAATGCCCCCGAATTAATTGCTGGCATTGATGCTCTCGCTAAGAACATCGATGACGTCACATTTGGAAATAAGACGGACAATGTTACTACGTTAAAAAGAACAATAATTCCGAATCGATCGCCAGCGAGCGGTGCCATCGACCTCGGATTGCGCAACACCAGAATTCAGTGCATTCGACACACCGGCTTCTGAAGCTATGGACACTATGGCATGGAATACTAGTGGCATACTAATGAAGAGGTGATGGAAAGAAGCATACGACACAAAAGAAGCGTATGAGGTAACCCCCCGTTATCTCATACGAGTTATTTCCCGAGCTTGGGAGTTGCTATATCGCTAGACATAGGCATTTTAAAAAGTTTCACACCTGAAACACTCACTTTTCGTAATACAAAAATACAGGTAAAAATGAGGCCTTTTGCTGGCTTTCACCATTCGGATGGTTTTGTAATATCACCCAACTGCCCCGAAGTTAAGTATAAGTATGTATATTTTTTTATTTCAAGTTGTTTATAACATCTTCCCCAAATTCGTTATCAGCTCTCCAGCTGATCAGACGAACCTTGTTACATAGCTGCTTTTGAGATACCTACATCTTAGCGTTGACGTTACGCTTGTTTGTAATGGCTAAATCATTTTAAATGAGGAGTAATAATAAATAATATATGGTTTGTATGACCTGGAATAACACATACCTAAGTACGGGGGCTAAGCGAGCTGCGTGAGCAAGTCTAGTCATTCAAAAAAGACACATACAATAAGGGTTTATTTAGAGGTTATCTTCTTATGTTTGCTATTTGATATGCCGTTGAATCAGAAAATAGAAACTGAGTGCCCTAGAAATACGAATAAATTGATTTCTACGGATTTGCACGACCTAGTACTCCCGTGGTGTAGTGGACTAAAGGTAACCCCTTTCATTGAGCTACCTAATGGCCTGTTGTCGGAAATCGATGAATATTTACCAAACTACATACGTCATAGTGCGACATGACATAGGTATCTACCGGTACCGAAAATCACCAAGGATATGGCTTCACCGCACAAAAAAACGTGAAATGACGTTGAACCGGACGGATGCGGCCAACGTGACTGGATTCCTTCGTATTATTATAAGAAACTTGACTTTGAAAGGGAATGCTCACCTAAATTAGTCCAATTTTTGTACTAAAGCAGCTCGAGGCACGCAATCTAAAACAAAAAATAAATAAAGTTTGGCAAACTTTGAAGACAATGTCTTTGATTACATTAAGGGTACAACATTTTTTGTTCTTGTTCTTTTCGAGGTTGCTTCAACGTTTTTATTTATGAGATGATTATGATAAAAATATTCCAGTCTCATGCCAAATTATTTGTGGAATGCTAACATCGTTTTCTCTGTGACGTCAATCGAAAGGTCAGCGAGGTTCATATTGTATAATGCTTTCTTCAGCTCGCTTACCAGATTAGTTTATTCATTATGCTGTAATCACCGGTCGTCGGAATTTTCTCCAAAGAGAATAACAATTTGGTCTAAAAAACAAATTACTCTGCAAAATTGCACGTGGGTTCGTCGAAGACGTTCCTTTATTTCTTCATTATCATTTAGTTTCAATATAAGGTATCACCAAGATTTGTGGTTTGCAGTGAAATCAAGTCAATAATTTATAACGCGTGTTATCTTTCACTGTAAGAAACAAGATTCGATTTTAGTCACGTTTCAGCGTTGTCCAATTTTACCAGTCGTGCGTAAAGAAGCCTTTCTATTTCGCCTTTTTGCCGAAGCTGTTATCCCCACACCGATGACTTTGGGAGTGATTATTACAAAACTGTTTTGAACTTTACACTTCTAACGCTTAAAGATCTGCTTAGATCCAGTCTAAAATTGTGCCTCTACACCACATCTAGTACTCGTAGTACTCTTTCAATAGTATTTGATTGATCTACCTGTCATCAATGACAAAACAAGTTGTAACGTTTTTAAGGTCAGTAAGACCATAGTAATATTAGGAAGTTAGCGAACGTCCATTAATCACGTGAGATTCGAAGGTGGGGGGAGGAGGGGGGGGGAGGGGGGTCAACTCATGGTAGCAAACTCTGCTCTGAATAAATGTGATAAAATTGTGCTCAAAGTTTTTATTATAAAACTCAACCTATAACGAACCAGCCAACAACATCCAGGCTACACATATTGGTGAACGATGCCTAAACGTATTTAGTGGTTAAATATGATTTAAGGAGTTGTCAAATCATACAAATACGTCAAAGTTAAACATGTTTAGTCGTTTAGTCGCTAAATAGGTCTCGGGATCGTTGTGCAAGTCGGCCTAAATAGCGATACTTTATAGACAGCTTGTAGATTTCGATTTAGAAATGATATCACGATCTTTAATATCAAAGGACCATTTACGATGAGAAAAACACGGACGGATAAACGATCGCTAAGCGATAACACCGCCCATTGTACTAAATCTATTGGTAAAATTATTTTCTGTGTTTTATTTTTGTGTACAATAAAAAGTTAACCACAAGACTTTAAATTCCAAGTTCCTGTATGTCAAATATTATAATTTCATTATTTAGACTCAATAAACTGTTGAAGTAACCTTATCGTCTCGCTGCACTTGCGATCGATGCCATTGGTCTCGGGTTGCATTTTATTTCGCAGTCTCTGTCACAATCTGTTATACAGCTGACTAGTAATAGGGCTTGCAAATATTCGAAACTGTAGTATTCGAATACTATTCAATGAATTTGGGGGGTATTCGAATATTATTCGAAACTTTTAAATTTTACATTTGACTAGTTTTTACTTTCGAAAATCAACACAAAACCGTTCAGGAATTCTCCAAAAAGGTTTTATGGTGGTTGTTATCAAAACCACAACATGTGTAAAAATGGTTCACGAATAAAAAACAAAAATTAGGTATAATCAAACAAAACAGTGTGTCTAAAAATTATAAATAATCAATACACTGATTGTTAGGTTCATCAAGCAAATAGACTCATTTTCACCATTGATAGAGTACGGCTAGGCGGCTGACTCTCATAGTTAAAATTATTCGAATAACGCTACTAGGGCTTCCATTCCGTAATTACGTAATTACGTAATTACGCAAACATTTTAGACTTATGACAATTGCGTAACCGAAGGGTTGAAATCCGTAATTACGTATAAGACCAGCTAAATACAAAAATCTTGGTCTAGTGAGAATAAAGGGTTCAATGACAGCAGATGTAGGAACTCAATTAATACAACAACATTTGAGCAACTTCGAACTCAGCCTTGAAGACATAATTGCTTTCACAACAGACGGAGCCAAAGTGATGGTTAAAATGGGCAAGAATTTTAAGGGTCACCATCAATTGTGTTTTGCCCATGGCATACGAGTACAACTTGCGTTGCTTGATGTGCTTTATAAGACAGAGAACCAGTCAACTCCAGAACCAGAGATTCAAGATAATGAACTGGATTATGACTCTGAAGATTCTGAAGAAATCTATGGAGGATTTGATTTCGAAGTACCAAGAATTACTGAAGTACCAGAATTTGAATTTCTGTACAAAGATACTATCAAAAAAGTACGAGACTGTGTTAAATCTTTTAAAAAATCACCATTGAAAAACGACTTGTTGCAAAAATACGCTGCAGATGAGTGCGGAAAGAGCCTCAATCTTATACTCGACTGCAAGACCCGATGGAACAGCTTATCCGATATGATTGTCCGATTTTTAAAATTAAAGTCGTGTGTCTTTAAGGCATTACTGGATTTAAAATCGAATATTAACTTTACAGAAAAGGAAATTCAAGAGCTGCAGAATATTCATCATAGTTTAGATGTTATTAAAACTACAGTGAGTCTTTGTGTCGCCGTGATTCAAATTTATTGACGGCAGACGCTGCTCTTCAATTTATGTTACATAAACTTGATAGTCAGTCTAACGAACTCAGTGAAAAGCTTGCTACTTCTCTTAGATATAGAATAAAAGAAAGACGAACAAGTGTATCTGGTATTTTACAGTATTTACATAACAATGAAGAATTTTACGAGACCATAGCAACAGAAACCTTCACAAAACCGATGTCAGATTATATAAGGACATACATAATAAAATTATTAGAAAGGCTGAAATTTAAAACTAACACGGCTCAAAGTAGAGAACAACAAATAAGCACAGCACTTACAGACTCCAGCGATGAAGAGTTAACTGTGGCCGAGGAATTGGAAAAAGAGATACGCAAAGCGACTACACCCGTAGTTAAATCTACAGTTGACACAGATCTTGAGTCCATTGTTAGAGTGGAAATGTGCATCTATGACAGCGCCGGCGCACATACAGGTATTTGCACGATCTACGCGGCCAAAAGTCCTAATATCAAAATAATAATAACATTCATAAAAACGAATTCCACCAACAGAGTACGAACCAGGGAACAATACCCATGCTCTATCTACCTTCTACCACGCACCTCGCACCCGTAGCATCAGTCGGAATTTGACCGTGTCACCTAGTGTGCGTATCTGTTCTCGGAGCCTTTGTAAACGTTAAACTTCCAAAGTGATTTTTTATGTTATCAAGTTCTTTTTACGATTTGAAAGTGATAGATTTCGATGGACAAGGTAAGAAACTTACAAACTACATTAATAAAGTCATGTCATCAACAACATTTAACAACTTTTTTTTTAATAATCAAAACTCTATTTGTACCGTTAAAACCTTCAATATTTTTTCTTTGTTAGTATTTTTGTTTATGTATCGGGGTAGATCGGGCTATGTTTCTTATTAAAGGTCATTATTTGATATTTTTCCTTTTATCTGCTATCAAAATCAGCTCCGGAAACGTCCGGATAAATACAGTTTTGAGGGATTAAAGATTTTAGCGAAATTTCGTATAAAATTGGAAATGTTTTTTAGCAACTTTTGACATAGTGTATGTTTGTTTTAGGCTCAGAGGATGCATCAGGAGTAAGGATCGTGACCCGATAATACTTATTTGACTGCATCAAGTACAAAAATTTGCCTAATTTAGATGACAAGTTAAACAATCTAAAAGATCAACTTTTGTCATGTGAAGGTTATAATGAAGACCAAATTATTAATTTGAAACGTAGTTTTGCACATTTCAAATCAGAAATCAAACAAAGATGGACCAAAGCTCATTACAAAGAAGATAATTTTATAAAATACAACCGATCTTGACTGCAAGATACTTTTGAAATACCCGTTGATGAGACTTCACAAAAACGGCCAGGTCGACCATCCAAGTCGTTCGAATGCTGCGAAAGTGGCACTTGGAAAATCTGGAAAAAAGATGCATCAAATGTCCTAAAAGATATTACCAGTATTCCAACACGAGCAACTAAATATAAAAAGGCATTTTATCTTACGAAATCAAGTAAAGAGCAACCCATAACACCAATGCAAGCTTTGCAAATGTTCATAGATGCCGATTTGTCACAAGGACAGTACGAAATTATAAGAAAAACCAATAAGAAGTTTTTTCCGTGCTATAGTGCCCTACAAAAAGCCAAGAAGAAATGTTACCCACCTCAAGAATAGAACCTAGAAGATCAAACCAAAAGAGATACAAAAAGGTTTCACACTGAAACAAGTTTAATCCAATTTCGGGTATACAAATGATGAAAATACCAGCAGAAGAGTCTTTGAGAACCTCAGTTTAGCTGCTGAAATAACTGGCATCAGTTATGAGCTAATTTACAGATTAAAAGTGATATTGGAAGCAATTTCAAGCAGGTTTAAAATTGATCCTCTAAAATATGAAAGATATGCTTCAGAAACTGCTAGTGTTTATGTGAACCTATATGATTGGCATCTTATAACGCCAACAATGCACAAGCTTTTAGTCCATGGCGTAATCATCATCGAAAAGGCATTATTACCAATCGGAAAGCTTTCCGAGGAAGCAGCTGAGGCACGCAACAAGCATTTTAGATTATACCGCCAAGATTTTGCGAGGAAATTTTCCAGGGAAAGTGGTAATCAAGATATTTTTAACTATTTTCTGCTTAGTTCAGATCCTGTGCTAAGTAGCATGCGAAATATAAAAAAAAAGGAAAGCAAAGACATTTTTGCCTGAAACCTTGGCCATGTTTGTATCTGCAGAATCCAATATATCAGAAAATTCATAAGAAAGCGACGAAGAAAGTGAAAAAACTTGTATTAATATATTATTATAGGTATTATTGTTCTTTTTTTCCATGAAACCGATCTAAAATTTAGTATTTCTTGTTTTGTTTGTAAATATATATATATATATAATCATATATTTGGAAAAATATATAATTTTGTTGTAAAAATAAGTTTTTTTATTCATTTAAGTTGTTTAAATACCAATTAAGCATAAAAATAATTTTGGCCGCGTAGATCGTGCAAATACCTGTATGTGCGGCGGTGGTCGAGGAGTTTACTTAACAGCATCGTATAATTATTTGTTATCAATTACACCAACAAGTGTTGAAGCCGAACGTGCTTTTTCTTCGGCCGGTTATTTATGTAGTAAATTTAGAAGTTCATTAAATGATAAATCATTAAATGCGTTAACCTTTATAAGATCTCATTTTCAGGAAACTTGAAAAAAGTAAATAACATTTGGTGTAATTGATTTGATTGACTGTAGATTTATTTATTGTTGTAGTCGCTTTGCGTATCTCTTTCGTTAAGGTTAAATATTATTTTGCTCAGAAATTAGATTTTGGTTTTGTGTTGTGAACTTGTGACTTGTATTTGTATCTGATCAGATGTTTATCGCGAGCTTGTGTTGTTGACATGACTCATGTTAACAAAACAAGCTCGCGACATCCGAATTATGTATATTCTTTCTTCATAGAGTGCTCCTTTGATAAATAAATAAATATTTTGTTTAATTTATGTAATTTTTCACTCCTTACATAGTCATTTGCTACCTATAAATACACAGAAAACAATGAAAACTTTCGATAAAAAAATGACTTAGAAATTACGTAATTGAACCACTCAAATTCGTTATCAGTTACGTAATTGACATATCCGTAATTTTGGAAGCCCTAAACGCTACATATTACAAATATTCGAATACAAAAATCTGTCAAATATTCGATTGCAAGCCCTGTATGTGGACGGTATGAGGTTTTGTAATGGATATGTACTTTAGGTATTTCAAATTGAAATCAGCTCGATATGGTATTTGGATTTGTAACCGACTTCTGTGATAGGTAAACTTATGACTACAAGTGGGTATTGGAATTGGAGATTCTTATGGAATTTGAGCTCGCAAATATCTGTGCTAATTTGTAAGACTTGGTTGACTTGTTATGGCCAATTCTAAATAATTATTATGCATCCAAATACTTTCAAAATTTGTAACTCTGAACTTTAAATGCTCGAAAACATTTAATAGAAAGTTGGAATTCCAAATGTTTTGCTATATGTTATTTTATGAAAAGATGGTAAAAGAATAGTGATTTCCAAACGAATGAAACGAAAAAAAACAATAAAAGGTGAAATGGTTTTGAGAGAATAAAATACGGAGTTCAAAGTTCAACAGTATGATAGGTAACCATCCAACGGCTCTCAGCAACCTTTATAAGGTCATTTTCTATCTAGGGGGGACGGGGGACCTTTCTGCCACAACGGTCGTCAGTTCTTGAAGCTACGTGGCTTGCCGGCTGCCACTTCAGCTTCCTAATCCTGAACTATTCTTTTAAATAAAATTGGTAAGTTATACATTATTAGCTGATTTGTTCATACCATTACTGATTTCTATGTTTCCTTCCGTTGGATTAGTTTCATGCAATAAGAACCTTTTCCTTCACGCTTCAATAGTCAAATGAAACTTGACTGGTTCCACCAGTTTCATCAACAGTGACTATACGTTCCTCCGCTGAATAACAAACAGTCACTATGAGAGAGTAAAGATTGTCTCACAGTTGATGCGTGGTCAACCTATGATAGACCACATAATGCCTAATAGTTAGTATGTTATAAGTACTGCCTAGGCTCAGGGGATACCAACCGCTCTGATTCACAGCGTGCATAGTTCCATTGCGCGCTCAGTTTTTACTTACAGTATTTACATAGTTATGCTCTACTGGTATTTGTGTCAATGAATAATTGTGATGAGACGTGCTAAATGAGTGTGCATAAAGCATGAACACTTAAAATCAGTCGCTTTTAATTAATTTTGCAACTAATGGAATTAACATGACTTTGTACTTAACTAAATCAATATTGGAATTGGATATGTGCTGATTCGTTCGGAAATAGCAATCACTCAGAGCCGAAATTAATGCAATGTAAGTCAGTTAGAGGGTCTCGTTATTATCATACTTAGGACGTTCACTGCCAAAGTGTGCCTCAATGTCTTGTACAGTCTGCATCCACGGTTCCTAGCAATCTTTATTAAAACATCCATCCAAGAACCTTTAATCTATGCCTCACTAAGAGCTATGAGCCTCACCTACTGCCTAGCTATATCATTTTGCTAATACTTAACCCAGAGGGGTGTGAATTTAATTTGTCTATGAATGTCCTCATTTCTGCTTCAATCTCGTAGAAAAACTCCAAGCATAGCCCTCTGTAGCTCGATGAGCGACATCAAGGCCCACGTCTCTGTTCCAGTACCGGAGGTGAGCTAGAAAGAATATTTACACTAAGCTCGTACACACGCAAGCGGGACGGTGGTAAAATTTTAGCTAGTAAAAGCGGTCATGTCTAAAGAGTCAGGACAGTGTTAGCGTGGTGTCTGTAAATTTTATTAGAGACGAGATCCTTTTCTGGGAAATTATAATCATTTGTTATAAGAAGTCAACAGACTTCAAGTGAGTATACTCACGGAAATATTACAAAACTTGCAGAGGCTCTTCGGGTTCTGATTGTTGAGCGTGGGCTAAAGGTCAGGTTGCCCAACCTCTTGTTATAACGATCATTATGGCCATGAGTTAGACTGAAGACGAGTGGCAAATCTATTTTTGTTGTACCTGTCTGTTGTTTTCAATCGAGTTACCAACTTGCAAAAAGATATAGATTGGGCCAAATATTTTTTTTTTCAGAAAATAGTTTCTTGAAGTTTCTTGTAGTTTCTTTTCAGAAATGGTTCATATAGATGAACCATTCGTCTCATATAAACTCTAAAATTTTTGGTAACTACATCTGCGAATATTTTGGGATCACTTTACAACGTTACGGGTATTTAATATTAATTAAATTACTACACGGGATCGCGCAAGTTGTGAGAAGGCAATGGATGCGCTTGGCACAGGATCGCAGAGTACCTGAGTAGTTAGTTACTATAGATAAACCGCTTCACGGAAATATACTGTCTTAAAATCTCAAAGAAATCAAGCCCCCCTTTCAATTCAAATTACTCAATGTCATTAATAAAAAGCACTTCCCACGATAAAAATATAATTAATTGAGATATCAGAGTTCTTTGACGTAAAACGGCGCCTACGATAGTCACTCAAACCTTATACGGCTTATAATAGTACGTCATTCAAGGCTCGGTGATTAGTCATTAGAGCCGCTTTACACCTGTCTTAGTAAGCCTAACAAATACAAATAGAGTATATAGATATACCTACCTACAGGGTTGAAAGTAGTCCTGGATTAGCCAATAAGCTATTTAAGCAATTGCTTAGGGCATCCCGTCTAGGGGGGGCCCCAGAGACGACCGAGAAAAAAACGAAACATGGGATAAGAGCAGGAGGAACAACACATACATATTCTACCTACGATACGTATTAATTTTTTTTTATTAATTCTTTGTAGTTCTCTTAAGGATAGTTTGGCCCACAGGGGAAGATTGTTTAGAGCAGGGGTCGGCAACCGGCGGCCCGCGGGCCGCATGCGGCCCGTAGACTATCTCGGTGCGGCCCGCAACCCTGAGGTCCGTAAGAAAAAAATACCGAAGCAAAAGGCCATATAAATTCACTAGAATTTATACGGCCATGCTGCTGGGCCATGAGAGTATTCTTGAAAGCTCGCTCCCACGCGGGGTGATAAAAATGTACCTCTATTTCATTTCTTAAGAACTGTTTATCAAGACTGTGATGTTATGTATTGTTTCTACCGAAAATAAATATTTGCTGTACTTATTCAATTCTTGGCAATTTCTTTTGCGTTTATCCGCCGCACGTGCGGCGGCGGGCGGCTCCTTTGAGACAATAGGCGGGGCGGCAGTCTTTGATTAGACGCAGGTGTGCGGCGGCGAAAAAATTCAAAGCGACCGGTTTTAGTTAAAATCACAGCCGCGCGCAGCTCTCGCCACATTTTTGGGCTGAGCGCCATCTGCGCTCGCCAAAAGTTCGGTTAAGCTGTCACGGCCTCAGAGGCCAACAGCGAGATTAGTCCATCCGAAAAAAAAAAAAAAAAAAAAAAAAAACTCTCGCCACATTCGGTTGTGGAAATTCGCCGGAAACTCACGTCTCATCTGGTTGCTAGCTACGCGTTTCGTTTCACCTTTCTTCCCTTCGCTGATAGCTTCTCACGCACGACGTATGAGGTAAGTTGTATGCACTCGCGAGCATTTTGTTTTATTTTATTTACTGCTTGTTAATGTGAACCTTCAGATTGATGGGTAAATGTTATAAGGACGGGGATAGTAGTTACATGACATGAAGTTAGTTACGAGTGTGTCATGTTTTAATTATTATTTGAATGTGGAGTTGAATTTGTAGGTGCTAACTGGAACATATAATTTTACAACGAATTTAATTTTTTTCATTATTGTTACAGAATAATTATATAAACATGGCTTCAAGAAAAAGGAAGATAGAAGAAGAAAAAAGAGTTTTTAACGAATTATGGACAGAATTATACTTTTTTATCGAGTTTAAAGGAAAACCGTTATGCTTGATTTGTCAAAAGAGTATTTCTGTAGTAAAGGAATATAACCTGAAGCGACATTACGACACCGAGCACAAAGCTAAATTTGACTGTCTTGAAGGAGAAATACGGAAAAGGAAAATTTCCACTTTGAAATCGTCATTACAAAATCAACAAAACATATTTAAGGTTGTGGCAGACAACAGCGAATCGAATGTTCGGGCCAGTTACAGGGTAGCAGAGATTCTTGCAAAAAGTGGACGTCCGTTTACCGATAGTGAATTAGTAAAAGAGTGTGTCTTAGCTATCGCAGAAGAAATATGCCCAGAGCAGAAAAAAATGTTTGAAAGTCTTAGTCTCTCTGCAAGAACTTGCACCCGACGTACTGAAGACTTGGGTGCTAATTTGTGTGAACAACTCAGGGATAAGGCGCAGTCTTTCGACTGCTTCTCTTTAGCGATGGATGAAAGTACGGACGTGTCGGATACAGCACAGTTACTCATATTTGTACGCGGCATTGACGAAAACTTTACTGTTTACGAAGAGCTTGTGAAAATGTGCAGTTTGAAAGGTACAACTACGGGAGAAGATTTATTTCACCATGTGGAACAAGCTCTGGATTCATTGCAATTAAGCTGGGAAAAGTTAACAAGTGTCACTACCGATGGAGGCAAGAACATGAGCGGTCAAAACAAAGGTGTTGTTGGGAGAATCATCAGCAAAGTGAAAGATTCTGGATCTACTGTGCCATTGATTTTTCACTGTATTGTCCATCAAGAGGCATTGTGCTCCAAAGTTATATCCTGGAAAGAAATAATGGATACTGTAACATCCACTGTTAATTTTATAAGAAGAAATGGGCTCACACACCGTCAGTTCCAAAAGTTTTTGGAAGATCTGGAAGCTGAACATGGTGACGTGGTTTACTACTGTGAAGTGAGGTGGCTCAGTCGAGGTGCCGTTTTGGAACGGTTTTTTGATTTGAGGAAAGAAATTGGCAACTTCATGGAGATGAAAGGAAAGCCAGTAGAAGAGCTTACTAACAAACAGTGGATTATCGATCTTGGTTTTTTGACTGATTTGACTAAGGACCTGAATCAGCTCAACAAACGCTTGCAGGGAAAAAATAAATTGATTTGCGATATGTATACAGATGTAAAGTCATTTGAAATGAAACTGAAACTGTTTATCAAGCATATTGATGAAAAAAAGCTTGACCATTTTCCTAATTGCAAGAAAGCCGTGGAAGAAGCTGGAGATAATTTTGTGTGGCAAAATATTACAATGAGAAACGTGTTAACACAACTACAAACTGAGTTTGTAAATCGATTCACCGACTTTAAAAAGCTCCCTTAACATGGAAATATTCCAAAACCCTTTTGCAATTGATATTAGTGAGATACCAAGCAATTTGCAAATGAACATAGTAGATTTGCAAAGTAATAGCACACTTAAAACGGCATTTAAGGAAAGCACTGACTTGATACAGTTCTACGGAGGTTTGAGTTCTGAAAACTTCAAAGAATTGAAAAAGTTTGCTCAGCAGATAATAACTATGTTTGGTAGTACATATTTGTGTGAGCAGACTTTTTCAATTCTCAACTACCGCAAAAATAAGAATTGTTCGCGGTTAACGGATGAACATTTAGACGCGATACTGCGCGTGTCTACTACTAAAATGAAAGCAGACGTTAAAAAACTTGCAAGTCAAATGCAGCCTCAAAAATCTCACTAGTTCTTACTTTTATGTTAGTATAGTAGTTCAATTAAAAAAGAGATAATTGTATGAATATATATGCGTTTTATTTCAAATATTAAAAATACATGCCCGAACATATAAATATAAGTGCGGCCCGCACTGATACTCTGGCAACATATGTGGCCCGGCTATAGCATAAGGTTGCCGACCCCTGGTGTAGAGCATCAAGTTACCTTAACCCGGCACTGTTTGAAAGCTAGTAGAAAAGTGCCCAATAATGCAAGTTAAGCTAATTTCCGCAAATGACATTCCTATATTTTTAAAAGTAAGTAAACTGCAATTGATTTTATTATAGATTATCCAGCCATGAATATATATTTGATTAAAATAAACACAATTTTATTTATGGACGTCAAGTATCATAAAAAGGAGAATGTTAGATTTAATGGCTGCTTTCAAGCAAAGTTTACAAATGCTAGTGTAAAACCGCTTTATGTGAAATTACACTAGCTTTACATTCCAGCAAAACGAAAAGGGATTAATATATAAATCACTGTTAGATCAGAGCGCAGTAAAGATAATAATAGTTTAACTAGCTAAGTCACGAAAATAAAGCTTTCTTGGGTATCAATATTATTTATGGCTTAAGTTAAAAACGATTCCATCAAAAGTTATTTTAGTACTGTGCGCTGTTATAAAAGTATGAGTAGGTAGATCTATGTTTAGACATACTTAATCGATTTGTTAGGCTGAAATAAAAATGTGTGGTCTTGTAGTATTATTTGATATCATGTAACTACCAACAACCACACTGTACTTTTTAAACCGTGTGGAGAAGAGTTAATCTTTAGCAGACACTTGATGTTCCATTTTCCATCTGCCAAGAATCTTACCTTTTAAGACTAAGTTGAAAAGCACATTTTTATATCATGTGTTTAAAATACCACAAGATATAAAACAATTTGATCGTTATCTATTTATTGATCGAGCGAAGGGAGATCTCTAAATCAACTTGGGCAAATCGGCGTTGTATTATGTATGTTTGTTTGTCCGAGGATAACTTTCGAAGAGTTGATCCGATAATTGTGAAATTTTATACATAAGTAGGTAGTGATAGCACAATTTTGGTGTGACTAAATATGTTAAAAATGTTGGGGGGTTGTTGAGATCTTGGGGTTTAAGAGGGGTAAAAAAAATGTAAATGAGACTTTGAGGTCAAATGAGACGTCAAATGAAAGGTCTTCATTAGTACATTGCAACCCCGTTTTTTTTAGTAAATTTTTTGTAGTTTTTGAGTTATTAGCCATAATAAAAACTAAACTGTGACAAAATTCACAGGATACACCAGTGACCCCACAGTGCTGTAATTTGGTATGCGTGTAGCTTATGTATCACAAATATAGGCAAAAGTCTGAAATCCAGAATAACTGCAATTTGTACCCCAAAAAAGTAACCATTTAACATGAACTCCCAATACCTGTAATTTGAATGAAACCGTAGGTCAAGTTATATGGTGATTTATTTAGTGGCACTATTTTGATAGTCAAAGATTACGAATAATATTTATTTGTTTTTTATGGTACACTCGCGAGATCTCAGTTCGGAGCGAAACACTAGTTAATATAATCTGTGTTTTTTGAAAACAAAAGCCAACAATGTCAGTTCCACCAGGACTTGAAACAGTGTCTCCAATCCTCTAATCGGCAATGTCAGTTCGGTTATGGATCGAGTGACACTGGCGTTGAATTGAAATTAGGTGCTATGACTAGGGGCGCTTGCAGACTGGCGTTTTTTTCTGCGCGTATAAGCTCGTTTCGGCGTACGCGCTTATACGCCTGCTACAATTCGCGCTTTATAAAACTTAACACGCGTACACGCGCTTATTCCGGTGTGTTCGCTAGAATCGATCAGTCAGGAATTCCAACGATGGGACAATGCTTTTTGCTTTACTTTTACGAGGGTACAAGCGCGTGTGACAAAAAGCAGGTCAGTAAGCGCTTACAAAAACGAACTTATACGAGCAGAAAACGCTAGTCTGAAAACACCTTAAGCGTTGATGAATACCATCTACAGAATTTTAAATCGGAAACTCTTTTGCCGTGTGTAAGCGCTTTAAAATCTAAGAAAAAATATCATGATCTGTCCAAAAATCCCACTCCCCACCCACCAGTCACATTTTTGGCCACTTGGGTAATTTATCCACTTGTTTACCAAGTTCATTACATTAGGGCCTATCTGTCTCAACTATTCCATCAGTTGGCACTGGTCCAATTCTGGACACCGTATATCACTCAATACGAAATAGCCAGTATAGATACATACTCTATATCGGGCGGCGACGGTTCGTCTGGTTGCGCTATTTGTTACTGATGTGATTGTAGCTTCAGATTTGGACAATAATAAACGAATTTTTCATTTCGGTCTTTTGATTTGGTTAAGGCAGATAATTGTATTAAGTTCCCAATTAGGATAAAGTCTACTATAAGATTAATCAAGAGTCTAAATGGTGGACATTAAGATCAGATTTTCTTTAATTTTCTAACACAAATAAACTAGTGGTTCGCCCCGAACTGAGATCTCGCGAATCTCCCAAAATAAATATTATTCTTAGGGCGACTTGCACAACGATGCCTAAACGTATTTAGTGGCTAAATATGATTTAAGGGGTTGTCAAATCATACAAATACTTCAAATTTAAACATGTTTAGTCACTAAATACGTTTAGTGATCTTTGTGCATGCCGGCCTTAATCTTTGACTAATAAATTAGTACCACGAAATACATAACCAACCTACTTGACCTACAGTTTCATTCAAATTAGATGTAATGGGAGTTCTTGTTAATTGGTTGTATTTTTTTGGGGTACAAATGGCAGTTATTCTGGATTTCAGACTTTTGCCTATATTTATGTCACTAAAGCTGCACGAATACCAAATTTCAGCATTGTGGTGTCACTGGTGTACCCTGTGAATTTTGTCAAAGTTTTGTTTTTATTATGACCAATAACTCAAAAACTACAAAAGTTAAGCTAAAAATAAAAACGGGGTTCAAATGTACTAATAAATACCTTTCATTTGACGTCCTACTTGACCTAATAGTCTTATTTTAATTTTTGTTTACCCCTCTTGAACCCCAATATCTCAACAACCCCCCAAAATTTTTAGCTCATTGAGTCACACTAAAATTGTGCCATCATTACCTACCTATATACCAATTTTCATGATGATCGGATAAGCGCTTCGAAAGTTATCCTCGGACAAACAAACATACATACATACATACAACGCCGATTTGCCCAAGTTGATTTGGAGATCTCGCTTCGCCGATCAATAAGATTAATCAAGAGTCTAAATGGTGGACATTACGATTAAATTTTCCTTAATTTTCTAACACAAATAAATAATGTAAGTACTTATTATCAAGAACGCTTTCATAAGTTTCTATGAAGCAGGTAATGTGAGTTTATTTCTACGGTACCAAGAAATTCTCTCCTTATTGCTCTGACACACTTAGTGCTCGTAAAACAAGCTCGATTATAAAATGTGCTAATAGTTTGAAATTCATAGCGGATTAATAATTAAGTTTATATTCTTGTATGCCAGCTAAACCGGTCTTAACTATGTTATTACTTTATGTAATATATACACAACATATGCTACAAATTTTACCTAATCTCAGTCCCCTATAAGAAAGCAGCAACCATTACAGATTATGATTCTACAATATTGGCATCATCACCGGCCGATGATCGTTTATTACTGGAAATAGACCCCCCATTAATAAAATACCACGGTGAAGGGTCTTTTAAAGTTGCATCTTACAATTGCCTCGTCTTCATCTTATTTGATCCGAAAACTAATAGGCAATAATAAATACAATTAATTACGAAAATTCGTAAATAATAAATAACTCTATTTCCGTCCATAAAGTTTATGAATCGAAATAGTTTCCTGTCACTTTTAAATCAATGCATTTCCTCACTTTACAAAATGGTATCTATGAATTTGAAAAGCGATTTCATGCCAAGTTCTATGTTCCAATTCAATTATCGTGCGTTAATAAATTCAATTCGATTCGATAATTGTTTTGCTCCAGATAAGGTTTTAAGGTTGTTTTAGTGCATCGACCTGTCCGACCAAGTTTAGGTTTGTGATGGGTGAATATTGTCACGCAAGCCCCTCCCTACATTAACCTGCACCACCTTACTGTTTTGTAGGGCAACAAATCTACAGCTTATTCGTACTTTTGTAGGTTGGGTTAAATAATTCAGGAACTTCTAGGTCAACGTTCCTAATCGACGTGCAAGCAATTTGTTAACCCTTGTGTCAAAAATCATCAAAACAGCACAATAATTTATTAAAATGAATGCTGTACTTATGTACATATCTAGAGTCATTAGTTACTTAATGGTATAGCTAATGTTTTAAAACCAGAAAGACAAAAGATGAAAAAATTGTACGAGAGATATAAACGAAGAAGAGATGGATGGACTGTGTGAAGGGGGGAAGAAGAAGAAGAGGAAAGAAGTGACAACGGAGATGACGGCTGATAGAGAAATGTGGAGGAGGAATACATGTTGTGCTGCCCCGCGTAATGTGGGAAAAGGGCAGGAAGAAGAAGAAGATAAACACACGATCCTACTTGCAGTGCTCACTTTTGTGACAAAGAGTGCAAAAAAGCATTATTGATCATCTCCATACCATCTTAGGATCTGAAGTCAAGGCCACTAATAACGACACCAAAGAGGTAAATGGAGCTTAGACCGAGGCAGGAACTTCTGATAATGACTAGATCATTGCTACTCGTACTAAATAAAACTAAACACGTTTCAGTGTTTTTTCCTAAGCGTCGCCTATTTCAGTGTCACATGAGTGGATAACAGTGGGGTAGCAAGAATGCAATAGATTTGGCACGTTTGAGTAGCTACCGAGTACGTCATCGTAAGATCAAGGTCTGCACTCGTTCATTCATTGTTTGTATGAAGGTTTTATTTTGCGTTTATCGTTAGTTATTCTCCTCGATCAAATACTCAACGTTGAAATACGACGAAGAAAACTTCCCTATATCACACAGTAATTATGAGCTATGTACAAAAACGGCCTTTGTTTTGATATTACCTTAAAATATTGTTTCTTTATGATCCTCATGTATATACAATACATAGAATATGAGCACTAAAATCCGTAGGCAGAAGCCCTAACTTCGGAATGATTAAAATATATAATAAAATGCCTGACTATCTAAAAAACGAGGAATTACATAAAATATTTTGTAGGAATTTGAGATAATTTTTAATAAAAAAAAAATTCAGTTGACGAATACTTAACGGACAACATAATTAACAAACATAGTGACGACCCTAGCGAACATTAATAGGTAGGTACCTAGGTAGTATGTAGGCATGTAGTTTCTACTTTGAAATTAAATTACTTGACATTGGATTATTATTATTTTTCCACTTGACATTATTATTATTACCCAATAGCTTGACATAACTTTGTTCTTCTACTGTATTATTTCACATAATATGTTTTATTTGATTTGACATGTTTAATCCTATGTTTAGGTAATTTTTGGAAAGGCGCAAACCCAACTTGCAGTGCCCTTACAGGGTATATTATGTACTTACTCCCTAAGCTACCTACTATCTAAGCTGAAAAATGTATATGTACATGTAAGCAGAATAAATGAATATGAATTTTACTTACATAAAGTTCCATAGACGCATAGGTGCACGGCTATAGAAGAGCAGTTTCTTATATTATATAAGCATATTTTTGCTTAAAAGGCTTAAATTTTTGCTTTTACCTAACCCCAAATGTAAACTATTTATAAGTTACCGAAATAAACAAATTTATTTATTTTTTTGTGGGTAAGTACGTGTTGGAATTTTATTCTCTTTTGTAATGATATCATATTTTGTATTAATATTTTGCCGGAAAAACCAATTTACTTTTCATTAAGCATAACATCAACGAATATTCATTTTTGTGCAGTCTGAAGGTCGTACAGCGAACATACGACAGCTCACATCATTTGGATAGAAGAGTGAAACATATCTAACTATTTATAACACGCTGTCTAACCAGTGTCTAAACAATATGGCCAAGCATCGATTGGTGCTTCGATGTGTACCGATAAAATAAACGTGATAGACACGTTTGGATTTGTAGTTAGGACAGATTCATGTTTTGGATGACGTCAGCGACTGTTTCAAAACAAAAAATTGATAAATTTAAAAAAATTCAAAGCTATAGCTTAAAACTGACAAAATAATGAAAGACATCTTTTTAAATTCAATAATGTAGGAAGCTTACATTGGAATTACAGAAATGAACCCACTAAATAATAATAGTCCAAGAGACGGACCTTGTACAACTCCACAAAATTGCATGATCTGTGGGAAGAAAACCAGATAAGATTAACTGAAAGATAGTATTAAACCAACGAGCTGCCAATCACGATGTAGGTAACAACATCTAGATAATCTCAGATAAATATTAGGTGCAGTTCTTTGATAAGTATATAACTGGAATCTATGCAATTGAAGATAAAATTGTTAAAAAAATATTCCGTACTCTATCATTGATTTATTATCATTAAATTAAGAGATACTTACCATAAATAAAATTTGGCATGACTCATATCGCCGCACAATTGCTTAGAAAACCGAAGCCAGGGAGAAAAAAACCTTTAGCAAAAATGAACTGGTTCGAGTTCATAATCGATGCCATCAAAAAGTAATATGTATCAAAGTTCAAGAATTCAGGGTGAAACTTAAAATAAATTGGAATATTTCTACTAGCCAGAGACATGAAAACTTCGAAAGAATAATTCAAGAAATCAGAGTCATTTGTGGTAAGAATCGAGGCCGTAATGAGAATAATAAGTGACCACAAAATTCACTTTCGGTACTAACTATTTACTAAACTATTTACAAAGGTTGAGTGCTGAATAGAAAATGGAGGTCAGAAACTCGACAAAGAGTTTTTTGATAAAAGACATGCAAGGATGGTTGAGAAATGTCACAACGACTTCAGTGGTTTAGTTAGAAAGGTCATCAGTATTAACACAAGGATTTAAGAAAATAGCTGATTAGGTGATGCTTACTAAAAAGAAAATAAAGTATACAAATACGATACCTAAGAAAACTTTCGTGATGAGTGCGGGGCGAGATGCAGTGCAGTGTGGTTCGCATTTACCTCGTGTAGATACCCTGTTAAACATCCACAAATTAAATTGAATAATCAGTCGTACCATCGAATCACCAAGTTACGTCATTGTTCCTCGTATTTATAAAATAGTTGAAACTACTGTCCGTTGATGTGTGTTTGCGGTACTTGTAGAATAGTGACAGAAAGTCAGTGACAGTTTGCCTCATGGGACTAGGAGTATACTATGAGGAAATAATTACCTCATACGCAGTTGGCATGTCGCGTGGAAGTGCTTTACTAATTAGTGCCAACTGATATTATTTCTACTGCTTGCTTTCAGATAAGATTATTACAAAGTGGATGTTAATGTTTATTTCTACGTTTTTATTGTTTTACTTCTGTATGATTCTTTTTAGGCTTCTTGTTAGACGGCACGAATGATTTATTAGGATTTGTACTTATTGCACAGGTACCTATGATAATATTACTCCGTGCTACGATGTCTGGAGAGTTCGACGGTTTTAAGATAGGTAGTATAGGTACCATACTGTGTGAAAATTGATTATAGATAAAAAAGAAGTGACAACGGAGATGACGGCTGATAGAGAGTTATGGAAGAAATAAGTTGTGTGTTGAAAAATTACTTTTTCATAATAAGCTTTTATAATCATAATCGGAAGCGCCTCCATGGTCTCCATGGTATCATATTATTGCATTGTCATTGAAGTTACAAATGTATTCCAAATTTCAACTCAATTGGTTGAAGGGAACGGGTTTAAAATTCAGTTGCAAGATTCCACCGGGACCAACATACATACATTGCAAGTTAATAAAAAACTTGTAAAATACATGTTGTGTCGACCCCACGTTATGTGGGAAAAGAGCAGGAAGAACAGGAAGAAGAAGAAGAAGTATAGGTACCATATCACCCAGACCCTGACCAGATTGTTAGATCTGCATACATTTTTCCCGCACTGGGAATTGAATCCTTATCGTCTCTTGCGTCTTAGTCAACTACTCGCCCGCCGCGCCACAGAGGTCGGCCGGCACTGTCGGTCGGTATTGTATTTAATGGTTGGAGAACCATAGAAAACTCTTGAATTCAAAAGACCTGTTCAATTCAATTGATTGATAATGAATGAAACATAGCTGACACAAACATCCACGCAGACTTTCATCCAGCGAGTTATTTAATGAAAGACAATGGTGTTTGTTCAGGTGGGGCTGATGAAACGAAGGAATTTTAATATACCGTGGTATACCAGACTGATTTATTCGTGCCTGTTACTAAACACTTGTCATACAGTTTAACCGCTCAAATAAAAAGGTTCGATGCTCTTGAATACGGGTTAAAAGAGTCGTTTTATTAACCACGACGAATTCGAATATTTCATGAATTTTATTGCAGTACAGTGTAATCAAAAACCCCTGTTTTTACTTTATTAAGTATTATAGTTGATTTATTTAAAGAATAACGTACTTTATTTTAATCAGATAAAATCATAATCCACATTAAAAAAAAAGAAAGATTGTAAATACATTTATTTGACACACACACACACACACAGGACATACCATTTAGAAACCAAGATACATAAAGATTATAAATGATTAAAAATAAAAATTATGTAAAGGAAGACAGGAAAAACACAAGATAAAGACTGAGTACACAGGTACGCGAGTACATAGTTAATATGAGCTTCCGTGTTGTGTGGGCCAAACAAGCTCCGTCTTAGCGTATTGCTTGCTGCCAACCACCGAGGACGGTAAGCGGCGCTGGTTTTCAGACGGAACCCATAAGTAACCTCAAGAGTACACATTGGGAGTTACACTTTATGAGTGATTTTGAAACTTTTGGTCTCATTTTCCACCTTCCACACGAAAATCAGCTGGAAGTGGATGCTAAACCGAAAATACCCCATAATCCATATTAAAAAGGAGTTAATTTTTATCTATCAATAATATAAAATTGCTTGGTATTTAGATAATTTATTAGTGTTACACCAAAGCATTATAAGATAACTCTTTATTGTTCACCAAAGTAAGATACAGAACATAATTTTTACAAATAGATTTAGTACGATGGGTGGTCTTCGTAGTACATAGGTGCATATCATTGTTAGGGGTTTTGTCAGCCTATGAACACACTATTCAGTACTCACACACCAGTCCGAGTGTTGATCACTAGCTAATGCGAACTGACTTCGAATCGATTAAGGAATAAGTGTTAGCAATTTATCCGAAGAAGCCTTTCAAAATCTAGATCCACTTTATTTCTTTCTAGAATCTACGAGAAAATCGATGGAGCAGTACACAGTTAGGCTGCTTTTTGCCTCACCACGAGCCAACGGTATTGCGTAAGGTAAGTGAGGTACCATGATGAACATCGCGTGACTATCATTATAATTATGATGCGCATGTACTGTTGGAGAAAGAATTTACTGCATCTGTTTCTTTAAAAAAACAATAGTGTACAAACCCTGACCTCTGACTGATAACCTACTGCTGTGTGAAGTTTAGGCCTCCGTTTAAGTCTTAAAACAGACTTTTTTGTGATGAAAACTCATTGGTCCACATTGAAATTGGCGTCAGTAATTGTGTTGGTATTATAATTTTAGAGGATCTGCCAAGTGCTTTATACTGGACAGTTTTAGAGTAAGTATGCCATGTAACTTTGCATTACACTGCATTGCGGTAATAAATGGTACATACACAGAACTGAAAGAAAAGAAGAAATTGAAACATTAAAGAAATTGCCAGTGGTATAATAGAAGAGAAAACAATATAAAAAAATAGTAAAAAGAAAAAACCTGGCTGCAAAACCAACTGTAAAGAAACTTGCTTATTTTGATAATAACAGGCGGCTAAAAACGAACAATTTAAAAAATAAACATATAAAAACTGTGGGCTATCTCTAGCTAGAGAGCGAGAGAGATAAAAATATATTTTATATGCAAATGTAATTGATCGAGCGACGCGAGATCTCGGGCAATTCGGGCAAAACGAGGTAAATCGGCGTTGTATGTATGTATGTATGTTTGTTTGTCAGAGAATAACTTTCGAAGCGTTTATCCGTTCATCATGAAATTTGGTATGTAGGTAGGTAGTGATGGCACAATTTTGGTGTGACTAAATGAGCTAAAAAGGTGGGGGGGGGGGGGGTTGCTGAGATATTGGGGTTCAAGAGGGGTAAAACAAACGAAAATAGGGACTATCCGGTTAAGTGGCACAGCTAATAAAAGGTATTAGTGAGTACATTTCGACACCGTTTTTAGTTTTAGTTTAAACCTTGTAGTTTTTAAGTTATTACCCATAATAAAAACTGAACTTTGACAAAATTCACAAGGTACACAAGTGACCCCACAATGCTGAAATTTAGAATGCGTGTAACATTAGTGACAAAAATATAGGGAAAAGTCTGAAATCCAGAATAACTGCAATTTCATCCCCTAAAAAGACTAACCAATTGACATGAACTCCCGTTACCTGTAATTTGAATAAAACTGTAGGTCAAGTAAGTTGGTTATTCATTTCGTGGCACTATTTTGATAGTTAAAAATTACAAATAATATTTTTTTGTTTTTATGGGAGACTCGCGAGATTTGAGTTCGGGGCGAACCACTGGTTAAAACACGATTTGTTGTTTTCACTTCAACACTCCAGTATTATGCTTCATTCACACGATCTAAACTGGTAAATCAATTAGTATCAACCTGGTAAGTTGACAATACACAAGCTAAAATGGCGTATCCTTCCTAATGGAATCACATGAATTGAAGACTTGAGTTCTACAGTAGAGATTTCAAGGTTATGAAGTAGCGGACGATTAAATTTTTTTTATTGGGTTTTACCGTATTAAAGTGCGCGTAGATCTCTAGCTACGCGTTATTTAATAAACTCGCTGTATCCTTGGAATAAGTGCACTATGTTTTGTCTTTTGCCTTGAGATGCACTTTCAAATCCGTTCGAAAAAGACAAAACACGGTTCTAATATTAAATAAAATTAATAAATGATGCTAGACATTTCACACAGCGCTATCTAGTCCCAAACTGAGCAATGTTTGGACTGTGAGCACCAGATAACCTGTATACCTATATTTTTTTGTATTAAAACACCTGGATACGAGTATTAGTAGAGTAGTACAGATACGAGTATTTGTTCTGGGAACAAATACTCGTATCTGTAAATCATGTAAATATTTGTTCCGCGGTGGGAATAGAATCCATTTCTGTGTCTCAGCCGGCTATTCGCCTCGGAAGTCGTTATATTTTAAAATTAAAACGCGTTTTTAGTGTAGTGGCTAGACCGTGTACACCAGCCAATAGTAACAGAACCCAAGTAACATCTACATAACATCCGCTATATTATACCGGTTGTATCACAACGATTTTCAATAAGCGCTAAGCAATAAACAACTTGTATAGTATAGCGGATGTGGGCGTTGTAGAGTGACCACTATCGCCCAGTTATTGGCTTTTAATTTGTTTATCCGTTGATATATACCAGATGCTAATGGTAGGTGGTATTTATTTGTTTTTCGGTTTCCATACGAGTTCGGGAATCAATACGGGTGATAAAGTTTTTGGTATAGTGTAACTTACATTCTTTGAAAATAAAATAGGTTTCATAAGTTACAATAGAAAAAATTTAATTTTCAAACGTACTTATGACGACCTCCTGGCGCAGTGGGCGAATAGCCGGCTGAGACATAGGGGTAGCGGGTTCGATTCCCACTGCGGAACAAATGCTTGCATGATCTACAGATATTTGTTCCGAGTCTGGATGTTTTTCTATATATTCTAAGTGGATGTTTTTCTATATATTCTAAGTATGTATTTACAAAAAAAAGTATATAAGTATTATATCAGTTATCTGGTTCCCATAGTACAAGCTCTGCTTAGTTTGGGGGTAGATAGCGCTGTGTGAAATGTCCAGCAATATTTATTTATTTACTTATTATTAAGGCATAAAAATATCAATGAAATAGCCTGTATAAAATAGGTAAACAAATCATATTCACTCATCATCTAAGTAGTAATACCTGTTAAACTGACTAAGCGGCATCGTCTCACAGGCGCCGCCGAATTGTTGTTTAAAAAATATGTTAAAAGTTGTTTATTGGAAATGTATCAACTAGGTACTGTACATTCAAGCTACTGGTATTTAACCTACCTCTAAAATCTGTAAATACAATTCGTGATGTGTGTTTCAATTTAATGTCGTACATAACTTAACAGGTTGTACAACCTGTGTTTCGGCCCGAACGGAGATCTCACGAGTCTACCATAAAAACAAAAAAAATATTATTCGTAATCTTTGACTATCAAAATAGTGCCACGAAATAAAAACGAACTAACTTGACCTACAGTTTCATTCAAATTACAGATAACGAGAGTTCATGTTAATTGGTTTCGTTTTTAGGGGTACAAATTACAGTTATTCTAGATTTCAGACTTTTGCCTATATTTGTAATACATAAGCTACACGCATACCAAATTACAGCACTGTGGGGTCACTGGTGTACCCTGTGAATTTTGTCAAAGTTTAGTTTTTATAATGGCTAATAACTCAAAAACAACAAAAAATTTATTAAAAGTAAAAACGGGGTCGAAATGTACTAATGAAGGCCTTTTATTTGACGTCTCACTTGACCTAATAGTCTCATTTTCATTTTTTTTTACTCCTCTTGAACCCCAATATCTCAACCCCCCCCCAAAATTTTTAGCTCATTGAGTCACACCAAAATTGTGCCGTCATTACCTACCTATTATACCAAATTTCATGATGATCGGATAGACGCTTCGAAAGTTATCCTCGGACAAACAAACATACATACAACGCCGATTTGCCCAAGTTGATTTGGAGATCTCGCTTCGTTCGATCAATAAAAACGTGAAGAGAAAACTTTGTACCCCTTTTTAAGCGTATTGCGCGCAAGGAAGAGTGTGAGGTTTGGCATAGTTAAGTATTATACGAAGAAGGAAGGGCGAATGCTAATATTAATCTAAAAAAAATTACTTTCAGTCGAATTTTGTAGTATTATTAAAGGTATCATTAAGCAACTCTATATTTTCCACCATATGCCATGCTCACAGAGATGGCCCTTGCCAGCACATGCAGTAATTAAATTAAAAATTCCATCTAGTGTATACTGGTACGAAATAACCAAAGCACAACAATGGATAGGAATTCTGATTTACCTCGAGAAAGCCAGTGTAGGGCTGCTACTCAGCACATATATATATAATTATGAGCTATTGGCCAAACCTGGTCATGTAAGTATTAAGATGATCATGATATTCGAAGATTGTGAAGTAATCACGTCTATTTTTCTGATATTATCTAATACCAAGCATAGACATTGTTTATATATTTAGTTATTCACAAATTGTAACTTATGAGATCTAGGACCGATAAGTATGCCTATTATAGGCGTACACACATGCAACTGATACATATAACACTGAATTGAGTTAGACCAGGGTTTTTCAACCTTTTTCATGACACCGTTGCTTTTTTTTCATATATTTTATTTTGTGACAATTTTAGTTTTTGTTAATTTGATACAAATGATTATGTCATTTAGTTAACATTTTTCTTCTTTTTCAATTCAACTTCATTGTTTTTTTACTGCATTTACTTTCCCAACCTTTTGCAACTCCCCTATAGAAGCTTCGCGAGCCCCTAAAGAGGCTTCGCGACCTCTAAGGGGTCGCGACCCACACGTTTAAAAAAACACTGAGTTAGACAACATATTAAGCAACTACGCCTTTAATAACAGGAAGAATATAAGAAACTGTTGAATCATATAAAGACCGTTGCGAACGACAGCTCAACTGTAGCTGTACTGTAGGCGCTTGACAACCTTATATGCATGAATGTTGAGAATACTATTCCGATGACATTTCCATAGCGGAGAGAAAGCTCGATCAATGCATACAGTACGAGTATAATCGGTATCGCACGCATCGCACATAGCTTCACGACGACCACGATACCTAGAGCTAGGCAGATAGTGAAAGAATAAGGATTGACTCCTTAATCATAAATTACAAGAAGCACTTAAGTACTTACTTAATAATTATTAGCTTATTTATCTTAAAAATTCACACAGTAGTACAAAATAAATGTAGGGTTGTGCTACACATATATTTCCTAAAGGGTTGTCTTTCTTTCGTAGTTAAAACAAGTATAAAACAAGTTGAGAATAGGTACCTAACTAGTGGTTCTAGTTTCAGAGATAAATGTATACGTCCACAGGATCTATTGAAAATGATACGCTACCTTAAATTTCTTCTGTGGTAAACCATTTTACCATGGGAACCTTACAATAGTTAAATATGTAGTTACACTAGCTGTTGCCTAACCGTAACTGTAAATACCTAACCTAGAAATAAAGCTAAACTCGCTGTTCAACTTGACTTGACACCCCATTTTTATCCAATGCTACTTTTTATCCCATAAATCAGGTCCTGATTTATGGGATAAAAAGTAGCATAAGTGGTAATCCAGGTTATAATCTACATACACTGCCGGCCAAAAGTTTGAGACCACTGTAAAAATCTTTGTCACCAACAAAATATTTCAAAGTACACATATGATAATGAGCTAATTTGAACACCTGCGTATTCTATTATTATTAAAGAATTTCTAAGAGTCATTATTTATGTTGTTGTTTAAGTTATCATCCTAAAAAGGTCTATTGTTTCAAAACATCAATGAGCGCCGCGCAAGGACCAGGTGGTAGAGTTCAATTCAATCATTGTAATATTTTTATGATCTGCTCATTACTTATTGTTTTGGGTTTGTTTCGCGTTAACCGATATCAGGGATTATGTTAGCTTCCTAAAACATATTTAGTACCTAAGTTTTTATGGAGTAAATTATTTTCTACCTTATTAGTCTGAGCTCGTCGTTGTTACAGTGAAGACATCTTAAAATGGGAAAAGTTCGCGAAATTAGCAGTGAAACTCGCTCTGCCATAGTTGTTTTATACGGCGAAGGCAAATCTGAACGTGCGATTGCCTCTCAACTTAAGTTGTCGAAGACTTGTGTTCATAACACAATAACCCGATACAAGGAGACTGGCAGTAATCAAGATCGTTCGCGTTCGGGAAGGCCGAGAACTACCACTTCTCGCGAGGATCACTTCATCGTCACTACCAGCAAGCGGAATAGACGCCTAACAGCACCAGAAATCCGCGTAGAAGTGAACAAATCCCGATCAGAACCTGTATCATTGACTACAGTAAAAAGACGTTTGAGAGATGCTAAGTTATTTGGTCGCGTCGCCGTTCGAAAACCACTACTAAGGCCACAAAACAAAAAGAAACGGATGCAGTGGGCCCTTACCCATCGAGACTGGACTGAAGAAGACTTTAAACAAGTTCTTTGGTCAGATGAATCCAAATTTGAAATATTTGGTTCAAAACGACGAATTTTTGTTCGACGTAACGTCGAGGAAAAGATGATGCCAGACTGTGTGGTGCCAACAGTCAAGCATGGTGGTGGTTCCATTATGGTCTGGGGATGCTTCTCGGGCCATGGAACCGGAGATTTGGTACGAGTCGAAGGAATCATGAAAAAGGAGCAATATAAACGAATACTACAGCAAAATGCCATTCCGTCTGGTTCAAGAATAATTGGAGATGGATTTTTTTTCCAACAAGATAATGACCCAAAACATAGTTCAAAATTATGCAGGGGTTATTTAGAACACAAAGAAACAGAAGGGGTTTTAAAAACATGGTGTGGCCCCCTCAGAGTCCGGATCTCAACCCGATTGAGCTTTTGTGGGAAGAGCTTGATAGAAATGTGCGCAGTTGTTGTCCCACTTCGCAAGAAGACATGTGGAAGGCTTTACAAGAAAGCTGGAACAATATATCACAAGATACAATCGACAAATTGATTGCTCGTATGCCAAGAATAGTGAAAGTAGTAATAAAATGCAAGGGAGGGTTTTTCGACGAAAAATCTGTATAAAATATGAGCGACATTTTTAAAGTAAATGGTTGATTTTTCTTGATTTTTTTGTTTTCTTCATAATGTATGTGTATTAGGAAATAAGTATTTTAATTCATAATTAAACCTCTTGCTTTGTATTTTGAGTTTTATTTCATTTTCCTACTTTGATGTAGGTGGTCTCAAACTTTTGGCCGGCAGTGTACGTACATACTAAATTTCAGTGAAATCGGTTCCGCCGTTACGACGTGATTGAGTAACAAACAAACAAATAAATAAATAAACAAACATACAAACTTTCGCATTTATTATATATTAGTGTGATGCGAAAGTTTGGATGTCTGTTTGTTACTCAATTACGTCATAACAGCTCAACCGATTTCGATGAAAGTTGGTACGAGTATGTACGTAGATTTTAACCTGGATTAGCACATAGGCTACTTTGAATTGGCAAACCACGCGTGCGATCCCGTGGGCGGAAGCTAGTAGTTGCATAATATTCATTGTTTATTAAAAAAACTGCAGTATTTGCAGACGAGCATTCATAATAATAAAAAAATAACATTAGTATATACAATACCAACCTAACGCCATATTCTAATGATGTAATTTTATAAACAGCCGGTCACACCCCAGTTAAGATGAATCATAAAATCTCATCTTTCTATTGCATAACCCTTCACAAACGAGAAACTAATATACTGCACCTCATTTCTGCAGTCATTGTTCCGATATTTCCTGAGTGAAACCACTGAAAGAGATATCATAAGGAAATTCATGTTTATCTTGTTTATCACTACGGTGAACTGCATAAAGATAAGTCTTACCATAAGATACTCTTATAACTTCCTTACCATTTATCAATATAATAATTGAAGAACCAATAAAAAAAAGTGGCACTCCAAGAGTGCCGACAGAAGTGAAAACTTGAACAATTACGAGATACTTATACACAGAGGTGACGGTAACGATAACGGTAACAGTGTCATGAGTTCAATGGTTTTTTCCCCATCTCAAAAATGCCCAACGCGCCTAAAGAAGTTTTCACAATTTATATACACAGGTGTCGGTAACAGTAACAGTGTCACAAGTTCAATGTTTTTTCCCCATCTCTAAAAATGCCCAACGCGCCTAAAGAGTTTTAACTTCATAAATTGTAGAGGTACAAGTAACTAAAATAGTACTAATACTTAACTAACTTAACCGTAATTAACTAACCGTTGAGTTAACCGTACTTAACTAACTTAACCGTAGTAATAATACTTAACTAACTTAACCAATAACTACACCTGTGCCAAAGTTATACCTTACACATTACACGCACCTAAGTGCGGAAACTATGTACATATATGTTATTTTTCAAAAATCTATACAATAATGTACTCGTATACCACTACATCTAATTATACACATAGTAATTAGTTTTCATCGCTTCGATACCATTTCCTATAGTCACAAAAAAGCCATGATTTTACACATACCACAGAAAGAATTGGGTTTGAAATTTTTTTGTTGAGATAAATCATGAAACGAACTCATCTTTTATTACATGATCTAACTCGAAACTACTTATAATTCACCCTATAGCTAAGTGTTCACTGTTCCGAGACGCTCCATACTTCCTGTGTGAAGTGTAGAGGTGCGGTGTACTGTCATCGATAAAAGTGCATTTCTATACTCTTACAAAATGAGAAGGGAGAGTGCAAATAAACTGCTCTTAATGTTTTAAGAAAGGGTGCAGGCCGTATAAGATTGGTCACTCTGGAAATCTATGGGGAGGCCTACGTTCAGGTGTGGACCTCCTATGTCTGATATAATAATAATAATATAACGTTTATTTCAGGCAAAAATGTGCACATACAAAATATGACATCAAGACCCATATCTATAAATACCTTAAAGACTAACATACATAAAACAAACTTAAAACTAACACTTTTATTTAATAATAATATGTATTATTATTCACTGGACATTTCACACAGCGCTATCTAGCCCCAAATTAAGCAGAGCTTGTACTATGGAACCAGATAACTGATAGAATACTTATATACTTTTTTTTTGTAAATACATACTTATAATATATAGAAAAACACCCAGACACAGAACACATATCTGTAGATCATGCAAACATTTGTTCCGCGGCGGGAATCGAACCCGCTACCTCCTGCGTCTCAGCCGGCTACATGCCCACTGCGCCACGGAGGCAGTCAAAATTTATTTGGGGGGTTTGCTTCGTAGCCGCTTCCCTGTTGCGCCTGTAAACGATGCCGACTGGCCAGAAATTCGGATCAAGTAGCACACCCTTATGAGGAAATCTGGGATACGTTTCGTCCATACAAACGTAGTCCCCTGTTTCCTCTCTGGATAACTATACTATACTAGAGTAAATATTTTTATACCGTACAATTTACAAGTACCACGGTCATGTCCCTACGTTTAGTTTTTCTCCATAAATTAATTATTACAAGAACTAGGAACCTTCTAAAGTCACAGAAATTGCTAATTTATACTGCCCTTTTTCAGACATCCAGCAAACAAATTTGACGAATATAAATAAATAAAACGAAACGTACAAACATAGACAAAGCCCTTTTTATTACAAATTTGAAAAAAAAAAATCGGTCCAGTTTTGGAGGAGGAAACAGGGGACCACGAAACAAGTGATTTTGTCTATTTTAAATAGGTATAATCAGTCCGACATGCAGTTGTCTCTATCGCACGCACATAGGGCATATACGGCACAGCGCGACAGCAATAGATTTGATAAATACCTATTTTCCAAATGTCTTGCTTCCCGGATTTCCTCTTATGCTTCGCCAGAATCTGGAGAGAGTAGGACTTGAAGTCAGTTGTCCTACTGTACTCCAGTCGCTGAAGAGTCATTCGGAACGTACCTGTAATCATGATGTTGATCATGATCATAATGATGACGATGTTGAATGTTGTAAAACTGTAACGTGAACATGTAAACAAACTGCAAATTTTAATGAACGACTCTACCGGTAATCGAGGTCATTTCAATGCAATTGATGTTAAAAATCTAATCGATCAAGTTATATCGGTATAGCAGTATCTATAATATTTATTGTTTTTTTATTGCAGGAAAATCTCAAAATAAGATAATTAAGTGTAAAAAGTAACGAAGTAGCAAAGTAAACTGTACCCGAAATAAACAAACACAAACCGCAATGCACGAACAAAACAGCTTCACACATGTTGTTGTTTAGACTAATTATGAGTGGAACCTACCCCGAGCTTTTACAGTTATGGCACTTCTACCCATCTGTACTAGTTAAGAGTTATAGATCGCAGCAGTTTTTGTCATACGGCTTCCGACGTTGTCGTGGGAATGAGGGGCGACCTTCCCTGACCTTTCCCTTACTTTACGACACCTATTACCGCCATTTGGTTGGATTAGTATGTTTACTATCTATGTTTATGTAAAGACACTTCATTTAGAATTGTAATGGGAAAGGGAGTCCCTCGTAAATTCATCATCACAATGAATGGTTCGGGTTCACTCAGCAACTGACGTAACATTACGCGGAATTTATTTTTAAGTTTTTTTAAAACTTTAAACGAGGCGACCGTTTACAATCAAACTGTCTTGAGATATATAAAGGTATCTGCATAATATACTATAGAATACTTTTGATGACGATTTTACAACAAGTAAAATAAATAATAAAAATAAAAAAATAAAATATTCTACGACATAAATTCAGTTTACAGTTGAATTGATTAAAATATTTCCATTCCATTGTATGTAAGACTTTAGGCAAATAACCATCAATTTATTTTATTGCTACGAGAATTCCAAAGTCGACGGGTGACTTTCACCAAAATTTTGCAAACGTTAAACCGAACTTGATTTAGTAACTGGATCGCATTCACAATCTTCTGATTTTATTAATACTAAACGCGTATTGTAAGTTCGTATATCTGTTATCCATATGTGTACATTGTAGAATAAGGTTTAGCTAACTATTAGTCAAAAGCATAACTAATAGTTAATATGAAATAGGCACATGACTTCACTCGGCATTCGTGCCTAGCTCTACGAGTTTCAACCTCTGTTTATAAACTTAAACATTGTTTAGTAAACACAGCCCAAATCAAAAGAGATGTGTTGTTGTTTTGTTAAAACAATTATCATGACAAGATGTTTACACTGGTAATGTTATTTGGGGAATTCTTGTAAACTTTTAGAAAACTAAAACAAACCGTGTAATAATACAGGGTGTTTAGTAATATACTGACGATATTCAAGTGACGAATTCTCAAAACATGAAAAAATACTTCACGAAGAAAACTACTATTATATTATCAAATTTTAAAGAAAATCGACTAAGTTTAGGTTTTTAATTCGATATAGAATATTAAATCACATATAGTTATCTGGTTCCCATAGCTCTGCTTAGTTTAGGGCTAGATAGCGCTTTGTGAAATGTCCAGCAATATTTATTTATTTATATCAGAAAATATTAGTTCTATAACCACTGTTGAAGAAATGAAGAATTTTTAGTATATTTTATAACAATTTGAATGCTGTAAAATAGACCATGACTGTACCTGATTATATTTTCTTGTCATCTTGTTTTGTTAACCATTTTTGGAAAAATAAAATAGCTTTAATTATGAACACTTATTACATTGTTAGACTTGTCATAAAGTTAGATTTTCCAGTAAGCATTAACTGGTAAAACACAAAGCCTATTGATGTGACAAGAAAAGAGAGATGTTAAGACAATGGTAGTTTACCGTCGCTCGTCCCACAGCTCTCTGCACTGTCGACAATGTAACAATGAGACGCCCCGTGTAGCTGATTGCTGTTTTGTCAAAAACAATACATTTCAAGTGATTTACTATGGTTTATTTGTAGAACACGCTAAGCTGGTGCTAGAAGTGCGTAGAATTTATGGAGATTCTATAGCATTCAGCAGGGCTAAAATGATGTCGAACATTTTCATTATTTTAAACTAGAGAAGTGTGTTGATTGAATTATTTTTACCATAAACTGAGAACTTTTGTACATTGGAAAGGGTCCTAGTGGTGTTTAGTGGATAGCTGCCTATACAATTGCATGAACAACTAAGACTTAGCATTCATCGGCCTACATGTCATTACGTTGCGCATCTCTGACAGATACAGATTAAAGTCTTTTGTAAGTAAATCGTTGTAGTATGTTCATAAAACAGTTAAGTTCCATCCAATCCAATATACAGTTACAACATAATGTATACACAATCTAAGAAACAAAATTAAATTACATATATCTAAGGCTCTAATTACGGAAAGAAAACTATTTTGTTTGAGGGAGCACAGCTGTACAACAAATAAATAAATAAATAAATATTGCTGGACATTTCACACAGCGCTATCTAGCCCCAAATTAAGCAGAGCTTGTACTATGGGAACCAGATAACTGATAGAATACTTTTATATACATTTTTTTTTGTAAATACATACTTATAATATATAGAGAAACAACCAGACCCGGAACAAATATCTGTAGATCATGCAAACATTTGTTCCGCGGCGGGAATCGAACCCGCTACCTCCTGCGTCTCAGCCGGCTATTCGCCCACTGCAACAAATTACCTAACAACATTAAAGAGTGTGTTAATATAAACATATAAAAACAAACTTAAGAAATATGTACAAACGGTAGAATACCAACGAATAAAACGGTAGCACTTATACAATATAGCGCAATATAGCACTCCTTAAATAATAATTATAGTTATAAGGCCCCAGAGTCTAAAATTATCATTATAATATCTCTTGTATCTCATTTTAAGTGAACCATGTAGTTCTTATGAGAAATAAAATTCTTTTAACCTAAGTAATTACAAAAAAATATAGTCACGAATTTCTTCAACAATCTGATAGCAAATATATATAAAATCCTGTCCATCCAAGGTTGTCTGGAAGAGATCGCTTTTAGCGATAAGACCGTCCATTGTACCGTTATTTCTTGTTTATTTCCTTTGTTATTGTATTTTTGTTTGGTGTGCAATATAGAGTATTTCATTCATTAATGAATTTATAAAATTTACCGTATTAATGATTGAAATAAATCACGAAAGTTTTCTAAGTAAAATTTAATATTTTATTTTCGTTCGGTATTGGGAATAGATCTGTTGATTGGATTATAAAAAAAGCAATTGCGAATATTCTGGCCAGTTCTTAGAACAAAACAGAATGGCATAAAGGGAATTAATTCTTTACGGTTTAAGCAAGAAGGGTACTGAGGTCCTAACTAAAATTTACGGCTTATAGGGCAGAGAAGGACGCTGAACCGTCGCACAAAAATAAGGATCATTACGGAATATTACCGATCCAGACGATTATAAAATAAAAATATGTAAAAATATAAAATAAACTAAAGAATGTGATAATAATAACTCACTGTAGGTTACCGTCATAAAGATCGATTTAAGACGACGAATTCCACGTCGTCTTTTACCATCAAAAAGAACAATTATTTAGACATCGATGGTCACCGTTCAAATTATTGTTTTGTACCATTCAGTCTATAAATCGAGGTTTATATAACGCAGTGAATTCTGTTCTTTGTCAATTCACGTCTATTCACGTGTCCAACTCAACAATAACATATAACGAACAAAATTCTATGATAATGCTATTTGTTGTTTTATTGAAACCAGTTCTCATGACGATGCTTGGCTTGCGTGACTTAATAGATAATCTCATAGTACCATCAGTTATTACTCGTGTTGAATTGTTATGTGCCAGTGGTCCTGGTTTTTCAATTAAAGGTACCTAAGTACAGGCAACGAATAATAATTTTATTATTACTATGTACAGGCTGTTTGAACCGTGGAAAATATAAAAGGCTTTTGAAAGAATTTTCGGAGTCTTCTGGATATGATAAAAGTTTAATAAGTTCTTAAAATAATAAATATGCTTAAATTTTTTGGCAAGTAACATTTATCTGGACGAATTAACTGGATTGTTCACATATATATGGTACGTCTAACACCGATAAAACGTGATAAATCTCGTATTTATACTAAAGATGGACAAAGGTTTTTCCAGTATTTATGCTATGAAGCGTCTGTATCAACAAAATATATTTTGGTCTCTGAACACAAACATTATCAATTGTTTAATTACCTATTATGTTATTTAAGTCATCAACATGTTTAAATGCGGAAATCGAACCTTCATGTTTGCCTCGGCAGCGCCGTCTCTAGGTCGACGGCGTTTTGACGATTAGGTGTACCAAATCTTGTAGTCTGGTAGATACATCTGAAGATGATACTGTAAGACCATGATGGGCAGCAAATGCAATGTCATGCAAGAAGCTCAATCTATCTCATCCAGTAAGAAAAGGAGTTTAATCTTATCCAGTTTAACTTGACTTAGCTCAAGTATAATTTAGCTTTAATTGCGTCAGAGGTCATCTTTATCTTTAGGCATTTCCATTTAATTTTCTCGAATGTGAACCTTTACGCCAAATAAAGCATAACTATGACCAGAAATTAGTTAGGTCGAGTTATGAATGAATGATAATGTAAACTGGATGATTAAACTTACTTACCTACTTGATGACATGGATTCTTGCAATTGGTAATTCTGATGAGAATTTAAATTTCTTCAACTTCAAACTGATTCCAAAATCCTGTTTAAGGACCTTTTGCTGCTAAAATGTCTACAACGCATAGGTATTTTACAGCATTTTAGACACAAGCGAACCACTTCTAAGCTTCGCCTAAGCTCGCAAACGATTTAGAGATAAGTAAAGCTCGAAGCTTACCTTTCTAATTTTAGCTTACCTGATGGTAATGACATCACGATGACGTTCCACTGGCATGAGTCAGTGTTGCATTGCTCGGTCATGACATGAACGACTGCTTTTCTGTTTTATGGAGGCATTGTGGGAAACAATGTGCCTTCAAACTATTTCGATAATGAATGATAACGGCTTCAGAATTGAATACCTTTAGAGAAAAATTACAAAATACATATATTAAAAATTATTTTTTCATGGGATTTAGCAGTTCTTTTCCATTGCACGTATAAAATAGAAAACATAAACAAACCCCACTACGACACCAGCTTTGAAAAATTGTGGGAACACTGTTCCAGCGCTGAGAAATAAGTTTATTGTTCAGCATAATGCTGCGCCATTCCCCTTTTTCGGTACAGGGCTCATAGTGACTGGGTACGTACCTATCTTTTGTTTTTTTTTTTGTTTAAATAACGTGTTTTTAATTGTCTGTCTTTACTTAACCACTGTACCTATGAGGTTTCTGTGTGTCTGTTACTTGTGTCGAAATAAATGTCTATATATCTATCTATCTTCTAGTAAATTAAGATAACTCAAATGTTTATAACGTTGTAATGTCATGTTTTTTATAGAAATAACAGCTCTCTGTCCTACAAAAGTTGTTTTATTTATATCTTAAGAAATAGGGTCTTAACGATTGCCAAAAAACAGGTTTAAAACACGATTCAAGGATAATTTTGAGCGTCGGTTTCTTAGAACTCTTTTCTGAAGTTTTACCTTGCTTATGGCAGAGCTAATAAACAAATGACATAAAGGTGGCTCTGAGAGTGTATGGGGAAGGTCTAAGTCCAGTGGATTTCAGCTGATATTTTAATGATGATGATAATATTAATCTTTTAACAGTTGTTTTCACCTACTACCGGTATGAGTCACGGAGCGGTCATGGACAGTAGGTAAATGTAATTGTTGGAGACAATAAGCGCCATTTAGCTATTCTTATTACCGTGGCCTTTTACTCATTTGATTGTACAAATTATGTAATTGAGTCGATTTGAGTCACTTGCATAGCTTTATTTTTAGTTTTGTCTATTTTTGTGTCTACCTGAGTGGGAATACTGTTAATTTAATTGCGATATAAACTAGATTTTCGTGGCAACTATTTCGTCTTAAAAGATGGCTCAAACATAAGAAAAATAAACAATCCAACCTAGATTCCTTCATAAAATGCGTCAGAACACTAAATCTGGTCAAACTAATTGAGGAAGGCAGGTAGAAAACTGTTAGATAACGTCCGCGTCCCCTTTTTTATAGGACACACTTGACTGCATGCTTGTACAAAGTACCTGATGACGTATGCTAGGGTAAATAGTAACAAGTGGATCTGTCAATGTTATGTTAAAGTAAATAAGATATCAAATTAGGTACCCTACTAATAGAAAAGGAAAACCATGACAAAATACCGTGTATACATAAAGAAATATTTCATCCGGTAAACGTGCTTAATATTTTATATATTATTTATAGCTAAATCGTGTAGTTAAAGAACATTTTTATTACTTTCAGGTGAATTTTAATAATTCATTTAACTTTTTAGATAAACTGAATTAATGGATTTTTAATTCAGAGGATAAAATCTAAACCCTAAGAGATAGAGAAGGTTGTTTTGGAAATTATGTCGTCGATTTTACTATTAGTAATAATATATTTAAAAAAAATTAAAGTCGTTTGAGTGTTTATGTTAATAATAAGTACTTACATGACAAAAGTACAGATTCCAACAGCGATAATGTTGTTTTACCTATTTGTCAACTAAAAATTATCACAGCTAAAGAGCATTTTAAGTTTTTAAACTAAAAACACGTCTACAAACGTTAGTGTTTTAGACAAACAACCTATAATTTTTATTCTACGTCTTAATGAATGCTATAGCATCTATGTAGAGTCAACACAAAATGTTCTAAACTTAAAAACAAAAAGTAAACTTTTGCATACCTTGACCACCAATCCGGCAGATGAATAAGAAACAGAACAAACTCCGTCAAAGCCTCCCAAGGACTAACACTACTTGTCACAGTTTTAACACGACACAACTCACTAGAAACTTAAAAACACAAACACACTTATTTGTTTTACTTTTCGCAGTTTTATGTACACGTTTATGTTTACAATTGGTTTAATTATTTACGTACATTCCACGGTAGAATGACACACCTGAATATCGCTACAGTACCGCGGTAACTGACTATGGTGCAAGAGAGAGATGGCGAGATGAGGAGCGAAAGAGATACGACGATGTGGGAAGGAGAGCGTTGATTCAACGGCGCATACTGCTCCACTTTCTATGTAATTTTTCGAGAAATGAGCTTTTGCCAACAACTATTGTGAATTTGTGATCAGATTATGTATTTTTTATTACATAAACTTTAATGAAAACTACTACAAAGAAATAAAGCGTTTTAAAACAATATTTACCCAGTTATTGAATACCTAAGCGTAATCATACTCTCTTTTAAGAATCTTTAATAACTCAAATACCTACCTAGTTTGATAACACAAATAGTAACAAAACTATTTAAAACTTAATCGATTTTCTAAAATCACTGAAATTAAATTTCATTCATAAAATCAAACTAAGCTTCAAATTAAAAAACACGAAACCGGTTATTTTATGTTCGTTATTATTTTTACGCCGCTCTACCATAAGAACTACTTTCCAATCTGTGGTTTTCCCATACTAGTTATAACTTAACCTGTGGAGACATAGCAAATGTTGTTTAATCTATGGTCCTCGGACTCTGCAGTAGTAGTAACTTTGTATTCTATGTCCGTACCTCCTGTTACCTGGCACGGCGCGTACGGCCGCGGCGGCCTGCGTCCCCCGCTCCTCACCATCGAGAAATTGCAAAACATAACTTTACCGGCAACAGTGGTCATGGTCAATTGGAAATTATAGTAGAATGGGCAGTTAAAACTAGTTTGTTTTTTTTTAATTCATTACTAACCCGGCTTGTTAAACGATCCCTAACCGTGTTTAGCGACTAAACTTGTTTAAATTTGACGTTTGTATGATTTGACAAGTTTCTCAAACATATTTAGGCACTAAATACCTACGACTAGGCATCGTTGTGCAAGTCGCCCAGACTTTAATAAATTAAAATACTTTTTCGAACATGTTACCTACCATTGTTACGCCAAACTTTTAAATTTAGTTTCAGAGTTCATACATGAAGTTTATAATTAAACCTACCACGATAGTGCAAAGGCGATTGCTCTACAAATAATTAACTAACTACTACAATTTTAACTCAGGTTTCTGAAGGTCTCAACAGGTTCTACGACATATTCTCTACCCAGTTTATAAAACTAATCATTTTGCATTACTTATTTTGTATTTTACTTGTGGCACTTCATTAGGATTTTGTATTTTATTGATTTATATGTTTTTAATCTAACATAGGCTTTATTTATTTGTATTTGTATATCTTATGGAAATTGTCTGAAATAAATTATTCTAATACATTAAGAAAAAAATGGCTAGTATAAATCTACTAGCAGCAAATGTTGTGGGTTCTATTACTAAAGACTCTACCGTTGTACGCCTGTTCTGAATTACGAGCAAAATGTGCACAAATACTCAAGGTAGGCAATTGCCGCTAGTTTTCCTTCATGTTTATTTTTTATTTTTACTGTGTTTAAACTAGATAGATCTTTGTTTGACCACAATCTCACCTGATGGTAAGCGATGGTATGGTCTAAGATGAAGCACGAAGATCTAGTCATGTAAGGTCATGCCATTTGTAAGGTACGGTCAGGAACTTAAGTTGGTTAACAGTTTTAGTTTTTAAATCTAAATAAATCTGGAATAAGGCATTTTTTCAACAAAATGTTTACACTATATTGGTAGGCATATCTTAGCCCTTTACTAAAGTCGTGTAAAACACATTTTACTGATAAAACACTGAACTAAATATTTTGAATCCTAAATTGTTAATCAACTTAAGTCGCTGACTGTACAAAAGTCTTCATGGGGTAAACTGAGATTTGAGTACTTAAGAGGACTTGAAGGAAAAGCAACGGATGAACTTAAGAGGCTCAAAGGATGTGGGACAGCTCCCCACTAGATGGAAAGAACTTAATAAACATTGCTGGGAGCCGATGGCTGTACAAGATACACGTATAATGATGCAGGCTAACTAAATATATTGTCATTCGTGCGATAGGATTTTTAAGGCTAAGTTATGTCTTGCCAGCCATACGAGTATTAGGGCTCACGCTAAAAATATGTAAATAATTTCTGGTTAGTTTATGATGTTTGTATAATAACTAGTTTTATAAAATGTTAATAAAGTCCTAGTTTATGGTTAATTTTGTTTATCTTCACTTTATTAATTTTAGGTTAGTGTTTCTTAATTAGCTGGGGTCGCCGTCATCGAAACCGATGTGGAAGAATAAATAATAATAATAATTGCCACTAAGTAGGAACTGTTTGTATATACAATGTATAATATGTTTATGTATAAGTGCAAGGAGATTGCAGTTTATAGAAATACCTACTTTTCACAAACAATGGAAGAAATTACGTATTTACATTATGTAATGAATCAATGAAAAAAAATAAACGATTAAAAATAAAAATAACAAAGAGTTGTGTTATAAGCTTGACACCTATGTCTATCTGTGTGACTGTCTGTCTGTCTGGGGTATTGAAGTTTCCAAACAGATAGACCGATTCGGATGCAGTTTTTGAAGTGAAAACTTCTTTAGGCGCGTTGGGAATTTTTTGAGATGGGAAAAAACCATTGAACTCGCGACACTGTTACCGTTACCGACACCTCTGTATATGAAGTGAAAACTTCTTTAGCCGCGTTGGGCATTTTTTGAGATGGCATTGAACTCGCAACACTGTTACCGTTACCGACACCTCTGTATATGAAGTGAAAACTTCTTTAGCCGCGTTGGGCATTTTTTGAGATGTGAAAAAACCATTGAACTCGCTTTACTGTTACCGTTACCGACACCTCTGTATATGAAGTGAAAATTTCTTTAGGTGCATTTGGGCATTTTTTGAGATTGGAAAAACCATTGAACTCGCGATACTGTTACCGTTACCGTTACCGACACCTCTGTATATAAGTATCTCGTAATTGTTCAAGTTTTCACCTCTGTCGGCACTCCCGGAGTGCCACTTTTTTATATCAATGTAGTTTAACTGGCGTGGTTCTTGGCTGTGTGATAAAGATCACGTCAACCGATGCGAAGATTATCACACAGCACTTTTCCTATTTAGGGAAGGGATCTCAGCTGTTAAATGTAAATTTATTGCGGGTTTTTTTTTGTAAGTTGTAAATGTTATTATTTATACTTTTTTAAACACTGTATGTATGTATCTAAATACTTATAATAGGTATGTATGTATTCAGCTTGGATACAGACAGCATTACGGCAATCCCAAGGTTTTCCGGCTTTGTGTTGGCTAACTAGGGGATTGCCTTTTTGTGTAATGGTGTAGAATTCTTTTCACTGGGTCATAAAAGTGCTTTAGAAAATAAGTTAGAAATAATGAAACTAGAACAATGTTGTTGATCGCAGGAAAGTGTAGTTCTCATTACACTTTTTTGACATGAAATTCTGACATACAAATTTTTATTTAGAGTCCATTTCACGAAAGAAGTCCCGCGGACAATTGTGTAACTAAATTTGACAGATGGGGAGATCGGCCATGTTGTCGTTTCTCGATGTTATCAAGGTGAGTTTGTTGTGGTAGATATTTTGTGAGTTTATTGTTGGATTAGTGCGTTATAAGGTCTATTTACGATGCCAAAAGTTGTAAAAAGTGCAGGTCGAGAAATTATATTAAAGGTGAAGGAGTTCTGTGAAGCAGAACACAAGAATCACGGTGTTATAATACCAATAAACAATGTTCGCAAGAGAGTCGCCGCCATGACAGGTAAATTTTGGGGCTGCCATATACAGATTTTTTCCCGATTTTGATTTCTTACAGATTGGAATTAAGTTTTTATAATGCATGTTTTTTATTAAGGAATATTTTAAAAGGAATTAACGCAACACAATAAAAAAATGTAAAGTTATATTCAAAAATAATGTAATTAAATACGAAAATAATCATTCAAACTTTTTCATTTTATTGCAGGTGTGTCAGAGAAAACTGTAACGAGAGTTACAAAAGAAGGCGCAACAGCGGCGAGTACTTCTAAAGTTATCGTCACCCCAGGGAAGAGTCGCCCGCATGCCAAAAAGTTCGACTTGGATGGATTTGATTTGTGCACTATACGGCAAAAAATTCACAGTTTTTATGTTGTGAGGAAGGAGTTACCAACATTGGTTAAATTACGTGCAGCTTTGAGAGAAGACATAAATTTTCAAGGAAGAATCACAACATTGCACCGTATATTGCAAAGTATCGGTTTCAAGTATAAGCGATGCCAATCGAAACGTAAATTACTTATGGAACGTTATGATATTACCGCATGGCGTTCAAGATATTTGGAGAGAATCCGAAGAAATCGCAATGTGGAGAAAAAACCTGTAGTATATTTAGACGAGACCTATATACACAACACTTATCATGCCAAAAGTTGCTGGCAAAGTGAGGAGGAGCCTGGGATGTTCGTGTCAGAGTCATCAGGGAGTCGTTGGATAATTGCTCATGCGGGAACTGAAAATGGTTTTGTTAATGGTGCATTGTTAATGTTCAAATCCCAATCCAAATCCTCAGATTACCACGATGACATGAACTCAACTAATTTTTTGAAATGGATGAATGAAAAAGTAATTCCTAACCTACCTGAAAGGTCACTTGTAGTAATGGACAACGCTCCGTATCACTGCACTCAAATAAATAAAGCGCCTACAATGTCAAGTATTAAACGTGACATGCAGGAATGGCTGCGAGAAAAGGGAGTACTCGTATATTTTGAAGATACTTGGACAAAAGCTGTATTATTTGAATTAATTAAACAAAACAAAGGTCCACCTACATATGCCGTGGATGCATTATTAAAATCTCACAATCATGAATTGCTAAAATTGCCGCCTTACCACTGCGATCTCAATCCGATCGAAAAAATGTGGAGCCTTGTAAAGAGACGGGTAGCGGATAAAAACGTGGGCCAAGATCCAAAAGAAATTGTACGCCTAACAGAAGAGGCTTTTGAGACTGTTACAGCGGAAGATTGGGCAGCTCAATGTAAACATGTACAGCATTTGGAAGAAGAATATTTAAAAAATGATGGTCTTATGGATGATGAAATGGATCGTTTTATTATATCTACGGCTAGTGATAGTGAAACAGAATCTGATTCTGTTTCTATTCACTCTTCTGACAGTGATCATAGTATGAACGATCATAATTATTCAATAAAACTTTGAATAAAACTTTTAAATGTTATTTTATTTTTCTAATGGTTGTTGGTTAATATTTCTAATAGTTGTACGAACATCTCCATTTTATATTTTAGAAATTACAGAAAGATTTATTTTTCACTAATCTGAACTGAGCAGTATGGACATCAAAGAGGGATCTAAATTAAAAAAAAAATCTTATCTAAATATTCGAATTATGAAAGTAAATGAACTATAAATTATTTCCCCTGATTTCCCCAATTTAACCCTGGCAACATTATGTCGCGCGAATACAGCGCTGCGTCTGCGGGACTTCTTTCGTGAAATGGACTTTATTATCTAGCTGACCCGCCGAACTTCGTACTGCCTTGACATGCATGTGACGTGTTCTGTCAATTCCCCGGTAGAATTGTCAAACGGCCATCATTATGTGCATCTATGCAAGAAAAAGAATTTTCTCCATAATTTATATTTGCGTAAAATTTTCCAATGTTTTAATAGTTATTCTACTATTCGGGATGGAGACAAATACAACAAATCAGCCCATGAAAATCGGTTCAGCCTTTCTCGAGTTATAAATCTTCGAACAAACCCGACTTTATTTTATATATTAAGATTTCATGGTTTTTATAATTTTAATTTATTTTTATTGATTATTTTACGGGCTTTACGATACTCGATGATATTATTGATCGATTTTTATTAAATTGAAGAACTTTTATGTATAATCGAATTAATTTTATGTGACTGTAATTTGCACGCTGTTAATCGGTGAAGTATGTGAAACCTACCTATATAACTGTATCAATTTAAACACCATGCTTCTGGCAAATAAATTTTATTTCATTTAATTTCAATGTTGACTCCCAAACAAAGTCGCGGGCATTACACAGTTTTGGTGTAAATTATTCAATTTATTCTATTGAAGTCAATTGATACGACGCCTGAAGGGAGCAGTGTTATTCAAATTTTTACACAAACGAGTCGTGCGCAGTTATCTACTAGTTTATTTTAGGAAGTAAACGTGTATACTTGTGTGTATATATTGTGTGTGTTATATATATAAATATATATGTATGACTTTCAGTTTAATTTGTGTCACTGGAAAACTATCTGGAATCGAAAAGTAGGTGTTTTTTTAAATATTATTTTAATGTTTTCTTTTTGCTGTTGAAAAGCAATATCGATAAATTTGTAAAACAACCTATGGTAAAATGAGATACTTACCTACTAAAAACAACTCCCCTATCTTTGGCATAGGTTGTCAGTAATAGGTAGGTATTACTCTCGGTATTAATATTAGGTCTTTACCTATGAAATTGCCGTTTTGTAAGGCATAAGTGAAAGTACTTATTTTTTTAAACTTTTTTATTTCTGTTATTCAAAGCAACCCATGCAATCGACGCATCTTTGCCAACGCATTGGCAGTTTACTGATGCCCTTGTAAAATCAGCTGGACGGGAGGCAACAAACTCTTCAAAGGCATTTTGTACTGCCTCTCGGGAATTGAATTTTTCACCCACCAAAAAGTTGTCTAAATTTTGGAAAAAGTAATAGTCGGTAGGTGCAAGGTCTGGTGAGTATGGCGGATGAGGGACAGCTTCCAACCCTAGCTCTTGCAGCTTGGAGACTGTCTGTTGTGCAGTATGGGGTCGCGCGTTGTCGTGAAGGAGCAGTGGGGACGACCGATTGACCATAGCTGGTTGCCGATGTGCAAGCTTCTCCATCATTGTGTCCAGTTCTTCACAGTACACATTTTCAAGTCAAAATTTCCTGAACGGAACCGGGAAAACCAATAACGGGTTGTGCGTTCGTTTGTACAGTTCTCTCCGTAAACGTTTTTGATGTTACGTGCCGTTTGTGTCGCGTTGATGTCACGACGGAACTCATATTCCATAATTACACGAATTTTTAAAGTATCCATTATGACGAAAAATGTTCAAATGTAATGAAAATACAACGCTAATCAATAAACAAAAGACTGAGTTTGTAAAAAGAATGTCATGTTTTTAAAACAAAATTATTTTGAATTTGGAATACAAAGCTATTCCGAACTTTTTTTCTATTTGAAATGACCAGTACTGAAGAACGGCAATTTCATAGGTAAAGACCTATTATTATAGGTTGTTTTATCTTTGTACAGTTGTTTTGGAGAGTTTTAGGAAAGGGATGGGGATTATTAGGGAAGACCTTTGCCCAGACGTGGGACGAGACAGGTTAGTTAAAAAAACATAGTGTACTGACTATGGAAGCCTTCACTGTGAGAGGTCCGACACGCGCGTAGACAATTTATTGTACGTTAAAAGTCGTTTATAAACTGCCCTCATCATTGAAGATGTCGATGAAAGAAACATTCTGTATGGCAATAATGGCACGTGTAAGTTATCAGATCTGAAATAGTGTATTATCTTGAGAGTGATAATATGTAAACTACACTCGTGAGCAAAAAAATCGACTCAGGCGACACACCTGCAGTTACAAGTCACTGGCAAAAAAACTGAACGCGAAAATATTTTTTTCTTAGTAAAATCTTAAAGCTGATAGTATTAGCTTCAAAATGATATAAAATATTGGAATGTTTCTTGCTCACACAACCCAACAATATGTTGTGATCGGTAACCACCCTTTTTATGCGTGTTTACAATAAGGGTTACTGACTCATATAAAAGGTTATCTAACTAACCCACCCTTATCGGTTAGCCGTCAAATGTCAACCGATACACATCTCCGTTATCAACAAACAAGAATTCTACCTGAAAATGGACACAACAAGTGATAAAGCTGCTCAAGTGGTCACCCTATTGCGACAAGGCCAAAGTCAGCGTGAAGTGGCACGTGCGCTGAACATGAGCCAGTCTGCTGTTTCCAGAGTTTACCATCGTTACCAAGAGACTGGTAACTTTAATCGAAGACGTGGTTCCGGAAGAAAAAGGTGCACATCAGAGAGAGATGACCGATTCGATGTCAACACATCGCTGAGAAATCGGGCCTTCACTGGCGTTCAAGTCCAACAAGAGCTCAGAAAAACGCGGGGAGTGGCTGTAAGTGGCTGGACAGTCAGAAGACGACTTAAGGCAGCTAACCTTGAGGCAAAAAGTCCAGCTACTGGCCCCAAATTGACCCCAGCCTACCGAGCAGCCCGCCTACGATTTGCCAGAGAACACGTTGATTGGACTGATGAACAATAGAGTTCCGTTCTCTTCTCAGACGAAAGCAGAGTGTTATTGCATGGGAGCGATAGAAGAGGACGAGTCTACAGAAGACCTGGAGAAAGATTCGCGCAGTGCTGTATAAAGAAAATGTGGCTTTTGGAGGAGGTTCCTGGATGGTGTGGGCGGGCATTTCAATGGAAGCAAAAACCGAGTTGGTTTTTATTGAAACTGGCGGTCGAATGGGAAGGTTGACGGCGAACCGATACATCGAAAAGATTTTAGGGGATCACGTCGTTCTCTACGCCTGTTTCATCTGCGAAAACTTCATCCTAATGCACCATAATGCCCGTCCACATACTGCAGGTTCCGTTCGGCAGTATTTACAGGAGGTCGAAATTGCCGCTATGGACTGGCCAACGCGTAGCCCGGACTTAAATCTTATCGAGCATTTGTGGGATGAACTCAAAAGAAAAGTTCAGGCTAGAAATTCTGCACCAGCCACGAAATCGGACCTCAAAGCGGCGCTCATTGAAGAATGGGATAGTATCGAACAAGATCGAGTAAATAAACTTATTCGATCCATGAAGCAGCGATTGGAAGCTGTTATTAGGGCCAGGGGGGGGGACACTAAATATTGATAAGTTAATTTCAAATAAAATTAATATTTTGACGAGCTTAAGCTTGTATTTTCTTTACTGTTAATTATTACCTTTTTTCATTGTTTAAGACTTCTTCTCATTTAATATTTTTTGTTCACCAAAAAATAAATTAAATAATAAAGTAGACCACTTATTTTAAGGGTTAAACTAACAGCTTTGAGATGTTAAACTCAGAAATAGAATGAAAGCTTCAGATTTTTGGCTAGGGACTTTTAACCGCGAGCGTGAGTCCTGAGTCGACTTTTTTGCTCACGAGTGTATATGATAAGCAAATGTAAGGGGCAAATCCTTGGCAGAGATCTCTATCATATGATAATAATCCATTTATTTTAGGCTACAAACTATAGAGTATTTACCTACAGTGAAATGGCACATAGAAAAAAACATATAAAAAATTATTGGAAAAAACAATAACCCCGACTGCAAAATGAACTGAAAAGAAGTACAGAAGTCAGGAAGGATGCCCGTCAGCTTGTGTGCCTAGAAGAAATATATCTTAATATATAAAAAAATAGTACGTAAACAAGCTTGTGAATTTTGATAATCACAGACGGGAACAATTTTTATTACCATAATAACGCCTGCGATTATCAAAATTCGCAAGCTTGCAAACTTCTTTCGAATTGTCGATATTCGTGTGATTCGGGTTTTTGTTTTTTTTTTAATTCATTATCATCATATCAGCCCGTCTGCATCCACTGTTGGGTACATGCCTCCTCTTATTACGCCATTCTTTCCGGCCCTTGCGAGTCTCATCCATTGAAATCCAGCTACGCTTACAACGTCATTCGAGCATCGGGCCATTTCCTTTTAAATACATAAAAAAAATCATGACGGTCTTTTTATCTCTGATACGTCTCACTTGTTCTACATCACTATCATGTCATAGGACGTCCACTGCTGATCATGGGCATCCCCCAAAGATTTCCAGAGCGACCGATCTTGTGCGGCCTGCACCCAACGGCTCCCAGTAACCTTTATCAGGTCGTCTTTCCATCTACATGTGGGGGGGGGGGGGGGGGGGGTCCTACGTTATGCTTTCTTTCTTGTTATTCTACTCGTTTTACAATAGATTGTCGATCACCAGATCACCAGCATGGTGTCCAAGCTCATTGGCTTCTGGCGACGATCGCTACAGAAGCATCCAGTTCTCACGAACACAGTGGTCTACGCATCATTCTACACTGCTGCCGATCTCTCCCAGCAAGGATTCAACAAAGTTTATTCGGTGAGATATTAAGTTCTACCTCCAAAGGTTGCCTGGAAGAGATTACTCTCAGCAATAAGGCCACCCATTGTATTGCCTTTTTATTCTAACTTAGTACTTTTTTGTATTGTAGCCATTTGTGTGGCAATTCAATCGAGAGTTCAAAAAACCAAAACTGCTGAACCGATTTTGATAGAATTTATATGGGACCAATCTGAAAGTATATCCTCAAGACAACATTAAGGTAGCGGAAGCCAATTGCTGTAAAAATCTATCTAATTTAAATGCCTGTGTTATAATAGAACGTTTTTTTGGAAGAAATATCTTTCAGCGAAAGTACCCTTTTATGTATACTTAACATATCTTAGTTGTAATCATTGTGTACAAGTGTGTGTCTTCTCATACATAATCAGTCAGTGTAAAAAACAATCTAATATCACAAATACAAGCGCAAAAAGATTGGCAGCGGTGGGATTCGAACCCACGCCTCCGAAGAGACTGGTGCCTTAAACCAGCGCCTTAGACCGCTCGGCCACGCTACCGTTGACGGAGGGCGATATAATTTGGCAACGCTCTTGATAAGAGATTTATTTTCAGCCTGAGAAACCAGAGATTGATTTAAAATCAGCGGCACGAATAGCTGGTGTTGGCAGCACTGTTTACGCACCAACTCTCTATTTCTGGTGAGTTTTTTCTACTAAAATAAAAACATTATCCTCAGTATTTTTTACCAGTTTGGCGAAAGGTCAGGCCAAGAAAGAGAACACAGCTGGCGAATGTATGAAGAATGTGAAGAGGTATGATAGTATTGCTAGTAAGCGGAAATCCGTGATCTCTACCTACCCCTTCGGGAAACAGACGTAACAGTACCTATAGAAACTTCGCCATTTATTTTTTAATGATCATTTTATTTATTCTAGAAATTCTCATTACACAATTTTCTTTAAATGGTTCTCACTAGTTCCAGTGGATATGTGGCCCATGGAACTACTGATACTTTTTTTCTCAATACTTCCATTGGACTTGGCAATGGAACTATTGAGAATAAAAAGCATCAGTAGTTCCATGGGACAGATATCACGGGAACTAGTGAGCACCATTCTTTTCTTTTAACCTGTATCGTAATATTGCTGGGCAAAGGTCATTACGATCATCTCTGATCTTACCTTACCCCCACCATCCTCTCTCAAAGGCATCCAGATGGTCCCGCCAACGCTTTCTCGGATGACCACGACCGACTTCGTTCCCTTAGGAGGCCAAGGTGTTACAACTTACAACATATTAAAGATTTTAATTTCGCAGGTACAAATTCCTAGACAAAAAATTTGCAGGCAAAGCACTGAAGGCTGTGGCCATAAAAGTTGCTGCTGATCAGTTTATTATGACACCAATTCTACTGGCCACTTTTTATACGTGTGAGTAGCGTTTTAAAACTATTTATTTTAAAATTATTAAGTTAAAAATACTGCCTGAAAATGCATAACTGAAAATATAAAATGCTGGACATTTCACACAACGCTAATAGTTCGACTTTTACTATGGGAATCAGATAACTAAAAGAATACAAAAATTAAAAAAAATAGCGAGATAATTAAAAAAAATTACAAGTGTAGTTAATTTTAGTTAGGAGGCATTCCACGAAGAGCAACGATTTTTTGAGAGCACTCGTTATCGAGGACCCAAAAAAGTTAAATTGTTACCATGGATAATTCGAAAGCAACTCTGGGTCTCTGTTTGTTTCGTTTTTACGACTAAACGGCTGGACTTTTGATCAAATTTGGTAACTATACATTTTTTGTAAAGTCCAAGTGTTGTGGTATCATAATTTGCAGTTCTTGATACCCAAACATAGACTATGTAGTTATGTGTTGTTTATTTATCTATTTCAGTATTAGGAGTTCTAGAAAGAAGAGAAGACATCTTTGAGGAGCTGAGTCAGAAGTATTGGAAGACTTTCGTAGCTAACCAAGCCTTCTGGATCCCCGCCCAGACCATCAACTTCTTCTTTATGCCCCCACATCTTAGGGTGGTTTACGTTGCATCGACATCTTTTATTTGGATAAATGTACTATGTTTTATAAAAAGGCAGAAAACTGAGAAAGTAGAATAAGGAAAATATTATTCATATGTGAATAGTAAAGCTTGTACCTCCTTTTAAGCTTATTTCGCGGATGAAATATTTAAATATTTAATATTTATATAAATAATATTTAATATTTCGAGGAAAGTGAGCATTAATTTCCTTGCATTTGTGATGAAAAGTTGTGTTGTTCTCGCGGCGCAAGCGATCAATTACAAAATTCCTCAAACTCTTTAGTTGAAAAGTTGTGTTATTCTCGGACGTAAGCGATCAATTACTCCCTCGAACTCTTTATCCCGAATCTCGAATCTCGGATGTAATTGATCGCTTACGGCCCTTGTATAACAATATACTATTATTCCGAACTCTTTGGTTTAGACTTACAAAGTGTGACCCCTTCTTGCACTAGAAACGCAACACCACTTTACTTCAGTGGTTAAGAATAGCTCAGTTGTGCAACCGCAATTTTATCTACGGAGACTATTATAATGACATGGAATTAGTCTATTTATAAAACTCATTGTGATGAAATTATATCCTGCAATAGTTTTTTTATTAAAAGTATAAAATGAAGTCGCTTCCGCTGTCTGTTCCCTTAGATCTTTTAAACTACTCAACGGATTTTAATGCAATTTTACTTAGAAAACTTTCGTGATTTATTTCAATCATTATTATAAATACGGGATTTATCACGTACCGAATGATGATGATGCATCCTCTCAACGCGCTGGGCCATCGTTGACTCAATCCCCACCACCGCGCCCGTCTACTCGCGCGCAGAGGGCTGCGGCGCGCAGTGGGGCGAGACGTTACTCGGAGCGGATCGCACTCACCCTGATGAAGGTTCACGAATTGAACCGATAAGACGGTACGTGATAAATGCCGTATTTATAATAAGGATTTTAATGCAGTTTTCAGCAATAGATAGATTGATTCAAGTGGAAGATTTATATGTATAATACATACATAACTCTGTTTGTTTGTTTCATTTACACGACTAAACGGCTGAACTGATCGTAATGAAAGCAAGGAGATAAATTATATTATATCCTGGGAAAGGACATAGGCTACTTTTTGCGCCAACTGCGCAAAATGAGGGTAATGTTTTATTGAAAAACCGCCCGTGCGAAGCCGCGGGCGGGTCAGCTAGTTAACAATAAAAAGTAATGATTGTAGTAGAAATAACTTACACTATATAATATATAACAAAGTTCATACGATGCTATAGACATACAGATAGACATAAGTGACACACTTATAACTACACTTTTTGTGGCTGAGGTTAAAAAATGGAAATTGATTTAGCAATAATTTGGGCACTTGAAAATAATTGTTACATAAGAGGTACACAAGTTAAAGTCAAAACCATTAATTTATTAAAATCACAAGGATCACTTTGAAACGTCAATGTAATGAATGTATGAATTAAATGTATTCCTTCAGCCGCCTATTGTTTGTATCGTAAGTAGATACATTCCTTGTTCATGAATTAGGTATATATTATTTCAGTCTAGGCAAACAAAGAAACAACGCAATTTACCTACCTGCCCCATAAACTTAGTTACATAACATTTGAAATCGAACCCACGACCTCATGATTCTCTACTACGAAGTTTCATCATCATCATTGTTACGCACTGCTGGGTATTAGCTTGTTATTTTAGACTGTCTTCCTGCCTTGAGCTGATCCCATCCAGGGCTTATCAGCGATCCTCTCGATGACATCTGTCCATCTAGCAGGTGGTCTGATAACATTGCCTTTGCTCTCCCTATGCAAAAAAATAACTATCTCCATTCCATCTACTCACTAAGTCTTGTCAATTGCTCCTACTACTAGGAAGTTTAATCAAAACATAGAGACCAAGAAATTGCTTCATGATAATAATCTGTGGGACCAATTTTTGCACTAGTACACAAGAACTTATTTATTCCAATTGACAGAACCTGGTATCAGCTCTTCTAATTCAGCTTTTAATTGCAAGTTCTCCATAAACAGCTGATTGGATTTTCTCATCTGAAAATAATATAAAACCTGTTATGTTTTACACATCATTCTGTCTGTTATGGTTTACACGACATTAATTTAAAACACACATCCGGAATCGTATTTACAGATTTTAGTAGTGGGTAATACCGGTAGCTTGAATATGTATCCATTATTCAAGATACAACGACTTATTTTGTTTGCTAGGTACCTACATGTTCTATTATTGTTGTAGGAAGAAGATAAATATAGTATAATGGTATTTTGGGGTATTATAAATATGAATGCTGTAAACCTCTGCAAGCAGTAACGCGTAGTCTGAATCCAATTCAGCCGCCATATTCCTGGAGAACTGATTGTCCAGCTGAAGACGAGCGCGATCAACAGCTGACACCACTTCGCGGACACGGCCCTTGAGGAAATCAATCTTCTTTTCGTACAGAGACAACTGGAAATGTTACTTTATCATTATACGTTAAAGGTGTTAATCAAAAGCTTTCACTTGGAGGATAAGGTAGGGGTGCACCGCAATGCCAAAACATTTAAATCAGGACGCAGTGCATGCACGAGTGGACTGGCGACACCCGTCACTGCTACATATGACAAATGTTCGCCACTCCATTTCCCATGCTGTGGTCGCCTAGTTTGTATACTTGCGCCTTATATATACTACCACCTTCTTAGATAAATCTGTAAGAACGACATTATCAATCAATACGTGCAGACCTAAATAAGTCTTAAGTCTCCTCGCAATATTGCGTTATAAGCACGTGTACAATGCGCATATAATTAATTCAAAGATCATTGGTTCATTGGAAAAGTTCATTGGTGCTCGGCCTGGATCCAGCCACTACCTTCGAACCATAACAACTTTCGAGAGGGTTTCGTTGCTTCTTAGGTTTTCTAGCTCAATAACTGGTGGACAACACCGTCATTATCTAGGAAATTAACTCCAATCGTTTTCGAACTCCTTCACTATACTCGTCACGTTGGTCAGCGCGTTACTTTGGGAGTGCTATAATGACGTCTGGATATTTTATTGCTCTTAGGAGAGAAGAGAAGCGGTTCCTTTTACCTGTACATTCCTCCTCTTTCTCAGTAGCAAGTATTTATCAGCAACAGAGAGTAGAGATCTATGAGCATGAGCGAGCTGAGCGTGCAAGATGCCAGCACGTTGCTTCAGGCTGACTAGTGCTTTGTCTCGGGTCGTCACATCCCCACATTTGTCATTATAAGCGTGGAGAAGCGAGGAATAGCGTTTGGATAGCTCTTCGTATCTAAAAGGACAAAATGTCAAGGCCTTGCAAACGCTAGTGTTCAGGGAGGTAGGTATTGTAATATTGTTATGTTGATTGTTCGTAACTTCGCAAGGCGATACCTAAGTGATAAGTTTGTTAGAACAATAAACCTATTTTTGTAGGATGTACCTAATGAGATAAACATCCGCATAGGCAAGGCCTATGTTCTATGCCTATGTTCCCGAAGCTTAGTATAAGAGTATGGGACAATAAACATCTGTCAAACAAAACCAAGATGACCGTGTACCAAACGTGCATCTTGTCATACTCTTGTACAGAGCTGAGACCTGGACATCGTATGCCAAGCAGGAACGGAAACTAAACAACTTTCATATGCATTGTCTTCACGGGATTTTTGCTATCTTTTGGAAGGAAAAGGTTAAAAACGAGTTGGTACTTAAAACTGCACAGCTGCCTTGTATCATCACCCTGATTAAACAAAGGTGATTGCATCACGTTTGCCTCGGAAAACTCTTCTGGCGCAAGTTGCTGATGCCAAACGACCTTTAGGTAGACCAATGGTCCGATTTAAAGATGGTCTAAATCGTGACATGGCAAACTTTTAAATAGATCATACTAGATGGGAGATTGAGGCAGAATACCGTGGCTCTTGGAGGAAATCCGTCACCAGCAGTGTAGTCGCTCATGATAATGCCTGGCTCGACCATCTAGCGCATAAGCAGCGCTAAGACATGAACGTGTCGCAAACCCTGGACCATCTACAGGGGTCGTATTTGCCTGTAAAAAGTGCGGTCGTGGCTGCCACTCCCAAATAGGCCTCTTTAGCCATGAAAGAAAGTGTCTATCCTATCGAACCTGACGCTTACATAAATCATCTTTTACAGATGTAAAGGCCCATGACTGACTGACTGACCTAATTAACCAAAAAGTATATATCTTTAACAATTCTCTGGTTGTTACCCATTGTCCTTTTAACTCAATAAAATCTCCATGGTTTAATACCAAGAAATTGCGCTCTAAGATTAGCTCTTCATTTTCTAAAAAAAATTTCTTGATATTGAAGACTCACTGATATTGAAGACAGACGATGCTCATTGTAGACCACGACTCTGCCAAGTCCACGTGATAACTGGATGTCTTCTTCAATGCTAAAATAATTGAACAGACGGCTGTGAAATTCTGTCGCATACCAATTGAATGAAACGGTAACCTCCCAGTGATATAAAATATCATTTAATTTAAATAATAATAATAAAATAATAATAAATATTGCTGGACATTTCACACAGCGCTATCTAGCCCCAAACTAAGCAGAGCTTGTACTATGAGAACCAGATAACTGATAGAATACTTATATACTTTTTTTTGTAAATACATACTTATAATATATAGAATGTAGAAAAACACCCAGACACGGAACAAATATCTGTAGATCATGCAAACATTTGTTCCGCGGCGGGAATCGAACCCGCTACCTCCTGCGAATCGAACGAAATCGAACGGGTGTTATTGAAAACCAATATTTAGATTGGTTTTGTAAGAAAATTTGCCGCAACTACGCGTTACATCTACAGAAATTCAAAACTAGATAAGTAGACACCGGAGCCATGAAGAGCCGTGTCTTGCCTTATAGAATTTTACTATTTTTAACCCACAACGTAAAAAAGGGGTGTTATAGTTTGACGCCTATTCTGTGTAGCTCTGTTTGTGGCATCGTGGTTCCTAAACGGATGGACTGACAGACATTTTGATAATCAGAATGTTAGTGTAACGGGGCGTTCCTAACCATGTGTGAATGATAGTCATTAAAAATGTTAATGTTGTGTTCGCCTTTAATTGGCATAAGTATTAGAACAAAACAAAACCAATAATGTAATACTTAAGCTTTTGGCGTCTCTATCATATCACACTACTAATATTATAAATGTGAAAGTTTGTATGTGTTTATTTGTTTGTTTGTTACTCAATCACCCTGTAACCGCTGAACCGATTTCGATGACATTTGGTACATACGTAGATTATAACCCGGATTACGACATAGGCTACCTTTTATCCCATAAATTAGTTCCCATGGGATAAAAATAGGGTGTCAAGTCAAGTTGCAACGGCGAATTTAGCTTTATTCTAGGTTACCTACACATTTAGTAGTTTAACGCGTTCGAAGTCGCGGGCAACAGCTAGTTTTAAATAAACAATGAAGAACAGCACTTTCCTTTTTGGTGGAGGGCTTTATATTTTTTTAAATTTATATTTGTCATATTAGTAATAGACTGCCCTACTGCTTAGATAAAGTCTCCCCCATTTCCTTTCAACCCTTGAGTTTAATAAAATAAAATTAAATATTTTCTTACTCCTCGATTTATCACTTTTCTGTTTAACCTCATCTTCTTTAGAAAATCCATCATCCCACCACTCGTCTCCATCATGAGAATGAGCGTGACTCGCCTTACAGCGGAGCAGTTTCTTTTCATAAGCGCTGGACTTGTGAAGACTATTTTCTAGATTGGTGAGGATATTGCGAGCGTTCGTAACAGCGTTCTGGAAGTGCTTCTGGCGGATGTCGTCTAGCTGTAATGTATATTCATTGACGGGTAAGGTAAGTATTGTATAGGTATAGTAGTAAAAGTTCTTTGTGAAAGAGATCATTCGGGGAAGTACCTGATACCTATTTCTGCCGCCAAGCAGCATTGCTGTTTCGATTTGAAGGGAATATTCAAGAAAATAAAACCACAAATATGTCAAAAATAATAGAAGGATGAATGTCGGTCATAAACTTGATCGCCAAGCGATTAAAATATTTGCATATAATGTAATTATTTTAACTCTACGCCTCTATTATGGTAAGAGTAAGGGTACATCCATCGAGCCAGGGCCCGTTCATTTATACCACTCCGTAATAGCGCTAGAGATATTTATGTAAAGTTAGGACTTACTAATTTGTTGACTTCGGTGCATTTGAAATTCTCGGGTTTAATCAGATCGCTCTGCATTATGAAGTGGGCAGAATACAAGAGAGCCTCTTTCTCTAAACAATATAAGTACGAATAGATAAAAACTGGTGCCTACAAAATTCAGTTCGATTCTGTTTTTGCAACGTTGCAAGGTGTTTTCACAAAAGTGATAACATCAAAGACAAAATATTAGACAACGTGCCAAGTTGACAGTTATTTTAGGAATGTTTGTCTACCTCCTTACATACAAAGAAATTCCACTGTAAAGGTACCACTTTCGCAAATCAATACCTAAATAGAAGACACTAGTTTCCAAAAACAAAAATGATAAGGAGTACAATATTATAAAAGTACCCACGTTTCGTTTTGTTCGTGAAAATGAGCGTAAATAGCGCTCCGACTAGATTTACTCAACTGATTCTTGGAATCATCTAATATATTTGTCAATACTAATTAACTAGTGGTTCGCCCCGAACTGAGATCTCGCGAGTCTCGCATAAAAACAAAACATATATTATTTGTAATCTTTGACTATAAAAATAGTGCCACGAAATGCATATCCAACTAACTTAACCTAATTTCATTCAAATTATAGGTAGGTAACGTGAGTTCATGTGACTCATCGTTCACACACACGACTCACGTGATGTTTTTGGGGTAAAAATTGCTGTTTTCTGGATTTCTGACTTTTCCCTATATTTGTGTCACTAAACTACACGAATACAAAATTTCAGCACTGTGGGGCCACTGTCAAAGTTTAGTTTTTATTATGGCTAATAACTTAAAAACTACAAGTATTAAACTAAAAATAAAAACGGTGTCAAAATTTACTCATGATTACCTTTCCTTAAACGTGCCACTTGACCGGATAGTCTCATTTTGTTTTTTTTGCCCTCTTGAACCCCAGTATCTCAACAACCCCCTCACATTTGTAGCTCATTGTAGTAACAACAGGATTGTGCCTATACTACCTACCTATATACCAAATTTTATCACGATCGGATAAACGCTTCGAAAGTTATCCTCAGACAAACAAACATACATACATATACAGGGTGTTTGGTAGTATACTGACGATATTCAAGTGACAGTTTCTCAAAACATAAAAAATAACTTCTCGAAAAAAAAACTATTAGTTATATTATCAAATTTTAAAGAAAATCGAATAAGTTTAGGTGATTAATACAGTATCTCTTGCGGAAGTATGACCATGTGTCCGAATTTCGCAGTAAGCTCAAGTGGTTACCCATACGCCTTCGCCGGGATACTCACATCCTTCAGCATTTATATAACATCCTGTTCAACCCTTCCTCACCTTCCTATCTTAAAGAACGCTTCCATTTCCTCTATCAATCCAATCCTCGATCCTTGCGTTCATCTGACACACTCCAACTCAGGACACCTGTACACTCCTCCTCCTACTTTGATAAGTCTTTTACAGTGCACGCTGTCCGGTTATGGAACGCGCTGCCGGTGGCTATCAGATGTGCCAAGTCACTTGCCATTTTTAAACGTATGCTCAGAGAACACTATCTGAGTATTTGTCGCTAAATATATATGTATTTATTATTAATTATTTGTTTCTTAAATAAGTCTAAGTATGTATCTATGAATTATTATGAGTAGTTATTATTTAGATTCATGTAGTTTTCATTTATGCAAGTTTTATATTTTTTTATTTTTATATAATTAGTATTAGTATGTATGTACATGTAGTATGTCAGGTACACCCCAGGTAATGTCTACACAGTCCATTCCATCCAAAGGTTGTCTGGTAGAGATCGCTAATTAGCGATAAGACCGCCAATTGTATCCATAGATTTACGTAGTTGTTTTTTTTTATATGTATTTGTTTCGTGGTGTGCAATAAAGTATTATCTAATCTTATCTAATCTATCTCGTCGTATTAATCAGATACTGTATTGGTGACGTCTCAATGGCAAGCATTATAACATAAAAAACTTTCGTGATTTATTTCAATCATCATTATAAATACGGGATTTATCACGTACCGTCTTATCGGTGTTTCGACCGACAATGTTTCGGTTCAATTCGTGAACCTTCATCAGGGTGAGTGTGCGAGGCGAGACGTTATTCGGAGCGGATCGTACTCACCCTGATAAAGGTTTACATCATAAATCCCGTATAACATAAGTTTAATAAAGTGTTTGTTTTTACATGCTAAAATAAATTTCACATTTCTATGGTAAACATTTCACAAATTTATTTATTATGCTCATCAAAATAACCTCTTTCATTTTTGTGCATATATTATGAAACACCCTATTACAACGCCGATTTGCCTAAATTGATTTGGAGATCTCGATTCGCTCGATAAATTTTTAGCGATAAGACCGCCCATTATACACATTCTTGTTTCTCATCTTGTTGTAAGGTAAAGAAATAAAATACTATGAACATGTCAGATGGTTTATTTCAACTACAACAAAAAGCATAACTTTTAAAAACTAAATCAGTCTAAAATTATTCTCCTGCGTTAAATCTACTAACTTGACTCAAATATACCATCTAAAAGGATAAAAACTATTCTACAATTCGTGCTACTGACTTAATGGGCCTTTGAGAAAGAATTGTCAAATACGCAAACGTCCGTGAGCTCACGAAAACTAGGTATTCATGTTTGCGAATTTGACAACTCGTACTTAAGGCTCTGCTAATTTCATAGTAAAATTAGAATAGTAGGATGTCTTAATCGGCCCCATTTCACATGAAAACATGCGCGTTTAGTTTTTATACAACGTTTATTTAATATCAGCAATTTAAGGCATTCGCGCGTTAAAAATATTACAGAGATAGGTACAGAAAGCAGAGCTAATGAGAAAACCCCCTTAACTTTGATTACAGTTTTAACAAGAAAAATAATAATTAACTCCCAACGCAAAAATGTCTGTCTATGTATGTCTGTCTGAGTGTGACAGACTGTCTGAGTCTGAGTGTGTCTGTGGCATCGTGGTTCCAAACGGATGGACCGATTCAGACGCTTTTTTTTAATATAAAGTTAGTTTAACTCGGGTGGTTCTTAGCTGTGACAGTTTTGAACCCCCGACCAAAAAGGATGGAGTTGGTTTTTTTTACATTTTAGTATAAACCTGTTGTATGTGCTATATACATAAACGTCCACATAACATTAATAACAATCATTACTTTAACAAATGTTGCAATGATTTGGGAAACCTTCAAGTTTAGTCTCTACTATCAGTAAGATTTGAAGTATGTAGATATTTGTCACATATTTATCGTATAAAAAGGGCACGAGATATCATACTACCTTATTTTACTATGTTATTTATTAAGGACCTTGCACACTACTTAGATTAAACCTATGCACGGCGTATTTTAAACGCGCAGACGACGCGTGTTTTCGGCGCCGTAGATTCCCACAAAATCATATATAAGAATCGCGTTTGCAGCGGGTTAGCACGTTTAAAATTCACCGTGTGCATAGACTGTAAGAGACAAAAATGCATCGAAAGCGAGGCACTATCTAAAGCTGGCCATACACGGGTACGCGACTCCACAAGATCCGAAATCCGGCGACTCAACGCCGCGCGCGCCCGTCTGGCCCATACAGCATTCCAATAAATCCAATTCGCGCTCAGTTGGCAGTGCGTAGCCTTCGGAGTAGGTCGAGTATAATTTTTTTTATCATACTGAACATTTAACACAAAGCTACCAAAAAAAATCTTAAAGGGTATATTTTAAGACACGCCCATTTGGACGCGGCAGTGGAATCTTCGTGCGTATGTTCGTTTTTTAACTCACGCGCCGCCAGACTTCACAAGACGCGTAATGATGGAATCGGCGTCCCCGTGTATGGCCAGCTTAAGAGACTTAGTCGCTATAAACCTAAGGAGATAGTAAAAAAATTGCAGCCTTCAAAAGTTTTTTCGATGCATCATCTCTTAACTTATCTATCGAGTGAGCGAGGTCTCTTGGTTACTTCTTTTGTACACTTGCAATATGCGTGTTTAAAAACGATAAAATATTTAAGTAGCAGTTATTTGCAAAAATGTATACAAAATAAGTAACATAACCATCCTTAAGTTGGAAGGCAGAGCGTTTTTACATTTGACGAAATGATCATATTCTGATTAAAAAACACTTACAAATAAAAAAATACGGAGAATACGATGTAACGGAAAATATACTTATGCCTATTAAAATACAAAACAAGTACATACCCTGTAGATATTTTCTGAGACTAATAAATGAATAAACAGTATTTAATAATCAAACGTCAACTTTTGTAAAAACGCCCGGCGAATATATAATACACATAGTATCTTATGTATAAACCAATATTCTAAAGATTCATATAACATGATTGCATTGATTCGATTTGTGGAAGACATTGGTAGAAAGCCAAAGTTTCATAGGCTTAGTAGATTTTCTTCAAAGCCCCGCATAGTTATAACTAATTAGCTTTCGCCCGCGGCTTCTCACGCGCGGTTTGTCAATAAAAAAAACAGCCTGTCTCAATCTAGGTCATAATTTATCTACAGACCAAATTTCATCGAAATCGGTCCAGCAGGTAGTCGTAAAAACGCAACAGACAGATAAAGAGTTACTTATACATTTATAATATTAGTATGGATATCGATAAGTGGGTATATACAAATAAATAAATATTGCTGCACATTTCACACAGCGCTATCTAGCCCCAAACAAAGCTTAGCTTGTACTATGGGAACCAGATAACTGATAGAATACTTTTTTTTGTAAATACATACATGCTTATTATATAATTAAACAAATAAATTGCAAAATTATCCCACAAAATATATAGCAACAGAAGTTAAGTTTAGTAAAACGAGCGACAACATGGAGCACGCACACGAGCTTACGAGGATCTATAATCAAGTCGAAGCTTCAAAATCTCTTCGCGTGCGTCTATAGAGTCTGTCACCTCATTCACGATATTAATTTAAAACACGTATGCAGAATCGTATTAAATGATTTTAGAGATTGGTTTCATACCGGTAACTTGAATATTTATACAGTACCTTATCGATACATTGCCAATAAACAATTTTTAAGTAAATGTGAAACTGACTGACGGCATCGAAGCACCTTTGCTTCAATGCCACTTACATGATGAATGAATATTATTTGTTTACCTGTTTTATACAGGTGTTGCATTGATATTTTAGAATTTGAAATTAAAGTAGATTGATAATTTAAAAAAAATCATGGCAATGAATTTGTGACCCGTGATTTAAATTAATGTCGTAAATGCGGTGACACGCAGTCATATACCGCATGTTTTCATTCGTTGTATTAACTTAACCTATATATTCTGTGACTATTAATCGTTTTTTACTTTTAAAAGGCGATTACCAACTCATATAAATGTATATATTTCTTTCATATATACATTTTCTTATCGATAGCAATTTAACTAGCCTATTATACAAATGACTACTGAAATGTAATATCGTGTTCACACTCTCGCGCGAGCGAGTGACGACTGACGAGTATGTGTAAAACTGTAACTAAACGGTATGCTCATCATTCGTCTCGCGAGCGAGTGACCAGTGTGTAAACGCCGTATTAGCAATATTGGTGGCGATTCTGTGTTTACTAACTAAAATTTTGTAAAATACGAATGTTCTCATTCTTCACACACACGTATACTTATATATATATATTTATACATAGTATCAAATGAAGTCGCTTCCGTTGTCTGTTCGCGAGAGATCTTTTAAACTACTCAACGGATTTTAATGCAGTTTTCAGCAAAAGAGAGAAATTCAAGAGGAAGGTTTGTATCTATAATACATACATAAATCTGTTTGTTACCTTTACACGACTGAACGGCTGAACAGATCGTAATGAAACTTTGCAAGGAGATAGATTATATCCTGGGAAAGGACATAGGCTACTTTTTAGCCAACTGCGCAAAATGAGAGTAATGTTTTATTAAAAAACCACGCGTGCGAAGCCGCGGGCGAGTCAGCTAGTATATATTATATATTTATACAATATTATGATGAAACAAGCAACATAGACATTTCAATAAAATTAGTTATTTTAGTTAATTTGGCGTCTGCGGTGTAGTTTTAAGATCATAGCATACATATCAACTCGGAAAGGGATCGTCACCGTATCAGCTCGAGCCTTACTCCGACAGCCGATACTCCCTACTGAAACTCACACTAATCGGAATCGTAACGTAATCGCCTCGCCTCGGGACAAGCTCACAACCGCGGTGCGGTGCGCTTACGGATCGTCGTCCCCGCGCTTACGTCTCTAACCTCGCCGTAACCAAGGAGCTGCTGATCCGCTTTACGTGCTGACGTTAGATTGACGCCTGGTTGAAGACGAGATGAAAGGCGAAATGGTGCCGATCGCTTTCCGAGTTGATATGTCTTCTACGAACTTTAGTCATTAAGAAAAGTTGGTGTTAACTATCGTACCTCAAAAATACGCCCATTAACTTAATTTTAGAAATGTCACTTTAAATATGTATTTTATTTTTATAGTGAACGAAAAAACGCTCGTATTTTTTTAAATTTTTGTTAGCCGGTAAAACAGAATCGTCACCATTGATACACTATTTGACATAAATTATGCGAGGCTTCAAGTTAAAACACATTTAAAAAGTTATCATGCACATCAATACTGATTTAATAACAATGATAAAATATTTAATTGTGATAAAACATCAAATATGGCAACTTATACTCAACAGTAAAATAAAATATGAATGTATTAAAATACGTCACAATGATTTAGTAATATAGGAACAAAGTTTAAAACCAGAGGTTATTATATCAACAAAATATATCAAAGTAAACTTGTAAAATTCATCTGTAATAATAATTATTGCTTGTTTTATTCAGGCACTTACATTATTAAATCTTAATTTCTATATTGTCTTTTAATTTATCGGCTGTGATATTTCGAACATAATTTCTTCACACGCGATTTTTTTTTAATCTATACAGGGTGGCAACGTAAACACATAAATAAAAAATATTTTAAAAAGTTGACTGCCCAGTCGCGCCAACAGATGTCTCATACCAAAATGGTTTGTTTTTAAAAAGTGCGAAGAATACATTTGAATCAGTTTCAATAAATGTACTGTTTACCTACTTTCCTATGACACCTAGTCTACCTACATAAATTATTCAAGGCACTTGAGGACGAGCGCAGTGCAGTAATGCACAAGGATGCCCATTTTCTCGTATCTTACAAGGTGTTGACATTTTAGTGGATGTTCTTAATTGACATGGATTTAGAATTACGGTAGTCTCACTAATCCGGCACTTCATTACTCCGGTATGTTCAATAATCCGGCCCCCTCCGCTCACGCCACCCCTCCCGTTCCGCGCTTGCGCACATATTTTATTTACATATTATGAATATTATGAATTTCTATACAATTCAATAATCCGAAAATTCCAATAATCCGGCACCCCCTAGTTTTTAATAGTGCCGGATTAGTGAGACTCTACTGTACTTTCTATATTTTTTAAGAATTGAGTACGACATTGTGTTCGAATATTGCCACTGCTCACGTCGCTACCCTGTATATAGTTGAATGTATAACAAAATATCAATCTAAAATTGCAATCAAAGAATACCTGGTTAAAAACAACATAGGTTTTTGGGTAAGGTTTCATGAAACATATTCTTTGGTATAATAACAATATGATTCGATTTTGTTATCGTATGAAAAGAACAGTATCCACGATGGTATTAGTCTCAATGCAGTTCTGTTTGGCATAAAACTATTTTTTTTGGTACCATTAATAGTAGCATAGTTCCTTGTAAAAGGGCTCGCCCGGGGAAGTACTACCACCATACCTATTTCTGGCGCCAAGCAGCATTGATGTTTCGTTCGCCTCAAGTTGATGGACCGGCAGTGCATCGTAGGGCACGTTTCTAAAGTGCGTGCCCTACGAGGCAATACTTTGTTATAGGCCATGGTTACCACTTATCAGGTGGACCATATGCTTGTTCCATCTCCAGGCGGTATAAAAACATTGTGACAGAAAACTTCAGTTAACTTCACGTATATCCATCGTGGTTACCATAAAACGTAACATTTACTACCAATCTAGAAGAATATTGGTTTGCTGTGATTCTAGATAACAAAAATTTAGTAATTGGAAAAATCACTTACAATATGAAATAACTACTGAGATCCACAATCAACTGTAGATTACTTAATTTATTTAACAATATTCGTAGCTGCCATTTTAGCTGACAAGAGTTTAGACGCATTCTTAACATTTAACAATTTGGAACTTTAGAAATACATAGTATTTAATTACTACTCAATGGTTATTTTTTAAAAGTTTTATCAACTCTGTAGGTAGGTATATTATAAATCTTATGATTTTAAAAACCAATTTTTTTGCAATATTTGATTATTTAATAAATTTATTACAACGTGTGCAATGACCAAATAAGGCTATATTTTAGTATCAGTAAGTTAAACAAATAGGGCTCGCCATTTCATTTTATTATTGCCTGAATTAAATGATTTATTATTATTATTGAATAACGTTGTAAGCGTAGCTGGATGTCAATGGATGAGACTCGCAAGGGACCGGAAAGAATGGCGTAATAAAGAGGAGGCATGTACCCAACAGTGGGTGCAGACGAGTTGAAATGATGATGATTATTAATATTATTTTGACAAAACCTCGTCTCAGTAACGCCATGAAGTGTATGACCCCGCACTTCCATAGAAATCAAGATGGCGTGTTTTAGGTGAATATTTAATTTAGGTACATATTTTAGCCCTTACTATTTTCTAATCTCTTATTAAGACTACTCTTATTATTAAGCCTTTTATAAACAACTGCTTGAGTTTTCAGGCAAAGAAAACCGTCACTTAAAGATACATTGGCAATCCATTGGTTATGGTAAGGTATTAGTACAATTCTTTATAAAAATTGTATAAAATTTAGTAAACTACAGATGATTGTGACTTACGCTACCGTAAAGTATGTTCCTTTTTGTTGCTTAACATCTTAGAGGGAGTTTGTGATGTTTTGGAAGAGACGCTTGCCCCACCATGTCTCAAGGTCAAATGGCTTAAAGTCTGTGAGGACAGGGCTGGGGGTGTCATCCTGGTAGTACAGGTTCGTTGGAGGGGATGGCGATGAGCTACCTGAACCTGAAATAGGAGATATATCTAGTTAGTCACAAAATATAAACTGGATGCTTTGACTGACCCAGTTGAAAAGATATCTCCTTTCCATCAAAGGACAAGCAGGCGCATGGCTCAGTACCATCCGCAAAGTTTAGCATATCATTTAAAAAAGAAGAGAGGGCATAAATCTCTACAAAATTTGACAGTATAGCAAAAATAACTTCCAGTGACTGAAGAAAAACATGGTAGTTCTAATTCTAGTATGAAAGGAATCAGATCTGCACTGATGTTTCAAATTGGGGTACATTGTGCATTTTGCGCCCTTAGTAAAACATAGTACCTAAGTAACAGAATAGTTGTCATGTCTTTTTGTATTGAATTAATGTCGCAATAGTTTTGTTTCTTGCCTAGAAGAAATCGCATTTAACGATAAGGTCGCCCATTGTGCCTCTGTCAAAATGAGTTATATTATTTCGATGTTTATTAGATAAGTGCAGGTTATCTTACTCAGAAAACTTTTGTGGTTTATTAAAATCATTATTATAGATATGGGATTGCCGGTCGAAACACCGATAAGCCGGTACGTGATAAATCCCGTATTTATAATAATTAATAGCCTTACCGCAAAAAAAAATGTTTTTGTGGTAAGGCATATTTAAATAGCGTAAGAGCATCGTAAATGGCCATTTAATTACCTAGTTAATTTAAAAAAAACAACACATCACTATGTAGATGTATCATTGCTGAATGAAAGAGAACTTATCTCCACAACACAGGTGGAGTAACCTAACCTAGGATGGAGGTTAGTGCGCTACCAAATTTGCACCCATGTGTATAACACGTACTTTAAGTTCTATTGTCCTTTGTATTTCACAATAACTTTGTTTTTATACCTTGTTTTGTACATGTCAAAGTCAAATATTTTTATTCATTAAAATCAAAAGGATCACTTTGAAACGTCAATTTTACTGCCTGTTCCTTCACGACCAAGCCAGGAAAGAAAGGCAAGAAATAAGGCTGGTTGTTTTTTTAATGATCCTTTTACAATACATAATACAGAAAATAAATTACGTCTAAATTGTAACATTTTGAACGAGTTGGAGCAATTTCAATCCCAAGCTTCTCTATCATCGAAATAATCCGATATTTTATAGTAGGCTCTTTTATAAAGATTTTGTTTAATTACGTTTTTAAATTTGTTAATTGTCAATTTTTGTACATCCCTTGGGAGTTTGTTATAAAAGCGTACACCTTGCCCTTTAAACGATTTACTAACTTTATGGAGTCTACAAGTGGCAACAGCGAGTTTATCTTTATTTCTAGTATTAAAATTATGATTATCGCTATTTTTCTTAAACAAATGAATATTTTTGTGAATATACATTAGATTTTCATAGATGTATTGACAAGGGAATGTTATAATATTTATTTATTTAAACTTATTGCGTAATGATTCTCTGGGGCCCATATTATAAATTGCACGAACAGCCCTCTTCTGCAGCACAAAAACGGTGTTTATATCTGCAGCACTCCCCCACAGCAGTATACCGTATGACATAATGCTGTGGAAGTAGCTGAAGTAAACTAGTCTAGCTGTGTCTACGTCTGTAAAAAGACGGATCTTTTTGACTGCGTATGCCGCAGAACTAAGTCTCTTCAACTACCCATCAATGTGAGGGCCCCATTGAAGCTTATTATCTAGGGTTATATCTAAGAATACGGTGTTTATATATCTTTTGAATAAAAATTAAATTAAATTGAAGTAAGCATTACCATAATTTAATGTCTGACCTTAAAAGATAAGATTTCAAAAACAATGACTCAATCATTGCATTACTGCATTTTGTTGAGATAAGAATTTGAATCTCTGTAGCAATCTTGTGACTGATAGAATATACCTACATAAGAACACTGGTGATAACGATTTTGACACATTTTTCAAGCAACAATGATTGTATTTGATCAAATGTAAATTATAAACGATATATTAGGTAGAGATTATGTACGGATATTGGATGTATTGCCCCGCTCAAGCTCTCAAATCACTTCATCACTATCTAAAATGACTATAGTTGTAAGGTGCATAGGTAATATATACCAGAGGAAGGAATGATTTGTATTGTTGTAACGAATAAACTCAAAAACTACTGCTCCGATTGCAAAAATTCTTTCACCATTAGAATGCTACATTATCCCTAAGTAACATAGACTAGAAATTGAATATAGACTTGAAAAAAATAGGGATCTCTACTAAAATTTCAATAATATAACCTAAGGGGTAAAAAATTAGCCCTAGAAAATGTTTAAAAAACAAATGTCCATCCATGCGAAGCCGGGACGGGCCGCTAGTAAATTATAAAAACAAATATATATTTTACATTATATACACAGTTCTTCAACATATTGATTTTATCCCGAATAGGAAAGATTCGGCCCACTAATTTTTTATACGAAAAATATGCAAATTTTATTTTTCAGAAATAACTTGCTGAACTTTATATGAGGTGTTTTAGGTAAATTCCCTAGAATTAAGGTAATTTAGCTAAAACAGCCGATATAAAATAAAACAAAATGTTGCCTATTTTTCACATATTAATTTATTACAACTTTTTTAAACATATTTTTTAACATGACTTTTACTAAGTGATTCAATTAAAAAACACCTGAGTCTGGAGCAGTTGAGTTATCTATAGATCATTTGCAACGGTCTTTAGATAATTCAACTGTTTTTATATGCTTGGAAATAATTATATGTTCTGTTTTTAAATGCACCTTTCATTAAAAAAAATATAAAACAAAAAATCGTAGATCAAGCATTTTCCCATAGTTCTCCTAAGTGAGATCGATGACCCCTTTTGATATACCAAATCTTTCGAAGCACCATGTACATACAGCACCCAACAATTAGCAAAAACTACAAGTACCAAAGTACCCAGACAAAACAAATGTTTGAAGAAACATAATCATTTACTAAAGTTCGCATAATACACCCCCACCCTAGAATTAGATTTAAAAAAAGGCTTGCACAGGTTTTTTTCTATTTTTACTTCTTAATTTATAAAGATACTAACCAATTGTACTCGTAGGAGTGGAAGGCTCGCTATCACCATAAGCTGATTGTGTCCAAGCTAAAAAAATAAGTAAAGATTTTTTCAATGGTCAGAATAAAATTCAGTATAGTCACTATAGTCAAAACTACTTCATCAGAGGTTTGCTGGAAGAACACTCTAATTAGGGTTAAGTTTGCTTTTACTAATGTCCTTTTTATAAGGTTTCTGTCTGTCATTTATTTGTGTATGTTATAGAATAAAGAATGTTATAAAGATAAAGATTATTTTTTTGCCAAAACATGGGTAAAATTATACAGATGTTACAAAATTAAATGGTTTCACCATATTCAACCACAGTGGCGTGCAAATTACATGTCACCTAAAATTAAATTATATATGAATAACTAAGAAATAGTATTAGTACTTAATATAATGCCAGCACATATTAATTAAATAATTAGATTTAATTTTAAACTAGAAATGTCATTGTGTATCATCTAAATATTCATTGATTGTGTAATATGCTTTTTGGGCCAGGTAATTTTTTAGTTGTATCTTAAATAGATGTGAACTGTGTAAAGATTTTATATTAATAGGAAGCTTATTATATATCTTCACTCCCATACAAAACACACTCTTATTAAATAAAGCTGTCTTAGATGTTATTGCTCGAAGGTGGCCTTTATGCCTGTTGCTGTTCAAGGTTTCGTAGTTTTTGATATTGTTTCTAACATGTAAAGCCGATTCGTAAAGTGCTAGACTTCTTTTAATTGTCCAGCACAGAAGGGCACTGTTGCCCTATGTTTTGATTTTATTTATTTGTTTAAGAGTCACCAACATAATAAACACTGAATTTAAATGACTTTGAATTTAAACTATAATTAGTGGTCGCCAGAGATTGACGCAGAGCAGACCAACGACTGATGGACCGATCGGATTTTATCAAAATAAAGTATTACTAGCTAACCCACCTGCGGCTTCGCAGGTGTGGTTTGTAAATAAAAACATTGCCCTCCTTCAGCGCAGTTGGGTAAAACTTGCCTATGCCTAATCTTGGTCATAATCTATTAATATACCAAAACTAATTGAAATAGTTCCAGCTGTTTAGTCATGAAAACGTAACAAACAGACAGAGTTACTTTCGTATTTATAATATTGGTATGGATAGCACTCAGGAATAGTGGGTAGCCACAGAATTATACAGATATTAAGCTTTGTACAACGATTGCTAACAGGTGCACGCGAATCTCAGATCAAGTCAGTCAAATGCCAGTCGCGAGTGGCGTGCTTTGGCGAGACGTAATTCATGTTTCGTGTGACATTATTTTTAACTGGTTGTGAATTTACATGTGATAATTTAAGTATGTGATGGATGATGAATAAACATTCTTATCAAAGTTGTTTTGTATTAATTTTTTTTCTAAATAATCTAGCAAAGAATATTGTAGTTGTCAGCCCTAGCACTATGCTTGACTTAGATCAGTCCAGGCTTAACTTCTGCACCTATACATTTATAAAAAGAATTTTCAGAATTGGTCCATTAATATATGAGTTTCTGATATTACCTCCTACAGATAAAAACAAAAACTTTAAAAACCTTCTAATTATTAGTATAGTATAGTTATTTGTGTTTAACAATTCAATTTGACACTACTGGAATCACTGCCATACACTTAGTTATTTACCATCTCTGTTTGGCCAAATTTTGTGCATGTAGTTCATAAAAATCATAAACAAATCAATTTTAACTTACTTTCACTTATAAATCGAATTATTTCTTCATGTTGCGGTGTTATAACGTGGTGCTGTATCCTTTGGTGCACCGTTTTTTTACCATTGGAATGAAATATTGGTTTGGGCATACTGAAACAAAATACAAACATTATAATTATTATAATCTTTATAACTCTAAGATGTAAAGGTAATTCCAGGCGTAGTGATGAAAAACTAACAATTTATAGAGAGAATGATCTAAGCTCAGAGGTTATGTAAAGCGGGGAGTGATGAAATCTTTAAATTCTACACAAAAATAAACTATTATGCAAACTTACCTAATAATTTCTCCATTATCAGATTCAGAAGACTTTCTGTTATGATCTTTGCGACTATCCAGCCTTTCCAAGTTCTGTGAGAGACCTGAAAATTTAATCAAAATAAGTGTTCAAAATCAGTTCACATGATCACCATGGGAAACAAAACAAATACTCTTAGCACACGGTTTGTAATTATCTACCTCGTCGAGTTTTGGCAACGATCTTGCTGGGTCCTTTAGAGACAGTATACATTTTATGTTTCTCTCAAAAATTAAAAAAATAAACGTAAAAATCACACAAGGATTACGAGACCAACCTAAAATTTACACAGATGACAGACAGTCAGCTGTCAGGTGTCAAGCAGAAAGACAGATGACAGCTTGATCGAACAAACAGTCATACTCACATGACACGACAGATAGTTTTCAGACGCAATTTTTAATTTGAAACGCTTTTTTAAAAAATATTGGTTCAGTGGTTTATTTTATTTTGTAAGTAACTTTGAATTTGATAATTGATAAACTCGGACACCGTTTGACCGATCACCACGACAGTTAGCAAATTTGAGAAGGTATTTACTGTGTTCAGAGCAAGCACAGAACACAAATATCATAACGGAGTTACAACTCTCCACTAGATGGCATTGCAGCACATCGACAGACAAAGATTTAAATTAAAATTTGATTTGATTTAAAACTTAAAAGCATGGTATACACATTTTAAAATAATTATTGCGACAGTTTTTCAATAATTTGGTTCCTAAACTACCTATCTATCCACCTGCTATTTTCTCAAACAAATACAATTCATTACTTATTGGGTCTACTAGGTAGGTATACAAACCTACCTATTATTTATCATTTTATTATCAACTAGCTTCCGCCCGCGGCTTCGCAGGCGTGATAATATGTCATTAAAAAGTGGGCAGTAGGTAGATAAGAAATTATTGAAACGATAACGCTAAATTTTAATGTCGAGTCCTTTTCATATAAGAAGCTCCTTGATTTGGGATATTAAGTATCTATGCTATAAGGGCTCTAAGGATCGAAATGTTATTTTTCTATCTTCCTTTCATCCGATAACCTTTAGTTTCTTTTAAATAGATCCGTGGATTTTCGTTCGTGCCCATTCACTCAAACATCGACAAATCGTTGTTTTTTCCGGATCGTGATTTTGTCAGTAAACTCCTCGTATTCACATCCTCACGAATGGTCAAAAATCACAAATATGTACGAAAAAACGATTGTATGTCGGTAAGTGTGAACGAGCCGTTACTGAGCCATCTATATGTATAATCGGAAATATTTTTTCGTTCACTACCTACCTATAAATTATCTTTCGATCAATAAGCGGTATTTGCTTCGGGCTTTGAATCGCAGGCCATATTTTAATGAAGATTTTTATACCATAGTCAACATCAATAATGTCGTAACTATTTATTTCTGACACTTGCGGTAACTATTAATATTGATTTTATTAATAAATGGGGGCCTGCTATTAACAAAATTGCAAGCTTGTTTAGCTCGGATTGTTGGAACAATTGGTTTTGTAGTCGGGTATTTTTTTTTCGAGAATTTTTATACAACTAAGTACCTATGTACGAAAAATCTCCAAAACAATATAGGTAGGTAATTAGGTAGTAAAATATTGATTGATAGGGAGATTTTTTTCTGACGGACATTATTGCGCCTACATACAAAACACAACCCAGTCAGGCGGATAATCGGGCACTTCCCACTCCGATAATTTTAAGATAACGCAATAAACCTGCCTGGCCTTTTTATATAATTATAAGTACATTTTTTGCCTATCTTTACTTACTTACTTACTCCATTGGCACAGGGACCCAAAGTGAGTATTAGCCTCCGATATGAGAACACGCCACTTTTCCCTTCCATTGCCATCTATTGCCAGTCTTCGGCTCTAAGGTCGCGCAGGTCAGCCGGTCGGCAGCGGCCAATCGGTCGGCCCAAGTATGCTCTCTTGACGCTTCGATGTTCACCCATTCGCAGGTTTATGGTATTATATGTAGATGGCCGAGCCAGCGGAGTCGGTATCTCTGACTTTACAAGCCGAAGCCGGGGCGCGTCAGCTAGTAACTTATAATATAAGTTTAGTTTTAAATATAAAATAATAAAATGGTTATTGGCACAGGCGGTGGCGTAAGCGGCGGGCGCAGAACAATGGTATTTTACGTTTTACGCCATGGCACAGCTACGGTGCATCTAACCTAACTAACGGGACCGAGATAATGGGGCCAGATCTGACGCAGCTCAACGGGATACCGACTATTGTGATGCACAGGCACAGAATAAATAACACCAGCAATACAAGATCCCATGGATTTTAGTCTCGAATTATCTGGGCTGAATGTCGGACAGTTCTTTGCCTGTTTCAAAATAAAAATAAACAAGAAAAACCGCGCTCTTTCTCGGTGCCGCGCGGTGTTGAAGTGCAAATTGCTTGTTACTTACACCTATGTAAACAAAAGCCACGCAGCCACGCCACGTTAGAAGCTCTGGATTTTCTACTCAAAGGTTGGAATTAAAAATGTCTGAAAAATACCAAATCTACAAGGTACGTATCTATTGTGATTGCAATTAATTGCCGCGGCAACATGGCGGCCGGCCTAATAGGTAGAGGTGGGATTCTTCTTCTTTTTAGCGTATCAATACCTCTACTTATAATGTGTTAGATAGCTACTTGCTACATTGATGGCGTCAGGAGAAGCCATTTTTAAGTCTTCCATTGTGCAGGTGTTCGGGCACAAAGGGCAGATTAGCAGGTGTTTCATCGACTGTGCAGGAGAGGAGGGATGGATAGAGGTGGTGAAAATATCAATATCCAGAATTGGTCAAAGTGGGAAATTCCACTGTTATTATTAGGTATTTGATAGAATATATAAGCGTTTCCATTTATCTTCGTTGGCTGTAATCACAGCATACCTATCTACATATTTTTTCTGATCTAGGTATGGCTCTTTCTACTAGGTATATCATCATGGAGGGTATGTTTTTTGGCCTTCCGATTTGCAAAGAGGTGGGGTTCTGAATTTGATTGTATTAATTTTATTTCTAAAATAAGTAATTTAAACAAGGGGATTGAGACCGACTCATTATTAGTGCTTTGTGATTGTGACCTCAATACAAAGTGGTCCGTGTCAACCGTAGGAGTACATTTGGCTCGTTCACCATTGACGTCATAGAAAGGGCTATTTCTCGCCACCTACCTAATAATAAATCGAAACGGATTTTATGCATTTTGAATCTGCGGAGACTTCAAAGGAAAAAGTTTTCACGTAAACAACGGTGCTTTAATTTACCAAAGTACCTACCATTCAACATTCGACGTAGGTAGATAAAGTCAGTTGAATCCACAAAAACATTAAAAAACCAACTCGTTCAATTTTTAAAAACGCCCTGATAAATTACATTGCTTTACTAAATTCCTGAACTTACCTAATCAAATTGTCAATTCTAGATCTGCTCTACCATTTCCCTCAAAATTGTACTCGTATATAACTGTTCATTCACAATGTAAGGTAGGTACCTACCTATGGCTAGGGTTGCCAGATGCCCCGTATGTTACGGGCTACCCCGTTTTTCAGGCTAAGATTAATAGAAAACCCCATAACTTTGAAAATAAAATACGGTGTAAATAAAGCTCCCGTATTTTTTATTTATACAAGGATTTTAAAGAAATGGAAGCGATGGTTACTCGGCTAAATAAAAGTCAACTTAGATGAACGTTAAGAAGAGTTTTGTGCCATTTCACCGTTAATTAATAAATATGTACAAGAAAAGCCCGCCGGCGAAAGCGTAACCAACATATGGACAACTTTTTTTAAAGCTTGCAAAGGCAGCAACTTTAAAAATATGATTATTATTCTACAACTGATTTTCTCCATTCCAGCTTCTAACGCTCCATTAAAAAGAATATTTTCCATGTGCGGTAATGCATGGACAGATAGCCGAAACCGACTCAATATTGAGACTGTCAAAGCGGAGTTACAAGTCAAATGTAATTTTTAGTTATCTTGCAAAGATTTTTATATATATGCTTCTCAAAATGAAGAGCTTTAAAAAGCTGTTTCTCCTAACCATAAATAGGTATAAATTGAAAAAATAGATTATCTTCATTCAACATTGCTGTTTTAATTGTCTCCCGTGAAAATATCTAAAACCCGTATTTTTTATACTGTTAGTAACCCTTTAATTATTTAGCGGCAGGTGGCAACCCTATCCATGACCTAGTTTTATGAACTTGCTTAAGTACATAAAATACATATATGTTTTTAGATATACCAAGACAGACAACATCAGAACTTATTATTTAATTAGTAGTTTCCAAGTTATTTAGGTCGAAGTAGGGAATCGACGTAGTTTTCAGTGGCAGCTTCCGAGACTTTAATAGGTATTTACAATTCTGGCCATTGTTCTAGCTTATTTTAGCACCTTAACTTTTTGTAATACTTACTAGGCATTCAATAGTAGGTATATTGATGGTATCTATTACTAACTAGCTTCCGCTCGCGGCTTCTTACGCATGGTTTGTCAATAAAAAGTAGCCTATGCGTTAATCCAGGTTATAATCTACGTACATACCAAATTTCATCGAAATCGGTTCAGCCGTTACGACGTGACTGAGTAACAAACCAACAAATAAATAAATAAACATCCAAACTTTCGCATTTATAATATTAGTGTGATAGCTTATAATTTAAGCGCAGCTACATCAGACGAAAAGTTAAATAGCTTTGAAGTGTTTGATAAATTGCATGTCACATCGACCTTTGCACTTTTAATTGTTGTGTTCATTCTTGTTGATGACTATTCAATGCCAAATTAGCCGAAGAGCTGATTACACATTTGGGGGAGGTGTTTTAGGCCACTTGGTACATATGTAGTGAATCTGGAATCGAGAGTTGGGCAGGTGTCATTTTGTGTGTGCCAAATAAATGATTATTCTATTCTATTCAGGGCGTTTCCGATTATTTCGTTACTAGTGCCAATATAGGTAGGTACGTTTGCAAAAAAATTCTACAAAAAATTGTGCTATACATATTTAAGCAACTTGGGAGATTTTAATTTTTAAGTTTAGCATTAATAGTGTCCAGAAATAGAAATCCGCAACTATTTAACGTGTTTTAAAGTAGACCTGACTACCCGAAGTTATTTTAATAGTGGTTCGCCCAGAACTGAGATCTGTTGAATGAAAATGGCAATCCGTTAGCAGTTAATTCTCTATCTAATATTAATATATAAAAAAGTGTTTCAAAGCTTAAACAGATAGAATTTATAAACACAGCCTTTTCAAATGATAACCCACACAATACACTAACCCACAGTTTCATACGACAACCTCCGTGGTGCAGTGGGCGAACAGCCGGCTGAGACGCAGGAGGTAGTGGGTTCGATCCCCGCCGCGGAACAAATGTTTGCATGATCTACAGATATTTGTTCCAGGTCTGGTTGTTTCTCTATATATTATAAGTATGTATTTACAAAAAAAATGTATATAAGTATTATATCAGTTATCTGGTTCCCATAGTACAAGCTCTGCTTAGTTTGGGGCTAGATAGCGCTGTGTGAAATGTCTAGCAATAAAAAATATATTAATAAATAGTGCAATATTTATTTATTTATTTAATTACAAGAACTTCATCTTAAATGGTTATTAACTTACTTCGGGGCAGTAGGGTAATACGACTGGTATGATTGATTATATAAATGTTAAACTTCAAAATTATAATACATACTACCAAGTTGCCTAAAACACAAATTATTGGAGAACTTTTTTCAAATGACCTTTACTACGCAGTGGCGAAATAACCGGAAACGCCGCCCGAATCTTGATTCCAGATTCACTACATAGGTACTTAAAGAACTATCTTTACATAGTATAAAATGAAGTCGCTTCCGCTGTCTGTTACCTTAGATCTTTTAAACTACTCAACGGATTTTAATATAGTTTTCAGCAATAGATAGTGATTTAAGAGGAAGGTGTATAACTAGCTTCCGCCAGCGGTTTCGCACGCGTTGTTTGTCAACAAAAAGTAGCCTATGTGTTAATCCAGGTTATAATCTACGTGTCCATACCGATTTGAAAGTAACTGTCTCTCTGTCTGTTTAAATAGATTATGAATAGTCCTGATACACTTTACGCGACTGCACAGAAGGAGAGTAATGTTTTATTGACAAACCACGCGTACGAAGCCGCGGGCGGATCGGCTAGTTTTATATAATTTCAAGTGGCTTAAAACACCTTCCCCAAATGTATCAGCAGCTCTCGGGCTAAATGTCCTTACATTCATTGAAACGATAAACTGAATCTCATGCAATCGTAAAACGTGATGATATAACTAGGTCAAAGGGTAATGTAGAGTCCACAAAAAAAAGAGTATTTTGTGATAATAGCGGTGAACCTACATATTTTCAAAATAGTCTTCTAGTTCTTTGTGCTTCATCTTAGACTAAATCATCGCTTGAGACAGACAATTGTCAAACGAAGATCTGCCCGTGTTAAGTTAAAAGGCAGGCCTTAGCTCAAATAATTATTATGCAAACGAGTTGGAAATTACTACCATATCATAGGCAAGACAGAGTAATTATCTGCTGCATTATTGTATGGCATTATTGATTTCATTGTATCATGTTATGTGTCCATAGTGACCAGCCGGCCTGCTTTACTTGTCCTGCCTTAGTCTGATAACTGCGACAGTTGGTAGAGTCCTAAGTAGAGGTATGCATGCTCTATTGTTCACTTCCTAGATTCAAATGTGTGTGAATTTAAAGTTCAAGGTGATAAAGCAGAAAGGTAACTAAACAAAACAGGCTTAAGTATAGTTTTATGTATTAAAAGAAGTCGTGAGAGCAAACCCATGCATAAGTACAAATTAGCACTCAAACCTCGCTATCTAAGTGACCTTAATTGCTTTTATGATTAGCCCAGTTGTTATGTAGTTACTGGAATGTAAACGTTGCACGGATTCTGCTTCCTGATTTGTTTATTCTGACTGAAATGAAGTGCTTCCGTTTCGACTCGCACTCTTCGAGTTGAGTTCATCATCTATCTACCACAATATATCGTCTAAATGCAACTCTCCCGCCAAAAAGTATGGTTACCGCGAGTGCATGATCAGTCGTCCAATCAGAGCGGTTCACGATTCACGCCTTACATGCGTTCGCGCGCGGTTATCAAAAAGCGCTAATAAAACATTAATAACATTTGAATAATAAGAAAATCAACTTGAATAAAAGCAAGCGCTATCGATAGCAGTACACATAGTACGGGCGACCTCGGACGCGAGCACAACCTCTGTGCAAAAACAAAACAAAATAAATATTTGAGTAAATAAAACGACAAAAACGGTGCCGTAGTCCGGTTTTCGCGGTTTCGTGTTCGCTGTGGAATAAAAACCTCGGCCGGCGGCCCTTTAACAAGAATTCTACTGGTTTATTCTGTTTTTTATTTATTTACTTATTTAAAAATATAGTAGGTACTTTACTTCGTTATTGTCATAGGTACATAGTTTCGAAAGTTCAGTTAGCGCACGATATTGTACTCTGTTGGCATGTTCGAAAGTGACCGCTAAAGAAAGTGCTGCGAAGCGACGACACAGTCGCATTTCAATCATCACTTTCATCAGAGTAAGTAAATTGGTTTGATATTATCGTTCTTTTTTTTTAATTTATCATTATAGAATCAACAGCACTTGATATCAATGTTAACGAATTCTTATAGTTAATTCTTGTCATTTTATTATTGTCTACTAGGAACTTAGAAAACGGGCAAGCTTTAATTATGTGTTGTATGTACATACCTACATTTGTTTTTAAAATCGCATCTCCAAAAGAATAAAATTAGGAAAATTCGTTTTATCTTGAACCGAGATGCCTGTATCATAAAATTGGGTAACCTAATGTTCTATTTTACTCTATGCTCCTAAAACTGTTAGTTACAAAATCGGGGGTTATAAATCTCATTTTTTTTTAATATACGTATACGAAAAAACTTTTTGTTATTCTCTTTCTACCCTGCGCAGAAGGAGGGTGATGTTTCTATCTCAAACAATCGAAATATTTTATTACCTATAAGAGCTTGTAGTATAGCTAAAACATATTAATAATTATGTAACGAGTTATCGACCTTGACCTTGACCCCACGCGCCCGTTTAAGAAATAACCAAACGAAGAAAACTGAAACTATAAATAGGTAATTTAGCCAAGTTGATGAAAATATTTTATTATTATACAATTTTTATTATTTTTTTTTGTTATTCGTGGTGGTCCGAGATGGAACCAGAAACGCAGGTCGTCCACCGGCAAGATGGGTCTACGACATTATAAAAATCGCAGGTCGTATATGGGTTAGAACAGCGCAGGACAGAGGCGAATGGCGACAACGAAGAGAGGCCTATGCCCAGCAGTGGTATGAGGAGGACTCACGATGATGATGTAGATTAAATTTTAATATTAAAATATATAATAATATTTTTGTATGAGAACGGTTCCAAACATACACGAAATAACGAACTCTTAAAATATTTTTTTTTAAATAACACCTTATATAAAGATGAAAAACTAGAAACTATAATATTTTATGTAAAGTATGTACCTAGGTTATTTACATTTAGAGAGAAGGTAAAATGTTTCATAAAACCATGTGTTGTTCTACTTACTGCGTCAATAACCACAGATATTGCTTTGGAAATCGTCAGAGAAAGTCACATAAACTTCAGGTTATATTAAAAAAGACTTGGTAGTTTATGATGTACAGGGAGATTTTGGAATATGAATATGTACCCGAAAAGGGGCATTGTCCTCACCTACGGGGAAAAAATTGGTGATAATTTTCATGTTTTTTATTGGAGAAACACTGTTTACATCAGCTGCTCTGGGTCAGCTGTACATGAGTCGAAGTCAAACATCCTGTTTTGCTTAAGATAAGTTCTGATGTAAAATGGCACACTCCAAGAAACAGTTGATTTAAAAGCGGGATTTTTTAATGACAAATTTTAAAGTTTTGATGGAAAGTAATTGTTAATTAATTACCACATCGTAATTTCGATCAATTAAACATCAGAACGATAAGCAATCACAACCACTTGAAACAATCAATGTTTGATTGGCTTTCTAAGCTTCTCATATTAAATCATTGTTATTTTTAGTAGCTACTATTATAACCAGTTAGTATCCTTCACCGCCTACACTACACACTCGACCATATTTATCTCTGACCTATCCTGACTATGCTTCAGTTTCATTACGACTATTATTTTATCATCAAATTGTACAGACCAGTTAGTCCGATCTAATTTACATAAAAATAATTTTCACACCACCTGCTCGACAATATCAAATTACAAGTGATGTGAACCTCACTGAAAGTAGGTAGGTGATTAAAGCCCTACGGCTGAGCCGGGAGTAAAGTTGTACTGAATTTCATTATTCCCGGTGGGCATAATGTGATTTGAATTTGGAACCTCATTTGTATTATAATTTGAACCAGAGACTCACACAATAAGAGTTTATTCGTTAATCGAACTAGCCTCTCTGTACAGAACGCAAAATATGTATCATGTGTTCTTATGGTTTCTTATGTCTCCTTAGGTATTTTTAGGTCTTCTTGTGTCTTCTTATGTCTTACGTATCCTATAAAGCAAATGCCGCGATACGCTCTTACAATGACAAAATTTGTCTCGCAGAAATTGTGAAAAGTAGAAGTATTTTCCTCGTGGATAAAGCTGTCTGCATCTTGGGCGTGCTATGGGATATGACTCGACGGATACGACACTCAGGATTCTAGTAACTTCCTCGCTCCGCTCGTGAGTTAACTCTAAAATCCTTCGTTACGTCGGGATTCAATATAGACGCAACGTGACGCAAGACACTGCTTTATCCCCTCGTTTAATAATCTACTATTACCTAAATAAAAATACCAACCTTGTTACCACAAAAAAGTTAAACAACTATTTAATGCATGTTTAAAATAATCCTTACCTATTGTTGTATAGGATTTTTTTAAACACGCGCTTATCAGTGTTTAATTTTTTTTGTTGTCAGACCCCAAGAGTCGAGATCAAGAGTAGTAGAGTTCCTTGTTATGGAGATAATTTCATATAACAATAGAAAATCATCACTTTGTAATATTTATATCCAATTATCTCCATAAGGTGACACTTTGGGACATTATACACATTTTATGTCCCCAATCCAAATATACAAGTATCAAAGTGCGAAGCGATATTGAAAAAAAAGCAAGTTGTGTTTGTTATTATAATTATTATTTTATTTAATTGTATAATTTTAACTTAATTTGATTTAATTTAACTTAATTTGACTTGGTTAATTTTATTTAAATTAACTTCTATTTGTAATGGCTATTGAGTAACATGGCAACTTTCGAAGACCTCTGTGGCGCAGTGGGCGAATAGCCGGCTGAGACGCAGGAGGTCCGTTCGCTGCGGGACAAATGTTTGCATGGTCTACAGATATTTGTTCCTGGTTTGGGTATTTTTCTATATGTTATAAGTATGTATTTACAAAAAAAAAAGTATATATGTATTCTATCAGTTATTTGGTTCCCATAGTACAAGCTTTGCTAGTTTGGGGCTAGATAGCGCTGTGTGAAATGTCCAGCATCATTTATTTATTTATTTAACATGTGTTAGTCAATGGCTTGAAGTAAATTATTTATATTTTTATTTGTATTTACACGTTTTTTATGTAATAACATATTATGATATTAACGACAGAAACAGAGAAATAGTCACACTGTAGTATAAACTATATTGTAATACTATTTGTACTAAAAACGGGATATTTACCATGATTTGGTAGATTTTAAGTATCCCGATATTTTAACGCAGTTGCATGCGCCATGGTTACGGGTAAATATTCCGTTTTTAGTACAAATAGTGTTCATAGTTTCAAAAGTTATACAGTGTGTCCCTGGATAAAGTGCAACCCCGAAAGGGGGTGAAACTAGATCAAAAATTATCGACAAAAAATAGAAAAAAAAATTAAAAAAAAATTCGTATATACTTTATTGATGTATTAAAATTTTTATTACTCACTAATTACTCTATTTAATAAAAAAATTATTTCTTCCAAAGTAGTAGGTCTATTTTGTTAAAATAAAAACCATAATCATGTCAGATATGTGACGATGACGATAAAATAACAAATAACTCACAAACGAGTGGCTATCGTGACTTAAAGTTTAATTTTTGTATTAAAATTACATTTTTTAGGCTGTTTTTTTCCAATAAACTCCAAAAATCTTAAAATTAAGCCTATAATACTAGAAATTTTTATGACTTTTTATTATTGTCTATCATAATAGCTTTTAAATAAAAAAAAAACCTACGTTCTAACATAAAAAATGTGCTGGCTAGGAGCTTTTAAAGTTGACCACTGATTACGTCACCACTCAGGTAGAGACACGTTTTTTTTTGCTGCTCAGGTAGTATTAAAAATCAAATTTTAGTTACAACATTTTTATTTAACTTATTACATGTAAGTATGAAATAAGGGTTTTGTTTAATGCATTAAATGCTCAAAATGGCTTCCTTGTTGTTGTAGGCACATTGCCGCACGAAGAGCGATTTGTTGTGTGGCTCTAAGCACCATCTCTGGGTCACTTCTTATCTCATCGGCACATCGCATGATTTGATCTTGTAACTCTGCCTCGGTGTCTACGGTCGTTCTGTAGACTCTTTGTTTCATAACACCCCACAGAAAATAGTCTAGGGGTGTCAGGTCAGGTGAACGTGCCGGCCACCCGACTGGTCCATCCCGGCCGATCCACCTATTAGCGTAGTTTTCGTTTAAAAAACTTCGCACATTGCGCCCGTAGTGCGCAGGGCATCCGTCCATCTGCAAATACATCTGTTGCCTTGTAGCCAGCGGAACATCTTCCAGCAGTAGTGGCAGATCGTCTCTTAATAAGTTTAAAAAACTTTCGGCATTTAATGTTGCGGGTAAAATAACTGGCCCAATCAGCGTGTCGTCTATTAGAGCTGCCCATACATTAACTGAAAATTGCACTTGAAAAGTAGACGCCCTCTTTAGGTGTGGATTTTCCTCGGACCATACATGTAAGTTTCTGCAATTTGTGATTCCATTCCGGGTGAATTTCGCTTCATCCATCCATAAAATTTTTTTTAGGAATTGTGGATTATTTCTAATTTTTTGTTGAATCCACGTAGACATTACGCATCTTGCACGATTGTCTACATTTTCATGCAAATGCTGTACTCGCTGATAATGGTATGGATGCAATCCCTTCTTTTTCAAAATTCGCCATACGGATGTTTTTGATATACCGTGACGCAAAGCTAAGCGTCTAATGCTGGTTGTGGGATCAGCAAACAAATCGTTTAAAACGGCCTCTTCTATGGAATGGTCAATAATGGTAGCTTGTTGCTCACGGCGATCTCTTGCTAATCCAAGTCCGATGTTGGATAACTTTCGGTGAACTTCTTGGAAATTTCGTGCTGACGGTATAAGTCTGCTCGGAAACGCATTTATGTATGCAGAACGAGCGACTGTTGTGTGTCCACGTGACATACCATAATAATAATGGATGTCAGCGATTTCTCGCGGAGAGAACTCAGTCAATCGCGGCATCTCCACAACACAACAAAGTACAGTCAAAAACGTAACAAAAAGTCAAAAACAAAACAAAAGCAAAACAACGTAACAAAAACTTGAAGGCGCAGTAAGGTACGGTAGGCGGTAGCAGCGGCGAGAATATCGGAGCGACTGGCGTGCCTTGTTGTGAGTCCTGTTTCGATCCCCACCCTTCATCTTTCATAGAACAGGCCCAGCGATCATAATCTACAACAATATAAGTTAAAAAAGGGTCTCTACCTGAGTGGTGACGTAATCAGTGGTCAACTTTAAATGCTCCTAGCCAGCACATTTTTTATGTTAGAACGTAGGTTTTTATTTTATTTAAAAGCTATTATGATAGACAATAATAAAAAGTCATAAAAATATGTAGTATTATAGGCTTAATTTTAAGATTTTTGGAGATTATTGGAAAAAAACAGCATAAAAAATGTAATTTTAATACAAAAATTAAACTTTAAGTCACGATAGCCACTTGTTTGTGAGTTATTTGTTATTTTATCGTCATCGTCACATATCTGACATGATTATGGTTTTTATTTTAACAAAATAGACCTACTACTTTGGAAGAAATCATTTTTTTATTAAATAGAGTCATTAGTGAGCAATAAAAATTTTAATTCATCAATAAAGTATATACTAAATTTTTTTAATTTTTTTTTCTATTTTTTTGTCGATAATTTTTGATCTAGTTTCACCCCCTTTCGGGGTTGCACTTTATCCAGGGACACACTGTATATTGCAACAGTCTATACATATGTTTTAAAAGAAGGTATACATATTTTTACTATGTCCCCACTTAATTATCATAACACCGGTGCCTGGTGGCCTATTGAACACACATCTATGAAGTTATCAAAATATTTTACAGACATTATTTTATTTTATCCGAATACAAAATGCATTTTTAACTCTACCAGTAATGGTTTTTCCCGAACAGTTAAGAAGATCTTCTGTAGTCAAATTAAACAATGGATTGACCGTTTCCTTTTTTGGCAACGCTGCCGTTTTTGTGTCTTTATAAAAACTAGCATGCATAATAATAGAATCATGATAAAGTTGAAGTGAGGTCTTAACTTCTTGCAAGGCGAATCCTATATAAGCTTATAACAGCTTATATCTATCAGAAACGTCATAGTATCGCACATAAACTAATGTATATTTATCTAATGTATGTATTATAAATATTATACAGGGTGTGGCGTAATGAGTGGATAATAGGGTACCTGCGGGTAGGGGCCATTGTGGCGGTTCAGAAAAATATGTATTAAATGCATTTGCGCATATTCAGACGCAGTGTATAGCTGAGGCATTGCAATCAATATGCAATACCAAAAAATCCAAGTTACAAAGCAAATCAAGTCCGAGATCACAGCACAAAATCGTTAGGTTCACAAAATTAAGACGTCCAAATAGCTAGGCAAAACAAAGTCCGAAATCACTGCACAAAATCGACGAGTATCAATCCAAAACAGGATAACACGTTGTTGTACGGGAGTAGTATGATAGCACACTGACTCGAAAATCATAAAAATGAATTACGCGAAACGATAGTTCTCTTTCACTCATAGCATGAAAGAGCAAGATAGACATAGTGTCGATTGCCGCTGGGCCGGGAACCAATCTGTTCCAAGAATTACTAGTAGTTCTGCGAACAGTAGACAATTATTGCTAATAATAGTTAAAAATATTTCTTTGAATTACGCCCTGATACGTTTGGTAGGAATTAATTTTGAATCAAGTTGTGACAATGATATGTAATATACCATTTCGGAATCTCGATGAAATAGGCTAATTTTTTAAAATTTGGCATTCAAGTGACCATACATTTTTTTACACCACAGAAGGGTAAAGGTCAGGAAAACAAACGAAAGCAAGTAAAATTTTAGTGAAATCTTATTTTAAAAACATAACTGTGCTTGTGTTATAAAAATAATAGTTTCCATTCGATAGCACATCTATCCAAGAATACTATCCAAAAAACAGATAGAAAAAAAATTACATTTGCAGTCTTGGCGCCAAAAATAGTGACGAAGGGTGAAATATTTCTTAAATTTCGAAAATGTCGAATATCTCGAAAACCGAGGCACTTTTACTGAGCATAACAAATATTTTTCTGAACCGCCACAATGGCCCCTACCCGCAGGTACCCTATTATCCACTCATTACACCACACCCTGTATATATCATAATTTTATATGTTATATTTAGGTTTGAAATTTAATAATTTATGTATTTATATCTATTTGTATTTTATAAAGTAGGTATTTAAGTAATCGTTGCACTCTTTTCATCCACATCTTAGACTTAAAAGCCCCCGACCATATCTATAACGAAATCCTCTCCCTCCAAAGGTTGTCTGGAAGAAATCGTTTCTAACGATAAGACCGCCCATTGTACTATTTGCTTTGATTCTTCTATTTTGTCTGTAATTTTTTAATGTGTTCAATAAAGTGTTTTCATTCATTCATTCCTATAGTGTGCACTTGGCTTCCATTTCGACTGTGGTAAATATGTATTTTTATATTTTTTTAAATATTTATCGGATTTCAAGGTATATTTTATTCATTTATTTGTTTATAGACACTACTGCTGTTCTGCCTACATCACAGTGTTGAAAATCCCCAATGTACACTTTTGTAGTAGATATTTTTTTATTCATTCGTAGTCAGACATCGAGTTTGTTTTGAAATGAATTTACTCAATGGCATACACAACAGCTTCTGATATTTGTTTTATTAAAGTTAACTTAAATGGTGTTAAAAAAGACGATGCTTTCGTCACGTATGTTCCACTAAGTTAGGCCTCTAACCTTTATTTAAGATGATATGCACCGCATATGGACAAGTGAACAGCTCTTGATGGGTAAAGGTCGCAGTTGCTGTTGGTAATACCTACCTGAAACAGATTTTGAAAGTTCCTCACGCAAGCCGTTAGTAAAAACACCAACCTTATATAAAATTAATCTGGAACACGAGCACCTCAAAATTTGTTGACCAATCACCAGTCGGCTTATCTATGAAAGAGTGCAAATGGTTCCATTTCACCGATTCTTGTTTACCAACATTAATTCTACTGACGTTAATTAGGTAGTCAATAAAAAGATCGCGTGAATCGGAAGTCCTGTGTCCATGCCGTGCAGTTCCGATGCGATACTATCACTTATTTACCGTTCTACAGTCGGGGGGAAAACTATTCCTTTTTTTTTTTATTGATTATAGTAAGTGCTTGACCACTACCTCACCTGGTGGTAAGTGATGTGATCGAAGATGGAGTACGCTTGCCTAGAAATAACCTATTCACTCTGGACTTGAAGACTCCGAGATTATACTGGTTCGGAAAAACATACGCCAGAAGAGAGTTCCATTAATTTAATTTAGCGTGCGAATGAATTCTCTATTTTATGCTAAAACCCTTCCACAATGTTCTACCTTTGGAAAAACTAAACATAATTTTAATACAACAGCCTTAGTTCCTACCAAATGTATAAATATATATGAGGAAAAATTGTCAACAAAAACCAAATTTTGAAACACAAATTTATAAAATAAAAAAAATTGCAATATGAATCAGGCGGATACATTTTACGGGTACAGAATTAGTCGTTGAAATCAGCACTCGATAGTACCTCCATATAGGTTACTATCACATTGCGATTATTTGCGATTCAGCGCGCACGCAACGTTTACGCAACGAAAACGGATGGAAGTCGATTATGGACATGTGTGTTGACATGAGGTTTTTAACGTCATTCCCTGCATACTTAAGTGGACTTAATGCCACTTGCGTTTTAAACCTGACTTTTCTTTAAATCATTAAGGTGGCAAAACAGCCCACCTTATAATAAGCGGTTAGCCTAAGGACGTAATTATAACACCCAAGGAATGATTAAAAAACGTCTTTAGTGGGGTACTTACCCCATAGTGCAACACAGGTTTTTATAAACCTATCGCAGGTACCAGTCTTTGACAATGTAGGTTTAAGAGCGTTGTACCTCCATTCATGTGTTCTAATTTTAAGATCTGTGTTGAAAAACTCGAGTTTTTTCCAGAGAATCAGAGAGGGAAACTTTTACACAACCTATGTGTTCGCACAAAACTGATAAATTCTTCTAACCTTAGATACAAATCTGAAAATTGTGAACTATTTGGCATAACTAGAACGGGCGATCGGACGATATCGTCAATGATTAGCTCACCCTCGGTACATGAGTCAAACTTTTCCCGACCTGTTTGTCGCCTATCCTCTCAGTTAATGCATTGTTAATCTAGCCCTCCATCCTGATTCCTGCTCATTGCTCATTTGGCATGTAGTGGCTATGCACGTTTTGTGCAAACTGTCAGTGTCTACTCCAGTCCGTGCCACAACAGAAGCCCTTTAGCTGAGCCGTTAGTGTCCTTGCGATAAAACAACCAATTTTTAATCTGATAATCGTTAGTTACTCAAATAACTTCGAGACTTGTTTTGTGGCACGAACTCTAGATAGAGCTATGTGGTCGCTCAGCGACAAAGCCCTTTCTTATGTTCCAAATAAAAAAAAATAAGAAAAAGAACGCTATGCATACGACTACCCAACACAAGAAATCTTGACATGGTCGTAGGATTCCTAGAAAATCTCATTCCCAGAAAAATCTTAGAATATCTCTTTCTTAGAAAACAATCAAATTCAAATTCGTTTTATAAAAACCAAATTGATCCAGTTTGGGGAAGATATTACCTGTTGGTTTTAGATAGCTAATAATAGAACACAAGTCAAAAACAATCATCATTTTGGGTCTGTTGATTTTACATTTGGCGCGCAGAACTGCGCGGACGCACGTAATATTCATGGATTGCATCAATAAGATACTCTGTCTTCTGTCTGTTTCAGTGCTTTTGCTGGCACTTCACGATACGCATGAATCTTCTATTACCAACCTACATCATCGTTTTAGGTCTGAATCCACTCATTAGGTTCTTCGTAATAATTTCTCTTAGAATAAGTGCCTATTTCACCACCTCTAATTGACGCTATCCAACGGATAAAAAATATATACGTCTTGTTTTCACATGGAAACAGATAAAGAGAGAATGACTTTTACCGATCAATTAAAGTTATTCGGAGGTCGTGAAAGAGGCCCTAAGACTCATAACGTAAAAACTTAGGTAATTTGTGTTGTCATTTCCTCTTACTACCTCATAGTATGTACTTATTGGTAATTATCTGTGCACTGTACTGACTAAGATATCTAAGGATGTTACTTTATTATTCAAGCCAATATAAGACAATTTTTATAACGACTCAAGGAGCTTTTATATTATGTTTTAGGACAACATGGCGGGCTGGGAGCTCCTACTGCTGGTGGTATCCTTTCACCTAGTCCACTGCAATGAAGACAACTCCGTTCATGATGACATTATCCCACCCGTCTATCAGTAAGTTTATAAAGTTCATCAGGCTACTCTTTATACAATTTATTGAGGTTTAATCTGACAAAACCCAATATCGACGTGAACACAATCGATTTTTATTTGTTAGGGCTCGATATTGAGTCAGCTAGGTGTCCTAACTTAACCCTCTAATACATGCCCGACTTTAAATTAGAGGATTTTTTTTTTATATGGAATTTATAAGTATACGTGCGCTTTTTTGCTAGGTCTAGCTCCTAGTGTGTGACGAATTGTTTTTTTGATAGGTAAGTATTTTGACAAATTGCACACTAATGAGACAATATCAAGGTAGAGTAATTCAGGTAGGGCCGCGAGGATGGCACATTGATTATATTTCAATCTCTCGCTTCAAATAATAAGCCTTGCCACACACGAACCACGCGTCACAGCCACAAAACGCCGCCACCTCAAGCTGGAAGCTGCCACTTTTTTTCTTTACTGTCGGTTGGTGGTGGCCACACGAACACACGAAACGAGAAGCGGCATCACTTGGTAGTGACCACCAGCGTCAACAGTGTGCGTGAGTTAATATAAAATGCACCAAAAATGCAGTTCGCAGCTCGGTGGGGATTGTGGCTGTGGCTCGTGTCGTATACTTTCACATACGGATAGCAGGATGTTGGGTCTAAAAAAATTAACCGATGGAATGTATGGTATCGGTACAACATTATCGCAAAGTCAACATTAAAAGTAAGTTCTTTGCTCATACACCACAACTTGATCAATCTTCGTTTATGGTGTTTATAGTTTAGCCATTGTTAAGGTTGGAATCCAAGATCTACATTCGAAAACAGGGCCGGTCTCACTGGATTACTGTGGCTAAAATGATGTTATCCATGTCCACGCCTATTTTTATGTAAATCCTGAAGTTTTGTGTTTTGTTATCCATGCTATGACTAATTTGAGGCTTGGAAATCATCTTAGGTGTACAACTGGTATTTAAATTATTTTATTGAAGGTTCTATGCGTGTGGAACTAATAATATACTGACACGATTTTGAACCATAAAAAACAATCATGTATGATTGTTTCTGTATATTTATTTTACAAATATAATGCTTGAAGTTTTATTGTTTTAATAAATTTTCAAAATAGGAGTTTTTTTTATTGGTCATAAATTTTAATAATGGTTGGATCTATCTGGTGATGAAGACAAAGATGAAAAAAAAGCTTGCCTTGAAATAACGTATAAATGAGATTCAATACTATACATAATAGTTTTAGTACCTATATAATATTATGTGGTCCACTAATGCGTAAACGTAGCATTCATCTGGGCAAACACATTCTTAGCTCGGAGGAGTTAACAGTTATAACCCCTAAAAATAGTCTACAGTTTTTAGCAGCTGTAGGACTTAGTGGCGAGCTTTAAACACCCCCATAACCTAGGGGCCACACAAAAACAAGTGGCGATCACAATAGGCCTCGTAGCCGCAGTGAAAATAAAGTCGCAAAAGCTACTTAAAAAAATAATAAGAATATATTTTATTAGATACACAAACCTCTATAAAGTTAAAAATAAACGGCATAGATTCCGTAAACTTGAAGATTCCATGATTATAATTGTCCGGAAAAACTGAAGAACTAGCGATATAGATAATTATACTTATTATTGGCGTCTTTACAATCAATTAATTCAATAATTTCAATTAATTTCAAGTCAAACAAATAATTTATGTAATAAGTAACAGTGTAGAGGAAGTTTTTTTTTCTTTCTTTCTTTGAACTTTCTTTTTACGGATAGACCTACTTACCTACCAATATCTACATGCTTCAGAAGAGACTAAAAAATCTCTAGAAACACAACATGGTCTTACACACATCACATTCCTATTCTAGACCATCATGGATGTACAAATGTGTCCCAACCGACGGCTGTCAGCGAACAGAATACCCTCTGCCTGGACATGACGGGAATACAACCAACCAGAACCTGTTCTCCAGTCTTGACGTCTGTCGGACCGTTTGCGGCCGTTTTGGAGGGCTGTGGCCAAAACCTGTGACAGCTGCACTCAGTATGCAGACCGTGCAGATACACCCTAACTATCTTAGGTGAGTAAGCAAATCATTCTTCCAGATTCCAGACTTTGCAGGCAATGCAGGTCGAGTCTTAGTTGGGCGTAAACTGTGAGATAATGAAATTGTTATAGCCAGTTATAGCACGTGCGACTTAACTGTGCACTTCCCTGGACTGTTAAGACTGACATAAAGAAAAATTATATTTCATACCATCCCAATATGGCAATAAAAACTTGAAACAATAATAAGCTATGTGATTGACTGTAAAGATTATTGAATGTTGATAGCGTTTATATTAATCACACTTACATATTTGGGTTGGTTTTTTAAGTACCTACAGTCGACCAAGCTAAATGCTACTTATTGTATAGGTATGTAGGTTGGGTAGAATTTTACCTGGGCATATAGATCCAAACTAATAACCTTTAAAAAATCAAAATTAGGCAGATCAATTATTATGTATTTTGCATTGTAAATCCCCTGTAAAGTTGTTACTATCTGTGGCCACTATCATCGTCCCCAGCTTTAATATGTCCTTAGAGACTTTTGGACGGCCCTATTTCGTAAAATACGAATGTTCTCATTTCGTTCACGCTAAAGACCAAATTAGCATTACATGTAACGTGACATTTCTAAAAGTAAGTCATATAACTTAGGTTTAACGTAAACGAAATAAGAGCCTTCATATTTTATGAAATGTTAGTTAATCGGTAAGCATAAAGAGTTATTTATCTATCTAAACAACAGAATAATCAACAATGATTTTTCTATGCTAGTTACTACAGCATCACCCAATTGCGTCAGTTGTATAATAGCTATAATCATTGTCATTACCGTATGAAAAATACTGTTGTTAGGTGTAATCTTAGGTAGCATGAAATACCATTGTGTGTTCATTATAATCAACTGGAGGAAAATTTTTGTATATTTATTTATGGAAATATAAAATCTGCCTTCCTCATCCTGCTATTGCTATACCTATAAACACGCTGAGCAACCTTGAGCCTTCTTATGAGGCTTATAGTGAGAGACCATGTTTCTGTGCCATTTGTTACTGATCAAAGACTTTCGTCTTAAAACACTAAACTATTTTGGATGAGAAGACGTCAAGTAGTTTCCCGAATGCTGCCTCGGATTCGTCGACCATCTCTTTCTTGAAATTGGACCTAACTAACTGGACTGTTTGTCCTAGGTAGACGTACTCGTCTACAATTTCGAGAGTAGAGTTTCTTATACCGGGATGGACAAAATCTTCCAGCGATTCTGCCATGACTACGACAGTCGGCAAATCGAAGGTGAGTTATGTACTCTCCATTGATATTGATGGTCAGTCCTTGCCATACCAGCAGCTAGAAGGGTCGACGAGTTTCGTAGATATTAGATCTCCTTATCCTAGGCTTATCTTCAAAGGGATGGCCTTCGTAAATTGCTCTTGCTCGGACCGAGATGGTGGCGTTGTTATACAAGCATTTCAACACTTCAATGTATCGATAGAATACGGTACCGTAGCACTGCTCAGATTTCGACCGATACAAAGGTTTTTTTTGTGGTCCACGAATGCTAGATAAAAAGGCAGATTACACTTCTCTGTCTTCTGTAAAATCCATACATACCTTAAATACCTTATCATATTTATGACATACCTGTTTAGTAAACTAGCTGTTGCATGCGACTTCGTACGCGTTACACTACTAAATGTGTAGGTGACCTAGAAATAAAGCTAAACTTGCTGTTGCTTAATTTATGAACAAAAAAGTAGCCTATGTGTTAATCCAGGCCATACTAAATTTCATCGAAATCGTTTCAGCCGTTACGACGTGATTGAATAACAAACAAACAAATAAATAAATAAACAAACATCCAAAGTTTCGCATTTATAATATTAGTGTGATACCATTTTTACCTCAGTCAGTACTTTAATTTAAAACCAATTTTTGTGTGTTAAAATTAAAATTAAATTTATTTACAAGTGTCCTTACAGACCATTGTATCAGATTGGACTCTTCTAATACAGTTTTACTCTAGTACTTAAAAATGTACCTGTAAAAACCAATAAAAAGATTTAGCATACTAATGTAATGTAATTAATGTATTAAGGTCGTACATAACAAAACACGTAGTAAATATTTAGTGCCATAGTGCTAAAGCCTTTTCCGACTGTTCCTCATGATTTTTCTAGAATTTGTCTGTATGTAATGTTTTCTGTAAGAGCGATACTAAGTTCAGCCTCGCATTTATTGAATAGTAAAACGTGAGAATTTTACGTCTATTGTTAAAAATAAATCTACTTATATCTGAATACCTTTTATGTCTATTGTGACTTGATATTGTTAGAAGATTTGTATATTTGTAATAACGTTAACATTTACGGGTAACGTTAGCGGGTTCGATTCCCGCCGCAGGACAAATGTTTGCATGATCTACAGATATTTGTTCCGGGTCTGGTTGTTTCTCTGTATATTATAAGGATGTATTTACAAAAAAAAATGAATATGAGTATTCTATCAGTTATCTGGTTCCCATAGTACAAGCTCTGCTTAGTTTGAGGCTAGATAGCGCTGTATGAAAAGTCCAACAGTATTTATTTATTATTTATTTTATTTATAATTTGTATTATGAGGAGCTTTAGTTTTTGTTTACGGAGTAAACATTGGTGTTATTTATAAAAATTTCATTTATAAGCCAAAATTAATTCCTAAATTCATGGTACCGTATCCCTTCCCTCTTTCCATGGATAGTTAATTCTGGTAGAAATATTCTTTATCTGACTAAAACCTCGTCATAACAACGTCATAATATAAAAGCACTTTCAGTAAACACAAGAATTTCTTCATAAAACTGTCAGCACTGACGATGGGCGCTACGTTTACCGACGCAGGCGCATGACGCAAGTGTCACATGGGGGACGGGAATAGACAGACGGACGGGAGACACCTGCGATCTACTACGTTACTATAATTAGGATGCATATACTCTTACAGGGCTTGATGTAAAGTATCGCGCTACTGTGGGCTTAGCATACCCACTTTATAACTAAACTTGAGACTGGGCTATAGTAGCCATTTTAAACTGTTTAATTTAATAAATAAAATCTAAAACGAATCTTAGATAAATCATCAGCTTTGTAAGCAGATTTCTTTATTATTCTTAAAGTGAACATAAACGATACAAACCAAATCATTTTAAACCTGTAAATTTTGGCTTGCACAAAAAAATTGTGATAAAATATAAATCAAATCAAATCTTTTATTTTGCGACACGTAATACAAAAATAAATACAAAAAAGAATACAGTGTATCAATATAAAACAACATAAGACTTAAAGCTAGGTACACAAATTGGTTGCAAGAAGGTCTCTACGCAGCGTCTGCAGGACGTTAGAACCTGCGCTGGTCTTCCGTTGAGACCTTTAGGACCGAGTATGACAAATAAATATGTAATAAATACATAGCAGACGCGATTTAAAAAACTTAAAATCATGAAAAGAAGTATCAAACAGAAAAAGTTTTACAATATTTTTTCAATAACCTATACTGTCCCACTGCTGGGCAAAGGTGTCCCCCATTTCCTTCCATTCCTTGCGTTCTCCAGAAATCTCCTGCCAGTCAGAGTGGAACCCATCCAGATCGTTCGCGGTCTGCCTCGTTGCTGTCGTCCTGTAGGTTGCCAGTCGGTGGAGATCTTAGTCCACCTTGCAGGATGCATTCGAGTGGCATGACCCGCCCAGTCCCATTTGAGTCTTGCAGCCTTGTACCCCACATCGATGATTCCGGTCATAGAGCGTAGAGTAGTGTTGCGGATTCTATCGGTTCGCTTAACACCTAAAATGCTACGCTCCATCGCTCGTTGGCATACCCCGAGTTTGAACTTTTGTGAGTCCGTCAATGACCAAGTCTGAGTACCGTAGGTTAGGATAGGTAAGATACACATGTCGATGAGTTTTCGCTTAAGTGACAGTCTAAGGTTGCCCTTCATTAGCTCATTCATAGACCATTTTGCAATATTATAGACACAAAATAATATGACATAAGTATCTAAAGTGCCCTTACTTTGACTTTGATCTCCTGAGTTCGGACTATACGAGTATAAGACACGTAGCTAACAAGAGTATCACTATGTAAATATATGGGGGAACCTTAGATGATAATGATGATGACAACGACACGTATTTATTTATGTTTATACTTTATTGCACAAAATATACATGAAATGTACAAAAGGTGGGCTTAATTAGCAAATAGGCTAAGCATTTTCTACCTGCCAACATCAGAGGTTACAAAAAAGGTTGGTGAGCTAACTTAAAAAAATATTAACTTATGGACACTTAGTTAATAATAACAAAAGCAACACAAATATAACATTAACTCCATATACCGTAGAGGTTTTTTTATAGTTATCAGAATTATACAATAAAACGGCCCATTTACGACGACCTCTGTGGCGCAGTGGTAACAGCTGGCTGAGACGCAGAAGGTAGTGAATTCGATTCCCGCCGCGGAACAAATTTTTGCATGATCTACAGATATTTGTTCCGGGTCTGGTTGTTTTTCTATATATTATAATTATGTATTAAAAAAAGAAGTATATAAGTATTCTATCAGTTATCTGGTTCCCATAGTACAAGCTACGCTTAGTTTGGGGCTAGATAGCGCTGTGTGAAATGTCCAGTAATATTTATTTATTTATTATTATTGTACTATTTGTTTTGTGTGTCTGTAATTTTTATATTTTAAGGTGTACAATAGTGTTTTCATGAATTCATTCATTATACGCTTCTCGAGTTCCATGAACTTCTAAAATATTAGTGTACTCGTATCAGGGTTTCTGGATAGACAAAACTTTTTCTATACTTCTCTCGACATTATCAGAAAGTAGAAATATTTCTTTATAGTCCAATCTCTCTCTAGCATCATTCAAACCTCTGTATAGGCCAATTGATTGTAATATTTGTATCCACAGAATTTATAACGGTTTTCTATATAGTTGCGGAAACGGTATATGCCGGCCGGAATTATAGCAATGTGTTTATTGCGATATCAGTTTTTGCGCAATTTGTATGTGCATAATCATGCAAGCGGCTGTTAAACACCAGTTTATTAAGTACCGGATATTTGCAAGTGATTTGTAGGAGAAATGATCGATATCATGGTATATTACACTTCTTTAAGACAGCCTCGGGTAGAAAAAATACTGCCGTAAAATTACAGGAGGTTTTTGTGATAATAAAATTTTTCATCAACACTATCATGTAACATTTTTAATATCCGGAACGCCTAATAATATTTTGGTTGCAACACTAGCCTTACTGTGGGAGTGAGATAGCGAGCGCTGGTGCCGCCGGTGGGGGTAGAGGGTTGATAAAAAAGCCTGTAACCGACTCGCTTCCAAACGGTATTATGAACTTGCCTCCCATCATCCGAATCCTTTGGTACACACCATTCCGGTCTACCCGTTGGACCCGCCCGCCAACAAAATCCTCCGTCGTCCGAGACACGTTCTCGGAGACCCGGATGACGAAATCACCTCCGCTAACGCGGAAGCGATATCTGAGTCATCTACATCAGACAGAGCAAACACTTCACAGAAACACCGACCTCGCCGGCGAGGTCGACGAGTCCCTTCAGGTACAGACATGTACCCGGGCGTTTCTCTCGTATCCCCACCCCGTAACTGCCCAAGCCGAGGCTCGTACCTAAGTGGTGCCCTTGCGCTAGTTACCTCTTCAAATAACTTACTGGGCTGAGCGCCATCTGCGCTCGCCAAAAGTTCGGTTAAGCTGTCACGGCCTCAGAGGCCAACAGCGAGTTTAGTCCATTCGAAAAAAAAAGGAATGGACTTTGTCGTCTGATCAATTGTATGTGAAACTTATGCCCAAAGTCTGTACGAACGTTTGGAAAATATATTTCAATGTGTAAAGTTCTTTTATTCTTGCTGCAAGTCACTCTTCTGATATTAAACATAATATACAGTTCAGGCTGGTAGTCGCATCGGTATTGTTTCAATCACTATACTAATTTTGAACTTGTCGTCCTATATGGCAATCTACCCTTCTCTATTTAGAAAACTGTATTATTAAGACGATATACAAATTTAATTTCGGTGAGGATTGGGCGGAGCATATAGATCTACTCCGGAAATGCAAAAAAGTGACAGTGCTATTTACTTCCTTAGGTGAAGAACGAGACAAACATGTATTATAGCCGCGCGCATTGTCGCAGGAGTAAATGACGTAAGCGACAAAAGATAAAATGTCGAATTGCATGCAATCCCACAAATGAAAAAAAAATGCTTTTACATTAATTTGGGTACCATAATTACCCACACAACTATGTAAAAAAATACTTTAAATCTTTTCTAGAGTCGGATAATTAATTAAATTAGTGTATTAGAAGAGCCGATTTTGACAAATAATTGTATCGAGAAAAGTTTCACCAATTGCGTTTCTGACTTTAATTTTTTGTAGTTTAGATGCTTAAGTAAATATTGCTTAAATATGAAATCAGTACCATTTTTTGATACTGAATACGACAGTTATTTAGCGGCTCAAATTTGTATACATATCGTCTTAATATTATCTTGCTAGAGAAAATTCTAGTAATATTTTTTAAAGGGCTTTCTAAAGAGGGCGAAAGTACCAGACTGAGAACGGACTTGCAAGTGGTAATTGAATCTTCATCCTTCTCCAACACCTCTACAACAACATCCACGGAGATCCTGGAAAGCTGCTGCCATGAACCCAAAGACCTGCTCCGTTATTTCAAGTAGTTACGATGGCTGGGCTCAGGTTAGAAGGGGGGTAATGCACAATACACCCCAATGCGGGACGTCAGTGCAGATCTTATTCTCCCACCCTAGAATTACAATTACAAGGGCTTTCTAAAACATATTATATATGATTACCTACTGATGCTTTAGTTCTGGGTGATATCCAACAGTTTGACACAGTGCCATCTAATATTAGATGTGACATGTTCCTGCTACAAAACAATAGGAACGACCATCATAAAGATCACTATACATCGCGATGTTCTATTAATTAGATTTGTATAGCTTCTATTTGTGCTACCGATAAAATTAGTTAGAATGATGGTTGAAAAAAGTTGCATTACTTATTTTATGGAGCATGGAAATGGGAACCTTAAAGGTAAGTAGAGAAGTTCACTCATGTCTATTTGCGTATGAAATGTAGATAGATAATATGTAAATCATCGTACATTTACATTTAAACTAAATAAAATACATTTATTACAGACATTATAAGCCCATATTTTGAGTAAGTGGCGCAAAAAGGTAACAGATAACATATAAAAAACAGACACAGAATTGAAAAAAACTGACAAAAGCAGTTACATAACCGCTTACCGTATGCTTGTTTGCTACTGCAGTAGTAAAAAATAAAAATCAATCTGGATAGATTTAGGACTGCATTACTGCATTGTGTATTAACCTCCTTCTAACCTGACCCCAGCCATCGTAACTACTTGAAATAACGGAATAGGTCTTTGGGTTCATGGCAGCAGCTTTCCAGGATCTCCGTGGATGTTGTCGTAGAGGTGTTGGATGCGGATGAAGATTCGATGAACCCTTGCAAGCCCGTTCTCAGTCTGGTCCTTTCGCCCGCTTTAGAAAGCCCTTTCAAAACTATTACTAGAGTTGTCTCTGGCAAGATAATATTAAAAGGAAATCCGGGAAGCAAGACATTTGGAAAATAGGTATTTAACAAATCTATTGCTGTCGCGCTGTGCCCTATATGCCCTATGTGCGTGCGATAGAGACAACTGCAGGTCGGACTGATTATACCTATTTAAAATAGACGAAATCACTGTTTCGTAGTCCCCTGTTTCCTCCTCCAAAACTGGACCGATGGTAATTTTTTTTTAAATATGTAATAAAAAGTGCTTTGGCTATGTTTGTACGTCTCGTTTTTTTATTTATATTCGTCAAATTTGTTTGCTGGATGTCTGAAAAGGGGAAGTAAAAATTAGCGATTTCTTTGACTTTAGAAGATTCCTAGTTCTTATAATAATTAATTTATGGAGAAAAACTAAACGTAGGGACATGAATGTGGTACTTGTAGATTGTATGATAAAAAAATATTTTCTCTAGTATCATTATCCATAGAGGAAACAGGGGACTACGTTTGTATGGGCGAAACGCAGCCCAGATTTCCTCTTAAGAAGATATGTAAAAAAATTTGAGCCGCTAAGTAACTAACGTATTACAACACATGCAGCTCTACGAAGCTCCTGCGAACTCAGGTCATCATCTGTACCTAATATTATTAAACTTTTTCACGAAAAACAATATAATGTAATGACATTTCCAAATACTTATAATGTTTGTAAATTATGTTCTATAATGTTACATTAATCATTTTAGTAACATATTTATCATGTTATTCTCGACTATCAGCTGTATAAATGATATACATGTATGTAGATCTGTATTTAGTGTGGGTGTCGATGCAAGGTCGTTGACCGACTGTAAACTATACAAATGATCTAACATTGCTATACAAATGATCTAATATTTGCGATATTTCTTAAATAACCGAGGTGAACGACCAGCGTTTATTGGCTAACGGCACTCCAACCTACGGTTTTATTTGACACTCATAATCATACACATATACAATCCAGGAACTTTGTCCCACCCGCCTGTTTCCTGATGTCGTGAGTTTTGGTTCATATTATTTTTGGGTCGAATCTTTTTGTGACAAATAGGTATAAATGAAAATTAAAACATTTGTACAAATAATGAAAATAATGATGAATTGAAAATAAATTCAACTTCTAATTATGAAGAAACTCTTTAAACTGCTTGAGGCTCTAATATGTTAAAACAGTTTCAAGAGCATCTTTATATGTATAGTATAATATAAATAGAAGTCGCTTCCGCTGTCTGTTCCCGTAGATCTTTTAAACTACTCAACGGATTTTAATGCAGTTTTCAGCAATAGATAGACTGATTCAAGAGCAAGGTTTACTTGTATAATACATACATAGCTCTATTTGTTTGTTTGTTACCTTTACAAGACTAGACGGCTGAAATTTTGCAAGGAGATAGATTATATCCTGGGAAAGGACATAGGCTACTTTTTAGCCAACTGCGCAAAATGAGGGTAATTTTTTATTGAAAAACCACCTGTACGAAGCCGCGGGCGGATCTTTTGATAAATAGCAAGGAAAACATGAACCACAAAGATAGTTATTGTTAAATGTTATTGCACACCCACTTTGCATAGGTATACTATATTAACGAAGGATATAAAAAACAACTTTTGTTTTTTGCGCAGTTGAAAGTGAAATACAGCTCGCTTAATGTTGCTACTTTCGCCTATTTTTTCACCTATCGGTCGAATTCGACCACTATGCGGGGCGTAAATAATTAATGTTTGATTAACGTTCCGCCTGGTAGTGATCTGGAGCAGTTGAGCTACCTATAGATTGTTTGCAACAGTCATGTAAATATTTATTGATATTAAAGGCATTACGCCCCGTAAAAATAAGTTAACTTTACAAACACCTCATTCTGTATAGATGCGTCAAGTCTTTGGAAATAGTATATTTACAGTGATTAAAAGATTAACGAGTGTGGGTATCACTGTCACCCATAAAATCTCAACCTCATTTTCGAAGACTGGTTCAGATCTTTCATTTTATTGCGCCGGCGCCGGAGTAACAAATAATTATTACTTACGGCCATTCACGAAGCCATAAAGTTTTTTTATATACGAGCCATGAAAAGTCCAATACTACGGGGAACACATTAATATAATTATGATTGGTTTGACTTTTAATATCAAGCTGCTCGCGATTATCGTGTCATTCCGTTTATTGCCGCAGTTGGTGTTATATCAAATCTTCAGGTAATATCTAGATCAGGGGTTCCCAAACTTTTTCAGTGGGCGGCGCACTTACAGGTTTAGTATTTTGTCTCTGCGCCCTAGCTAGTTGAAATAGGGTGGTAAGTAGATAGGCTCGAAAAGTAAAACATCCACAATATGAAGCTGAGTTTTTATATAATATTTATATACAAGAAAACATTTATTATTTAAGAAAAATAGGAAATAAAATAACAATGGCAACTTAGTCAATGTGACGTGTAAGCTCGGTCATCTCCACAGATTTTTTCAAAGCGTGGTATAAGGCTTGACACCGCTCTTCTAATTTTTTACTCCATACTGATTAATTGATTGCTCATTTAGTAACCGCGAATGCCTAAGTTTAGTTTCCGGAGAAGGTAAACAGGAGCGCCTCACGGCGCCCCTCTTTACTCTCTACGGCACACCAAGGCGCCGCGGCGCACACTTTGGGAACCCCTGATCTAGATAAATTATAACAAGGGGCCTGTAATGTTTATTTATGTAATACCTAGTTGAAAAAGCATTGGTTTTTTATGCAGTGTCTGTAGAAACGTACATTTCTTTCTGTAATTTGAGAATGAGGGGTTTTCACGGCCATGTTTTTATAATTGCTAACAGATGGCGTTTCTCTGTCATAAGCTGATTATCAAAGGAAAGTAAATTGTCAATGTCAATTGCCTTGTCGACATTATTTTCAGATAAAAATAATAATTTGTATTTGTTTATTTGACGAAGAGAGATTGTTTTACACAAATTTTGATATTGTATTGATTTGAGATTTTGGCATAATATATACCATATTTTTTGGCGGCTTACCTCCAGATAGTGCCATCTATTACGCAAGTTGGAACTAGTTTTTTTAAATATTGATTATGAAAAGCCCTCCTCGAGTTTCCTGGTACTCATAAAACTCCTTTTCATTACTCATCCTCTGAAAGTAGGTCAGTGTTAACTGGAAAACTGCTCCGATAATGCAATTTCCGGCCCTAAGGCCGAAAGTAAATATGAAAAAAGAATGATCCTAATTACGATGCTATATTGAAACATAATCTCCATGAAAAATCCTTATTTCTATTTAAAAATGAAACAGGCTAGCTGTGAAAACACGGAAAACCGGGAACGTAAATTTTCTTTTTAGTAGCAAGCTGTTTTGTAAAAAGACTTTTATAATTTCCTCGTATTCGAGATAAAAAGTTATGTATTATACTCGGGTAAAACAAACAATAATACCCTTGACTCGTTAGCACGAGTTGATAAAATATCTCAGCTGTAATCCATCACTTTCAGCTCTAGTTTATGTCAATACTAACGTAAGGGAATACATTTTAGAAGCCTACCTTACTGAGCACCGTAATTTTATTTTTTCTTATGTTTTACCTGGTTCAAAAAAGAAAGAAATTTCACATTCTAAAATTAAAAAAATTCATTCCAGATTTGACCTGATTGATGTCCCAGCGGAAGTTAGAGAACTCCTCGTCGAAATGTCCCGCCTCGTTGGTCCAAACCTTCACGCCGAATGTGGAGGAAATGTAACAGAATTGGTGGAGACTCCTATTATGGTGTATATCTCTGTGAAGTCTCCTCTTCTGTCACTGGATTGGAGTACTGATGAACAGTACGTACTCGATGTGCAGACTAAAGGTAAAGGTGGATGAAAAGATACAATTTTAATAAAAAAAATAAATATGTATACTTAACAATCTACTGCCAACGCACTGCCAGTGTATCTGACACTGGTTGGCAGTTGTTCGTTTAAATATGTTTTGACCGATGTCTTTAGTCAAAACCAGAGATGTTGCAAATATTCGCATCCGCATCCACAAATGCGGAGCCTCCACATCGATTTAGACATATGCATCCGCATCCACATTAATCGATGCGGATGTTCTTACGGATGCAGATGTAGCGCAGGTCGCGACAAGAAAGAAATTGGGAAGGGCTTGCGAGTGGCGCGTGCCGTGGGCACGAGCTGATTGACCAATAGGAGCGAAGATTTCGGTGACAAGATCTGACGCGTTTGTTATTGTTTATCATTAATATCTCGTAAATCAATCATAACGTGTTTACTTGCGCTTCTCGTATGGACATTGCAGTATTTGAGTGTCATTGTGAGTATACAGTGAATATTGTATGATAAGCGAGTTTTGTGCAATTCATAGTATATTTTTGTTTTATTTATGCACCAAAACGAAGTTTCTTAATAAAATCTTAAGATCTGCATCTGCATGCGCATCCACGGATGTGAGCCTTCAAAAATTCGTATCCGCATCCGCAGATGTCAAAAAATCTACATCCGCAACATCCCTGGTCAAAACTAGTTTTGACTAATTTTCGCAGTCATAATCTGTTTTGACCGGTTATGAGTTTTGACCGTGACATAATACACGTATCCACGTAGCTCTTTGACGTCCAATTTTTGCAAAGTCATACGATTTGATTTGGTAAATGTTCCTGATGGAAAATGGGATCGATTGAGACCAACTTGTTTTTTTGTCAAATATCATTTTCTAGGCTGATTGTACATTCTAAAATTTTAAAATCCATCTCAAAAACTTTCATGCCTAAACGGGACTTGAACCCGCAACCTTCCTCTTGATTGAAGTGTTCGGATAACACTATAAAAAAATAAAATACTATGATTGATTTTTTTCAAAACCTAAAAACGGGACACTATAACTAAGACTCCACTGTCTGTCTGTCCGTCTGTCACCAGGCTGTACCTCATGAACAGTGATAGTTAGACAGTTGAATTTTCACAGATGATGTATTTCTGTTGCCGCTATATATATAACAAATACTAAAAACAGAATAAAATAAATATTCAAGGGGTTTCCCATACAAAAAACGTGTTTTTTTGCTCGTTTTTGCTTGATAAGGGCAACAGGTAGACGCTTGAAATATTCACAGAATATTTAGTTATATATTCACTTTAAAAATAAATGATTAAATTAAAATAAAACATATTTAAGGGGGGCTCCCATACAACAAACGTGATTTTTTGCCGTTTTTATAGATAATGGTACGGAGCCCTTCGTGCGCGTGTCCGACTCGCACTTGGCCGGTTTTTTTTCTTCACAATATACCTATAGGTTACTAAGAACAAAACCAAACTATCCAATATATATACATTTTTCTCGAGCCTATACTGTTTCACTGCTGCTGGGCCACCCCCTTTTCCAAACTATTTCAATTTCATAATCTAACAACAATAAAAATATATCAATCGATTTCACTCAAAAATAATGAATCGAACCAATTCCATTCCAGAAAAAGAAGTACAAGTTCGCATAGCAGCTGAAACGGTGTACGGCGCTCGACACGGCCTCGAAACCTTCACGCAACTGGCCGCAGCAGATCGACCGGACTTCTCAGACCAAGCACAATGCAGTCTCCGACTAGTCTCCGGAGCCAAGGTCCGGGACCATCCCGTCTACAAACACAGAGGGTTTGTTCTAGATTCGTCGAGGCACTTCATCCCCCTGAAGGATATAAAGAGGACTATTAATGGAATGGCTGCGAATAAGATGAATGTTTTTCATTGGCACGTGACGGATTCCCATAGTTTCCCGCTGGAGTCCACTCGGGTACCACAGTTTACCAGGTTTGTCATTTATGTAAAGATTTTTAATATAGTTGTTTTTTAACGTTTGACGCCTATTGTTGCCTGTGTGTCTGTGTGTCTGTCTGTCTGTCTGTCTACGGCATCATAGTTCCCAAATGGATGGACCGATTCGAACGCGGTTTTATTTAAAAAAGTTAATTTAACTGGGGCGGTTCTTAGCTATCACACAGATGAAGATCAGCCAATCCGAAGATATTAGCATTTTTTATTTTTGGTGAAGGGATCTCAGATTCTCAGCTGGATGATATATGTATAAATGGATTTTTATACGTTTTTTTATTAAGTATATGTACTAAAATATTAATTACTTAATTTAATCATACAATAATTTAAAAATGTAGCTAACAATACATTTCAATGATTCAATACAATATTATAATGGTTGTGTTTTGTGTTATTTTGCCAAAATAGAGCAAAAACAAAACTAATCGACACACTCACCAAAATAGACCAACAAAAACGGCGCTGACGGGACTTAAGACCAGTAGCAAAAACTAAAAATGGAGCAAAATAATAACAAATTGAAACCCAAGAGATCAAAAAAGATCAAAGGGAAGGCAAATCAAAAGATGGGAGGATAAAATAAAATTGAGAACCGGTTCCTAATGGAGAAGACCTTCTACTGACAGACTTCATCGGAGAGACCTAAAGGAGGCCTCTGCCGATAGCCACTCTAAACTAAGACACATATTTATGATTTAAATGTATTAATATGAATATGAACAAAACGTCAGAATAAAGGCTAAAATACTGATCGAACGAAGCGAGATCTCTAAATCAACTTGAGCAAATCGGCGTTGTATGTATGTATGTATGTTTGTTTGTCAGAGGATAACTTTCGAAGCATTTATCCAACCATCGTGAAATTTGATACATAGGTAGGTAGTGATAGCACAATTTTAGTGTGACTAAATGAGCTAAAAATGTGGGTTGTTGAGATATTGGGGTTCAAGACAGGTAAAAAAAAACAAAATGGGACTATCCGGTCAAATGGCACGTCTAATAAAATGTCTTTGTGAGTACATTTTGACCCCGTTTTTATTTTTAGTTTAAACCTTGTGGTTTTTAAATTATTAGCCATAATAAAAACTGAACTTTGACGAAATTCACAGGGCACACCCGTGACTGAGTGCTGTAATTTGGTATGCGTGTAGCTTAAGTGACACAAACATAGGCAAAAAGTCTGAAATCCAGAATAATTGCAATTTGTACCCCAAAAAAGATTAAACAATTTACATGAACTCCCGTAACTTGTAATTTGAATGAAACTGTAGGTCAAGTTATTTGGTTAGGTTGGTTCGTGGTACTATTTTGATGTCAAAGGTTACAAATAATATTTTTTTGTTTTTATGGGAGACTCGCGAGATCTCAGTTCGGGGCGAACCACTAGTTATATAAGTTGTGTTTACTCATATTGTTGGTTTTGATTTCAGATACGGAGCATACTCCCCTAACGAGATATACTCAACTGAAGAAGTGAGAGAACTGGTGAGGTTCGCGCAAATCCGAGGCGTTCGTGTTGTGATTGAAATCGATTCGCCTGCGCACGCTGGAAACGGCTGGCAGTGGGGCAAGGTTAGTCCGAACTAATACAGGATGCTCCGAAATATTCCGGGGTCATTGCCCTCACTTTGGAGAACAATGGTTGTTTTACAACTTATCAGAATTCGATGATTTTAATTGAAAAATGTGTTGAGTTTGATAAAATTTTTGCTTATTCCGCGCACGGAGGAGTGTGAGATTTGACAGAGTTAAAGGAAAACTTGAAAATATTTACTTGTCATCAGTCGGATTTCGACCATTTGTTGTGTGAGATATTCTTCTTCCTGCCCTTTTCCTACATAACGTGGGTTCGGCACAACATGTGTTTTTCTTCCATACCTCTCTATCAGCCATCGTCTCCGTTGTCACTTCCTACCCATATCATTATTCACACAATCCATCCATTTCTTCTTCGGGCTTCCTCTACTTCTATATCCATCCACATTCATATCTAACGCTCTTGTGTGATATATAAGTTTTCATAAATATTGCCTATATTTTAAAATGTCTTCCAGGACTACGGTTTCGGGGAGCTGGCGGTATGCGTGAACGAGAAGACCTGGAGGAAGCACTGCATCCAGCCGCCGTGCGGTCAGCTGAACCCGGCCAACCCAGCCGTCTACCGCGTGCTCAAGGACCTGTACCGCGACATCGCGGAGCTGCTGCCGGCCCCGGCGCTACTGCACGTGGGGGGTGATGAGGTGGGCTTAACACCGGTAGCTTCAATATTTAACCAGTAATCGATACTTAGGGTCTAGACAGACGGACTGCATCATAACTGCACTGCATCTAAACTATCAACCATAATATGTAAGAACTGTTCGCCAACTTCAAACGGACTGCGCAGATGGTTGGCAGCGTGCAGTTATGATGCAGTCCGTCTGTCTAGACCCTTAATCGTTTATTGTATTCCACAACGTAATATGTGGTAATTGATAGGTACTTGTTCAGGATCCTGTTATGGGCACAATATTGCCACAATATTACACAATGGAATTTTGGAGAGAGGAAGACGTCATTGTTCTTGTTAGGTTAATTTCATTTTAAAAACAAAACATTTTATTAAAATGTCAAAGAACGAGTAAGTATCTAAAATTATATCGATACATTTGCAATAAACAATTTTTAACGTAAATCGGCGGCGCCTTTGCGACGATGCCGCTTAGTCAGTTAGTTAACAGGTACCTACTTACATGATGAATGAATATGATTTGATAACTTATTTTATACAGGCTGATTCAATGATATTTTAGGACTTGATATTAGGGTTGTTTGAAAATTGAAAATTTTCTATATTAATGTATTTGAAAAAAAAAACCTATTTTACAACAATACTAGCCATTAGTCCTACCCGTGTTTTCATTTAATGTCGTACATAACAAAACACGTAGTATATAGTCACTGATAATAATCATTCTTCACACTAATAAATGTGAAAAAATTAAAAGTTATAAAATTATAAATGGGAAAGTTTGGATGTTTGTTTGTTTATTTGTTACTCAATCACGTTTAACGGCTGAACCGATTTCGATGAAATTTGGTATGTACATAGATTATAATCTGGATTAATACATAGGCTACTTTTTATTGACAAACCACGCGTGCGAAGCCGCTGGAGGAAGCTAATTTACTATAAATCAGATCACAAATTCAATCTAATTAAAATAATTCCAGGTATTCTTCCCCTGTTGGAACTCGAGCGAAGAGATCACCGACTACATGGAAGGGAAAGGGTTCGACAGTTCAACTGTCGACGGCTTCATCCAACTGTGGGGCGAGTTCCACGAGAAAGCGCTTCGGCTGTGGGACGGAGAGATCATCGAACTGGGGGGGACTCAACAGCCAGTTATGATATGGTCTTCGGAACTCACCCAGGCACACAGGATACAGAAATATTTGAGTAAAGAGAGGTAGATATTTTTCTGGTAATAGAAGTAAGACTCTTTTTAACAAACTTCAAAAAACGAAGGCTTTTTCAATTTCAAGCAACATTGCTGTGTTTCGGTATGAATGGTATGATTTCCGATAACATTGCAGGCACACGAGGCTTTACACCTGTATACCTCAAGTTGATGGACGCAGAGCAGTGCATCGTAGGGCATGTAATGTTTGTAAGGTGCGTGACCTACGAGGCAATACTTTGTTATAGGCGATGGTTACCACTTAACATCAGATGCGCTATATGCTTGTTCCATCTCCAATAGCATTTTTTTATGTATTAAGTTCTTTGTTTATGAACAGATTTGAATAATTTTTTTTTGCGTTGGGTTAAGTATCGCTAAAAGGTGGTCCCATTAAAGTTGTATTGAGGTCAAATAAATTTTAAAGTATTGAGGTAAAGAGAGGATAAAAAAAATATTCGAATCCCAGTGTGTATGGTATTGCTGGAAAACTATTTAGAAATAAAGTAGACTATTCATAAAGCACTTTTAATTTAAGAGTTCCGTTTTCGATTTTTTTTTGGTTTCTGTGTTTTGAAGTTGGTAATATTTTTTTAAAAGTAACTTGTACCTTCCATCACTTGATAAGTAACATCAAAACACTCTAAATCATTAGGTATATTTTATAGATATCAACATCAAAACACTCTAAATCAATAGATATATTTTATAGATATCAACATCAGAACATTCTAAATCATTGGGTATATCTATATCAAACCACTCTAAATGTTTCTAATTACCTAGAAACGATCTTAGAATCTTCTGCATATCTTAGAAATGCTATTAAAGAAGTTAAATTGAGTATTTGACATAATATATTTCGGTGATAATATGTCTTTACGATACAGGTTTGGCCTAGTGTAAAGACCACCGACTAAATCGTTTAATTAATAAGCCCTCTCAATAATAAGTTTACATAAAAATTATCTGTTTTAAAATTATTAGTCATAAGGTGTACTTTTTGTTGCTAAATAAAATATTTTTCATTCTTCAATATTATCAATTTAAAATATTATACAGGGAGCTGTAGAATAATGTTATTTTTTTTAGTAGGTACTATCTGGAGATGGAACAAGCTTATGGTCCACCTGATGTTAAGTGGTAACCATCGCCTATAGTAAAGTATTGCCTTTGACAACTTATAAACGTGCATATGCACTGCCCTGCGTATATCAACTTGAGGCATGCAGTGCTGAGTCTCTTAATGTTCACTTTTGTACCAATGTCTTATTAATTCGTAGCCAGTTATCGAGATTGTTTTTAAATGAGTTTATTGAAGTAGCAACGGTTTCAATTATGGACCTGTTACTGAGGAAGTTATGTCCAATCAGTGTGTAACAAGGAGCACGATTTTAGGAATAAAAAGTGACATTTACGTATTTGGTCATTTTCGTTTTTTTTATCCGATTCAAAAGGTTGTGTTTTATCATTAACTGTAAAGATCAAGTTAAAAATGTGACTTGTTTCATAGAAAAATCAATCTAAATATCTGCTTCCGGAACAAATAGTGACATTTTCATCCGAAAACAGTAATGGTTAGTTATTTAATTTCTCAATTTACTGAAGAAACTAAAATGTGTAAATGTCACCTTTTGTCCCTAACCTCCTCAATTATTAACGCCATTTTGTTACGCAGACACATGAGTCGAACTGCCATAATAGATTCAATTGTATCTATTGTTCCTTAAAATGTTTCATGTGACATTTTGTATGTACCAAATAAATGATTATTCTATTCTATTCTTACAGATACGTCATCGAAGTATGGGAGCCAACAAATAGCCCTCTTCTAATGCAGCTCCTCCGCCTTGGATACCAGACAGTATCGGTTCCTAAGGATATCTGGTATCTGGACCATGGCTTCTGGGGTTCCACCTCCTATTCTAACTGGAGGAAGATGTATGCCCATCTGCTGCCGAAGGAGAGCGGGAGCTTGGGCGGAGAGGTTGCTATGTGGAGCGAATATGTCGATGAACACGTTCTAGGTGAGTTTGTTATACCCCTCTTACCACAAAACAAGTTAAAACTGTTCGCGTGTTTAAAAAACTAAATAAATTTAAATAAAATAAATAAATATGACTGGACATTTCACACAGTGCTATCTAGCCCCAAACTAAGCAGAGCTTGAACTATGGGAACCAAATAACTGATAGAATATACTTTTTTTTTGTAAATACTTAGGTACTTACAATATACCTATATAAAATCATCAAGACCCGGAAGGATCTGTAGATCATACACACATTAACATTAAGCAATGATCCTCTCCATCCAAAGGTTGTCTGGAAGAGATCGCTTTGTTAAGCGATAAGACCGCCCATTATGCTTACATTTATTTGTTTTATTTTTTATTTTTATATCTGTTGTGTTTAGCTTGTAAGGTATAGTAAAGAATTTTCATTCATTCATTCATTAGTTTCGCGGCGGGAATCGAACCCGCTACCTCCTGTGTCTTAGCCGGTTATTTGCCCACTGTACCACGGAGGTCGTCTTTGTACTACGGAAATCTGATTCTCATAGTATAAGCTTTGCTTAGTTAACGCTAGATAACGCTGTGTGAAATGTGCAGCATTATTTATTGATTTATTTTTATTTATAAATACTATCCTCGTTACTACAAAACAAGTTAAAAACTTACGTGATTAAAAAAATCTTTACCTTATTCATTAGCAGCGTCCTGCTAAGATTTTATTTTATTTATTAACTAGCTGACCCGTCCGCGGCTTGTTTTTCAATAAAACGTTACCCTCATTTTGCGCAGTTGGCTAAAAAGTAGCCTATGTCCTTTCCCAGGATATAATCTATCTCCTTGCAAAATTTAATTACGTGTTCAGCCGTTTAGTCGTGTAAAGATAACAAATAAACTAACAAACAAACAGAGTTATGTATGTATTATACAAATAAACTTTCCTTTTGTATCACTCTATCTATAGCTGAAAACTGCATTAAAATCCGTTGAGTAGTTTAAAAGATCTAAGCGAACAGACAGCGGAAGCGACTTCATTTTATACTATGTAACTAGCTGACTCGCCCGCGGCTTCGTACACGTGGTTTGTCAATAAAACATTACCCTCCTTCTGTGCAGTAGCGTAAAGTGTATCCTATGTCTCAAGTCCATTCATAACCATAGATACCAAATTCCATCGAAATTGGTCGAGCCGTTAAGTCGTGAAAAGGTAACAAACAGACAGAGAGACAGAGTTAATTTCAAATCGGTATGTACGTAGATTATAACCTAGATTAACACATAGGCTACTTTTTGCTGACAAACAATGCGTGCGAAACCACTGGCGAAAGCTAGTTATACATATTAACCTTCCTCTTGAATCACTCTATCTATTGTTGAAAACTGCATTAAAATCCGTTGAATAGTTTAAAAGATCTAAGCGAACAGACAGTGGAAGCGAATTCATTTTATACTATGTAAAGATACTTGGATTCACTGTTACGAGTATATTACTGTATATTATAAACTCATGAACATATCACTTAACTTAAACCAAATTGAATCTTCATGTAATGCTAAAACGTTTATAATATGGCAAAGTGGCCTCTTTACTATAAACTACTTAGAAAATAATAAAAGTTCAAAAAAATAGTGGCGCTTCAACTATCTGAGTATTACAGATTTCGATTATAATCACACTAATATTTTATAAATGTGAAAATTTGGATGTGTGTTTATATAATTGTTTGTTTATTTGTTGCTCAATCACGTCGTAAAGGTTGAACCGATTTCGATAAAATTTAGTATATACGTACCTATACGTATGTATTATATATACCTGGCCTAGGCTACTTTTTATACCATAAAACAGGTTTCATGGTATAAAATGGGGTGTCAAGTCAAGTTGCAACAACAAGTTTAGCTTTATTTCTAGATTACCTATACATTTAGTAGTGTAACCTGTACGAAGTCGCGGGCAACAGCTAGTTTTAGTATAAATAGCTTAATTTTAGAAATGTCATTCTAATTTTATCATTAGCGTGAACAAAATAAGAACGTTCGTATTTTAAGAAATTTTAGTTTGTCAGCGTAAACAGAAACGCAACCGGTATCAATAAATAAACATTTACTATGTTTTATTAGCTGTTTTTTACCGTTATCGTTTCTTCTACAGACACAAGAGTATGGCCTCGAGCAGCGGCCGTGGCCGAGCGTCTCTGGTCAGACCCCATCACTAGCGTCTACACAGCCGAGCCCAGACTACAGAGAATGAGAGATCGATTGATCAATCGAGGGCTGAAACCTGATGCTATGTCCCCTGCTTGGTGTTCCCAACATGATGGCAGATGTCTATAGCTATAAATCTACCATGTTAGTGTTGTTACAGATCAAAGGACTTTACAGTATAGCCAAGAATACAAAGATTGAGAGATCCATTAATTATTTGAGTGTTGAAACCTAATACCATGATGCTCATGCCTGGAATTCTTAAAATGATGGCAGATATTTATAGAACCTTTGTCTTATAGGTAAGTATCTGTTTATAAACGGATGGATTTACCAAGTCGATTGATTTGAGAGATCGATTGATCAACCGATCGATTGGTTCGGATCGATTGATAAATCGAGGGTTGAGTCCTGATGCCATGTCTCCTACTTGGTGTTCCCAGCATGACATATGTATTTAAACCCTTTCTCTCTAATATTCATATTTATATATTGCTCTCATGTAAGTATTGTGAAATAATGTTAGTAGAGGGCTTATTCAAACTTAATTTCAATGTAACATAAACATCGTTAGAGCAGCGTTGCAAATATTATTTTGATTATTATTATTATGTAAGTATAATATTGATGTTAATTATTCATATTGTTCTAATATCAAATGAAATTAATTAACATTACAATAAATTAGTGTCTGTCTATAAATAGATGACATTGTAATCCCAAGACTCCAAAGATTGAAAGATCGATTGATCAATCGAAGGTTGAGATCCGATGCTGTCTTCTGCTTGGTGTTCCCAACATGATGTCTATAGAAACTTTATACCTACTGATAGTTTCAATAAGAACAGTACGTAATAGTCGCTATATATACATACACAGGTCCATAACGCGATAGAAACAAGACTATGTAGTATGTGTTTTGTTATGTACGGCATTAAATGAAAACATGGGTAGGACTAATGGCTAATATTGTTGTAAAATAGGTGTTTTCAAATTAATTACCATAGAAATTTTTAAATTTTCAAACAACCTTAATATCAAGTCCTAAAATATCAATAAACAGCCTGTACAAAATAAGTAAACAAATCATTTTGATTCATCGTGTAAGTAGGTTCCTGTTAAACTGACTAAGCGGCATCGTCGCACAAGTGCCGCGATTTACGTTAAAAATTGTTTATTGAAAATGTATTGAATACTGAATTCATATTCAAGCCACCGTTATTAAACCCACCACACCACATCACACAAAAAGAAAAGATGGTTTAAGAAAGTAAAATAAATGAAAGACACACATTCTCTGAATGTCATCTGTCACGTCTGTAAGCCGTTAATAAAATATGCCCTAGAGTAAGTCCATGGCGAACTCCCAAAATATTTTAGTCTTGTATTGTGTTGTTTTGTTCAGTATATTGGCTAGTGTTGTATTATTTAAATATAATACATACATTATTAGTGAAGTAAATCAAAAATCTGGTTCGACAGAGAACCTAGGTGATCGACATAGCTCAGAGGGTCAGCAAGCTGAAGTGGCAGTGGGCCATATCTGCCGCAGAACCGATAACCGTTGGGGTAAACGTGTTCTGGAGTGGTGACCACGTCTAGGCAAGCGAAGTGTAGGACGCCCTCCGGCTAGATGGAGTGACGATTTGCGCGCTGTGGCTGGCAAGGATTGGATGAGAAGAGCTGAGGATCGGGCTCAATGGCGCACCCTGGGAGAAACCTACGTCCAGCAGTGGACTGCTATAGGTTGATGATGATGATGATGATGAAATCAAAAAGCATTTCTGTGATTGGAATAATTAACATTTACCCAAGTTAGTAGTTGATCAATGCTTTGGTAACTTCAGAGTTATGTATGACACAGATATTAAGATTTTAAGCTATTGTGTATCTATTGTATTTAGAATAGCATATAATTTTGATTACATTTAAGAGTACACTTTTTGACTGATACGTTAGGTAGGTTATTTAAATATATTTTTAGTCTGAACTGTGATTTCTACTTACCCAGTCTACCCACACTTTAGAAAAGGTACTGTCAGATATATCTATAAGTGTCTAATGATTTATAATTAAAATAATATTAGATTAAGAAAAACACGGTGCTAATAAATGTGCTATTTCATACTCAATTGTTTTTATATTTCTAATTTAATTACAAGACTGGCTTTGGTTTTCAAACAGGGACTGTCTCGTTTAAAATTCTATGTCTATATTTATTTAATGATGAAAATCATATTTAGTATAGTGCCCACTGCTTTTTATGAAACCAATTCTTTACAATATAATAAGACAGGTTATGCGATTGTATAAATAATGTTAAGCAACTTTATCTACAATACAATACAACTTTACTGCAGTCTACGTTATTATTTAGTTTATAGTAGTTACTGTATCTACACATTCTACGACACTATATCATAAAAATCCATAGACATTGACTAGAAGTTCTAAAATAAATTAAGCCTACATAGCCACATTATTATTCCTATTCACATTTCTATCGCTACTCTTAATAGCTCCTAAACTGAGATCATTGGGAACCAGATCGTGCAATACTGTTTCACTTCTAAAGATGCTTGTAGCTATTCTGTTGGCCAGTCTTTCCGACTCTCTGAGATCATCATCTTTGGAATGTGAAGTCAAATCTATCTCAGTATCGCTGTCACTCTCTACATTCTCTTTGATATCCCGTATTTGCGGACGACAAGCCAGATTCTGTGGTTCTTCAAGTTTCGTTCCACACGGGCATGGGTTTTTTGGAGCCATGACTCTCAAATCTGTAGGAATCTGTTCGTCTACATGCTGCTGTGGCATCATCATTGCCGAGAATGAGAAGGGTTGTTGTATGAGTCTTCCATCGTCGCTGTATGACATTGGAGGTGGCATGTCATGAGGGATTGAAGTCATGTTTTCGGGCATGTTTGGATTAGGATTGTGAATGTATGGATCTTGACGGGGAGATTTCATCTCTCGATTGTCCATAACATTGGGCGGGTCTGGAGAATCTCTGCCAGGTGAGTCGGGGGCTTCGGGTGATGAGTCCGGTTTACCGTGTCCTGAAACAAAATGTTTCAACTACATTCAACAAGCTTCTGCATGAAAGAAACCTCTGGTAGCCAACTTCTTTAATAACTAACCTGTCTTGGTTCACTTTATTAGTCACCAACATTCACAATCGGTCACAAAATCCTTTACAGGTCCACCGCACTATGGAACTTCTACACCAATTATTGCACCTATTTTATTTCAATCAACTTTCGAGCGCATTGTGAGTTTCAGTTACGTAAAACTTTGCATTAACAGGGAGCGAGATTAGATTGAATCTTGAATTTTACTGGAGACTTAATTCAGGTCTCTACCTGTCCAGAATTACCTAAAAAGAAACAGTTGTCTGCTAGTTCAGAGATAAAAGCTTAAAACCATCTTCTACAAGAGGCTGATTTAGATAAATGCGGACTTTTGGTTTCCCTTTGCTGTAAAAGTTTCGTTGGTACCTGGCATTGGTAGAGGCGGAGACCCAAGACCAAGGCAGCGCATCCTCCAAGCGTCTTGTAAAAGCTGCAAACGGGCCTGCTTGCGCCATTTCGCTCTTCGGTTTTGAAACCAAACCTGGCAAACCATATTAAAATCAGAAACGAAGAATCCTGGTAGAAGATGCTGTAAAGATCTTGATCACAATGGCTGGACTATTAAAGAGTTGAGAGGCAGGCCAAATAGATATTATTCACGGTACAACAAAGTTATACTTTTTTGAAGAGTTTCTGTCTGAAGCGAAAAGGATAATCGAATGTGGAAATGTGTAGGCAACTCACACACAAATGACTTGTGAATCTGTGCAACCGGCGCCGAAAGAAATAGTCAATGATCTCAATCTCAATAATCATTTTCCGTCACGGCTTTCATAGCGCAAAATTTATGTCCCGCGCTTTTGAAAAACTCTTGTACAGCTTCACTGATTCTTTGAACTGACTGGTCCTATCCTATGCTATTTATCCGCCTAAACAATTGCTTTATTTTAAAATATTAATTAGTTTTCTTTTAAATAAATTCAGAGATTAAATACCGTAGAGAAGAATAATACTATACTAAATAAATACCAGAATAATACTGGTACAAGTACATATGTAATTTAGAATAATGAATGAAAATTAAAAGATTTTTTATAGTTGTAGGTCTGTAGGTATATATATTTTAACAGATATTATAGGAGAATGAATAAATTAATAAATGTTGTATTTTGCTTTCTGTTTGGCTTCATAATATTGCCTTATTTGTTGTTTATCTAAAAAATCAGGGAAAAACCCCTAAGGATGACTAGAATGAGAACGAACCTTGGGGCACTAGCTCGTATAATTTATTTTTATTTTTATTCTACTTGTAGATGTAACAAGCTTATGGCCTACCTGATGTTAGGTGGTAACCATCGCCTATAACAAAGAATTGCCTCGTAGGTCACGCACCTTAGAAATGTGCCCTACGATGCACTGCCCTGGGTCCATCAACTTGAGTCATACAGGTGTAAAGCCTCAAGTGCCTGTAATTTCACCGACAACCATAACCTTCAAACCGAAACACAGAAATGCTGCTTGGCGGCAGAAATAGGTTATAGTGTAATTTAAGACTTTAATAACCAATCGAGACTTTAGATTACGATTTGAATCACACTAATATTATAAATGTGAAAGATTGGATATTTGTTTATTTATTTGTTTGTTACTCAATCACGCCGTAACGGCTGATTTCGATGAAATCTGGTATATACATAGATTATAACCTGGATTACCACATAAACTACTTTTTATCCCATAAATCAGTTCCCATGGCATAAAAATGGGATGTCAAGTCAAGTGGCAACAGCGAGTTTAGCTTAATTTCTAGGTTACATTTAGTAGTGTAACGCGTACAAAGTCACGGGCAACAGCTAGTAATAAATAAAACTCTTTTATTATCCAGTTATTTTAGACAACCGATTTTTTTTTAACCATAACAATTGTTTTTATATTCTCACTAAAGTTTGTTTTTCTGTTCGTTAAAGTTTGCGATTGTGATTTTATGGGATTATTTTCCTTTTGAACACAAATTAGACACGAGGGTAGGTGAGTTTATTCTCCTAGCTACTTAGTTGTTTCAATTTTACCACTTGAGCAAAAAATTAAGCTGATAGAAAATAAGTTACTAAAGCTGCAGGCGTTTAAGGTTATGGTTATAGCTGCTCATTCAATTTTACCACTGGAAGAAAATGTAAGTCGACCTAAAATATGTTTCATTAGCTCTACCAAGAACTTACTTGCACTCTAGCTTCCGACAAGCTGATCCTTAGTGCGACTTCCTCTCTCAGAAACACATCAGGGTAATGCGTTTTTTGAAACAACGACTCCAGCTCACTAAGCTGCTGAGGAGTGAAGGTGGTCCTGTTCCGACGCTGACGACGGCGCCCGAACATGTACTCAGTTAGGAGATCCCCCGGTAGGGGAGAGAGGTATGGTCCTGCCATGATGATAGTCTCCTCTGTTTTTACTCTGACAGATTTATGACAAAATCTTTGTCGTATTTTCGCGCATTTTTTTAACCAAACTTATTAATAAACTAATTGGAAGGTGAAAATTTACCTTCGAAATACTTTAAAAAACAAAATAAAACTTCTCTGAAACTTCTCGCGACTATTAACTTCAGGTTTCATATGAGTGTTGGATCTAAGATGGTCGGGCCGAAACTGTTTGCATTTTGAAAATGTCGTCATGATAACCCCCCTGGCTCCACCCCTAGACATCACCATGCCCGTTCGCTATTGGAGGAGCGTGCTAGGGGTTGCAAATTTCGACCAATGAGGGCTCGATTTCCAGGGTAGTAGTACTCGGTAGATGTAGATTAAGTTATGGCGTTCTCGTAAATATAAATTTTGTATAAATGCGGTTAGCGCTGCTGTGTAGCCGTTAATGAGGTATTGGTACCTCGCAAATCTGTAAGAAAAACTGGAAGAATATTTTGTAAGAACATTTTCAAGCTAGATTTTATTTAAAGTAGATGACTAAAAATGTTTCTTCTAAAATGTCGGTAAATAATATTTTGTGAACAATAAAAGCAAATTATAAAAAGACCCCCCTTTTATGTTTTCTTTTAATCCCCTATAAAAAGGCATAACGTTTTTCTACCCCTAATATCATCATCTCTGAGTTCCGCACATTCATTTCCGCTCTGTCTTTAGACACAATTTATGAACACGTTGCGTCGCAAATAGTCGCAATGTGATTCAAATCAATTAAACAACAAAAATTTCCATGTAACTAAAATACATTTGAACTGGGGCTAATTTTTTATAGATTATACTCTTTATTGCATACCAAATAAAATTACAATGGCAAAGATACATATATTTCTTTTGTTATTATATTATCTAGTCCAGACCTTCCCAAACTTATTTGTACTGTGACGCCCTTGAGAATTTGCTGAGCATAGCTGCTCAAAACGGAGTTTCAGTTAGGAAATTGCCGCTCTCATTTCTTTCTCTATGTCTATTTTTGAGCTGTACTTGTTCTTTATTACTGCAACTGCAGAAAAGCTTCGCACAAGTACGAAGTCGCAAATGTTAATAGAACCTTTAATGCTGCAGTGCTGATGGCACGATATTCATGAGAAACTAAGCTATAAAATTCGCTCACTCGACTCGGTCGCATCGACATACGACGCCCCTGGGACAATGCTGCGACGCGAAACTCTGAACTAGCCCTTGGGTGAATATTGTAATGACAAGCAATGACTTTGCATCTGAATTCGGAGTCACTAAGGCCTAACTAACTTTGCAACCGAATTCGATCGCTAAGTCATTAGATGTTTTCTAGATCTTCGTGGTCCATCTTATCCATCATCGCTTACCATCAGGTGAGATTGTGGTCAAACAAAGATCTATTCGTGTTGAAAAAGTTCTCAAAACTCTCACATATAAAATGTTTTGCTTTCGTCTAACAATGTTGAGTACCTACTTTCTATGGTACATATTGTACTATACTGTCTTACTTGTACTTAGTGTGCCTTGATAGTACCTCAAAAATACTAGCTCCAAATAACTTCAGAGAGCTATGGATAAACCATTGAGCTTACTAGCAACTTAGCGATAAGGCCGCCCATTGTACGATGAATTCATAAAGTAATTCTGGTGTAAACGGGGTTACAGGGGTCCGTGTCTAACCCAATGAGAGTATATATACCATAAAATCACATACCCCTTATGCCCAAGCACCGGTGCTAAAGAAGATCTAAACGGTGGCCACTTATTACAAAAAAGTGGCACTCCGGGAGTGCCGATAGAAGTGAAAACTGGACTAATCACGATATACTTATATACAGAGGTGACGGCAACCCGGTGTCCCGAGTTCAATGGTTTTTTCCCCATCTCAATAAATGGCCAACGCGCCTAAAGAAGTTTTCCCTTTAAAAATATCTAATAGAAACATCGACACGCTACGAAGAAGAATAAAGTTTATCTATCTATCGCGTTAATCTACCTGGTGCTAAGTAATCAAATTATAGTGAGCTGAAATGGTAATCCTAATGAGTTGAGAGTCCAAATGAAGTCCGCTAAGTGGGTTGCAGATAGCGGAAACTGCGATCTCGGTGAGTAAATGAACGTTTCCACCCGTCGCATCCCGTTCCACTCATTCTTAGGGTTGATACGTTACTAATAAACCCTCAACTTTTGAAACTATCATGGTTATGAACACTATTTGCAGTAAAATGATCATACTTAAAATACTTATTAATTAATATAACTCACAAATCATGGTAAATATCCCGTTTTTACTGCAAATAGTAGGACTCTGCTTTTTGACCCGAAAATGAAAAACTTGCAATTTTTTATACGCAATTTTACTTCGCACTGATTTTTTATCAAAATAAAATATAGTTTTAGCATTCAGGGATAGTGTAGGTTACTCAACGTCATAATTTTTAAAATCAGTTCAATCGTCTCCGTGATTATCGTGCAACCCTACAAACATACAAACTTTTACTACATCTTTTTATGTCAGTTGTGTTTTCTTCAATTTGTTTCACTTTGATGTACCTACTAAAAATATTCATACCGTACTTTAATGTTCTTTGGTAAAATAGCGCCTTAGTAGAATAAATTATTTTTAAACCTGATTGATAGAGACACTGTGTTACTATTACATTCAAATACCGTTTTAAGAGTACGAAAGAAATTTCCTACTCCCAAAGTCAAAAATAAAGTTACAATACTCGTAATGCAATGTTTTTTTGACAGCCAAGCAGTTGTTTCTGGTTATTAGAAATAATAATTAACCTCATGACTACGAGTATATTAGTCTAATCCCCATAAAGGACATTCGCGGATCTCTTACTCAACACGCAGACCCGTGAAGATATCCCATAAGGATGTAGTCAAAATCAAGTCAAAATCTTACGTTTGATGCATGCACTAAATTATTTTTGCATGTAGTTAGCATTCACGTAACAGTATGCACGCCTGTACCCGCTTATAAATTATTTGAATAAATAAAACACATAAATTATTTGATGAGAAATAAATACTTAGAAAACTTTCGCGATTTATTTCAATTGTTATAAATACGGGATTTATCACGTACCGACAATGTTTCAATTTAATTCGTGAACCTTCATCAGGGTGCATGTGATCCGTGTATGAGATTGATGGTGATGAGAAAAGTCTATTGTTGCAAGGCCGGGGTGGCGGAAGTCGAGTTGCATCACACTAGGCCCACCACGGCTTGGCTATATCTGTATATGCTTACAGTAAATAAATGTAAACCTGTTACAAATAATTAATTGTACTTCAATCGTCCTTCTCGTTCTTCTCAACATCTTTTACTCAAGACGCCTGAGCATAAAACTTCTTTCTTCACTAACTTTGTCTCTGTGACTGATATCCACTTGTGGAACTGTCGTCCTGTAGAAAATAAATAAATAAATATTGCAGGACATTTCACACATCGCTATCTATCCCCAAACTAAGCAGAGCTTGTAATATGGGACCCAGATAACTGATAGAATACTTATAAACTTTTTTTTGTAAATACATACTTATACTATATAGAAAACCACCCAGATACGGAACAAATATCTGTAAATCATGCAACCATTTGTTCCGCGGCGGGAATTGAACCCGCTACCTCCTGCGTCTCAACCGGCTATACGCCCACTGCGCCACGGAGGCAGTCAAATTCGCAAGGTTAGATAGGAATCTTCAAATCCAAACTTATAAACACTTTATCTGTTTTTTTCCCTCTCTCTCTGTCTCTTCCAAATAGCCAAAAATATTGAGCACTTTATCTATACACTGGATACTATAGCTATAGTTTATGTATATGTATTAATACTATTATGAATTGTTGTAAGTTCATTTTATAGTAGGTACATAAGTTTATAACTTAAATGTATGTTAATCTGTTTTCTGGGAAGCACTACCACTTAATCTACACTACACAAAGGCTAGCTGGAAGAAAATGCTAGTTAGATTTAAACTCACCTATCTATTATTTTATTAGTGCAATAAAGAGTTTTCTTATATCTAATCTATAATTATAATTAATTAATCCACCAGCCAGCCCTGGCATTGCTGAGGCGGGCCAATGCCGCCCGCCCACCGCAACGCGCTAAACGAGTTTCCGCAAACATTTTAATGAATAACACCTCCCCCCTCACTACCCGTCCCTTCCTCAGCCTGCAATGCGCTAATTAAACATTCGAGCCATATTGTTTAAGTTACGATGTTGCGGAGTTGGCTTGTAGTTTCACTGGGGGTTATTTACGCTTCAGATGGTTTATTTTTAATCCCAGAGTTAAAGGGTGTTAAATTTTACTTCATTGTGTAGCCTTGTAGCTCCATGGTGATTTTGGGATCATAAGTGACCATTTTAGGAGTTTCGTTTCATATTGCATACCTACCAATTCATATAGAGCGTCCTCAAAACGACGCTACAAATTTTTTTTGATTCTAATAAAAAAAAATATGATTAAAAAAAATAGCTTTGCTTAGTTGGGGGCTAGTTAGCGCTGTGTAAAATGCCCAGTATTATTATTTGCTTACAAAACTGTTGGTGAAAGTGATTCATTTAAAGTGAGCTTTAACAATGCCTATTCAATTAGTTTTTTCAGAATTACATGGTTTTATGCTAAATAAATGTAATAATGTGAATTAATTAAATTTTCCTAAACAGTACATATTAAAAAAGAGCGACAAAGTGTCAGTCTGCGCAGGCGCACATGTCTTTTACCTTCGCCTTTGAAGTACCTGTACCTAATAAAATACATGAAAGGCTAGCTTATAAAGAAGATCGTTGTCATATCGTATAAGGAGATAAAACCGTCTAAGAACGAGACAAATGGGGGAAATTGCAATTTGCATCAGTTGCCAACATCTTGTTGCAAAGCTATTGTTTTTATTTGGATTTTATTATCAACTAGCGGTTGCCCGCGACTTCGTACGCGTTATACTCCTAAATATGTAGGTAATCTAGAAATAAAGCTAAACTCACTGTTACAACTTGACAGCCCATTTTTAACCCATGGGAACTGATTTATGGGATAAAAGGTAGCCTATATCCAGATTATAATCTACGTAATATACCAAATTTCATCGAAATCGGTTCAGCCGTTATGATGTGATTGAGTAACAAATAAATAAATAATCAAACATCCAAACTATCACATTTTGAATATTAGTGTGATTAGCATTCAATATGCAATAGGTACTCAATGCTCAATCATTTATTGTATTCAATATATTATGTTATGTTGTGTTGGTATATGTTCATTATGGACCCTGATGGACACAACAATATTTTGGAAGAGGAGGACTTCATTGCTCGTGTTAGGTTAGAAAACCCTCAAATATAATGTCAATCTATAGCTTTAGCAAGTGCAACATAAATTAGTTCTTATTCAAGCATAACTAATTTCCTTAATGCCAAAAGGCCCCTCTAAACATTTCCACTCCGTGTCTCAGCAATCTACGTAATTAGTCGTCTGAAAAAGCTTATAACTGCACTAGGTCCAACAGCCTCAATTAGTTAATTAATCTTTTTTTCCGCGTTAAAATAGCATTTATAAACGAGGCGCAAACCAATGGGATCTGCCTCCCCTACGTTACCAAATAGGGTTGACAACTCTACTTAAAATGACAAGAAAGTTTTATAATTCAAAACTTAAAGACATCCTCTTTTTTACGATGGTTCAGACGATCATATTAGCATCCTGGACTACCAAGTCTATTAATAATACATAGATTTTATGTATATAGGGTGTTTGATAATATACGCACAAAAATGAAAGGGGTTATTTTGATGAGCATAATAAATAAATTTGTGAAATGTTTACCATAGAAATGTGAAATTTATTTTGGCATGTAAAAACAAACACTTTATTAAACTTATGTTGTGCTATTGCATAATGCTTGCCATCTAACCACAGATAATGTATTGGTGACGTCTCGAGATATCTCTTGTTGTCCCTTTCTAACCCAAAACCCGCAGTCATTTCCGAAAGAGATATCAAATCGGCCTTTATTTTTAGATGTCGATTGCAAGAGTAGGCCGTAAGTTTTTAAAATTTGATAATATAACGAGTAGTTCTTTTTTCCGAGGAGCCTTTTTTATGTTTTGAGAAACCGTCACTTGCATATCGTCAGTATATTAACAAACAACCTGTATATTAGGTGTTTTATGTATATTTTAATCATAGTATTTTTTTCTACTTCTAATTTGTGTTTATGTTTAGTTGTAGTTGTTATTTCCTCGAACATGCTTTTCATGTCCTCGACGAGTTTATTACTGTTTTCCTGTACGCACATAAGTTTTGTATCAAGCCAGAACAATTTTTTTTATCTCATTTCATTTATTCTATGCGAAAATGGGTACGATTACGCAGCAGATGATAAAATAAACATAATTTCAGATCCTCCATAATTAGCTATCAAGCATTTACCTAGTTAGGCAATATTCTAAGTTTACCTTTTATTTTAATTGCTACAAGCACGTGTAATGTAAGCCTTACTTATATAATAAACCTTGTAGTAAAGCTCTTGTAGTAGCTCAATGTGAAAGCGTATGTCTGGGGAACTACCACAGTACCTGTTTCGGTCGCCAAGTAGTAATGCTTGCTGTACCTATATGGTTTAAGGGTATTGATGCTGATGAAATTACAGGCATATGAGGCACCTGTACCCCACAGTCTCTTCTTTTTGCCCCAACTGTAGTTAGTTCTCCAATGTATGTGGAAAACGTATTTTTTTTTCATTGAAACAACGAAACTCACAACGAAAGTTGCGAGAATTGCCATTTTTAACGTTTGTGATTTTCAGTAGTTACGTTAGGCAGTCACTGTCTCCCGCCTGTCACCGGGCAAGTCCATCCTTTACTCACGTGAGATACGAACTGTAACAAGGCTAAGGATATGCTATTCTACATTTTGCTGTGTTACATTTAGCTTGCTTCACACTTCTTTTCTTTTCACACTATTAATTACATCCCTTTTAAGGATATCTTACACCAAGCTTTCCTTTAGATCAGTAAAGGATCCAAACTAAAAAGAAAATCGTTTTAATCAACTTCCATATAAATAATTAGAGCTCATGATGCAAACGAGGGTGCTGTAAGTCTTAGACTGCCTACATATAGCTCTGTAGTTTCCAAACAAATGGACCGATATGCTTTTTTTACGATAATTGTGTTTCTCAGAATTTATGTTACCATTCTTGTGAGGTTTAAACTTTCTGTTAAAATTAACTTGTTTAAGGAGACATCTGTACGTTTGCAAGAGTAGCAACCCTAAGGTCGAGTTAACAGTGTTTACAACGACAACACAATAGTGTCCACATGTCGGACTAATTAGTGTGTAACCGTTGATTAGATGACTCTATACCGTTGATTATATGTACTCTATTCCGTTAGTGAAATGTACTAAACCGTTGATTAGGTACTACGATGGCGGGATTTAATCAGGGATTAGTTCATTCGGCATTCAGGTATTGATTAGCTGGTCTACGGGGATGCAATGAATAGACGCTAATTTACTGGAAAATCAGAGTGTTTTAAGTTTCTTCTCTTTAGATCTCTAGATGTTATGGGTTGTATTTAAAAATAGTCTACAATTTTTGAGGAACGGTCTGAAATATCTACGTTTATTCCAATGCAAATTCATGTTACATAGAAACTGCATTGTCTTAAAACTCCGGAATTAATAAGACGGAATTAGTGGATTTACTATTGGGAATATATAAATACGGGATTTAACACGTACCATTTTATCGTTATCGATTTATATAAAACGGTAATGAAATGTGAAATGGCATAATGAAACCCATTAACTCTTATTCTTCTTTAAATCCAATTTGCTTACTTTTTTACCATACCAATTTATATTCAAAAGAGTAAAATCATGATCGCGATTATTGCAATTTACGTATTTAACTAACCTGTGGATAACGTCGTGGACTACAGTATCAATAGCTCACACATGATATACCATGTACTAACACAGACTGTACCTTACATATATTGTAGTTGTATGTTACTAAAATAAATAAATTAAATTAAAATTAAGTCAACTAAAGTTCCTCTAACAATCTACCTATATAGAGGCAACAACACCTTGCAAACGTTGCATTGATAGGCATTATGTTTAGATCAAAACTTAAATTGTCTAGGGCGACCTGCGCAACTATGCCTAAACGTATTTAGTGGCTAAATATGATTTAAGGAGTTGTTCATACAAATACGTCAAATTTAAATATGTTTAGTCGCTAAATACGTTTATGGATCGTTGTGCAAGCCGGGCTCCAATAACAATTTTAAATAGATGCCTAGAGCAAAACAAAGCTTTGAATTCAAATGATACCTAACTTTCTTTTTTATACCTAGGTACTATCAGCATCCCCTTCCAAAGACAAAAGTTCCTTCAAATCTAAACAAACATCCCATATTAATCAAAATATGTTAGGTATTCTCATTGCTTACAATTCGCAATATCAAAAGGCGTAATACGAGAACGCGTCGCTTCCTTCCTTTGTCCGAACTCATCCGTTTTGTTTTAACACCCCTTTTAACTTTCATACACTCACACGGTTCCTTCTGGCTCCTTGGGGTGGTACACACGAGACGGATTGAATAAAGAGAGACTTCACAATAGTATCCAAACATGCTCTCATGCAAACTTCGGTTATATATCAACGTCACAAGGTTTTGTTAGGGACATCATACTTGCGTCATCTACCAAGTGAAACAAAATTGAACAATAGAGGGAATGATACCAGAGTCAAAAATTATAGGCATTCTATATCTCGATGAGGACGTAGTGATCCACATGATCAGACATGTTGCAGCACTAGTTAGGTCAATGACCAACCGCTGTTATACCTGGGACAGGTTAAAAGATGGAGTATTCTACCATGCTTTCCGATGGGTTAGGCTGACTAAGCAGGTATAAAATTGTTATGGTATGGGTATGGTGGTTATGTTATGGCTTTTTTTAAATATAGGCGCATAGCGATAGCAGATAATACCAATTATTACTAAGTCCTTTTTGAAGGAAAGTGAAAAAAGATTTAAGATACACCATAATTAGATCTAACATATTTGTTATCACGTTATTCCAGTATTTTTGCGGAAGTGTGGGAGTAGGGCAGAATCAAGCATGCTACCTCGAGGAAAGATTTGTTTTTTTGTATGTTTGTAACGAATAAACTCAAAAACTACAGGTCCGATTTTAAAAACTTTTTCACATTCAGCATTATCCCTGAGTAACATAGATTACTTTTTACCTAATTGCGCAGAAGGAGGGTAATGTTTTTATTGTAAAACTACGCGTGCGAAGCTGCGGATTGGTCAACTAGTAATTTATAAAGACGTTTATTTTCTCTCTCAGAAAAGGCATTTATGAACTAGATATTTCTAAAGATACTACATTTTGAAATTAAAAAAAAATATATATAACAATGAAAAACAAAATTATAGGGCTTAAGTTTAAACCCAGTTCGTAACCTGTTTTGTGAGAGACTGGTGCCTGAGGTAGGTTTATAAAAACCTGTAATACAGGTCACCAGTGCTCTCATCCCACATCACATTATCAAACATCATCACATTAGTGCACAATATTAAACATCTAACAAAAACCACCAGTGTATCTCCGCCGAAAGTCTCCAGTTGATATATTTATGATTAAGCAGCGCGTCCAAAGCTCGACATTGTCTTTGCGATCCCTCTGTGGCGCCCCATCCGTCTTGCTTTCACGCCACTTCCCCCTTTCTTTACAGGCAAGAGATTTTTTTAATTATGACATTGGGCCTTTTTGTCTTTAGTAAACACGGGCTTCGATAGTTCTGGGTGGTGTAGTGTTGCGTCTGGTGTGAATTCGATTCTTGCTTCAAACGCACAAATATTAACACATTGTCATAGATAGCTACTTGAAGACATAGACAATCATTTATTTGCTAAATAGCACATAATACATTTACAAAAGATGATTTAAAATATTTAACATAAAAATAGCCATTATAATGTATTCGTACCTACATACAAAACAGAAACAAACAATATACTATAACTATTAATTTTAAATATGAGGTAGGTATGTTGTGTGATATAGCAGCAAAAGAGCCTCGACTCAGCATTATGTCAACTGGGTTAGCAGTTGACGCTGTTATTCTGCCGAGATCGATTAATCACCCACTAGACCCTGTGAGAACAGAATTATAATAATTATGTGATGTCAAGGATGAAATATGTGATGTCAATAATGAAATATGTGATGTGTATCATAAATAAAAATATAATAATGTCAGGTGAATTGATTATACAATATACATGAATAAATTACCAAAAATATTAAAAATAAATAAAAATTAAATAATTAGAATTGAATTATAACAATAAAGAAAAATACTCTAAAACTAGCAGGTAAAGGGGGCGTTCGCACCAGGCAACCCAGTTTTCCCAGTTGAAGGTTAATTCCCGTAGAAAATCTAGTTTAATTCAAGTTTTAATCTAATTTCAACGCCTGTAAATGCATCGTAAGACGTATTGAACCGTGGTGCTTTCTCTTTTGTTCGTGGCAACGTTGTGGAAAAAGATAAAACTACGAGATTGATGAACCACACTTTAATATCTACTTGCTCAACATGTACCGTACACAGATGCTCTTAATACAATTCGAATACAATTTATTTTATTCACCCAAAAATTACATCTTTACATAGTATAAAATGAAATCGCCTCCGCTGTCTGTTCGCTTAGATCTTTTAAACTACTCAACGGATTTTAATGAAGTTTTCAGTAATAGATATACTGATTCAAGAGAAAGATTTATGTGTATAATACAAACATCATATGTATGTGTATAATACATCAAAAACTGTTAGTTTGTTTGTTACCTTTACACGACTAAACGTCTGAACGGATCGTAATGAAATTTTGCAAGGAAATAGATTATATCCTGGGAGAGGACATCGGCTACTTTTTAGCCAACTGCGCAAAATGAGGGTAATGTTTTATTGAAAATCCACCCGTGCGAAGCTGCGGGCGGGTTAGCTAGTTATACACTAAAATTTACTGGTGGTCCCCGTACTAGGACTTGCATGTATCGCGGGAGACCGGTTTACAATCAGAGTTTAACTATATATGGAAGCTGGTAAGCACACAAACAGTATTAATGATTTAAATTACAATCTACTCTAAAAAAGTACGCATCTATAGGTTATTCCGCTAAAAGTCGCACATTTTTCGTAGTTATTTAAACGCTAAGATAGAATCATATATACAAATTGTACACCGCAAATCCAATCAAAAATTACAACAACCTGAAAATGTAGCTCCAATAACATTTTCAATTGAAAACAAATTATTAGAATTCGCGAGTGAAGCTACGTGGCGCAGGGGGCGGGCGGCACGGAAGTTCTCATTATGTAGAGGAATTAATTTTCAGACGCGACGAAACTGTACTGTAGTGCAGTAGAGGGGGGAGGGAGCACTGTAGGAGGCAAACCAGGTGTGAATTTAAACAAATAATTTTTACTCAGAAAACTTTCGTGATTAATTTCAATCATTATTATAAATACGGGATGAAGGTCACCCTGATGAAGGTTCACGAATTGAACCGAAACATTGTCGGTCGAAGCGCTGATAAAATGGTACGTGATAAATCTCGTATATATAATAATAAGATATTTTTTGTTAAGAAATTATTATTGTGAAATAGCTACGGCGTATCTTGTAGAACAAAGTGCTCCGTAGTAGATATCTAAAAAGAACGAATACTGCAATCGTAGAGCTACGGCGTAGCACTGTTTTAATTTATAATTTTTATGGTCTCCCAAGACTGGCGGGATCTGGCTTTAGACCGTGATAAGTGGAACGAAGAGGCGTTGCCCAGCAGTGGGACAGTACGGGCTATAATTATTATTATTATGGTCTCCCAATTATTTCCATCTGGACGGGAGAAAACAACTAACCGTTTCATTATCACACTAATATTATAAATGTGAAAGTTTGGATGTTTGTTAATTTATTTGTTTGTTTGTTTGTTATTCAATCACGTCGTAACCTATTTTCGATTTCGATGAAATTTGGTATATACGTAGGTATAACCTGGATTACCACATAGGCTACCTTTTATCCCATAAATCAGTTAACATGGGACAAAAGTGGGGTATGCAGTCAAGTTGCAACAGCGAGTTTAGCTTTATTTCTAGGTTACCTACACACTTAGTAGTGTAACGCGTACGACGTCACGGGCAACAGCTAGTTATAAATACGGGATTTATCACGTACCGTTTTATCGGTGTTTCGACCGAAATTGACCGTTATAAGAAATGCTTATGATTTAGCACTTAGTCTCAGCCGGCTTTCACCTACTGTGCCACGGAGGTAGTTAAATCCCTTCTTGAATCTGGGTTTCCAGATCCACCCCTGCAGTTCCTGATGAAACAAAACTACACCGCTCACCGCACCTGAACGTAATAACGGCACCGTAAATCAGTTTGCAATCGGAAGCCCGACTTATTCACTGACAAACAACAGATTGAGGCATAAAATAACCATAAAGGACTTACATTTATTTTGACAAAAGTAACAAACACACTGAAACTACTTACGGTGCATAATTAAATACACGTTAACTAAATAAAAAAAACAAAATGTTTTTTATTTTGATAATGCTGAGCCATACCCCCATTTCGGTACAGGGCTCATAGTGACGGGGTATGTATCTTTTATTTTTTTGATTTAGTTAACGTGTATTTAATTATCCACCGTAAGTAGTTTCAGTGTATTTGTTACTTGTGTCAAAATAAATGTAAGTCCTTTATGGTCATTTTATGCCTTAATCTGGTATTCAGACCAAACAGGGATCCATAATTTTTGTTAGTAAACACAGAAAAATCTTACTTAAAAATATTGTTACTAGGTACACAAAAATACAAAGAAAAAAAATGCGGCAATATTGGAGCATAAGCGCATCTACTGAGACACCAGGCATGTAATCGGCTTAAGCAAAGCCATCCAGCGCCTCATGATAGATGAGCTCATGTTCCCGGCAACAACGGTCAGGAATCTGTTGGCGCTTCCACGCATGCGGCCCACCCACCTTTTCGCAACCGCAACGGTTCTTTTTAGAAATCATCCGTACGCGCGTCTGCAAACATCCGTGATGCGTTATTGAACCTTGACAGCTCCAACAACATCCTGAAACCGTTATTGTATTGGATTCGTAAGGCATTGTAGGATTTCTGCGTATATTTGGCCCATAGAATGCACGTGTAAAAAGAGGTACGATATGGCCTAAACATTATGCTGAACAAGTATATTGTTCAGCGATGGTTTTATAATAATGGGTTTAGGGATGGGGCTGCCTAAAGTCTGCAGCGCTTCGGGAATGTTTGCCGATGCGCGAGTTGACTGTTTCTACACAGTCATGCGAAAGCGGTTTACATCGCTGTTGCGCAGGATTCCGGCTAGCTCCAGCGGCGTCCTATGCGTGTTTGCAAGTAGGTTTGATTACCAGTATATGAATCATTGCTGCATGGTACATACACTGGGAAACAAAAATACCTAGATTAGTTGTAGTTTTTAGGATTCCGTACCCAAAGGGTCCGTCCGTCCGTCTGTCTGTCTGTCTGCCCGTCTGTCACCAGGTTGTATCTCATGAACCGTGATAGTTTGACAATTGAAATTTTCACAGATAATGTATTTCTTGCCGCTATAACAACAACTAAAAACAGAATAAAATAACTATTGAAGTGGGGTTCCCATACAACAGAAATGTTTTATTGCCGTTTTATAGAAAATGGTACGGAACCCTTCGGATTTATACTAACTCAATTGTACCTATGTTCATAATAATAAGTTATTGAAATAAATGATAAATTAAATTATTAAGCCAAGAACTGGCATAGAATTGATGCATTGGTGTTTGAAGCTTGGAAATAATTAATGCGTAAAGATTCATACAGAAAGTGATATAAGTTAAACAAATTTAGAGTGTCACACACCAATAATTTATCAGAAAGAAAGACAAATAATTTATCTGACAAACAGGTATTTCACAGATACTTCATTATATTATATAAAGCTCGATTACCACTCACTGACTGACTCATTGACATGTTTGTTCTCCCAGATGCCACCTCGTAGGGTGAAAATGTTTGGTGGGATCGTATAGAGGGAGTTCCGATGAGTTGGGAATAAATCCTAAAGTACCCCTTTTGTCCCCCATTCGCTCCCATCCACCTCGTATCTCGGAAAGTATAGGTCTTACAGCATTGGCGCAAAAACTAATGTTGCAGAGGACATTTTTTTATATCCGGTTCCATGAAAAAAAAATGGTCTTTCATACAAAAAAAAAATTGTCCCATACAAAATATTTCTGTATGAATACCGTAAACCGTAAATTTCGTTTGCCGTAATTTTCATACTGTTTTTGTAGGGAGCCCACGGCTTGTGTGTACTATAAAATTACTGTAAATTTGCTTGATTCTATATAATGGTGGTGGAGGGACATGAGATAACTTTCATAGTTTTTGCAAAGGTCATCATCATCATTTTGGAACATCCAATTTTTTTTTTTTTTTTTAGTATGCAACGTTCATCATGTTTATTTTGGAACATCCACATTTTTTTAATTATGCCTCATCCACAATGATCACTTTGAAACGTCATTTTTTTTTTTTATTATGCAACATCCACTGTGATCATTTTGGTACATCATTTTTTTAATTATGCCTCATCCACAATGATCACTTTGGAACGTCAATTATTATTTTTTTTATTATGCATTATCCACTGTGATCATTTTGTAACATCATTTTTTTTTCAATTATGCCTCATCCACAATGATCACTTTGAAACGTCATTTTTTTTTTTTATTATGCAACATCCACTGTGATCATTTTGGTACATCATTTTTTTAATTACGCCTCATCCACAATGATCACTTTGAAACGTCAATTATTTTTTATTTTTTTATTATGCATCATCCACTGTGATCATTTTGGTACATCATTTTTTTTAATTATGCCTCATCCACAATGATCACTTTGGAACGTCAATTATTTTTTATTTTTTTTATTATGCAACATCCACTGTGATTATTTTGGTACATAATTTTTTTAATTACGCCTCATCCACAATGATCACTTTGGAACGTCAATTATTTTTTATTTTTTTATGCAACATCCACTGTGATCATTTTGGTACATCATTTTTTTAATTACGCCTCATCCACAATGATCACTTTGGAACGTCAATTATTTTTTATTATGCAACATCCACTGTGATCATTTTGGTACATATTTTTTTTTAATTATGCCTCATCCACAATGATCACTTTGGAACGTCAATTATTTTTTTTTTATTATGCATCATCCACTGTGATCATTTTGGAACATCATTTTTTTTAAATATGCCTCATCCACAATGATCACTTTGGAACGTCAATTATTATTATTTTTTTTGTATTATGCAACACATAATTTTTTTTAATTATGCCTCATCCACAATGATCACTTTGGAACGTCAATTATTATTATTTTTTTAGTATGCATCATCCACTGTGATCATTTTGGAACATCATTTTGTTTAATTATGCCTCATCCACAATGATCACTTTGGAACGTCAATTATTATTATTTTTTTTGTATTATGCAACATCCACTGTGATCTTTCTTCTATTTCTTCATCTTCGATATCTTTTATGATTGCTTCTTTCACTTCAATATCCTTTTAGAGTGCTTCTTTCACTTCGATATCGTCTTTGTTTGCTTCATTCATTTCGTCATCCTCTTTAAATATTACTACCACCTCAGTATCCTCTTTGATTGCTTACTCCACTTTTGTTTTATTATGCAACATTCACCATTCTGGTATTCTCTTTGATTGCTTCTTCCACTTCGATATCCTCTTTGATTGCATCTTCCATTTCGATATCCTTTTTGATTGTTTGTTCCACTTCGTCATCCTATTTGATTGTTTCTTCCACCTCAACATCTTCTATTTTTGCATGTTCCACTTCGATATCCTTTTAAATTGCTTCTTCTATTTCATATCCTCTTTAATTGCTTCATTTACTTCATTGCCCTCTCTACAAAATTATGGTGTTTCATACAAAACTTCAATCGCTCGTATCTTCTAAGCGGGAAGTGATAGCCTTAGCAAACTTGTAAAAAATATTGGTATCAATTTTTGTTGGAATCGTTTTTTTTATTATCGTCCTTGAATGCTTCTCTCACTTCGTCTTCCTCTTTGAATGTTTCTTCCACTTCGACATCATCTTTGACTGCTTCTTTAACTTCGATATCCTCTTTGATTGCTTCTCCCACTTCGATATCGTCTTTGACTGCTTCTTTCATTTCGATATCGTCTTTAATTGCTTTTTCACTTCGTCATCTTCTTTGAATGCTTCTACCACCTCGGTATCCCCTTTGATTGCTTACTCAACTTCAATTTCCTCTTTGATTGTTTCTGTCACTTCGATATCCTATTTGATTGCTCCTTCCACTTTAATATCCTCTTTGATTGCTTCTTCCACTTCGATATCATCTTCGATTTCCTTTTGATTGGTTATTGCACTGCAATATTCTCTTTCATTGCGTATTCATCTTCGATATCGTCTTCGATGGCAATTTTACTTCCATATCCTCTGTGATGGCTTCTTCCACTTCGATATCCTCATTGATTCAATTGCTTCTTCCATTTCGATATTGTTTTGACTGCTTCTTACACATGGATATCCTCTTTGATAGCTTTTAACAGCTCGATATCATCTTTGATTGCTTTTTTCACTTCGGCATCCTCTTAGAATGCTTCTACCACCTCGGTATCCTCTTTGATTGCTTACTCAACTTCAATTTCCTCTTTGATTGTTTCTGCTGCTTCGATATCCTATTTGATTGCTTCTTTCACTTCAATATCCTCTTTAATTACTGCTTCCACTTGGAAATCCTCTTTGATTTGATTGCTTCTTCCATTTCCATATCGTCTTTGACTGCTTCTTACACATGGATATCCTGTTTGATGGCTTTTAACAGCTCGATATCCTCATTAATTACTTCTTCGACTAAAAGAAAAACACGCGAGCTGCGAGCAGCTCGCGCACAACGCAACCTCTAGTATGTCTATAAAAGTAAATACATTTTTATTGGCCAAAATGATCACGTATGTATTTTTATATATATTAAATAAATAGAATCTTGAATCAAAGTCGTGTTATAAATTATCACGCTAAAATGTAATCGAACTGTCAAAAGTCAGACAAGGCTAGGCCAGGGCAGTTGTTATGCCAAACTTCAGTCTGATTTGATTACAATTGCATTTCATCGCCATTTTTTTGTGAATCAGGCTGCAGACGCGACTCGAAAACGCTTGTGGCCAATTTGGAATGCGGACGACGAAATGGAATTGGAGCTGAACGTGGCTTTTATTTTTAGGCAACTTGATGAAACTTTTCCAACTTTTCTGATCCACCTTTTGTATGATTTATTTTTCATCTCCTTCTCATAAATTGTATTTTGATATGATTGTAAAGATAAATAGATAAGGTCTTTATTGGGCACCAGCTTTCGCACCCGGTTTCGCACGCGAGGTTTATCAATATAAAGTAGTTTTTTTTATGAATTAGGCTAGCGTTTGACCACTATCTCGCCTGATGGTAAGCGGTGATGCAGTCTACGACACGCTTGCCTAGAAGAAACCTATTCACTCGTGACTTGAAGATCTCTAGGTTGTAGTTATCAGGAAACACAGACTCAGGTAAAGCGTTCCACTCCTTGGCGGTGCGCATAATAAAGGTGCGCGAGTACCGCTTTGTGCGTATGGGAGGTATGTCTACCATGTAGCGGTGGCGCATCGCGGAGCGTCTGGTTGTCCAATCATAGAATGTATATTTATCATAGTATGTTTTGCTCCACGTATGGATATTATATGTATCAAATTTCATCGAAATCGGTTTAGCCGACGTGATTGCGCAACAAACAATTAAGCGTCCAAACGTTTGCAATGGTGTCTCTATGATTTAAATAATTTATGTTTTTCTTATTACTGTGTACCTACTTCTATATTATTTCCGTATGAAGAATAATATGATAAGATCAGCCCTTCTCATCCCACTGCTGGGCATAGGCCTCTCTTCGTTGTCGCCATTCGCCTCTGTCCAGCGCTGTTCTAACCCACATACGACCTGCGATTTTTATAATGACGTCGTCCCATCTTGCCGGCGGACGATCTGCGTTCCTGGTTCCATCTCGGGGCCACCACTCAGTCAGTAACCAGCTCCACCTGTCATCACCGCGCCTCATGTCACACATGTCCTGCCCAACTTCATTTGAGTCCCAATTTACGCTTGCTAATATGACAAAAATATTACAAAAATTAAATAAGTAACTAAACATAATAAAAATTACCAATAGGCAAGTCGTAAAGTTGCTAGCTAAACTCGCAGGATATAAAATTGAATAAGTTATACTAACACTACGTTAATACTACGTGGTTTGTTATGTACGACATTAAATGAAAACACGTGAACGGCTAATGGCTAGTATTGTTGTAAAAAAGGTTTTTTCCAATTAATTACCGTAAGAAATTTAAAATTTTCTAACAGCCTTAATATCAAGTCCAAATATATCAATGAAACAGCCTGTATAAAATAGGTAAACAAATCATATTTATTCATCATGTAAGTAGGTAGGTACCTGTTAAACTGACTAAGCGGCATCATCGCAAAGGCGCCGCTGATTTACGTTAAAAATTGTTTGTTGGAAATATATCGATCACTGGATAACTATCCAAGGTATTGAACTCACCCCTAATCAGTTAAGCCGATTTCATATGTGTTTTTAATTATTGTCATACATAAGGAAAAAGTATTATGGTATAATAATAGGACTAACAATTAGAAGATTTCTCCAGAAGATTAAAGTCCTGTATTCCTTTAGGCAATTTGAACCGAAAAAGAATTCTTTAAAGGAAAAAATATACAACTTTTTTTTCTTTCCCTAGTTCCAAGCTGCGTACTGTCACCCGATTCAAGATGATTAAATGGCCATAAACAGTGAGTTTACAAGTGAAGGGTTCCTTTTGTGCACACCTCTCGACATGCTATTAATACGAAAACAATTCGTCCCTAGCGGCTGCCGAGCGTGGCTACACTTTGGCCCAAAATAAGGGTACGTAGAAAAACGTTTTTTTAATAATTTTATTTATTTATGAAAACAGTTATAAAATAAGAATAGTTGATTAGTAAAATAATCGAGTTATGATCGAGAATTAAACCGGTGGCAGTAACAGTACTGAATTAATTCCTGCGAGTTTCTGAGAAAGATGGGTAGATCGATATATCTGCCAATAACCATCCACTCTCAAAGACTTCATGCAGCTGCGTCGAAATATCGGGATACTCAAAAACTCACAAATCATGGTAAATATCGCGTTTTTAGTAAAAATAGTGTTCATAACCATTGACGACCTCCGTGGCGCAGTGGGCAAATAGCCGGCTAAGGCGCAGGAGGATGTTTGCATGATCTAAAAAAAATGAGTACAAAGTTTTCTCTTCACGTATTAATATACCAGCTGCCGTCCGCGACTTCACTTGCGTGTTTTGTCAATTAAAATAGCCTATGTGTCCAGGCCATAATATATCGATATACCAAATTTAATTGAAATTGGTTCAGCTGTTATAACGTGATTGAGTAACAAACAAACAAACATCCAAACTTTCGCATTTATAATATTAGTGTAATAGATGATTGAAATAAATCACGAAATATTTCTTAGTAAAAATTACGTATTTTATCAATTATGTGTCCCATTAATTTGCACTGCAGCACACGCTAAGCGATCCCCAAAGACTATGCATATGCGCACAGCAATCAACGATTGCGCTATTGTACCGCAGATTAAAATTTAGGGTTCACTCGTAATGTGATTGCACTCTTTTGCCTACGGAACCATCAGATTTGCTGCTATTATAGGGGCGCTGTTATTTTAATCAACTTTCCGATGATGGTGATTGGTTTAGGGTGATTTTATTTAAATTGAGATTGTATGGAGTTTTTTCTGTTCTCTATTGGATTAACTGTGTTTAACTAGGTTCATTGATACTAACGGAGTTGCTACCTTAACCATCGGTAATAGTGACAGAATAAGTACAAAAAAATCTAGATAAAGAAAGAAAAAAAAGAAAAGTAAGAATGAAAAGAAAAAAACCGGTCAAGTGCGAGTCGAACTCTTGCGCCGAGGGCTCCGTACCTACCCATTGTCCTCTAAATAGTATGAGCGCCCATACAACTCAGAGGACTATCTTAATTGGCGTCAACTATATATTTATGTATGGGGACACCCTTTAATTTTCACCATTTTTGATTTTTTGGAACCTTGCTTTTTGCCAAATTTCGTGATTCTAGGTCAACGGGAACTACCATATAGGTTTTCGACCCAAAACTTATAGGGTACTTCCGGTTGACCTAGAATTGTCAATTTTGGTTAAAGGCAAGGTCTTACAGCACAAGTAAAGGGAAAATTCTGAAAAATAAAAAGTTGAAAATTAAGGTACATTTTGGTGGTCACGAGTTTTTGCGCAAATCTAAATTTGCCCACATCTTTTTATCCTGTTGACTCAGGACCTTGATTTTTATGCACCTAATAGGAATCTCAAAATCTCAATATCTGGTATAAATTTCAACTTGCTAGGTCCACCCGTTCCTGAGGAAATCGGTGGTGACACACGGACAGACGGGCAGACGGACAAGAAAGTGATCTTATAAGGGTTCCTTTTTTACCTTTTGAGGTACGGAACTCTAAAAAGGAAGAAACAAAAGAAATTAAAAAAATATAAAAAAAATATATATATATTATAAAATATTCTTCATAAAGAATAAGTAGAAGTAAGTAGTGGTAGTGGTGTTTGTCAGCGATAAAGAATATTTTTAAATATAAACTTTAAAAAAAAATGTTATAAAAAAAGTGGCACTCCGGGAGTTCAATTTTATTCACAGAAGTGAAAACTTGAATAAAAGCAGACTACTATATACAGAGGTGTCGGCAACGGTAACAGTGTCGCGAGGTCAATGGTTTTTCCTATATAATAAATAAATAAATAAATATTGCTGGACATTACACACAGCGCTATCTAGCCCCAAACTAAGCAGAGCTTGTACTATGGGAACCAGATAACTGATAGAATACTTATATACTTTTTTTTTTGTAAATACATACTTATAATATATAGAAAACACCCAGACACGGAACAAATATCTGTAGATCATGCAAACATTTGTTCCGCGGCGGGAATCGAACCCGCTACCTCCTGCGTCTCAGCCGGCTATACGTCCACTGCGCCACGGAGGCAGTCAAAAATATCAAAAATGCCCAACACGCCAGCAAAAGTTTTCACTTTAAAAAATCTTTACATAAAAGACAAAACACTGTCATAGCCCAGAGAATCATCAAACGGTGGCGTGGGCGGGGCACATAGCTTGAAGAACTGACGTTTGGGGGCATTGAGGCAGAAAGGTTCTTAAAAATATGAATTACCGAATGATCATTCCGTACCTACACTAAAAACATGAGCTTTTTTTCTTTACAAACTTCCTTTATAAACGTAATCCACATTAATGAACGCATTCATTACATGGTACTGATGATTGAATACGAAATGATTGCTTTTCATTGTTGTGCGGAGTTATCGCCGATCCCAACTTGTTCACCGTTCTGAGGTATGATTGTATGCTGGTAGCTGGCTTCTACATCATTAATTTATCAGCCGTACTTGTGATAACGTGATATTTATCAACAGAAAGTGGTTCGATTTTACATAAAATACGCTTCTAAAATGCTAATTATTAAATCTAATAAAATTATATTATACTAGTTGCCGCCTGCAGCTTCGCACGATTAGTTTTTCATAACCCTCATTTTGCAAGATCGGGTAAAAAGTAGTCTATGTCCCAATCCCAGTCATAATCTATCTGTTTACTAAATTTCATCGAAATCGATCAAGCCGTTTAATTGTGAAAACGTTACAAACAGACAGAGTTACTTTCAAATTTATAATAGTTTAAATTATATTGTATTTATTGTATATATTATGACCCCCCCTCCCCCCACTACCTATATTTTAATTGAATTTGACTTTACTGTTTGGAAATTTTATAATCAAAATCACTCGCTTTCGGATGAAAATAGGTACATATTCCAAAGCACCCTTTAGATAATAATAAGACCAAAACTTGGCAAAACTACAACACTTGCGGTACTAAATAAGTAGCCAGACCTAGAAACATGACCTGATAAAAGTTATTATTTATATAAATACGGGATTTATCACGTACCGTTTTATCGGTGTTTTGACCGATAATGTTTCGGTTCAATTCGTGAACCTCCATCAGGGTATTTATATTCTTTAATCTTCTTATTATGTAAAACAAAGTCGGGTTTGTTCGAACACTTATAACTCGAGAACGGCTAGACCGATTTTCATGGTTTTTGATTTGTTGCATTTGTCTCCGTCCCGAATAACAGTATAATTATTAAAGTATTGGAAAAATTCACGCAAAAAAAATTATGACGAAAACTCATTCATAAAATGCAGCTAATGATGGCCGGTTGACAATTCTACCGGTGACGTACAGTACATTGGCAGATTTGGCAGCCCGCGTCATGTGCATGAATATGCGAAAGGTGCAATGACTTTATTCTTTATTGTGCACAAATAGATTACAGACAAAAACAGCTTACAAAATGGACATATACAATGGCGAGCTTAACCCTAATAAGAGTTTTCTTCCAGCAAACTTTTGAAGATAAAGATAGTTGATTATAGTGGGTACGTGCACAGAAATTGACATTGGAATAAAAAACTAAAAGAAAACTGAATTTTACTCAGATAATAGGTTAAATCCACAAAATTTATTAATTCTAAGGTGTTACGAAGTTCGCGGGGTCAGCTTGTTTAATTGCATTTGTAAATAATAATGATTGAAGTAAACCACCTAACTAAAAGTGATAAAGGTTGCTGACCCACAGTTGTTTTTTAGACTCTATTAATCGACTCTTAAACCAACGAAAGGGTTTCGTTCTATGATATGATAACCACACTAGTAGTTCGCCCGAACTACTAGTGTCCCATAAAAACCTATCGCGAGTAAAAACAAAAAAAATATTGTTTGTAATATGTATTTGACTATCAAAATAGTACCACGAAATGATTACCAAATTACTTGACCTACAGTTTCATTCAAATTACAAATAACGGGAGTTCATGTAAATTGGTTCCCTTTTTTGGGGTAGAAATTGCAGTTATTCTAGATTACAGACTTTTGCCTATATTTGTGTTACTTAAGCTACACGCATACCAATTACAACACTGTGCGGATACTGGTGTACCATGTGAATTTTGTCAAAGTTCAGTTTTTATTATGGCTAATAACTAAAAAACTAAAAGTTTTAAACTAAAAATAAAAACGGGGTGAATATGTACTCACAAAGACCTTTTATTAGACGTGCCACTTGACCGGATGGTCCCATTTTGTTTTATTTACCCCTCTTGAACCCCAATATCTCAACAACACCTCCACATTTTTAGCTCATTGAGTCACACCAAAATGTGCCATCACTACCTACCTATATCCTCGAGTTATCCTCGGATAAACAAACATACATACATTAGTACAACGCCGATTTGCCCAAGTTGATTTAGAGATCTCGCCTCGCTCGATCAATAAAGTAAAATGATGGTGGATCATATCAATGTTTACTGCGAAGGACCCCCAGGCTGCACCCCAATAGACCAAAGTTTTTCTTATCTATTTTAGGTCTACTTTTCGTGGAAGATGGTATTTACATGTAACTCGGTAGGGTAAGTGATCTTCCAGCCGCACGGCTGAACTTCCAAACACACATTTTAGACTCAATTGTAATGTTTATATCTATTTAATTGTAACATTAGTATTATGCATTACAAATATACAATTTAATGCATGCTTGAAAAGAAAAAGCTAAACTAATGATAAACCACATTTATAAATAAAGCGGTCGGAGCATCATCTCATTTCACAAAACTCCCGGGAGTTCCAATGATTTCCATCCAGCTCTTTTATCCGCGAATTCATTCAATTCGATATTTTTACATAATGTTTCATTCGATTCGATATTTTTATACAATATTTGATATTCGATATTAATGTATTCAGCGGCGCCGGGCAGCAATTTTCATTTTGTAATTTTTACCGAGTGCGCGTTCGGTGCGGCACTGGTGCTCAAACTTTCAATCACTTATTTTATTTTTTAGCTTACCTACATTTGATGATCACACATTTACAAAGAGTTAATTACATTTTCGGATTGCTAGGTATCAGCATTAACAGCTTCCTTTCTTTGAAAGGAACTGTATGTCAAGCATTTTCAAACCATGCTAGAGATATTCGTGTGGCCTATTGCACTGTAACAAGCCGCCAGTAGCTCTTATGAAATAAGCACAATATCAAAGCGGGACAATGCAGGTTATCACTTAACGTCCGGTGAGCCATAAGCTTGTTCCATCTCCAGGTCTAATAAAAAAATGAAGTCTGATCTCGAACAAGCTAGATACAACGATCTTTAGGTAACTCAACTGTTTCTATTGTATTTCTAACCGTTTTCAAAAAAAGGATGTATTTTCTCCGATTACTTGAAGACGCCTGGATAGATTCGAGAAATTATTTTATTGTTTATAAGGGTTTTTTTGTTTAAAAGGGGTTCTCGAGTAGTCCCAATTAGTACCAAGTCAGGATCTGATGATGGGATCCCAAAAAAATCGAGGCAACCCTCAAATTTATATCTACATTTTAATGAAATTGCACACCTTTTATTTATTCACTTCTTTATTTCTTTTTATTTTACTTCGTCGCTGCTGCACTACCTTTTGCTCCCGGTTTTAGCTGAAAATCAGCGTTGGATGCACAACATCCAACATTATGCTGAGCTGAACGCCATTTTGGTACGCAGACACATGAGTCGAACTGTCTTAATGGATTCAGCTGTTCCTTATTATTGTTTCATGTGTCATTTTGTGTGTGCCAAATAAATGATTATTCTATTCTATTCTAATTTTATAGGGACGCAATTCGGTTTTATGTCAGAACTCGTCATTTATCCACCGATTTAGAAAAATCTTTTTTTATTTGTAAGCATATACTTTCATATTGGTCTCATAGAAATTTCATCAAAATCAGTTAACAAGTTTGGTTAAGTCAATTATATTTTTATTAAAAAGTTAATTGTTTAAAGAGTTATATCAAAGACTTATTAAATTATACATAATTTAATTCAGGCAACAATAAAATAGTTACAAGATAGTAAATAACTTATTCCGGCCCATAAAGATATATAGCCTAAAATATATATTACAATAAAAACTTATTATTTACTACACAAACACTGCAATTTCAGACGTGGGTTCTCATCATTCGGTATCCATCTTCGGAAACGACGAAATACGACACACTTCGGCCAAAAATCTTCCTTCATGAAGGTCGATAGATGTTGAGGTCGACTATGTAAAAACTTTAAGAGCCTCTGTTTCTTTACGTAGATTGTTTGCTCCATATAATTTCATAGGGCTTGGTATGAGGAGAGGCAAATGAATACGATCCGGGAACAAACGGTTAAAATATTATCTCAAACACAAAAGATACCCATTTACTTAATATATCCCATTCAATTCGGATCCCGATGCTGGTAGATTGTTTCATTATGATATTATGAATTCGAGGAGGTTCTTTCATTTATTCGTAATTTTCTTTTGCCATATTGCTATGATTTTTTAAGAACCTTGTCTTATGTCAATTTATAATGAAACAACCCCATTCGTTTTTAAGCTATTATGTGTTTTTTAAATGAGTTTGTTATTTGAAATAAACGTTTTTTATTTAATAATCCGTTTTCGGAATAGAATACCTTTCTTACATTCCGAAGTACCTTGTATAGTTACATAAAAGGCATAGAGTAGGTACTCGTCATTATCCATTGAGCTCGCAGTGACACCGTTAATTATGAGGTGCGTGACGAGCCAGAGAAGTAATCAGTCTTGCACCGGCAACAAGATGTAGAATATCTAGAAAAGACAATCTTCGCGAAGTCTTTCAAGATACAAGATATTTATTTACTTAAAAAAGTGTACAATAAGGTCTTAAAACTTCAGATCGCAAATTACTGAGGGCGTTTTTTTACAATAAAAAATAAATCTATATATATAAAATGCTTCGTCCTGAATGACTGATTGACGGATCAACGCACAGCCTAAACTGTCAGCAGTCTAAACTGTCGTAGAGACCTGAAACTTGGAGGGTTTGTTCTTTGTATGACGTAGGCATCCGATAAGAAAGTATTTTCCGAAGTTCTACCCCAAGGTAGGGGTACCAAGGGGGGGGGGGGGCAAAGTTTGTATGGGACAACGTGATTGCTTGGTCCAATCTACTTCAAATTTTGCATAAACCTTTTTTAACTAAATTGATGGAAGACTTATTTCGTATTTTATTGAAATTCATCCCCTAACGGGGTTAAAAAGAGGTAGAAAGTTACTTCGATTGATGTGATGGCCGGCGGTGATTTGCTTCGAAGTTCATATCAATACTCTTTAGTGCTTTTGATTTAAATTACTTTAAATTTTATTTTCACACATGTTTGAAAACTCAATCAGATTTTATTCAAAAAGGTTGAACTCACTTAAAAACATATGCAAATACTTTTTAAATTGGAATGTCTCGAAAGTCACCATACTATATGAGTACCTCATTTGAAGGTTTCTAAGCCTTAAGCTTATGGTTATGCACTTTTAGGACACGGCCTCATAGGGATGTAGAGTTCGAAATTTAAAATGGTAAGGACTACGAGTCCTTACGTGACTTGAGTCATATTGGTCCGAAGAAAATAGTTTTCTTTTAATTTGTCTTCGAAGTGTGTATTGTTTTGTGCATTTTTTTTTACATTACACTAATATGACAAATGTGAAAGTTTGGATGTGTATTTATTTGTTTGTTTGTAACTCAATCACGTCGTAACGGCGGAACCGATTTCGATGGTATTTGGTATATATACGTAGATTATAACCTGGATTACTACTTATGCTACTTTTTATCCCATAAATCAGTTCCCATGGGATAAAAATGGGGTGTCAAGTCAAGTTGCAACAGCGGGTTTAGCTCTAGGGTTTATTTCTAGGTTACTTAAACATTTAGAAGTGTAACACGTACGAAGTCGCGGGCAACAGCTAGTACACAATAAAATGAACTAATCAAAGAACATTTTAACATTAAAGGTTTTTAAACGTTTCATGTTTAAACATACATAGTATGTATTATAAAACAAAATAACAAGGTGGTGACTAGAAGAAAGTGCTTATGACTTAACCACTATCGTCGAAAATAAGCATATTTGGCAAAAAGATAGAGTATATCCTCGAGAAGGACATTGGCTATCTTTTGTTTCAGAAAATAATCTTAAAGGGTGGAATAGGGGTCGAAAGTTTGTATGAGCAATCCATAATTCCTTAAGTTAGAGATCTGAAAATTCATATTTAGACTTTTGGTAAGAAATAAAGAAATACGTGTTTCAACTTTTTTGCAAAATCATCCCTAAACCGTACCGTTGGTTTATAGATAGATTGTGATCGGAATTGGGACATACGCTACTTTTTACCCGACTGCGCAGAAGGAGGGTAATGTTTTTATTGACAAACGTCAACACAAAGTCAAAACACATCCACAGCTGAACATAAGCCACAAACATTTCTAGGTCGATCGATCTTGTGCAGCCTGCACCAAACGGTTCCCAGCTACCCTTAGTAGGTCGTCTTTCCATCTAGTGGGGAGCCGTCCTACGCTGCGTTTTCCAATGCGTGATCTCCATTCGAGATCTTTCCTCAATAGCCTAATTCAGGTGGTTGCTAAATAGTCTTAAGGGTAGCGAGGGCACAGTGGAGTCATAATTCTGATATTTTGCGATGAAGCTGTTGTAGTGGTACCAACAATGTTGTATGCAGGAAGTTGTAAGGAAGTAGGTAAGGGGAGATATGCCGAAGTTATCCAAGCCACTTCCAGTAGCACTTGATAATCCATACCGTAAGCCTTTCTTGCGTCTTCTACCTGCATCTCCTACGTAGTGCATTAGTTGATGACGTCACGGCCTGCCACCACCACATAATGACGCCATGTTACACCTTACCAGGTAATTCCTCTAAAAGATTGAAGTACCATTTGAATGAGGTGTAATGTGGAAGTGCAAAATGCGCTGTTTTTTTATCATTTGTTGAAAGGGGTTATTGCCAGGTGTTTTTTTACTGTGGTTATTTGTTTTGGTACTGACTAGCTTTTGGTAGTGACTTCGTTTGACTATACAGAAGTCTAATTAAGTCTAAGTATGTATATATAAATTGTTATGAGAAGTTATATGTATTTAGGTTCATTCGTGTAACTTTAATTTATGTAATTTTTATATCATTAGTATTAGTATGTATGTACATGTAGTACGTTTGGTACACCATTACACCCCAGGTAATGTCCACACAGTCCATTCAATCCAAAGGTTGTCTGGTAGAGATCGCTTTTTAGCAATAAGACCGTCAATTGTATCCATAGATTTACGTTATTATGCAATAAAAAAATATCTAATCTAATCTACACAGAGTGAATAACTCTGACCGTTCGAAATTGAAGTCAAAAATCCACTTCCTCATATACGGAAGTGTTTGTTTTTGTCAGTGACCGTAATGGCTGAATGGTTTATGTCGTGTCAAGCCCGCGACTTCACATGCGTTGTTTGTGATATCAATCCAGCAACCCAGCTTGTATGCTATAATTGGCCATTAGATAAAATTCAAACTCCACCTAGATTGAGTTGAGAAATAATCAAATATCTAAACCATTTAGCCATTACGGTCTCTGACAAAAGCAAAGACTTCCGCAAGTGACACATTTCATCTAAAAAAACCTTGTAAATTATCTTTGTAAACCGATCCAGACGCTTCATATCCAACGCATATTTATTTCTTCTCTTTTACATAAAGGGAAATTATAATATCTAAACCGAATGACGAATGAAATGTGCAGCCATTGTTACCCAACAAAATATACCAATTACATTGCGGTGGGGGGAATATAATCAAAAGTGATCCTGTCACAGCTTCCATGAGAGGCAGCTAGACCATATACCTACTGATGCGGTCGTTGTTAAGCGCATTTATGCTTCAAAAGCAACGCTAGGCCATCGGTTCTCGTGGTTGCTATTTCGTAGTTTTATAAAAGACTTTTGGTATGAAAAGCAGTTAAGGGCAAAAATAGTTGTTGATTTTTAAGTCCCATTTCACGTAATTAAAGTTCAAGTTTGATCTAATTTCAATGCCTGTCAATGCAATGTTTGACGTAACAGAAAGGTGATCGTGATGTGACCGGCCGAAAGTTGATGGAACTTAAAATATTATTATATTATATTATTTCGTATCGTTATTATGACGTTATGAGTAAGAAAGAAGCGAGTACTAAGATGGCGACTGATAGGTTTGGAAGAAAATATATCTGCCGACGCCACTAATCGTCTGAAAAGGGCAAGAAGATTATGTGGATAATGTCGGCAATAGAAATTGGATTCAATCGTAAAACCTTCTCGACACTAAATCACTAAATACCAATATTATGAAATGTTGAATAATTAATACTGAATACTGAAAACTAAATCACTTTCGCAATTCTGCAAACGAATGCATGGAATGAATAAGCTGTGTGGGGAATCAGAGTTTCCAGGACGCAGGCTGGGGAGGACGGCAAATGAAAAATTTTAATTTTGAATGCAGTTTGTTAAAGAGCACAATACCGGGAATATTCGCTGGGAGACACAAAAGGGGTTCAGTTTTTTGTGTTTATAATAATTACTTGTTTCAGTGGCTTCTTTGTTGGTGTACTGTGATTTCGCGCTCATGTGATAAATAAACGAAATGTGAAAAAGAATGGAGCTTATAATGAAACCATACCTCCATAGTTATATTTGTAGACTTGTGTTGTGGAGACGATTTCAGAAGGTTAATCCCACAGTTAAATCTACTTAGTCACATTAAAATTTTGATTAAATCTTAATTCCTATAAATGGAACCTTTTATTACTAACTAGCTGACTAGCTTCGCGGCTTTGCACAAGTGGTTTTTTAATAAAAACACATGGTTCTTTTTGCACAGTCAGGTAAAAAGTAGCCTATGTCCTTCTCCAGGATATAATTTATTTCCTGGCCAAATTTCATTACGATCCGTTTGTTTAGTCGTGAAAAAGTAACAAACAAACAAACAAATAACTTTCATACAGCCGAAAGTTGACTTTAGTTTTAACTGACCTAAACTTATGTATTTTATTTAGATAAGGCATCGGAATCATTGAGATAGATTTTATTTGAAATCCCAAACTGGAACATCTTCCTTGCAGTTACCTAAAAACCGTCCACTGGAATCCCATTTCATTTCGTTCACGGACGAGTAGAAACGAAAACGTCTGAAAAAACTACATTTGGCGGACCTCAGCCTAACCGTATCCCGTTTGATCCGTGTAATTTAGTACACGTACTCCAGTGATCTGACATTGATACATACAGGTACACTCGGCAGAGAATGTAAAGGCCGATTTCCGTAATAAAATAGATAGACCTCTTTATTGTCACATCAAGATTTAAGATATTTTAAAGATAAACAAGTGTACAATAAGGTCTTAAAACTAGGCACTTTACACTTGTTTGCCCTTTATCGCAAACTACTGATTACAGATGGCGCTTTTTTACAATAAAAAAACATACAGAACAAAACAAACCGATCAATGAACATTTCAATTACAATTACGGACGGCCTTATCGCTAATTATATTTAATCAAGTTACGATATAATCTCATCATCATATCAGCAATGCTCAAAAAGTCCACTGCTCAAAAAAGCCTCCCCAGATTTAATCGATGGGTTCCCAACGAGTCACACGTTGGATTTTTTTTTCCAAGAGTTTCAGTGAGTCACATAAGCTCGTAGCGTTTCAGAGTAACATGTTATGTCTATCTCTCGAATACGATTTTTTTTAAAACTGTTCAACGCGTGTTTAAAAAAATACTTATTAAATTTTGTATACTGTTTCTCTATTTTCAGAGATTATCCATTATATACAAACTTACACACAAATTTTACCTGTAGAATATTATTAAAATTAGTATAGATGGAGTCAAACCACTTTCATTGCTCAGTGTACCTACTGAAAGGCACTGGTTATGTTTGGAAACCCAGCAATCTTTTAATTACAGTTCGGTAAGCTTGGTCAAAAGCAAATGGTATTAGTGAATTGCACACAAGCGTGTTTACGTGTAGTTTCTTATTTTCACGCTTACGGTAGCTAAGGCATAAAGAAAAATGGGCAAAACATATCTTAAAATTAAAAGGAACCTTCTGGAAGTAACTTTAATTTTCAGGTAGTGTTTGTTATGTTATATATACTATGATTTTCCGAAAATAGACTTCATTAAAATGGTTCAGTTTTTAGATACAAAGTATGTATATCATTTTTTTACTCCCAAGGTCTTCAAGTCTAGAGTGAACAAGTATCCAGAGTGAAGTATTTCTAGGCAAGCGTGCTCCATTTTTGACTACGCCATCACTTACCGTCCATCGTTGAAATATGCGCATGAAAATATGCGGACTGGGCAGGCCACGTTGCCCGAATGCACTCCGAGAAATGGGCCCTTAATGTAACACCATGGACGCCTGAAGACGGAAGGCGACGTCGGGGTCGGCCAAGAAAGCGTTGGCGGGACGATTTGGTCACCTTCCAAAGAGGATGGTGGAAGATAGCGACGGATAAGGATACTTGGAGGGACTTGGGGGAGACCTTTGCCCAGCAGTGGGACGAGATAGGTTAGAGAAAAAAAACAAGACATATAGAATACACATATAATATACATATAGAAGAAACAGTTGAAACATACTATAATTTATTTAATACTAATTAATTTTATCAATTGGATAAAATTAAACAGATAAGTGCTATCAGAAACAGAAACATTTTCAGTAATTAACTCTCACAACTCAGCTTCATGCTAATTTGTCGTTTGTGATCACAGATAAGCTTAAAATGGATCTCGTTTGGAAACATTTAATTTAACCAGAAGGAGATAAAACCAATCTCTGCTGACATTTTAAGTACCATAATCAAAGTGGGTATTAATTAACTGATAGTAGATAGATAGAATTATTTTTTTAGGTCTAATAAATAATGGATAAGCGAACTAAATGCTAATTAGCATTATCTTCCAGTTAACTTGTGTACAGTGTAGATTGTGTAGTAGAGCTTTTTAATAAATCGATAAATTAAGAAATATTAAACTTACCATCTTACTATAATAATAAACATATATAATAATTCGCATACATAAGCAAAACACATAATAGATACCTAAAGTTCTAAATTTAGTTGCCTATTTGAAAAGAGTATATATTGGGTAAAATCCTCAACAGTTCACCGCCTTGTTCATCTAAATACCTGTTCCTTAGGCCTTTGGTGTGGGACGCCACGTGCGTCGATACCCTTGCGCCATTTCATCTGTCTGGTACATCAGTTGAGGCTAGTGCAGTAAAGATCTCAAGCGGCGAAAATATGGATATCTCGACAGAGCTTACGTATTTGAGCCATTTGGTGTCGAGACCCTGGGTCCACGGGCTACCGGTACAGGGACCCATCGCGTTTTCTTAATTCTTTTGGGCTCCGATTCCGAGAGCTGGCGCTTATAAGCATTGCAATTCAGCGGGGCAATGCAGCCAGTGTATTGGGGTCACTTCCGCCTGGTAGTGATCTGGAGCAGTTGAGCTATCTATAGATCATTTGCAACGGTCTTTAGATGATTCAACTGTTTCTCGTGTATTTTATTGTGAATATTTGTACATTCTTTCTGTTATTATTACTTTTTTATCAGCATATTTTCCTTCCAATTTTGATTAAAATTATAAACTATTGGATAAATTAAATAATTAACTTCTAAAAATATAATGTTGTACTCAAATTTAATGTTTATTATATCATCAAGTTAAACTCGCAATCTTCCCGCCTGATTCATTATGTTAGGGTGATTGATTTATAACATAGTTATTGAAATTAATTGAACTTTTTAAGCTAGTTTTGAGTGTACCACATTCGGACATGATCTAAGGATAACTTAGAACTCTCTACTTTAGAGATTAAACGGTTTATATTAATCTTCCGTTGATTTATTCAGACTATTTCAGATGTATATCATGTACCCTAAAACGTCATTAGACCATAATGGAAGATTAAACAGGTTACCGTACAGGCTTGTGGCGTTTATTCATTAAGGGTTGATTAAAAGCCTTTCGGTATTCACCTGGTTAGCTATTGTGTTAAATCTGTTAGGCATTTGATGTTTCTAAATTAGGATTTTGGGTGACATGATTTGAATAGAAAGACCCCATTAATTACATATTGTATAATATCTAAGCGCAAAGCATTATCTTATGTAAGCTCTTCAAAAGCTGGTTCGTAAGATAAAATACTAATTAAAATAGCTACTAACTGGTAGGTTTATGAATTGAGAACGTTTTATTGCACTTTATTACAAAATACCGCTCGCGGCTTCGCATGTAGTTTGTCAAAAAAGCTAGCCTATATTTCAATACAGGTCAAAACTATCTATATACCAAATTTCATTGAAATCGGTTCAACCGTTTTAATGTGATTCAGTAACAAAGAAATATCCAAACTTCGTATTTATAATATTAGTGTGAAAGCACAAAGGCGAACTTAATACTAAAAATATTAGTTCCCAGATAACCTTTGCGTGTAGTGGAAAAAATATATACCTACAGTGTACAAAATATGTATTTGGTATGATCTAATGTTTTTTCCCCACCATTACTTTATTTCAGTTTCTTCTTACCCCAAATTATAATGTGATTTCGAAAAAAAAACTCCCCCTATTTGATCCCAGTCAACACAACACATAAATAATAAATAATCTACATAAATAATCGGAATGTTTTGTCTGATACTATTGAAAGTGTATTTCTAACTCTTGCCTATTTTCTCTTGTGTCTCTTGTTTTTAATGTTGCTTTTTTGAGAATCAAATAGATATATTTATACATAGGTACATACTTAAGCAGCATTGCTGTATTTCGGTTTGAAGGGTATGGTTGCCGGTGAAATTACAGGCACATGAGGTTTTACACCTGTATGCCTGAAGTTTATGAACGCAGGGCAGTGCATCGTAGGGCACGTTTCTAAGGTGCGTGACCTACGAGGCAATACTTTGTTATAGGTGATGGTTACTACTTAATATTAGGTGGGCCATAGGCTTGTACCAACGCTAGGAGGGATTAAAATATATATACCTATATACGTAATCGTTTATTTTTCTATTGCATAAACGAAGCAACGAAGAATCCAAAGGTTGTATGGAAGAAATCGCTTCTAAGCGATAAGACCGCCCATTGTACTTGTTGTTTTGTAAATTTTTATATTTTTTGTTTGTTTCTTGTGTGGTGTACAATAAAGTATTTTCATTCATTCATTCACATAGTTTCCTGAAAAGCGATGGAGTATTACATATTAAAGGACGTTATATAAAATTGATGATACCAAAGTTTTCTCGTTGAAACTCTAGATACAAAATGTACCTTTCGATGAGATCTGAATGCCGACAGGGGGCGGTGGCGGCAATTATTGAGCAAATGTAATAGCGGCATTGTGACAGAGCGCTGTGTTCCGAACAGTGTTGATTAGTGAACAACGGCGGGGAGGAGTAGCACTTTACACATTATCATTTAAGATTAACCTCCGTGGCGCAGAGGGTAAATAGCCGACTGAGGTGCAGGAGGTTGCGTCTTTGATTCCCGCTGCGGGACAAATGTTTGACATTTATTCTAAGTTTGGGTATTTTTTCATATATTATAAGTATTTATTTACGAAAAAAGATATTATATATAAGTATTATATCAGTTAACTGGTTCCCATTGTACAATCTTCTCTTAGTTTGGGGCTAGATGCCACTGTGTGAAATGTCCAGCATTATTTATTTACATAAGGTGGAACCAATCAATTAAGAGTTTTGTGTAAAAGGGCTCATCCTGGAAAGTAGCGGGCAGAAGTTAACCCTGGCTAGATGAAATATTTTTAAAATCTATCATTATATATATCATCATATGTTATCTATATATAACATGTTATATATATATATATATATATATATATATAACATTTACTATACAGTGTGGAAATTAAACTCAGGCCCTGGAGGGAAACTACTTAAAATCCTTAAGCTAGCTCATTTTACTTAAAGGAGACATTCCTTTATTTTTAAAAAGAAACAAATCTGCATTAAAATATTTTTTTAAACTCGCTTGCTTCGCCCGGGACTCGAACCAACTAAAATTTAAAAAATAAACACTCCTTATTTTATTATTATACTAATCGGTAGTATTAATATTCAGGATAAAGTTTCTCTAAAAAATATTTGGTTACTGTTCACTTTTAACAAGTAAAAGACACGTAACAATTCTGTTATCTCTCCAACACTCAAAGACTTCGTATGAAGTACACGCTTGCTTATTTATCGTTAAGTACCTTGTTGAAATCTTCGATAAGAAAATTGTTCAATGGTGGTAATACCTCTATGCACATTTCCTTCTTACATGATCCGAGGCGTTCAGTGGAGAAGTTTAAAAATGGAACGTTTGACTTTGTTTGCGAGGCGGGACAATAATTTTAAAATTCGAACGATTTTTATCAACAGATTTTATTTAAGTAGTGTTGCTTCCCTTACGTAATTAAATTATCTCATAATGGCGTATCAAGAACAATTCGATTTATTAGAAGCTTACTTTGTTTGCAACAAGAGCTACGATTTAGCTCTGCAGTGGTATCGCGAGAAGTATCCAGACAGAGAACTACCATCTAGAAAGGTTTTGTCTCGAATTGTGAATAATTTACTGACCGTTGGAAGTTTTAAAAAGAAGACTGGACGCCCACAGCAACAAAATTTGGACTATAGCGATGTTGAGTTAAACATTTTAACCTACTTCGAGTGTTACCCGAAAGCTTCAAGCAGGGAAGCTGCTCAAGAGATAGGCATCAACCATACTAGTATACTTAAAGTTCTGAAAAAATACAAATACAAATGTTATCGTGATGGGCGATTGGTGCAGAAACTACATCCCGGAGATAGTGAAAGGAGATTACAGTTTTGTGAAAATATTCGAACAGAAATAGCCCTCAACCCAAATTTCTTGGACTGTATTGTATGGTCTGACGAAACAAATTTTAGTAATAATGGAATGTATAACAGACATAACAATCATTATTGGTCTCGTCAAAATCCATTCCGTGTCCGTGAAACGAACAATCAGGTCAGATTTTCGTTTAATGTTTGGTGTGGAATCAAAAGTAACATGGTTGTTTTGTTGCACATTTACGAAGGACATCTGAATGCAGCAAAATACATTGAAATATTAGAGCTTTTAAAAAATCAATTAAACCTTCTGCCAGAAGAGGAACGAAATAATATCATTTTTCAACAAGATGGTGCACCTGCCCACAACAGCAGAATTGCCAGGGCATACCTTAATGAAAATTTCAATGCCTGGATAGGTACAAACGGTACGATTAGATGGCCTGCAAGAAGTCCAGACCTGACGCCCATGGACTTCTTTTTATGGGGTCATGTAAAAAATGTTGTTTATGAAACTTGCTATGAAACCGTTCAAGAGCTAAGGATTGCGGTAGAAAATGTTATCAGGGGCATACACCACAACACTTTGCTGAAGGCTACAAGAAATGAATTTCAACGGCGACTAATGTTGTGTAGCCGGAACGACGGGGCTCATTTCGAACAATTTATCAGTTAAATAATTTAAGTGTTACAAAATTGATAGTAAAATAAAGTTGATGTTAGATTTAACGATTATTTTTATTTTTAAGACCAAATGTTTGTTACAGAAACTTTATCCTGAATATTAATACTACCGATTAGTATAATAAAATAAAGAGTGTTTATTTTTTTAAATTTTAGTTGGTTCGAGTCCCGGGCGAAGCAAGCGAGTTTAAAAAAATATTTTAATGCAGATTTGTTTCTTTTTAAAAATAAAGGAATGTCTCCTTTAAGTAAAATGAGCTAGCTTAAGGATTTTAAGTAGTTTCCCTCCAGGGCCTGAGTTTAATTTCCACACTGTATATAATGATAAATGTTATCAAATGTCAATAAATACGCACAAATAAAAGGCTTACTTACATTACTTTATCCATCATGTATTTAGCGCGCGTAATGCACATCTTTTTACATGATTTTTTTACCCATTTGTGTGGGTTTTATATTTGTTTTATTTCTGGAAAAAAATAGCATAGATCCATCTAGCAATGCGGATTGCCGTGGAATGAGAGTGAGCGCGAAGTAAAATCAAAGCAAAGTAAATCTTGTTACTTTAATGTGTAGAATTAACTTGGGAATGCTTTAATTGTCAGAGGTGTCTTTGTAATTTTTTTTACGGACAAATGTCCGTAAAATGTAATAAAATTATTTATAATTCATGTTTTTAGATCAATAGTTTTGTTACCCTTTTCCCTGAGTACCTATCTCGTATTTTAATTTCAATCCCATACAGCAAGCAGAATGATAATTGTTAGGGTTGCAATATTGATACTTCTGCAAAGATCTGCCCCTTAACTTATTAAAATTATGCATATCATATAGTTTTATTTTAAACTAGCTTGTGCCAGCAGCTTCGCACGCGTTGTTTGTCAACAAAAAGTAACCTATGCGTTAATCCAGGCTATAATCGACGTACATACCAAATTTCATCGAAATCGGTTCAGCCATTACGATGTAATTGAGTAACAAAAAGAAACAAACATCCAAACTTTCGCTGTATAATATTAGTGTGATTAGACACCTCAACTTCACTTAAACTCTAAAAACTTGCTTCGAGACGATTAGGTACGTAGCAATTCGTAGCTCGTAGCACTTTCGTATCTTTATTTTTTTAAATCATATTCATATCGAAAAATTAATAAAACAAATACAGCCTCTCTATTGTACATTCAGTTCTTGATTATATTTGCGACGAGCCGCGGACACGCCCATTCCATCCCCTATTATACTCTCTGTCCGAAACACAAAGCCACAACTCGAATAAATCACCAAACAATTTTTAGCTTTATTCCTCTATTATTTTGGAATAATATGGAATGGCAATGTTTTTATTATGTTAGCACATAATTCTGTTTTGTTTCGATTTGTCTATAAAATAATACACTTTGAGCTTTGTCTGCGAAACATTGAAAGGCAAGTGATGTTTTAGCATTCAATGAATTTAATTAATTAAAATCTGCTTTTCATGATTGAAATGTTTTTTATCTCGTTTTGTTGTTTGGATTTGTATTTACATACCAGTTAGCTTGAAGTTCCACGTAGATGAGGAAATCTATCCATTCGTGGATCTTCCACCATACGACATCAAATTTAGTCTACTGTTAGAACTTTTGAAGGTTATTTATATATATACCATATAAACCATATATATGGTTTATTATATACGCACATAAATGAAAGGGGTTATTTTGATGAGCATAATAAATAAATAAATTAAATATTTACCATGTACAATAATGTACATACAACATATGTTGTGCTAACATAAGTTCAATAAAGTGTTTGTTTTTACATGCCAAAATAAATTTCACATTTCTATGGTACACATTTCACAAATATATTTATTATGCTCATCAAACTAACCTCTTTCATTTTTGTGCGTATATTATCAAACATCCTATATAAATAAACTTCCAAAATTCTAACAGTAGACAAGATATCTCTTTCTAACCCAAAACCCGCAGCCATTTCCGAAAGAGATATCAAATCGGCCTTTCTTTTTGGATGGAGATTGCAAGAGTAGGCAGTTAAGTTTTATATCGAAGTAATCAACTTAGTCGATTTTCTTTAAAATTTGATAATATAACTGGTAGTTTTTTTTTTGGAAAGTCTTTTTTTATGTTTTGAGAAACCATCACTTGAATATCGTCAGTAGATATATGTATATTACCTAACACCCTGTATTTTAATTAATGAATATTATTATGTTTTTTTTAACTCTGTAATTTTTTTTATATTGTATTGTGTTTTGACTTGATTCACATATGATTTGTAAATAAATAAATTGAATTTATTTTTAACTTCACTACCTATTTCGATAAATCCACCCAAAATGTTCAAAGGTAAAAAATCCTAAGCGATAAGACATTGTACTATTTGCCTTGTGTCTTCTATTTTATTTCTAATTTAAATTTATTGGTGTACAATAATAGTAGATTATTAAACGAGGGTATAAAGCACTGTCTTGCGTCACGGGCGCTATATTGAATCCCGAACGTAACGAAGGAAGTTGCTAGAATCCTGAGAGCAGAGGGATATAAGCGTGCCCAAGATGCAGACAGCTTTATCCACGAGGAGAATACTCTACTTTTCACACGTTCTGCGAGACAATAAAAACCAAATCTAGGTTCTTATTATGTGGGTCTCTTTGGTTCAAATTTTAATACAGATGTGGTTCCAAAATCAAATCACATTATGCCCGCGAGGGTATAATGAAATTCAGTACAACTTTACTCCCGGCGCAGCCGTAGCGATTTAATCATCAGCTTTTGGTGAGGTTTACACATATAATTTGACATTATCGAGCAGATGGTGTGAAAAGTATTTTCTATCATTCATTCATTCTTTCGTTTGTGTTATTATATCAGTATCTATCTAATTTTTAGTAATTTCAACTTTAATCAATTTACGGTTGCATAACGATCTACATCGATCGGTTCAAACATTGCGTTGACTGGCATCGAGATTAGATTGTAAGTTGAATTTAAAATTATTTCATTACGAGAATCGCTTTTAGATTTCCACATAATCAAATTCAAAATCTAAATAAATTATAAAATTTCTCATACAGAGGTGGTGCAGTAGGTATAGTTACATAGTTCTAAAATAACTGAATAAATGGTGAGTCTACCAAAATGCACAGTATCTCAAACACAGTATTTTGAATGCATTGTCCGAAGTGGGCAGTTCGGCCGACAAAAAAGCAACATTTTGTGTACGAACAATGGATGTTCATACTTATAAAGCTGGTGTTACTTGTTGCTAAGAGGTTCTATTGTTTAATGCCACAATTAGTTGCGAATTCGCCGGATGAAAGAAACTGACCAAGTCGCTTGGACGGCGAACTGCGACTGGAATGTTTTGATACTTTACAAAAAACAATATTATAAATAATAATAAATCTTTATTAAATAAATAAATAAATATCCCTGGACATTTCACACAGCGCTATCTAGCCCCAAACTAAGCAGAGCTTATACTATGGGAACCAGATAACTGATAGAACTATACGTTTTTTTTTGTAAATACATACTTATAATATATAGAAAAACACCCAGACACGGAACAAATATCTGTAGATCATACAAACATTTGTTCCGCGGCGGGAATCGATCCCGCTACCTCCTGCCTTTCAGCCGACTCATTATTATTCCAGTCTCATGGTCCATAATCCCTATACAAATACTCGCCCTCATCTTTGTCAACCAGTTTAATTTATAAGACAATCCTGAATTCCGGATGCAGTAAAGTTTCTTAAGTTACGATTCTGTAAAAATCTCTCTTCACTCTTAAATATTGATTCAGTGACCTTCTTTATTGTATACAAGAAAATAACTAAACAAAAGATAGAAAATGAACAAAGCACAAAGCATGCCTAAAATAAATTTTCTTCCAGCAAACTTTGGAGGCTAGAGAGAGATAGTACAGGAGGCACACAATAAAATGACCTACACTTTGAATTCAGCTTTCGATCTTGATGCATTCTACGTTTGTTGTGAAGTGGGTGATGCAGCATCGAAGATCATAAAGAGGCGGGCTAAGGTTTATCATTTTTGTTTGCATTGTAAATACAATCTGCCCGTGGTCCACCTTAGTCCAGCTAGGTGTATCACGGGTAAATAAATCTGACCGTGGTTCACCCAGGTGAACCGACAAGGTAAAGGATACTATGGGTACAGAGAGATAGATTTTCTTCTCTATGGTATAGATAATAAAGATAGTATTGCCTACTTTTGTTTTTTAATAACCTATACTGTATGCAACCTATGCTGGGCAAAGGTCTCCCCCATTTCCTTCCATTCCTTGCGTTCTCCAGAAATATCCTGCCAGTCACAGTGGAACCCATCCAGATCGTCGCACAAATGTTTTCGTGATCTGCCTCGTTGCCGTCGCCCTGTAGGTTGCCAGTCGGTGGAGATCTTAATCCATTTTTCAGGGTGCATTCGCGTGACATGACCCGCCCAGACCCATTTGAGTCATGCAGCCTTATACCCCACATCGATGATTCCAGTCTTAGAGCGTAGAGTAGTGTAGCGGATCCTATCGGTTCCTCATCGATCGGTTAGAGACGATTGTTTTTTCGATGTCGTTGGGTGCAGGGGCACTAAATCAGTCGCATGGGGTTGCTATGGAGGAGGCCTATGTTCAACAGTGAACATCCTATGGCTGATATGATGATGATGATATTTTGATCATGCATCAAGACTATTAGGACGTCGTATACAAAATTTAGGCAAACAGCGTCCTGCTTGAATGCTGAACATATAGAGCTTGAAATACCTTCTGGAGTTTAGCACTAGGTTTGGACGAATATACTAGTTTCAGTATAACGAGTCTTCAAGTCTAGAGTGAATACGTTATCAGTCAAGCATGCTTCCTATTAGACCATATCATTACTTACTATCAGCTCAGGTAGTGATCAAATGCTGGTATATACTCGTAACTAAATAAAAAATAGTGCAGCAATATTCCTAAGGTTGTCTAGAAGAGTACGATTTAAGCGATAAGACAGTACATTGCACATTTCTGTCGTGTTGATTCTTAAGTTTTTTTTGTACATTAAATAGTTAATCTATATAACTATCTATTCAGAGTGATTCATTAAACCTTATTACAGCTTGATGTATAATTCTACAAATATTGATATAACTGTATGAAGAATTTTGAGTTTTGAGACTGCGTGTATTGTTATTTGTTGTTAATTTAAGTGTGATGTATAATGTGATGTAACACGCAGAAATACAAGTGGCGGTTTAATCGCTAAAAGCGATCTCTTCGAGGCAACCTTTGGATGGACTGGGTTTCACGAGAATGTTATAGGTTTAATAAAAGCTTTACCATGGTGAGTCATGAGTTTCATGCCAGTTTTTATTTTTAAAGGCCCAACGGAAGGGATTTCTTTTAAAATCCCTTACCTCTTGCGAAGGTAAATTACAAGAACATTTTAAGCTTAATAATTTTAGTTTAATTTTATTGCATGCCATAGATTATGTTAGGATAAATATTGGACCTTTAATAATGATTTTCGATATTGTTGTAGCAAAAAAAAACACTTAGCCCGGCTTGCATCCCTAAACGTATTAAGCAACTAAACATGTTTAAATTTGACGTATTTGTATGATTTGACAACTCTCTAAATCATATTTAGCCACTAACGTTAGTACTCGTATTACGTTTAGGCATTGTTGCGCATGTCGCCCTTAATTTTTACTCGATCACAATAGGAACTCCAAAGGTAGAAATGGCATTAATTTCCAGGACTGGACATAACACTCATAAAAAAACTAGGCCTCCTACTGTTTTTCAAAGCTCATCACTAGTCTCGTGCCGGACACCAGGTATTGTTCATATTTTAAGGCAACTGCCGAAACAATGTTCAATTTAGCAATCACAGCTGTGTGAATGCTTCTTCTCTTCAGCGTGTGGGTGGTGCTCTGCTAAGGGTTGCCAGGTTTTATTGGACCTATACAATCATTACTTCGATTCTTCGCAATTTAAAGTACAATGAGCTTATTCAATTCATTTATTTATTTCAGATGTCCAAGATCCATATTTGTTAGTAAAAACCCTTAACTAAACCTAACTAATTAAACTTAATTAACCTTCGCTTTTAGCGATAAGACCGCCCATTGTACTTACCTTAATTTTTGTGTATTTTTATTGTATTTTTAATTTTGTTGGTGTGCAATAAAGAGTATTCTATTCTATTCTATTCTAAACATGTCAAATGGGTTAGTACAAGTGTGCTTATTTAATTCAATTTATAATTTATGATCGCATTAAGATCTTCAGAGGCAGCATCACTTTTCATTTCATCATCATCTCAATCTACTGTTGGGTAAAAGGCTTCACTGGTTTTCTACCGGCTTCCTTATGATATGCATCTCTCAGGTGATCCCGCGATCCTCACGTCTGACGTGCGCCTGCCGTGCAGCCTGCGCGCAATCCCGACGATCTCGACTTCGGGCGACCCGGATTTTCTTTAAGACTTCTACTAGATTTATCAAAGGTTGATGACGATTGTTCAAGAACGGTGATTGCGTTTAAATTTTATGAAATGTTAGACGTGCCTATTGATGGCAACTGGCAAGCAAGATGATAGAGACGAATACGTAGTGCTTTCAGAAGTAAATTAGTGGAACTACCGTGGCCACGATAATTGTATTACATTCCTAGGTCTATCAAGTTTTTGCTGGAAATAACTTAGGACCTACCCCATAACAGTGTATGCACACAGAGTTTGATAGATTTTTTATCTAAAATTGCGGTAATATTAACAATGGCTTTCAGTGACGCCTTATTTATTTATTTAGTTTGGAATACCGGAAGATGATTGTATATTTTTCAAAACTATCATTCCTAACGTGGTCAGATTATACGTTCGATTCAGACCAAAAGGGTAAGAAAAAAATGTGTTTGTTGGTTTGGACAGCCCTACATTCAAAATAATAGGTATTCACATGTTCTACCTACAGGCTACCACAAAATAAGCTACACTCTATTGTTTATTACGCCGAAAAGTTTTTCGCGTTTTTCCATTGTCCTCCTTTTATGAACGGATGCAGTTGTTTTGGGAATTGAAGTCCGTTAGGTTTGCCAATTTTTGTGTGCCATATTTGCATTTGCACAGATTGGAAACTTTTATTTTATTTTTGCGAGAATTGAAATATGCATAAAGGCACTGTTTTTCAGCAGAAAAGAGCATCCAAATAGTATTTTCTCGATAATGTTTCTATTATGAAGATAAGTTAGAATAAGAACCTTTTTAAATATTTTTGACCTAAAAAAAGGGGAATGTGAGCTGACTTGCGACGAGCATTGGAAAAAATCTGTGGAACAAAAAGGTCGACCAAACTCTGTGGGAGGTACTAGAGATACAATGTAGTTTCATTTGTACTACATCAGTCTCGATAAAAAGTCACAAACTTTCGTTTAGGAAAAAAAGACAACAATTTAATTTTAGTCCTTACGCTGAGATCTATTTTTTCTTTCTTTTCTATTTATTCGGAACTTTTACGTATATATCGTCCATGTGTATACTCGTACAGTTTACAACCTGGAAAACGCCTAAAAAATGAACTTCTGATACAAAAACTCGAGCTATTACTACTTCCCAAAGTGTGTCTTGGCTTTCGTTAGAATTTAGTAAGAATAAAACGTTATTTTTTTCAAACTCCTAACATCAACTCCTTTTCGATAACTCTCACGGTTTTAGACTTCACCTAAGTGACCCTGAAAATAAACTCACCCTGTATAATGATGATCGGCCGCTGAAACTGAAATAAATTATTCCCATGAAACCCCCTATCGGTTCCACTTTCTTTGCTTCGTAAAAACTAGCAACCCTCTGCATGTCACCTATCACATGTCATCTCCGAAGCGTGACGTCATCAACTAATGCACTACTATGAGACCTCATCAAGCAGGTGTGCCTACCGCGAAATAATTACAGGCAGAACCAAGACAATACTGATTCTGGACTCGAAGTTACGACTACGAAGCGTTATCAAGTATAAAAAGAAAAAACCAGCTTTGTTTTTTCCTGATTCTATCCTGGTTTGGTCGCATAAAATTGACGTTTCAAAGTGATTCTTGTTATTTTAATGAATAAATTAATAATGACCATACAACTAGATAACGGGTCAATAACTGATATCAAAAACTATTTATTTATGTCAACATCATCACGATATTACCTTTACCAAGATTTACTCTTATTTGCGTGTGTGCATGTCTTTTTTCCAAATGCATATTTTTATTAATTAGGTAGGTACTTAGTTTTCTATTTGACTTTTTTCAATGCTTATTTACACCTTATTTTAAAATTGCTGACGTGAACTTTCCTGTGTGGTTAAATTACTATGTGGCTGGTCGAATGCTTCAATCGGTCGCGGTCAGCGGTTTACGAAAATGTAGGACCGAAGTAGCACTCATTGCCCTCGCGTGGCACACATTGCTGCCTCATATTTTGGTATGCAAACTCCTAGGGTTGGATAAATTCGTGTCCCGATGTTAGATCTGTTGAGATTAGAAAAGATGGAAGCCTCGTCATTATTTAAGATAGTAGACAATGTGTTGTTAGGAACGCGAGTGTGGATGCGCATTTTTTACGTGATGAAAGAATGGCAGGTGGTATGGTTGTGTAATGCTCTGATTTGAAATACTTCGGAATAGTTCTTCTCCCGAAGTTTTACGCTGGTTTGAAAAACAAGGTTGTTTTATTTTTAGATCTTTTTTGTGCTTTGTTTTTGCTGCTACAGCATGTTTTGATCAAAAAGGTTTTTGAGTTGATACACAACTGTGCATTTTATGGGAAAACTGATTATTGTGGTGATAAAATAATGTTCTAAGTACTGGATGTAATTTATCTAAAAGGAATTAAGTATGTTTTGTCTTTATAAGTACAAGAATATTGAAAATCATCATCAGACTGCACTTGTCTTATCAATACCTTTTTTTTTATACTATGGAAATGGAACAAGCCTATGGCTCACCTGATGTTAAGTGGTAACCATCGCCTATAACAAAGTTTGCCTCGTAGGTCACCTATCTGTAGTGCTGCAAGTAGGCTATTTTTTAAAGGTATTTCTGATAAGCAACATTATTTTCGTAGTAGCTTTATTTTTCCCATTGAATTATATTTTAAACCGAGCGTGAAAAGAAGATGGTTGTTACGATTAGTATTATAATATTTCCTACTAGCAAAACCAGAAAATACTATTTAAGTAAAACAACTCTACGCTTGTCTTTCGCAAGCGCACTGGAAGTCATGTTCTTATACTAAATGTGTATTTCCACCAACTGCCTCACAAGATGCGTTATGTCCACATCAGTATGAACGATCAGTTCAAAAAATTTTAAGTGTTCTAGAACCTTCCATGAGTCTGTGTGCTTCACGGCTACGTTAAATAGCTCATTGAGAATCTTCCTAGCCTTTTTCACCAAGCTGAGAATGAATCCAATCCTATAAGGAGGCTCGTTCCGGTTCTTCTCTCTCAAGTACTGAATAGATTTAATTTTCCTCTCAGTGTCGAGCAGTGTTTGTTGGACGAGAGTCGTGATTTTATTCTTAATATTCAAGTCTTTTTCGTCTTCGTATGCCGCTGATTCGTTTCCGGGTGCACTTTGTCTGAATAGCCAGTGTCTTCTACTTTGTTGTGGGTCAGATTTAAACGTTGTTGCTTTAGTGCGCATCTGTCGTCGTTTGATGGGTTCTTGTAAGTGGAAATCTGAAGTCTGGTAGGTCAATAAGGTTTATTGCCAAACAGTTTTGTGAGAACAGATACACTGGAAAAGCAGATTTGGAATGCATTATGAAAAATGTAATTTGGTGAAGTTTTATTCGTTGACTACTTACAAATAATAGAAATTGTTATCCACATTTCCAATTGTTTTTTTTAGTTGTTACATGATCGTTTAATTTGATTTTACAATAAAGTATTTTTCCCCGATAACACGTTTACAAGCTTGTTATTAACTAATTAATTAAATTTTAATAAATTTTTATTGAGCCATAAGCCGTGCTTCGTAACGCAACATAGAGGCATTAGGCAATATTATTTGATGAAAATTTAAAACTGATTTCGGATTTCTTTTTATTTGTAGTAGACTTGCAAAGAGTTCAAAAAAACCTTTTTCTATGTATTTAAAAATCTTCTGTCAACGTACTGTCAACCTGAGCCAGTGACAAAAGTCAAAACTATTTGGATGCAAGTTTCAATAAAATTGTTGTAAAATGTGGCTTTCATTTACCAGGTTTATTTTACAAAAGCCAAAGTCGTTGTCCGTAACGCAGTTGAAAAACTGTCACAGTGTGTTTGGAATAAAAGATTTGATTCAACAAGTTAAGGTATCGCCCGCTCTTTGAACTAATAAAGTAGATAAGCCTATGCCAGGTAGATATTATATTTTTTTGGCGCCGTGTGCCACATGTACCTATAGCATGCGCCGCATTGAGCTGCGTGGGCGACGCATTCGAGCAGGCCACGTGTGACGTCATCTAGCCACGTATCCGTATATAGGGTTTTTGATAATATACACACAAAAATGAAAGGGGTTATTTTGATGAACAGAATAAATAAATTTGTGAAATGTTTACCATAGAAATGTGAAATTTATTTTGGCATGTAAAAACAAACACTTTTTAAACTTATGTTGTGCTATTGCATAATGCTTGCCATCTAACCACAGATAAGGTATTGGTGACGTCTCGAGATATCTCTTGTTGTTCCTTTCTAACCCAAGACCCGCAGCCAATTTCCAAAAGAGATATCAAATTGACCTTTTTTTTTGGATGTCGATTGCAAGAGTAAGCAGTAAGTTTTATATCGAACTAATCACTTAGTCAATTTTCTTTAAAATTTGATAATATAACTACATAGTAGTTTTTTTTCGAGAAGTCTTTTTTTATGTTTTGAGAAACCGTCACTTGAATATCGTCAGTATATTACCAAACACCCTGTAAAGAATGGCCGTGGGCCGCGGACCGCGGTGGATTGATTCGCCTAAATTTTCATACAAAGCGAAGCCAAGTAGTACACGTGCGTATTGCCAGCAATGAAACCGTGGTTTTAAACGTAATCAGTTACCTTTTGATATACTTTTCACCGATTAACCGAATACCCTTCGATACAGAACTGTACTCGTGAATGTGGGTAGACGACAATAGAAAAGTCCAAACGATTATAATTGTAACCGAGATAAATCCACCTTGATTTTGATATTACTTTAGATAGCGCTGTTAAAAAATATTCAGGAAGGTGCCACCTACGTCCTACGGTAGATTTGTAGAATCAATCAAGTTACACCATTATAAACAGCCAAGTTTGTTACAGCCATATAACTACATACTAAAACTAGTGAAAAGCGAAGAGCACAGACAAGCCGTGGACATCATCAAAAAGCATTATCTGTCCGAGCATATTTTAGTGAAATCAAGAAAGATGGACCTATCCAACGATTGTGCTCTTGACGAATACCTCGTCAAAGTATTGAAACAAGGTATTTTTTTTTATACAGGCTTGCGTTTGACCACGATCTCGCCTGATGGTAAGCGGTGATGCAGTCTACGATGGTACACGCTTGCATAGAAGAAACCTATTCACTCGCGACTTAAAGATGCCCAGGTTGTAGCTATCAGGAAACACAGACTCTGGCAAGGCGTTCCACTCTTTGGCTGTACGTATAATAAAGGTCGAAGAGAACCGCTTTGTGCGAATGGAAGGTATTTCTACCATATAGCGGTGGTGCACCGCAGAGCGTCTGGTTGTCCGATGATAGAGTGGAGATGGTGGGATCAGGTTGAAAAGTTCCGCCGCACACTCTCCGAAATGTACTCGATAAAAAATCGAGAGGCTAGCAACCTTTCGTCGATGCTCCACACTGAGGAGACTTGCATCAACTAGCTTATCGTTGCCAATGAGCTTCCTGGCTCTTCCCTCAATCGATTCCAGAGCTTCAAGTTGGTACTTCGCTCATCCGTCCCAGAGGTGAGAGCAGTACTTGGAGTACTGTTACACGACTTGTGCTTGGTCGGACTTGTGCTTGGTACAAGTTGAGCAACTGCCCCGGTGTGAATTAGTGCCTCACCTTTGCGATTGTACCAAGCTTTTTACCAAGTATTTTTGGCTTCTACTCTTCTTTTAGGGTTCCGTGGTAAAACTCGGGTCCCTTATAGGTTCGCCTTATCCGTCTGTTTGTCCGTCCGACCAGTTGCAGCCGTTTTACTCGTAGACTATATGTAGATCTGAAACTTGATCTAGGTTTGCAAAAAACATAGGTAAGTAAGTAGTATTTGATGTTTGAAGCACGTTAGCGCGCATCGTCTGCGCGTTTAACTACCTACCGTAACATTATTTATTGCAATTGCCTAGTACTAATAGTAAGCAACTTTATAATTACTCGTAAAGGCCTCTACGAGACTAAGATGTTTTTTTCTAGGTAATTCTCTATTTGCGAGGACTGATGATGGCTCAATAGCTGGTCTCTGCGTGTGTTTTGCAAGCAGTCCTGTCGATCCCAGGAATTTGAGGAATTATGCATTTTATCGCCAGGTATTGATTATTGCTTTGTAAACAAATTTCCTCACTTTTACTTCACTTCACTTTTTCTTTTAGCACGCCCAGGATTAATAGTAGATAATGCTATTAGCATTAAGTCCTCCTACCATATTTTGTAAGAAAGTAGGTACCTATCTTTACATAGTATAAAATGAAGTCGCTTCCGCTGTCTGTTATCTTAGAAACTAAGCAACGGATTTTAATGCAGTTTTCAGCAATAGATAGAATGATTCAAGAGGAAGATTAATATATATAACTAGCTTCCGCCAGCAGCTTCGCACGCACGCCTATGTATTAATCCAGGTTATAATCTACGTAAATACCTACCGATTTGAAAGTAACTCTGCCTCTCTGTCTGGTTGTTATCTTTTCACGACTCCGACACGACCAATTTCGATGGAATTTGATACCTATATACCTAGATAGATTATGAATGGACTTGAGACATAGGATACCCTTTGAGCGACTGCACCGCGATGCCGCGGGCGGGTTAAATAATAAAATAATCACGATCCTAAGCAATGACGAAACCTTGGCGGAGGATTTCTTGCTTTACAGGTTTCTTCTGAATATGTATAGCAGTAATATGTATAGTATATGAGTAATATTACCCTGAAAGGGTATATAAAGACAATATATAATTCGAAAAGTCATCTTATTTATGACATTTCAAATAAGTGAAAATTATGAATATTTAGATATTTATGAATGGAAATGTGCAATTTTATTTATTTTTTATTGATTAAGACGTAACTAATTCGATACGCATATGTTTAGACATGTTCTGCTGTTCAATTATCTAGTGAACGTCAAATTATTCTAAGATTTTTAAAACCATCTCATTCATCTCATTGAAAATTTTTAAGATGATTTTAAAAATCTTGGGATTTTCCGTAAGTGTTCGGATAACACTATAAAATGCTTTGTTAAATGATTGTATAGGAATCGTACCACCTTAAATTGAATTTGCAGGATCCAAACACAAAAGACTTTCTTTACTTCACTGCGAAGTTACAAGAGACGCCTAATCTTTGGGAAATTTACAAGCAAAACCAAGTGTTTGAAGTAAGTAGGTATAGTTACTTACCTAGATCCTCTATCAATCCTTCTATCGATCATGAATATACGCTTGGTAGCAACTCGTTCGCTTTCTTACAAGGTAGAGTCGTATGAGTTTGGCAAGTTCATTATACCGCGTTTCCAGATTCGCACGAGCGACGACGAGTCGAATTTCCATGAAATATTCGACATTTGCGAGTGAATGGTCGATTTCGACGAATTTTTCGATGCGTGACTAACGACGCAAGCGTTGTGCGAGAATGAGTAAATAAATAAATAAATATTGCTGGACATTTAACACAGCGCTATCTGTCCAAAACTAACTTGGCTTGTACTATAGATAACTGATAGAAACTTATATACATTACTAAACTATATACTGATGACCTCCGTGGTGTAGTGGGCGAATAGCCTACTGAGACGCAGGAGGTAGCGGGTTCAATTCCCGCCTCGGAACAAATGTTTGCATGTATAATATATTATAAGTATTTAAAAAAAATGTATATAGGTAAGTATTCTATCAGTTATCTGTTTCCCATAGTACAAAGCTCTGCTTAGTTTGGGGACAGATAGCGCTGTGTGTAATGTCCAGAAATATTTATTTATTTATTATATGCTTTATTAAACTATTTGCAGATCAAGATGCTCACAGTGTTACCAGAATACAGAAGGCAGGGGCTGGCCACATTGCTCGCGGAAAAGAGCAAGGAGCAGGCCTTCGACCAGGGGTACAAGATCATTCGAATGGACTGCATCAACACCTTCGAGTTAGTTTACTATTATGGAGTTGAGTTGGGTTGCTTACCTGCCTGGTAAGGAGAGGTGACAATAAGTGGACGGCTACGAATGGCCTCCACGAACAGGATATAGAAACGTCAGCCGTCCAGCCATTACGGATTTATATCTTTTCTAACTAGAACAGACAAAGCTGTTTCTCGGTAAAATTGGGAAAATTGGTCATCATGCTTGCCAATATGGACTTATTTATGTCTACTGAAGAATATAAACTTTCTAACGAGAATAAACGGAACCCGTTCATTCTTGCGATCGCATTGCTCAACACCACAGATTTTTTTTTGTTTTGTAGTAATTAACTTTAAGTATGTATGTAAGTCTGACTAAATAAATCATGTTATATCTGCTTTTTTTATTTCAGTTTCAAAATCGCAGAACGCTGCATGCTCCAGTGCATAGTAAAGTTCCCACTCCACAAACTTCGAAGTGCAACAGCGCCCTACATCAAACGCAATTCCGAGCACAACCGCTGCGTAAGAGTTTATGTAGCGAGCACGCTCGTCAAATTAGACGGTATACGAGACAAGCAGGGAGAGTTAGAAAGTCTCATCGAGTAGACAACAAGTGGATGTATGTTTGATCTATACTTTGCTCTATTATTTATTTATTTACAAGTCTCATGTTTCCCGCAGGGCAAAGCCCTTTAGCTATACCCTTTAGTTATAGAATTTATTGTCATAAAGAGAAGTCTCAAGTTTGTGGAGGTATCATTGACTTGCGCAACAATGCCTAATCGTTTTTAAGAGTTGTCAAATCATACAAATACGTAAAATGTAAACATGTTTAGTCACTAAATACGTTTAGGGGTCGTTGTGCAAGTTGCCCTTAACGATGTAAACTAAATGTCAAATGGAAAATTGCGCTGCAAGACAAAATGTATGTCCTCCTCAAAAGTAATTTATCTCAAGAATGGAATTCCAGCAGACTTAGCATGGCGATTCTATTATTCTCTTCTGAGAGTAGATAATTTTAGTACATTTGATATAGAATGTTGCTCAAATTTGCACTGGTCACAATGTACTTTTTTTTTGTAATTATACTTAGAATCAATTTAGAGAAACAACCAGACCCGGAACAAATATCTGTAGATTATTTATCTGCAAATATTTGTTCCGCGGCGGGAATCGTAACCTCCTTACCGGGAGTCGTACCGCGTTTCAGACGGCTATTCGCCCACTGCGCCACGGAGGTTGTCTAATGAATAAACATGCTAAACTAACTAGGTATTCTACCTTGCCTTAATGTCATGTGAACTAAAATTGCTTTCTAAGTTAAAAATACTTTCTACTTTCAACTCGTGCCTCGATATTCGACAATTCAACGTGACTTTTTTTACATGTTTATATTTAATAGTGTGCAATAAAGAAATTATCTTATCTTATTTTGATACAGTGTTATGTTTTGTATTGGTCCTAAATAAATTATTAAGTTATTTATTTTTTGTAATTATTTCCTTGTTCGGGTAGGACATCCGGCAGCGAGATGGGTGGACGACATCGTTAAGAGTCGCGGGCCGTCAATGGGTGAGACTAGCGCAGGTACGTGGCGGATGGCACAAACTTGGGGAGGCATATACCCAGCAGTGGGTGAAGTCGGTCTGTGGATGATGATGATTTCCTTGTTCATCTTAACCATTGAAACAAAACATTGAGAGCCTTACCACAAAACAATTAAATACGCATTGAACAACTATTTATAAAATTCCTTATGACTTTTTGTATAGGGGGTTTTTAAACACGCGCTAAACAGTATTTAACTTTTTTTTTTGGTATAACCCTGAATGTCTTTTACCTAATCCAGAAATAATATTTAGGTTTTGAAAATTAAAAAAAGTAATCTGCATGAATAAACACAATTTTATTTTATTGCTTTAATTATTAATATCACAAAATAGCACTTAATAAAAGTTCTTTAGCAGTATCTTAATTATTATGTACATAACATATTAATAAACAGCTTTTGTTACATAAACAATTAAAATTCATCTTTTTGTTTTTAGTTCGTACGAGTAATATAATCAAATACATTTGGAATAAATTTAAAACTATAAGTTAAGCCCAGTTATTTTTTATACGTACATTTTGTTGGACATTACACACAGGGCTATCTAGCCCCAAACTAAGCACAGCTTGTACTATGGGAACCAGATACTTAACTGATAGAATACTTGTATATGATACAAGTATTCTATCACAAAAAAAAATTAAACACTGTCTAACGCGTGTTTAAGAAATTCCTATACAAAAGTTTATTTTTTTAACCACACGTTAAATAGTTGTTTAACTTAATTGTGGAAACAAAGTTAATTGTTTAAAGTTGAAAATTTATTCATCTATGTTAACTGTCGTATAATAAAAACACTTCATTAAAGCCTTTTTTGCAGAGTTAGTTCATAGTTCATTTATTAATAACAAAAAAGTTACATGCCATTTACATTATTAAATAAACAAACAGAATTAAATAAAAATATTAATTGCAGTATATTAAATACACTGTACAATAAGCCATTTTTTTAATTCACGCTTAAAGGATTACGTTGATTGTGCATTAATAATGCCCTTTGGTAAGCGATTGTTATTATTTAGTATTTATTTAGTCCAATGAAACATACAACATAGGTGTTTAAAAAGTAATCAAAGATGTTTTTACCCTGTCAGGGAAATACAGACTGAGTTCAATACATAATCGAGTTTCTTGTGAAAGGGCTCGACCGGGGAAGTACTACCACCATACCTATTACTGCCGCTAAGCAGCATTGCTGTTTCGGTTTAAATGATATGCCTCAAATTGATGGACGCAGGGCAGGGCATCGTAGGGCACGTTCCTAAGGTACATGACCTACGAGGAAATACTTTGTTACAGGTGATGGGTTACCACTTAATATCAGGTGAGTCATACGCCTATTCCATCTCCTTATCGTATAAAAAATAGTAACTACGTAATCAATTGTATGTCCGCGAATACGACCCTAAATCTCAGATCACTGGGGTTTTTTATCTAATAAAAATCTTAAAACTTGAAATTAATTTACCTTTGGTCAGTTTTCAAAGTCAATCTTACCATTCATTAAATATACAAATAACTATAACTTGTAATGTAATTCATAAATGAGGCTGTACTAATTTAGATAAGGTTTGATGATGTTGTCTATGAACCACTTGTCGGACATATGGAGGTGGTCACCGTCCGTCGATAAGAAGATCAGTTTGCCGTCTTTTTCCATCTTTTGAAGGCCCAGGCGGTCCTGTAATGAAAATATAGTTTTAATAAAGGTTGAAAAAAGAATAACAATGAAAATGGAAAAACAACGTGTGTGTGTACGCGCGTAAGAAGTTATACTTTCTTGGCGTAACAGAACAAAAATAGCTAAAGATTTCATCCCGTATGGTACAACTCTTTGTTTGTAAAAGGAATGATAAAGGATTTTCACGGAAACTTGAGAGACCGTTATCAGCTAACTTCATCATGTCGCTTTTCGGCTGTCGGTGTGCGCGCGCATGAGACAGTTATCAGCTAACTTCATCATGTCGCTTTTTGGCTGTCGGTGTGGATGCGCATCGTAAAAATTTGACTCTCACAACTTTTTCCAAACGAGCCAAAAGAAGTATACTCCAAAAAAAATATTTACTACAAAATGCACACAGACTTAACTCAGGTAAGTACATAATGAGAAACATAATTTTATTACAGTTTTAACAGTTATTTTTAGTTTTTACAGTTATAGTTTTATTCAGTCGGTTCCAGAAGTAAAAATCGAAAAACCTATATAAGTTTAAATATCTGAAAACCGACTACGTAATACCCATGTCGATGGTAGCCTATGTCACCCGGACCATAATAATAAATCGATTGACAACTCATTCATCAAAATCGGATAAATAGTTTAAATCGGTTAAAATCGGTTTTTGGCATTTATACAAATTTTAATTAAATCGTTGAAAATTAATAAAAAGTTTCATCATTTTAAAAAACTTTCTTTGACTGGGCGGGGTCATTGAACGACTCGTTATAACTTTTTAGTAATCTGTGGCATCGACCAATAGATTATTCTCTAATATTTCGACGAGCAGCATTTTATAAATTTTATTGAAAATTTGATAATACAACACAATTTTTTTTTAATTTCTTGTTTAAACCCCCTACCCTAATTATAATAGTAAAATGGCAAGGCCCTGTATAAAATACAAACCTCAGTATAAAGCCTGGACTCTTGTAACGTGATCATCTTGTTCGCCTGTCCCGGCTGGTAGTACCCGAACCACTCGGTTTCCCTCGGCTGCACTATCGTATCATTGTTAAACTTCACCAGCACAAACTTGTCCAGCTGGTTCAGATTGTATATGTACGTCTGGTTGATTTGCACTTCGTTGTTGATGTCTGAGAGGAATTCGCTGTTGGTGCGGTACAGGGGTTCGTTGAGGGGGTCGTGCCAGTACGTAGCTTGGACTAACGCGTTTTGCACCCATCTGAAACACATCAAATAATATATATTGTCAAATTACATGTCATGTAAACCTCACCGAAAGCAGGTGATTAAATCCCTATGGTTGAGCCGGGAGTAAAGTTGTACTGAATTTAATTATGCCCGCGCGGGCATGATGTGATTTAAATTTGGAACCGCATTTGTATTAAAACTTGAACCAAAGAATCCAATTAATACTATAATAATAACCAAAAAGAACTTATTCGCTAATTGTGAGTTAACTTTAGAATCCTTCGTTACGTTTAGGGATTCAATATAGCACCCGTGACGCAAGACACTGCTTTATCCCCTCTTTTGATAATCTACTATTAAAGTGTCTAACGAGTCTTTTAGTGGCCATTCAAAATTACAGAAAAAAGAAACACAACTAATAATTTCCAATTAATATTTCAAGAGAAGATGGACTAAACCATGTCGGAGGACTTGGTTGGACGTCATTTCAATGTCTCAGATATTATGGAACGAAAAAACTTATTTCTATAGATTTGTAATGTAAAGTATACTGCTTTGTGCCGTGTGAGGTTTGTTACTGATCAAAGAAAAACTAAGATCGTAACAAAACAAAGAGTCATCGAGCGGAAACCCTCAGCTTATTTACTTTATACGTGCTGTAAAATTATCTTTTACAATTCTGATGACCTCCGTGGCGCAGTGGGCGATTCAGTCGGCTGACACGCAGGAGGTAGCGGGTTTTATTCCTGCCGCGGAACAAATGTTTGCACGATCTACAGACATTTGTTTCGGTTCTGGTTGTTCCTCTATACATATATTATAAGTTTGTATTTACAAAAAAAAAGTATTCAAGTATTCTATCAGTTATCTGGTTCCCATAGTACAAGCTTTGCTTAGTTTGGGGCTAGATAGCGCTATGTGAAATGTCCAGCATGATTTTTTTAAATTATCTTTTTTTTCATCACTCATGCTCTGAAAGTTGTTTATTGTTGACTCGATAACCATAAATGCAATTAACGGCCTTAGTGCCGTAAGTAAATTTGAAAATAGAATGAGGCTATTTTCACTGCATTCATACTAAGCTAAAATGAAATACAATCTCAATGCAAAATGCTTTTTTTTTAATGAAACATTTCAGTCCGGTTTTGAAAAATAAATAAAACAATGGACACAGGGCACGCAAATTTTCTGTTTAGCAACAAACTGTATTTAAATTATTTTTATAATTCGTGATGAAAAGTTATGTGCAGGAAGAACTTTCAGTAGACTGCGGCGCCCTCTCGTGCCATTCAAAATGATAGCCGAAAGAATCAATAAACAATAATTACATTCATTCATAAACCTAACTTTCGCAACGATGCTCTAAACGTAATATTTTATGTCTTTGTATGGCAACTCTCATATTCATATTTAGAGCCATTAGGCACTGTCGACTTGTCGCCAGCGACTCAGTCCGTCGGCGACCAAAACATAGGCAACTAGGGCCAGGAGACCAAGCCCAGCGACAGTATTCTACTTATAGTAAGTCAGTCGCCGTCAGCAGTGCGTAATGACCCTTAGCACTAAACACGATTACACATAAAACGAGGCGCTTGCCAAGTACCGAGTAACTTTGCTAGGCACCTGTCTGTAACAACAAAGAAGGTTGTTTAAGTGTAGTCAAGTAAACTCGTCAAGTCGTTACAGTGACCATTTGAAGTGATATGCAGTTTACACGTTTTGTTAAGAGAACCAAAATCATTCTGTTTTTACTTCAGGATAAAGATAAACAAATATACGAGGCATGCCTTTTAAGTTTTGTCGTTTGAAGAAAAAAACACATCTAGAACCTTATAGTACTTTTTATTGTTTTTCAAAGTATTCACAACGTAGCATAAAACACTTTTCCATTCGCTCAAACCAGTTATTATAACATTTATTCCACTCTAAAGTGGGGTGTTCAAAATGGCTGTCTTAAAAGCGTCGACTGCTTCTTCACCGGACTGGAACCTTTGACCACGAAGACTTTTCTTAATTTTAGGAAATGTAAAGAAATCGTTAGGGCTTAGGTCAGGACTGTATGGAGGATGGTCAAGAATTTCTACTTTTTCCTGCTTCAAATACTCAATCGTTTGACGAGCGCTGTGTGAGCTTGCGTTGTCGTGGTGCAGGATGATGCGTCGCTTTGAGTTAGATTTTCGAAGTTCGGCGATGACTTGTGGTAAACAAACTGTAGTATACCACTCTGCGTTAACCGTTCTACGATCTTCAAGTGCAATAGTCGCAACATGGCCGGTTTTTCCAACGAACGTGGCCACCATCTTCTTTGAAGTGCTTCGAGAACGAACAACTTTAGTCGGCTTTGGCTCGTCTTGAAAGACCCAGATTGTAGATTGTTGTTTGGTATCAGGATCGTAGGCATAGATCCAAGATTCGTCACCATTTATGATGTCGTAGACGTGATTTGACTCCCCTCGGTTGAACCTTTGCAGAGTTTTCTTACACCATCTGACGCGGGCCGCCTTGTGATCGTCGGAAAGCAGATGCGGTATCCAACGGCAAACTAGCTTTCTCACACCAAGCGCTTCATGCAAGATCTTCTGAATGGTTGTCCCTGAGATGCCTAATAGAGCCTCTATCTCTCGATACGTCACATGACGATCTTCGAGAATTAGTTGTCTCACAGCAATGATGTTATCTTCAGTGAAGGCGGATTTTGGGCGTCCTTCGCGAAATCTGTCACTAACACTAGTATGTCCACGCTGGAATTCTAAATACCAGCGTTCGACAGTCCGCAGACATGGGGCTACATCACTGAACACAGATGTTAGCTCTTCTAAACACTGAAGCCGTGTCAGGCCTCTTCTAAAGTTGTAGAAAATTATTGCACGAACATTTTCCTTAGAAAGATTCATTTTCGTACGTGACCTGACAGATTCAAATCGAAACTGTGACTAAACAATAGCATTAATCCTAATACTTTCAACTGTTTTGAGATTCAAAATGTAAACACATTCGAATATAGAACAGTTCCAAATTCAAAATTGCCGGAAAATATGGAAACGACAGAACTTAAAAGGCATGCCTCGTATAAACCATTCTTTTCATAAAACAGGATAATCCTTGTAACACTTCTAACTACGTATTTGATCTTTATTTACATAGAAATAATGTCGATATTAAAAAGTTAGCATGTTTGTTTGTTTCATGCCTTATCAACTGACCAGTTAGGCCAGCGGAAATAAAGTAGTTCATAATGTACGTACTTTATATAATTGATGTAAATACATTTCTGATATTTGCATGGTTATAGCTCATTAGCACAGCAAATTATTATAATTGAGTTTCATTGTGTTTGTAAGTGCACTTTTGATTATTTAAAGGTAGATTTCAAAACTTGTAGATTCATGTTATAAGCATAAATAAATAGGTACAAGATAACCCTTAGGAGTTATGTATTCTATAATAACTAGTGGTTCGCCCCGAACTGAGATCTTGCGAGTCTACCATAAAAACAAAAAAATATTATTCGTAATCTTTGACTATCAAAATAGTGCCACGCATAACCAAATAACTTGACCTACAGTTTCATTCAAATTACAGGTAACGGGAGTTCATGTTCTTGGTTATACTTTTTTGGGGTAGAAATTGCAGTTATTCTGGATTTCAGACTTTTGTCTATATTTGTGTCACTAAAACTACACGCATACCAAGTTTCAGTAGTGTGGGGTCACTGGTGTACCCTGTGAATTTTGTCAAAGTTCAGTTTATATTAAGTATGGCTAATAACTTAAAAACTACAAAGTTTAAACTAAAAATAAAAACAGGGTCGAAATGTACACAGAAAGACCTTTTATTAGACGTGCCATTTGACCGGATAGTTCCATTTTGTTTTTTTTACCCCTCTTGAACCCCAATAGCTCAACAACCCCCCAACATTTTTAGCTCAATGAGTCACACCAAAATTGTGCCATCACTACCTACCTACTCGTATATACCAAATTCCACGATGATCGGATAAACGCTTCGAAAGTTATCCTCGAACAAACAAACAAACATACATACATACATACAACGCCGATTTGCCCAAGTTGATTTGGAGATTTCGCTTCGCTCGATCAATTATGTTTTTGTAGGTACCCAAAATATACAGGATGTTTCGGATGATTTTTTTTTACTTTGTGTTTACTTTAGGACTGGATAAACTTAATTGTGCAAGGTGATTAAAATCACGCTTTAAAAGCTAAATGACTTATTTATCACTGAAAATAACTGTTCTTTATGAAAACCATTTAATTTCAAAAAGTCGCAAAACATAGATTGCTTTCAGAAATGAGAAATCAGAAACATTTACTTTTTGAACTGTACGATGGGATCTTATTCAAATACGTACAAGTAACAGAGTTTATCGATTTCAGTATCTGCAATAATATAACAGTAGTATGAAAAAGAGATTGGGTATAAAACTAATTCTGCCAAGTTTTTTATAACATAATTTACCTATGAATAAGTGACCTTTAGAGTAAGTACTAGCTGACCTGCCCGCGGCTTCGCACGCGTGATTTGTCAATTAAAACATTTACCTCCTTCTGCACAGTCAGGGTAAAAAGTAGCCTATGTCCCAATCCCGGTCATAATCTATCTATATACCAAATTATATCGAAATTGGTCCAGCCGTTTTGTCGTGAAAACGTAACAAACGGAGAGAGACAGTGTTACTTTCGAATTTATAATATAAGTATCGATTATTATGGATAGTATGTATGTATGTGCCTATAAAGTTATAGTATGTTTTAAGTATTTACTATGTTTAACCCAATAAATCATTTTTGATTTTCATTTTTCATTTCACTGTCATTTATAACAATAATAATAGTAGTGTACACGTACTCACGTCTTCGAATTATTATCAGCATCAAAGGTCCGTATGGAGTTATCAAAAGATCAAGACCCCAAGTCTCTCTCTGTGAAAGTAGATAGTAATGAGCCAATGACCGACCGAACCAAGCAGGGAACGAAATTAAATATCAATCTCAGTTCTATCTAGAAACCGAGTTGCTGACGCCTAACATTGGAGAAAGTTATAGCCAACGTTTTATATAAAATTACAGGTTCTCTCGCAATCTCGTCTATAACAACATCGCTTATAAGTATATTATGCGATGACAGTCTAAGATGGGGCAACGCTTGCCAAAAAAGAGGGCGGCACGGGACGCCCGGCAGATGGCCGGGACAGTTGCTCAACTTACACCAAGCACAAGTCCGATCATGTCTGGAGTACTGTTCTCACCTCTGGGACGGATCAGCGAAGTACCAGCTAGAGGCTCTAGATTCAATTGAGAGAAGAGGCAAAAAGCTCATTTGCAATGACGAGTTAGCAAATGCAAGGCTCCACAGCCTCGAGCCTCTCGGTTTTTTATCGGATACATTTCGGAGTGTGCTGCGGAGCTTTTCAACCTGATCCCACCATCCCCATTCTATCATCCGACAACCAGACGCTCCGCGATGCGCCACCGCTACATGGTAGACATACCTCCCATACGCACAAAGCGGTACTCGCGCACCTTTATTATGCGCACCGCCAAGGAGTGGAACGCCTTGCCTGAGTCTGTGTTTCCTGATAACTACAACCTAGGGATCTTCAAGTCGCGAGTGAATAGGTTTCTTCTAGGCAAGCGTGTACCATCGTAGACGCATCATCGCGCCCCATCAGGCGAGATCGTGGTCAAACGCTAGCCTATAATTTAGAAAAATAAAAAAAATGTGAAACATCTAAATTGATGGATATTGAAAGAATTTTATAATTAAAGAAAACCGTTTATAATCATCTTATCTTAACGCAATATAAATCCGTGTGACGGCAACCAACTATTTACCTGTACTTTTGACTTTTGACAAAAATCGATACACGACATCTTACCCCTAAAAATTTCGGACGTAGATTTTTGTACTGAGGCGGGCATGACATGGTTTAGCCAAGCATAATCCGTTGTTTGTATACGCCAAATTATTCAGGCTATTTCTGTGTATAGTCGTGAATTCGTGATGCAGTAACTGCAACAGATCATCTAAATCTTTAAAGCTTATCGTTATGTTTATCTCCTTTACTGTAGTTATATATTATTATTGTATACATATTATTATTATATTTATTTAGTTTATTAGTAAGTATAAGTATAGGTAGTTTAAGTAGGTTAATGGACATAGATACACCGTCGTCTTTTTGATTTTGTTTTGTCCACCCAATTCAAAAGTTATCTGGAAGAGATCGCTTTTAGCGATAAGACCGCTCATTATAATTAGCTTTATTTTGTGTATTTCTTTGTATGTTTAATTTTGTTAGGTGTGCAATAAAGAGTACAAAAGCTACAATTGAAGAGGTTAGGAACAAAAGGTGACATTTTAGTTTTTTATTGAATTGAGACATTTAGAATGTTACTATTTGTTCCGGAAGCAGATATTTAGATTGATTTTTCTATGTAACAAGTCACTTTTTGAACTGATCTTTACAGTTAATGATAAAACTCAACCTTTTGAGTCGGATAAAAAAAACGAAAATGACTAAATACGTAAATGTCACTTTTTATTCCTAACCTCCTCAATTGATATTACCCACATGTCACGTGGTTGCATATATGCAGAGTGGTTGCGTATACGCCGCGTACTCACTCAAGATATGCCGCGTAGTTGAGCAACTTTCGCATATAGTCGCAACTCTTATGCTTCACGACGCCGCAGTGAGGCAGTCCATATACGCCTTGATGCTGCCCTCCCAGAGAAATCATGTTCTTTATAGGAGGAAGCTTGTGCCCACATCTTTGGACTACCGCTCGGCTGCAATATTAAAATCAAATTTATATATATTAAAATCAAATCCCACTAATATTATAAACGCGAAAGTTGGTATGTGTGGATGTTTGCTACTCTTTCACGCAAAAACTACTGAATGGATTTTAATGAAATTTAGTACATGTATGTAGATTATAACCTGGATTAACACATAGGCTACTTATTATTGAGAAACCTCGCGTGCGAAGCCGCGGGTGGAAGCTAGTATTGAATAATGGTACAAGTTTTATATAAAGATAGATTGGATAACTCTTTAATGTACACAAGATTCCGCCCGAGTGGTTAATCAATAAAAAAACCACCTGCGCAGATGGGTAAAAAGTAGCCTATGTCCCAATCCCAAATTTTATTGAAATTAGTCCAGCCATTTAATCGTGAAACCTTGAAAACCAGACAGAGTTACTTATTGAAGAATTTTGTAGTAGAATAGTCATTTTTAACCTTAAAGGTGCCTATAATAAAACTTTATAACTTTATTAGATGTAATCAGTTTAACAAATCACATCACATGATGGATGGATGTGAAAAATGACCTTCCTCCCAAACATTATCCTTTTGAAATATGTATATTATAAATATAAACTGGTGAACAAGTTTTTCCTAAATAGCTATACAAGGGGCAATAAAATAGGTATAAAACCAATTAACATAACTTACTTTATTTAGCAAGATTTCATTTCAAGCTAAACTTATACTTTTACTTATTTTATCATAGCCTCTGTATCCTAACTGAATTTTTTTCTTTATTGTATTTGTTACAATAAGTCTCTTAGTTCAGTGTGCCTCATGGTAAAGGCCTCCAGCATTTTCCAACGGGATCTATCTCGGGCAACCCTTCTTCAGTTGGCGTCCGCTGTGAGGCCCGTTGTGGGGCCCTCCCATCTTCTGTATGACAACTTAGGTCCGTTTGTCTTGTCTAATACATATTATGTGATCTGTCCATCTCCACTTTTGTTGGTAAATTTTGTTGATATAACAAACATAATATGAATTTATACTTACATACAGTTAAACCAAAACCTCTAAAATTTAAATTTATGAAATTACATGCACATGAGTGTTAGTCCAATTTATAAAAAAAAAAGGATGCCACTATCTTCAGAAATTATTTTGGGTTATGTAAGCGAGTATGACTTTGGATTGATATTCCATTGTTTTCCATGTAGGGAAGGTATTCAGATAATTAATAATTTTTACTAGTTTTCCACTTAAAGTAACGAGGATACTTTTAGTTAGTCACTTACAAGAACTGGCAGCCTTGAGAGAACCCAATCACGTTAAAACCTTCTTTCAAAACAGGGTGCTTCTCGAGAATGTTGCACACATAGTCAACCTGTTTATTAGGGGACATGAAGTACCCATTTTCCAAGTCTTCAACTGTATTGTTGCCAATCCTTAATGAGTCAACATAAACTCCAGGGATGGTCTTTTCTAGAAAGAGTTTGAATGATCCAAGACTGAATGAATGGCAGCATGTATCACCTGCAAAGAAACCATTAAAAACATTACCCTCTTTCTTCTCAGTTGGTAATAACAAGGACTTAGAATAAAAGATAGAACACGCTTTATTATACACGATACTTAAATTAACAAACAATATTGAAAATAATAACTAGACAAGGATATACAAGTGGTGGTCTTATCGCTAAAAGCAATCACTGCCTACCTAATACAGCTTACTTGAATTCAGACTTATAGTTCTTTCATGCCTGAAGGCAGTGACTACAAATCTCCACTTGCTATTCTGCCTGACATACTAGACTATTTATTTCTTACAGTATGTAAAGAATTTAGTCAAGCAAATATTATTAAAATAGTACATTGTTGTACAACGGCTGTAACCGATCTATTGTACATCTGAGATATTTAATCGAGGGTGATAATGATCCCTTACACCCGAGTATAACACATAACTTTGAATCCCAAATACAAAGTTTAAAAGTAATTTTATAAGTTTGTTGCTAAAAAGAGAATTTGCTTTCCCAGTAACCATTGTTTTTTTTACTACTAAACTATGGCTTAGGCCTCTTTCATTTTTAAATAGAAATAAGGATTTTTCATGGAGTTTGTACCTACATCATTATAGCTTATGATGACCAACTTTCAGAGCATAAAAAAATTATTTTACTATGCATTTGATGTGGATTTACTTGTTTATAAACTGTGTGTTTAGAAAAGGAACAGATACCCCTTGTAATTTTTAAGTCACTAGTCACAGTCAAGTCAGTCATTCCAGTAAGTACCTATGTACGTAAATAACTGTTTTTGATATTATATTAAATTATAAATAAATAGATATTGTCTTACCCATTCCATGCCACAAAACAATCGGAGTAGGACCCGCAAGGATCGTTTGTATTGAAAACAGCAAAATTAACCACTTCATTTTGTTATTGCTGCTGTCTAAACATCTGACTGCGACGACCGACCGACGACGTAAAGACTAAATCTATCTGCAAATATAATTATTTTCCTGGAAAATCTTTCATAGAATACACAGAAATAATTTATTTACCACCGACTGAACACAAACAGACTCACTCACAGGCTCACAGCCAGCCAGGGTCTCGACAATCCAAAACAATATTTTAGCACTTTTTCCCCAGTCTATTAAATTTAACTCTATGCTCACAGTACAGAACAAAACAAGATCAACAAACAAACTATAAAAAAACAAAACAAATCCGGGCTTTCAAGAGCAGTGCTGCCAATGTAAATTTCTTGATTCCCCGCAAAACTGAGCTCGATCCCCTGAAATTCGCCGCTATGATATTCATACAAAATTTCGTGTAATTATCAATAAAATTAACATTGAAATTATTCCGTATGATCTAAAAAAATATTTTACAATTTGGTAAATAATTATAATTCAAGCCCTCACACAAACAGAAATGATATTAAATGACCTAAATCAAATTATATTCCCTAAATCAAATCAATTTTAATTATAATTAAATTAACAACACACACGCAAAGACATACACATACAAACACGTACGCGGACACGAGGGACTATCAGTGTCAAATAATTCAAACAATGTTTCGTCTCCCTTTCGCTTTATGCATAGACCGGTACGGTTCGGAATTTATCAGTCACTTCGTTTTGTCTATCCATTGGTATGCTTTATAGCTACAATGAATGGTAAAATTAATGAGGCTTCTACAGTGCAAAATGCAGTCGGCTTCGATTCCCCGATTTAAGTCATTTCCCGCCCTGTTCCCGCGCTAGTTACCGATTATACCCCGCAAATCGGGGAAATTCCCCGTAATTGACAGCACTGTTCAAGAGGCTGCTGTCGGAAACGGAAATAATCCGAAGAAATTATTTACTAGTCAATGTCAATACTGCCAAACAAAAGAATTATTTTTATAAGGTTTCGTAAACAAAATTAGTGTCATCTTTGTTTTCATGATTGTAATGTGTAGTTTATTATTTTATGTTCTTATGTATGTATGGCAGAGCTAATTTTCCTGAAGGCGACATCTATCAAAATGAAAAATAAAATATAAATATGCTACTCCTCACTAGATGGCAGTACAAGCCAGAAAAGGTTAAATCTAGACATAATGAGAATGTACCAATGTAAATATATCCTAGTATTTTTTATGAATTGGTCAACTGAGATAAATGGAAAAGGGGAGATAAACAAGCTTTGTAATTAGTACCTAAGAACTACTAGGAGCGAAGAGTGACTCCTGTAGTAGGTACGCTAAGTCTACCATTGCTTTGCCCAAACACATAGGCGCTGCAACAGTAACTTTTAATAACTTTCGCAGATTTATTAGATTTTTATACTTATTTATTAAAATATATATATATATATATATATATTTATATTAATTTATAGGCTTAGACCTATAGGGCACAGATTAAATAAGGTCCCGTCAGTAAAGCTAGTGGGGTAAGGGTAAAAATAAAAGACCATAAGTCATGATTCCAATGTAGTATAATGTGAAAATAAAAATTAAAGAGATAACTATAAAGTACTACAAGCAAAAGATTCCATTCCAGGTACAATTTCAACTGTATTCTTACATTCAGCAGATGTTCGATCCCATATCATATTTAGTGACTAAAATATTTGACGTATTTGTATAATTAGACAACTCCTTAAATCATATTTAGCCACTAAATACGTTTAGGGATCGTTGTGCAAGTCGGGCTCAATATCGTGATTCGAGAGATAAAAAAAAATTATGATTGTCGTTTTGGCTAGGTACTTATCTACAAGAAAAATATGAATGTTTTTGATGGTAGAATTACCAGTCAGCATACTTTACTTTTGAAAAGGATATGTAGACTAGATACCAAGGTACTTAGTACGTAAGTTTTCGTATTCGAAGATTCAAAAAAATAACCACTTTCACAAACCTAACTGAACAGTTAAAACATTTTCTTTAATTATTTAATTATTTTCTCTTTGATCCTAAAATCATATTTTTGCATTATTATCGTGCAATTTTATGACGAGTTAGGAAAATATACAAATTTAGGAATTACATAGCTAATAAATTTGGATTACTCCTACTGCATTACCTTATATACAACTTAGAAACTCTGTTCGGAAAACAAAACATAAAAGAAACCATTTTATTTTAACAACTCATGTTTTTATTACATACTTAAATCCTATTTTTAACATATTCTTCGTTTCGAGAAAAACGTCCACACGTAAGTTTGTAATTACTTGGGTAGATACCTACCTATTTATACGATCTACTTTTTACAAACTTGTACATAAATTAATCTATTTACTTAAGTCATCACAGTCTCGAGGAAATCACTTATTTTATAATCACGTTGGCTTACATTTATGGACACAATTCACCTTCATTTACCTACATAGGTAAATGAAATAAGTATGTAGCAAAGTATTATTCCCAAAAGCCCCACTGCTACGTCCTTACTGGTGGACATATTACCTGGATTCCCCATTGACCGTTCTGTGACGTAGCAGCGGGGATTACGGGAATTCTTAGCAAAGCTAAGGAACTTACTCAAAACCTCCACGTAAATTCTATTTTGTGCTTAACTTCCGCTCACACTACAGGTACAAAACATTATGATACATATGTAGTGTATTCATTATTGGACTAGAATGAATCATGTCCTTTTATAAGTGACTTTTGATGTTACATTCAAATTAAAATAGTAAAAAGGAATTGTTTATCCTTAATTTGTTGCTCGGAGCAATGTGGAAGTAACCACGTCTGCAGTCATCGGTTAGTCGTTAACCTTCGTAGAACTTGTTACAAGTCGATGCATATTTCGATCCTCGCTTAATTGAAAAATTATGCAGGAGATAACGTCACCCTTATTTTATTCTACGCCTGAAATTATTAATCTTTTTAATAATCTGGTCAATATGAGACCGTGAAATTCAGTTTGTTGTCGACGAAACTGCAGATCAATATGCTGTGTACAAATTGAATTTCCTAGCTGCACTTTGCCTGAGATCAAAAACACCTTTTAAAATTGATGACCTGAAAATGACTGTAGGTACATAGGTACACTCACCATTCATATGCCTCAAACCTAGATCAAACCCCCTCAATTAAGTCAGGGATTCAAATTAAAAACCCAACGTGATTTCTATCGGCTAAATAACCTATACTTATTTAGGAAGCTAACTGACATTACAACCTATAATTACACACTCTCGTACCACTTTCCTTCGGATAATTCGAAAGTTGTCAAAAGATTTTTATCGATAAATAAAAATATTTTTATACCTTATTATTTTTTTTTGAAGTTGACCTTAAAAATTATAATAACATCTGTATTCAAATCAAAAATAAGTTAATCGTCCTTTATACATATTCATCAGCTCATTTGTTCGACATTTGGCTCAGAAAATGATACGAAATTGTGCATTTAGTTAAACATTGGATGCTAATGACGATGACAGACGATTGCTAATACTGCGTCACTATTCCCTAAAGACTAATAAGGCCACAAAATCCATCGTATCAAGTAACCACCTGCCATAATCACTCGATTGTTGTCGATCAACCTTTATGAACACGCAATCAAAGGTTTTGTTTTTTGTTGTTCATACCTTGCGTCAATACCTAGCACTCAGTTTAAAACCTTATCAAACTGTTTTCAAAGATCATGAAATACCAATCGAGTAAAAAGACATCTTCAGTTCAGCATCCAAGTTCAACTGATCAGAACTAGATTTAACAGCCTCAATCACTATCAGATCGTTTTCCCTATAAAATCCTCATCGAGTCCGTATGTTTTAGGATGTTGTGTTCTATGCTCCTCTTTTTCCTCGCTTCGAAGTAGGAGCAGTCGGAGTCCGAAGAGTCAGATTGTCTTTGGATGTTGTATGCCCTGATTCGCCTAGCTCTGGTATCTGAGTCGTAGGTTAGGGTGTGGTTGATCTTGGATCTGAAGGGCAGTCTGTATGGGGTGCTGCACTGAACGTCTGACATGGATCGGATGTGCCGCCTGTCTCTCGATTGCTTCGTGAGGCGGGGAAATGGCATATCTGATGATTCTTCGATGGACCTAAAACAATAGAAAAGAATAATTTAGAATACAGAAACGAAAGCTTCGATCTCGTAAGAGGATTTGTTTATATTCCTTAGGATTTTTTTAATAAGATGCAATGACGGCACATGCCCTTCTGATCTTAAGCAGTTACCGCCTTACCTAGTCTAGTCATTTCTAACTTATTTGATGTTTGCAAAAAAAAATGTATTCTGATCTTTGTCTGGATTTATACCTTGTTAAACGTTATAAGCAGGCTTCACACATTTGCAATACTTAATGCACTAAATTCAGAATGAATTCAGCATGTCAATTTTGTATGTGAAATTAGTGTGTCTAACTGGCTAAGCAGGTCTATCTTTAGATACACTTTGTAATAAGTATTCAGAGTCTCATTACGTCCTTTTCATTACGTGCGTATACGTAAGTAGCTAGCAATGTGGTTTAAAATCAGAACAGGACAAAAAGTATTTAAGTTATGGTCATGTAGATATTCCTGTACACTTATTCATTATCCTAACTGCACTTAATTTCTACGAATAAGTAGATAAGTATTATAAATTTGCAAGTTAAAATTACTCTGTCTCTTTATCTGTTTGTTACGCTTTCACGACTACTGGAACGATTTCGATGAAATTTGGTATACATAGATTATGGTCTGGATTAAAACATAGACTATTTTTCATAGACAAACCACCCGCGAAGCCGCGGGCGGAAGTTTGATAACTATAAATGAGTAAATTTTGTAGCGTTGGCGTCGCGTCGCGGGCAAATCTATGCTCGGGGGCAAATCAAACGAATTTATTGCAAGATAACCATTCAATTGTATGTTCATTCTAGCGCAGTTAAATCGTTCTAGTTAGTAGTTTTTACTAAACCTCTGGTAGGAGTATACACTACGTGTACACTGTACGTACACGGCAACACATCAAGCTATACATTTCCAGTCTATGCTGACCTCTCATTGTACGGAAAACCTACACAATGCGAGGTCAGCTTATACTGGAAATGTATAGCTTGAGGTGTAGCCGTGTGTACATTGGCATAGGTTTACCTTGATTTAAGATTTATTCGTTTTGTCTGTCATTTAATGAGGAAAAGAGAAATAATGAGATACTATATAGATGATTGTATGAATGTAAACGCGAAAGGGGACCTTGTCCTATTCTTAGAGTTTGTATTAGATGTTTGCTAACAAAAAAAATCCTGTTGTCGATACAGGGTGTCAATGATTACAGTAAATAAATCGTGCATCGTTCATTCAAGAGCATATATAATTAACATACTAAATATACTGAGAAGGATTGCCAGCATTGAGATATTGGAGGTTGATAAAAACTATTAATTAATTTTGTACCTAGATACCTACATTATATTATTATGAGGTAAAGTTTGTTGTTTGTAAATAATGTGTATATTTGTATGCTGGTAGAGGTTAATCTCGGAAACTGCTGAACTTATTCTGAAAATTATTTCACTGTTAGAAAGCTACATTGGCTATTTTTATTTATGCTGATAAAAATTCGTGCGAAGCCGAAGCAAGCCAGAAAATAATAAATTCCGCAAATTATTAAAAATTGTCTTTTTCGAAAAACTAAGAAAATTAAGTACTTAAATATAAACTAACTAGCGGTCCGTCCCGGCTCCGCACGGGTGGACATTTATTTTTTAGACATTTTTATGGCTAGTTTTTATACACCTTGGGTTACATTATTGAAGTTTTAGTAGGGATTCCTAAGTTTTACTAGTAATTAATATAACCTATGTTGTTACTCAGGGATAATATAGCATTCTAATGGTGAAATAATTTTTGAAATCGAATTAGAAGTTTTTGAGTTTATACGTTACAAACATACGATTCTCTCCTCTAATATTACTAGCTACTAATAAAAACATTACCTTCCTTCTGCGCAGTTGGGTAAAAAATAGCCTATGTCACCCGGGGATAGTCTAGCTTCCCAGTGGTAAATTTTTTTTTAATCGGTCCAGTAGTTTCGGAGCCTATTCAATGCAAACAAACAAACAATCAAATCTTTCCTTTTTATAATATTAGTATAGACTAGCCGACGCGCCCGCAGCTGCGCACGCGTGGTTTGTCAATAAAAACAGTATCCTCTTTTTGCGCAGTCGAGTAAAAAGTAGCCTATGTCCCAATCCCGGTCACAATCTACGGGCATCTAAAGACCTCATAATTTTGACCATTTACTTACTTTATCCACCCCCCCCCCCCCTCTTTAGGCATGATTTCGCAAACTTTATTTCTTACCAAACGCTATGTAGGCTACATATGAATTTTCAGATCTCTAACTTAACTTCAAGATTATTTTTGAGACAAAAGATAGCCTATGTCCTTCGATATAATCTATCTCCTTGCCAAATTTCATTACGATCAGTTCAGCCGTTTAGTCGTGAGAAGGTAACAAACAAACAGAGTTACTTTCGCATTTATACTATTATTATGGATTATTATTATGGTATAGATATCAAGTGGTTTATCATAAAGAATTAATCTTTATTCTGTCGATCATATGACATATGTAGTTTTTCTATTTATAATTTATCATAAATAAAGGTGTTTATGGTCTCACTCAATATTATTAACAAAAAAACATGTAACAAACTGGCGATATCTCGGACCTTGCAGATTGTAAATAAGGAAGTATATAACTGTAGGTACTCGTAAAGTAAGGTCGGGAGAAGAAACTTGATTGTACAGTTTCTTTGGTATGCTCAAGAACATTAAACCAATCCATAAATCAGTCATCGTAGCTATGCCACATACCAAAACCAGCTTCAAAGTATGTTCACCTGTTAAACATACTAAAAATATTGTAATCATTAGACTGTTTAGACTTTGCAGCATTATGTTTATTTTATTATTTTGCAAGAAAGATTCGAAAAGGTTTGCGTTATATAGTACAACTGTTTTTTTTTGCTGAAAATAGCTGATTTTTACTCAGTGTTTCTAAAAGTCATAGAACGAATATTGTTCTCGAAGTCAACCCCTCTTTGCGTCAGCGTTATCCTCAAGTCTCTTTATTTATTTATCTTCGCTATACCTTTCTAGTTAAATATATATTCCGAAGCACCCTGTGACATACATCGCAGAAATATGATTAAAACAGATATTTTATCAGTTCACCTTACACGGACAATGTTCCACAAAAAAAACGTGGTGCAGTGACCTTGCAAGGTTTTTAAGATTTGATCAATCACTAGATTTATTTAGTATGATGAAGAAATCGTGTTGTAATTTTAACATCCTCCGTGATTTGATAAAAACTCTGTTTTTATCATATTCCTGCGACATATACATACAAACACTAATGGAGTCCACACACGTCAACCAAGCCTAGAAATTTAAACCCATTCTTCCCACAGAAGCTTGCGCAAGCCTTACACAATCATAGAAATTTCAACAAATTCTTTCCACAAAGGTTTGTGCAAAGAAATCGTTACGTGCGTGGCCTACAAAGTCGTAAATATCATTCTGACACTTCACCGTTAACATTGAGCCGTGATTTTACAAATATTTACGAGATTTGTCTAAACCAAAATAAACATGTCTATGCGTTACACATTGCTGATTTATCTGACCAAATACTGTGTTCTAAATAGTTTGTAATAAACCTATGTATTTTGAGTAAAAACCAATGTGACATTCATTAGACGTAAACTTTAGTACAAAACTAATCACAACCACTTACCTAAATATGTAAATGCTTGTCTGTATAGATATAATTTTTTTTTATAATAGGCTTGCGTTTGACCACGATCTCGCCTGATGGTAACCGATGATGCAGTCTACGATGGATCATGCTTGCCTAGAAGAAACCTATTCACTCACGACTTGAAGACACCCAGGATTTTCTTACTTTTGCCATCTATTCTTTTGTATGTGTATTTTCGAATGTAACCAATTCGAAAAGTGTCAATTTAACTCTTGGAACATTTTGTGTATCATTCGGCAAGGACCTCAAATTAAAAAAAAATCTCTTTCAAAAATTACGGAATAATTCACATTTTTCCTGAGTTTCGATAAATGACCCTACTACAGTTTTCGTTATCTGATAAGGTAATGTGTAAATAAATCGGAAGAATACTTTCAGTTCAGTCAGGTAGGTATATGCTTAACTATGATAAAAAAACACTCTTACTTATATTTTATTCAGTTTACGTAACATCTGGAAATTTTTGACGCGTTTATAACATGAAATGTTTGGAATAAGCCCCTTCTAAATCCAATATGGCGTAGAGTATTTGTTCTACGCACACCTCTTAAACAAATAGTTAATAAAGCACGTGAGGCGTACCAAATTAATCAAATATTTCACTTTGACGTCCGTTTTCACGAGAAAGTCTATTTTTGCCTATCAGTGAGGAAATTTCCTATATCTCTCATTAAATAATATTAAGAGAACAACTGATAACATTGATATACAGTAATGAGGGCAACAGCCAGACAGATTCCATTCAAATGATATAGTGTAGGTAGGTATGCTCTGAATCTCGTCAGATTTTTGTTTGATTTGCTTTTACCAGTCTTCTCATTCTAATAATAGTGATTGCGTACGTCTTGGTGAACGTAAACATGTTAGAATACCATAATAATTTGAATTTGATTCCTAAAGTTTCATATTTTTGCCAAAGTAATGTGATAAACAAATATTATGGGCATTCTGATCATGTGTGTTTGCTTGGGTATCACGAACCGTCTTACGTGAAGACTTGACGAATTTAATACTAACCATTTGGGGTAAATGTGTTCCGGAGTGAAGACCACGTCTAGGCAAGCGTAGTGTACCCCCACCGGCTAGATGGAGCGACGATCTGCATGCTGGTAGACACAAATGAGAAAAACTGAGGACCGGGTTTAGTGTCGCACCATGTACAGACCTATTGACTTGTAAATTATTTTCCCAATAAATTGATTATTCTGGCCTGTGTCCAGCAGTAGACGGATAGGTTAATGATGATGATGATCATAAGCACAATTAACAAAGTAGAACAAAGTCCGTTTGAGGTGTTTAGTTTTGATGTTTCTTGAACCCACGCGATCTAAAGTCATAAAAACCTGTAATCTCTTCATCTTTTTTATACTTTGGTTTATGAAACCGAGGCGTGCGTGGCATCGAACGAAATATCGCGAAAATCTGGCAGAACACCAGAAAATCAAATTATTTATTTTACAATACCTATATTGGGATACCGAGAGACCTAACGAGTTCGTAAACAGGGTAAGATAGGTGAACTACGGTACTTATTTGAAGGAAATTTCGTTGTAGGTTTACGAAGACTTATTCAGCTAAACTCGATGTGAAAATTCCGCCTCCTATACCTATGCCTGATGTATCTAAATTTGACAGAATTAACATTCATTGACGATTTGTGATCACATATAGGTATTTAAAAAAATTCATATATGTATGTATCTACTTTAAGGGAATTGTAATTTGTTACTGACGACCCCACTATTACATAAACGTAGTGGAAATATAGTAGGTATTCCCAGAAAATGCAAAGTAGAGTAGAAAGTACCCCATTAGTATATTCCAGATTATTAAAAGAAATTAAGGACCATTACAAAAAAAATTGGACCTCTGCTTAAATTTGTGTTGTACTATAATCTGTGTTACGGTACGTTTTGGTTTTCACATACATTAATCAAAGTAGTATTAACATGAAGTAAACTCTGAATTAATTGTAGTCTCATGACAGCGCAGATTTGCGTGCAAATGCTATTCCGAGGCACTCGAGTGTATACAAAATGTTAATTGCTGAAACAAAGCCGTGCCAAAACAAACAATTTGGGATTGTAACTGGGCGAGTGAATCGCTGATAATGTAGTTAAATAAAACGAAAAGGTACCTACCTACATTACATAACGGAGATAAGTGAACGTGTAAAATAAAAACGTGAGACCCCGAAAAAAAAACACTTCCCCTTGACGCAATATTGAAAAATGTTCTCAGTCTAATGTCGTAGTCAGAAAATATTTTACGTACCTACAACATAATATTATAACATACCACAGCCAGTAGTAATAAAAAGTACATAATGTAATATTAATTCTAGATAGAATATACTATTATTTACAATAAAATACAGAAGAAATAGTTGAATCATCTGAAGACCGTTGCAAACGATCTATAGATAGATCAACTGCTTCAGATCACTACCAGGCGGAAGTGTCCCCAAGACACTGGCTGCATTGCCCCGCTGAATTGCAATGCTTATGCGTTGACCCAGATAAGAACCAGCTCTCGGATCACACGTCGCTTCGACCAGACGCCCAGAAATAATTTTAAAAACGCAATGGGCCCCGGTACCCCATGGACCCAGGGTATCGACCCCAAATGGCTCAAATACGTAAGTTTTGTCGAGACTTCCATATTTGCGCCGCTTGAGAATTTCGGCTGAATTTGCCGCCGCATCGGCCTCAACTGCTGTACCAGACAAATGAGATGGCGCAATGGTATCGACGCACGTGGCGTCCCACACCAAAGGCATACCCTTTTCGCAAGGTATAAGAGTCATATCATCATGTCTCTTAGCATCGTCACGTACCTTTAGGTTCGAGAACGGCTGGAACGTTGACGCTGCAAAAAGTCCGGCCTATGATGTTTTGATTAAATGGTAGTGCCATGGGTAATGTTGATAACCCATGGCACTACCATTTAATCAAAACTACACAAAGGTTAGCTGGTAGAATATGTTTATTAGCATTAAGTTCACCTGTGTATTATTTTTGTATTTGCGGCTGAGACGCAGGAGGTAGCGGGTTCGATTCCCACCGCGGAACAAAATGTTTGCATGATTTACAGATATTTGTTCCGGGTCTGGTTGTGTCTCTATATATTAAAAGTATGTATTTACAAAAAAAAAATGTATATTAGTATTCTATCAGTTATTTGGTTCCCATAGTACAAGCTCTTCTTAGTTTGGGGCTAGATAGCGCTGTGTGAAATGTCCAGCAATATTTATTTACTTATATTATTAGTGCAATAAAGAATTGTCTAATCTAATAAGAAAATCTATGGGGAGGCATATGTTCAGTAGTAAACGACCTATGATGATACAAGTTCTACAAATGACGTAATCTAATATAACCAGTAAACACTAATGATAATAATAACTGGAAACAGATACCTATCATTTCAACCACAGATTACAACTTACTGTTTACTCAGTTATTGATAACATGCTTTTTCCTCCTTGCCTCATACTACCAAGTTATCAGTCGGGGTGAAGAGTGGCCACTGGCCATCGGCTGATCGGAGACGATGATGACTCACATGACATGTATGTGTTAGTTCATTTATCGTAATCACTAATTACGAGCTTTAACTTTATTAGTATTATTTAAATTACATAATTTTAGCGTAAGATATGGCTGGTAAGACAGAACTTAGTTTCAATATTCAGTATTTTATTGCGTTCATATAAAGTGGATTAAAATGTTACATGTCAGAGATTATTGACTAGTCAAGAGTCCAGCACTTCATATGAACCCTGCAAGTAAGGGTGTAGCAATATTATAGCTAAATAGGTAGGTCTAGTGGAATCAAAGTTGACCGATTTTATGTTTTGAATTTGATTGCTTAGTGAAATCATTAGTTTTAAAAACCCTGTTGCACGAATGACAAGTCGTCATGTTTCTAGTTAGTTAATTTTGTTTGTATATTAATTAGTTTTATAAAGATGTAAATAATGTCCTAGTTGATAGTTAATTTTGTTTGTTTAATAATTATATTCATCGTCACTTTATTCATTTTAGGATCAGTGTTTCTTATTTAGCTAGGTTGGCGTGGAGGACTATATAATTATATACATATATATATATATATATATATATACACGCTGGCCCGCCGAACTCTCGTACTGCCTTGACATGCATATGACGCGGGCTGCTATACGATGCCGTTAGAATTGTCTATCGGCCATCATTAGCTGCATCTATGTATCAGAAAATGAATATTCTTCATAATTTATTTTTGTGTGAATTTTTCCGATATTTTAATAGTTATTTTGCTATTCGGGGCGGAGAGAAATCCAACAAATCAAAGAACATCATAATCGGTTAAGCCGTTCTAGAGTTATAAATGGTGTAACTAACCTGACTTTGTTTTATATATATAGATATACATATATGTATATTATTTAAAACTTTATTGCAGAATAAAAATTTAACAACAGGATAGGTGCTTAATGCTTACACATTTACCCGCTAAACCCACAGTGGGAGTAGACACAGATGGTTGGCGTGCTACAAAAACATATGTAGATAGATACCTACTATTCAAACGGTTCTTTACATATGTATCATATATAACAGATATTATTATTATTATATCTGTACATAGTAATCATTTTCTATAATATAGAAACCTACCCTATTAAAATAAATACTTATAAAAATACTATCAAGTAACATATTTACCAAAAATATAACCGACTTAACCAAACTGAACCAATTTTGATGAAATTCCAATCTGATTGATCTGAAATTCCTTTCAAATAAAACAATAAATTTTTAAATCATTCGATCGGTTGATAAATGACGGAGTTCTGAGGTAACAAACATCAAACAAAAAACAGTGGCACTCCAGGAGTGCCGACAGAAGTGAAAACTTGAACAATTAAGAGATACTTGTATACAGATGTGTCGGTAACGGTAACAGTCTCGCGAGTTCAATGGTTTTGCCAAATGCCCAACGCGACTAAAGAAGTTTTCACTTCAAAAAACAAATGAATTGAGAAACTCTTCCTTTTTTTGAAAATAAACTGCAGCAGTAAGGGTAGTGTGTTATGAATAAGACCAGATTGGATGATAACGATCCTAAAATGTAGAAAATGTTCGCGAGTGAATCTTTTGAAAGTCCTTAAGATCAACTTTTGAGACAACTTTAGTTATTGTTTTATTTTAGTTTCCCTAATAGTTATTTTCTCATAAGTCGTAACATTTATAAGTTATTCACCGGTTTTCCAATAAAATCCAGTTCCAAAGAAATGTAAATAGCTGATAAGAAATACCTAGTACAGGACTTCCCAGCCGAGGGGGCGCGCCCACGCGGGGGGCGTAGATAGATCCTAATGGGGCATAATGTGCTCGGAAAATTTGATCTACACTGCCGGCCAAAAGTTTGAGACCACCTACATCAAAGTAGGAAAATGAAATAAAACTCAAAATACAAAGCAAGAGGTTTAATTATGAATTAAAATACTTATTTCCTAATACACATACATTATGAAGAAAACAAAAAAATCAAGAAAAATCAACCATTTACTTTAAAAATGTCGCTCATATTTTATACAGATTTTTCGTCGAAAAATCCTCCCTTGCATTTTATTACTACTTTCACTATTCTTGGCATACGAGCAATCAATTTGTCGATTGTATCTTGTGATATATTGTTCCAGCTTTCTTGTAAAGCCTTCCACATGTCTTCTTGCGAAGTGGGACAACAACTGCGCACATTTCTATCAAGCTCTTCCCACAAAAGCTCAATCGGGTTGAGATCCGTACTCTGAGGGGGCCACACCGTGTTTTTTAAAACCCCTTCTGTTTCTTTGTGTTCTAAATAACCCCTGCATAATTTTGAACTATGTTTTGGGTCATTATCTTGTTGGAAAAAAAATCCATCTCCAATTATTCTTGAACCAGACGGAATGGCATTTTGCTGTAGTATTCGTTTATATTGCTCCTTTTTCATGATTCCTTCGACTCGTACCAAATCTCCGGTTCCATGGCCCGAGAAGCATCCCCAGACCATAATGGAACCACCACCATGCTTGACTGTTGGCACCACACAGTCTGGCATCATCTTTTCCTCGACGTTACGTCGAACAAAAATTCGTCGTTTTGAACCAAATATTTCAAATTTGGATTCATCTGACCAAAGAACTTGTTTAAAGTCTTCTTCAGTCCAGTCTCGATGGGTAAGGGCCCACTGCATCCGTTTCTTTTTGTTTTGTGGCCTTAGTAGTGGTTTTCGAACGGCGACGCGACCAAATAACTTAGCATCTCTCAAACGTCTTTTTACTGTAGTCAATGATACAGGTTCTGATCGGGATTTGTTCACTTCTACGCGGATTTCTGGTGCTGTTAGGCGTCTATTCCACTTGCTGGTAGTGACGATGAAGTGATCCTCGCGAGAAGTGGTAGTTCTCGGCCTTCCCGAACGCGAACGATCTTGATTACTGCCAGTCTCCTTGTATCGGGTTATTGTGTTATGAACACAAGTCTTCGACAACTTAAGTTGAGAGGCAATCGCACGTTCAGATTTGCCTTCGCCGTATAAAACAACTATGGCAGAGCGAGTTTCACTGCTAATTTCGCGAACTTTTCCCATTTTAAGATGTCTTCACTGTAACAACGACGAGCTCAGACTAATAAGGTAGAAAATAATTTACTCCATAAAAACTTAGGTACTAAATATGTTTTAGGAAGCTAACATAATCCCTGATATCGGTTAACGCGAAACAAACCCAAAACAATAAGTAATGAGCAGATCATAAAAATATTACAATGACTCTACCACCTGGTCCTTGCGCGGCGCTCATTGATGTTTTGAAACAATAGACCTTTTTAGGATGATAACTTAAACAACAACATAAATAATGACTCTTAGAAATTCTTTAATAATAATAGAATACGCAGGTGTTCAAATTAGCTCATTATCATATGTGTACTTTGAAATATTTTGTTGGTGACAAAGATTTTTACAGTGGTCTCAAACTTTTGGCCGGCAGTGTACCTACTCATTAATGGTTATAATTTAACACTTACAAACAGATTTAGTCGCGCCACCTTGTTCCAATTGGGCGAACGAACTACTATACCACTATTTGTTCGATCACTCATTGTACTAAACAAAGCGCGTGCGCGGGTACATACAGTAAATAACACCAAAGATGTGATTTAATTTACGTGGGAAATAAATTTCAAGAAAATAAATTATTAGTTTTTGATGCGAAACATCTACATATTGGCGAGCCTTAGCAGTAAAATCGACTCGTATGCCGCGACGTCATGACAGCATGACGTCAACTTTTTATTGAAGCAATGGAAAAAATACACTGGGTCATGAAAATATTTTTTTTATATTAATCCGGTGGGGGCAGGCAAAAAAAGTTGGGAAACCCTGACCTAGTACGTACATTTAAATAAGTGATAAACACCACACATCATAGAGCAAATTTGTGTAGTGACTATGAGTATATTTTATGGGGTTTTCCTACCACAACAATGAAATATGTACGAATATCATGATCTGTACGTGATTTTTCAAAACCTTGATGTCATTTATACCGTTGTACTTTAGACTTGCCAAATTGAAATGCAATCACGCATTACATTGATGGGGCAACTCCTCTGTACCTTGCTCTTTGCTTCCAATCACTTTCTTTTGGCACCAGGTATACTAAAGCTACTGCCAATAATGAATGACATAGATCTTATTATAGTCCGTGTCTACGCTTAGACTCCGAAACGTTAAAAATTGTATCTACTCTACCCGCATTGCCGTAACACAGTTTACAACTAGCGCGGGAGGTAATGGTGTTCGTGCGTAATGCAAATCTACCCTCAACAAATCGTATGTTTATTTATATAAAAACTTAGCACTTACGTACAACTGTTTTTTAAGTTCTGGCAAATAAAAATTATTCTTATTCTTATTCACTACTCTTCTAACTTCTATGACAATTCCTTTACTCTACAAGCTATCCGTTTATGGAACTTTCTTCCTTCTTTAATTAGATCTGCCAAATCCCTTCCTATCTTTAAAACGCTATTGTTTAAGCACTATTTGTCTGCATCAGAGAGCTGAGTCATCTTATTTTGTTATTATAACTGTCGTTGTTATTGTTTGTATTGCTGTTTCAGAATTGTATTTTAATTTATTATTTTAATATTATAGAATGTTTATGTATTACATTTATATTAATATTATCTATTCTGGTGTCTATTTATTTTGTTTCGCTTACATAAGCACACAGTTAAATAAAAAGCTAAAGTTATAAAGCTCCCGTCCTTTAACGTTCTCGTAAAATCCAGTCCACCCAAAGGATGTCTGAAAGAGATCGCTTTTAGCGATAAGACCGCCAATTGTACCATCGTATCTCTAGTTTTAAATGTGTTAAATATGATTTGTTAATTTAAGTGTGGTATACAATAAAGCGTTTTCTATTCTATTCTATTATATTCACTGTTTTTACCAAGCTGTTTATTTTATATTAGACTGTTAATTACTTATAATGGATCCCACATATGTTAACGATTTCTTTGCACAAGCCTCTGTGGGAAGAATTTGGACACATTTCTAGGCTTGTGCAAGTCTTACACAAGGTTTGCACAAAGAAAATGTATTCTGACGTTTCTTTGTGTACAAGTCTATAACACAAACATTAAAATAAATATATATATACATAAAACAAAGTCGGGTTAGTTACACCGTTTATATCAAAAACGGCTGAACCGTATCTATCTTTGATTTGTTGGATTTGTCTCCGCCCCGAATAGCAGAATAACTATTAAAATATCGGAAAACTCACGCAAAAAAAAAATTATGAAGATAAGTCATATTCTAATACATAGATGCAGCTAATGATGGCCAGACGATTGACAATTCCCAGCCCGCTTCATAGTTATGCATGTCAAGGCGGTACGAAATTCAGCGGGTCAACTCGTACAATATAAATAAAAACATATCCACTGCTGGGTAAAGGCACAGGATAGTTACATAAAATTTATTATGATTTATATTATAGTTATCACGGCCAGTCGTTCCGGTCCTGTCATCCTGTGCCAAGTGCATCCATTCCATTGTCTTTTCAAAATTTGCACGATGGCGTCTGACATTTCAATTTTTTTATAGTTACTCAGGCGTCACAGAAAACAGATTTTTGCTATTCGTTACTGAGGTTTTTAAAATACAGAACTATCTCTTTTAAACCAAAGAAATCGTATATTTTTTATCTGGATTGTATTTCAATGTAGCAATGCACGATTTGAAATCTTTAATTCTACCGTAATGCCGACTTAGTGTTATTGCGGCCCCAACGAGGCAGAAAGGTTCTAAAGTCGGAGACCACGCATTGAAGAGCGCAGCAAAGGAAGACCGTCCACTAGATGTAAAAACAACCTGTTAAAGGTTGCTGGGAGCAGTTGGGTACAAGCCGCACAAGATCGGTAGCTGGAAATCTATGGGGTAGGCCTATCGCCGATATGATGAGAATTGTAAAACACAAACGAGTTTTATAAACTTTCTAATCCAGGTAGTACTATTTTTAACATTGAGGCAAATGGAACAAATGAATTATGTATGTAACGTTAGGGTTTCTATAGGGCTTCGTTTTCAAAACCTATTCGTTTTGGTAATTGTGAGCCAAGCGTGTCTGTAATCGGTGATGTTACCTTGCTAATGGTTTATCAATAAATATGAGGTAATAATACTAAATGGCCACGAAGGTTATATTATTATACACGAGGTGAAGAATTTTTCAATTGTTTAAGCAAAAGGATTAACAAAAAACAAAAGGGAAACAGCTAGCCATCCAACGGCATCACACAGCAGCATTCAGAGGCAGTTTCCACTATGCTGCAACTAAATGCTGGAACAATATTCCACCGCTGATTCGGGACTTGCGTAGCGTCCATGGTTTCAGAGCTAAACTGAGATTGTTCCTCATTGATTTCCTAAAGTCTCACGAACTCCTCAAAAACGAAATTTCTATATTGTAGTTTTTCCATTTTTATTCACTCCTTTATATATCCTAATATCCTTTCTCGCTTCTGGCAGCCTGATTATTTAGCAGTTTGGCCTTTGCTTAGCAGTGGGACTGATTGATGCACATTCTCGCCTAGTTCTCCCCAATCATCTACATTTTTGTTTTTTTGTTGTAACTTAATATAGCTATTATTTATTATTTTATTAGTGTGGTAATTTATATTTATCTATATATTCATATTTTTTGTAATTGTAGTACTGTGCGGGCATCCGAGATATCTTCATTTTTAAATGGTTCCAACGGAAGATCAGCGTTGTGCCAAAAGCACAACAAATGCTGAGTTGGACGCCTTTTTGTGACGTCGGTCGTTTAGATATAGGTAATTGTGAGACACACATTTGTTAGGTATTGCTGTTCTTGTGTGCATGAATATGTTCTCTTGTGTGTACCTAGTACCTTACTTGTATGCTGTGTGTGTTTCGTACCGTCGCAAATAAATATTTTTTCTTTCTTTTCTTTCTTTCTTTAACAATAATAAAATACAATCAAGGGCATACAAATACCTACCTAATTAATTATCGTTAGGTATGTGATTTTCACAAGCTAAGGAAAACAATACCTAAGTCTGATTTTGATGATCTTTGATTTGTTGGATTTGTCTCTGCCCCGAATAGCAGAATAACTATTAAAATATTGGAAAAAATCACGCAAAAAGAAATTATGAAGAAAATTTATTTTCTCATACATAGATGCAACTAATGATGGCCGGTTAACAATTCTACCGGGGCGATGTACATTAAATAAATAAATAAATATTGCTGGACATTTCACACAGCCCTATCTAGCCCCAAACTAAGCAGAGCTTGCACTATAGGAACCAGATAACTGATAGAATACTTATATACTTTTTTTTTGTAAATACACACTTATAATATATAGAAAAACAACCAGACACGGAACAAATATCTGTAGATCATGCAAACATTTGTCCCGAGGCGGGAATCGAACCCGCTACCTCATTGGAGGTCATATTGGCAGCCCACACGTCAAGGAGGTACGAAGTTTGGCGGGTCAGCTAGTTTAATAAATAAATAATAATTGTTCACTATTCTTAAAATGATGCACCATTTTGAGAATAGTGGAAAATTATTTTCAAAAGGATTGATAAATGAAGCACTTCCTTTCCAAATTACTATAACATGACCTACACGTCGAAGACGTTACTTGTCAGATGTCACAGAGGTATACCTATACCTATTTATATGGGCCGTAGAATAAGTTAATTAACATCTTATACTTTTCTATTGTTGCCTGAAACAAAGTTTTATTACATCTTTCATTTGGTTGGTTCATAGTAAAAGCATTGCTTAGTTTTGGGCTAGGTAGTGCTGTGTGAAATGTCCAGTATTATTTTAATATGCCTTTTATTTAGGGCGACCACATCTTTCTTGCACAATCATTTTTTTTTAGCGATAAGTCCGCTCATTGTCATACTAGTTGATCGAGTGAAGCGAGATCTCTAAATCAACTTGGGCAAATCGGCGTTGTATGTATGTATGTATGTTTGTTTGTCCGAGGATAACTTTCGAAGCGTTGATCCGATCACCGTGAAATTTGATACATAGATAGCTAATGATGGCACAATTGTGGTGTGACTAAATGAGCTAAAACTGTTGGGGGGTTGTTGAGATATTGGGGTTCAAGAGGGGTAAAAAAATGAAAATGAGACAAGTAGGTCTAGTGGGACGTCAAATGAAAGGTTTTTATTAGTACGTTTAGATTCCGTTTTTAGTTTTAGTAAAGTCTTTATAGTTTTTGTAGTTTTTTTAGCCGTAATAAAAAGTGAACTTTGACAAAATTCACAGGGTACACCAGTGACCCCACAGTGCTGTAATTTGGTATGCGTGTAGCTTAAGTGACACAAATATAGGCAAAAGTCTGAAATCCAGAATAACTGCAATTTGTACCCCAAAAACAAACCAAATTACAAGAACTCCCGTTACCTGTAATTTGAATGAAACTGTAGGTCAAGTTGGTTGGTTATGCATTTCATGGCACTATTTTGATGGTCAATGATTAAAAATAATATTTTTTTGTTTTAATCGGAGACTCGTGAGATCTCAGTTCGGGGCGAGCTACTAGTATTATAAATGCAAAAGTTTGGATGTTTATTTGTTTGTTACTCAATCACGTCGTAACGGCTGAACCGATTTCGATAAAATTTAGTGTGTAGATAAAATATGACCTGGACTCAAACATAGGCTACTTTTTATCGACTGAACACGCGTGCGAAGCCGCGGGCGGAAGCTAGTAAAGTAATAAAAATGGATTTTCATTCATACAATGGAACTAATTCTTTAATTAGCTGGAGCCACTGGAGGAACTCTTTGAACGAGCAAATCGATAAGTCGTTGCAAATTATATGACTATTATCAGAGCATGGACGGATTTATGTCATGGCCGCGGAAAACGAGCACTTATTTTGTCTACAGCCACTTTTCAATTTACCTATTTTCAAATGCGGTCACGTTTACTAAAAATGTTTGTGTTGTGAATATCTGTGCCGTTTGCGTAATTTGCTATCCCGTGCTAACAATATTGTTGTATTTTTTGTAGAAATTATGTTTCCCAGTGTTTGGGCATGTCTATGGCGTTCCCGGTGACAGCACAGAGGTCGTTGACGGTACAGCTGTTGGGGCACAATGAACAACAGATGTTGCATGGATTGTGGATCGATGCTATATTCACAGCGCGTCGGTCGCCGTCTCTGCGACCATTTGCTCCATTTGCTCACGTTGTTTTTCCTCATAATGATAAAATGCTAGTGGTGCCGATTTAAATGATATTTTGATAACTAGAGATAATGGTAGCCACTGTTGGCATAAACTAAATTAAATTTGTTACGCTAACAACAGTAAGTTTGCGTCCGTATGAAATAAAAAAGATGGCAACAATTTTAGTGTTGAGTGCTGTCTAACCTAAAAATATAGTTTGTGCCAACATAATTGCCCCATTGATAGCTAAAAAAATTCAACGTTCTAAACATTTTGGCAGCCTAACTTACAGTTGTGCTGCCAAAAATGTTATCCAAGCAAAGGATCTTAAATTGGCAACTGTGGTTTTTTTTTGTTATACCTGCATAGTGCCTGTTTCATAGACGTACTTTCATATTTTTTATCCGTTGGATAGCGTTACTTAGAGGAGGTCAAATAGGCACTTAGTCAAAATGATACAATTAAATTGTTTTGCTTTTAAAATGTATGTTCACCGAATAATAGAGGAACACAACGCTGTCATGATGATTCATCTAACTAAAGTGACCAGTTTGACAACTTATGCATGTTAGGTACCTATATATTCATCATCATCATTCTCAGCCCGTGTCGACCCACTGCTGGGCATAGGCCTCTCCTTGTTTCTGCCACTCTTCCCGATCCTGTGCCAGTCTGAACCACGTACAACCCACGGTCTTATGGATGTCGTCGACCCATCTCGCTGGTGGACGTCCCCTATTTCGATGGCCAGTTCTCGGCCTCCACTCTGTTAGTGCCTTAGTCCACCTATCGTCACTACGTCTGGCCAAGTGTCCTGCCCAACTCCACTTGAGCCCCAATATTCGCTTGCTGACGTCTTGTACTTTAGTCTGCTTGCGAATTTCGGTATTGGGAACTCGATCTAAGAGTGTGATGCCGAGCATGGCGCGCTCCATGGCTCTCTGTGTTACACTTATTTTGTGCACAGCCTCCTTCGTGAGCCTCCATGTCTCGGCACCATAAGTCATAGTTGGCAGGACACATTGGTTATAGAGACGTGTTTTAAGACATTGTGGAATATGCGTGGATTTTAATATATCATCTAGTTTGCCGAAAGCTGCCCATCCAAGTTGAACACGCCTGGTGACTTCCTTTATTTGATACTCTTTGCCAAAAGATAAAACATGGCCAAGATAAACGTACGAGTCGACTATTTCTAGTTTCTCGCTTCCAACAACGACGTTTGGGACCGAACCTCCAGAAATACTCGACATAACCTTCGTCTTGCCCATATTCATCTTGAGGCCCACTCTGAAAGATGCAGTATAAAGCTCATTCAACATGGCCTGCAGGTCGTCCATCGTCTCGGCAAACAGAACAAGATCATCAGCGAACCGCAAATGCGACAGGAAGACACCATTAATATTTATACCACATTGGTCCCAAGAAAGCGTTTTTACGACGTCTTCTAAGACAGCCGTAAAAAGCTTGGGTGAAATTGTGTCTCCCTGTCGCACCCCCCTTTTGATCGATATGGGGTTTGTTAAGTTGTGTAGCCTCACTTGCATGGTAGCTGAGCTATATATCTCCCGAAGCAGATCCACATACCGGGCGTCAATGTTGCAGCGATGGAGAGAGTTCAACACGGCCCAATGCTCAACACTGTCAAAGGCCTTTTCGTAATCGATAAAAGCCATGCAAAGGGGTCGGTTGTACTCGTGACTCTTCTCCATCAGCTGCTTGACTGAGTGTATATGATCAATGGTAGAGAACCCACTTCGGAAGCCAGCCTGTTCAGTTGGTTGGTATTCATCAAACGATCGGGTGAGTCTATTACATATAATTTTGGCAAAAAGTTTGTATATTTGCGAAAGAAGACTTATAGGCCTGTAGTTGCTTAATTTTGAAATGTCTCCTTTTTTGTGAATAATTGTTACCAGGGCATTCTTCCAAGACTCAGGTGTGCGAGCTTGGTACATAACGTCATTGTAGAGTTTGCCTAATACGTCTAACACTGGTGGTCCTCCTGCACGCAACAGTTCGATGGTAATGCCATCCTGGCCAGGGGATCTCTCATTCTTCATCTGGTAAAGTGCATGTTCCACCTCACGAGACAATATGCGAGGTAATTTCTCATTGTCTAGGATCCGAACAGGTGGTGCTCGAGGATCGTCAGTCATTTGCTCGTGGTCTGTTGATTGTGCTGCGTACAATTTTCCATAAAATTCTTCAACTACCCTAAGCATCTGCTGCCGGTCGGTCACACAATTACCATCCCTATCTTTAAGTTTTAATATTTGTTTAGTACCGATTTTTGTTTTTCTTCTAAAAATTTTTGGTCCTCTGTATTTTTTAATAGTATTTATGATTATATCTGTGTTGCGGTTTCTCAAGTCCTTTTTAATAGATTTATGTATTAATTTATTTAATTCTAAAAATTTACGTTGATCTTCTACTGTGTTCTGTTTCATTACTCGTCTTTGCTCGATCATATTTCTTGTTTCTAATGAGAGTTTATTAACTTTTTTAGGTATGGTGCCTAGGTGTTTGTGAGCTACTTCGGCTATAGCGTCGCAAAGTAACTTATTGATTTGGTCGACGTCCATATTTGTTTCGTTGAGTCCATCAAACTGGTTTCGAAGATCTTCATGAAACCGAGCTTCTAAAGATGTCACTTCTTGTTTCTCGTATCGGTTTTGAGTTTTTATCATCTTTGCTCTTTCTCTTCTAAGATCAAACTTGAATGTCGCCCTAACCAATCTGTGGTCACTACCGGTCTTAAAACGTGCCAAAACAGAAACATCAGTGACTATATTTTTATGTGAGGATATTATGTAGTCTATCTCATTTTTATAGTGACCACCAGGACTTATCCAAGTCCACTTCCTTGAGTTTCGCTTTTGGAAAAATGTATTCATTGCGTATAGGTTTTGTTTTTCAAGGAAATTGACGAGGACCTGTCCTCTATCATTACGTTGTCCTAGTCCGAAGTTGCCGATGGAGCTTTCACCAAGCAGAGGAGCACCAATTTTTGAATTAAAGTCTCCAATGATGGTAGTGTAGTGACAAGGTGCCTCAGAGACAGCTTTCTCAACATCTTCGTAAAACAATTCAACCTCGTCATCTGGATGGTCAGTCGTCGGGGCATATACTTGAATTATTTTAAGAGAGTAACGTTTGTTTAGTTTGAGTACTGTAAAACAAACGCGGGTGGATATACTCTTTAGGTTCTGTATAGAAGATGCGACATTTTTGTTTATCAGAAATCCGACACCCCCGTAAGATCTGTCTTCATGACCCCTGTAATATAATAGGTCCCCGGATGTTAATGTTACTAGATCTTCTCCCATTCGTCGAACTTCTGACAAACCCAAAATGTCCCATTTAACGTTATCCAATTCATTTTGCAATTCCAATAGGTTTTCGTCCGTGCGTAACGTCCTGGCGTTATAACACGCCAGGGTCAGGGTCGTTGGGTTGCGGCAGCTGGGCTTCTTCCAGTGATTCTTAGCACCCTCTGCCCCTCCGGAACCGTGACCGCTGCCAGAGTCAGGAATAGCGGGGCTGCTGGGGACTGAGGGCCGAGGCTTTATGGCGTCAATCATGAACAAAGAGGAGTTAGCCTTAAAACGCCGCGCTGGCCAGTGCGTCGTGGCGAGTTTTTTTCCCGGTTACGTTAGCCTGTAGTGAGATGTGCAATAATTTAGCTATTATTGCACTTCTCACTACAGTTACCAGGGGGGACCACACGGAGGTGTAACTCGGAACTGGTATAGCAAAGCCTGTGCTGCAAAATTGTAACTATTTACAATACAAAACTTTACTTCCCTCTCCCCCCCTATTACATTACATATATTCCTTTTAATCTTAAAGTTTGTTTTTTTCTTCTGTGCCTATGCCCTTTGCGAAACAGGTGCGATAGTATATATGTAAGTTTGTGTATTAAAATATTCCTGTGAATAGTTGGGAAGTGTTAAAAAATTGATGAACTTAGAACGAATGTGTAAGGTTGATGTGATTGGTCAAAGTATCATAAATATTATATGTGATTATAACATATTATCAGAGATAAATGTTATGTCAACTATCGTGAGGTTCATATAAACAATTTACGTAATGTCATGATCCTAGGCACGAATGTGAGATTGTCCTTCTGATACTGAACGAAAAAAATTCGGAATATACAGTTTTGCGGCTCTTCGTAAACTAACTGTCAAAATATTGAATTTCAACACTTTGTTTTGTGACTTTAGTGCATTGCAATTTGCAACATAATACAAGGTCGTCGGTCATATGAGACACTGAATGTAATAATGGGTCAACCAGCTAATTAAATCCATAGGCTAGCAGGAATTTTAAAACTTGTAAAAGCGTTTTTTTTTTGCATTTTCAATACGAGGTATAGGACGCCTCATGCAAAAGCACCGAAGCGACCGCAAGGCGTTCGATGCAATAATTATACGGCGTCATCAGTGGAACAACATTGGATTGGAATAATAGAAACGATGACTCATAACATGAATTTAAAAATCATTTAAATTCGATGTCTCGAAATTTCGATTCTCAAACTAATTCTAAAACTAATTCGGGAGAAAACCCTCCGAATTAGTTTAAGGCTGTATCTCGTCGGGCAATGCTCTAAAACAATTTCTTCTTGCTTCAATATCTAGTTTTGCAAGTGGGTTTTTAAGATACCAAGATTAAACAGGTCCGTTCAAGTTACTTTCGAAAAGTTTCTTGCGAGGAAGCAGTGACCTCTTGTTTCTGCGAAATAGTCGTAGAAGTAACTGGATTGCAAATAGTTATCTAACAATTCTATTCGACACAAAAGTCGACCTGAAATTTGATTTGTTTTATCCTTTATCATTTATCGAAAACACTAAAATACATAACAAATAGATCTCATGTACTATGTAAGTTTTACTTCTTTGTAAAAAGTAATAATTTGGGCAGAAACTAACTCAAGACCCAACGTGAGTGCACTTAAAACATAGACGTTCTCGATTTCCATAGACCACATTACTCATAGGAATGGTATGTTAGAATCGTGTCTCGAAATTATAGTTGCCTCGGCTATAGAAAATTACTTATTGTGTTTCAATTATGCATCAGACATTAAAGCAATTATGTCGATGGGTAAGTAGGTATAATAAACCCCACTGAATTAATCAACCCATGTCATTGACATGTAAGGTATAACTATACTATATTTTGATACCACTGAGTTCATTGATATTCGTGCCATTCTTTTCATCAATCGAATTGACAGTTTTTAGGTCGATCAATGATAGTATAACAATATCGTCTAGCCTATAGGTGTACAGCGATAGGTATATCTAGGAGCCTTTCAGTTTGATAGCTTCAATAGGGGCTATGAACGAACTTTGACTGTAAGGTGAGTAATGGAATTTAAAGAATGGCTGACCTCGGTTCCTCTATTGACTACGAGGGCTACAATAGATTGCAGCTTCAGGAAAACAATCACTTTAGTAAGAATAATCGTATTGTCATTTTATATTTGATCTATCTAATAAGATCTTCAAAGTATCAATTCAGTTCTGCTCTTAACTTTACTCATCATTCTAATTAAGAAGTGTATTATTCTAATCTACAGTAATTAGTTACCGTTCCGGGTACTCTTTGTCTACTCTAAAAGCATGCAACTAGTAATTATGTAGCCATTATTTCATAGTGTCTTTAAAAATAGGCTAAAGGTTGGTCTATAGCGTCCCCATTACTCCAATTTGTGATGATGCGACTTATATGGATTGTTGTTACGATTCTCAACATCCCTGTTCTGATAATGCTATTTGGTATTCAGTATTTTATGTTCATATAAAGTGAATTAAAGTATTAAAATATTATTGACTAGTCAAGAATCTAACAATTCATATTATGTACCCTGTAGGTAAGGGTGTATGAAAATTATAAAAAATAGGTAGATCTAGTGGAATCGAAGTTGGCCGATTTCGTTATTGTAAGGAATTATTTGCATGTTGAGTCGAAGCTAAGGTTGTTGTCTAATGTCTAGTTTAGGTGAACGTTTATTTTTCACAAGCTTTTTATTAACTTGCAATGTATGTATGTGTGTCCGAGTGGAATCTTGCAACTGAATTTTAAACCCGTTCCCCTCAACCGACTGAGCTGAAATTTAGAATACATATGTAACTTCGGTGACAATGCAATAATATGGTACCATGTAGGTGGTCTCATGATGGAGACGGATGCTAGACAACGAAACATCTGAATGGATTATAGTAGGCTACTAGTGTTTGGGCTCATTTGAATTTGCTTGCGGTTCCGATTATGAATTTAATAAAAGCTTGTTTTAAAAAAGTAATTTTTCAACAAAAAACTTATTATCATCTATTGTTTAGTCACATTACACACACATTTAAAGGAAAATCGGCCGACTTATTTAATTAGTCAAATGAAGCATTTACACGATAATGCTAATGAGTTATTATTGTAAATGACTGGCATGATTGGAATTTATTACGTAAATCATTAATAAATGTATTTGCTTCTAACATCCGAACAATCTGTTATATACGGAAGGAAATTCAATATTACCTACTCATAATTTACATCGAGGTTTTAGAGAATTTGGCGTAAAATGATTGATCTATTAGGTATTGGTTGATAGGTACAGTCAACATCAAAAGATTGTGATTGAACAAAGTTTCAAGTTAATGAATGAAAACAATTTTTTTTATTGTAGCTACCATAGACAGAGTTATAAATACTTTATGGTATGAGCACTGAAAACTAAGTTAAGTCTTATCAGCTTCTTTATTAAATCATGTCTGAATTCCGAAAAATCTACATCTGATGCTGACTCCGATGTCCTTATTTTAACGAGATCTTGATTTGCCGAATCGTCGAACTAAAATAGTGCCGACTAATAACTAATTTGGCTGGCTATGTGCTACTAATGTGCTATGGCACACTTCAATATCTTTAGCTTTAAGTCATCCATCACGTACAAATAAATGAAAAAAACAATAAAATTGTATGACATGAACAAGGACAAACTCGTATGTCTACGACGTACAACCTGACACATACAAGACAGGGGCTGTAAAACTTTGGGTGTTTCATATCGCATTTTTGTTTTGATAGAAGACTCATCTTCCTTCCGTGTTCCCACATTACGTGGGATCGGCGCAACATGTCTTTTTCTTCCATACCTCTCTATCAGCCGTCATCTCTGTTGTCACTTCTTTCTTACCCATATCATTATTCACACAGACCATCCATATCTTCTTCGTCCTTCTTCTACTTCTATTTCCATTCACATTCATTATCTAACACTCATATAGAAGTCTTCTCTAGTTCTAATAAAGGTTCTCAAAACGATTTAGACACGCAATGTTTTGAGTTGAACCTGGATAATGCTGGCACAGATACCCAGCACTGAGCAAAGTCACTCTGTGGATGATGATGACGAAATATTTTGCTTCTAGTTCATTCATAGGTACAATATAATAATATCTTTAGGATGCTGATGCTGCGGTTGGCCTGATACTGCAGTGCATCAGGGATGTTTGCCTAGTATCACACAGTTGGCTTTCACGCCATCATGTGCGTCTCTGCGTCTCTGATGAGCAGAGTGCGAGACAGTCGCAACAGCATCCTGAGGATGGTGGCTGAGTATTGGGCATCTCCACTTTGGAAGTGCCTTGTGCAGGAAATTGTTTCCCTAATTAGTCATCTATTTTTTTTTCGAATAACAGCGGAACACTACATGATCTGGTACAAGCTGCTGAGGACATATAAGATGAATCAACAAAAGTGCATACTGTATATGCAAATCCTCCTAAATTTTTTCAGACATAAAATGTTGAGAACTCGCAGTTGTCTTTGTTTTGGGCACCTTCATTTAAAATTCAGAATGATTATCTTTTCCTTGTTTTGAAGACTCACAAGTTCGCATCGAAATGATGAGATAGGCTAAATGCTAAAACATATCTTTATAGCTGTTACTCAATCGGCTCATACGTAGTCTACACACCTAACAAAAGAGTTAAATAATCTGTTGTTGAATTAGATTCTATACGTTTGTATAGTTATAAGTGGGTAGATTAATAAAGTAATGTTAGACTTACTTTCCCTTGAAATAGTCCGATATCTGGCTCACTTTCCAGAATATTTGGAACAGCAGCATCAACACCGTGTGGTTGATCCATGTGTACAATTTTACGCAGCTCTCCATTGCGCTCGCGTCACTAACGTCTTCTCGCTCCCACACCAACTTCGAAAACGATACTTCACTCATCAGTCACTTTGCAATTCAGAATCATGTAAAACACTATTTGCTTGTCGAAAAGTCGCGAGTTATCAATCGCTATGAGTGAAAATAGCACGGTTATAAAAGTGTACAACAACGTGATCAATTCGGTTCGGCCGCACTCCGCTCTCGGTGGTAGCTACACGCAAACTGATGGCCCTGAGAATTCCACTAGTCCACCCACAGTTCAACCAATATCAACTACAGCTCACGTCGAATGACGAAAGATGACTCAGTGGTATCACTATCGTAATTTGTTTCTTTGCTTGGCGATGTGATACTGTCGTCCTGTTATGTACGGTACATTTTTTTTGGATTCCAGAGATGTTAAAATGGTCCATTACCTGCGGGCTTCTGCTGTTGTGTCAGCTTTCTAAAATGATTTCTTTCTTTGCTAGAGATATGCTCGAACTCCCGAGATAATCTTTTCAGAACTTTTGTTGAATGTTCTTTGTGTTTAGCTTAAAGTTCTTTTGTAATTTAAGTTTTATATTTTCGAGTTGCATCTAATATGACTTTATTTAGGACACAGACCAATTAAATTAACATTTAATAAATCAATTGTTTTTGTTATAAAGAAAAACAAGAACACACAAATACTTCGGTGTCATTTTTGAGTTTGAATATTTGAATAGCAATTTACATTGTTTGGCACACAAGGTTGGGCTTTCGAAAGAATATGACTAAAATACCTACTTCTTTCTTTGCGAGGCGAAATTTCGTTTTAAGAATATAATCCATCGTTCCAACAATCGTTTGTTCAAGGCAGACAGACCACAGCAATGCTCTTACTTTTGTTTGGAATCGTGTAGGTACAAAAACTACATCACGGTCTTTTTGCAGTGCGAGTAAAAATACTGCTTAGAATTTAGACATAGACATAGAAATCATTTATTCACTACATTAGCACACAATATACAATACAGTTACATTTTAAAACAGAGAAAATACAAAAAAAGAAACAATTAAATAGTACTTATAAACGTAAAATAAACAAAAACACAAGGGAGAACCTGGTAGATACTGTGTGCTACAGCAGTAAATGGGACTCGACTCAGCATTATGCCCGCCGTAAAGGAAAGCGCTGATATTCTGTCGAGACCGCTCCATTTAGCCACTAGACCTTGAGAGTATTGTGTTGTCAATATTTCTTGGTCTATTGTAATTGTAACATTCAAATAAATTAGACACGGCTTCCTGTTACACATTTCCATCCCTTTTGCCAAAACCACTCCCACAAACCGAGAGGAAAGATGTTACACATCAAAAAGTTCATAAAGTTAATATTTTATAGATTGGTTTACATATTATATTGGAACGAACAATACGAAAAGGCTAACATTTCTACAGAAAATAAATTTCTATATCTAAATTCAAGCGGTAATTAATTGGTTTTGTCGGTTTTACTAAGGTATCGATATTAAAAGTTAATAAGGCTTCAATTCGAATGGTGGAAATATATGAAATTGCTCATGGCCACCCAGCGAATGACTTTTTAATGTGAACCTAGTGTTTGTCATGAAAAAAGAATTAACCTTCTTGAAAATTGGTATAGTTTTCAGAGAATGTGTAATTGATACATGAATATTTGATACATTTACATAATAACATGCTTTTGTTCGTGGGTAGGTCAAAACCATTTGAAGAATTTGCATTTTAAACGAAACTTGCAGTTGGAACAGACTTTTGGGTCGACATTCACAATTTTTTATAAGCAAGCCAACAAAGTAGGTACCTACCTAACACTCAAAAATTTAGGATTCTTAGCGGACAAGATCTATGTACAGTGACGGAATGAAAAGGTTCGTCCCCTTAGAGTCGGTTTTCGCTTGCACCAATAATGCAAGAATCAATTAATTCTTTTTGACAAGATTTTTTGAAGAGACTTTTTGAAGAGACTTTGATCTGAATAATTTTGAATTTTATTAACGAACAGTTAACGTTTTCTCTTACTCAGTCTATTCTGTAATACAGTTTTAAAAGGTAATAGGTATGTAGGTACTCACAATATGTTGAACGAATCAATTTGAAAATTGACGAACGTTTTCATTCCGTCACTGTACAATGAAATAAAATAATGAATAAAATAAACAATGAAAAAGAATACAGGAACACAAAAATGCGCTTTCCAAACAAAGGTCTATGGATGAAAGTTTTAGAAGGTCGTCCTCTAGGTCTCGGTCAATGACCTTCCGCTTTGCGTTGATGCAGGAATCATTAAAAGTAATACATTACAATCCAGTAGTTTATCCAGTATACTATTTATAGATATCCTTTCTGCGAAGTGTAGGCGCCATGTGCCAGTACGAAGCATTAGATAGAATAATGATTTTAAATCTAGACATTGCATCTAAGGATAGTAGGGCCTGCGCTGAGAGGCTTATTGCATTGCCATTAGCACCGAAGAAGAATTACCTATAGTTTTAACCTAAAATTAATTAACCTAAAATAAATAAATTAATTAATTAAGCGCAGGCCCGAAAATTAGATTGCAATTGTTGTTTGTTATTGAAAATTTGTAACATTGCCATATTTGGAGCGAAGGTTTTTCAAATGTCACTCAAAGGATTGAAGAAAATGAACGATCGTCGACTTATGGATCGAACGAAACCGTGTGGTCACCGAAAGTGACCAAATAATTCACATAGATACCTCTCTTACATGCCAATTAAAATATTTGTAACAAAATTTATTGAATTGCGAATTAACTTCCCGTAGTCATTAAAATTTTAGTCAAAATTATAATTAGGGTAAGTAGCTGTATCGTGGAAATGCTGTCAGTCACTTAATTTTAAGAACCCTCTTGACAAAACCCGAACATTATATACAAATAGTGAAAAAAATGCTGGTAGAAGTCCTCAAGGATTAGCACTTGTTTTTTCTTAATCCTCAACCTTGCATTCAATATCGTCCGCTTGATTAGATAAAATCATGTTGTGTAAATATTTCGTGAGTGACTATAATTTCAAAATAATTATAAATACAAAGATTAAGTTTGTTTTGTTTTTCAAAGGAATACTTCGCATTCGCTTCGAAATAATAAAAATATCGCAAAACACAGTCTAGCTAAGAGTAATCCACTGACTGACTACAGGCTGAAGCGCCTCCAAAAGATTTTTGACAAAATTTTTACTTATAATAAGAATTATTCACTTATAACAAATAAATTACTTATAACAATGTAAAATACATTGTAAATCATACACATTTTACATGTTACATTAATACTAATGATTTTTAGACGATCAAGCTAGTTATCATATTTTATGTGTACTTTTTAAGCACAAATTGATATATATTACTTTAAATTATGTTTCAGTTACAACTGTTTCTGCCCACGATATCACTTATTCGTGAGACATCATCATCATTCATGATGCATGTCCACATGATTAAAGATCGATATACCTGTTGTGTTTGTTCCTTTAACTTGCTTCCCTCTCATTATTTTATTACAGTAATAATTAAAATCCTCTCCATGCAATGGTTGTCTGAAAAAAATCGCTTCTAGGCCATAATACCACCCATTTAAGGTTTTTACTGTGTTACCATTGTTTGTGGTTTGAAAGTCCCAAATCAGATACACTAGGCATGTTTTAGGTAGGTAGCTAGCTAGGTACCAATTCAAACAGATAAACTTTAACGTATATACCGTACAAATATTAAAAATTTGAAAGTGTCTGTCTCTCTGTTTGTTTGTTACGTTTTCACGACTAAACAGCTAGACCGTTTTCGATGAAATTTAGTATAAAGCTAGATTAAAACCGGGATTGAGACATAGGCTTTAAATCCGACTCGAGAAGGAGGGCAATGTATTTATTGACAACTCAGGAAGCTTGTTGATTGGCTAGCCTAGCAAACACTGGCTACTTTTAGTGGCAAATAGTAGAGTACCTCTCTACCACTTTACCTGTATCTTTTGATCTGCGGTAGCTACGATTTGTTTACTGCAAATAAATTTCCATTATCAACTATGTGCAAAATGCAAAATTGAAGCCAATTCGAAGTTTATATTTGCATTATTCTGTTTTATTATTTGGCATCATTCTCTACCCTATTTATAGTTTTATGTTCACCCCACTCAACGTTTATTCTAAGGGATCTAAAAATATGTCAAAAAATTACTAACATATTGGTTCATAAAAACGGTCATTATAACTCGAAATAGATCTGAAAACAACAATTAAGGTACAGTCAGCATCGACCATAACTAATCCACAAAACTTCAAAGTTAACAAATGGAAAAATCGTAGTTTTTTTACGCGACCAATGGAACTTGCATATGGCCCACCTAATTAGTTAAGTGGTAACTATCGCCTATAGCAAAGTATTATCTTGTAGGTCATGCACCGTAGAAACGTTGCCTACAATGCACTGCCCTGCGTCCATCAACTTGAGGCATACAGGTGTAAAGCATCATGTGCCTGTAATTTCACCGGCAACCATATTTTTCAAAACGAAACATACCAGTGCTGCTAGGTGGCAGAAATAGGTACGTTTGACGACCTCCATGTCCCATTGTGTGTACAGCCGGTTGAGACGCAGGAGGTTGCGGGTTCGATTCTCGTCGCGGAACAAATGTTTGCATGATCTACAGATATTTGTTACGGGTCTGGTTGTTTCTCTATATATTACTAGTGGTTCACCCCGAACTGAGATCTCGCTAGTCTTCGATTAAAATAAAAAAATATTATTTGTAATCTTTGACTATCGAAATAATGCCACGAAAAAAATAACCAAATAACTTGGCCTACTGTTTCATTCAAATTGCAGGTAACGGGAGTTAACGCTTTTTTGGGGTATAAATTGCAGTTATTCTGGATTTCAGACTTTTGCCTATGTATATTTGTGTTACTTAAGCTACACGCATAATAAATTACAGCACTGTGGGGGTCACTGGTGTACCCTGTGAATTTTGTCAAAGTTTTGTTTTTATTATGGCTAATAACTCAAAAACTACAAAAATTAAACTAAAAATAAAAACAGGGTTGAAATGTACTAATAAATACCTTTCATTTAACGTCCAACTTGACCTAAAAGTCACATTTTCATTTTTTTTACTCCTCTTGAACCCAACTACCCCCCACACATTTTTAGCTCATTTAGTCACACCAAAATTGTGCCAACATACCAAATTTCACGATGATCGGATAAACGCTTCGAAAGTTATCCTCGGACAAACAAACATACATACATACATACAACACCGATTCGCCCAAGTTGACAAAAACAAAAAAAGTATATAAGTATTCTATCAATTATCTGATTCCCATCGTACAAGTAAGCTTAGTTTGGGGCTAGATGGCGCTGTGTGAAATGTCCAGCGTTATTTATTTATTTATCATTTAACCAAGCTTAAAAGTTCTAAAAATTATTCAAATAAGAAAGTTTTGCTTCCAACCCGTCATCATAAAAGGTAAAGGGGCAGAAGCGTAAACCAAAAAAAATTACATGGAACACTCAAAGTGACCACTTCACACCACTAACGTTGCAAATAGCAAGGTCACGTTTTTTGCGTGTTTGCAGAATCAAAATATTTTGCGTTTGTATTCCATTACCTATCTTGATCTGACTACAAATTATCACAGTGCGAATGTGAACTGCGCGGTTCCAGGTGCAAACAGTCGTATTACCACTATGTTAATTGCAGATCTAATCGGATGACTCCATCGAGGCGCTGAACCCAACAAGGAACCGTTTCCATGTATCTCTCCCACTTTTAATTTTAAACCTTCGATTCAAAAAGAGACATGTTCACCTCACCTTCCTGCTTGAAAGCTCGTACTTGCTCGCGAGCTTTCAAAGCGATTTATGTTTGATGGAATTTTGCTTAAATTGTCTATTTTTCCGGTAATCGCACAAAAAGATTTGAATACTACTACTACTCGCTCGCCCGGGGAAGTACTATCAAGTTGATGGAGGCAGGGCAGTGCAACGTAGGGTACATTTTTAAGGTGCGTGACCTGCGAGGCAGTTCTCTATTATAGGCGATGGTTACCACTTAGCATCACGTGGGCCATAAGGTTGTTACATCTCCATGTACCATAAAAAAAAGAGTGGCAGAAGTGAAAACTTGAACAATTACGAGATACTTATATACAGAGGTGTCGGTAACGATAACGGTAACAGTTGTACGAGTTTTCACTTCTGTCGGCACTCCCGGAGTGCCATTCTTTTTTATGGTATTTTCCCATTGCAAAAAATGTGTCCCATCCAAAAAAAAGCCCAACGCACCTAAAGAAGTCATACACACTTCATATACAGAGGTGTCGGTAACGGTAACAGTGTCGCAACTAAGAATTACCAAGGTAACTTAGAAATACTAAGGGTTATACAATTTTGTATAAATTTTCTTTTTTACATAATGTTCTTGGTAGGCTGGACAATGTACTCGTATACTGGAAAATTATCACTCTGATGGACGTAGTACGTACATAGTAATAACATTTTTCTGTGATTTACAGCAGATAAAGATAGATTTCGAGAAATTTTAACAATAGCCGCAGTTTCCATTATATAGGAAAAAAAGAACTGAAATAGCAGTTAGAAATAATATATATATATCAAATATATATCAAATATATATAATATATATCAAATATATATAATATATATCAAATTATAATTATGTATATGTAAACCTTACCAAAAGCAAGTGATTAAATCCCTACGGCTGAGCCGGGAGTAAAGTTGTACTGAATTTCATTATGCCCGTTTTCACGGCTAAACGACTAAACAGATTTCGATAAAATTTGGTATACAGACTGATTATGATCGGGATTACGATATAGGCTATTTTTACCTGACTGCGAGGAAGAAGGGTAATGATTTTATTGACAAACTACGTGTGCGAAGCCGCGGGCGGGAGTTAATTGACAATAAATTAAAACCAACACGGAGACAGCGCCAGTATTGAGTGGTAGATAAGGGCATTGGAGGTCACAGCGTCACAGTTTCCTCATTCAGTTTGGCGCCTCGATGAAGTCATTCAATTGCATTCCCAAAATTAACATGGGAGTTTTCCTAAGTTCAATGGCTATCGGTACCGATAGTAGCAGCTACCGATAGCTATAGAACTAGTTCTTAGCTATAATAATATATAGTTATCTTCGCCGGTATACCAGCTACAAAACATGCCCTGTAATCCTTTTTTGACTTAACGTAGTTATGTTAGAAATTCCTGCCTGACAAAAGTATTGTCTTTTTCACGCATCGGAGCTTTAAATTAGGTTCCTACCTACATTCATAATAAAATGAAAACTTAAAATTGCATCACCACCAGTTTGGCCACTCGTTGCCGTCGTTCGAAAGTCACCTTTACGTTTTCGTTTACCTACATAAAATAAATAAATAATGCTGGACATTTCTCACAGCGCTATTTAGTCGCAAACTAAGCAGAGCTGGTACTATGGGAACCAGATAACTGATAGAATACTTATATACTTTTTTTTGTAAATACATACTTATAATATATAGAAAAACACCAAGACACGGAAAAATATCTCCTGCGTCTCAGCCGGCTATACGCCTACTACGCCACGGAGGCAGTAATTTACATACTTGTTAAGTTATTTTAACTAAGTATTGTGTAACCTACAATGTTCCTTTGTGTGATGCCTTTGAAACAAATAGTTTATATTATTAGTTAATTCTAAAAACACCTACATACATTATTAATTGTAACAGGTTTGTACATTATTAACAGAGCTTGTTTGTCAAGGTTGCCCAAAAACAGACAACAAGCGTAAGGAACTTACCATATATTCTGTGTCATGAGTTCTTTAATGATGTCATCATCACAATTCGTCGAAACAAAAACGTGTTCTGTCGATGATACTATACCCAGACGAGACCAACTCAGCCTCAGGACAACAAATCCATATCTATACATACAAATTGATCGAGCGAAGCGAGATCTCCAAATCAACTTGGGCAAATCGGCGTTGTATGTATGTATGTATGTTTGTTTGTCCGAGGATAACTTTAGTAGCGTTTATCCGATCATCATGAAATTTGGTATATAGGTAGGTAGTGATGGCACAATTTTGGTGTGAGTCAATGAGCTAAAAATTTTGGGGAGTTGTTGAGATATTGGTGTTCAAGAGGGGTAAAAAAAAATGAAAATGAGACTATTAGGTCAAATGTGACGTCAAATGAAAGGTTAGTTCATTTGAACCCCGTTTTTATTTTTAGTTTAATTTTTGTAGTTTTTGAGTCATAATAAAAACAAAACATTGACAAAATTCACAGAGTACACCAGTGACCCCATAATGCTGAAATTTGGTATTCGTGTAGCTTTAGTGACACAAATATAGGCAAAAGTCTGAAATCCAGAATAACTGCCATTTGCATCCCAAAAAAATACAACCAATTAACAAGAACCCCTGTTACATCTAATTTGAATGAAACTGTAGGTGAAGTAGATTGGTTATGCATTTTGTGGCACTATTTTGATAGTCAAAGATTATGATTTTTTTTTCTTTTTCTTCGAGACTCGCGAGATTTCAGTTCGTGGTAAACCACTAGTATTACAAATTAGAAAGTTACTCTTCGTCTGTCTGTTTGTTACGTTTTCACGACTAAACGGCTAGATCGCTTTTGATGAATTTTGGTTTTTTTATGTAGGTAACACCTGGAGGTGGAACAAGCTCACTTATAACAAAGTATTGCCTCGTAGGTCACGCATCTTAGAAACGTGCCCGTTTTAATTAGCTCAAAATAACGGTACAGTTTTTTATGGTATATGTACATGGAGATCTCAAGCTTATGGCCCACCTGATGTTAAGGGGTAACCATCGCCTATAACAGAGAATTGCCTCGTAGGTAACGCAAGTTAGAAATGTGGTGCCCCCGTTGCTCTGCCCAGTGTCCATCAACCTGAGACATATAGGTGTAAAGTCTCATGTGCATGTACTTTCACCGGCAACCATACCCTTCAAACCGAAACACAGCAATGCTGCTTGGCGGCAGATATAGATAATGACCGGTATTAGGACATAGGTACCTATTACCCGACTGCGCAGAAGTAGGCCCATAGTAAGAGGCCACGTTTCTGTGACAAATGTCATCGCTATTTACAAACACTGATCAAAGACTTTTCTTCGGACACTGAGGTTTTAACGAGAAGACATCACGTAGTGTCCCGAACGCTGCCAACCGGAGTTTCTGAAATTACCCCCCACGTATTAAACTTACAAACTTTAACTTCTATAAAATACTAGCTGAACCACCTGCGGCTTCGCACGCTTGAAATTTCCCGTTCCCGTGGGAATTTATATAAAACTCAAAGTGAGTCACGTGAATGACTTCATGTCAATGAACGACGGTTAAATTATATAGATATTGTTCATACATACATACTAAAATAGTGCTTAAAAATGTGGACTGGAAACAGGAGGGTGAAAAATACTTTACGACCTACCAAATATACAAAAAAATCATTAAAATCGGTCGACCTGTTTCGGAGGAGTGCGACCACTAAAACCGTTACACGAGATTTTTATATATTAGAAAGATTACTACAGAATACAGATATAGTAGGTATAGATAACTACCAGTGGGTGAACTTGTGAAACAGTGGTCGGCTCAGTGCGCCGAGTGCAGCTGTACTCGGTCTAACCACAGTACAGTACGCATCCAGTATTACAACTTCTTATATTTATGCTATACTTTAGTGATGCAGCATTAGCTGGAAGGTAACCGATATAACATGGATTTTATCATTCCAAGGATCATAGATAAGCAGAACACTCAAAGCTGAATCTTTCTTCTAAACTCTGTATTATCATTAGGTTATGTTACCAAACAATATTCCGTACGTATACGACATTTTTTAAACACAACATTTTCAGCATTTGTCTCATTTCATTAGAGACCAACATAAGAGCGCTCCAAAAATGAGACTACTTACTGTCTAAATATTGTTACTGTGGTAAACTCGACACGGTACTCCAAGGTACTCACTCCATGATTCATCCTATTCCTAATGTGTTCTTAGGTACCTATATAAATAGACCAATAGACTGCGTACGCGCAATCTGTTCCGCTGCAATGATAGCCAGATATTTCATTCAATGCTAAACTAGGAGGGGCATTTATCCTTACTAATAATATAAATTTAATAGTAACTCTGTCTTTATGTTTGTTACGTTTTCACAACAAAACGACTAAACCGATTTTGATGAAATTTGGTATACAGATAGATTATTACCAGGATTGGGACATAGGTTACTTTTTACTCGACTGCGCTGGAGGGTAACGTTTTATTGATCAACCACACGTGCGAAGCCGCGGGCAGATCAACATTTAAGTCATCAACATGATGTTAAGTGACGCGTGATGGACTAATTCAATAGTTTTTTGGATCGACAAGGAACGTGTTTTGGTATTAATAAGGAATGTTATTCTGAGTCAGATTTGAACATCGCATCTGACGTCAGCCTCCTCAGCCTTCGATAGTCGTGACAGGCTCTACCTGCGATCAGCATACGAAGTATGGATGGTCATACATTATAATAATGTAGGTAGGTAAATGTGATACTTATTTTAATTAAGTAAATAAGGCATATTAAAATTGTATTGCAAATTTGAAACTTTTTTTTTTTTTTCCTTTATTAATGAGCTTAATCACAATGGCAATTATGTCGCTCAGTTGTTACAACAAAAATACATTACTAACGAAACAAATAGGTAGATAATCTATTGAATTAAAGCTCAACTGAGACCATCAATGATCTGAGTTGAACTTCAACTCATAAAGCATAACTAAATATTTAATTTTATCTGAAAGTGGATTTGACAATATAATGTTGCAATCAGCAGATTCTTTCAGAAATTGTTTACAATTATTAGATCGATATGCCTCGTTAAGGGCACACTCCATCAAGACATGCATTAAGTCATCCGGTACACCGCAGAGGTCACAGTTCGGTGACGGGACTTTACCCATAAGAAACGCAAATGTCTTCGATGGAATATGACCTGAACGAAGCCTCATAGTCACTACTGCGGCTCTTCTAGATATATTATGATTATCAATCCATGGGATTCTAAGGGGTTGCGGTTGGACGGTTTTATACCAAATACCTATTTCTTTTGAACGTAAATCAAAATATTCTTTCCAAAGATCGTAACACTGCCTCTTTATCAAATAGATACAATCAGTATAATACGGTAATATGGTATATTCTATTCCGTCAGTCGTAGCTTGTGCTGCTAAGTAATCAACTTGTTCATTGAAATTAATACCACAGTGAGAGGGAATCCATTGCAACTTAAACGATCTGTAATTAGATGTCAATTCAATAATAGTTTTAAGAACTGAATAGGCTGTCGGTGAGCCTCTGATACCCGAGATACACCGAGCCAAATGCTGAAGCGCACTTCTTGAGTCGGTAAACACCACCACGTCATCGTACCTCTCCAATGAAGTCGCGTATGAGAGAGCTTCGCTAATAGCGATAAGCTCTGCTTCCATTATGCATATATCTGTATTGATTTTAAATTGTTGACTAAGATTACATTGTAGGTCAAAAAAAAAACGATAAACGATTAAACGTAGTTCCCTAGTATTGTTAGTTAAATCTATCTGAATAAGGCATTTATTTTGCCAATATAATTAATATCTTACCCAATATTTACATTGCAGATGGTAATCCTAATCAGATTCTCGTCTCCATTGCTGACCAGCTTTTTATCGTCAGTCGGATTGGTAGACTAATTTTCACCCAAAAGTATTTTGCTAATTGTGCTCCTAATTATGTGCAATTAGGTAAGAACAGACTGCTAATTTTGTTTTTGTACGATAGTCAATGCTAGAGTTGTTTGCCGCTCAAAGCTCAATCTTACGGCTAATTTGTGTATTTGCCGTAGCCGTGAACCGATTTGCATGTTTTATATTTTGCGTGTTATAAGTTTGACGCCTGTCTGTGTTTCTGTCTGTCTGTCACATCGGTTCAATAGTAAGCTAGTTTAACTGCCTTAACTGTGCTAGTTCTTAGCTATGTAAGAAACAACAACTGCTATAAAAGGGGATAAAATTATATTAAAAACATAATAAAGTCAGCCATCATCGTAAAATTATCCCATTCAGTGCTTAATTATAAATAATCTGTAACAGCTATGTCAGTTTTGAACCCCCGACCCAAACAAAAAGGCCGGGAGTCATTTTAAATTTATTGATTTTTTATTAAGGAATAACAAACAACTACAATATATATGTAAGGTACAGTCTGTGTTAGTACATGGTATATCATGTGTGAGCTATTGATACTGTAGTCCACGACGTTATCCACAGGTTAGTTATATACAACTCATAAAAAGAAATGTTTCAGCTAGAGGGTCTGTTAGAGGGTAACATAGATTATTAAAGTTGTGTTAACAAAAACAAACAAATACCCTCAAAGAAGAAGAAGAATAAACAATATAAAATCGAAGAGTGAAGTTAACTAATATAGGCACTTACAAGAGTTACAAGTCTAAATCTGAATTGAAATCTGCACTAACAAGTGAGATGTTTAACATCTTTTTAAATTTATAGCGAGTACAAGCGAATATGTCAATATTTGAAAAGTTTGTATTATAGGACTCAACCATACGACGAGTGGGAGCACGAAGACCCGAGTTAGTGCGGCAGGTGTTAATTTACACTTACGTGTTTTCTCGTTGTACATGAAATGCCTGTGTGGGTACATTCATTGTGTGGCATTATTCATATCTTTCTGGATCCTTGCATAACAAAACGTGTTAAAAGGTTAATTATCAAAAAAGTTTACATTGGACGACCTCCGTGCGCGAACAGCAACATAATTTTGCTGTTTCGATTTCCGTCTTGGAATAAACGATTTTATGATCTACAGATATTTGTTCCGGATCTATGTGTCTATACAATATAGGGATGTATAAGTAGTATTATACATATTCTTTGAGTTAACTGGCTCTTATATATAAATAGATAAATAAATAATTCTTTATTGTTACACCAAATTACAAGTACTTAGCCTAGAACACTTAAAGACCCCGAAGAAACTTAAAGACGTTCTTATAGTACAAGCTTATTCGTTTGGGGCTAGATAGTGTTGCGTGAAATATCTCGCATTATATAAGATAGATTTAAAATTCCAACCGAGTAAACCGTGTCCTACTAAGTATTGTCCTCGGTCGAATCTTCACCTTGAAAGTTTAAGCGAGCGAAGCCTAAGTACTTAGTTACCGTCATGTTACGTTGCATTACAGTATCTAATAGATTTTCCTTGTGCAGACAAAAGTGTCGTACCGGTCGGTGGTTAGTACTACACGTCTACAACAACTGTAGATAACTATGAAACGTCATAATACGTGACAATCCATACTATAATATTATAAATGCGAAAGTAACTCTGGTTGTTTGTAAGTTTGTTTGTTTGTTACCTTTTCACGACTAAACGGCTGAATGGATGGTAAAGAAATTTGGCAAGGAGATAGATTATATCCTCGAGAAGTACATAGGCTAACTTTTGTTTCAAAAAATAATCTCAAAGAGGGTGACATAGGGGTTGAAAGTTTGTATTGGCAATCCATAATTCATTAAATAGGGCTCTGAAAATTCATATTTAGACTTTTGGTAAGAAATAAAGAAATATGTATTTCAACTTTTTTGCAAAATAAACCTTAAAGGGAAAGTGGGATAAAGTAAGGGGTTAAAATTATGAGGTATTCTTTATGTTCTTTATATTCTATGTACCGTTGGTAAATAGATTGTGACCGGGATTGGGACATAGGCTACACCCGACTGCGCAGAAGGAGGGTAATGTTTTTATTGACAAACCACGCGTACGAAGCCGCGGGGGGGGGGGGGGGGGTGTCAGCTAGTCTAATATATAAAATCTCGTGTCACGGTGTTTGTGGTAGCAATCCTCCGAAATGGGTGGACCGATTTTAATGAATTTTTTTTTGTATATTTGGTAGGTATGAGAATAGGCCATAAAGTATTTTTCACCCTCCTACTACCTCCACTCCCCATTTTTTAATCGTGATTTTAGTATTTTTGTATGAACAATATCCATATAATTTAACCGTCGTAGTCGTTGATTGACTTGAAGTCATTTTTGATTGAAGTCGTAAGAATCTACCAAATATATTTTATACTTTACCAATGAACTATTCTATTCAGAAAAAATCAAAATTAGCAGTAATTTAATTGTTTAAATTGGTTTTGAAAACATTTTGTTAAATAATTTTGCTGGGAGTTACCGTTGTACCTTGTCGCAAAGGGTGGACAGACCTTACCGATACTTTTAAAAACAACTTTTTATTATTATTACTAATTGAATGCCCGCGACTTCGTTCACCATTTTTCTGGATTTTGACTACAGCGCCACCTACCAGGTCCAACTATAGCTAAGAACTATCCAGGTGACAAAAAAAACATTATAATCGGTCAAGCCGTTGTACATTTTGTACATAAATATTTTTCCCTAATGGCCAGAACCCTGAAGGGATTGTTGAACACGTAGAGCGTTGTAGGTCTTCTGCGTTCTATAAGACAACCTGATAAATGTTGCTGGGAGCCGTTGGGTGTAGGCCACATAAGATCGGTCGCTCGGGAAATCTTTGGGGGAAGCCTATGTTCAGCAGTGGACGTATATGGCTGTTAAGATGATGTTAACTGCCCTTCATAAGTAACCTACCTCAATGTACTCCATATTACTATAAATAGGATAAGAAGTTTGCATCATTGAATGCCTACCTTTATTGATACAATTTAAACGAGAGGGGGAAAATACATAATGATAGGGGGAAAATACATAATGAGAGGGGGAAATACATGGAAAAAGTAGCTACATTACTTTAGTCAAATAAAACTAACCGGTTTACAAGTAACATTAAACCAATCTGTAGTTAGGTATTAACCTATTACCTATACTGGGTCAATTTGTAAACAGTCCGCTTTGGAGCACTGCCCGTAATTCAGAAAGTCAGCAAATGCGGGCCCCGTAGCAAATTATATCGAGGGGGTCTGCTATGGGTTCATAAGTATAAATTTATGGAGGTGGATTTGGATTTGGCCCCTTTTCCCCGGCCCGTAGCAATTGGTACTCTTTCTACGTGGTTAATCCGGCACTGCAGAAAGTGTTTATTTTAATTCAATTTAATAGAACCGGGGCCCATCGCGTTTTCAAAATTCTTTCTGGGCGTCTGGTCGAAGCGACGTGTGATCCTAGAGCTAGCGTTTATCTGGGTCAACGCATAAGCATTGCAATCAAGCGGGGCAATGCAGCCGGTGTCTTGGGGATACTTCCGTCTGGTATGTTCTGGAGCAGTTGAACTATCTATAGATCATTTGCAATGGTCTTTAGATGATTCAACTGTTTCTTCTGTATTTTATTGTAAATATTTGTATATTCTTTCTGTTATTAAAGGCATTTTGCCCATTTACAAATTTAATAGAAAACACTTCATATTGTACACCACATTAAAAATACGTTACCAATAAAATAAATACTTAATAAAATCGCGAAGTACAATCAGTGGTCTTATCGCTATGAGCGATCTCTTTTAGACAACCTTGGGATATACAAAGTCAGAGTTCAAAATCCACTTTTTCTATACAAACCGCTCCGTATAAAGATGCCGTAACGTATGAGAAAGTATGTAATCAACTTCATTATTAGAATTAAATACAAACAGATTATTTGGTTTGGATTACGGCCAAGGGATTCCTCAACGTTTGACAACTTTTTACAAATTCACCCTATCCATACTTCATACTAACTAACTAATATTATAAATTCGAAAGTAACTCTGTCTCTCTGTCCGTTTGTTACGTTTTCAAGACTAAACAGCTAGACCGATTTCGATGAAATTTGTTAACAGATATATTATTATGACCAGTATTGGGACAAAGGCTACTTTTTACCTGACAACGCAAAATGAGGGTAATGTTTTTATTTGAAGAACCACACGTGCGAAGCCGCGGGTGAGTCAGCTAGTATTGTTTATGTACGTCAAATATTAGAGAGTCTGTTTTACGGTAATAGTCCCTTGGCCTGGTCGCTAGAGTCGAGAACATAAATTTTCAACCATATTTTCATCTGATAACCGTTAGTTCTTCCAACGGCCTTGCGACTTCTTTTGTGAAACGGACTCTAGGTATGCTTTTTAATATATTTATACTTTTCTATATGGTAGAGACCGTCTAATCTAAAACTGAAAGGCCCTCTACTTCATTTCGTCAAAGCGAAATGTTCTTTATTCACCGTAATCGGAGAGCTCACTTTAAAATAATTTGCTGTGCACCAACTTCAAGTAAACGCGGTAGAGGGGCGTTCAGTTTTAGATAAGACGATCTACGATATAGAGTGCTACGAAGGGTCTACGAGTTCATAGTAGACCTCTTCTAAAATCGTTTGTTTCTTGCGCCCTAATTTTACTACCACATCCAAAGGTAGTTTAGTTTATACAAAAAAAAATTACAAATTATGTTTTGCGATACATAGGTAATAAATAAGTTTTTTATTGAAAAAAATATTTTTTCAAAACGAGCTTTTATAAAATTCATAATTGGAACCGGTAGAAATTGCAGTTATTCTGGATTTCAGACTTTTACCTATATTTGTGTTATTAAAGACGCATACCAAATTTCAGTACTGTGGGGTCACTGGTGTACCCTGTGAATTTTATCAAAGTTCAGTTTTTATTATGACTAATAACTTAGAAACTACAAAGCTTAAACTAAAAATAAAAACGGGGTCGAAATGTAGGTACTATCAAATACCTTTTGTTAAACTTGCCACTTGATCGGATAGTCCTATTTTGTTTTTATTTACCCCTCTTGAACCCCAATATTTCAACAATCACAACATTTTTAGCTCATTTAGTCCCACCAAAATTGTGCCATCACTACCTACCTATATACCAAATTTCACGATGATCGGATGAACGCTTCGAATGTTGTCTCGGACAAACATATGTATATTACATACATACACCGCCGATTTGCCTAAGTTGATTTGGAGATCTCGCTTCGCTATCAACTTAAAATTGTATGTCAAAAATAGATATTCAGTCACACTATAGTAGGCTTTTGCGCATAATTTTTAATACAATACATTTTCAAGCAATACGTTGCTATTGCCTGATCGACATATATCCAAAAATGTTGCAAATCGACGACATAATCTAACCACCATCGCTCAAGCTGTAGGCATTGATAAGGACCTTGGACTCTCTGTAGTCCCGTCAGGTGGCGACGGGTCAAGTGGTTTGAACTCGCCAAGGTCACTGAGGACCCTTGCACCGAGAGCACCGGCCTCGGCACTGTAGTGACGTGCTATCGAGTCTCAACTGGCTCTTCCGGTGGAGATTAGACAAATATAGTCATATAAATTTATTGTTTCATGTTTGTTTTACAATAGATGTTTTACAAAATAAATTGGTCCAAACATGAGCCCCGTTACGGCACTACAATACAATAATATTATTATACACTTATTACTATGTAGGTGTATCAATATCAAATAAACATGTAATATTAACCTATTATAATATTAGTTACAGATAATACTTACAAGTAATTAAGTTTACTTAGATAGGTTTCAACACATTACTTCATCTTATATATTAAACGTGTAGAGTCGAAAGTATTAAAAACTAACAAACCAACGCATAAGAACTAAAAAATATTAATGAACATCACAGATTAGATGTTGAGATAGATATACATGCATCCAACTTTTGCAACTATCATGGTTATGAACACTATTTGTACTAAAAACGGGATATTTACCATGATTTGTGAGTTTTTGAGTATATAAAAAAAAATAAAAAAAAAAAAATTCTGGGCATTTCACACAGCACTATCTAGCCCCAATCTAAGTAGAGCTTGTACTATGGGAACCAGATAACTTATAGAATACTTATATGTATACATTTTTTTTTGTAAATACATACTTATTTTTTTTTACGAGTTGTACAGAGAAACAACCAGACCCGGAACAAATATCTGTAGATCATGCAAACATTTGTTCTGCGGCGGGAATCGAACCCGCTAACCCCTGCATTTCAGCCGGCTATACGCCCACTACGCCACGGAGGCAGTCAAATCCCGATATTTCGACGCAGTTGCATGCGCCATGATCACGGGTAAACTGAAGTCTTTGCGAGTGGGTAATTATTGGCAGATATAACGATCTACCCTCTTTCTTAGTCTCTTGCTAGGAATGAATTAACTAATACTATTACTACCACCGGTTTCATTCTCGATCATAACTCGATTCCAACACACAACACTCTTTCAAGTGTCAAATAGAATAAAAATGCAATAAAATGAAGTAATCAATGCAACTGCCTCTTCCGGTGCAAGGCCGGTGTACGCGCACTGTCCGTAGATAAGATACCGTAGATAGGTACCTAGGATAATCACAGTCTGTTGAATGAAGTGTTGAACATATGGTGATGTACACCGTTGAAGATGTGCATCACGTGTTGTCGGAATGTGTTCGGAACGCGGCCGAGCGCCATACCTCAATGTTGTTTACCGATAACAGCGTAGGGACGTGTAACAGTTTCTTGTCTTCACCATCATCTGATGAGGCCAAGAGACTGCTTAAAATTTACCTCTCTTCGCTGGAGGGGAATAGTTAGATAGGTAGTTAATTAATAATTGTTAGTTTTTTGTATTTTTGTTTAAATAGATATAATATGTTGATCAGACTTACGGGAGTGACATAACCATTGTCTGGTTAAAACTCCTACGTTAAATAAAGAATTTAAAAAAAAAAAAAAAAATATGGTGATGTAATCATTGGTACTCTCGTATGTACCTAGGTACTCACCTTCCTGCAATTCTTTATTGTACACAAATTGATTACAAAAACGACATATTTTATTTAATTACCACGGTGAGAACCAATCACATTAATTAAATATTCTAGGTAAGTACATATTAATATCACAACAATTCATATAAATACAGATCAGATAAAATGTCAAGAGTAAAATATAAAACAATAATACAAAATAAAAATAAGAATGAGGGTATTAAAAATAGAATTCATAACACAAAGAAAAAATCAATATCAAAGAAATGCACTAATATGTCAATCATACATCACGCTCACAGAACCTCAGACACTCAGACAGTACTTTCGTCCATCCATCCGCAAACAAATCACACTCAGGATTGGCATCGAGGAGAGCGTTGAGCGCGATGAGGACGCGGGGCACGAGTGAAAAAGCCCGCGCAACAGTACGATAATTCGGAACAGCAAAAACTTGTGTCTGCGGCAACGACGATAATTATTCGGGGTATAAAAGCGAGCTTACCCCTATTAAGACTTTTCTTCTAGCAAACCTTTGAAGATAAAGATTGTTGATTGTAGTGGCGGTTTCCCGTTCCAGTATTTAGAAATAAGTGTATAGATTAAGCCTTATGGTATTCCGTATTTCCAATGATACGTAGTACTGTAGGTAAGTCTGTAGGTGAGTTGGTTTTTTCTAGGCAAGCGTGCTCCATCTTCAATCACACCATGATCACACAGGTGAGATAGAGGTCAAGCGATTGACTATCATCAATAAAAAAAAGTTAAGTATCATATAAATATTTTTTTTACATAAAAAAAAATAAAAATAATAAAAAAAAAATAAAAAACAAATATAAAAAAAAATACTTAATATACAGGGTGTGGCGTAATGAGTGGATAATAGGGTACCTGCGGGTAGGGGCCATTGTGGCGGTTCAGAAAAATATTTGCTATGCACAGTAAAAGTGCCTCGGTTTTCGAGATATTCGACATTTTCGAAATTTAAGAAATATTTCACCCTTCGTCACTATTTTTGGCGCCAAGACTGCAAATGATTTTTTTTTTCTATCTGTTTTTTGGATAGTATTCTTGGATAGATGTGATATCGAATGGAAACTATTATTTTTATAACACAAGCACAGTTATGTTTTTAAAATAAGATTTCACTAAAATTTTACTTGCTTTCGTTTGTTTTCCTGACCTTTACCCTTCTGGGGTGTAAAAAAATGTATGGTCACTTGAATGCCAAATTTTAAAAAAATTTGCTTATTTCATCGAGATTCCGAAATGGTATATTACATGGTATTTCCACAAGTTGATTCAAAAGTAATTCCTATTAAAATGGGTAGAGCTAATTATTATAAAATTACAAATAGTACTAAAATTTACTTCATTACTTAAAATCACATAAAAACGTTAGTTTAAAATTCGGTAATGAAATAAAACGAAACAATAAATTTTAAATGCTGTTCATTTATTAAATTTACTATTACAAAAGGTGTTCGAAAAGGCCACCACGTGCTCTGATGCATGCTCTGCACCTTTTGATAGATTTTCGACCTTTTGATAGAGAGAAGTTCGTGCCGTAAAAAATGTAAATACGTTTCTGCAGTCAATGTTCCCGACAATTCGAATGGTCCGATGATTTTGCCATTTAGAATTCCAGTCCATAAATTAATTTTGAACTTGTACTGGGACCTGTCTTCTCTGGCCAAATGAGGGTTTGTACGCTGCCAACTGTGCAGATTGTGCATATTAAAATACCCATCTTTTTTGCACGTGGATTCGTCGCTCCACAAAATTTTATCGAAGAAATCGGGATCAGCGTTCATTTTTCTCAGCATTGTTTGGCAAAATGCAACTCGTGCAGGGTAATCTCTTGGCTGCAAACATTGCACGCGCTGGTAGTGAAAAGGATGTAATTTTTATCTTTTTAAAATTCGGTGCACTATTCTTGCTGACATGCCAGTATTAGAGGCTATTACGCGCACAGATGTGGTCGGATCAGCAGCAATTTCATCAAATACGTCCTCTTCATTATGTACTTGTGGTCTCCCAGAACTCGTGCCACCGATGCCACTTCCAGGAATTCGACCTTCCATGTAAGCATTGTGTACGCGAATAAACACACGATAATCGGGATGGCGTGCATTGGGAAATCTTTCCCGATACAGTGCTGCTGCTCGATTGGCGTTACCACCACACTCGCCGTAGATTAAATGCATTTGCGCATATTCAGACGCAGTGTATAGCTGAGGCATTGCAATCAATATGCAATATCAAAAAATCCAAGTTACAAAGCAAATCAAGTCCGAGATCACAGCACAAAATCGTTAGGTTCACAAAATTAAGACGTCCAAATCGCTAGGCAAAACAAAGTCAGAAATCACTGCACAAAATCGACGAGTATCAATCCAAAACAGGATAACACGTTGTTGTACGGGAGTAGTATGATAGCACACTGACTGACTCGAAAATCATAAAAATGCGTTACGCGAAACGATAGTTCTCTTTCACTCATAGCATGAAAGAGCAAGATAGACATAGTGTCGATTGCCGCTGGGCCGGGAACCAATCTGTTCCAAGAATTACTAGTAGTTCTGCGAACAGTAGACAATTATTGCTAATAATAGTTAAAAATATTTCTTTAAATTACGCCTTGATAAGTTTGGTAGGAATTAATTTTGAATCAAGTTGTGACAATGATATGTAATATACCATTTCGGAATCTCGATGAAATAGGCAAATTTTTTTAAAATTTGGCATTCAAGTGACCATACATTTTTTTTACACCACAGAAGGGTAAAGGTCAGGAAAACAAACGAAAGCAACTAAAATTTTAGTGAAATCTTATTTTAAAAACTTAACTGTGCTTGTGTTATAAAAATAATAATTTCCATTCGATAGCACATCTATCCAAGAATACTATCCAAAAAACAGATAGAAAAAAAAAATTCATTTGCAGTCTTGGCGCCAAAAATAGTGACGAAGGGTGAAATATTTCTTAAATTTCGAAAATGTCGAATATCTCGAAAACCGAGGCACTTTTACTGAGCATAACAAATATTTTTCTGAACCGCCACAATGGCCCCTACCCGCAGGTACCCTATTATCCACTCATTACACCACACCCTGTAGATACCGGCTATATTAATCCCCATGATGGATAACCTTGGACCGTGAGGATATCTCACAAAGGGTAATCGGAGGCAAGTCCAAATATTAGAAAGAAAGAAAATAAAATAATATAAATATTGCTGGACAATTCACACAGCACTATCTAGCCCCAAACTAAGCAGAGCTTGTACTATGGGAACCAGATAATTGATAGAATACATAGGTAAGTAGGATATACTTTTTTTTGTAAATATATATAGAAACACATCAAGATCTGGAACAAATATCTGTAGATCATGCAAACATTTGTTCTTCAGCGGGAACCGAACCCGCTACCTCAAGCGTCTCAGCCGGCTATTTACCCACTGCGCCACGGAGGTGAAAGAAAAGGCAAAGCAAGAAACAGACACGGGATTATACAAAAGTTACTGAACGAATACTCATAATTTAAAAAACGTTAGTACGTTTGATACATGCCCACTCTTTGCATAGAAGTTAAGCATCAGGCGTTTATCTTACATTCCCTCTCTGCTCTAGATCATCATAATCCTCATATCCTCAATCCTCATCTTATATCATATCCAGCTCTAAGACTAAAGACAAACAATATTAGATCACGCGTCGCGATAACGCCATTTTTATCTGAAACAAAGATTTGTTTTTATCGTGGGCTTTGGTAATCCTCAGTCAGTCATTAGAATACCTACCTAGTGACAGGGAAACCAAGGATTTACCACTCATTATGTTGCAGTACAATGGTGTTATAGATACAAGGTAAGGAAAAGATAGTAAAGTTTCAAACAGCACTGCTTCCTGCTCTATCAACTGTAGGATTTCTCCCCGGGCAAGTCTTAAAGTCATCTAAAGTTACTGAATGATAACTTCATTACGATTGCAAAAACACAAGTTTTCAGTTTTACAGTTCGTTTGTTGAAAATTGAAAGAAAATGAAAACGTAAGTTTATTACAAGCTTTTTATTAACTTGCATTGTATGTATGTTTGTCCGGGTGGAAACTTGCAACTGAATGTTAAACCCGTTCCCCTCAACCGATTGAGCTGAAATTTGGAATACATATTGTTACGCTGTTACACAATAAGAAATAGTCTCGTATTTCGTCTCATAATATAGAAATAGTCTCGTAATAGAAATTTCTCGATAGCTCTCGGCTTACCTGCTGTGTCACGGAATACGCAATACTTGGTATGGAATATACCTGCATGCTGTATTTTTGCCTGCGATTGCGCAGAATGGGGAGTGGTCATTCTTTCGAAACACTGACCCTTTCCTGGAACGATCGAGATCGTTCTAGTGTAGTGAATTGTGCGCGATATAAATAGGCCGGAGAGATGGCCGGACAGTCAGTCTGGATTTGGCTATACGCGTGAACATTTCGGTGACTTTTAGTGCAACAGTGGTGTGAATTAGTGTGTTGTGATTACGTGTGACTAAGTTCGTGTATTCATCGTTTTAGTGTTGAATAAAAGTTTTATTTTGGTGAGACTGATTATCATTATTTTATCCCGAACCTTCAGCTCGTAACAATATGTAACTTCGGTGACAATGCAGTAATATTGTGCCATGGCGGTGGTCTCATGATGGAGACGGATGATAGACAACGGAACTTCTGAATGGATTATAGTAGGCTACTAGTGTTTGGGCTCATCTGAAACTGCTTGCGGTTCCGATTATGAATTTTATAAAAGTTTGTTTTGAAAAAGTAATTTTTCAACAAAAAACTTATTGTTTATTTGAATTTTGTTTCGAACTTGAGGAAGGAGTTACCTAGAGTTTTCCTCGAATTTAAAATAAAACTGACAAAGGTTTGCTGCTCTCCATAAGACTTAGAGAAGAGAAGTAATGATTGACTCTATTGACCAAATTATGTACCTAGCGAGTGGCGCAAGGTTGAGTGAGTAGTCTTTAAAAACCGGGCGCGGATTTAATTTCACATCGGTATTTTTATGAAGTATTTTTAAACACAGTTTATTTTTTATCGATCAATTCACATAATGACAAAGGGAATAAAAATGCCACCTGTGTAGGAGTACCTAGGTATTTACTTTGCAATGTGTGTTGAATAAAATGCGCAGTTTGAATAACTTTGTTTATAGAGGGGTCCTTGATTCAATGCAAATAAGTAAACGGGCACCGTCTTTGTGAATAATTTCATTTTTATGTTGTTGTTTTGATAAAATGGAAACCTAAAGCCGACGCCACAATTGCGCATATACGCAAATAATTACCATGTCACGAAGTCGCGAAATATGGCACGGGAGTTAGAATTTTATTAGCTTTGAAAACCGACTGACTGATTCATCATCTCACTCGTTCAGATTCATCTCATTACTTTTTCTCCTAAAGTCCGCTCCTCATCCAGCAGTGCCCATATAGGTACCATAGGCTCATAGTCCCCGCATTGCATGGAGCGTTGGGCTTAACATGTCCTGTCACGCGCTCGCACAGAAAGACTGCTGGAAGCTATGTTTATTCTGCAGCGTTGACTAACCGAAAAAAAAGCGTTGACTGAAATCCATAGATAAATGAAAAAGGAAAAAAAAATGAAAAATATTTATTTGCAGCCAAAAAATTATCAATAAGATCAACATGAAGTCAATTTTTGTAATTAACCCAAGATACATGACACCTAAGACCATGGTATAATAGCAATAAATATGATTATACAAAGTTTGAGGCAGAAGGCACAATTATGCAGCGGCCTTCACACTAGGCAAGCCTGTATCGTGAAGACCATTCAGATTTATCATTTTTGATTCGTGATCTCGGGTATAACAAAAATTTTAACTTATACTAATTTTAAAGATATTCTGAAAAATACCACAGAAAATTTTATATAACTATTTTAAAATAAAAAATATAACTATGTTAAATACCTGATATCTATACTCTAATCTTTATTTAACCGATAGAGTTAATTCTTTCAATGAAAAAATACCCTTGGCTTGGGCGCGCCCTAAGGATCGAATACATTAATTGTCAACCTTATATTTGACTGTTAAAGTGCGTCCACACCGAAGTTACATTTTGAAGAGCAACGTTTATAAATTTTGACGAGCAACAATGGATACCAAAAAGCTAATATAAAAGATAGTTAAGTTATTGAAGATGGTTAGTTAAATTTGTGTTATCGTATTGCAAAATGTGACTTCGGTGTGGCACCAACCGGTAGTTCCTGAAGAAGTCTAGGAAATTCTTCCCTGAAAAGAATTTTACAATACTCCATTCCATAAAAATTAACCCCTTCGGCCGCGTACGAAACCGGAGGTTCGTAACCAGTTACGGTAGAAGCAAATTCATCTGTATACGACACCTACCAGTTATTAAGGAATGTGTTTAAATCTACTAGTTGCTAAGATGTTTTAATTTGATGTTGAAATATTTGGCTTCAAAAACTAAAACTTCAATATGTGACACGGTATTATTTGTTATTACGCTTCGAACGCGTGATTTGACGATAAAAAGTAGCCTGTCTCAATCCAGGGTCCTAATCTATCCATTAAACTCATTGAAATCGGTTCAGCCGTTACGACGTGAAACCGTAACAAACAGTCAAATATAATACGATGTAGGTATGTGTTTATTTGCGTAAATATTTTTACTTTAGTACTATTACTTTACAATTTACATAAGTTGTTTTTTTTAACTAGCCTATGCTGTCCCACTGCTGAGCAAATGCCTTCCCCTGAAGTAGGTAATTAGTTCCTTTATTATTTCTCTGGTGTAATACCTACCTATTAGGTACAAAAACAAAGTAAGATAGAAAAAACAATAGCTTTGTGTACATCTATAAACTTTTATCGCTGACGTGCAGTGCATACCGAACTAATCAATACGTTTTCCCATGCTAACGTTGCATTCATTGTTCATTTTACGATAAGCTCGGTGCGGCATCGGCACGTGGGTGACTGTTTGTTTACTTACCTAATGAGTTTGATAGGAATTCTAGATTACGTTCATCATGCATCACGATGAAGAGCTTATTATGTACCTCTGCAAATGTGACAAACTAAACTAAGAACTTATTAAAAGCTGTTAACTCAAAATCTGCTTACTCCTAGCTATAAACTCTTAAAACTAAACAAATGGTTGCATAGGTACATTGCGATAATTAAGACATTGCAGAGCACGATTTATTTCTGCTGCAGTTTTCCAAATAGAGACCTATTGAGTAGTAGCTATATAAAGTTTTAGCAAAGCGCCATCTATTGAGGAGTAGTTAAACTAAAAATTGTATAAAATAGATGGAGCCTACTATAAAGACCAAATGCATGTTCGAAGAAAGAAGAGTCAAAGCCAATGAGTAGAAAAAGGAAATTACGTTTACATCACTCATGCTTTGAAAGTTGCTCATTGTTAGCTCGATACCTGATGCGTAAATAAAACGCCCTCGGGCGTAATAAAATTTGAAAATAGAATGAGGCTCAATAAGTTCATATTACACTAAAATGAAATACAACTTCCATGACAAATCCTTATTTCTATTTAAAAATGAAAGAGGCCACATGCCTATTAAACCATTAAAGCATTATTATATGCTTTAATGAAACACAAACTCAATGACAAATCCTTATTTTTATTTAATAAAAGAGGCCATAGAGTAGTGAAAAAAAAACAGTGGATACCGGGAACGCTAATTTTCTTTTTACCAAGAAACTGATAAAAATACTTTTTTAAATTTTCTTGCATGATGTAAAGTTATGTATTGTGTTAAACTCCACTCACGCTCCTTGTTTAAAAATGTACTACATATTAGTACTTGACGTTTCTTTTTTATTCTAATAATAATATACTATTATATTATACTTAATAATATATACATATAAAAATATATAATATTAGAAACAGGAAAGATTTGTCTTATTTATAACTAGAAAAAATTAGGGATCCCTACTAAAACTTCAATAATGTATCCCAACGTTTTGTGGCAATTTTGTCATTCTTTCTAACTCCTATTTCTATGCACCTACTACAAAAATATTTTCATGCGAAAGTACTTACTTCGATTATTTTTTCAGGCTGAAAAAAGAGAGAGAAGAGAGAGAACAGAGAGCTCTGAACAATTTTCCCATTACTACTTTTCTGTTTTAAATGTTGCACCGGTTTCATAAACCAGGTTTAATCTAGTACAACCCTAAAACAAGAGGAATAAAACAAATATGCGTATATATATCTATTTATTGCGATAATATCAACAAAATAAAATTATTATATCAATTATAACTAATATTATCATTTATTATTAAAATGAGACTGTAATAGTTTCATTCACAATGAAATATCTAGTTACATTCGTCAAACCAAAGAAAGGTTCGGCTAGCTTCATTCGATACATATAAACGAAAATGTTTTAAAGTGTGTTTACCCTTGGCTCTTGTCGATAGTACCTTCCTACCTGCAACTGTAAAAAACCAGTAAATACCGTTTAAGTTTGCAAAATTTTAAGACGTGAATGAAAAGCAACCTTACATATAAAATAATATTTAAATTACATTTAAAATGCTTTGCTGTCGTAATTATAATGCACTATAGAAAAATATGTTTTATTTCATCACAGACATTTTCTACTTCGTAGAATTAAATATTACCCAGAATTTCTTCCTGAAATTATCATACATTGACAATGGTGGCGATTCGTAAACAACGAATTCGTATTTTACGAACGTTCTTATTTCGTACACGCTAAAGACCAAATCAGCATAACATTTAAAGTAACATTTCTACCCTGCTTAGTTCGGGGCTAGATAGCATTGTGTGAAATGTCCAGCAATATTTATTTATTTCTAAAATAAGGTTACCTATACTAATATTATAAAGAGGAACAACTTGTACTTTTGTATGTTTGTAACGAATAAATTCAAAAACTACTAGTCCGATTTCAAAAATTATCTCACCATTAGAATGCTACAGTTTCCCTGAGTAACAAAGGATATTTTTTACCTGACTGCGCAGAAGTAGGGTAATGTTTTTATTGACAAACCATGCGTGCACAGCCGCAGTCAGGTCAGCAAGGTTTAAATAATTTGTCGTTTTTGCGAGTAGGATAATCAACAACAATTTTTCTTGGTGACTAAAACTACTCGCAAACACGCTAGTTAAAATAAAACATCTTATTTTTATGTAAATGTCTCTGCTAATTTGGTCTTTAGATCGAATGAAATAAGATCGATAACATTTCACGAAATAGTTTTATAACAACAGAATCGCCGCCTGCTCCAGTACATTACTGGACCAATGGCTTGGACATACTGTATTTTAGAGTTATCTACGACAGCATTTTGTCTTATACCTATCTTTTAATCCTAGTTAACGCTATTAATAATAATAATTATTCTTTGCTATGACAGAAAAATATACTACAGCTAAATAATATTTCAATTCTGTCTTATTTCGTCTAACATTAAAACGCGGTAGAATTTCAATGAGGGCTTTTCATTTTCAAATTTTAAAAAACTAGTTAATATCCAGTTAGAATAATAGATGGCGCTTTCTGGAGATACGCCGCCCAAAATGATGGTTTATATACTAAACTGTCAATCTCAAAGTCAAAATATCAATATTAAAATAAAATCACTCCGTTCTCAATCAGTATGTAAACAAATTAGTTTTTTTTAATTCTTCGTAAAATAATGTTTACACGGTATTTGATATTGACAATTCACTTTCCTTTGACAACAGCTTATGACAGTTTAAACCTGTTGAATTGACATTGATATAATTGTGTCAACAACTAGCCACAGAAGCTATTGGATAATAGTGAGTTGACAGAGCAGCGCCACCTGTTAGCAGATCAAAAAACATGGCCGTGAAAACCCCCTCATTGTATTGGCGATATCCCAAACTAGGCGTCCTAATATTAATCAATATCATAGAATATAATAATTAAATATTAAATCCAAGAATATAGGTAGAAAACTAGGAGATATCGCGTTCTACAAATAAAATATGTTATGAAAAATAAGCGTTTTCTATGATCTGAATTAGTCTACACATCTCCAGCTAGCAAGCCAGTCCGCCTCCTTCATTTTGTTCAATCTCTCTCCTCACATACTCAGCTTGCTTCTCACTGAGTCCTAGTTTAGGCAGTTCTTGTTCGAACTGATTCATGCCCCCAACTCCTACCAGGTAGCCGTTGAGACGAGCCGCGAGATGGGAAGTCTGGAGCTTGGAGGAATCCAGGTTCAGGCTGCGGCAGAGGTCCTTGTGCCCTTGAAGACGGTACTTCTGGTGGTAACTGAAATAAAATGTAAGATTTGTAAGTATTTGCCCTTTCTGATTGGCAGAACACGGTAACACATGACATGTAGTCAGTTTCGCGAATATTCGAAACTTATCGACGGTATTAGGTATCGAAAATATCAAAAAAATATTATTGTACAATTTGTACAGCAGCAAAATTATGTACCTACTTAACTGGATACCAAAAAATGTTAAAGATCTGGCTGACAATGAGTTTAAATCACACGAATATTATAAATGCGAAAGTTTGGATGTTTGTTTATTTATTTGTTTGTTTGTTACTCAATCACGTCGAAACGGTTGAACAGATTTTGATGAAATTTAGTATGTTCGTAGATTATAACCTGGATTACTACATAGGCTACTTTTTATCCCATAAATCAGTTCACATAGGATAAAAATGGGATGTCAATCAAGGTTAAGTTAGTAAAGGGAAGTTTGTATATGTATTTTTGCGCCCGTTCTGGGGGTGAAACGCTAGTCTTATAAAGCGTCATTTAGAATCGATAAAGGTTTTTATCGATTAGATTAGATTACAAAATTCTTTATTGGACTAATAAATACATAAACGACGATTAGACGAAGCTTTTGCAGACAAAACTCTTTTTTCTATTAGGTACATGATATTACCAAAACATTCTGACATTGTAATCTTTTCTATATAAAATTTAAGTCATAATCAAATTTAGTGTGATTTAATTTGTTTAGTTTTATCTTGTTTAATTTGTTTATAAGACTCCATTTTAATCTTTCATGTGACACATCATGTTTATCTAATGTTATAATAATTATTATTAAGCACTTATGTAATATTTATATTTGAAGATTATTGTATTGCCATATCTAAGTAACAAATGAAATGAATGAAATGACACAGATGGCGCTCATGGCTAAATAAAACACAAATATCTCTTGGCATAAAATCACAACTACGAAACCTCATTAAAACTAGTGGTTCGCCCCGAACTGAGATCTCGCGAGTCTCCGATTAAAACAAAAAAAATATTATTTGTAATCTTTGACTATTAAAATACAACTGCATAACCAAATAACTTGGCCTACAGTTTCATTCAAATTACAGGTAACGGCAGTTTATGTAATTGGTTCCTCTTTTTTGGGGTAAAAAATGCAGTTATTCTGGATTTCAGACTTTTGTCTTTATTTGTCATTTAAGCTACACGCATACCAAATTACAGCACTTTTGGGTCCCTGTGAATTTTGTCAAAATTCAGTTTTAATTATGGCTAATAACTCAAAAACTATAAGGAATTTACTAAAAATAAAAACGCAGTCTAAATGTACTAATGAAGACCTTTTGTTACCCCTCTTGAACCCCAATATCTCTACAACCCCCCAACATTTTTAGCTCATTTAGTCACACCAAAATTGTGCCATCACTACCTACCAATGCATCAAATTTCATGATGATCAACGCTTCGAAAGTTATTCTCGGACAAACAAACATACATACATACAACGCCGATTTGCCCAAGTTGATTTGGAGATCTCGCATCGTTCAAAGTCAAATATTTTTATTCATTAAAATCACAAGGATCACTTTGAAACGTCAATTTTACTGCCTGTTCCATCGCGACCAAGCAATTATATATTTTCAATCGATCAATTATATATTTTTGAGCTATAAAATGACCTAATAAAGCTAAGCTGTTAGGTGCAGAGCGCACGGGATCAGTCGCTCTGGAAATCTACGGGCGGGGCTTATGTTCAGCAGGGGGCATCCTATGGCTGGTATATTGATGACGATGCATGTCGCAATGATAGTTTTGGGTAAAAGAATCATGAACCACAATTTGAGGGGATCAGATGACAAAACTACACCTTATGGCCAACCGCGAACAATGAAATCAGTATAACATATTGTTACGAGCTGAGGGTTCGGGATAAAATAATGGAAATCGATCTAACCAAAATAACACTTTTATTCAGCACTAAACGATGAATACACGAACTTGGTCACACGTAATCACAACACACTAATTCACACCACTTAAAGTCACCGAAATGTTCGCACGTATAGCAAAATCCAGACTGACCCGCGAGCAACTACTTGTTTACGCGAGACCCTTCTCCACGTCAGTCCTCCAGGGCCTCGCTGAGACTCACTGACTGTCCGGCCATCTCTCCGGCCTATTTATATCGCGCACATTTCGATTGTTCGAGAACGATCTCAATCGTTCCAGGAAAGGGTCGGTGTTTCGACAGAACGACCAATCCCCATTGTGCGCAACCGCAGACAATAACAACAATGGCATAGCAAGACAAAAGCGTTCGAGAAGTTTCGATTATTACTCATTGTTTAACAGCCTCGGCGTAACAATATAAACACATCTTTATCAATGTTCGTTCAATTGGTCAATTGACCTTTGTGAATGCTTTATGAGTTGGCGCCAGGTTTCCAACGGCTTTCATACAACCAATCATTTAATAAAAAATGATTAATATTCTCCTTCTTTCAAATGACTGGCAGTTGGTTATTAAAAACTATTAAATTACGATTTTGGAAAATCCTGACGATCGGGTAAGTAGTTAAGTCGTGAGAGCGTAAAAAACTCACTTTCTCATATATAATATTTACTATAACATTCAGGGATAGTGTGGTTTTCTAGTTGTGAAAGAATTTTCAGAAACAGTTCAGTAGTTTCAGAGATCACGGCCTAACAGACAGACAGGCTGAGTTACTTTCGAATTTATTATATGAGTAGTAAAAACATTATCCTCCTTCTGCGCAGTCAGGTAAAAAATAGCCTATATCCCAATCCCCCCCCCCCAATATAACCTATTATTTATTTTATGGATGTTTTTGGATGTCTTTATTTTAATGGGCCGTAAAATATGTTCATTACTATCTTGTAACTATTTTATTGTTGTCTGAATTAAATCATTTATTATTATTAATAAAAATTAGATTGATTATGTATTTAAATTGAAATATTTTGATTTTTTTAATTATTTCTTATATTTAGATTGGACCATCTTGGCGCTGGAAAGAAGTGACTTAAAATAATGTGGGGAGGCCTTTGCCCAGCAGTGGGACACAGAGGGCTAAAAATAATAGTATTATCCTTGAGACAATGTGTTTGGTATGCGACGTGCTCGTGGAATCAAATAATAATGTTACCGATACAGAAGCGCCTAGCGACAACCACATGCACAGACCATGACCTGATTCTTGCGAATCTTATTAATATATTTGCGACGACTTTGATTCGTGAATATTACAATCTTTACAATCTTAAGAGCAGGTCTTTAGTCAGTATTAGCAGATAGATCATCATCATATTGACGACCTTCGTGGCGCAGTGGGCGAATAGCCTGCTGAGATGCGTCTCAGTCGGCTATTCGAGGTAGCGGGTTCGATTCCCGCTGCGGAAGAAATGTTTGCATGATCTACAGATATTTGTTCCGGGTCTGGATGTTTTTCTATATATTTTATGTATGTATTTACAAAAAAAACTATATAAGTATTCTATCAGTTATCTGGTTCCCATAGCTCTGCTTAGTTTGGGGATTGATAGCGTTGTGTGAAATGTCCAGTAATATTTATTTATTTATATCCGCTATAGGACGTCCACTGCTGAGCATAGGCTTTCTTCATAGATTTCTAGAGCGAACGATCTTGTGCTGCCTGCACCCAACGGCTCCCAGCAACCTTTATCAGGTCATCTTTCTATATAGTGGGGCCGTTCTACGCTGCGCTTTCCAATGCGTGGTCTCTACTTAGAACCTTTCTGCCCCAACGGCAGTCAGTTCTTCAAGCTGTGTCGTGCCTACTAGCACTTCAGCTTGCTAATCCTCTTGGCTATGTTTTGACTTTGGTTTGTCTAATATGATGATGATGATGATTTCCTATATATATATTTCCTGCGTTAGTTTTTACTGTGTTAGCAGTGCCTTCCCTAAAAGAGTATACAATCTAATTCAGTACTAAAGTTACTTCTGCTCCTATTCTGTGTTATTACTACGATTAGACGATTAGATTACAGTTGAGACGCAGGAGGTAGGGGGTTCGATTCCCGCCGCGGAATAAATGTTTGCATGATCTGCAGATATTTGTTCCGGGTCTAGATGTTTTTCTATATTATTGTAATTATGTATTTACAAAAAAAGTAGGTACATAAGTATTCTATCAGTTATCTGGGTTTCTATAGTACAAGTTCTGCTTAGTTTGGTTCTAGATAGCGCTGTGTGAAATGTCCAGCAATATTTATTTATTAGATTATGACGAAATTATCCCGGCTATTAATTCGTTAAATCTTATTACTACGATTAGATTATTACGGCCATAAATTCGTTAACTCGTATAGATCATTAGTACGATTAGATTATTACGAGATTAGCCCGGCCATGAGTTCGTTGACTCGTATAAATTTATATGACGTACCAGGTGACCTGTCCCGGCTTCGCGTTGTTTTTTAATCAATTATGATAAGTTCAATAGTATATGAAATTAATTACAACCTTCAAACAAATACACAAACTTTACGTTTTTATAATATTAATGTAGATGTGTTAGCTGGAAAAAAAATCTAATATGTATTATAGAATTTTCTGTATATCTGGACAACAATGAAACTGACGGAATTTTAATGTTACTTAAATAAATCAATAAAATAAATATAAATATTTCTGGACATTTCACACCGCGCTATCTAGCCCCAAACTAAGCAGAGCTTGTACTATGGGAACTAGATAACTGATAGAATACTTATATACTTTTTTGTAAATACATACTAATAATTTATAGAAAAACAACAAGACCCGAAACAAATATTTGTAGATCATGCAAACATTTGTCCGCGACGGGAATCGAACCCACTAACCTCCTGCGTCTCAGCCGGCTATTCGCCCACTGCGCCACGGAGGTCGCCATTATTTAGGATGAATAATGATGCTCCCAATCTCACTTATTCATTTCTAACCATTCAAAGATTGTCTAGAAGATAGTTAAATGTTTATTTTTATTTTGCGTAAAAAGTTGTATGGTATGGCCATGTCATGCGGAGGAAGAAAATCATGTGACTAAAAGAGTGTTAGATATGAATGTGGATGGATATAGAAGTAGAAAAAGGCCAAAGAAGAGAAGGATGGACTGTGTGAAGAATGATATGGGTAGGAAAGAAGTGACAACGGAGATGACGGCTGATAGAGGTATGGAAGAAAAATACATGTTGTGCCGACCCCGCGTATTGGAAAAAGGCAGAAAGAAAAAGATTCAGCGTAAAAAGTTATTGCGTTAGTACGAGGCATGCCTTTTAAGTTCTGTCGTTTCCATATTTTCCGGCAATTTTGAATTTGGAACTGTTCTATATTCGAATGTGTTTACATTTTGAATCTCAAAACAGTTGAAAGTACCTATTAGGATTAATGCTATTGTTTAGTCACAGTTTCGATTTGAATCTGTCAGGTCACGTACGAAAATGAATCTTTCTAAGGAAAATGTTCGTGCAATAATTTTCTACAACTTTAGAAGAGGCCTGACACGGCTTCAGTGTTTAGAAGAGCTAACATCTGTGTTCAGTGATGTAGCCCCATGTCTGCGGACTGTCGAACGCTGGTATTTAGAATTCCAGCGTGGACATACTAGTGTTAGTGACAGATTTCGCGAAGGACGCCCAAAATCCGCCTTCACTGAAGATAACATCATTGCTGTGAGACAACTAATTCTCGAAGATCGTCATGTGACGTATCGAGAGATAGAGGCTCTATTAGGCATCTCAGGGACAACCATTCAGAAGATCTTGCATGAAGCGCTTGGTGTGAGAAAGCTAGTTTGCCGTTGGATACCGCATCTGCTTTCCGACGATCACAAGGCGGCCCGCGTCAGATGGTGTAAGAAAACTCTGCAAAGGTTCAACCGAGGGGAGTCAAATCACGTCTACGACATCATAAGTGGTGACGAATCTTGGATCTATGCCTACGATCCTGATACCAAACAACAATCTACAATCTGGGTCTTTCAAGACGAGCCAAAGCCGACTAAAGTTGTTCGTTCTCGAAGCACTTCAAAGAAGATGGTGGCCACGTTCGTTGGAAAAACCGGCCATGTTGCGACTATTGCACTTGAAGATCGTAGAACGGTTAACGCAGAGTGGTATACTACAGTTTGTTTACCACAAGTCATCGCCGAACTTCGAAAATCTAACTCAAAGCGACGCATCATCCTGCACCACGACAACGCAAGCTCACACAGCGCTCGTCAAACGATTGAGTATTTGAAGCAGGAAAAAGTAGAAATTCTTGACCATCCTCCATACAGTCCTGACCTAAGCCCTAACGATTTCTTTACATTTCCTAAAATTAAGAAAAGTCTTCGTGGTCAAAGGTTCCAGTCCGGTGAAGAAGCAGTCGACGCTTTCAAGTCAGCCATTTTGAACACCCCCACTTTAGAGTGGAATAAATGTTATAATAACTGGTTTGAGCGAATGGAAAAGTGTATTAAGCTACGCGGTGAATACTTTGAAAAACAATAAAAAGTACTATAAGGTTCTAGTTGTGTTTTTTCTTCAAACGACAAAACTTAAAAGGCATGCCTCGTATTCGTATTTATACATAAACTGGTATAATTGATCGAGCGAAGAGAAATCTCTAAATCAACTTGGCCAAATCAGCGCTGTACGTATGTTTGTTTGTCCGAGGATAACTTTCGAAGCGTTGATCCGATCATCGTGAAATTTGGTACATAGGTAGGTAGTGATAGCATAATTTTGGTGTGACTCAATGAGCTAAAATGTTGGGGGGTTGTTGAGATATTGGGGTTCCAAAGGGGTAAAAAAATCTAAATGGGACTACCCGGTCAAGTGGCACGTCTAATAAAAGGTCTTTGTGAGTACATTTCGACCCCGTTTTTATTTTTAGTTTAAACCACGTAGTTTTTAAGTTATCATCCATAATAAAAACGGAACTTTGACAACATTCAAAGGGTACAACAGTGACCCCACAATGCTGTAATTTGGTATGCGTGTAGCTTTAGTGACACAAATGTAGGCAAAAGTCTGAAATCCAGAATAACTGCAATTTGTACCCCAAAAAGTGGAACCAAATTATGTGATCTGGATGTTTTTCTATATATTATAAGTATGTATTTACAAAAAAGCATATATGTACATATTCTATTAGTTATCTGGTTCCCATAGTACTAGTACAAGCTCTGCTTAGTTTGGGGCTAGATAGCACTGTGTTACATGTCCAGCAGTATTTATTTATTATTTATTATAAATACATAATCTATATTTTTAGTCTATTTTCATAATTTTGACTTTTTGCACTGGCTACTAGTTCGAATAAAAATAAGTTCAAATAGCACAGCAACACTTACTCTTCAGCGGGGTAGAAAGTGCCGGCAGGCGCGATTTCAGTGCGCAGGTTATCATTACAACGGATTTGCATCGATTTGTGAGAGGCCTCTGCTATCGCACGCTGTTCTTCATCATGGTACAGGATCATAGATTGGTACTGAAATTGTAGACAAAATTATTTTATTTTATATAGCGATTGCCGGTTAAAAGGTTCCTGCACTTTAATAGGCTTTTACTTATTTTTTATAGCAGTTCTAGCTTCCGCCAGCGGCTTTGCACGCGTTGTTTGTCAATCAAAAGTAGCCTATGTTTGAATCCAGGTCGTAGTCTATGAACACACTAAATTTCATCGAAATCGGTTAAGCCATTACGACGTGATTGAGTAACAAACAAATAAATAAACAAACATCCAAACTTTTACATTTATAATATTAGTGTGATTGGAAGTACATATGTAAAGTCCTGAAATCCCGGTTCCGTGCCAGATCGATCTATAAATTCCCGGGACTGAGATGGTATGGATACTGCATGCCCTAATGGAGTCAGTTGCAGTCATCTTCCGGCTGATGATGATTTAATTATTCATTACGCCATTTAAAAGCATTCGTTAGGCGAACGAAAAAATATATTAAAAAGTAACTTTTTATCAAAATTATAACCAAACTACTCAATCGATTTTGATGGAATTTCATTGGGACCAATCTAAAAGTATATCCTTTCAAATAAAAAAAGTGTTTACCAAATCGGTTGATAAAGGACGGAATTCTCAGACAACAACATAAATATAATCGATTTGAGAACAAACTTTTTTTTTATGTCGGTTAAATACCTTTTATAGTCGTAGGGACAGACAAAGGACGTCTTTTAGAGACCTTAACAATTTTATACGGCATTCGTACTTTGCCAAAGTCAATGTCACTTACCTTAAATGTATTATATTAAAACGAATTTAAGTATTTAAGTAAAAGAAAAATAAATAACATTCATTTTTCTGAATGACAATTGTATGTTCGTTATGGTAGCAAACCAAAATGTTTGTTATCATGCAGCGAAACCAAATTAAGTTTGTTACTTACCTATCTATTTTAGCACCAATATGTAACAAAAACGATGGTGCTCTTCATCAGCCGCAAGAACGGCTGAACAAATTCTTAGAAATGTAACGTACACTTCTCTACAATAATCCATACTATAAAGAGATACATTTTTATACTAAGTGTTTTCTTAATTACGACATTAAATGAAAACACGGGTAGGGCTAACGGCTAGTATTGTAGTAAAATAGGTTTTTTTTCAAATGAATTACCATCGAAAATTTTAATATCATGTCCTAAATATCAATGAAATAGCCTGTATAAAATATCTATGTAAATAAATAATTTTCACACACAGTTTGTAAATGGTAATCTCAGAAACAACGGAATCGATTCTGAAAATTATTTAATTGATTGTTAGCTACATCATCTCTGAATGCTATGGGATATATTTGGTTTTAATAAAAACATTGTTTTCAGTACGAAATATCAATAATTCTAAATGGGTCAGCTTTGGCGTAAAAAGGCTATTGACATTTATCAGAGACATAAGTAACTCACCTGTTTTTTTAGCTTGGTGGTTAGTCCGTACTCGTGGTTAGCCCAGAACATGTCCAATAAGTCATCGTAAGTTACTGTCTTAGGGTCGAAGTCCAGCTCGATCACTTCTGTGTGGTCGCCACTGGAATTGTTCAAATAGTATTATTTAATGGTATTATGAATAAAGCGTTATTTTAATTATTAGGATAATATTGAACGCCATGCGCCGCTGCATCGAAATGGCTTTTTTGTAGACGCAGGATATTTAAGTAGATACATTTTAGCGATCGACCATCGATCGTCTGTTTAAAACGTCTATATAGTAGATACTTAGCACAGTGGCTATACACGTGCGTGAGATACGCACTGTAGGTGTTAAAGGAACGGCCCGGCCAGCGACAGCGATACGACAGCAATGGGCTTACTAATAAGGCTACGGATCGCACAAATACTGATGAAGGTTCAAGAATAAAACCGAAACGAGATAATTACGAGATTGATCAAGTACCGTATTTATAAAAATTAATATAAATCAAATTAGAAAGTTTATCTGACTTCTTTTTATTTAGTTTTATCATCACGGCCTAGATTTTGGATTCTCTATCCACCCAAACGAAATAAAATTAAATATTCTCATAGTAACAAGTTAACAACAAAGGCATTTGCATAAAAGCTAGTTTTCCTATCCGGGTCAACACAAAATCCTTCCTTCCGTTATTAAAACGTGAATAATTTACTATGTAAATTCGTAAGGCAACCGTTCTTTTGGACTGGACGCACACTTTGCCCATGAATGCCTAGCGTGGGCGACCTTGGCGATGGTGTCAGTCAGACGATGTTAAAATTAAACTATAGATATGCGTTGAAAACATATTTCATAGAGAAATTTGGGTATAACACAGGATGTCTAAGGCCAGAAAAAGGAATGGAAATATGTCTCATAGTTATGTCCAAGAGGCGGCTATTGAAGGGCACATAATGACGACCTCCATGGCGCAGTGGGCAAATATCCGGCTGAGACGCAGGAGGTTGCGGGTTCGCTCGCGACACGGAAGATATGTTTGCCTGCTCTACATATACATATTTTTTTTGGCGTCTGGTTGTTTCTCTGTATGGAAATAACAAAAAAACCAACCAAATGCGAATCGACTCGCCCACGAAGGGTTCCGTACCATTATCTATAAAAACGGCAAAAAATCACGTTTGTTGTATGGGAGCCCCCCCCCCCCCCCCCCCCCCCCCCCCGTATATCAATATCCAGCAAAAACGAGCAAAAAAACAAGTTTGTTGTATGGAAGCCCCCTTAAATATTTATTTCATTTTGTATTTAATATTTGTTGTTAAAGCGGCAACATAAATACATTATCTGTGAAAATTTCAACTGTCTAACTATCACGGTTCATGAGATTACAGCCTGGTGACAGACGGACAGACAGACAGACAGACAGACGGACCGACTGACAGCAGAGACTTAGTAATAGGCTCCCGTATGTACCGTCTGTACCGTAGCCGTTGGGTACGGAACCCAAAAAAATTATTTAAGTATTATATCAGTTATCTCGTTCCCATTGTTTATTATTATTTATTTATGATGATAGTAGGTACCTTTAATTGGGTTTTATTATCTTAAGAGGTTTTAGTCATAAAAAGTGTAATTATTGTAAATTTGCATAAACTTTTAGTAGAACTAAAAACACATTTTATTTGATGTAGGCGTTGAATCAGAAGATTTTATTGATTGTGAGTGCAAGGCGAGACTCTGTGCGGAGCGGATTGCACGCATCCTGATTTAACCGAAACATTGTCGTGATAAATCCCGTATTCTATATAATCCCGTATGTATTTCCTTTATGTAAGTGTATTATTATTATTTTTTGTAAAAAAATGTTTAAACCCAAGCTAAAGTTTTTTTATCTCTCTATTTTCTGGCACTACCACTTTCTCCACACTACACAAAAGTTAGCTGGAAGAAAATGCTAATTAGAATTAAGTTCGCCTGTGTATTTTTTTTGTGCAATAAAGAATTTTCTAATCTAATCTATTCTACTTCTTATTTCGAGTTAAAGATTCACTTCACAATCACATTATGGTTGAACAAAAATTTGCCACTTATATTGCGTTGTCAGTGGCTAAGTTTAAGTCGTCCTTTTTTAACCGACTTCAAAAAAGGAGGAGGTTCTATGTTCGACTGTATATTTTTTTATGAATGTTCACCGATTTCTTCGTCAATTATTGTGGACCGATTTTTAAATTTTTTTCTATTTGAAACAGTGCACTTCCGAGGTGTCCATTTGGAACCAAGTCAGGATCTGATGGTGGAATCCGAGGAATCGAGGGAAACAATCAAATTTCAAAGGCATATACAATGTTTTTCAAATATTTTTTTTATCTAATAATATAATCAGATATTTGTGAATAATGTTATTAATGTTATCTGAAGTCGGTTATATCGTATTTATATTAATAATTGAAATATATCACAAAAATCAATCTTCTTGCTGGTGACCCTATTTAGTTGTGCAGGTACGTAAATAAAATAAAATTGAATCGAACATTAATAAGAAGACATAAAATTTAAGAATAAAAATACAAATATAAAAGTAAAGATAAAACAACTAAGTTTCCGTACTAAATAAAACAACATTGATGCAAATGGACCATGAAAAGATAAAATTTACGACAAAAATGTCTCAAGCCCCGATCTTTATTAGAAATTTTAGCAATCGCTTAGAAGTTATTGGTCCAGTATGTAAGTTTAGTTTGTATGAGCAACTTACCAGTTCTGGTCCCAAACAATAAAAAAAATAAGCGCTTATCAGTTATATAGAAAGCGATGCTGTGTAAAATGTCCAGCATTATTATTTATTTATATGTATGTATACGTAATTATTATTCATCTCCAAATCAACTTGGGCAAATCGGCGTTGTATGTTTGTTTGTCCGAGATTAACTTTCGAAGCGTATATCCGATCATCATGAAATTTGATACATAGGGGTGATGGCACAATTTTGGTGTGACTAAATGAGCTAGAAATGTTGGGGGGCTGTTGAGATATTGGGGTTCAAGTGGGGTAAAAAAAAATTACAATGAGACTATTAGGTCAAATGGGACGTCAAATGAAAGGTCTTTATTAGTACATTTCAACGCTGTTTTTTATTTTTAGTATAGTCTTTGCAGTTTTTGGGTTATTAGGCATAATAAAAACAAAACTTTGACAAAATTAACAGGGTACACCGGTGACCCCACAATGCTGAAGTTTGGTATTCGTGTAGCTTTAGTGACACAAATATAGGCAAAAGTCTGAAACCCAGAAAAACTGCATTTTGTACCCCAAAAAAAATAACCAATTAATATGAACTCCCGTTACCTGTAATTTGAATGAAACTATAGATCAAGTTAGTTATTCATTTCGTGACATTATTTTGATAGTCAAAGATTACGAATACTTAATATATTTTTGTTTTTATGGGAGACTTGCGAGATCTCAGTTCGGGGCGAACCACTAGTTATATTTGGAACGACTGTCAGGCAAAGGCCTCCCTTCCACTTTACTGTGGGTCGGAATAAATATTGAATAATTAGTAGGGTAAGGTGAGTAGTCCATGGTAAAGGTATACGTATTACGTATTCATAATTATTCTGTGCTATGGCGTTAGTATATATGCTTTATAAAGTTTTTTAGGCCCCCTTAAGGGCCAAGGCCTAACGACTTTTATAGACACGACAAACATACCGCAGGAGGTTACAGGTTCGATTCCTGCCGCGGAAGAAATGTTTGCATGGTCTACAGACATTAGTTCCGGGTCTGGTTGTTTCTCTATATATTATAAGTAAGTATGTATATTTACAAAATAAAGGGTATTCTATCAGTTTTCTGGCTCCCATTGCTTTGCTTTGCTTAGTTTGGGGCTAGGTGGCGCTGCGTGAAATGTCCAGCATTATTTATTTATTGTTCAACATCTTGGGTGCTGAAAAACTAACCATTGGTTTTTCCAATCGCATTTTATCCATAAAACCGGTATCTAATAATTGCTCCATATTACGCAATAATAAATCCACGTGTTAGATATCTGACTTTCAATGCCTCGTCATCTGCGCAATGCTTTTTCAACCCAGTTATAGTTGTAAGAAACTTGTAGATTTATTATAATTTATAAGTTTATTTATTATTATTACAAGTTTCTCTGGGTAATTATTCGTAATGACTTCGCTGGGATTACTTGAATTTTGCGACTCGTGTTGGTAAAATGATTATTTATCGCTGATAATAACATATACCACAGATCTAAAAAAATATTTCACACAGATGCTCTATATCTATAGGTACATATACTAGTGGTTCGCCCCGAACTGAGATATCGCGAGTCTCCCATGAAAACAAAAATGTATTATTCGTAATCTTCAAAATAGTGCCACGAAAAAAAACCAACTGACTTGGCCTACACTTTCATTCAAATTACAGGTAACGGCAGTTCATGTTAATTGGTTACTCTTTTTTGGGGTACAAATTGCAGTTATTCTGAATTTCAGACTATTACCTATATTTGTGACAATTAAGCTGCAAAATACAGCCCTGTGGGGTCACTGGTGTACCCTGTGAATTTCGTCAAAGTTCAGTTTTTATTATGGCTAATAACTCAATAACTACAAGGACTTTACTAAAATAAAAACGGAGTCGAAATGTACTAATGAAGACCTTTCATTTGACGTCCCACTGGACCTAATAATCTCATTTAATTTTTTTTTGCCCCTCTCATTTTTAGTCACACAAAATTGTGCTATCAACCTACCAGTACCAACACCAGTTAAACTAGGTTTCTATTTAAAAAAACCGCGTCCGAATCGGTCCATCCGTTTGGGAACAATTTTACCAGAATACTTTTAAAGTTTTACCGAAAATTGTTCGATGATTTACTAAAAGAATTTATTTATATAATATGTATTAAAATACAGAAATAGAGGTCATGTACAAAGGCGAGCTTAACCCTAAGACGGATTACGTTGGTTGTTAACGGAATAGGTACTTAATAAAGAGGAACAGACTATATGGATATAGTTAAGTCACTATTCTACCTTCTACTATCCACTTTGCTAAGAAATGTTTAGAGAAGAACATGAGTTGCGGATACTCGAATAAGTTTCAAACGGCAATTCATACTAACATTATATTGCACATGAAGCTTTACACTTGTTTGCCTCAAGTTGATGGACACAGGGGATCGTAGGGCACGTTTGTAAGGTGCGTGACCTACGAGGCAATACTTTGCTATAGGCGATGGTTACCACTTAACCCTAGAGTGGTCGCGTGGATTACCTATGTAATCCACACTTACGAAATTGTAAAATTCTCAAAAACCGCTAACGTAAATTACGAGCCCTTCTAGGTACTTTAAGTTAAATAATTGACAAACGCACTCAGTGCTACGCGTGAGATTTTCTTGTAATTATCCAGAAACCACAGCGACAACGTCAGCACAGACACCAACTCGATCCATAGGTCGCTGCCACGACTGCGGAAGAAGCCGCAATAAAAGCACTCGAAAACTATGCAACACGTGCAAAAAGTTAATTTCTGGCGATCATTCGAATGTTGTATGTCTGTCTTGTTTAGAAAACATTAATTAGTATTTTTGATTTTTTGTGCTATTTTAGAGGTTTTTTTTTGTTTTGTTGATTTTTTTTATACTCAGATGTTGTGATTCGTTTTTATTGATTGCTTTTAATACAACAATACTTAATAACACTATTACAATAAGAATTAAACATAGTTGAAGCTCAAATGTATTTTTATTTGAATTTATAAATGGTATACAATAGTACTCCACGCGACCAATCAGGTCAGGTTTTAGTACGCGACCACTGTAGGGTTAACATCAGGTGGGTCAATAATAATACTTGTTCCATCTCGAGGTGATATAAACAAAAAATAACGTAACATTCAAATGGGATTTGGCAACGTTATCAAGCCGTGGCAACTTACAGGTTCCTATAAGCCGGGTTCTTCGTAGTGCCTCCAGAGTATCCAACCCGTGTCCTCACCACGCCAGGAGTAGCTCCGAAGAGACTGTCGTTCGACCAGAAACACCCCATGCCGAAGGTAGCCTTCTTCGTCGGGGTGTCCACATCGTGGAGCAGGGCACTCTGTGAATATTTTACGTAGATTCAGTAGTGTCATCATCTTCCTGCCCTTTTCCCACATTACGTGGGAAAAATAAAATTAATAGATTCAGTACAGTTTAAATAAAAAAAAAATTAGTTACACTTCTCTCACAAAGGTAAGGATAAAAAGTCCTAACCGTTAAAAAAAAACATTATAGGTGAGGTGATAAGGTCTTTGATTGTCCAGATTATGGAACATTAGATCAGCGTTGTGCCAGCGCAACAAAATGCTAAACTTGACGCCTTTTTGAAAGGTAAAATAAAATATAATTTGTATGTTATTAATTAGTTATTGTTTTTCGTCATGAATAAACACAATAATAATAACAATATAAAGTGTATTCTATTTATCTAATACCCTGTTACTATTACCATCGCAGACTCGCAGTAAGCCTCAGTAGGAAGGTCAGTAACCTAACTTCTTGTCTTAATCTCCTTGACGCGTAAATAATACACAATTTCATCTTGACTAGTTTCCTCGAGATTATATTAAACTGCTGATAGGTTTATACAAATTTCGCACATAAAAGACAGGACAGAAAATCTTGTTATCATGTTCGTACAATCTTGACAGTCGATTTTTTATCACTAATCTTATCAAGGTTGAAACTTAATTAAAACGTGGGAGATTATCAAAGAAGTTTCCAGAGGCCTGCTGTATCACACTGTTTACTATAGAAAAATTGCCAGCAAATTGCCTATACATTACTAAAACTTAGATGACCATTTCAGCCACTGGACTTCCCCTAGATACCATAGATAAAGTCTCGTCCATAGATTTATAGAGCGACCGGTCTTGTGGCATACATCCAACGCCTTCTATCAACCTTAAGGCCTTTCCACTAGTGATGGGCTAATATGATTGCTTCGTATCGCATAACCTAGCTGTCCTATTGGTGTATTTTTCCTCGTGCACCGCTTATCCCACGCACAGCTTTGGTGGCGAGCCACCCTTTTTAGGTCGTCTTTCTATGTAGCCGTCCTACGCTGCGCTTTCCGGTGCGTGGTTTCCATTATGCCCAGCGGCCGTCAAATCTTCGCATTATGAATAAAAATAAGAACGCTATGTAAACTACAGTGATTTGGCATAAACCACTTGTGGAACTTGTGGAAGAACAACAAACAAACATACTTTAAACATACGCTCTAAACCTTGTGTAGAAGTCTGTCCAAACGTTATCGATAGTCAAAGTTCAATGGCAATTACTTTGATCCTTAGGATCCACAGAGTTGTGCTCTTATCAGGACCCCTAATAAACTACGCGTTTGTAAGTTTATCGAAATAGTACTGAAGACAATACGATTTGGTTTCCTAATTGTACTACATTGAATTTTCAATACATTGCAGATTGCAGCAGTAGATGACTGGACGAAGATGAAGATTATTGCCATGGAAATCAATAGATTTATAAAGAGTATCTTTTTATCTAGTTTCGCTGTGATAGTATTAGCCTCAGCTATGACCTGAAGTTATATCACTTGAACGGCTTCGCATGCGTTGTTTGTCAACAAAAAGTAGCCTATGTTTTAATTTAAAGCATAATCTATTTATATACCAAATTTAACCAGTATCGGTTCAGCCGTTACGACGTGATTGAGTAACAAACAAACAAACATCCAAACTTTAGCATTTATAATATTAGTGGGAAACTCTTACACTGAAACTCAAATTCACCTTGGACCGCCCTCCGCGTTGCTGTCTGCGAGACAGTATTATTACTTCTGCAGGTATCATCGTTCCATTTTTTCTATTAGTTATTGTTCCTAATAAAGATTTTACTTACTATATGCCAAAAAATCAATTAAAAACGATTATCAGTAAATAAGAACTCTTAAGCGTAATGAAGTAGTGGAGCACGTATTGGAATATTGGAAGATCTCTTTGGGCACAGATTGGTTGGCTCTCGCACTACATAGCCCGAGTATAAACCACACGAGACAAGAATGATACTCATTAATGAGCCCTACACGAATTAACAATTAACTGTAGATAAGTATTTATTGTGCATTGTGCAAACCATTATCAATGGATAAAGACATCCTCGCGTATAAATGGATATGGTTATAAATATTAGCTGTTTATTGTTATTTATTGTTCCATAACAAAATAAATGGCGGCGTGACGATTTCGATGTTTTCGAGACAGATTGGTGGGATTTGGCAGGCGAGCGAAAGTCCTGGAAGACAGTTGGGGAGACCATTATTATAATGAATGGTGCTACTGAATATTGGTAATATTTTTATGGTAAACCGATGATGATATTCTACCCACGAAATCAGTGTTATTTTTTTATGAATACTACTAAAGTAGCAAACAAGCATACGTCCAAGCTGATCTACTTTTCCAAAGAGAATAAGGTCGAATATAAACTTTGCTTTTTAAATATAAAATGAATTTGTATTAGAACTATCAAAGATTAGTAGTCTGCTAGTTTTCGAGCAGTAGTCAACCAACTGTATGTTTATGTTTGGGTTAGTTAAAATAACAGCCTTATTACAGGACCCTTCACTGCACGTGGTTCGACGCGCGCTTAACCAATTATTATTTTACAATTTGCAAATGTACCATTAACAATATGTGGGACATCACAATGCATCGCTGCTTCACCTTCAAGTTATTTTAGTATCACAAAATCGACCATATCCCTATTGAGGATAACGATTACATTGTTAGCAAAATCTATCTGAGGAGGTCGTGTGACCATTCAACATGACAACTGTTCGAGAAAATAAATTGGAAGCGTCTTACTTCCAATTTATTTTTGCATTTAATAAGTTTTTTGTTGAAAAAATACTTTTTCAAAACCAGCTTTTATAAAATTCATAGTCGGAACCGCAGGCAGATTCAAATGAGCCCAAACACTAGTAGCCTACTATAATCCATTCAGAAGTTCCGTTGTCTAGCATCCGTCTCCATCACCTCCATGGTACCAATTTCAAAATTCAGTTCCAAGATTCCACCCGACAAACATATACATTGCAAGTTAATAAAAAGCTTGTAAAATTGCATGTTTTCGTGTTTTTAACATACTTCTTACATTAAGCCGAAAAGGAAGAGCGAGGTTCCCTACACACCAAACACTAAAATGCGATCTCATACACATTTGTATGTATTTATAATTAAGTTATTTAAGGAAGGATCAACCAGCTGAAGTGGAGATGGCTTGGACACTTGGCAAGGAGGAAACACGGAAGATGGACGAGGGCAACAACCGAGTGGTGGCCGCGAGCAGAGCGCAGACCAGTTGGCAGACCACCATCCAGCGGACGACATCGGGAGGGTTGCGGGAAGGCAACGGATGCGCTTGGCACTGGACCGGAGAGAGTGGCGTGATAACGAGGAGGCCTATACTCAGCAGTGGGTGGATGTGGGCTGAGATGATGTTAATGAAATTATTTAAAAAATCAAATGTATTTGTATTCAGCTGACGAGCTTTCGCACTCAGTGTAAATCAATATTGAAAATTGATTATATTTTTTACCAAGATGCTGATTAATAATCTCACCCGCTCATTGTTTTACCGAGTTTAGTTGGACAAATCTGCACTACTTATTGTATCATTATTATAAATACGGGATTTATCACAAACCTTTTTATCGGTGTTTCAGTGCGAGGCGAGACGTTGTTCGGACCGGATCGCACTCACGCTGATGAAGGTTCACGCATAGAACCGAAAGACCGATAAAACGGTACGTGATAAAATCCCGTATTTATAATAATGATTAACATATTGTATTGATTTACATTTGTATATTGTTTGTCCACAGTGTTAACAGACCGAATACGGAACTCCGTAGGTACTACGTTCGCAAACAAAGATTATGGATGTCACAAAAAAATCAGCGCAGCTGAAGTGGGATTGGGCCGGCCACGTCTGCCGCATGCCCGAAGATCTATGGGCAAAGATCACAACTGATTGGGTTCCTAACGCAACACGCCCACGCGGCAGAACACCACGGAGATGGCGTGACGACTTAGATGTGCATTTACCAGACTGGTCCACTTCAGCAAAGGACAGAAAAAACTGGAAAGAGGGAAGGGAGGCCTTTGCCCTGCAGTGGGACAACACAGGTTAAAAAAATAATATTGTTTGTCCGGCGGTAACTTTCAAATAACTATAAAAAAACAACGCGTGCGAAGTCGCTGGCTAAAGAATACAATCCGGGCCTCTATAAGGTAAGAGTGAATAGGTTTCTTCTAGATCTTCGTGCCTTATCTTAGACCACATCATCGCTTACCATCAGGTGAGATTGTGGTCAAACGAAGATCTATCCAGCTTAAAAAGTATATATAAAATGTGAGCGTAAAAAACTACGTTCAGTAACACTCGTCAGCAAAACTCCATAAAATTGAGTTCTACGGACTCTACAGCTCACGTAGTACATTCTCGAATACGTCATACGAAGTTCTACTACGTAATGGGGCGAAGTTATGCAGACTCGAAACATCGATTTCGTACATTATTTATTGAAAGAGAAGTAATATTGTTTGTCCAATCGATCAAGACAAAGAAAGCCTGCAACAATAAGTCATGGATTATGACGAACTGACGAAGTAATCAAATTACCATTTGGTGAAGTGGTGGTGGTATTAATTATAATTGTCTGTAAAAAAATGCGAGAAAAACGAAGTATTATTCAAAAACTACATATTTTAAACTTATATTTAGTTCTTAAACGGGCCGCATAGACTGCACAAAATGGTCTAACTTTCAAAATGAAATAACCAACATCTCGGACAATTTTAATTTACCTTTGCATCCCTAAGTTAATTTAATATTGTATTCAATGTAAACCCAAGGATCGTTTTGGATCGATTTAAAAAGCAACTAACACTCGTTCCTGACGACCATGCTAATTTTAACAAATGAAACACGCCACTCCATCAATTTACAAAAAATGTAGAGCAACCATAATTCGGTCCTATCAATCAAAACCACCAACCAAAAATTATGTGAATGACTGATGATGGCCGTAAGGAGTTCAATGGTCTAATTTTAAGGAACAAACTGGCTTTTAGAAGAAGGTATCCAGTTCTGACTGAACTTTAATAAGGCATAATATTACATTGTTGCATCTTTTGAGCCGGTTTGGGATGAAATTTGGCAATGTTTCTGGTTTTTACGGCTAAGCCAAAAGGAAGGGTTATGTTTTTAGCAGTCCATGTACTCATGTATGTAAGTATATAAGTATGTATGTTCGTATTTATATAAATTCCATCGTAGCGCCTAAACTACTCATCCAATTTTGATGAATGAGGTGTCAATCGATTCGTTATTATAGTCCGGGTGACATAGGCTACATTATTACCCGACTACGGCAAAACCAAGGGAAGCATTATGTCTTTAACAGTCTATGGATGTATGTTTCACCGTAGCGCCTAAACTACTCATCTGATTTTGAACAATTAGATGTTATTCGATTCCTTATTATGGTCCGGGTGACGTAGTCGGGTTTCAGCTTTTAAACTTATGAAAAGGTCGTAAAAACCAGAATGGATTTGAATATCGGTCGGAATATCTTTTTCTTCAAAAATGTCCTTGACTACGTAAGTACAAATATTGGTCAGGTATGTATTTGCGAAATCTTTCGTCACCTCCAAATCCCGATTGGATCGCCATAAAAGTTGCATCAGATAAAATAGCAGGTTCTTGATGCGTACAGCTAAGGCATGGAACACTTTACCGTCGTCTGTTTTCCCTAAAGAATACAATCCGGGCCTCTTTAAGGTAGGAGTAAATATGTTTCTTATAGATCTGCGTGCTTCATCTTAGACCGCATCATCGCTTACCATCAGGTGAGATTGTAGTCAAACGAAGTTCTATGATGAAAGCAGGTAAGACTGACATTATAAAATTAATCAATATAAATAACTAATTGAATAAATATAATTACGTATTCAATTCATTTATTCATCCTTCGACAAATTACAATATTCATAGATAGGTATACCAGTATAATAATAATAATAATAATCAAATAAGTAGAACGAATTAAAAACCTATGTGCAAAGTATAGCATAATTAAAATATCAAATAAATTTTAAGGTGTAAATAGCATGCCTACTTATTTAGATAGGGAAACATGGTCTGCCTTCCTGTTGCAATACCCCGCCAGGGTTCATATGTGAAACTACTACTCACAATGTAACACCTTGGGCACCATGTAAACGCTATAAATGTATTGAGTATTGAAGCGGTCCCAAAATTTACAAAAAACGCTGGTCAAGACCAATTAATTTTAATAAGACCAAAGTTCGCCAACACTGAGCTGTAATACGGCTGTTTTAACAAACCAAAGGATTTCGGGGGTTTTAATTTATTATTTGACATTATACCGTACAGTTACGTCCAAATATACGGATTACAGTGAACTTAGGAATAAAAACTCACGTTTACTGGTGGTTTCATCTTGCAGAGTTGCCTTACAAATTGCAGCATGCACGAAGTTTTAGCTTTCTGAATTTTTCTGTTCTTCAAAGTTAGGTTGTTTCCGCGTGTTTCCGATCGCAGAAGGCGGAGTGAGGCCGCGACGCGTCTGTTTGGGTTGGCGGTCCGGCGAACACTACTTGCCGCAGCCAATTTGCGATTGATATCGTCATGCGCAAAGCTGCGACGTTTTCCGCCAATGCTCTATCACGCTGCGTCTGTACTTTTCAGGAGAATGTAACAATACAAACAATAAGCCTTGAAACAATTAATAATCATAATAATAATAATAAAAGTAACCTGTCAGCTCTAATTTTGTTGACTATCTTTTTACCATTCATACAACTTCCTGGTAAATAATTATATTATTAGGATTCTAAATCGCTCCACGTGTAGAGAAATCTTGAAGTAATGAGACACACAAAACAATGTGGATAACGACGTAGTCGGTATTAGCTAATACTGCGTAGAAGAGAAACTCCTACTCTATGAACAGGTACATTTTCTGCCAAAACCCAAATTAACCATGTGGAATTTGTCTTGTTTACGCGGAGGAGAGCGAAGATGCGGGCCAGAGGCTTATTTTACTGAAACGGTTTGGTAGAGTTTCATTGACTTGTTTCATTGCAATTCATTTTCAATGGTTAAAATTTCCAAGGTCTTATCCACTTCTCAAATCAACCCGAGTGTAATAGAACAACAAGAAAAGAAGGTAACGAAAATAGTTTTTTATCTCATCACCGTCTTGAATCAGATTGAATGAGATCGGGTCAGGGGATCATGGTAGGTGGCACAAACTGTGGTGTGAGTGGCGATCAAATGAAGATAAGAGGTACTTACCTCTTAGTTTGAACAGGTTCTTTGACCTCACGATCACTTGATCGTGAGGTCAAAGAACCTGTTCACTTTGGACTTGAAAACTCCTAATTATAGTGGCTCCGAAAATCAGACGCTGGAAGCACCATCCACTCCTTACTCGTACTAACCACATAAGTTAAAGGAAATCGTTGGTACGGTATTGGATTTGTCTTCGCTTGCTTATCTATCCGTAAAATTTTATTTAATCCATGACGTAACCTTGCCCGCGCCGACGGCCGCGCGCCGTCTGACGCGTTCACGGCTTGCCTCGCGCGCAGCTGACGAATCGATAATAAATACTACGCAAATAAATCCTATTTAACCCACTTGCCGTTTCCTGAATATTATTTCAAGATGACCTCCGGATTCTGCAGAGTTTTTGGAGCAAGAGGCACGAAGAAACACTGCTATCCCGCTGCAATTTTAGAATATAGATAGATTAAACTCTAAGCAAATAGAGAAAAGTACAAATTAACGTAATACAATGGGCGGTTTCATCCCTATAAGCATAGTTAATTATAGCGCCAGGTTTTTATTAGGTATTATGGTGTCTTATTTCGTATATCGCTAGAGCCGCTACTCAAGAGCCATGACCTGACATAACCACGACCACTCTGCCAAGAGTGTCCGACTAAGAAGAAAAGAAGTCTTATTTGCAATAGTTTTATATCAACTGCGGTTTGGAGCGAAATACGTAGTACGAAATTTCATGCTTTGTTTCTAAACATGCAGGAAGGGAAAAAAGACTGAATTTCCTCCTTATGACCTTCTAGCCTGCCTTATGACCTTAGTGCTCAATTGGATGCGTTCTAGATAATTCTATCAAATTATTGTATAGTCATCCTTTTCTAATCAATTTAACACGCGAAGAGAAAACTTTGATTCCGCGCACGGAGGAGCGTGAGATTTGGCATAGATAAGGTTGATATGGAGAAGGAGTAGGGCGAAAGCTAAAATTAAGATTATAATAAAACTTTAAAATTTAGACCGGCAACTAGTATAATTTTATAGGGTAAGGGGAGAAAAGATCTGTATTGACGTTCTGCATTGGAGTTTATGTGCATTACTCTTTCTAACTTGACCCCAACCCTCTTAACTCCTTGAAGTCACGGAGGACTTTGGGTTGAGGGCAGCAGTTTTCCAATTCTACTCTAATACGGGCAAAGCTATAATCTCTACCAGCTCTAAATCTACATAAAACTAAATTTCAATATAGTTAGAAATCGAACTTCCACCATTTGACAAGATGTCTATTTCTACTAGTTTTAATAGTATTGGCAAATCGAACTTACCACTCTTACCTGTCTTGGACGACGTAGAACACCAAAACTGTAATTTAAATAGAAGGTAGATATATTGTTTCTTTAGCTTGATCCAAACAAGAAAATAATAATCTTGAACCCAAAACATATACTTAAGTTTTATGTTGAAAAATTACTTTTTCATAACAAGCTTTTATAAAATTCATAATCGGAACCGCAAGCAGATTCAAATGAGCTAACACTAGTAGCCTACAATCCATTCAGAAGTTCCGTTGTCTAGCATCCGTCTCCATCATGAGACCACCTCCATGGTACCATATTATTGCATTGTCACCGAAGTTACATATGTATTTCAAATTTCAGCCCAATCGGTTGAGGGTTGAGGCTCAAACGGGTTCTTACTTAACTGAATTTTATTCAGTTGTAAGATTCCACCCGGACAAACATACATGCATTGCAAGTTAATAAAAAGCTTGTAAAAATTAGGCAAATCAAAATTTTCAGTCGGTTAACGACAGTAAGTGAAACTAACTTAATTATAAAACTGCACAAAGATTAAAAGGTATATTGACTTAATTAATAGTGAATAAAGCAAAACGAAAAAGGTTCACAAATAAAACACCCCAACACTTGAAACAAACGATTTATTATATTATCTTTATAAGAAAATCTCACATTACCGCTTCAAGGACATAACTTATTTACCAGCTGGATAAAGAATAACAAACTTAAAATTTACAACAACTTGCATTGCATACATTTATTTATATTAATGTAAATTGTACCCATTGAAGAAACAGTAGCATTGATAACTTAATATTGGCATATTGTTCCTTAGATTGAGAACCAAAATATAGGCTTTCTTTTATACTAAAAATAACGTCACATTATTTCGGAAAAAGAAAATCAACAAAAATCAACGATTCTATACATTTTTGCAAACAGTTTTTTAATATGATACTCTGCATTGTTTTTGCATATATCGTATAATGAATCCTAAAGAGCCCCATTTATTAACAGTTCGCCGGCTCAACCTTTAAATTAATTGCAATTGACCACACATTGGCGTACATTAGAAGAACTTTAAGTTCTTTCAATGCAGGTCTTGAACGGCAAGCAGCCCCATAGGATCAGAAACTGCAGGCAAACTGTTAATCAGTAGAGCCCTTAGCTTTGAAAGACATTTTTATCAAAGTGGCATTAAATGGATCTATGTCTCAAAATAAACATTTTTGGGAAGAGGTTTAAAATTAGTTAGGTCTCCTATCGACGCCGATTATACTTCAATAGCTGCATATTAGTTTACTCACAAAGTATTTGATAATTCCTCTAGACCAGCAATTCCTAAAGTAAGTTCCGCGGAATCTAGGGTTTCCGTAGAAAAGTCACCACAGGGTTCCGCGTAATTATTTTTGGCTGTTAAATAATACCATAGTTGAGTAAAAATATTATTTTGAAATAACGCAAAATACGTGATGAGAAGAACGCATTACTGTTATGTAAGTAGGTAGCGAGAATTCAGCCCGGAATATGGCGCAGCGCACGAAGCCAGAGCATTCATAGATCTTCAAAGTTCCACATTAAAACGCACATTTGAGTCTGTATCTCTGAATGAGCGGTTCCATGAAATAAAAGGTATTACGTGGGTGTTCCGTTATCTTAAAAGTTTAGGAACCCCTGCTTTAGACTACTGTAATAGCTACGTCAAAAATAGGAGACCATAGAAAGAAAAACAGCTGCTCTATAAATCTAACAGCAAACTGCGCAATATTAATCCGGAGATATCCAAAGCAGGGCACGATGGGGCAATACAACAATCATATACTGATGGGGCTGCCCTACAACTCTGATCCAAATCTAAGACTTAACACTTGTAATCAGTAAATATTTGTTTCTTATTTATAAATAGAACACACGTACATTAGATATACAAGTAATCATTTTTAAAAGCGACTGTGATTCAGAAACAAAGCAATAAAAAAGAAATTGAATACATTTTGGAATACTTTAATCGTTATGCTTCTGAGTCACAGCGATGTAATTTGAGATCTACTTTTAACATTAGGAAAATTCTACTGTGGTCCAAGACAAGGCAAGATTATGTATAACATTGATTATGTATAATTTCAATAAGGGAAAATTTGTAGTCGTCTAATTTTGAAAAACGTTTCTGCCCATAATCCAGATTGGTGTACCTCAATCCAATATTGAAGTTTAAAATCAGTCATTCCTTACAAACCAGAAATAGTAGAATTCCTTGTGAAAAGGCCCCAGGAATTTCTACCACCATACCTATTTCTGCCGCCAAGCAGCATTGCTGTGTTTCGGTTTAAAGGGTTCATTACACCCCAAGGTGGTGGATGCATCGCAGTGCATCGTAGGCCACATTTCTAACGAGTCCTACGAGGCTTTGTTTTCATATTCAGGTCGTATACCTCACAGCCTAAAGACGACGCAATAGATGGCTTTTAGACATCATTATTGGATTTAAATAAACACAGACAATTGTGCTAATTTATGGTCAAAACTGTTTCTCAAAATATATCGACTGTCTACAAATTCACCGTATATTTTATTTGTTCTACTTTTGAATCTACATTAAAACACGAATAGCAATACCGTAGACAACTAACATAATTGAAGTAGACAAATTGACATTAATCACAAAGATACCTCAAAATTGCAATGCTTTAATATGCATGATGATAATTACGAACACATTTATTTGACACTAGAGTAAGTGACGTTACATACTGAGCTGGTGACCACTAATCTCGCCGAATGAAGCCTCAAAATCTGTTACTATAAAACTATTCCAATAGGGGGAACTGTGACTTTTTAGGCATTGATTTAATCTTAGATGTTTTTTGACTTGACTCGGCATTAATAGTGGTGGCTTAGTACACAGAATTACTACAGTAAATATATACTATTCGATATACACTAAAAATAATACCCAGCTGCCTGTACAACACTTCATAATTTACACTACCCCCACAAGATTATATCTACAAAGATTTACATAATAATAAATATGTTTGTGTTTAAAGGCAAGAGCTACATGCTTTTTGGCATAAATAAATATAAAAATGAAAAACAGTAAGGTTACCTAAAAAAGATGTACTAGCGATAAAAATACCCCTACTGCTTGATTTTGTACTGTGACATAAACGTGTCAAAGGCTAGCATAATAAAAAAATATAGAATTGATAGTACCGAGCATCTTTGAGGCGAAGTAAAAGAGCGGTCCATGCTAACCCCAAAACTTCATTGTAAAAACTCAACACAGTACTTTATCACTATTTTGAGCCATTATAAATTAAATGAATCGATTGAAAAACAAATTATTAAGCAGGTATTTTTTGTGTATTAACTCAGTGGCTAGTGCGATTATGTCAGTGTCAAAAACAGACTAATCCATGCACCGGGTTTATAGGGGAAAATTATAATCAAAGTGAATTTGATATCTCGAATTTGAATCCCTATAGACAGTAATATGATAAAAAACCGGTTGAGTCAATGAAAAGATTCGACACGTTTACGTTTAATACATACTTTTCACAAAATCGCTCCAAATTTATTATATGTGATCTTGGTAAAATTAAGAAACTGATATATTAATCAAATGACACAGGCAAGACGATTCGTAAGGCTCAGTTTTTAGTACAGTTTTATAAATAGAAAAACCAACAGTCTTAATCAGATATGATGGTCAATCTACACTTATCAAAGAACATTGGATATATTTAATGCAATTAAGTTTAAAGAAATGCGTGTTGTCTCGATAAATATAAAAAAAATTATCAGAAAATGGCGCCAGTAAAAATGCTATCTACAAAATAATACTGTAAAATATAAACTATATTGATATAATTTATCTATAAGGCCATCTAATTATTGCTTCGCGATTACTTTTTTGATATATATATTCACGACGTTTATGAAATAATGTACATTTTAAGTACTTTTTAAGTACGAATATAAATCTAAACAGCTAATCTAATGACTAAGATATGGACGAATGAATTATTAATGGATGGGGAACTACGAATATAATGGTTAAATACAATTCCAAAAAGCTCCTAGTATTAAATTTCTAAAAATTCAACAAGATATACAATGATTGGAATGCACTACGTTATATATATAACAAGAATACCACAGACGATGAACACTGGATTTAGAATAAATGACATTCAAGGGCCACAACATTATTCTATTCATCTCCTTTCCACATTTATTAACGCCTATAAATAAAATCCTTCTTTCTTTGTCTGTTTACCTATGAAAAAAGGATAAGTACATCTATTTAGTAGTTATACATACACAGTATGAATGGCTAAATTATTAATTTTTGTGAAGGACAAAGAAATTACGTTGAAATAATGATATTGATGTAAATTCTGGCGAAACATTCTCTTTAATTCCAACCTTTAGATAGAAAAGGAAAGCAACAGTTCTTTAAATAAAGCTAAAAGTTGTGCTACGTATTTAAAAATTATTGGCACAAATTGAGTATTAGGTACTAGCAAGCTTGAAGGGCACTTGTCGATCGTAAATTCGATGCATTATTTGATTGCATTGCTATCCAGATAACGTTTTATTGTATATGTGGTATTTATGAGATTAATATGGTGCCACAGAATAGTTACTTAATCAATGGAAGCCATTCCTAAATGTATGGAAAATGTTGTTGAAGTGAAAACGAGTTTTTGAGATGGGAAAAAACAACTGAACTCGCGACACTTTTACCGACACCTCTGTTTAAAAGTATCTCGTAATTGTTCAAGTTTTCACTTCTGTCGGCTCTCCCGGTGTCACTTTTTTTTATGGGTTTCTACTTGCGTCCGTTTAAAATACTGCTAGCTGCGACAAAGAAACTAAAAGACTCACATACGAAGAAAACTCAGTCTATAGATGCAAGTTATCAAACAGTCTATTTTGAATTGTACAAATTGTTTCAGAGTGTATATACTATAATGAATTTTTTATTATAAGAATACTTATACCTAATTTTCAATATTTTTATGTTATAAATACAGATTTTTGATTAAACATTAATTTTGAAAAATCTACATGACGAAATCTTTTAAAATACAGACGTTTTTATAGTGCACAAATAGTTGTGTTTTATAATTATAATAGTATCATTTATTATATAGTGGTCCAACAAAACTAAGGCAATTATGTCAGAAATATTTATAGGAAAGACACTGCTACCACAGAGTAGAATAAAATTATTATCAATGTATATTCATATTATTTTTGAATACATAGGAATTTCTTACATTTTTAAATAATTTGTTGAATTATTAAATTAATTAAATTATATTTTTTATCGATTATTCTATGTTTCACATGGATATTATAAGGATTGGTTGAGGCACTTAAAAGCTGTTTTATACCTACTATTTTAATTGATTTATTTTGATCATTTTAGTAATTATTATGGTATTTTTAGTTTAATAATATGATATCTACATCAATAAGGAATCTGTATACACAATCACATAAGGGCACATTAAATACATTTTGAAATATAATAACAATTGGAATGTTTAATAAGAAATACAAGAAAAGGTCTAAAATACTTATACGACAATAATTCACGATATAGGATTCACAACTAACACTTAATAAAATATTAGCGACCATAATCTTACCTACAATAATAACCGTTGAGCTCTTAAAACTATGACACTGATACTCAGCCATTGGCAAGCCCTGGTTTTCGTGAGCAATAATGGCAATACTATCGGCAAGGTAACGAAAAAACGTTCCACAGAGCTTAAATTATTAAGTACAACAACTCTATATAATTGCAACACTGCCGTTCTAACATTCGGAATGTCAATCAGACTTGTACGCTTCACAATCACATGAAAACCAGCGTGTACGCTCGCGTTCATAAGTCTCTACATGATTATACAGCACCTGTGGGACCTCGTGTCTCCGATGACATCGCTAGTGTTCCCCGAGAACCGCGGCACGGCTCCGGAACTCGGAGACAGGCTTAGTGGGTTCAGTTGCACCGGCATGTCCTTCGTCTCTGGAAGGGAGTTCATGCTGTGATTGTTTGTGGAAGCTAAACTGCTTTCGACAGGACTGCCGTTGGTTCGGATTTGAGAACGTTGCTTCTTCAAGTCCGCTAGTGTGCCTGGAATGGTATATATATGTTTGAGTAGATGTACTTATACGTGTTTTGTTATGTACGACATTCATTGAAAACACGGGTAGGGCTAATGGCTAGTATTGTTATAAAATAGGTTATTTTCAAGCTGCTACAATAAAAAAATTAAATTTTAAAACAACCTTAATATCAAGTCCTAGAATATCACGAAACAGCCTGTATAAAATAGGTAATCAAATCATATTCTCTCATAAGTAGGTACCTGTTAAACAGACTAACCGGCATCGTCGCTAAGACGCCACCGATTTACGTTAAAAATTGTTCAGTGGAAATGTATCGATTACTGGATAAGTATTCAAGCTACCGGTATTAAACCCACTTCTTAAATCAGTTAATACGATTTCAGATGTGTGTTTTAAATTAATGTCGTACATAACAAAACAGGTTGTATGCGCAAGCCAGACAGAAAAGACGTATGTGGCAACTTTTTAATGTACTTTCTTTCATACAAAATGTATTGAAACGTTGCGCGTATCTTTTCTTCGACGCTTCTATCTGGCCTATACCCTATTTGTTGCAATCACTACATTTGCTTTCGTGTTTTATTTTAGCGTGGCTTAATTTTACAACAAAATTATAAACATTCATTAGCATGCAAACAAAACATAGAAATGAAATTGAAAAATATGTGATTGTGTAAATTGAAAGAGTAGAAAAAAGCACTATATAGCAAGTATAGAAAGAACAGACAAACAAACCAACATTAATCATACAAAAACTATTTTATACACAAACTACATTAACCCCAGTTAGGCCCGATATCCACTAAAAAAGATTTCATAATCTTTAATCGACAGATTTCTAGCCTTGTCATTTCCACATTTAACTTGCGACGGTTGTTCACAGAAACCAGAGGAGTTTAAGCAAGAATTAGTGGTTCGTCCCGAACTGAGGCCTCGCGAGTCTCCCAAAAACAAAATAATATACCTATTCATAATCTTTGACTAATAAAATAATGGCACGAAATACACAACCAACTAACTTGACCTACAGTTTCATTCAAATTGCAAGTAACGGAAATTCATGTAAATTGGTTGTTTTTGTTAGGGGTAGAAATTGCAGTTATTATGGATTTCAGACTTTTCCCTATATTTGTGTCACTTAAGCTACACGAATACCAAATTTCAGCACTGTGGCGTCACTGGTGTACCCTGTGAATTTCGTCAAAGATGAGTTTTTATTAGAGCTAATAACTCAAAAACTACAATGATTACACTTAAAATAAAAACGGGGTCGAAATGTATTATGAAGACCTTTCAGTAAACGTCCCATTTGACCTGATAAGTCTCATTTTGTTTTTTACCCCTTTTGAACCACAATATCTCAGCAAACCCCCAACATTCTATATTATACTTCATTTTATACTATGTAAAGATTATCAGCACTCTTAGCTTCAGTGGACACCGGGCCTAACATAACATAAAAAATAAACAAATAGAGTCCGCATGCAACTAACTAGAACCAGAGACTGCTTGCCTCATATGCATCCTCGAGATTGAATACCGCAAACCGCTCACCCTTCACTTGAAACCATCACTGTGCACTGTTAGATAAACTTTAATATATGTTATAGTGCTCTGGTATAACTGTGCGAGTTAAATAAGGATGCATATAATTACCTGCGTTAATCATGACGGTGACATGAACATTGATTTTACCATTATTATCGGTCGTGTAGGTGGCGGTACCGGTCTCGGCGATCGCGATTTGGTTGGCGTTCACAATCATCTCTTTCCTACCGTCTATCGCGTCCTCTGTCTTGTACGCGTCATTGTCCTGCCCTTCCGGCGCCTTCCTCACTCCGTTTGGTAAGTCTCGTCTCTCGTAATGTTTAGTTTCGTTTCCTTCATGGTTCGGAGTTGGGACGGTTCCCGGTGCGTAGTGTGACGCTGCGTTTACGCCGAACAGGGGGTTGGTTATTTTTGGTTGGTACGTGGTGTGGTTTTCTGTCTCGGTGACGTCATTTATTCGGTTGCTGCGTTGGTTGTAGGTGGTTTTGGGTACGGCGTAATCGACGTTGGAGTCGTAGCTTTGGTTGGAGGTGGTGGAGCTGGTCGAAAGCCGCTTGTGAGGCAGCTCTGGCGCTTGGAGGTTTGCAGTGTTCTGATCATTTTCCACACCGTTCGATAGACCCTGGAAAGAAAGAGGTATACTATTAGCTATAAAAGTGTAGGATGTCAATGGTATATACTTAAATTTTTAAATTAGAGTTTTGTGTTTAGAAAATATAAACTAAAAATTAAAATAATTAGTTTCAAAACAAAAAGAAAAAAAAATCTAAACATTATTTTAAAATTTTGGTTGCAAGCTTGGTTGCAAGTTTTAGTTAAGTAAAAAATGTGGTACTTTCTCAAACCTGCCAAACTTAAATAAAGTAACTAGTTACTATGTTCTGACGAAAAAAATTCTGTTAGTTAGTTAATATGTTAGTTTTAAATTTTACAAAATAATTCATCCATACTAACTAACTTTGGATAAAAAATTAACTAAAACAATTTAACCGCAACCATATGAACCTATATTTCTACTATTTGTAGAAAAACATAATCAAATAACAAATAGAATACTTTTTTTTGCGCAAATCTAAATTGGGAAAATATTTGTTTTGTCAATTCTATCGACTCGATATTTACATACCCTATATCTGAGACCAAGAACCTGAGGCTCCTTGCGCATTCGACGCAAATTATCGTGTGTCAAAAACATTATATCCAAAGACATTGGTCTATACATTTCACATCACTCTAAAACTCAGCACAAACACAAACGTGTAACAGATGTCAGTTAGTTCACACCAAACGAAAACCAACACTTTATAAAGAAACAGACTTTAAAAAATCCACAAAGTTGCTAGATTTCCAAGTTTACGTCAATAGGTCACCGAAGAGTTCACAGAGGAATATGTCAAAATGCATTATCAAAAGATAAAAAAATAATAAGTGGTCGCGTTTGTGTCCGCGCGCTGACCACACGGACTGCGCGTGAGTTGCGACCAGCGAGGGAAATCGCAGGGAAATATTGAATCAATGGAACGGAATCACAGCGGAACGGGCTGCTGCCGAACAGCTCGAAGTTCGAACATTACAGCCACAAACCGCCCCTTACTGTGTCAGCAAACTGGCCATGGCGAACGTAGGGCAATCATTTTCATACTAAAAGATTTTAGGCGAGACAATGATGGCGATTCTGTTGTTTACACTGACTAACTAAAATTGTGCAAAATATGAACGCTCTTATTTTGTTCACACTGAAGATCAAATTAGAATGACATTTAAAGTGACATTTCTAAATTTAAGTATTTTTAACTAAGAAGGCGTGTTTTCGGGCTAGTTTTAGTCAACACCAATTTGGTTGATAACTAAAACTAACCCGCAAACATGCCATCATAACAAAAATTACTTAATTTTAGAAATGTCACTTAAATTTTCATTCTAATTTGATTTTTAGTGTGAACAAAATAAGACCGTTCGTATTTTACACAATTTTAGTTAGCGTAAGCAACAGAATTGCCTCCATTGTCTTTACTTCCATAAGAAATTAGGTTTTTTTTTGTCAAAATGTTAAAAATCTGTTTTTTTCAGTTGCAAAGTGCGAAGTCAAACCTCTCGTATATGAGACAAAGACAATTTATTTTTTTGGAAAAAAAAATATTTGTCGTGCTCTTTCCAGTGCAAATTGCTTATGCCACAACAGGTTGAATACAGGGCAGAACTTACTGATCTATGCTCAGCATTATTCGAGATTCAATCTTAGATTTTATGACAGTTTTAAGGAGAGAACTGTCAAAAATATATGTTTGAGTCCCGATTTAATTCTAAAATGCCTTGGAAGTGTATATTGTCTCCATAACATTTTTGTTAGCGCAATTGGAACGCTGATGATAAGGTTCTAACGACGAGTAAGGTACATGTTACCGGACGTAACCTTCTATTGACGAAGTTTATAAGGTACAATTAGATGTCAAATCACATTGTGTAACTGAGGTCTGAAGGTTTTGATCAGTGAGCTGTTCAGTGAAGGTAGTGTGGTCTATTGTTCTTTGTTGACAGAACTTCAAACTTCAATGGTTTCTTACAAAGAATATACTCGTACTACTTGTTATTTTTTCTATTTAGAAATGACCCGACATGTCTTTAAGGTTACGATTCGAGGACACGGTGACAAATTCAAAGACATGAGGGTTACAGGCATAAGAGGAAGGATTCTTGGGATGCAATGAATCTTATTACCACGTTGGGTCTTTTATTAAAAGTCACACTTTACCACTGTCTTTCCAGGGTCTTTTGCTGAAGGAAGACCTTGATTAAGAATCAGCCACCATTCATAAAGAAAAGGCGAAGTTACAGGAGATTTCATCGCTAGGCTTACCAGCAAAAGATTAATTTTATCCAACAGTGGAAACTTTGTTGCTTCCCCATAAAATAACAGCTTCCAGGTTTAAGAAATGACTCCACAAGACTCGATCGTCCAATATTATTGAATAAATCATAGAGAAAGAATGAAGACAACGGACAGGTATACGAAATGCATTATCGCCGTTCATAGACACCATCATCTGGCCATTTCTCAATGATTTCAAAGAATAAAACTATAAAACGTTTAGAAACGTGCAATTACGAAGAGAGTGCACCCGCTCCGATGCACAACACCACAGAACAATGCACAGTTACTACGACAAACTTACGGAATAAATCATAGTCACGTTGCTCTAGAATATAGTACATATTAGACAAGATACCCACCATACACTAATAGAAGTGAACCTCCGGAATCTACATAAAGCGAGACTCAGAACTTATTACATGGGCTGCATGATTTTTTTAGGGTTATTTATGGTACGAGATATAAAGGAGTTGCGGTTCTATACGCAAGTATTTTTAAAATTGATCGCCCATTTAATGTAATCACGATATCTGTATGTCTGATACTGGCGTATAGAATATAGAAAAACATTATATGTGATAAGTAATTATGTAGATGCATATGAAAGTGGCATTATTTATGCAAATCCATCCAATTTGAGTTGCTAGAGCATAATTTATATCATCGATTGTTTTAGCATGCGTAGCATATACAGATTCTTTTAAAATATCACTTCTAAGCTACAGTTGAATTATATTTTTATGGTATGGTTATTATATTTTTATATCATTATGACATTTATCATCACTCATGCTCTGAAAGTTGGTCATTGTTAACTCGATAATTTGTCCATAGATTTTTTTTGAAGAGATGAGTCGAGATTTTGTTTGTATTGTTTTATAGTGTGCAATAAAGGATTATCTAATGTAATCTAATCTAAATGCACCCAAAATGCGCTTTACGAAGTGCATTACATTTAAAATAGGTATGCTACAGTGAAATACAATAGCCATGACAATTCATGACTTCTATTTTTGCGGTTACTGGACTAAACTAAACGAAACTAATGAAACTCTATTTAATAAGGTTTTTTAATTTCCTCGCATTTATGATGAAAAGTTTTGTGTTATTCATAACAGCGATCAATTTAGCGAACTCTTTAGCTCACTCGCAATTGTTCGCTCGTACGACAAAATATCTCAGGTGTATTTGATCGCTTACAGCTCTTGTATAAGAATAAACTAGTACCCATAATCTCGCTTCACTCAAAGACCAATCAGGAGACACGGTATAAGTATCTCTAAAATGGGTCCATATTTAATTAATTCCTTCACAAGATACATTGCCTGCTTAATATTAATATAGCATCGACAATGCGTCATTATTATATTAGAGGTCAACGCATAAACATTGCAATTCAGCAAGGCAACGCATCGAGTGTATTGGGGCCTGGTAGTGATCTGGAGCAGATGCGCAATCTATAGATAATTTGCAACAGTCTTTAGATGACTCAACTGTTTCTTTTGTATTACTTTGTTACATTACTACACTTTACATATTATAGCAGAAATAATATGCAATTATTTAATTGCATATTATTTCTGATAATAAATTATTATGAATACCTATACATATTAGCAGAAATAATACGCAATTATTTAATTGAGTATTATTTCTAATAATAAATTAGTGTATACATTAATTATACGTATATCAGCAGAAACAATTTTAAAATTAGTTTTGATCCGAATCCTATTGCTGATTTTCTGTATTTTTTCAAGCGATATTTTTTATAATTATGTTATGATCACACGATGCTTTACACCGCTCACATGCGTTTTAAAAAGACACATAGATAGGCCCACAGTAATTAATGCTCGTAGATAATTAATTATCCAAGTACGTCCAATTAACGCCAAGCTGTCTAGTCGAAAGCAGAGAAAGTAGTCAGTACAGAGAACAAGAATAAAATAAAAGTTTGAATTGCAATCCGCGAAAGAGATATGATTAACAATAAACAGAGACATAGTGATTCTTATGAAAAAACTAGCTGCAGCTTCGCACGCTTGAATTTTCCCGTACCCGCGGGAACTTCGGGATAAAAACTATATAAAACACTCTTGTCAAAGCGACGCGACACTTCATGTAAAATACTTCACGTCAATGAACGACGGTTAAATTATATGGATATTGTTCATACAAAAATACTAAAACCCCGATTAAAAAATCCCCTCGGTGGGGGTAGGAGGATGAAATATACTTTATGACCTATTCTCATACCGACCAAATATACAAAAAAAAAAACATTAAAATCGGTCCACCCGTTTCTGAGGAGTTCAACTACTAAAACCGTGACGCGAGATTTTTATATATGTATTAGAAGATATCGTTTCTAGTTGTTTTAACGGCTTAATCAATGCTTTTAAGCCTTGATTATTTGTTTGTTATAAAGTGGGTACGTCAGGGGTAGTCCCATATAAATTTGGTCAAGATTTGATGATGAAATGCATGAGGAAATCATATAAATCTCCAATTTGCAGAACCATCTGCACGATATATGGGCGAATCGCGTCAACCGAGTTCGATAATTATCTGAAATCGATTATATTACATGTCTTATTATAGAATTTCTCATTGGAAATCTGTGATAAAGATAACAGTACCGGTATGTAGTCCAGTTCTTACAGTGCGTAATTGGTGGCCAATTAGTCGGGAAGCAATAATGAGCGGTTTTACGTTCGTATTAGCAGGAGGTATGTGGCGCAACAGACTGACCCAGTGCCTCTACTCTATTCCCGTTACTGATGTAATTTACTTGCGCGAATAAACGTTTTCGTAAAAGAGGTAGATATTGTTTTTCAGTCTCGTCCAAAGTGGCATGACTAAGTATACTCAAGTATACTTAGTCATACTTAGGCAGCCTAACTCCCCAGATCTAACATGGCCCAAGGCCAGAATTGTAAAAGTCTACCTAGGCCTAGATGACAAAGTTCAAAGAACAGATGGCTTTTACAAAGGTGGTTTTACAGTAGTAATCTATACTAATACAATTTAAATGGAACCTACTAATTAAACTCGATATTGCACGCTTAAAACGCTGAATATGGCTGCACTTATACTATGTAATACGAAACACCTTGTACCTACCCATATTACGCAATAAATTGATTTGATTTGATTTGAAAAAAATTCGGCCCGTTCTTGTCTTCCAATGTTTGAACCTACCTTGGGCTATACTAATATTATAATAAAGAAAGATTTGTATTTTTGTTTGTTTGTTACGAATAAACTCAAAAAGTACTGGTCCGATATCAAAAATTCTTTCACCATTACAAAGCTTCATTATCCCGGAATAACATAGGCTACTTTTTTACCCAACTGTGCAGAAGGAGGGTAATGTTTTTATTGAAAAACTACGCGGTCAAAGCTGCGGATTGGTCAGCTAATCATAGATAAAACTAGAGTGACCGTAAAGCTTTATTAAACAAGTAAATCTTTTACAATATTGTTTTAATCTATGTTGGGTTGGGATGCCAACAGATACAAGGTTATAATGAACTAACACTCATCATCACCTCAGTCCGAATTTAGTCACTGCTAGATGTAGGCCTCTCTTCCATTTTGTCCTTCACTTCTTTGTCCTTTTTTATCCCATATAATTGGTCAAGATCTGATAATTCTTGAGAAAATCATAAAACTCTTCATTTTGCAAAGGCACATAATATTCGAACTTTTTTTGTATGTTTAGATAATACAGGGTGTTTGGTAATAACCTGACGATATTCAAGTGACGGTTTCTTTCTAAACAAAACATAAGATTTCTCGAAAAAAAAACTACTACTCTATATTAGTCTATATTATCAAATTTTAAAGAAAATCGACTAAATTTAGGTGATTAATTCTACATAAAATTTACTGCCTACTCTTGCAATCGACATCCAAAAATAAAGGTCGATTTGATATCTCTTTCGGAAATGGCTGCGGGTTTTGGGTTAGAAAGGGACAACAAGAGATATCTCGAGACGTCAGCAATAAAGAGTTAAATCTGTGGTTAGATGGCAAGCATTATGCAATAGCACAACATAAGTTTAATAAAGTGTTTGTTTTGACATGCCAAAATAAATTTCACATTTCTATGGTAAACATTTCGCAAATTTATTTATTATGTTCATCAAAATAACCCTGTTCATTTTTGTGCGTACATATATTATCAAACACCCTATATATATTTATTTTAATAAAAATAACTTTATAGAAATCATCCTACAAGTTCTTATTTCAAACTTTAAACATGCTGGGGGTCACACCTTCTTGATACACAGACTTGTTGCGGATTTAAATCGCATCTCCGATGTAATTTTTGGATGATTTTAAAAACCTATCATCATCTACCTTTAATTTTATTTACGTAGTAAGTATCCAGATAGAAAATATATATCCGATCACACGCCCAAAAGGAGGTACATTTTCACTCTTGCCTGGAAAAAATGATAGTTTTCAGGAAAGCCACTTTCGTTTTGATTCTACAAATACCCATCAGCAAAATATAATACAGGGTGTAACTTTTTTTTAATAATGTGAGTTTATTAGTAACGCAGTGAGTCAAGATGCAGCATATTAATTATAACTTTTGAAACTATCATGGTTATTAACACTATTTGATCTGGAGCCTGGAATCCTGTGGTGAGAATGTGTAAGAACCGAAGAAGTGTAGTGTCAATTACGCGCCCTGATACCGTGAGTGTTGTGTGTCGGAATAGAGTTATGATCGAGAATGAAACCGGTAGTAGTGATAGTATTACTAAATTCATTCCTAGCAAGAGACTAAGAAAGAGGGTAGATCGTTATATCTGCCAATAACTATCCACTCGCAAAGACTTCAGTTTACCCGTGATCATGGCGCATGCAACTGCGTCGACATATCGGGACACTCAAGAACTCACAAATCATGGTAAATATCCCGTTTTTAGTACAAATAGCATATTAATTGTATCTCAACAAACAGCTTTATGCAGACTTGTCCTTCGTGGCTTGTCTGTGGTTACATCTCTAGAATTATCATGTTACATACATTCCGGTTATTAAAATATAACAATACAACATGTGTATTTGTTTACAAACCACGTCATTTTACAGTTTCAGGTAAAACAAATTGTTAGTAATGTTTTGATAAGTTGATATGATGACATAGTTGACCAGGACCTATTATAATTCGCACATTAACCCTTTTACATTAGATTATATAATTTATTTATTAACCAATTTCGATGAAATTTGGTATGTATATTATGTAGATTATACCTGGATTATCATGGGATAAAAATGTCGCGGGCAAAGGCTAGTTAAAAAAAACAAGAGAATACGCAATTAAATCAAAGGTACAATGTTCGGCCTTATCGCTAAAAGCGATCTCTTCCAGGAATTTTTGGATGCCCTTTTAAGTCAAGCTGGCTCTTTATGGAACCAGTATGATTAAAAAATATTTAGTGTTTGCTTAAAAGTTGCTATACTTGACTGCTTTTGTAACAATTAAAATAAATCTCGAACGCGTTCCTTGCAACATGCTACTCGTACGAATAGGTACATGCATTTGCAACCTTATGCAACTAATACTGCAGATCGCACGAGATAACCTCGAAATCCATCCACATATCAAAAGCAACAGAATAATCACGCTTATAAACGGGCAACTTTTTATAAATTAATTGCCATGAAATCGCCGCCGCAGCAGGTAGAAACCAATCAGAGAACTTTTTAGATGCGGGAAGCAATACCTGTGATTTAAAATATATACATTTTTGTCGAGGAAAACTGTAGTAGTAAGTTTATATTTATGTTGCACGCCATCATCCCTACCATTAAATGGGCCGTGCTGGTTGAACATTTGTGGTTGTTAAGCCAACTTTTTGTAACATTGATTTATCTTTTTAATGAAGTCGCTTCCGCTGTCTGTTCGCTTAGATCTTTTAAACTCGGTACTCAACGGATTTTAATGCAGTTTTCAGCAATAGATAGAGTGATTCAAAAGGTTTATATGTATACTACATACATAACTGTGTTTGTTTGTTTGTTAGTTGTTAGTTTGTTACCTTTATACGACTAAACGGCTGAACGGATCGTAATAAAATTTTGCAAGGAGATAGATTCTATCCTGGGAAAGGACATAAGCTACTTTTTAGCCAACTGCGCAAAAAAGAGTTTATTGAAAAACCACCCGTGCGAAGCCGCGGGCGGGTCAGCTAGTGTACAATCAAGAATGAAAGATTACCTCATAAACCATAATAGAGCGGAAGAAAAGCTATTCTGATTACAATTTCCGCGACTAGGGAATTGGTCCCGTGTTGACTGTTGATTCGACTTGCTCGCTACACGAGGTCGTGACGATAAAATATATTTATGTTTGTCGATTAAATCGCAGGTATAAGAGAACAGTAATGAGTTTATTAACACTATTACACTTGTTTTATGATCATTATAGCGCCTTTAATTATTGAAAACATTATCTGTGTTGTAGGAGATTCAAGTTTTGTAATTGAATTCGTAATGTACAATATGTAACAAGATTATGTAGGTTAATTCATTGCAACTACAACGTATTTTCGACAGTTCATTAATTTTGATTTGATCTTAATTTAATTATATCACTTTATCTTCTTAATATATAAAACAAAGTCGGGGTTCAAACACTTTTAACTCGAAAACGGCTGAACCGATTTTCATGGTTTTTGATTAGTTGAATTTTATATTTATTTTTTGTTGAATTAATAAATTTAAAAACGTAATTAAACTAAATCTTTATAAAAAAGCATACTATAAAATATCGAATTATTTAGATGATAGAGAAGCTTGGGATTTAAATTGCTCCAACTCGTTCAAAATGTTACAATTTAGACATAATTTATTTTCTGTATTATGTATTGTAAAAGGATCATTAAAAAAACAACCAGCCTTGTTTCTTACCTTTCTTTGCTGGCTTGGTCGCGAAGGAACAGGCAGTAAAATTGACGTTTCAAAGTGATTTTAATGAATAAAAATATTTGACTTTGACTTTGTTGTATTTGTCTCCGTCCCGAATAGCAGAATAACTATTAAAATACCGAAAAAATTAACGCAAAAAGATATTATGAAGAAAATTCATTTTCTCATACATAGATGCAGCTAATGATGTCCGATTGACAAGTATACAGTATATGCATGTCAAGGCGGTACGAAGTTCGGCGGGTCAGCTAGTTATTCATAGAATAAAAAACGAAAATTATAAGCAATATAAACATGAACGCATAATGCAATACAAAATCAATCGAGAAAGTCGTTTTTCGATTGCCTCAGGTGAGGCCTTAGAGGCCTATAGTTTTGGCTGAAAATTATACAACTCATATGAATTATTATTGTCCTTTCACAGCCAGAACCACTAATTTGTTTATTAGCATAAATTCGTTTTTTTAAGTATTCCTGGTGTACAATATTCTATTCTATTCTTTGTTTTAGGTCCTCTACCAAGTTACAACAAAACACTTTTCTAAATACCATTTCAAAATTAGATAACTTTATCAATAGCTAAGCACATGTTGCATGAGCTGAAAGCGATCACACCGATTCTTCTACCTACCCATTTCCCACATTACGTGGGGTCGGCTCAACGTGTATTTTACAAGCTTTTTATTAACTTGCAATGTATGTAGTATGTTTGTCCGGGTGGAATCTTGCATCTGAATTTTAAACCCGTTCCCCTCAACCGATTGAGCTGAAATTTGGAATACATATGTAACTTCGGTGACAATGCAATAATATGGTACCATGGAGGTGGTCTCATGATGGAGACGGATGCTAGACAACGGAACTTATGAATGGATTATAGTAGGCTACTAGTGTTAGCTCATTTGAATCTGCTTGCGGTTCCCATTATGAATTTTATAAAAGCTTGTTTTGAAAAAGTAATCTTTCAACAAAGAACTTATTTCTTCCATATCTCTCTATCAGCCGTCATCTCCGTTGTCACTTCTTTCCTACCCATATCATTCTTCACACAATCCATCCTTCTCTTCTTCGGCCTTCCTCACTTCTATATCCATCCACTCATATTAACACTCTTTTAGTCACATGATTTTCTTCCCTCCGCATGCCATGCCTACCACGCTAGCCTCTTACTGAATTTTTCTATCACAGCGATTACACCCCGATTATTTTAGCGTACGAGCGAACGAACGCGAGCAAGGACTCTAGAGTTTGAAGATGTTATTGATCGCTTACAGTCTAGCCGAGTATAACACATAACTTTTAATCACGAATGCAAGGAAATAAGGTATTTTTCAGAGCTGCGTGTTGCTAAAGAGAAAAGGTGTCCATTGTTTTTAATTTCACAACCGGACTGTGACCTGTTCACTTTGAAATATAAATAAGGATTTGTCATACTCGTCATACATTAGTTTAAGGATTTAAAGTTTAAGAATTCTCATACAAAGAGTATGCTAAAACTAATGTCTGTGGACATCATTTTAGGCAAATCGTTTCATAAATGTAGCATTTTTCTAACTTTCAACACCGTTGTCGCATGTCACGGCAACGTCAAATTTCCCTTTCACAGTAAGTATCCGTAATATTTTTTGTGAGCAAAGCATCGTTATGCAGTTGTTCACCTTATAATAATAGTGCGAAAGTCGAAAGTTGAATATTAAGTTGTGACGTTTGTGTTTCAATTGTTGCGCGCACGATAGTTACGCTCATTATGATAATGATTGACGATTCTTTAGTGTGATGCAGTACATCGCATTCCGAGATATACAGCCCATGCGTTTTAATTAGCTAGTAGCTAAGAGCGTTTTATTATTTTAAAGCTCAAGTACAAATGTACTTTACCAATAGTTTGTAGATAGTAGTCTCATTGTCAACACTTTATCGAACTTCGTATTAGATTCAACTATTGTTTAAAACAAAAAAATCGGTAAGAACGAAGGGACATCAAGTAATGAAACTTAAACGGTAAATGAGAGTTAGGGATTAGTGGTAAAACTTTTCAACCTACATAGATATTTTTATGTGAACATCCTCCGATATTTTCCTTACTAAAAAATCATAATCTTGGACGTCCAAACTACACGGCTTTTGTCGTTTTGTCGTGTTTAACTCATTGGTTAACTAGGAATCTTCAATAATGACGAACCCCGTGGCGTCGTAGGCCAATAGCCGGCTGAGACGCAGGAGGTTGGTTCGATTCCCGCAGCGGAACAAATGTTTGCATGGTCTACAGATATTTGTTCCGGGTCTGGGTGTTCCTATATAATTATAAGTACCTGTTTACAAAAATATATGTATATAAGTATTCTATCAATTACCTTGTTTTTACCCAACTACGGGAAAACGGGAGCGTATAACTTAATCGCAATTTTTTTTATACAATATAGTGGGTGGATCTGTAAACTTAACGATGTGTAACGGCTGATGATAAGGGATATGATAGCTATTTCAAATTAGAAATCAACCGCCATTACTGCGTGTTTTAAAGTAGTAAAGTTGCAGCCTTTGCTCGATGTTATCTGGTATATTGCCTTAGGAAACATTGAAATACTCATAAAATAGGCCGTATGCTTATCCCAAAATATCTAATTTCAACATATCGGCCCTGTCAGTTCAAAAGGTTGTATGATAAAACAGTAGGTTATCAGGAGACACAAAAAACTGTATATTTTTTAAATTTGGTTTCATAGACTAACAATATTCAGGGACAAGCTTTAAATTAAACGAATCTATGGATTTGTAAGGTACCTGGTAACAAATTTAGCTTGAAACATTTTCGGGACTACGTCCTTTTTTTAAAAATAAAGGAATTTTGACATACGTCCTTTTGAACTGACAGCGACGATATTGTACCTGTCTAGAAGTTTCGTAATTGATGTGGTTCTATTACCAATGAAATGCTCGGATAAAGCGTGTTAGTTCGTTCTTAACAGATTAACATGTCCCGAGTTGGTTTGTAAGGAACAATCGTAAACGCCATAAATGACATGCAAAGCTTTCTTTTTATGAATGGTTAAGAGCTTAACCGCCACCTCAACTGATAGTAAGTGTTGATGTGGTCAAAGATGGAGCTTTCTGGAAAGAACTTGTTTACTCTGGACTTGAGAATTCCCTGATAAGGGGTCGTCTTTTAATCACGTAAGGTTTTTTCAGCCACTTTTTCCCCCTCATCCCCCTTGGTGATACGTCGTGATGTTTTAGACTACCCCAGCCCCCAACACCCAACATCACATGTACTTTTTATTAAAAACTATCTAAATTAGTGGTTCGCCCCGAACTGAGATCTCGCGAGTCTTTGCAAGTCGAGAGTAATATGGTTATTCTTTTTTCGGGTACAAATTGCAGTTATTTTGGATATCAGACTTTTGCCTATATTTGTGTCACTTAAGCTACACACATACCAAATTACAGCATTGTGGGGTCACTGTTGTACCCTTTGAATTTTGTCAAAGTTCCGTTTTTATTATGGCTAATAACTTAAAAACTATAAGGACTTAACTAAAATAAAAATTGAGTCTAAATGTAGTAATGAAGACTTTTCATTTGACGTCCCACTTGACCTAATAAAAAAAAAATCAAATCAAAATGTTTTTATTTCTGTAAAAATATAGAACTATAACAAGGTTGTTGGGATCTTCTTTTAAGTATATATACTTGTGTCAGAAGACCCCGCTCTTCAATAGCCATACAATTTTTTAATTTTTTTACAGGTAGCAAATGTTTACATATAATAGGATAATAAGTCATCCAACAGTAGCGAGCACATACGGTGGGTGTACATGGGTAGGATGTGTACGTATGTGTGTGTGTAATAACCTAATAGTCTCTTTTTTTTTTTTTTTTTACCCCTCTTGAACCTCAATATTTCAACAACCCACCACATTTTTAACTCATTAGTCACACAAAAATTGTGCCATCACTACCTACTTGTGTATCAAATTTCACAATGATCGGATCAATGCTTTGAAAGTTATCCTCGGACAAACAAACATACATACGCCGATTTGCCCAAGTTAATTTAGAGATGAAAAATTGTAGAATGATAGAATAGAATGAAAAATTATCATAAATTCAGATTCTGAAAACCGCACAAGGACACACATGGGAGGACAGTCTGCTGAACGCTAAATATTGTTGTTATGTTGCTTTTAGGGTTCCGTACCTCAAAAGGAAAAAAATGGAACCCTCATAGGATCACTTTGTTGTCCGTCTGTCTGTCAAGACCCTTTATCTTGGGAACACGTGGAGGTATCGAGTTGAAATTAAAACTATATACTCAGGTCTACAGTCCCTTGAAGCTGTGAAAAAAAACTTCTAAGTTAACCTAAAAAAAAAGATACGGCCGTTTATGCCGCAAAAAACGTATATTTCGACACTCTCAAGGGAATCGAAATTTATGGTACTTTTCGTTGACCTAGACCTATGAAACGTCTTATGCTACACGTGCAGGGAAAAATCTGAAAACTATACATTTGTAATTGAATCATAAAAAATATAGTCTTTATTTAAAGTACGTAATCAATCATCGAAACGGTACAAATTTGTACGGAACCGTCGGTGGGCGAGTCCGACTCGCATTTGTCCGGTTTTTAGATATATATTCGATCGCTCAGGATTTCACGTGGTCGCAATACACGTAATTGTCACAGCTTCCCCTCCTCCTCATCGTGATTAACCCACATATTAACGTGTCTTCCAAACCACAGAAGGGCTTAGTAACCGTACGGAACCTCGCTTTATGTGTTAATACCAAGCTCGTTAGCCTTCTATATTCTAATATGTTTAATAGAATATTTTTTAAATGTGCCCTCCAGGTTTTCTCGGTGACTTTGTCAAACTTACTAGCTGACCACTTAACAGCAGGTAGGTCACAGGCTTATTCCACTTCTATGTAGCATTAAAAAGAAATGGCTACTATTATTAGAAAATATGAGTGTAACTAACCTGCATTTCATCATCCACAGCCGAATCGAAGGTCTCCCGCAGTCTCGCCTCGCCTCTGACGTCAGCCTTCGCAGTAAGCTGCTTCTCTCGAAGAGATGTTCTTCGCACCGATCGCACTCTGCTAACAATACAAATAAATATAATATTGCTGGACATTTCACACAGCGCTATCTAGCCCCAAACTAAGCACAGCTTCTACTATGGGAACCAGATAACTGATAAAATACTTATCTAGACCACGCGGTAGCGTATCAAGCCAAGTTCAAGCTAACAGAAGTGGCGAGCAGCACCGTGTGTAATATTACACGAACCAATTGAAGCCACTTTTAACCCCCTCATAACTCAAAAACTATTGCACATAAACATGTCAAATTTGGCTCGTATATTGAGACTTGCGAGATACATATGTGTTCCAAATTTCAACACACCTCATAGGTTACTTAGATGTGAAATGTTAGCCAAGTTCAATAATAAGATATGTATATGCCTTTGTTGTTGACTTCAACGACAAAAGAAGTGAGATATAAATGGGTGCCAAGTTCAATGGTCAGTCCTGAAATTTATCAATAACAACATAAAATATCATTTCTTCTTATCACTTAAGATAATATATTGAAGCCTAAGGTCTGATTTGGCCAGTTTTCATACACATAGGATAATAATGGGATTTTTATCCTATGGGAACTGATTTTTCAGAAAAAGTAGCCTATGTGTTAATCCAGGTTATAGTCTACTTACTCTTACTTTACTTACTTACTTAGGTTAGGCCTCTTTAGCCATGAAAGAAAGTGCCTAAACTATCCAACCTGACGCTTACTTATATCATCTTCTATAGTGTAAAGACCCATGAAGATGATGATGATGATGCAGTGATAGTGTGATGTACCTGCTGGTGCTCGCGGTGGATGAGGACCTCCTCGCGGTGCGCAGCCTCTCCCCGGCCGACAGCGCGGCGCGCCGTCTGTGCTCCTCCTGCTCAGCTGCCAGTCTCCCTATGCGCACGCGCATCTCACCTTCCTCGCAGATATCTAACGAAAAACAATCTTTATTTTATTTTATTTATTAAGGAAAAACAAACAACTACAATATATATGTAAAGTACAGTCTGTGTTAGACACTCTTATTCTTAGATCACGTATGTCTATTTCACAATCTCAGAATAACGTTACAGCAATATCTCCTTCTAACTTCTGATCATCCAGAGGTTTTTTTTTATCTAGCTTATGCTGTCCCACTGCTGGACCTTTGTCCGTCCCCCTCATCGCACCATTTATCGCATTCCTGTGCCAAAACCTGCCAGACCCTGTAAAAAGCGTCCAAATCATCGCGCCAAAGCTTCTTAGGCCTTCCTCATCCAGAGGTTATCTAGAAGAAATCGCTACTAAGCGATAATACCATTGTACTAGTGGTTTTGAGTCTGTGGTGTACAATAAAGTGTTTTAATTCAGCCATTCACTCATTATGATTCAATCTCGTAGAGAAACACCAAGCATAGCTCTCTCCAAGCGTAGAACTATGTTCAGCAGTGGACGTCGTATTGATGATATGATGATGAATATCTCCTTTCTTTCTTGTTGGTATGGAAACAGTGAGATCTAGGTAGTAAAAACTTGAATAGTTTTATCATGTTATCAACATGATTAGGCCACATCAGTTCACTTCGGGGTATAGGCCATTCCCAGTATTTTAGTGTATCAGGCATTCTAAGCTTCTCATTGTGTGAACAAACGAAAAAAACTGCTACGGTAAATTGGTATATTAGGACCAATATTTTTTTTTTACTAGCCCGTACTGTCCCACTGCTGGGCAAATGCCTTCCCCTCTTCCTTCCATTTATCAGTTCTAGAGCCAGATCCCGCCAGTCTCTTTGGAAGATGTCCAAGTTATCGCTCCAGCGCTTTTTAGGTCTTCTTCGACGTCGCTTTCCGTCTTTAGGAGTCCATATGCTTTTCTTCTTGACCCACCTATCGAGTTGCATACGGGAAACCCATTTCAAAGCTGAAATGGGTTTCAGCCTTGATGGCCACGTCAGCGATGCCAGTTTTCGAGCGCAGCCAGGAGTTTGGAATCCGGTCGATCCGCTTTACACCCAAAATGCTGCGCTCCATCGCTCGGATCAATTATAGATCGCAAATTTTATTTACAAAAAAAAACTGTGGCTCTTATGTAGCGATATAACTCGATCGCTTATCATCAGATGAGATTGTGGTCTAAACATGTATTAGAATAAAAAAAAGGAACTACAACTAAATGAAAAAGTAAAGACATCTGTTTTGATAAATGGTCGATCAGGACATTTATGATCTGCTTTTTGCATCACACTTCTAACAGCCGCTTTTGCCAGGCATGGAAAATTGTGTCTAAACAAGACCGGTCAAGCGCGAGGAAGACTAGCGCACCGACATTTTTCATCATAACTACAAAACTGTACAAAATTAATAAACGGTTTTGGAATGTGTAAATCAGTATCTTTGTACCCCACTTGACCTAGTTACCTTATTTTAAAATTAAGACCCCCACCAGTTTAGCTCTTTTGGCCATCAAAATTAAAATACATATATTTTTTTATACAACGAGGAAGGAAAGTTTTATTTATAACTATTCCAAATTTCAAAACGAAAGGTTCAGTCGTTGCTGAGATAATCAGCTGTGACAGACGGACAAAATCGCGCCTAAAAAACACAGAATAATTGCCCAGTAAAATTATTGTAGTAAAACGCGAGCTTTCTTACCGGCTGGTGTTTCATCGTGTTTATTCCTCACGTTAAGATCAGCCCCACATTGTACTAATAACTCTAATACTTCCAACTGGAACAAAAATAATAATCAGAATTAATATTTGTAAGCGCCTACTAATATACTATTGCAAAGTCCTCTATGAGATATTAGTGGCGTTTCTATTGTTTACGCTGACATACTAAAATTATGTAAGAAACGTTTTTATTTTGTTCAAGCTAAAGATCAAAGTCGAATGACATTTAAATTAACATTTCTAAATAAATAAAATAATAATAATAAATAAATATTGCTGGACATTTCACACAACGCTATCTAGCCCCAAACTAAGCAGAGCTTGTACTATGCGAACCAGATAACTGATAGAATACTTATATACATTTTTTTTTTGTAAATACATACTTATAATACACTAGCTGTACCCTGCCACGCTTCGCTGTGGCACATTGTGATTGAATGATTGAGAAATGAGAAACAAAACAAAGAATACGTTTCATATAAGTTTAATTTTGCAATAGCTGTGGATATACAATACATTACTATTGCGGTTGTCAGCGAGTGTTTTCCTGGCTTCTGGAAGATGGCGTTTATGCGGGCTAGTTTAAGTCAGCTGTCAAATTGGTATTGACTAGCCCATCTTATGAAAAATTACTTAGGTTTTGAAATGTTCATTTAAATTTCATTTTTAGTAGATCTTTAGCGTGAACCAAATTACACCAAAATACAGTGTATTTTTTTAACTGGGACAGTATTAGGAAATGCGAAACCATAAAAACCATTATGTCTTTATTTATGGAAATTATTTTAGAATAGTTATTTTTTGGTCAAACGTTTTTATAATGCGTATCGTCTGTTTCATGTTAATATTATTTTGATTATATTGGAATAAAAAAATCTGGACTGCAGAAGTTAGTCAAATTAATAAAAAAACTTTTTTATACAATTGGTTCTATCTGAAAGTTGTCTGAAAGAGATCGCTTTTAGCGATAAGACCGCTAAAAATTTTGGTTTATTTCTTTGTCATTGTAATTTTGTTTAGTGTGCAATAAAGAGTATATCTATCTATTGAGAGGTCGTCCTTGAATCACGAGAGGTTCAAACAGGGTGAGAAGGGGTTAGAATAACATGACGATTGATCACGACCAGTGACACCCCCCAGTGTTGTTACAATATCAATTTAGCTTTCTGCATGTCCTCAATATGGTTTCAGAATCGATATTTAAGAGAATTTTTCATAAAACAGATTAACTGTAAGATATTCTTGATTAAATAATTACTCGTGATGTTGGGTGGGGAGAGGTGGGGTAGTCTAACTAAAAGATCACAACGTATCATTGCCGAGGGAGAAAAAGTGGCCTAAAAACCTCACGTGATTAAAGGACGAACCCTAAGATATAATAAGACACTCACATGACCCCAGCACGCAGCCGCGTGCACCGGCTGCCACATGTCATGGTCCACGACGTCCGTGGACGCTCTGTGCTCCAAGAGGTACTCCACAACCTTGATGTATCCATTCGCTGATGCTACGTGCAACTAAACAAAAGAAAAAATTTGCTTGTACTCGAGGAAATATAACAGGTCGGATTTAGCAGGAGTTAATTTTTTTTTATTGTTTATAGTCAAGCGCTTGACCACTACTTCACCTGGTGGTAAATGATGGTGTGACGAAGATGGAGCACGCTTGCCTAGTTAATTGGTAATACTACCAATTAACAACAAACCCAAATGATACACACGATGGGCTAAATGATGAATATCGTCCTGATTAGATGTTGATCCAGGAATGTTTCTGAATATAAATTTTCAATATAAAGTGAAACTTCTTTTCCGAGTACATTATAACATTATTATTGCAATAACGGAAAATAAGAGATTATTATTCATCAATGTTTTAATGTACTTACGCTATTGACCTAATGTATATAAATAAACATTGCTGGACATTTCACACAACGCTATCAATCCCCAAACTAAGCAAAACTAAGCAGAGCAGGGCTATGGAAACCAGATGCAGAGATAGAATACTTATATACTTTTTTTTTGTAAATACATACTTATAGTATAGAGAAAAACATCCAGACCTGGAACAAATATCTGTAAATCAAGCAAACATTTGTTCCGCGGCGGGAATCGAACCTGCTACCTCCTGTGTCTCAGCCGGCTACTCGCCCACTGCGCCACGGAGGTCGTCAACCAAATGTATGGCAATGATGGCGATTCTGTTGTTTATGCTGACTAACTAAAATTGTTTAAAGTACGAACAGTCTTATTTTATTTGCGCTATAGATCAAATTAGAATGACATTTAATTTCTAAATTTAAGTAATTTTTACTAAGATGGCGTGTTTGCGGGCTAAGTTTTAATCAACACCAATTTGACTGCTGACTAAAACTAGCCTAAAAACACGCCATCTTAGTGAAAAATACTTAATTTTAGAAATGTCACTTTAAATGTCATTCTAATTTGATCTTAAGCGCAAATAAAATAAGACTGTTCGTACTTTACACAATTTTAGTTAGTCAGTGTAAACAACAGAATTGCCACCAATGTATACACTGCCATACATTCGGTCTTTAGTTGCTACTGAAGAGCATTGCCATATATGGTTATTTCAGTGATAATAATGTTTGAGACGAGTTTTGTCTGTCTTTTCGGACGAAACGTTGCACTAAATCAAAGTGAGTCAATTTAGTCAAAATGATAATAAAAAGACCGAAAAAAATCTCTCAAACTCGACTCACTTCGATTTAGTTCAGGTTGATAAGAAAATGAGAGACAAAACTCGTCTCAAACACAATCTACTCACTTCGATTTAGTCCAGCGTGATAAGAAAAAGCCAAACAAAACTCGTCTCAAACACAATCGACTCACTTCGATTTAGTCTAACCGTGATAAGAAAATGACAGACAAAAGTTGTTTCAGACACAATCAACTCACTTCGATTTAGTCCAGCATGATAAGAAAAAGACAAAACTCGTCTATTACATACTATCACTGAAATAATCGCTGAATGCTTAAAGTTCAACGCTTTGACATAGCTGAAGATAACATACCAACGTCGCGCCCTGAGAGTCCCGCGGCTCGTCGAGATCCATCCCTTCTTGGACCATATCCGCGATATCTCGTAACATCTTCATCTCAGTAGCTGCTCGCGTCTCGTCGATCAGTCGCTGCGTGACGCCTCGCGACGCCATTTCACTCTCGATCGCGTCTAGTGTTCGTTCTTCTTCGCATATATCGTAGGGCATATTTCCGTCTCCGTTTACCGCTAGTAGATTTGCTCCTGGAGTGTAAGAAAACCGGATTTTTATTGAGGAAAATATCTATAATTGATGAGCAAAATGATTACAGATTCGTAGAAGTAGTAATAATTGACCATGCGTAAGTGTTCAAGATGTAAACTAGTTTCAGTTTTTTAGGGTGTTATTCTCTGTGGAACATAATAACATTATTTTCATTATATCCACCAATTTAATTTGTCTTATCTTGATTTTGGATGCAGCCACCACAGTAGTGCTAACTGAAGATGATAATTATATCTAACATTATTACGACATTTAAGGAATGGGGCTCGTAGCGCCATCTATGAAAAAGCTAGAAGCTTGGAGCTGCAGTACCAGAAAAGAACGTCTTTCACCGTCCTTCACAAGGTCATTATCAAGTTACCGCGACTGAACTCTCGCTTATAAAATAGAACTCAATGACATATGAACAAATCTACAGTAGGTAATTACCTCTTTGTATCAATATTCGCACTAGGTTAAGATTGCCACAAGTGGCCGCTGCATGTAAAGGCGTCCACTTTTCGCTGTCTTCGGCGTTGACGTTAGCTCCGTGGTCGAGCAGTAGCCGCATCATCGCCTCGTTGTTGTCGATGCAGCATTGGTGCAATGCTGTGAGGCCGTCTTCGTTCGTTGCGTCGGGAGTCACACCTCGGGCTAGGAGACGCCGCACTGGAATTTGAAAATATCCTGTTTAAGGCTGCTCTGAGAGCAATGCGTATGGTCCGAGCGGAGTTTTAAAGTAGATATTGATTGCGGACTTGCGGACTCCACGCGGAGCGTGTTTGGACGCTGACGACAGAGCAAACAACGTCACTGTAAAACGTCAATGCCTCACGTGTACCTCTGCTCCGGAGGTCTCTGAATACGCATTTCTCTGAAGCCAGCCTTAGTGGATGGTTTACGATGTACGTAGAACATTGCGAAAGTAGTACAAGTGTTGCGGACCTAGTAGAGAATAAGTCTTTACCGACAGTGAGTCTTCGACTGCATAGATAGATAGTGGTCTAAATATAGCCAACTCAAGTCAGAACACAAAATACTTAATACTAGTGGTTCGCCCCGAGCTGAGATCTCGCGTAATCTTTGACTATCAAAATAGTGCCACGAAATGATAACCAAATAACCTACAGTTTCATTCAAATTACAGGTAACTGGAGTTCGTGTTAATTGGTTACTCTTTTTTGGGATACGTATTGCAGTTATTCTGGATTTCAGACTTTTGCCTATATTTGTCACTAAAGCTACACCCTGTGGGGTCATTGGTGTACCCTGTGAGTTCAGTTTTTATTATGGCTAAAAACTCAAAAACTGCAAGTACTAAACTAAAAATAAAAACGGGGTCGAAATGTACTAATGAAACCTTTCATTTGACGTCCCATTTGATCTATGTCTCATTTTCATTTTCTTTACCCCTCTTGAACCACAATATCTCAACAACACCTCAACATTTTAGCTCAATTAGACACACCAGAATTGTGCCATCACTACCTACCTACTCGTATGTATCAAATTTCACGATGATCAGATCAACGCTTAGAAAATTATCCTCGGACAAACAAACATACATACATATATACAACGCCGATTTGCCAGAGTTGATTTTTTTATGATTATGCCTATGAATTAAATACTCTTTATTTTTTGTTAAAAAGTTACTTGTTTTAACAAATGAACGAATTTTTTTTATCTAGCCTATGCTGTCCCGCTGCTGGGCAAAGGCCTCCCCCTCATCTCTCCACTTATCTCGATCCTGTACCAAATCCCGCCAGTCTCTATAAAAATGACTATTTTGTTGAGGGAAATCCCTGCTAATCTTATAAATTTGAAGATAAAGTCTGTCTTACTGTCTGTCTGTGCCATTTTCACGACTATTCTGGACCGATATCGATGAAATTTGGTGTATAGGTACATAGATTACGGTATACATGCGGAAGGAAAATATGTGCAGTAAATAAAAAGTGAATAATAACTTCATAAAACTTCCAGATGCTTATTATTGGACTAGATCATTTCTATCTCACACAACCTGCAGAGTCAACGTGAATCGCATGCCCTTTAAGAAAGTCAATAACTCTTTTCTATGCTTTTTACACAGGAATTTTATGACACCCCTGCTCGCCTCAACAATCTACAGGAGAATAGTCTTAGAGACCCCAAATATTTGATCGATGATCGACTAACGGTGGTTTGGTTTTATGCAATGTAATATCGCTCATTATACCAGAGATGAACAATCAGCCGACTGTTCATGAGTTTTCCATAAGTTGTTTTAAACCTACATTACCTTCATCAATATCATTCCTGGCCGCGGCTTCCAGCAACATAACGCTATCGTTAAAAAAGATATTTCGCTTGTTGCTCTTCTCCCGTTTTCCCCTCGACCGAGCCCATTCCTTCTCCCTTTGCTGCCATAGTTTCAACTGCTGCATCCGCCGCCTGAAATAAAGGAAAATAGACTATAAGGCACTTGTCTCACCGCCGGCGAGTAAGCGATTAGCTATCGACTATTTTCTCGCTCAAGAAGCGAACAAAATATATAGATTCCGTGTCAGTAAAAGAGACACGTACATTAATATCGCTGACCGTTGACACTACCGGCGAGAACTCGCTCTCCACTATTTTGACGCAGCGACTACAACACTCGCTCAGCGATACTCGCTCAGCGATGCTCGCTTGGCGGTCAGAACACACGCCGTGAGATGAACCACGCCAGCGAGTGGCGCGAGTATCGCCCGCCGCACTCGCTCACTGGCTATAAAGCTCAGCGAGACAACTATAGGAACTACACACTCGCTTCTCGCTGCTCGCCAAATCGTTTCTAGTTTCTAGCTGTACTCGCTTCTACCTCATCGCCGGCGATGAGACAAGTGCCTAAGTGTGTATAACTCTATATTCTTTAATCCTAATAGACAAAAAGTGCAGAAGGAACGTTCACTCAAGCAGACCTAAGCAGAAAAATATACTCAAGAACAGAGCCCTTCTCTCTCCAGATCAGATTTGGTCCATCAAAATAACTATTAGTGTCAGCGTAAGTAAAGATTTATATATCCTTGAAAACGACGTAGAAAACAGAAATAAAACCAGTTATAAAGAAAGGAAATTAAATAGCTGACCTTGACAACTCTTCGCGCAAAGCTTCTAAGATATCCTGTGCACTCATCTACAATAGAATTCAGGTTTCGCGCGCACCGTATAGTTTTTCTTACGTCCTGACTGAAACTACCGCTAAACAGTGATGCTAGCTTCTCGCCTGTTTGATTAAAGGCACGTGAAACTGTTTACCAACTACAAAGGGTGCTGATCGCAATGCAAACCACACCACTTAAGCACATGACACATCCTAATTGAGTTGGTATTGCGGTTGTAAGTATAACGTTACAGTATTTTAAAACAACATCGAGAGGACATACGTTTAGATTGATCTCCCATGGAAGCCTTGGCCCTTATATTGAGAATCTTATTAACTGGTACACTGAATGTTATAACCAGAGTTCTTATTTGTTTGTATTTGAGCATCATGAGAACTCGGCATTTCCGAGGTATTTATGAGTATTTCGTCTTGACCGTATTTTCCTTGTTGGAAAGTAAAGTAACCACATGATGCAATAGTTATTTTCATCCCGTTTCAAGGAATCATTTCACGTCTGTACATATTGCCCATGCACGAATATAGTTCTGTCCTATCCAAAATAACCTTTTTAAAACGATAAAATGTTCATACTGTTACAAGTACGACAAGTAACTTCATAAAAGGTGCCGACTATTCTATGATAACAGCTGTTGATCAGACCGTGTGTGTAATAATAATAAGTGACAATGTAAAAGTATAGGCAAGTATAAGTGCCTGGTGAGATCATGGTTTTACGTCACACTCATATAGGTAATATCTTGGATAACTACAACAATATTTGTAAGTATAGTAACAGGAAAGAAAGAGGAAAATAGTATTTTTATTTTTATAGTGTTATTACACATACGGATAATTGCAAGATTATAAAACCATCTCAAAAGTTTTAAGCCTAGAAGGGACTTGAACCCGCAACCTTCCTCTTGATACGAGGATGCACTATCCAATTGTGGTACCGGGCTATGTCACGTCAGGATCGTCGTCTTGGAATTTTCCGTATGTGTTCGGATACTGTAAAAATTAAAATACTATTTGAAATAAGCAACGCGACATCTCTTGCCAACGTACTAAACTGAAACGTTTGGCATTGAGCAGGTCAAAAACTGTATAAGTTTTCCTGTAGATGGAGCTAACGGCGCTTTAGTCGTAATCTGAATCATCTTACTAATTTCGACCCTGACGTGACACAGCCCGGTAGCACAATTGGATAGTGCATCCTATCAAGATCGTATCAAGAGGAAGGTTGCGGGTTCAAGTGCCGTCTAAGCTTAACATTTTTGAGATGGTTTTAAAATATTAGTAAGAAGTCAGTCGACGAATAGAACTCGGCTGGGCAGCGTTCGGGAAACTTCGTGACGTCTTAAAGAGACGAAAGTCTTTGATCAGTGTGTGTTACCAATGATGGTGACATATGGTATAGAAACGTGGTCTTTCATAATGGGGCTCATAAGAAGGCTCAGGGTCGCTGAATGTGCAATGGACAGGGCTATGCGTGGTGTTTCTCTAAGATATCTAATTAGAAATGAAGAGAATCGTAGACGAACCAAAGTCATAGACCACGCACTCGAGTGGAGATCACGCACTGGAAAGCTCAGTATAGGACGGCTTCCATTAGATGGAAATACGACCTGACAAAGGTTGCTGGGAGCCGTTGGGTGAAGGTCAGTCGCTCTGGAAATCTATGGGGGAGGCCTATGTTCAGCGGTGAACGCCCTGTGATATGATGATGATGTTGATGATAGTAATAGGTATGTGATATTGTAGCACGCTCTGTTGCCTCAGAGTAAGGACCCGCATTTATCATAAATCTTTATTACATGCAAGGTAGACCAGTTATGCATTTATGTCAGCTATATTTTATCTCTATCACTATAGAACATAGTCAGTATTTGCTTTCTGTATTCATGTTCATTGCCAACCGGGCCCTTTTTATTGTTAAAAATTGAAGGTTTTGGTCTTCTCATCATATCAGCCATAGGACGTATACTGCAGAACATAAGCCTCCCCCATAGATTTCCAGAGCGACTGATCTTGTGCGGCCTGCACCCAACGGCTCCCAGAAACTTTTAACAGGTCGTCTTTCCATCTAGTCGTGGGCCTTCCTACGCTGCGCTTTCCAGTTCGCGGTCTCCACTCCAGAACCTTTCTGCTCCAACGGCCGTTAGTTTTTCGAGCTATGTGCCCTACCCACAGCCACTTCAGGTTGCTAATCATTTCTGCTTTATCGGTGACTTTGGTTCGTCTACGAATCTCCTGATTTCTGACTCGTTCTCGTAGATAAAAAAAAGTCATAGCCCTCTCCATAGCACGCTGAGCAACCTTGAGCGTTCTTACGAGACCCTTAGTGAAAGACCACGTTTCTGTACCATATGTCATCACTGGTAACACACACTGATCAAAGACTGGTCTTAAGACACTGAGGTATTTTGGACGAGAAGACGTAAACGAAAGACTTCCTCTGAACAGGTACAAAAGTAAGAGACAAATTATGAGCAAAACCACAGCCAGAAGTAGTCTCATCTGTACAAACAAACAAATTCTATTTTGATAGACAGTTTAAATTGAGACGCTCGAACGCGTGGGCGTAATATCATGTAAATAAAATTAGCAGTTTTTATGGACGTACATAAATGCTGGAATTCGTTTACATGTTGCTTCTATTTCGATATAATTCACAAACAATTCTTTCACGAGCGAGTGACGTACTTGAGACGGATCAAGTGTTTTACTAAATGTTATTGAAACGAATTGCGAAAATGTTTATGAGTCCTAACAAGAATTTTGTATACATGATAGCTGTGTATTTTTAAAGTTTCGTCAATAGTAATTTTCAGACTTTACTATTACTTTAAATCATGTCAAACGATAAGTAAAAGTATTATGTACCAACTTCGGAGAATAGGTACGAATATTTCAGAATTGGCAATTGTTCTCGAATTGATTTAAATGTTGAAACGGTTAAATTGATAAGAAATGTATTGTTGCTCGTCACATGTGCATTGACGATTGAGATACTGTCATATTCTTATTAGCATTGCCATATAAGTACTACTACCAAACTATTATTTTAAGAGACCTTAGTTATTGGCACGACAGAGAACACTCGCGGATAAAGAAAAACAATTAGCTCAGGGGTTCCCAAAGTGTGCGCCGTAGAGAGTAAAGAGGGGCGCCGCGAGGCGCTCCTGTATATCATTCTCCGGAAACTAAATTTAGGCATTCGCGGTTACAAAATGAAAAATCAATGTGGAGAAAAAATGAGAATAACGGTGTTCAAGCCTTATACCACGCTTTGAAAATATGTGTGGAGATCACCAAGCTCAAACGTCATATTGACTATGTTGCCATTATATTTTATTTCCTATTTTTCTCAATTAATAATAAAATATAAAATAATAATAAATAATAAAGGGTTTCTTGTATATAAATATAAACACTCAGCTTCATATTGTGGATATTTTAATTTTTATGCCTATCTACTTAGTATCATTGTACCATATTTCAACTAGCTAGGGCGCCGAGGCAAAATACCTGTAAGTGTGCCGCGAACTAAAAAAGTTTGAGAACCCCTGAATTAGCTTGTTTCGTATCCAAAATTGAATGTTGTGTCCGCCTATAATATTGGTATATGTTTCAATCGGCTGACCCACTTCAGGGCAAAGGTTTCCCCCAATTGTCCTCCACCTTCAGCCAGCGTTTTCTCGGGTGACCGCGTCGTATTCCACCCTATACCATATCCATCCTGTGATCACTTTGCCCACCTGTCATGTGCGTTATTTTCCAAGGATCTTATTTTGTTTCTAAACACTGTTAGCGCTCCTATTCATAAATAAATATAATAACTATCGTCTAGGTAAAGAAAGAGTCTGACCTCTCAACGCTTAACATACGACAGCTACTGCCATTCGCATTATTTCTATCCGCCGCCAGCTAATTACTAAAGTAACTCAAGTGACTTGAAGTGACACCTGTGTGTGCATATAATGAGGCGTGAACACAACATAAATATAAGCGACACGAATCTCTACCAGCTAAATAAACACAGTTTATAGTTTTCCTAAAGGAAAGGCCTTAACTAATTGGTCTCAGTTTCTTCGTCATTCCAATTAGTACAGTTTCTAACATGTACTCTACTTTCTTTGAAAACAAGTTATTAACAAGGTTTTTTTGCAAAATTCTAGCATCTCTTTTTATGATAAATATTATCTCTAGTTCATATTTAAGGTTTTCAGCGACTTTCATAGTTTTTCTCACATTTACAATTTACCTCGAGTTAGATAAAGGTCTTGCTATTTTTAACCCATTCAATATTTAAAAACTTATTCAATATCAGTCTAGGTCAGTGTCAAACTGTCGATATAAAGATGAGAGAACAAACTAATCACGAATACAATTCTCAAAATAAGCAAATTCATTAATTCTCTCGATTTCGACCTGCGGCCGTGAACGCTAATTGCAACAGGTAGATACCACTTAATGCAATATATTTATATGACACGCTCAATTCCGCATGGGTCTTTTAGTTGTAAACTGTCATGCAATCTTAAAAAGTGAAAACAAGGTTTCTCCGGCTTAACGTTTCATAAGTACCCGAGTAGTATACGAACTCGTAATAACAAAATGGATTATTAAACTCCGATATTAAAAGAAAGGAAACCAAATCCAGAGTTGAAGAAACATTCCATAACAAAATGATAATGTTTGTAGCAAGGTGAAGGGAATTATTGCAAGAAACGGAAATGCCATGCATCGAAAATGTCATACGAAGTTCACGGGCTTGAGCGGGTTCAGTATAGGAAGGTCTAAGTTCTGCGTGAAAACAACTCTAAGAAAGATATCACGAGGAAGAAGTATGTTGAAAATTTCCACTAGGCTCGGTAACATTGAATAGGTGTCCTTGTGATTTCCATAAAAATGTGTGTATATTGACAGACCACTTTATTTTTTATTATTAGTGTCTTCGTTTAACCATAACCTTCCCTCCCTGATGGTAAGAAACTATATCATCTTAGATGGAGCACGAAGATCTAGAAAGTACCTATTCACTTTTATCATATAGACTCAGAGAGAGAGAATTAGTCAAAGGCAGCTAACATTCAGCTACCCTCCTTGAAAACTACAGCCCGGTAGATTTATTACGTAAGCCGGTTGCTATCGCTCGCCTGTCGCTCTGGTCAAGCCGTCCCTACGCAAGTACGCATACGCACTGTAGATGTCAAAGTTTTCAAGTAAGACAGCCAACTATAGCGTACGCATCTTAGACAGTGCTAGTACATTGATAATGGTGGCAATTCTGTTGTTTACGCTGAGTAACTAAAATTGTGTAAAATACAAACGGTCTTATTTTGTTTACAATAAAGATCAAATTAGAATGACATTTAAAAAGACATTTCTCCGTTGTTGACAACCTCCGTGGTACAGCTGGCGAATAGCCGACTGAGACGCAGGAGGTAGCGGGTTCGATTCCCACCGCGGAACAAATGTTTGTATGATCTGATAGATATTTGTTCCGGGTCTGGATGTTTTTCTATATATTATAAGTATGTATTTACAAAAAAAATAGTATATAAGTATTCTAGCAGTTATCTGGTTCCCATAGTACAAGCTCTGCTTAATTTGGGGCTAGAGAGCGTTGTGTGTAATGTCCAGCCATATTTATTTATTTATTTTAAATTTTTATTTTTTAAATAAGAAGGCGTGTTAGAGGGCTATTTTTAGTCAACACCAATTTGATTGATCACTAAAACTAACCCGCAAACATGCCATCATAGCAAAAAATACTTAATTTTAGAAATGTCAATTTCATTCTAATTTGATCTTTAGTGTGAACCAAATAAGACCGTTCGTATTTTACACAATATCAACGTACGCATTATGAACATGGAACCGAATTACACACTAACACTACACATCAAGGTATCTGAGTGCTAGGTTCCAATACTTAGCTATAAAAATCTTACTTATTATCGCCCAGCTAACCACCGATCGCACCCTATCTTTATGGTTGGTGCGTTTGGTTTATCGTCAGCACTAAGTAATTGTAAGCAATGTGCTTTGATTATGATAGTTATAAGTAGGCAGAGCTTGATAGCCGGCCATTATCCAAGTAGCATTAATATTACTTTGGTTGTCAGGATTAGGTTCATATGTTTGGAAGATCAAACTAGTCTATGTACTCAAGCTGTAATCTTGTTGACACAATCGCATATTATCTTTACACCGAAGATTATACAACGATACGTGCTAAGACTGATGTTAAAGAGAGCTATCAAGAACTGGTATAAAAATAGATAGGTATCTTCTGCAATCGATTTGAGACATTTATATCCTGCAGATTATGAGTAAGATGAGTTGCTAATGTATATTTATATTACCTAATTGCATGACACCATTTGCAAAAGGCAGTGGTACAATAGTACGCTAAGGTTTGCGTATTAGATTATTTCTTTCTGCAAAAAAAAAAGTATTCTGGATACCAATATTGTGTGTGACCATAACCGATTTTTTTTTATCTAGCCTATGCTGTCCCACTGCTGGGCAAAGGCCTCTCCCTCATCTCTCCACTTAATTCGATCTTGTACCAAATCCCGCTAGCCCCTATAAAAGGCGTCCAAATCATCGCGCCACCGCTTCTTAGGCCTTCCACGGTGTCGCTTTCCATCCACAGGGTTCCATCTAGTTACGACCTTGGCCCACCTATTTGCTGGCATGCGGGAGACATGACCCGCCCAATCCCACTTCAACTTGGCAGCCTTTATATCGACGTCAGCGATGCTGGTCCTAGAGCGCAGCGAGGTGTTCGAATCCCGTCTATTCTCTTGACACCCAAAATGCTGCGCTCCATCGCTCTTTGACAAATCCCGAGCCTGGACTTAACCGATTAATTTGTTTATTTGATAAGAAACAAATACTCACATTCTAAAAACCTAAACATTATCTAAAACACGTATTTTAACGACAGTGGCTTATCATCAAATTAGGTAGGTATAGGTAGCTAATCTGTTTCGTACAATGATAGGGTAACAAAATGAATATATGTATTTTATAGACACGACATTCCAATAAAGGCCGAGGTCATTGATGTTAAAACTCCTAAGAAAATAAATAAACCTGTATGACACGTCTTTTACGGCTTGGTACAATAGCTTGACGACTTAAACTGTACTATATAAGTCTATGATACTATTAGGAAAACGGGCATTTGGACCATCTATCTTAAAAATGTCAACATTAAGCCTCAGCTAGACCCCAGGATAACCTGAAGCATAATACATTAAAAATACGGCTAATTACCGACACATTTTTTGAAGTGAAAATTTCTTTAGGCGCGTTGGGCATTTTTTAAAATGGGAAAAAACCACTGAACTCGCGACACTGTTACCGTTACCGACACCGCTGTATATAAGTAGTGAAAGGCGAGGCGAGACGTTATTCGGTAAGGATCGCACTCACCCTGATGAAGGTTCACTAATTGAACCGAAACATTGTCGGTCGAAACACCGATAAGACGGTACGTGATAAATCCCGCATTTATAATAATGAAGTACTGAATACTTCTTTAGACGCGTTGGGCATTTTTTGAGATGGGAAAAAACCATTGAACTCGCGACACTGTTACCGTTACCGACAGTTGAGTGAGAAGTTTTTTTTACTTCTCACTCAAGTCTCAAAACGTCAGCAGAAAGAAAATCCGGTGTAGTGGATTTACTTTAGTGTATAAGATTACAAAATTTAAATTCTACAACGTCTGGAGTATCATGAATGTGTGATACCTGATACACAGAAACTCTTGTTAAAAAGACAGACGCGGGCGTGGCTGTAGAATGGCGAAGGGTTGGGTTAAATTCAACCCTTTACCTTTGGTCAGTCTCAGCGGAACGAATTCTTCGAATATTCCTAATAAACCGCGTATTTTGGAACATTTATTATTTAATTTATTATTCTCTGAGGTGGTCAATTAAAACAGAACTTTGCATGCATTAATAAAATAAAATAGCAAATAAATAAAACTCGTTTATTGTTGACGACCTCCGTGGTGCAGTGGGCGAATAGCCGGCTGAGACGCAGGAGGTAGCGGGTTCGGTCCCCGCTGCGGAATAAATGTTTGCATGATTTACAGATATTTTTTCCGGGTCTGGTTGTTTCTCTATATATTATAAGTATGTATTTACAAAAAAAAATTATAAGTGTTCTATCAGTTATCTGGTTCCCATAGTACAAGCTTTGCTTAGTTTGGGGCTAGATAGCGCTGTGTGAAATGTCCAGCAATATTTATTTATTATTTATTTTATTGCAGGCACAACTTAAACAACCCATATCAATCAAACAAAAAATAAAATACAACTGAATTGAGAACCTCCTTTTTTTTGTACGCATTATAATTGCAAGTGCTGTGCCAAACGCTCCTCCAAAAATATAATTTATAGCACGTCTCCATATCTGTGTAATCAGCTCAAGACATGAGTAGGTATCAGTACAACTCCTTCAATACATCAAGCATTTATCTTTGACTGGCATCGGTATTGATAAGGAATATTAATACAGACTGCCTCCGTGGCGCAGTGGGCGTATAGCCGGCTGAGACGCAGGAGGTAGCGGGTTCGATTCCCGCCGCGGAACAAATGTTTGCATGATCTACAGATATTTGTTCCGTGTCTGGGTGTTTTTCTATATATTATAAGTATGTATTTACAAAAAAAAATATGTAAGTATTCTATCAGTTATCTGGTTCCCATAGTACAAGCTCTGCTTAGTTTGGGGCTAGATATCGCTGTGTGAAATGTCCAGCTATATTTATTTATTATTTATTTATTTATACAGTTACAAACTATCTAGCATTGACACCGCGTAGATTATAATGGACACCTTTTATTTGGTTTTCCTATCAGTTTAGATGGATAGATTGTGGTGGTGGATAGACCACCAAATTACAAATACGAAAAAATAACATCCTCCAATTTCATATCCCTTATTGTATATGGTACCCAGAAGGAACACAGAAAAAACAAGTTTACTAATTCGCCCCGAACTGAGATCTCGCGAATCTCCCAAAATAAATATTATACTTAGGGCGACTTGCACGATGCCTAAACGTATTTAGTGGCTAAATATGATTTAAGGAGTTGTCAAATCATACAAATACTTCAAATTTAAACATGGTTAGTCGCTAAATACGTTTAGTGATCTTTGTACGTGCCGGCCGGCTTTAATCTTTGACTAATAAATTGGTGCCACGAAATGCATAACCAACCTACTTGACCTACAGTTTCATCAAGTTAGATGTAACGGGGGTTCTTGTAAATTGGTTATATTTCTTTGGGATACAAATGGCAGTTATTCTGGATTTCAGACTTTTGCCTATATTTGTGTCACTAAAGCTACACGAATACCAAATCTCAGCATTGTGGGGTCACTGGTGTACCCTGTGAATTTTGTCAAAGTTTTGTTTTTATTATGGCTAATAACTCAAAAACTACAAAAAATAAACTAAAAATAAAAACGGGGTTCAAATGTACTAATGAAGACCTTTCATTTGACGTCCCACTTGACCTAATAGCCTCATTTTAATTTTTTTTTACCCCTCTTGAACCCCAATATCTCAACAACCCCCCAATATTTTTAGCTCATTTTGTGCCAGCACTACCACCTATATACCAAATTTCATGATGATCGGATAAACCTACGAAAGTTATCCTCGGACAAACAAACATACATACATACATACAACACACATAGGTAGATTTGCACGAAAAACGTGGCCAAAATTATTTAGCAATATTTTTAGCTTATGTACGTCTTTACTATTCAAGTTAACAAAGAATTAGCTATATGGAACCACGATAAAGAAAATAAGTGAAATTTTAACTTTTTATTAGCATTTTTACACAAAAATAAACAAAACGTTACTTAGAACTGTAACTTTCTTCGTCATTTTCTTTATCCTCGTCTGCAAAAGACTGCTCTATTTCTTCCACCATAATATCCTTCGCTTCGGCACTAAAAGGTTTCGTGTTTTTCTGAGGCTTAGGCCGTATGCTGCTTATGTACGGGTCCGATGTTAGCATAAGCCTGTGAAAAACATCGTACATACATTCTTCCCGGGAAAATTTTCGTGAATATCGAAGCCTATATTCACGAAAATGTTTATTTCGTGCCTCTGCTGCTTCTTCTGATAATGTCCCGATAGGCAACAAGGCATGGCTGATGATGGCGAGCCCGTGTATTAGAATTTTGTGGACTGTTGGTGACATGGGATGCCAGTTGTATTTTTGTACATATAATTTGGCTGTTTCGGTACAATAGCTTTCAAATTTTTGTGCATCTATTTCAAAGCCACTTGAAATCACCTCCAATATTGTACCGAATCTTTGAATCAACTGGAGTTCTATGCCGGTGATTCGAGAGGAAACCTCGGGGTTCGCAAAGAATCTACGACTGGTGTTCCCATCATTGGTGTTTCCAAATCCGGGCTTCGGAACATCCACCAATAACCCTAGTTCTTCTTTGAATTTAACTTGAATTTCTTCCTTCTTGGTATGTACAGCAATTTTATCTTCTGGGCTTCGAATCTGCCATTTTTGCACAGGTATTTTATATGCCAAATGAAGTAATGACTCGAAAAACCGGATTCTTGCATGTAGTACTGATAGTCCGAATTGAAGCTTTTCCGGGTCTACATCTTTTTTTATGTTATCCAAATTGTTAAATTTCGTTTGTGTCACGTTACATATATAGCACCGCATTGTTGACAATGTTTCAGTAGCTGCATTACAGACTTTTCCGTCTATCATTGTAAAACACAAAGTGTGTTTAATGGAAACGTTACAGTTTTCTTTTTGAATCTGTGTATTATGTAACGCAGTAATCTGTCTTTCAAAATGTGCAATTTCCTCCTTTGTTACTTCCTTGGTTTCGGCAAGAAATCGTATCCTCATTGGTCGACAAAATCGGGGAGAAGACGGTTGAGGATTTTGCCACAGAACTGTCTTGGTGCGTGAACAAACTAGTCTTAACGGAACTAATGAGGACTGGAAAATATTGGAATCCGAAGCCGACGTGTCGTGAAACTTTTGTTTAAATCTGGATTGGTGTGAACCATCACAGCCCCATTTATAAATAAGCTCTGCTTCAATTTCATTGTTATCAGAAAACGTTTGCATAATGTCTTCCAAGTACAGCATAAGCCGCTCAGATGTATGATCCAAAAGGTCTTGTAGTTGTACTTCAGCACATGTCTCTGTTATTTTTATAGATTCTGTTTTAGGATAACATTTCTTTTTTTCACTCAGTAAAACATCATAGCAAGGATACAACTTTGGATCACTTGTTCTAACAATTTCGTATTGTGCGCGAGTTAGTTGTGCCTCGACAAACATTGATAAAGCTCGTGCTGGCGTCAATTGTCTTCCTGTTGTTTCCGATCCACTTTGCTTCATCAGTTTTCGATATTTATCTCCACGTGTTGGTGACATCATTACTTCTTTTACCACAGTAGCCCCTGCAGTATTCCCAGTTTCCCTTAAGATCATTTGGGATGCGTACAACACTTTTTCGTTCTGATCCGATTTTCTCAATTCTTCGGTTTTTCTACGTTTGGAACGCTCTGATAATTCGGAGAATTGTTTTTGGGGGCGACCAGGACTGGTTTTATAAGGAATTTGTATTGTTCCTGTGAATGAAAAAAAAACAGTTTGGTACTATCCGAAATCACTTGTAAAATAAATGAATGTAATAATAACAGAAAACGGCCCTTCACCTACCTTGCAGCCATTTTTCATTTTTCTGCAAAAAAGTTTTCTCTGTTCTGTGTGCTGCTTCCCATTTGGATTTCATATCAGATTTGAGATATCGAAAGCTGGTCAAAAATTTTTTTTTTTGGTCTTGTTGAAAATTTTCTTCACTGAGTATGTTTGACTCAACGGTATCCAATTTTTTTGAAAAATGTTTTTCATTGGTGTGTTGCAGCATGTTGTATATGTCTCTTCTAGTCATTATTTTGACACCAGAGGGCCCTGGAGGTATACATTTTACCGATTAGTAAAATTGACTGCAAAACTAACTTTGTTTTGGTAATTCCTATAGACAAAGTATGTACCATAATAATAACTAAAGGCACTTTGCGGCACTATATATTTCTACATCTGACATCTACGTGAACCAGCCTATATAAACTAAGAAGAAACAATGACTCGATCATGTACGCATACCAAACAAAATAACTAATCTTTTCAACTTTCTGATATTTGACTATTATGATTATATGCGGCTCACGAAATAAGCTTTAACTTGAAAAATATATTTAATTTTAAAAATAAACTATTAAAATTTCTTTTACTGACCTGGTTCTGAAGTATCCATAATGAATAATTGCACTTATCACTAAAATTTTTTGCTAAAGAGCTAATTTAAGATTACAATTTAAAAATATTAAAAAGTTCAGATAAAATGTGCGTTAGCAAAGCCGTTAGTATCACAACTGACTGAGCCTTACCCCTTGCACTACTAAAATTCAAAATGGTGTCCTATTGTGCTCTAACAATCTTTGTACCTGGTAGCATGACTCATTTCTCGCAAAACAATTGTTTGTGAATTGCATTTTTGGCCACGTTTTTAGTGCAAATCTACCTATGTGCAACACCGATTTGCCCCAGTTAATTTGGAGATCTCGCTTCGCTCGATCAATAAATTTTTACAACTTATTAGGTTTCACTCAAACTTTACATCATGTCAAATTTCAGCTTAAGGCTCCGACTATGTGACATCCGGTTCTCCCCGATCCTGCAAATCCGGAGCATGTCCCGGTTGCTTCCAGGTAAAAATCGGAGTCGGATGGCCTTGGGTCGTGTGTAGTCGATACAGAAAAAATTCAAATGTTTGGTTGTACGATGGATTGGTCAGGGGCCGTTGAAAAACGGTCTCTGACAAGCCGGGATGCCATATAGTCCGAGCCTAAGGGGTCCGAGTTCGACTACGGAACCCTAAAAATAGGTATGGATTTAGCATGTCTGATGGAAACAAAGTCATTCAATAATCGGACTGCTCGAACCGTACCCGAGTTATTTGCTAAAGAAATCTGGAGTTATCGTTACGTCCGAGTATTAGATTCAGTGGTTTATGTCATGTTTACTCAATTTTTCAAGATACTGTAACAGTTAGGAGCGTTTTTAGGTCTGCTGAATGAGAGAAAGGAAATTTCCTGTGGTTTAACTCTTAAGATTATTTTTGGTACAGAAAGGACACTTGGAGTGAATGACCGTAAACTCAAACATTACGTCGCGTTGGATGATAGTTAGGTATTTGAGAAAAATGCGATTTCTTTTTGGGCGTAATCGAAAGGGGGAAAATAAAAGACGTTTTGATCTTGTTATTATTTTAGTCTTGGTTGGTTCTCACAGAATTCTGAATCTGCCCTTGAAATTCTTGCAGTTATCTTGCTATTGATGCAAAGAACAATAAGTTGAGATAATAGATAATATCTGACCGGGTTGGTTGGTAGTATGGGAGTGAGGTATAATTTGTAAACGTAAGGCAATCATATTGTTACCATATTGTTTTTGTGTCTAGTTCATTATGCAATTTTATATAAACACATAAGTATAATAAACATGCAGTCCCATGGTCAAAGCATTTCCTGTTAAAATAGTATTTTGTTGTGTAATGATCTGATGCTTGATGTACAGCTTGTTCAGTGTTTATAGGGTTCCAACACGAGACCAAAATGGTAAAAACGGAACTCTCTCAGTAACTACTCAAGCTGACTGGATTGGAAATCTGGAATAATTATAAATAGAGGCCATTGCAACTATAAAAAAATCTAAAATATAAGCATAGCTGCATACGGAACACTCAGTGCGCAAGTCTCCCTCGTACTTGACCAGTCTTGTTTTATAAAAAGGGGGTGACAACTCTAGCCCACGGCCCTCTGAATAAAACATTTACCACTGCCTTTAACAATTGTATTATCTACCTCACAGGATATGCCTCACTAAGTCTTGGCCTCTATGCAAAGCGAGCCCCCTCACATACCATGGTTTACCAACACTAGTATAAGTAGGAAGTGGATTGTAATCGCTCATAGATTGTGCTCCGGGCAAATGCCTCTAAATGCCTTTAAATTTTTAATGAAAACGATAGATACTCCTAATTGTAATGTGGAGTGGTGGAGGATGTATACCACCTTTTAACAGAGTGTGTCCGGAGTCAATCTATGAGAGAGGAGTTGTACAGAGCGCTGAAATTCAACCAGGTCGATGTGGGCCTGTTTCAGAGTGTATTAGCTGAGCAAACATCTGACTCAGCTAACATGCTCTACCGGTCCATATACGACCTGCTGAAGGAAGATGCTGTATAGTTATTAATTACTGTAGCCAATTATGGAACTGACATCGTCGTAGAGAACGACGCAAGTTCCCTAAAATATAGATTAAAAAAAAAGTGTTGGCCTATGTGACATTGCATTGTGCCTGTTACCCTGGTATGTAAAGATTCAAAGTATCATATGCGCCTGTAATTTCAGCTGTTTTCAGCGTACATTTTGACCATCAAAATGCACTCAAAGTCAAAGTCAAATATTTTTATTCATTAAAATCACAAGGATCACTTTGAAACGTCAATTTTACTGCCTGTTCCTTCGCGACCAAGCCAGGAAAGAAAGGCAAGAAAACCAGGCTGGTTGTTTTTTTTTAATGATCCTTTTACAATAGGTACATAATACAGAAAAGAAATTACGTCTAAATTGTAACATTTTGAACGAGTTGGGGCAGTTTCAATCCCAAGCTTCTCTATCATCTAAATAATCCGATATTTTATAGTAGGCTCTTTTATAAAGATTTTGTTTAATTACGTTTTTAAATTTGTTAATTGTCAATTTTTGTACATCCCTTGGGAGTTTGTTATAAAAGCGCACACCTTGCCCTTTAAACGATTTACTAACTTTATGGAGTCTACATGTGGCAACAGCGAGTTTATCTTTATTTCTAGTATTAAAATTATGATTATCGCTATTTTTCTTAAACAAATTAATATTTTTGTGAACATACATTAGATTTTCATAGATGTATTGACAAGGGAATGTCATAATATCTATTTCTTTAAACTTATTGCGTAATGATTCTCTGGGGCCCATATTATAAATTGCAGGAACAGCCCTCTTCTGCAGCACAAAAACGGTGTTTATATCTGCAGCACTCCCCCACAGCAGTATACCGTATGACATAATGCTGTGGAAGTAGCTGAAGTAAACTAGTCTAGCTGTGTCTACGTCTGTAAAAAGACGGATCTTTTTGACTGCGTATGCCGCAGAACTAAGTCTCTTCGACAACCCATCAATGTGAGGGCCCCATTGAAGCTTTAAAAGTTTTCATACACTTTTCATTCACTTTAAAAGTTGTCATAGAAATTGGCTGCGAAACTGAACTGGATTGTTTTTATCAATCTCTTCACTTTTATTTGCTAGACCACATTTTCATCAATGGCTTCAAAAAGTTGAATTAATTTAATCAACTTTTTGTATTTCATTAGTCAGTCTACCAAATGCGAAGCCATAGGCGGAAGCTTGAGATTTATACTTTTATTGCCTTTTATATAAATCGCATGGTTGGCATTAAATAGGTAAAGAGTGCAACGCTGTAGGTAGAAAATACTTTATTACAGAGTTTGTATGCAAACAATAAAGTACTTAAAACAATAAAATAAGATGGATGGAATGGACTGTGTAAATATTACCTGTAGTGATGTAGCACCTGGGACATGATTTAAGATGGTGTAAGCTTGTGCAGTACCTAGGTATATCATCCTCTCAACTTAGTCAGTTTAAATCTGTATTTCTTATAAGAGGTACCCACAACACACAGTGCCAGATTAAGATAACTTGATGCCCTAAGCAATCTTCCCCTGTGGGAATTAATTAAAAAAAAGCGGAAGCAGATGTGAGGTCATGACTGTGACTGAACCGAACGACAATTTAAAACACGCAGATTTTGAAATTGCTTTAACTTTCCTGTGCTTTTTTTTTATCTCGGTCGTCTCTGTTGCCCCCCTAGATGGGATGCCCTAAGCAATTTCTTAAATAGCTTATAGGTTAATCCAAGACTGACAACTTAGTGTCCCTTGTGTATATTGGAGAGCAGATCCCTATCTTAGAAGTTTTTAGTCTAGTTAGGTAACTGAGGATTTGACTAATCAAAAAAAAATATATAGTACTTACTGTATCATAAGTATTAAACATACCTTCGGGCTAAATGCAGTCTTTCCTGTGTGGTAAGATGCTCTACCTGAGCCATCTCAGCCACCAAATCTGAGTGTTCCATTTTTGTTATGATCTGTAACCATATTAACACTAACTTCATAATAGGTAGGTACTTAAATAAATTGATTAGAAATTGTTATTCAGAGCACCAATGCAGCTTTTTAAGTGTGATCAAATCAAAATTAGTAGTCTTTTCTCAGGTAAAGACGAAATTCATAAAGGATTATTTCATGTTTTCATTTATAAATTCTCCAAGAAAATTGTATTTACTATTTGATATCACATAGATAAGATAATGTAAGGTGGCAATTGATTTTCTAACTTTACTGGGAGATTTGTGATTATTAATCTGATTCGATTCAAAAACAGGGTAATTTATATTTATCAACCCGCAAAAGTAAAAGCGGAAATAATTTTATAAACAAACTGCAAACAGGCGGTTTAGAAAGGCAAGTAAGTACGGACTGAATCACCTTTACGGCTCCACTAGAAATCGTAACACATTTAGCAAAGCAAACTATACAAAACTTATGGGCATTCCGAGATCTTTTCCATGTGACTTACCGCTGATTTAGTTTACAACAAGACAAAATTATGTTTCATTCTTGTATTGATACACTTGCCACACATGATACAACACATCGACAATTTTATAAACAATACACTGCCCCGCACATAATTCCTCTTGTTTGAGTACAATTTTCAGGCCTTTATAACGGTATTGTTCCTTTACATTTTCCGTTATTTTTCATGGAAATTGGAAACAAGAAGAAAATCACAAAACGAGCACCGACCAGCAGCGATCAAGCAAACTTACTTTTTTACTTTTTTTTCTATTATCAAGTCTTGGTGTTGCCGTTTTATTCATTTTAATCACCCCATTTTAAATGAGCTGAACTGAGCACACGAAGGGTAAACAGTCATTAATGCATATAATGTCATAATCATCATCATTAACCGCATGTAGCCGTCCATCTTGTTACTGCCTAATTATGAGCTATTAAGAACTGAGCTGAGCACACGAAGGGTAAACAATCGGTATTGCATTTATTGTCATCATCATCAATAACCGAATGTAGCCGTCCATCCTGTCACTGCCTAATTATTTGATTAACATTAAGTCATGATGAATGATGCGATGAACCACTTTTAATCACACCATGTAGGTACCTACCTTTCTTTTGCAATAATGAGGGGTTTTTATGGCCATGTTTGTATAACTGCTAACAGATGACGTTGCTCTGTTGTAAGCTGATTAACAAAGGATTGTCAATGTCAATTGCCGTGTCAACATTATTTTCAGAGCAACATAAAATAAAAATATAATTTGAGTACATAACATACATAGCTGAAAATTGTTTTAAGCAAATTTTGATATGGTTTCTTTGCGTTTTTGGCGTTTAAATCTTGCCTTAACTCCACATACGCGACAGTGCCATTTATGACGCTAGTTGGATGTTACTATGTTTTTTAATATAAATTAAAAGAAATTGAACAAAAAAACATTGCACATTATTTTTTTGCGGCTTGTCTTACTCGGATTGTATAAATTATAACACAAATTATGGTATAAATTATGGTACTAGGTACCTACCTAGTGTTATTATTGAGAATTAATAGTCATTTATTAAAATATGACCGGTTACCCACTTTAAATGTCATGTAAAATATTAGTACTGTTTCTGGCAAACACAGTGATGTAAGCCCTAATATTTTCCCATTTACCGAGTAGGTTAAGTTTTCTGGCAACTTTTATTACTTTTATTGTTTTTCTAAAGCTGGTGTTGTTTTGTCTATAACATTAAATAGTCGATTTTTCAAATGGAAATAATCGATACCTACTCGTTTAATTAATTTTTATCTCGATAAATAGCTGGAGGCTATATTTTACGCCATCTAGCGACATCTGCTTTTACTACATACGGATAGACTTTCAAACACATACACTAGATGTCACTAATAGCGAGTAATATTTACGATTCGTGATTGTTTTGTTTGCCCACAGGCTGTTATCTAGCTAGACTTTACAACTTTCTTTAAGCTTTTAGGCAGTATGTACCTAGTTTACATAGACCAGGGTCGATAATTTTTGAAACCAAAAAAATAATAGTACCTGGTATGAAACCCATTGGAAAAAGAAGAAAATATAACAAAATGAAAGGAACAATTATTTACGGGCGATCTGAGGTCGGGAAATGGAAGGGGGTGAGTTTTTAAATGTAATAAACGATTTATCTCGATTTCCGGCAAAACTACAAGTCTTATGGAAAAAAGTTAAATGGCAAAGTTGTAGGTAAGTAGGTACCTAATAAAAAGATCTACAACTTTTGTATACATAAACACTTTTTTCACATAACCTCAAAATTAATGTGAAAAATTCAAATAACCAAGTTTTTAGTTTCTTATTTTTATCTTTTACATAAAATTTTTTTTTTTCACGAAATTTGGTGAAAACTTACCTTTTTATGTCCCAAACACACGGATTTTTTTTTTATTTCATATATTTGTTTTTTCATCTTATTTTGACTTATTATCGAAAAAAAAACAAAAACTTTGATATTTGAATTTTTATAATACATATTTTAATTCTAATATTCTGAGCCTCGTATTCTAAAATTTAACTTAAAACGAAATCGAGCACTGATTTTTGACAGTTGAAATCATTGAAATCTGTTAAAATTATTTTCTTGAGTCTAGATTTACGTTTGATCACACTTCTAGAATAGAGGCTCAAGGAATATCTTGGCAACCTACACTCCAACCGCATCCAGCTCAGCCTGCTTGACGAGGAGGCTGAGCTGGGGTGTTATCTAAAGCAGAAGTACCTACCTACCTACAAGCCAGTAGTAAAGTACCTACTTATATAACTAGTGGTTTGCCCCGAACTGAGATCTCGCGAGTCTATCATAAAAATTAAAATAATATTATTCGTAATCTTTGACTATCAAAATAGTGCCACGAAATAAATAACCAACTAACTTCACCTAAAGTTTCATTCAAATTACAGGTAACGGAAGTTCATGTAAATTGGTTACTCTTTTTTGGGAGTACAAATTGCAGTTATTCTGGTGGATCTTTTGCATATATTTGTTATACTTAAGCTACACGCATACCAAAACACTGTGGGGTCACTGGTGTACCCTGTGAATTTTGTCAAAGGTCAGTTTTTATTATGGTTAATAACTCAAAAACTACAAGAACTTTACTAAAAATAAAAACGGGGTCGAGATGTACTAATGAAGACCTTTCATTTGACGTCTCACATGACCTAATAGTCTCATTTTCTTTTTTTTTTATCCCTCTTGAACCCCAATATCTCAACAAACCCCCCAACATTTTTAGCTCATTTAGTCACACCAAAATTGCCATCACTAGGTAGGTCACACATAGGTAGATCCTATGTATCAAATTTCACGATGATCGGATCAACGCTTCGAAAGTTAACTTCGGACAAACATAAATAGGTACATACAACGCCGATATGCTCAAATTGATTTCGCTTCGCTCTATCAAATAGTTCCTAACTCTACCTAAGTATATGACCTAACTAAGTATATGAGTTAGTTAGTGGCCTTGTCTGGTGTCGGAGTTGACGACTTAAAATCCGGGATCGACGACGCCTCCTCCCAGGCACAGAAGCGCTCAGAACTCAGTTGCCATGGCGGTGGCTTTTTTCTGTTAAAATCCGTAGAAAATAAAATCACCAATAACTTGCCAAGAATTCATTTATTTCATTCATCTATAACAAAATGTCGTAAGTACTTACATGAAAACGAAATTATAGTTTTTAAAATAATATGAGAATATGAGCATTATAATACGAAGTTTTATTTAGGTATCCTACCTACTACCCTAGGCACTATTTGTAATCAATTGACTTTGTTATAAAGCCTGCATCGTTAAAAAGTGCACAGCTACTTACTTACGAAGAGATTTTCAGTTAGAATTTGTAATGCTAAAACTACCATAATATCTAATGCCGTATTTTTTTCAGATTTACGAAATAAAATATTGTCTGTGACAGAAATGTAAAATTAAAGGAAAGACCGCATTAGATAAGATATTGTAGATAAACTTAAGCCCTTTACTAATGTCGTGAAAAAAACACATTTTGTCTGTTGAACACTTGAAACAAATATTTTCAAATCTCAAATTGTTAATCAACTTAAGTCGTTTAGGCACATAGTTTTTTTATACTACCAAGGTGACACCCAATGGCCCACCTAATGGTAAGTGGCTAAGTGGTTACCGTTGCATAAGAGCGTTTATAACACCAGAGGCATTAAGATCACAGCTCACTACATCAACCCGGCACCTGACCCGCACCGCTTCGCCTTGAGCGGTTAGTATTCTTTGCATGAAAATGTAAGGACGTGCGCTCACTACATCACCTCCGGATCGCCTCGGGCATATGCCGTTCATGCGCGGACGACTAGTTAACCACTCGGTGGCCCCGCGCAGTCCGCGAGTAATTCACGCGAGCACAATGCGGGGGCGATGCTTCGCTTCCCGCCTACCCGTCATTTCCAGTCATTCTTTCTAACGTGTCAGTGTCCACCCGTTGACCGCGCGAGGTCCACAGGTTGACCACGCGGCGTTCACTGGTAAAAACGAGGCGTCCACCCGTGGCCCACCCGCTGTCAACGAGTGAACGCCGAGCGGCGAGGCGGTGCGGGTCGGGTGCCGGGTTGATGTAGGCAGCTGTGACCTTTACTCGCGCGTTGTAATATTGTGACCCTGCCTGTGACATAAGTATTAGGTGAAAAGTCTTATGTGTCTGTATTTTTAGTATCGATTGTGTTTAGTTCTAGTTTGGTAACTAGGTATCTACGCAGTTTAGCTTATTTCCAATGTTTACTGTCTGATCGGATAAGTTGGTGGCTCTCTAATGGTAAGTCCCCACGAGCGTACGTACATGATCGACGTTTTTGCATCCAATCGAGCAAGATCGAACTTATAGACCAATAAAACTTAAGATTATTGTTCGAAGTCACAAAACGTGAAAACGTAGAACATGAACGTACGTGTACCGGCACTCTAAGTTTTAGTTATGGCTTGTGTACACGATTCAATAATGTCAAATCATTGATAATATGCTCATTTACTGTAACTCAATGGGCTTACCTACCAAATAATAAAACACCTATGTGCCTAGTGCCTACTTGCCCCATAGTGCCGTGTACACGTAGTAAACAAGTTCTATATTTAACGTGTACACGATTATCAGTTCGTATGTGTACACGATTGTCAGTTCATCATTAATTGTAAGGAATTTTATTCAAAGTTTTTTTATGTTAGTTCGTAAATGCATGCCTTGTACCTAATGTTAGGATTATTTCAAAAGTGCTTCGCTCAATCTTTAATTTAACTTAATGATGTTAAAATCTTGCAAGTACCTATGTAAAAATAATTTTCAAACATTTATAAAATTAGAGCCTGCAAAACCTCATTTATTTCTATGGAAAAAATACCCACTAAATTAGCTACTTAGACTCAATTACAACAAAACTTCTCAACAAAAATAATTATATCAACATAAATTCGCATCAAAAGATATTATTTAATTAAATAATGATCAATAGTGGATTATTTAGAATCAATTTACCTATGCATTTATCTATTTTTTTCCTAATAACATTTCACTTATCGAATAACGGTAGGATCAATCTTATAACATCTAGTACTAAAAACCTCTATTTATTTAACAAATTTATCGATTATCCTAAAACTAAAATTGGTTGTATTAGGTAGGTACTATGTACTTGTGAAAGAAGTGAAATCCTAAAATCCACAAAGGGTTTTAATAATAATTTAAATTAATTGATTAACCTTTGTTAACTAATTTATAGACGTACACCATGTAAACAGAAAGCAGCGCTAATTGGTATAAGTTCATAGGTTAAACTTTTTAGCACGAAATTAAATATTTTTCCATATATTTTGTTACGTCGTATGTTTAGTTCTAGGAAATCTATATTTTGGTACCGCAATCAAACTTGGAAATAATCCCTCTTCAAGTTTTCTTTTCGATCATTAAACATTTTCAGGGAGAACAATTTAGTGCTGTTTTCTGTTCACATAATGTCGCTATGTGTCCACCAATAACTTGTGTCAGGGATTAACAAAAATAACTTTAATTGACGCTTTGACGTCAAATTGCCAATGACATAAACGCAGGTCCCAAAATGAAATGACCACCATTAAATACTTTTAACGTTAGTGGTTTGACTAGGAAATTTAAAATCTAGTCAAGCGCTACATAAAAACCATTAATTCTAAATCACACTAAGTTCCTATTATTGTATTTTTGTTAATTTACAAATTGGTATTGTCATTGGCAAGAAGTGCCACCATAAGAAAAAAATAAGTTAATCGATCCTACACTGCGAATAAAAATGGGGGCATTTTTCCTTAAACTTTTACTATTATTTTTACTAGGTCGAGGTACTTATTATATTATTTGTTACAACATCAAAATCATTTACAAGTCCCGTGGCAGTCAGGAATAAACATGAGCTTAAACAAAGGCAATTTTGTTCTGGCCCTCCTATTTTACACTTGCATTGGACATGTTTTTATCACTTCTCAAATTACAGAAACTGCTAGATATAATTTAACGTATAATACAATCCATAAAGAATACTATCATACAAACAATATTTATTTATGTTTTTACACACATTTACATGTACTCATTCTCATTTACAAACAGCATACAAAAATACACTCAATATTAAAAAACGTCTATTTTTGTTTGGCTATTAAGTTCTATAATTCACAACTAGATTTTTATTTTGGTAGATAGATAGCTTCATTTGGCTATTGAAATATTTTTTAGTTTACTGTTAAATTTTCTGCTCTAGCACCAGTTAATTTAATATACCCTAAGGCATTATTGTATACCTACAACAACGCTCAAGAATGGGGAAAAAGACAAGCATGAGATTAGCAATAAAACAGGGTCGCCAAATGAAACTATCCACTTACATGCATTGAATAATTCAATTCAAATATTCACATGATACAAGTTTTACCTAAATCCTAATTATAGTGACTCCTCGATGTTTAAGAAATTCACCACAGTCGTAAGCATTTAACGCAATAATGTACATTTAGTTTGTGTACACGTTTTATGTCACAGAGTAAGTACACGAAATGTGTACATGAAATAAAAATAAAAATTCTGAAATTTAAACAATTATATATTTCGTGTACAGTCCCGCTTCTTGCATTGCGTGTACGCACCATTAATTGCAGTGTGCGTATTGAGTTAATCCATTCACTACACTACCGCGTTCAACATCTACTTAGCCTAAACCACAAAATTCACAGCTCATTGAAATCACTTCAGTGTCTTGTATTTTAGAAGTGGCAACCTATCGTTGCCACGGGGGATTTCTCAGGTGTTCTCGTCGGAGGAATCATCTGATGATGAGCTGGTGAGGAGAGTGGATGCCATGGTGAGTTGGCGGATGAAAGGCTCGCGGGGTAGGCTCTGCTGGCCGAGGGGTAGCCGTCTTACGCCCATCCTCTCGCTTTCTGGCAGAGATTTGCTGCATTTCTCCTCGGTGATCGCGTCACGGGATAGAGAGCTGAAAAGAATTAATATTTTTTTATAGATTATTCTCTAAATCTCCACCTCTACCTCCCCATTAGTGCGTAGCAGTGCCATGGGTCATGTTTTTGAACCATTTATGTTACTAACTATTCTACGTCGCAGTGGGCATTTCGAGAACATCTATACTAAAATTATAAATTCGAAAATAACTCTTTCGTAGTAACTCAGTAACTGTTTGTTACGTTTTCATGACTAATCGGTTAGACCGATTTCTATGAAATTTGGTATAAAGATACAGGACGTAGGTTAGACCAGGATCGGGACATAGGCTACGTTTTACCCAACTGCAGACGGAGGGTAATGTTTTTATTGATAAACCACGTCAGCTAAATAAAAAAACATAACCATCTCTCTGGTCGATCATCTATCATCACATTGCTAGACTACCAGTGGTGACGAAGGAATTTCGAAAATAATCCGTATTTATTACCCATGGTGGAGTAAGTGACTGATTGGATTTGATGATCGTGTGTGTATATCCGTAGTGATAAATTCGTAACCTTGGTACGCTACGGCCTCCACGGTGTAGGCGCTCGTATATTCGTAAGTTCATGAAAAATAGAGTTAGTTGGTGTTTTGTCGAATCAACTAGGCTTGTTTATGTATACTATAGGCGACTTGCGCAACGATGCCTAAAAGTATTTAATGTCAAAGTCAAAGTAAAATATTTTTATTCATTAAAATCACAAGGATCACTTTCAAACGTCAATTTTATTGTCTGTTCCTTCGCGACCAAGCCAGGAAAAAAGGCAAGAAACAAGGCTGGTTGTTTTTTTTTAATGATCCTATTAGAATACATAACAATACAGAAAATAAATTACGTCTAAATTGTAACATTTTGAGCGAGTTGGACAAGCTACTCTATCATCTAAATAAACCGATATTTTATAGTAGGCTTTTTTATAAAGATTTGGTTTAATTACGTTTTTAAATTTGTTAATTGTCAATTTGTGTACATCCCTTGGGAGAGACACCTTGCCCTTTAAACGATTTACTAACTTTATGGAGTCTACAAGTGGCAACAGCGGGTTTATCTTTATTTCTAGTATTAAAATTATGATTATCGCTATTTTTCTAAGCAAATTAATATTTTTGTGATCATACATCAGATTTTCATAGATTTTCAATGTCCAAACAAATCATACAAATACGTCAAATTTAAACATGTTTAGTCGGTAGTTACGTTTAGGAATCGTTGTGCAAGCCGGCCTGACTAACAATATGATTTTTGGATTAGGTCCATGCATCATTGGCATTTCAGGTTTGTTGTTGAACATTCCGTGCTACGGCGTAGGCCCTCGTAGCAACTGTCATACAATAGTTTACGAACAAAAGACATCAACGCTCCAGTTATTGTTCCTTTTGTAAATGAGAGTAATTCCGAACGTAAAAATCGTAACCACCGCTACCATAAAGTTATGTTAGGAGTGTCAAAAAATATGTTTACCTACTAAAACTTATTAGCAAATTGCTTGACTCACCCAGTAAGCTCCAACATAGACCCTCGCCGACACTGCCCTCTATGCGGTCCTTGCATAATACTAGCAGGCCGAGTCGACGCCCCCAACGGATCTGAATGCGCCACATCTTCCATCAACAACACCGAGGGTCCTCCGAGACTTGTACTCCGTTTCGACAGCATATTATGTGCGTGTCTTATAACCGGCCCAGTAGCTTCTTTCGAAGTCTCAGCTTTAGGATCCTTGGTGCCTTCAGAGTCTGACCCTACAGCTTCAGAAGGACCCTGCCCGGAGCCCGAGCTCTCTCTTCGGAACAGACCTATGATAGATTTTGGATGTTTTGGCTTCTCTATACCACCTATGTGTTGCATTGCAAGGAAGCGGGGAGAGGAAAAGAAAAAACAAATGAGAATCGTTTACAGTTTTCATCATGCAGGATTTACACATATCAGAAGCTAAAATTACAACCATAGAGGTATTATAAGACACAAACAGAGATTAGTAGAGATTACTCACACGCGCAGTGGGACCAGTCAAATTAAGCTATTCAGGCTTAGTTGGCCGGATAGTTTGCCAATCTTCAAGTATAACCATAGAGGTATTATAAGACACAAAGAGAGATTAGTAGAGATTACTCACACGCGCAGTGAGGCCAGTCAAACTAAGCCATTCAGGTTTAGTTGGCCGGATAGTTTGCCAATCTTCAAGTACAACCATAGAGGTATTATAAGACACAAAGAGAGATTGGTAGAGATTACTCACACGCGCAGTGAGGCCAGTCAAACTAAGCCATTCAGGTTTAGTTGGCCGGATAGTTTGCCAATCTTAAAGTGCAACCATAGAGGTACTATAAGACACAAACAGAGATTAGTAGAGATTACTCACACGCGCAGTGGGACCTGTCAAATTAAGCTATTCAGGCTTAGTTGGCCGGATAGTTTGCCAATCTTAAAGTACAACCATAGAGGTATTATAAGATATAAACAGAGATTAGTAGAGATTACTCACACGCGCAGTGAGGCCAGTCAAACTAAGCCATTCAGGCTTAGTTGGCCGGATAGTTTGCCAATCTTAAAGTACAACCATAGAGGTACTATAAAACACAAAGAGAGATCAGTAGAGATTACTCACACGCGCAGTGAGGCCAGTCAAACTAAGCCATTCAGGTTTAGTTGGCCGGATAGTTTACCAATCTTCAAGTACAACCATAGAGGTATTATAAGACATAAACAGAGATTAGTAGAGATTACTCACACGCGCAGTGAGGCCAGTCAAACTAAGCCATTCAGGTTTAGTTGGCCGGATAGTTTGCCAATCTTAAAGTACAACCATAGAGGTACTATAAGACACAAACAGAGGTTAGTAGAGATTACTCACATGCGCAGTGGGACCTGTCAAATTAAGCTATTCAGGCTTAGTTGGCCGGATAATTTGCCAATCTTAAAGTACAACCATAGAGGTATTATAAGACATAAACAAAGATTAGTAGAGATTACTCACACGCGCAGTGAGGCCAGTCAAACTAAGCCATTCAGGTTTAGTTGGCCGGATAGTTTACCAATCTTCAAGTACAACCATAGAGGTATTATAAGACACAAACAGAGATTAGTAGAGATTACTCACACGCGCAGTGAGGCCAGTCAAACTAAGCCATTCAGGTTTAGTTGGCCGGATAGTTTGCCAATCTTAAAGTACAACCATAGAGGTACTATAAGACACAAACAGAGGTTAGTAGAGATTACTCACACGCGCAGTGGGACCTGTCAAATTAAGCTATTCAGGCTTAGTTGGCCGGATAGTTTGCCAATCTTAAAGTACAACCATAGAGGTACTATAAAACACAAAGAGAGATCAGTAGAGATTACTCACACGCGCAGTGAGGCCAGTCAAACTAAGCCATTCAGGTTTAGTTGGCCGGATAATTTACCAATCTTCAAGTACAACCATAGAGGTATTATAAGACACAAACAGAGATTAGTAGAGATTACTCACACGCGCAGTGAGGCCAGTTAAACTAAGCCATTCAGGTTTAGTTGGCCGGATAGTTTGCCAATCTTAAAGTACAACCATAGAGGTACTATAAGACACAAACAGAGATTAGTAGAGATTACTCACACGCGCAGTGGGACCTGTCAAATTAAGCTATTCAGGCTTAGTTGGCCGGATAGTTTGCCAATCTTAAAGTACAACCATAGAGGTACTATAAAACACAAAGAGAGATCAGTAGAGATTACTCACACGCGCAGTGAGGCCAGTTAAACTAAGCCATTCAGGTTTAGTTGGCCGGATAGTTTGCCAATCTTAAAGTACAACCATAGAGGTACTATAAGACACAAAGAGAGATTAGTAGAGATTACTCACACGCGCAGTGAGGCCAGTCAAACTAAGCCATTCCGGTTTAGTTGGCCGGATAGTTTACCAATCTTCAAGTACAACCATAGAGGTACTATAAGACACAAACAGAGGTTAGTAGAGATTACTCACACGCGCAGTGGGACCTGTCAAATTAAGCTATTCAGGCTTAGTTGGCCGGATAATTTGCCAATCTTAAAGTACAACCATAGAGGTATTATAAGACATGAACAGAGATTAGTAGAGATTACTCACACGCGCAGTGAGGCCAGTCAAACTAAGCCATTCAGGCTTAGTTGGCCGGATAGTTTGCCAATCTTAAAGTACAACCATAGAGGTACTATAAAACACAAAGAGAGATCAGTAGAGATTACTCACACGCGCAGTGGGACCAGTAAAATTAAGCTATTGAGGCTTAGTTGGCTGGATAGTTTGCCAATCTTCACGTATAACCATAGAGGTATTATAAGACACAAAGAGAGATTAGTAGAGATTACTCACATGCGCAGTGAGGCCAGTTAAACTAAGCCATTCAGGTTTAGTTGGCCGGATAATTTACCAATCTTCAAGTACAACCATAGAGGTATTATAAGACACAAACAGAGATTAGTAGAGATTACTCACACGCGCAGTGAGGCCAGTTAAACTAAGCCATTCAGGTTTAGTTGGCCGGATAGTTTGCCAATCTTAAAGTACAACCATAGAGGTACTATAAGACACAAACAGAGATTAGTAGAGATTACTCACACGCGCAGTGGGACCTGTCAAATTAAGCTATTCAGGCTTAGTTGGCCGGATAGTTTGCCAATCTTAAAGTACAACCATAGAGGTACTATAAAACACAAAGAGAGATCAGTAGAGATTACTCACACGCGCAGTGAGGCCAGTTAAACTAAGCCATTCAGGTTTAGTTGGCCGGATAGTTTGCCAATCTTAAAGTACAACCATAGAGGTACTATAAGACACAAAGAGAGATTAGTAGAGATTACTCACACGCGCAGTGAGGCCAGTCAAACTAAGCCATTCCGGTTTAGTTGGCCGGATAGTTTACCAATCTTCAAGTACAACCATAGAGGTACTATAAGACACAAACAGAGGTTAGTAGAGATTACTCACACGCGCAGTGGGACCTGTCAAATTAAGCTATTCAGGCTTAGTTGGCCGGATAATTTGCCAATCTTAAAGTACAACCATAGAGGTATTATAAGACATGAACAGAGATTAGTAGAGATTACTCACACGCGCAGTGAGGCCAGTCAAACTAAGCCATTCAGGCTTAGTTGGCCGGATAGTTTGCCAATCTTAAAGTACAACCATAGAGGTACTATAAAACACAAAGAGAGATCAGTAGAGATTACTCACACGCGCAGTGGGACCAGTAAAATTAAGCTATTGAGGCTTAGTTGGCTGGATAGTTTGCCAATCTTCACGTATAACCATAGAGGTATTATAAGACACAAAGAGAGATTAGTAGAGATTACTCACATGCGCAGTGAGGCCAGTTAAACTAAGCCATTCAGGTTTAGTTGGCCGGATAGTTTGCCAATCTTAAAGTACAACCATAGAGGTACTATAAGACACAAACAGAGATTAGTAGAGATTACTCACACGCGCAGTGGGACCTGTCAAATTAAGCTATTCAGGCTTAGTTGGCCGGATAGTTTGCCAATCTTAAAGTACAACCATAGAGGTACTATAAAACACAAAGGGAGATCAGTAGAGATTACTCACACGCGCAGTGAGGCCAGTAAAATTAAGCTATTCAGGCTTAGTTGGCTGGATAGTTTACCAATCTTCACGTATAACCATAGAGGTATTATAAGACACAAAGAGAGATTAGTAGAGATTACTCACATGCGCAGTGAGGCCAGTTAAACTAAGCCATTCAGGTTTAGTTGGCCGGATAGTTTGCCAATCTTAAAGTACAACCATAGAGGTACTATAAGACACAAACAGAGATTAGTAGAGATTACTCACACGCGCAGTGGGACCTGTCAAATTAAGCTATTCAGGCTTAGTTGGCCGGATAGTTTGCCAATCTTAAAGTACAACCATAGAGGTACTATAAGACACAAACAGAGATTAGTAGAGATTACTCACACGCGCAGTGGGACCTGTCAAATTAAGCTATTCAGGCTTAGTTGGCCGGATAGTTTGCCAATCTTAAAGTACAACCATAGAGGTATTATAAGACATAAACAGAGATTAGTAGAGATTACTCACACGCGCAGTGAGGCCAGTCAAACTAAGCCATTCAGGCTTAGTTGGCCGGATAGTTTGCCAATCTTAAAGTACAACCATAGAGGTACTATAAGACACAAAGAGAGATTAGTAGAGATTACTCACACGCGCAGTGGGACCAGTCAAATTAAGCCATTCAATCTTAGTTGGCCGGATAGTTTGCCAATCTTCAAGGTCAAGCTAGTATACATGTCGGCGAACATGTATGTGACGACATAACTATTTGATGTATGCGACATGAACATTAAATGAAACCTACTCTCTATGTGTAATACTCATGGGTATTACACATAGAGAGTACCTATACCTTATGGTTACAACTATAATAAAGGTTTATGTGGCATTTTGCTACTACAATTTAATTCTCAGCCTCAGCAATGTGCAGTGCTTTGCTGCAGTGGAACGTATTAGTTATTCTCGTGCAGTGCATTTTTTACTACATGGTTCATAGCAATAAAGCTAATTGTGTAAGTTCAATAAAGAAAGGTGTCTACACTACAAAAAGTTTTCATAGCCGTGAACTCTACCAAAACAATCAAATCCTGGGTCCTAGCAAGGGAGAGTCCCTGATACGTAAACCTTTGGATTCTAGCTTCATCATCATCACCAGTCACACATTCACCCACTGCTGGGTAAAGGCCTCCCCTTACCTGTGCACTCCATTATCATGTATTACTGGCGAGCCGAGGAGTGCATTGGATTGGAGTAAATTGAAACTTGTATGGCTAATTCTCTTCTGTATTGGCGAGGATGTGCAGATTGTGCAGACGAGAGTTGAAATATTTGTTGATGTAATATTGAACCGTATTGCTGCAAGTATAGTGATTATTTAACTCTGCAACGGAAACACGATTCTCGCGACGGCTCGCGTAATATCGCTCGTGCTTGCGCGGGCTCGAGATGACTAATTACTCTGCAGTTATTTACGAAAAAGCCATCTTTTTTAAATGCAATCTCGCAATTGATATCAATGGCATTTATTATGAGCCTGCGCGATTTCAATTTATTTGCATTGAAAATATCTCTTTTAGACAACTTTTTTTGGAACGATGAAAGGAAAGAAAATACCATTCCATTAAAAAATTGTCTGAAAGAGATCACTCTTAACAATATGGCCACCCATTGTATTGTCTTATTAGTCCAGCTTAGTATTATATTGTTTTGTTGTGTATTGCAATTTAATAATGAGTTATCTATCTATCACTTCTTACCCAAGAAAGTAGCGGACGGCGAGTTATACGCCAAATACTCCTTATTCGAAGCCCAAGCGGGAAACTCCGATTGTTTGAGAGCCCCGGAGCCCTCGGTCTCTTCGCGTTTCCATGGCAACATAGTCTCGGTCGCGGTTGGGGTTGCCACTCGGGCTTGCTCCGCTACTGTCATGTACGTATCTGTAATAGGGTGAGATACTTTTATAGGGGTGAGCTATTGATTTGAATCAGATTGTGTTGTAAAAAGGGAAAATGTTTTTAGGACACAGTAATACCCCGGACTTACGCGATTGGTAGGACCGAGCGATAACCGTGTAAGTGGAATTCACGTAAGTCGTTCAATATATGCATTTTTTATTCTTTTGGATGACATAATTAGAAGTTATGAATAAAACGCACTGCGTACTTAAACAATTCCACGCGGAACACGTTTGAACCTGTCGTAAACGGAACACTAACAGGGCGGAGTGGGAGAGCTGATCAAAAAGAAAAACAGCGTATCACCGAATTCGCGTAAAACGGGATAGCGTAAGTCGGGGTATTGCTGTATTTGGATTTCAATAAATTTATTGTTTAGAAAATGTGTTTAATATTTTAGTAGGTATAGCAATTCAACGGGGTAATTCAATGATAATGGTTACGTATCCAATATAATAACATCTTCTAGATGATGTTACGGCTGCCCCGCTACTGCAGTGCATCGGGGATGTTTGCCCATTATCACACAGATGGCTTTCACGCCATCATGCGCAGTAAAATGGCATCGCTGATGAACAGAGTTCGGGGCAGTAACAACAGCATCCTGAGGACAGTGGCTGAGTGCTGCACATTTCTGCTCTGGAAGTGCCTTGTACGAAGGGTGATTAATGAAGGAAATAATATCCTCAATTAGTCACCATTTGCACAAAATGGCAGTTTCTATTATTCACCCAGTTCCTATTTTATTCTTGTACTAGGTATATACTCATATAATTGTTCTTGTTTTTATTTTGTTTTCTGTGTGTGTTTTAGTCTTAGATATATAGTTTTGTTGTCTGAAATAAAATATTTTATTTTATTTTATTTAATGTAGTGTCTTAGGGACACATCCACCTGGTAGTGATCTGGAGCAGTTTATCTATTTATAGATCGTTTGCAATGGGTTTGGTACGGCACAACTGTTTATTTTGTATTATAACTTGAGATCGGATAAACGGATGCATATTTATCTAAAGTTAAAAGTTGGCTAGTATGGATAGCACTTTTTTATCGATAAAATTCCGTGATTCCGGGACCAACAAATTTATCATGTGTTAATTTTTTTTTTATTTATTTATCTACTAAACTTAGATATCCCTTAAAGCTGCATAGGTTTTTATGGTATGCCATTCATCCCACATATAGTCTAAAGAAATTCACATTCTATGAAAAAACGCAGACTATGGCACATAGGTATATTAGGTTTCCATAATGCCTTGTTACAACGTAATTTGGTTGCTTTTCCCTACTTTTACTGTCAGTAGTTTTTACGAAAGGAAAACAATCTTGTAACAAGTGTCAGATCGGGCCTATTAGATGTCAGGGAATACAAGCATTTTGTAGTGTGCGAGTGAGATGAACAATTCTACCTGCTTAATTTTTTTTTAACCTATACTTTCCCACTGCTAGGCAAATGTCTCCCCCAAGTTCCTCCACATCTCACGATCACTCGCCACGTCTTAAACGTTAAATTAATATGCATCAAATCCTGGGATCCCGGGATTTTGCTTTTAATAAAAATATTCTAAGAAGCCGCTTCCATAATTTGTTAGCCAAAAATCAACTTTAGGTAAATATGCATCCGAATATCCGATCACTAATTATAACTATTTATTTAACACTTGTGTTTCAGTAAATAGTTTTAGCACTAGTGTTTTTTAGTATTTGAAAGATGGCATACCGGAGGTTCCGGAAACTCACGACATATAAACGTTCATCTTATCATTCGAACTTATGCATTTTTTCTTGTGGATACTAGAGTTTCGCTTGACGATCCTAAATAAATATGACTTACCATTATCTTCAGACATTCTTCTTTCGTCTTCTTCTAATATATCTTCATTGGGAACTAAAACCAAAAGAACCACATCATTTACCGAAAAACTTTTTCAGTATACAAATTAACCCATCAAATGAATCATGCTGCTAAAATCATGACAGATTTTAATACCTATCTCTCTAAACGATTTCTGCAATGTTTATGCACAAAGACTCGATGGTGGCTCAACTCTGAATCAAATCATTAATGAGAAGCTAATAAAATAGAAGATAATCCATAATAATGGCAAAGGTATGTACTTACGTTGGTTTGGCAATGTTATTGACAGACTACCGTGCAAAGAGAATACGTAGGGATACTTACATAACAATAGATTTAGGAACGGAAACGGATCTATAGTCAATTAAAGATGAAGTTGTACAAAGTGTGAATATCTAAGTAGTTCACTCTAAACTAGTTCAATTAAACATGTTTCTATTAAGATAACAATCTATAAATTCGAAAAAAGCATAGTGGATAAGCAACTTTACTGAACAAAATGCGTCTAACATTGTGTCTAACATGCAATCTGATCCGATGATCAATATTTTCGAAAATCTTTACAATACATAATATATCTAATAATTATCTTATCATGTCATTCTACCGGTAAAAATCTAATAAATAAGAAACAAGAATATTAATGTATTGGCGTGATCATTGACGGGTTAATCTATTGATCATCAGATGCCAATGATTGCTACTGTCCTTTTAGACACTGATTTTCCAGAAAAACACATACCAAAGTTATACGTGGATCTGTCTCTTCTCCACGGTAAAGATTTCTCAACAGCTGTTGGAAGTATTTCCTCTGGCGTTTTAGCGTATTGCTTTACAATCCTCGCTTTCAACGGATTGAATCCGGGCAGATTTGCCAGCTGGTTTAAAAGTGAACTACTATTCTCTTTATGGGAGGACGTCGGACTGACTTCTTTGTATCCAGCTGATAAAGCATCACCAGTTGTGGAGAGTATCGGTTAGTTGGTGCCACATGGAGAAAGCCAGAAGGGAAGAAAAAGACGTTCAAACACAAACGATAATCAACAAGCGTTATGAGGAGCCAGGGGCTACAGAGGATTCCATATCAGTAAGTCTGGGTTAGCAAAACAATGAGTTTAGAAACAATGAGTCAAGATGGCGTTGCCCAAATTCTGACAAGTTCACGGAATCCAGCATTTAGGCTCTAAGCCAAGTTAGTTTTGTGTGCAAAATAATAGTTAACTAGAAATAAACTAGAAGAGAAAGTCAAGATACAAATTACAAGTAGGTTACAATATAGATTAACTGTTAACATGCCACCACAAATACGTTTCAGCGCATTCTCACAGTAGGTAGCCATTTCAGTGGGAATGCTTCTGGACCCAGCAAATAATATTATAAGGTACCAATTTCCAAATAAATCATCGATTATTTAAGGTTAATTTTGATTAATAAGTCAGTGCGTAGTAAAGGTTACATTAGTTAACAACATCAAATAGGTAAGTGCCGTTTGGAGTTGAATATTTTGTAACGTTTTTAAAGTTGTTATATATTACTGAAATATACATCAACAATGAAAAGTAAGTAAATCAGAGATAGGTAAGTCGGTACAATTTACTCATATACCAACTCATAAAAGCATAAGCAGTACAGCCAGCGTCTTTGGCACACTTCCACCTGCTAGTGATCTGAAGCAGTTGAGCTATACAGGGTGTCCCAAAAAATAGTGTCAAGCGAAAGTCCAGAGATAGAACACCCCTTGGGGTATCCGAATCACCCCCATGTATGTTCCGTAATTTTTTATAGTTTTCAAGTTAAGAATTTTTTTCTGAATTTTTGAAAATTTTCGACTTTAACAACTTAACAAATTCTTTAAAAAAAAGTAGAAAACTTTCTTGAGATTTTGACCATTGTATAATATCTTTTATAAATCGTTTGCAACGGTATTTGGATTTCTTTTGTATTATAAAGAGAGAACAATTTTATTCTCTCTAATAAGTTTAAAGATATTGAATTGTTCCCATAAATAATTGGGCATGGAAGCCCAAATTATGCATGATGAGACCTTTTTTATATATTTTTTTTTAATTATTTAACTTAATTAGATTGCATTTGCAATATTTGCATTTTATGAAAATTATTAAATTTATCAAACATTTCCCTTGATATAATTTTATTTGTTGCAGAGCTGCGCGCTGAAGACACTGTGTTCATCATAATTATTGATATTTATTTCAGTTGTCGTTAGTTTTGTCATTGTAAATAAGCAAATGTTAAACATTATGTTATAGTAATCCAAATCCAAACGTGAAGTCACTCAGGGTATTTCATGCAGAATACCTACGCGGGGATTTGGCAGTAAACGTTATACCGCTGTCATCACCATCACGACGTGGTTCCCCATCTCCATCTTCTTGCAACACCTCATCTATGTAATCTGCGAAACCAATCAAAGCCTTAACACAATTGAAACTAGAATCAAATTCATTTGTGCGTGATAACTAGGTTTCTAAATCATTCATTTGGCCCATATAGTTTATTTACGCTGGTCTAAATACTGTGTGGCATACATATAAAGCTTTAAGGCGATCAAATTAAATAATGTGTTTACATTGTACACAATAGTTTGGGACTTGATGACAGTGGAAACAAAGCAGTAGTGCCTGCAAACAAATTTCTAAAAATGGTTACATTAAATTTATATAAAGAAAAAAATAATAGATACCCACACGTGCATGCCATTAACACTCGTGATTGTAATAAAGAATTAAATAAGTACCTAATCTATAATACTTTATTTTACCGTGCGTGAACTGTTTGGCCGAACCATTTTGCTGGAATTCAGGGAAGCTGACATGATTTTTGCCATCCTGAAAGAAGAATACAAGAGTTTATTAATAAAAATAACATTTTACACGTCATTTGTCAAATTTCATAAATTATACTATAATATAATTAATTAATCATACATATTTATGATTCATCTTGTGAAACATTGCTACATTAAGTATCTAATATCTGATTAGTTGGTGGGAGGGGGGAGGGGGGGGGTATCTTCTACAGTTCGGGTAATTTGAGGAATTCACTCATGCTGTAGAAAACCCTCTTCAACAACCATGTTTTCAAACGACCCTTCCTTAAACGCCGCGATGGAGGCTGCATTTCGGATACTATCTGGTAGCCTATTATTGTAGACTGCCAGGCCCGAGATGTGTTCGACCTGTGTAGCCTGTGTGTTGGCGTCAACAGCCTGTGCTGGTGTTTATTGCTGCGGAGAGCCTTGTACTGCGTTAACCCCTCGGCGCTGGAATATGTGCAAATTTAGGTGCGTGAACAAGGCCACTTGGTATATAATATATGTTCACAGTGTAGAATCATGATGCCCAGTTCCTTGAAGTGTTCTCTGCATGACTCATCGTTCGGGATGCCTACTATGGCTCGGACAGCCTTCTTCTGCATCACGAAGGCCCGCTCGGCATCGCTTGCTGGCGCCCACAGTTCCACGCCATAATATGTAAGCATACTGTGGACTGTCGCGAAGTAACAGGAGCGCAAAAGAAGCCCGTCCAAGTTTCGAGCAGATTCCATCTTTATGTGGGCGTCCCATATGAGGGAACTATCGAGCTGGAAACCAAGCAGCTTTGTCGTTTGCACCTACTCCAGCCCCGTTGTTCCTGCGTAGACCTTGAGGGTGGCAGGTCTACCACCGTTGAAGAGAATCACATTCAATTTATTATCTTCTGAAAACGGCTGATGGCAATTTCAAAGGATAGATGTATCTCACCTGCTTCCCTCGTTTACTACGTTTATGATGATGCTTTCTATCACCGACTCTTCGTCTTATGTTCATGTGAGTTTTGTAGTTCACTTGTATTCCAAGATCTTTTTCGTTGACAGCGTGGCGACTGTAGCTGAGCCGACGATGCTGCAATGAATACGCCTATCAATTCGATATGTTATTCAGTCAGATTAGATTAGATTAGATTAGATTAAAAAGAATTAATGCGATTCTTACATATTTTATACTGTTTATTACAATTAGCCGTGAGGTAATAAGTTTTCACTAGGTAGTTAAATATGTAGGTACAGCAAAATAGACGGTGAAAGCTGTGCAAACTATTACTGTGTAAAAATATAGGCAGGTATATATATAGTACGTAACGTAGGTACAGTGTATCGAAATAATTATAGTGAGTACTTATCTGTCATGCAATCTCATCTTTGTCCAGCCAGTGGTGATTCTATACATCAAACATCAATATGTAGCGTCATAAAACTTACTCGTCTAAAAGGCTTGCATAACTCCTCAGCAAGGAGATGATGTATTTTCGCATCAGTAAGGTCCTTTTTCGACGGATTATACTCCAGTTCTTGCATATCTATATTCCACGATGAATCTAGTTGGCTGGAACTGTCAAATCAAGCTAAGATCACAAAAGATATCATAAAATTTTGATAAACAGACATTGAAAGATCTTACCTTCCATTGAAATTGGTGTTTGTGTAGTTTTTAAAAATGGCGGACATTGATTCGGCCCCTGATATGTTGCCAATGGTAGAAGCATTTCTTTGCATATATTCTATAGCATCTTTCATAGCCAATTTTGAATAAGTCTCCAGAATTTTTGGTTCTTGGCCCTGTAAATTAAATTTAGCTTTATAATTGTTTACGTAAACAATTCAATTTTGTTGTGGATCACACTTACCTGATAATTCCTAAGTAAAAACGGTCTTATAAACCGATTGTCAAATCTTTTAAATTTGTCCCTCATGTGGTGATTACCATGTCTTCCTAAAATATCTTCTATACCTGCCATTAAATGGTCCATACACTGAAAATTATTATAAGAACATTAATGGCAAACGGACTCAAGTGATTTTCAACAACATGGCTGTATAATCGATAAGCCTTCAAATAATAATTAGAAACATCATTGTAACGACAGTTAATAATAGGCAGGGTTCGAGTTCCGGTAACTGATAACAGACATAATCCAATTATGGAGCTGGGTAGGTCACGTCAGTTTGAAACTATTATTTGCTACAAAAATAACACATTCTGATTGCCCGTAGTCTCGTGGGATAACAAATCTATGAATAGAATTTTGTTTTTTCAAACCTAATGAAAAAAACGTTTATACCAGACAGTACCTGCAGATTACGAAAAAAACAGACACACACATAGAACAGATAATTTTTTTTAATGAATACGTTATTTTTTTGTTAATTTTAAACAGTGTGAGACGCGTGTTTTCATCGTGGGTATATTAGACTCCCAGCGTGTATACATTTTTTACTAAAAACGGAATTAACATGATTTGTTTTGAGTGATAATATTGTTCCATTAGTTATATTTCATGTATGGTAGTTTCATTAGTTATAATCAGCATTTATTATTTATTATTCCATCGTAGGTATATCAACAATAATTCAGGTTCAGAAGTTCGCCACTACAATCACCGTCTCTTGGGAAAACAAGTCCACTTATACAAAAATCTTTTCTAAATCTTATTGCTAATCGAAGTACCATCCAACGACTCTTACAGGAATATCAAACTTTCAAACATTATGAGCCTTACGGGATTTGAACTCGCAACTTCCCTATTAATAAGAAGCGCAAGGGTGCGATACCAATCCCGTCCAGATACAAACAAGACCGTTTAAGTACGAGTAGGACTCGCGCACCGAGGGTTCCAAACCTAAATAGGTTTATTTATGTTAAGCAGCGCCATCTAGTTATGAGACCGGTAAACCAAGAAAACTTTTAAGAAAGATAAGTATCTAAAAAACTGTTCTAAGTAGAGACTTCATCATAATTTTCCTGTAATCTTTGCATAATTCAATCATATTAATTTCAGATTTTTCACTACGTAAACTTCAGAGAAAAGGAACGGCATTTTTTTCTACATTTTTCATCGTAACTTCAAAACGGTACAAAATAAAAAAATATGGACTGATAATGAGCTGTGACAGACGGAAAGACGGACGGACGGACAAAGTCGAACCTAAGGGGATTTAACCATTTTGGAACCCTAAAAACAAAAATTGAGGTTCAAGAACTTACTCTTTCATGAATCCTCTCATTCATAGTCGGTTTCCTTTTCTCGGCTGTCTTCACGTTCAGCATCTTCACCAGCGGCTTTATCGTTATCCCCTGGATGAAGACCGTGAAGTAGATCACCGCTATGGTAGTGGTGACAAACATCGGCTGCAGTTTCACAATCTTGGGGTCAATTAGTAGCACCAACGCGAAGGCTACAGCACCTCGCAAACCTAAGGAAAAGTTATTGTCACACTAATATTATAAATGCGAAAGTTTGGATGTTTGTTTATTTATTTGTTTGTTTGTTACTCAATCACGTCGTAATGGCTGAACTGATTTCAATGAAATTTAGATGTACGTAGACTATAACCTGGAATAACACATAGGCTACTTTTTATCCCATAAATAAGGTCCCATGGGATAAAAATGGGATGTCAAGTTGCAACAGCGAGTTTAACTTTATTTTTAGGTTACCTACACATTTAGTAGTGTACTTAACGCATACTGAGTCGCGGGCAACAGCTATTACTCTATAAACGAGTTGAAAGATGTTATCTTCAGATGTTATAGACTGTTCAATTGCCCCCACCACAAAATGACATGAACTAAATACTGAGCGCAAGTCTATGGTACTCGTAAGAGTGACAATTAGATTCTTTTGAACTAACAATTTCGTTTATACCCACTTATTATAATTATATTCTCACTCGTTCACACGCGGATCACTTATTAAATTATATACTTTTATAGTTTTTCAGATATCAGTGTACGAAAAAACGCTGTAATAGAGAAATATCTAAACAAAAGTAGTGACCGGGCAATCACTATTCCAATATAGAGATCAAACGATTCACGAGTCACGCTTGACTGCTCAGCACACTCGTATTGCCATCAGGGTTGAACTGTCTGCAAAGTTTTTGTAAAAAGAAATCTTGTACTGGGAATTTCAGAAGTAGTTTAACAACTTTGGCATCCATATCTAAACATTTATTATACTATACTATAGTCTTTCTAATATATAAAAATCTCGTGTCACGGTTTTTGTGGTCGCACTCCTCCGAAACGGGTAGATTGATTTTAATGATTTTTTTTTGTCTATTTGGTGCTTTTGAGAATAGGTCGTAAAGTATTTTTCATTCTCCTACCCCCATCCCCTATTTTTAATCGTGATTTTATTATTTTTGTATGAACAATATCCATTTAATTTAACAGTCGTTCATTGACCTGAAGTGTTACATCGCTTTGACAAGAGTGTTTTATGTAGTTTTTATCCTGAAGCTCCCACGGGAACGGGGAATTTCAAGCGTGCGAAGCCACGGGCAGGTCAGCTAGTATATATATATATTTACTTATTAATTTTTAAAATTTAGAATTTGATTTATTTGGGAATATAAAAGGGCTTATTATCATTATTATTATTTATGTATGCAAAGAGCCCCATTTTATTTCCAAATCAATAACAAAGTGAAAAGATCATCCCATCTACTTTTTATAACTACCTAAGCATCTAAGTTAGACCAATAAAGGAACTTACCACCGTAGGACATAACGAACTTCTCAACTCTATTCAGTTTGTGCAGTCGGAACTTATTCGCTACAGCGCTAAATATACACACTCCTGTAACAAAAAGTCATTATTAAAGCCACGGATGAAAAAATGTTAAGGTGCGCCAGTAACTTTTAACGTGAAGCACCCAAAATGTGCCGGCTTACTCCTAAATACTTCACACATAAATATTTCGACATAAATATTTCGAGAACTTCGAAATATTTATGTCAACCCAAAATGTATGTTTATACAGATGAGTTTTTGTTGGATACATTTCGGAGCATCCCTGTATAATAACTTCACGCACACATTTGCAACAACTGTGCTGATTCTGCAAGAGCGATCGATGTTTCCTTCAATTCCTAACAAGGTTACGCAGCGTCTATCTTATTTTAGTCGATCGTGATTGAAACCTATAATATTCTAAGCAAATTCATAACAATCTCAAGTTTCTACTTCATTATTACTTCGTGGAAGACCCGTGTAACATAAACGCTGGTTTAAATCGATCCATGGCAGGGATTTAAAGCGCCAGGGTCTAAATACTGGATCAACGTAAATCACTGATTAATCAGCCTAACCTAATATTGCTTATCCTAGTACTCAAGGACTATTTTCTTGTTTGGCTACTCATATCTTTCCTGGATGGGATGAACTTTGAAACAAAGCTTATAATAAAAAACGAGTGTGCCACACGACTGAAGTAAAACTTCTAGCTTCTTTTCTTTTATAAGTACGTATGTATATATGTTAAATTAAAGAGAGAAAGAAAATGTGTGCACGCACCTCTCTCTCCTGCCCCTACAGTAATATACTAAACGTAACTCTCTCTCTTTCTATCTTCACTGACTTATATATCTCTCTAAACTTCCGTTCGCCTCGCCCGATCACACTTTTCGTAACGCTCTCGTCAGGCATTCACCAGCTTACTTCCCAAGTCAAGCGTGCGTAAAGAAGTTTTACTTCATAATAACGTAATAAAAAAGTGGCACTCCGGGAGCGCCGACAGAAGTGAAAACTTCAACAATTACGAGATACTTACATAGATACAGGGGTGTCGGTAACGGTAACAGTATAGCCAGTTCAATGGTTTTTTTTAATCTCAAAAAATGCCCAACGCGGCTAAAGAAGTATTCACTTCAAAAATATAAATACCTTAACACTAACATATATATGTATAACTAAATATATATATAATACGAGTATATATTTATATGTGACTATAGTTCTTTACATTTCTCAACTTACTTTTACTTCCCCGATTAGGTACTTTAAAAGCACTTAGGTCTAGCGCGCGGTAGGCAGTCAAGATTGTTCATATACATTTTGAACAGTGTCCGTCTATCTGGTATAGGCTTTGGTTTAAAATTATCCTTGTGATTTCATATTTTCATATGCATTGGTAGACAGAGAATGGTGTAATAATGCCTTTGCTGAATAATTGCAAAAATCAAGAGATAAAAAAAAATCGTACTAGAAGGCCAACCACTTTAATGCCACAACTTACCTCTTCTTCTTCCTGCCATTTTCACACATTACGCGGCACAACATGTATTCCTCCTCCACATCTCTCTATCAGCCGTCATCTCCGTTGTTACTTCCTTCCTACTCATATCATTCTTCACACAGTCCATCCATCTCTTCTTCGGCCTTCCTCTACTTCTATATCCATCCACACTCATATCTAACACTCTTTTAGTCACATGATTTTCTTCCCTACGCCTTAACCACATAACTTACCTATTATCCTAAACACCGAGCAGAACAAAATGGTCAGCAACACAAACCACGTGTTCCAATCGTGGTTGTTGTTCACAGTCGCCACACCGAGGAACATAAAGATAATGGTCTCCGAAGACGACGAGAGCATTTTCATGGTATACTTGATGGTGGTGTGAGATTTGTGCGAGATGTTTGCTTCTACGTAGTTTTTCATTGTTATTCCGCAGAATGTTATCCTGGAGAGAAGAATTCACCTTTAAATAAACTTTTAAGATATTTATTTCTCTAAGAACTAAATTCACTAATAGAAAAACTTAAACATATTAGTTGATAAATTTGTTGGGCTAATTATACTAATAACAAAGTTGAAAGTGATTATAAAGTTAGTACAAAATAAAAGTTAAGTGCGGGTAGTTTTGTAACATTTGGCTCATTCAATTCAGTATAAACAACATTCAAGTAACACAGATATGCGCTACTGTAAGTGGCATGGACGTTATTGTGATTTTGTATATTGGCAAAAGGTATGTTTGTGTTAGGTAAGTATGACTTTAATTACGTAAATTTCGTATTAAAAAAAAGAAAGTTCTTGTTTGTTTTTTTTTGCCGTTCTGAAAACTGTCTTGTTTTTAACTATACTTTAATATTACTACCTATATATTATATAGGATGTATAATTATTATTAATTATTATAATATTATATATTATATTAACATTACATACATGTTATTATTGTTTTTTAATGGTTCTTTTTACGGTCTTATGTTTTAGATTAAACTTTATACATATATATACATATAAGTATACATATTTGTTTATAACATGTAAGTATAAGTATAGCACGTAAGTTATTTGTTTATTACGTAATATTTAAGTAATCTTATAAATGTGGTCATAATTTTAGTTTCATTAAAATCTTTTGGTAATTTGTTGTATATTTGAGCACATTCATACATTATATTTTTCATGCCTTATTTAGTTCTAGGTGTGTGCAGTTTTATGTTATTTGCACTTCTTAATTTCATTTTTTGTATTTGTGATTTTTTTGTGAATGTTATATGAATGTAAATAAATCTGTTTGGGATATGTTCATTAGCTTTGTTTCTTTACATAATAATTTTGAAGGAGTAAGATAGTCATGATTGAACAATCTTTTAATAAGTCTTGCTTGTTTCACCATTTGAGAAGAAACTTTTAAATACATAAGCGCTTTGTAGTTTTTATACGGTTCGTGTTCTTCAAAAAGCTGGTAACCAAAGCCTTCTCGTAATATGTTTTTCCCCTTGCCTATCATTAAAAGGAGATGAGAGATAAAACATTCTTCTGATATAACAATATCACGATATCACAAGAGATAAATCGGTTTTTGTAACAACTCGGATTTTAATGGGTCACGACATAAATATGCAAGGGCACATAGTATCCGTTAACCATGGCTAAAAATATAAAAAGAAAAATAAAACACTGCATAATAGAAAAGATTGACACAGGAAATCAGTGGATTCAAGTAGGAATGGTGAGAATCTGCCAAGGATCGCGATAGGTGGAAGGAGTTGGTGGAGGCCTTTTCCCAGCAGTGGATAGAAAAGTTTAGTTAAAGAACATTTCACACATTGTTATTTTCTTAAGAAAATACGAAGTCAGCTCAAATTGTCGAGTCGTGTCTACAAAGGCGACTTTATTAGAGAAATAGCTTCACCTCCCACGAAGTGTTCTACTCCATCGGAAATAAAGTTAGCTCAGACGAATAAACAACAAAAAGCCTTTATTGCTTTCAATTGACGCAAAACGATTGGTTTAAAACATGACTGCGGGTAAAGGCGACACAAAAGCCCTTCTGTCCCCATTATTTTATCCTATTTCTGTTGCTTCGTTTGCATTCTATTTATAGGTTTATTCACAAGCATTCTTCGCTTCACTGCATTCAGAATGGAAGCATAAGCTCATACAGTGGGTATATACTGAGTTAGGAATCGAATTTCTAGCGGACAACCGCGGCGGACGTTTTAAAATAAACATTCAACATAGACAGGCTAGATAAAATCTAGCAAAAAAACTGTTGCCAGAAGGCTTTGCTTTCAAATATTCTCGATTTAAACACTAATTGTTCTGGAATTATTCATGCTCAGTGCTCTACAAGTTGAGGCCATTATTATCTATATGAGTATAATTTATGCAACGTGTAGTGGATAGTTCAAACACTAGCTAAGTTAAGGACGCCTAAGCTATAACACTACAAGCTACCAAACAGTCACTATCTTCACTAACCAACATACATAGGGTATCCAGTGCTGAACATAGGCCTCCCTCTAGATCTGCGATTCCCAAAGTGGTGTCTATATCGGTTTCCCAGGGGACGACATATATTATTTATTATCTTTACTTTGTGATTTTACTGTTTTATTCAAATAATAATTACCTAGTTGGTCGAGCGAAGCGAGATCTCTAAATCAACTTGGGCAAATCGGCGTTGTATGTATGTATGTTTGTTTGTCCGAGGATAACTTTCGAAGCGTTGATCCGATCATCATGAAATTTTATGCATAGTGCATAGTGGTGGCACAATTTTGGTGTGACTAAATGAGCTAAAAATGTTGGGGGGTTGTTGAGATATTGGGGTTCGAGAGGGGTAAAAATAAATAAAAATGAGACTAAGGTCAAGGGGACGTCAAATGAAAGGTCTGCATTAGTACATTTCAACCCTGTTTTGATTTTTGTTTTATCCTTGTAATGTTTTAGTTATTAGCCATAATAAAACCAAAACTTTGACAAAATTCACAGGGTACACCAGTGGCCCCACAATGCTGTAATTTGGTATGCTTGTAGCTTAAGTGACACAAACATAGGCAAAAGTCTGAAATCCAGAATAACTGCAATTTGTATCCCAAAAAAGTATAACCACATTACATGAACTTTTTTTACATAACTTTAAATTGTAATTTGAATGAAACTGTAGGCCAAGTTATCGTGGCACTACTTTGATGGTCAAAGATTACAAATAATTTTTTTTCGTTTTATTCGGAGACTTGCGAGATCTCAGTTCGGGGCGAACCACTAGTTAAATATTTTTACGTAATTTATATTAATAATTATTAATTATACTTGATATTTATTTACTAAATTGTATGTCTATCTATATGTTTTGTTAAATTTTGATGAGGAAATGATATCAAGTTCACTCACTTAACCAACCGCAAAGATTTTAAATTGATAGGTAAGTATTTTGTATCAATAGGAAAAAACTAGAGATAAGATTTTTAAATAATTTGGCTGTAGGGGTCAGAGGTATCAGTTCATTTTGGAAAAGGGATCTCTTTCTCGAGACAGTTTGGGAATCCTTGCTGTAGATTTACAGAGCTACCGATGTTATTTCATTAACAATAATTGTTTAATTGTATAATTACATATGTCATATGCATGTCAAGGCGATACGAAGTTCGCCGGGTCAGCTAGTAGGTAATATAATGTCAGCACATACTTAATAAAATATTTAGATTATAATTTAAACTAGTCATAAATGTCATTGTGTATCATTTAAATATTCATTGATAGTATGGTAAGGTATTGTAATAATTGAAAAGTTATTATAATACGGTTTTCGCCGTGTTCCGTTTTCTGTGAAACTCTATCGAAGCCAAACGGTGCGAACAAATCCAATTTTGGAGCTTGTCAGGATTAATACCCGTATTGGGAATGTCGTTAATTTGAGCCTTGGGAATTTGCAACAATATTCTCTTTTCCATTAAAATATTTTTTGATATTGTAGGTTATGTTACGAGGAAAAGCAATGCCGGTTACTGTTACACTCTTCTTTTTTTATTTATTTATTTCAGCATACTCGTGTCTTCTTTTTGTTTGCGTAGTACCCAGACAAAAATAAATCAGAGATATTTGATTGATCGAATACGATAGACTAAAATGTCAGTGTAGGTATGATATAATATGTACCTTCACTGAAAGAAATAATAAGTTATTTAACCTTTTTTCAACTTATATTTTAGGTTGATTTTTGCACCTACCGACATGATTTGTTGAATTAACAAAATAAAAATAGTTGAACTATAAAGGTAAATTTGACCTGATTATATATTGTTACGAGCTGAGGGTTCGGGATAAAATAATGGGAATCGATCTAACCAAAATAACACTTTTATTCAGCACTAAACGATGTATACACGAACTTGGTCACACGTAATCACAACAGACTAATTCACACCACTGTTGCACCACTTGAAGTCACCGAAATGATCGCACGTATAGCTTAATCCAGACTGACTGTCCGGCCATCTCTCCGGCCTATTTATATCGCGCACATTTCGATTGTTCGAGAACGATCTCAATCGCTCCAGGAAAGGGTCGGTGCCTGGACACAATGGCCACTCCCCATTCTGCGAAACCGCAAACAATAACAAAGACAAAAGCGCTCGAGAAACCTCGATTACCACTCATTGTTTAACAGCCTCGGCGTAACAATATATTTAACTTAATTATTTTGTTGCCTCAACTTCGTTAACATGTTGACTTTTACTAAATTATCAGTTAGACTTACTTAGATTCGAATATACCAAAAATGTTGTGTTGTAATAACCTCTTTTAGTGGCTGGTTTAACCTATTAATTTTTAACAATTTAATTTTTGTAGAAAAAATGTACTATAATAGTTGATTAAACATAATATTAAGTTAACGCAACTTAAATGTTAATCAACATTATGGAATTCAACCTATTCGTTTTTTCAGTGTATGTAGTAGGATACACGTAAAGGTAGACAAAGAAGAAATGAATGTATTGTGTGAAAACTAATCCAGGTAAAAGGGAGTCAGAACTAAAATTACGACTGATAGAAGGATATGGCAGAAAAAACATGTGGAGCATACCTGCTGTAATATCGGAAAAAGGCAGGCTCATCATGCTTCTGCCTACCAAGAGCAAAACTTACGCAAGAATCCCGCTCATATGGAACATCTCAGCGTTTAGGTACGCAAGATAAGCCATCACGAAGATGAAGATCGGCTCGATGACTCGGACCTCATTCGTGAACCGGGTGACAAGACCGGTGGCGAAGCCCCACACGACGCCTATACACGTCCCGCCGACTGCTACCACGAGGAAAGATGCCAAGCCGGCTAGGAAGTCGGTGTACATCAGGTTTGATGGACCCATTTCACTGTGGGGAAAATAACAATCGAAATTTTCATTAATGTTAGGTAATAAAATGTATCTCTTTGCAAATATATCCTTGAATTTCTTGATAGAAATTTTGACTGTGATTACAATGAAAGATGGGGATCAAGTATTTTTCCTACACGCATTTTATTATCATCATTACCATTAGTCGGTTATTTTTACTAAAATAATCAGTAGACTGAAACAGTCAGTCAATCTGCTTTCTCTCTTTAATTTATATGTTAAAAGCTAAAATGCTCACTCTTTAAAATCTTAATCAATTCAACTCACGTATAAGCCTCAAACATATGATACAGCACCACAGTCACCGCATCATTCAGCAGGGACTCTCCGAACACCACAATGTACAATATCTCGTCGACATGTATCTCCTCGAATACTGCCAGCACAGCTACGGGGTCCACCGCGGAGATCAGCGCGCTGAACAGCAGCATATCGAGGAGTGGAGTGGTGCAGCCGAACATGCCGGTCTGTCCGCATGCCCATAGAGATGCACCTATGAAAAAGATCTGTCAATCGCTGATCGCTGTAAGCACTATGCGAAAGTACTTATTTTTACTACCAACCTAACTGGGCCCCAATTCTACTAAACCAATCGCTTCACTATGACAATAGTATCAAAATCGCCACTAAAGTTACCTTTTAACCTAACCTAACACAATCTTATACTGTATTTTCTTTTCTTTTTCAGGTAAATCAAAGAATACGTTATTGTGAAAGGAATTACAACTTTTCTCTACTATTAAATTAAATGTGTTATACGGGTTAAGACCCATCATTTTATCATCTCTTTTTCACCAATTACCGGTTCACCGATTTATATCTTCAAACGAATCGGTAAAGGGTACCCATGTTTATCATAATAGTAAGTGTTTTGAGCGAGTTTACGATACCAATAAGTAAAGTACTAGAAATATATCTCAGTTAAAAGGGGATTCCACGAATAGTTGAATCAAACATAATCAGTATAATCTAACTAGGCCGACACTTTCGGCGTTTCCAACGTTCATGACGAGATTATGGAGGAGACTTTGTCTGTCCAGACCCTCCCATTGTTTTGTCCAAGTATACAAGTTCAAGACCCTCCGAAGTGAATTAGAGTCACTTCAAATAATATATTACGTTAAAAGCTTGTTTACTAGAACAGTTATCTAACCAAAGACTTACATAATCATTTCCAACTGAAACATTTTAAATACCCGTATATAAAAGGTAGGTATAACAGAAATGGGACGTCACTTTTAATGGTTCAGAAAGGTAAAAGCAAATTGTCAAGTAAGCTAAAAGTACAGACCATAGAGAAATACTAATAGGCTGGGGAAAGCGGCAGCGCTAATTGGTAGCCCTTTGTATGTTTGAAGATTCAAATAAAAACTTGTACTTACATACAGGGAGCATTTCTTTAAAGTTTGTTTATTAAAAATATATGGCCTTACCACAACAAAATTAAGCACGCGTTCAACCTATTTAGAAAATCCTTATGAATTTTTGTGTAGGATTTTTTAACACGCGCTAAACAGTGTTTAATTTTGCTTGTGGTAAGACCCATAGATCAAACGACGTGTGATAAAAACAAGACCCCGTCCGTCAAGTACGAGTGAAACTCACGTACTGAGGGTTCTTGAAGTACTATATATTTAATTTTGATCGACCGATGCGAGTTCTCCAAATCAACTTGAACGAATCGGCGTTGTTTGTATGTAAGTATGTGGTTGTTTGTCCGAGGACAACTTTCAAAGCGTTGATCAGAACATCAAGTCAAATTTGGTATAGATATTCTTCAACACACATCAGGTGAAAAGGCAGCCCCAAGTACAAGTAACACACGTATGTAAAATTATTATCTAATAAATAAAAAGATAAAAATTGGATTACTTACCAATAGTTAGCGTGTTGAAAACTGTCCCCACAACAGCGAACAGTAAGATCGTGCCGAGATGATCAAAGAATAATCTATTCGGCATGAAGTACCCCGCGTCCAGGATAATAGGAGGCAGCATGTACAGGAAGAAGGTGTCAGGTGTTAGGGGCTGGACATGGACGCTGTGGGTGCTCAGGAGTAGGGCTCCAATCAGCACACCTACAAAGATGAGTAGACAAGACTCTGGGAACATCTTTGATAGCTTCGGCGTCATATGGAAACCTGCAACAATATATTTTGTAAACGAAAGAACCTGTTTTGTATCCTAACTCGTAGATTCGTAGTTTATAAGTTGTAGTAAAAACTTCTTATAGGAGATATGTTATTTTTTTGACATTTCACCATAACTCCTAAACTTATCGACATAAAAACAAAATAATATTATTGCAATAAAGGTAAGTCAGTTATATTTATATCTATTCCAAACAATGCCATAACTTCAGAAGTTGAGATAATCAGCTGAAGGATTCAGATGGAAAGACGGACGGTCGGGTAGACGGATGGACAGACAGACATACAGACAGAGTCGCACGGCTCGAATACACCAAATCCGTCATCGGCCGCAGTATGCTCGGGCGACGGCCGAACTCGGCCGACCAAATCAAACGTATGTAAAATTAGCTTCCGTCAGTGGCTTCACACGCGTTGATTGTCAAAAAAAGTAGCCTATGTTTGAATCCAGGTTATAATCTATTACATACCAAATTTCATCAAAATTGGTTTAGACATTACGACGTGAATGAGTAACAAACATCCACACATACATCCATACAAACTTTCGCGTTAATAATATTAGTGGGATAGTGTGATAAAGATAGCGCATACCCTACTACCACCGACATCTTCCCGGTTCTGGTGTATTCGAGCCGTAAGGGTTAAGTTTTGACCATTTTGTTCCGAACCCCTAAAAAGTTCATAGCTGCCAAATTGCTAATCTTCTCCTTTTTAAATCGGGTAAAACTTTAATCCCCTTTTTCATAAAAAAAAATAAAACAAGTGATCTTCTCTGACGTTTTGTCCGTTTAGATCCGAAAAATTTAATAAGTCATTGATGTAAACATAAAAACAGAAAATAGTTTAGAGTTATAAAAAAATCCAAGAAACTAACGCAAAATAACTGTGGAAATGAATGGAGGTAGCAAAAAATCAAGATCAAATTTTATGAAGATGCACGAAAAACAAGAAATGAGACTTCATACGGTGCTTCAATGCAAGTCTTACACTGGAATACCCGATATCTTTACCTCTACACCTTTTAATAATTTTCTTTACAAAAATCCCAACAAAAGCTGTACAGACCTCTCTATAACAGAAGCTACAATAGCAGAAGCTGATAGAAAGTCGATATTGAAGAACTCTATAGTGGTAAACGAAACCCCCTATGTGACGTGCGAGAATTTCCATGGCTTGAATAAAAACTTGAGTAAACAAATAATACGATCAGTAAGTACAATATACTGCGATTTAGACGATATTGCTAAGAGGCATTCATTTCATGGTCTTACCGATGTAAGTATGTCCAATATAAATATTTTAAAAGTTATGGAACTACCTACCCACATAAATGGATTCATAGGGAAAACTAACGCTGTTGTACAAGAGTGTGCGACGCAAATGCATCCAAAACTATTTGCTAAAGACAGTTTGGAAATCAATGCAAAGAAAGCTAAAAGAAAGTTTCAACAGAATGATGTTCTTTCATCAGAAATATTCCTGAGAGACGGGAACCATGGAAGAAAATGTCGAAAAAACTACTATTATAACATTGATACCACAAACAAACACCAGAAGTTTTGGTCCCATACAAAGTACCGTACATCGTTTACAAAACCCATTCCAGAAGAGAATAAAAGTAAAAAGAAGGATCAAGGAAAGCGTACAGAAAACCCATGTCCATGTCAATTATTCTCATATGCTTGTCCTTGTACAGATGAGAAATCATTGAATAACCTGGCTAAGAATAGCAAATGCTTGACTGTAGCTGACCAAATCACTAGTACTACAAAAGTAGCTCATGAAAGAAAAAATACAGCACATGACTTACGACAGGAAAAAAAATCAGCAACAGAAAAACTACGCACTAACACGAATACCTCTGCAAAAAATGAGAACCCACAACCTCAAAAAGAACCTATAATTCAAGTTCATTGTAAGTCACTGAAGAAGACACATTGGGTCATTTGTCCTAACTGTAAAGAAAAGCTCGAAGTTCTCAGTATTCATGAAGAAGGAGGAAGTTTAAAACGTGATAATTCGTTGATGTATCGTAGCAAGGAATTAACAACTGCTTATAACGTCAGTGCCAATTCAAAAGGCCATGCATACAAATCAATGGGTGATGGAGACATATGCAGCCACGATCCTCGATGCGACCTTATACCCGTTTGCCAGATATTACCCACTCAAGATATTTCCATAAACTCTAAAAACAGTAAAAAGCGTACGTCTACGAAATCCATTCCACGAGTTATAAGAATCACCAAAGCATGTAAACACCACCCGCCGTGTACTGTAGTACCGTCATGTCAAAGAGCAAACGTGTTACGGAACAACTGCGAATTTATTCCTCCGTGCTTACATCGACCTCGCTGCGTTAATTTACCTCTGTGTTCCATTTGCCAAAACCATGTATTACGACGAGCCCAGTTGGGGCCCTCTTAAACAATTTGAAGAAGAAATCCTAGAAAGTTTTTCTCCTGCTCCATACAAATACAGTCCAATGAGTCAACAAGACTCCTTTGCGAAAAACTTAGACTGTGACTACAATACGATAACTCACGTGCAAAACGCTTGTGAACTCACAAACGGATATCGACCTTCTGAGCATGTGGTTAACCCCAAGACAAGACCGATGTCAACATTGTCTCCAGCTCAAATTTCAACCATGTCTCTATCAATCCAAATGTCGACAAGGCGTAGATCGAACAAGTCCTGTCAGGTCGAAAGTGTAGAATGTATTTCATCGGGTACGGCTAAAGTAAAGAAAGCGCGAGTGCTGAAGTGATCGTATTCATAAGAGATGTCGGCTGCCAGTTTCAGAGTAAGAGCACTCGTCTAAGGATTTCTTGATACGATCTAACATGTGGAATGCATCGTTCAATTTAGTCAACGTAAAGACGGGAGCCTACTACACAGCTGTGCACACATTGAGATGCGAAGAAAAGTCCACGTACATGAAATCGGGTGAGTCTTTATCAACCGTTTCGATTATGTCAACGGAGGATTCGTATTGCGCTCAACGACGCTCTTCGAGGAATCGATGCACTGGTTTTAAGACTAGCCAGCGATATATCTCAGCGTACGCAAAATCTGACAAATATCCTTCTTTCATATCTTATAGGCAGTCACCGAGACAGAAAGTACAGGAATATATTTGCTGCGAAGCACCTTCGGGGATCTAAAACTAGTGGCAACGATATAGCAACAAAGTCCTAAATATCGTTTATGATGTGTGCTTTTGTGTTATTTACTTATAACTCGTGGTTCGCCCCGAACTGAGATCTCGCGAGTCTCCCATAAAAACAAAAAAAAATTGTAATCTATGACTATCAAAATAGTGCCACAAAATAAATAACCCAATAACTTGACGTACAGTTTCATTCAAATTACAGGTAAATGGAGTTCATATATTTTGGTACATATAATATAAAAAAGTTCATATAATTTCATATTTTTTGGGGTACAAAATGCATTTATTCTGGATTCAGACTTTTGCCTATATTTGTGTAACTAAAGCTACACAAATACCACATTTCAGCTTTGTAGGGTCATTAGTGTACCCTGTGAATTTTGTCAAAGTTTTGTTTTTATTATGTCTAATAACTCAAAAACTACAAGGATTAAACTAAAAATAAAAACAGGGTTGAATTGTACTAATGAAGACCTTTCATTTGACGTCCCACTTGACCTTATAGTCTCATTTTTTTTTACCCCTCTTGAACCCCAATATCTTAGCAACCCTCCCACATTTTTAGCTCATTTAGTCACACCAAAATTATGCCATCACTACCTACCCATGTATAAAATTTCACGATTGGAACAACACTTCGAAAGTTATGCTCGGACAAACAAATATACATACATACATACATACAACGCCGAAGTTGATTTGGGGATCTCGCTTCGCACGATCAATAACTATTGTTGATGTTTACTGACCGTTTACTTCAATATTTAGCTCTTCTTGCACAACGATCTCTAAACGTAATAAGCAACTAATATTTTTTAAATTTGGCGTATTCATATGATTTGACAACTCTCTAAATATTTAGCGCCTAAATACGTTTAGGCATCATTGCACAAGGCGCCTAGTTTTTGAGCGATGACTTGGACGTCTTCCAAAGAGACTGGTGGGATCTGGACTGTGATAAGTGGAAGGAAGTGATAAGAAGGCTTTTACCCAGCAGTGGGACAGTACAGGCTAGTAAAAAAAGAGAACATAAATATCCGGTTTGGTAAACTAGAGTACAAGAAGAGTGATTTTATTATTGAAATGTCAAGTACCGAGAAGCTAGGCAAAGATTCTTTGAATCTGGGTCATTGCCGGTTCGCGCTCGTGTAAGAAGACTGTCAAAATATGAACTATGTATTTCTGGCTTGCGAAACATCATAGTGTAAATCTTAATTAAATTAGCTACAGTCGAAAACATAGTTCAAATCAGCTAAGAATATAGGACAGAATAGGATTCCCTATTTTCTTGAGTGATCAGTTAAAGAATAAGAAATCTATTGGTAATCATATTTTGCTGAATAATTCATGAATAAATAAATAAATGCCCTGTTACATATTTCCTTACTTTTGTAAATACAAGCACGACTGACCTACTTTTACCTCCGAATAAAACAGTGATTTGCAAAATAGGTTAAATTCAGGCAAAACAATACCAAAGGGAGATAGCATCATAATTTTTAGGGGTTCGTTGTTAAATAAGAACCGCTTATAGTTTTGACATGTCGTCTGTCTATCTGACCAAGCAGTTATAGCCGTTTTATTAGTAGACTATAAGAGTTGTAAAGCTGAAAATTTTCATGTTGCTACGTTTTAGTCACGCACACTGGTAGCAGCAAGTTATAAAATAAAAACTAAAAAAAACTAGCTTATTTAGGATTTCTCCCTATATGGAAGTTGAGGGGATTTTTTTAACTGACGCACCCCGTTGTCTGATGTTACGTTGAACAGAGGGCTTAGCCAAGTACAGTCGATTAGTGATGACGCTAGTCGATACGTCCGAAATGTATGGGATTTGACACATGCTATAGAAATACTATGTCATTCAGCGACAACAAATGTATGTAGAAATCGAATAGATTCGTGGCGAATGTAATTTGGCTACGGGTCCAGAGGGCTTAGCCAAGTTACAGTCGATTAGCGATGACGACAGTCGATACGTCCGAAAATGTATGGGATTTGACACATGCTATAGAAATATTACGTCATTCAGCGACAACAAATGTATGTAGAAATCGAATAGATTCGTGGCGAATGACATTTGGCTACGGGCCCAGGTCTTCTTATGACATAATATGCTCAACATTTTTTGATACAAGAGCCCGTTTACCAAATATGTAGCTTAAAGTTTATATTTTCGTATCCACAATAGCACATAAACTGAAGTTTAATTGTCATTTATGAGTAGTCTTTACGAGTTTACCAGCAGTAGTCGACTACGGAACCCTTCACAAGCCGTTCCGTTTTGGCGAACGCCGACTAAATGTATATTTATCATTACTATTGCTTAACTAGGTTTTATAACTGAAGGCCAACTAAAGAGTCCACATGTTTTAAGAAAGAAAATGCCTGCATCTCTATACAACTTAAAAGTAAGGGCACGTTTAAGGAGCATTGCGCGGGGCGTTGCGTGTCGCATTGTGCGTCAGTCAAGTTGCGTGGTGCCTGCCAAAAGCCCCACGCCTTTCCTTACCGCTGCAACCGCGACTACCACTACGATGCCCGCCGCGTGTCTGCCGCGAGCAAGCTTCATATCAAGCAAACACATGAACGCTTTCATACATAGCGAGTGGACAGCGTGACGAGAAGCCCCACGCAACGCGCAACGGTTGGATGTAGTATGACTTTGGAAACTACTGTTTTCAATCAGCAGCGGTGTGATAGAGCAAACAAACCGTCTGTCTTCTCTAAGATTGTGTTTAAATGAAGATTTATCAACGAAAAAAAAAAGACTATTAAACTCTACCTACAAGTCCCTCTTATCTTTTTATTGTTCCTCTCCCTCACAATGTACTCATAAGTAGGTCGAAGGACAGTACAGGATCGTTTTATTTCGTCGGAATTCTAATAGACCATTTGGTTCTAGCAGATAGGAATTCGAAGTGTTGTTTACGCCACAAACAGAAATAATAAAAATGATTTTATGGTAACACCCACTTGCTTTTATACGGTAATATTGGTCAATGAGTTTGCCTGTTTATGACCGTGCTACTATTGGTTGAATGAAAGACGAGCCTAGACCCTCTAGGTCGTATTTTACCTACAGAAAAAATGTTTTCTGTTGTCATAAGAAATTCGGACGGTGTAGGCACGTAGAGTCAAATGAAGCAATTAGACCAGGCTGGAAGCACAGGATAATTATAAGTCTGGATGCACTCCCAACAATCGGAGAACTTAATTTTATAATCTGTTTAAAATAGCTTAATATTTTGCAAACATTGATAGCTATCCAGTGAACTAAGACACCATCGAATTTGCTAATCTATATAATAACATTTATAAATTAAAATATTCACTTGTATGGGCACTTCAAAAATAAAATTCGATATTCATCTCATTAAATAAATAATAAATAAATATCGCTGGACATTTCACACAGCGCTATCTAGCCCCAAACTAAGCAGAGCTTGTACTATGCGAACCAGATAACTGATATAATACTTATATACTTTTTTTATGTAAATACATACTTATAATATATAGAAAAACACCAAGACACGGAACAAATATCTGTAGATCATGCAAACATTTGTTCCGCGGCGGGAATCGAACCCGCTACCTCCTGCGTCTCAGCCGGCTATACGCCCACTATACCACGGAGGCAGTCATTGTTTGTGACTTCTCAAATTAACCTCGCTATCTTAATCTCAAGCTGTGGAAAAAGACAGTAGATCTTAATCTTACCTATCTTCGCTAAACTAGCGAAAAATATCCACAATCCAATTAGAAACGGCGTCTCCACTCTATGGAATTCAAAGGCCGCTATCACCAGCTTTCGTTCCGAAGACCCGTGGGTCTCCACGGTAGTCGGCAACTCCGTGGTCTGTTGCTGCTGCAACTGTGTTCCAGGGGCCTCCCCGGCCGTGGAACGAGCTGGACCCATGGGCCCGAAGTCCATGCCAGGGTATGTGGAGACGCCATCGACTGTTATGGACGGAGTCGATTTTGAGGTGCTCTGAAAAAAATGAGTCCCTGTTAGTATTGAATAATACCTATCTACAAAACTACTACGATATTTTTAAGGTCAGAACTTGGCTCAAATTTAGCATCAATTTTGTTGGCAGCATGTGTGGCACACGGGGAAAAAAAGCATAAACAAAATCTGGCTAATAGCTGAGATAAATCCATATTCGAAGCTACGTTTTGTTCGCTCATAGTTGCAAAACCAGTATCGTGCTACGACAGATTGCGTGACACATAGGCACATTTACCATGTGTTGTGTACCACGAGTATAGACAAACAAAAATAAATTGACAACAGTGATAAATCAAATGAAGGTCATAATATGACAATCGATTCAAGGTTCAATACTGTCTAGCTAGTTCATGCTTCCATCTACGGACGTGAATAAATAACTGCATATCACATATCACACCAGGGGGGCAATCGCGCTAATTTTGAACGTGTCTAACGTTGGAACTCGCGATACGAAATGTGCATAACGTAACGTTGTATTATCGTTAAAATTAGCACGATAGGCATGTATAAACTGTGGTCTTCCTTTAATTTAAGATTACATGCCTGTTAAAGAGATTCAACCCTTATGATTGAGCTTATCGATTGGTGTCTTAAAAGTACCGAGTGATATTTGTGGAAAGCGTATTTTTAAAAATCTATGAATGCATTTTTGCTTCTTTTTACAAATAAAGGAATATTTCCTATGCGTATTTGCCTAAAAAGCGTTAACGTTGTCTAAAACTGCCCGCATCTACCATACCGCCCTATACTGATGCCGTCCTTACGAGCCTATCGATTGGTGCCATAAAAGTCCCGGCTAATATTTTTTGAATTCGTTTTTGTTCGATATCTGTATGTGGAAAGCGTATTTAAAAAAATCTTTGAATGCAGTTTTGCTTCTTTTTACAAATAAAGGAATATTTCCTATGAGTATTTGTCTAAAAAGCATTAACGTTGTCTAAAACTGCCCGCATCTACCATACCGCCCTATACTGATACTGTCCTTACGAGCCTATCGATTGGTGCCATAAAAGTCCCGGCTAATATTTTTTGAATTCGTTTTTGTTCGATATCTGTATGTGGAAAGCGTATTTAAAAAAATCTTTGAATGCAGTTTTGCTTCTTTTTACAAATAAAGGAATATTTCCTATGAGTATTTGTCTAAAAAGCATTAACGTTGTCTAAAACTGCCCGCATCTACCATACCGCCCTATACTGATGCCGTCCTTATGATTGAGCCTATCGATTGGTGCCATAAAAGTCCCGGCTGATATTTTTTGAATTCCTTTTTGATCGATATCTATATGTGGAAAGCGTATTTAAAAAAATCTATGAATGCAGTTTTGCTTCCTTTTACAAATAAAGGAATGTTTCCTATGAGTATTTGTCTAAAGAGCGTTTACGTTGTCTAAAACTGCCCGTAATACCGCCCTATACTGATACCGTACCTACACTTATATAGTAACATGTGCCTACAGATTGCTCATTGATGTTGAGTGAAATAGAGGATTACTAACTGGGCTGGATGCCAAGTGCCTAGACACGTGTTAAAATTGATTTTCACTTTGTTATTGTAATAAATCTAGTAAATTAAATAAAAATAAGTTTTGAAACAAAAGTACTAAAATGGTAGGTGTTATGACGAGAAATTATGACATTATGATAACTGTACCTACCTTAAAAATGTACTCGTTTGTATATTTATCTTGATTTCATATTGTATAATGAACTTATTTTCGTTATTTTTAAGAATTAGGTTGTATCTATCTAATATATAAAATTCTCGTGTGTTTGTAACAAAACTCCTCCGAAACGGCTTGACCGATTCTTATGATTTTTTTTTTGTGTATATTCGGTAGGTATGAGAATAGGTCGAAAAGTATTTTTCACCCTCCTACCCCCACCCCCCATTTTTTAATCGCAATTTTAGTAAGTTTGTACGAACAATATCCATATAATTTAAACGTCGTTCATTGATGTGAAGTCATTTATTGACATGAAGTGTCGCGTCACTTTGACATTTCATTCTGCATTGGATTTCTTTGATAATTTATTTGGCAGAACAACGTTTGCGGGGTCAGCTAGTTATCTATAAAATTTTATAATGGGCAAAAAACCTACAAACTGTCTAGGTTTTGTGTACAGACAAACATTTTATGAAAAAAAATCTGGACAAAAAAGATATGAAAAGATATAATCCCAATTATACTTATTTATTTTGCCCTCAAGTTTTATTTTTCCTATTGTATTTTATAGGTGCTATAAAAATACCCTAAATCTCTACGGCAACATTTTTTCACAAGCCATTTAATTTTGCTTTTACCTATTTAAAGTAGATAAAAACGTTTACACTTTTTCCTGAAATCTTTCTTGTTAACAGCCTTTTTAGTATAAATTGAATGACGCTTATAAATAAGGTTTCCCCGCTTAGAGGAGATTAGGTTTTCCACTCCAGTTTGGGCGGGATCAGTTCTTGGTTACCCTAACCGGGTAACCCGGGTTACAGTAAGTGGCATAGAAAAAGACTATCTAGTACTAATTTAAAAATTAATACGAGCGAAATAATTACAACTAGTGGTTCGCCCTGAACTGAGAACTCGCAAGTCTCCCAAAACACAAAAAAAAAATATTCTCAGGGCGACTCGCGCAACGATGCCTTAACCTATTTAGTATGATAATGAATATGATTTAAGGAGAAGGAGCTGTCAAATCATACAAATACGTAAAACTTAAACATGTTTAGTCGCTAAATATGTTTAGGGATCGTTGTGCTATCTTTCTTTGACTTATAAAATAGTACCACGAAATATCAACCAATTTACTTGACCTACAGTTTTATTCAAATTAAAGGTAACGAGAGTTCATGTTATTTGGTTACTCTTTTTTCTGGTAGAAATTTCAGTTATTCTGGATTTCAGACTTTTCCCTATATTTGTGTTACTAGAGCAACACGCATACAAAATTTTAGCACTGTGGGGTCACTGGTGTACCCTGTGAATTTTGTCAAAGTTCATTTTTTATTATGGCTAATAATTCAAAAACTACAAAAATTAAACTAAAAATAAAAACGGGGTTTAAATGTACTCACAAAGACCTTTTAATAGACTTGCCACTTAACCGGAAAGTTCTATTTTGTTTTTTTACCCCTCTTGAACCCCAATATCTCAACAACCCTCCCACATTTTATAGCTCATTAAACGATTATGATTGTTATTATTGTCATATGCTACCAAATGTTCAAAGGGCTTGTCATAGCAACGGCGGTCATTGAAAAAAGATTGTGTTAGTAGTATACCAAAAGGTATCTATAGTGGTGATTTTTCGACGATACCATAGTCATAGTGAAGCGATTGGTTTAGTAGAGTTGGGGTCCTGTTCATTCGCGACTTGAACCCTAGGTTGTAGAGTTATCAATTTCGGGGAAGTAACATCAGCATTGCATTGACAGGCGGTGCACGTCAAGATTACGAAAATATCATTTGACTAGATTTATTCGTAGAAATCTTCTCTTCTCAAGCAAAGTATTCTGTTTTGATGATACTTTACCTACATAGGAGTTCTGATGATAAATTATAAATTTCTAAGTTTAAAACTAAAACAAAGATTTCCCAAAGATGCAAACTTAGTATTGAAGATCATTTTGCTGAACAACAATCGCAGAGGCCGTGACTTCACGATGAGACAAAGCCTCTGGCCAAGGTCGAGCCTCCCTCAAAGTTGCATAGCCTCTTCAGGGCTGTTAGTTTGACCGCATTGTAGCATTTAAGCAAACTACTGCCACAATGAGAGAACAAAAAAAGTTACGGAAGAATGGAAAATTACATTTTAGCGTAGAATGTTATATTACTTATGTCTTATTTTACGCTAAAATACATATCAATACTAAAATTATTAATTCGAAAGTAACTATGTCTCTCTATCTGTCTGTTTGTTACGTTTTCACGTCTAAACGGCTATACCAAATTTGATGAAATTTGGTATACAGATAGTCAGATTATGACCTGGATTGAGACAGGCTACATTTTATTGGTAGCGTGCAAGCCACGGGCGCTTGTCTAAATTTAAATATAAGTTCAAGTACGTTCTATTCGACTGGGGCTACGTGGGTCTACAAAGGTCTACGAGGGTCTACGAGGGTCTACGGGTCTGTTCTACATAGAAAAGACCTCAACGCATACGTACCTTTGTAGATAATTGACCTAAAATCAGTAAAACGCCCGAACGGTTACCTTTCCCTTCATAACAAAATCTTATTGATTGTTAAAAATCTTTATACTTCAAAGAAAAAAATGTTAGATAACCGAATTCTGTGGAGTCCGTGTTTAGCCCGTATACAGCTGATGTAACCTATTTTTATACTAAAAGTCCAATGACAATGAACGCATGCTACAAATTAAAATAAATTATAATCACGTCAATGGTCATAATCTATCTAATCAAATTTCATAGGAATTTGTCCACAAGCACACAAAATATACTTCTGATGTCCAGATTTTTTTGCTCCATTGCAATAAAATAATACTTACTGGATAATTAGTTGACACACAACCACATACATTTTTTTTAACTATTTTATTTTCATGGAAAATACACGCTTGACCAAAAATTTAAATATACCAAAACTATTTCCATAAAAAGACCAAATGATACCTCACCTCAGACAGTTTCTCTAAACATTGTCGGTCGAAACACCGATAAGACGATACGTGATAATTCCCGTATTTATAATAATGATTGAGTTTCTCTGTATCTGCACTATCTGCTATGGTTTCAGATTTTCCCATAATATCACAGATAATAAAAACATACATCTGACTAAAAAATAGTGTATATTTTAGGTCGCAAGCATGTCGCAAGTCATTATTTCATTAGACACCATTTCTGTTTATGAATATGGAACGTTTAGGGTGATGTATTAATTTTGTTCTAACTCCTAATCGATATTATCTATGATACGAGTTGCCCTATTTATTTTATTGAGAAACTGTTGATTCGATTATTTATTTATATCGAACCAATATTCATAACTGGCTTTAATATTGAGTTCAAATGGGCACTTCTCTGCAATCGCGTCATCTTTCGAAATATGACTCAGACATTCCAACAATCTTTGAAATGATTCGAATAAATTGATAAGTCAAGTATTTCTCTTTCCGAGTTTTATCAACGAATAAACTAGAAAGAATGTCATATATATGTCATATACTTTGTTGTAACATATAACAGAAATATTATTCAATTATTTACTAACCTACATGACTATAAAATACATAAGAAACAGTTGAATCATCTAAAGACAATGAAAACGCTCAATAAATATAGCTCAACTGCTCCAGATCATTTTGCCTGTATATTTTTATATAACCTAATATATTTTTCCGATTGACCTACTTACCGAACAAAATTAAACAAAAGTGAAACAACCATACGAATCCCAAAGTAGAGCATATTGCTCTCAAATAACTCAAACATACCAAAAGATCATGGGAAAAATAAAAATACAAGTGCAAAAAGAAACCGCCCGAACAGGGACTTGAACCCTGGACCCTTGGATTAAAAGTCCAATGCTCTACCGACTGAGCTATCCGGGCTGTACTAACGTTGTCGAAATAAACAAACATATTTGCCATACACGTGACTTTATTTTAATAACGAAAGATTTTTTTTGATTTAGACGAAAAACGCTGGTTTATTGAGGATTGTTATCCCATGAATCGGGTATAAGGTATTAAAGCATCTTGGGGAAAGGATGACCCTGAGATTTAGAGAGTAACGATTCACCGGGTCATGTTCATTGCCCAAGTAAATCCTATTAATCACTCTAATATTATAAATGCGAAAGTTTAGATGATTGTTTGTTATTCAATCACGTCGTAACAGCTTAATCGATCTCGATGAAATTTGATATACTCGTATAGATAGATAATGAATTGGATTGGTACTTAGGCTACTTTTTATTGACAAACTACGCGTGCGGGCGGAAATCAGTTATTGATCGAGCGAAGCGAGATCTCCAAATCAACTTTGGCAAATCAGCGTTGTATGTATGTATGTATGTTTGTTTATCCGAGAATACGTTTGTAAGCGTTTATCCGATCATCGTGAAATTTGGTATATAGGTAGGTAATGATGGCACAATTTTAGTGTAACTCAATGAGCTAAAAATTTTGGGGGGTTGTTGAGATATTGGGGTTCAAAAGGTGTAAAAAAAATAAAAATGAGCTAATAGTCTCATCTGACACGTCAAATGAAAGGTCTTTAATAGTAAATTTGGACCCATTTTTATTTTTGGTTGAATTTTTGTATTTGTTGAGTTATTAGCCATAGTAAAAACTAAATTTTGTCAAAATTCACAGGGTACACCAGTGACCCCACAGTGCTGTAATTTGGTATGCGTGTAGCTTAAGTATCACAAATATAGACAAAAGTCTGAAATCTAGAATAACTGCAATTTGTACCCCCAAAAAGATAACCAATTAACATGAACTCTCGTTACCTGTAATGTGAATGAAACTGTAGGTCAAGTTGGTTGGTTATTATTTCGTGGTACTATTTTGATAGTCAAAGATTACGACTAACATTTTTTTTTGTTTTTATGGTAGACTCGCGAGATCTAAGTTCGGGGCGAACCACTAGTAATATATTATTATCACTACAATCACCTCATCACAATATTTGTATAATAATTCTATGGTAAAAAATCCTTATCATAAAGGTCAAGATTGCTCACGCTATAACCTTGTGCGGCGCGACGGCTGTTACTATGCAAATCTTATGAATAATTTAATTTTGTTTGCTCCATTTATGAATTTTATTCTATTTCTTCAAAGGGTTCAATCCAATATTCAGTTCTTAAGTATTTATATTATGTATTTTTATTAGCTACGAAAGCAAGCACGTTATATAAGTACCTACCTAAGTACTTTTATATATACTACCTGGTGCAGAATTATCACGATAAATAAATATTGCGGGACATTTCACACAGAGCTATCTAGCACCAAACTAAGCAGAGCTTGTACTATGGGAACCAAATAACTGATAGAATACATACATATATATTTTTTTTGTAAATACGTACTTATAATACTTATATATATAAGTATTATAAGTACAATACTTATAATACTTATATATATAAGTATTATAAGTACAATTCTCTATAGAAACAACCAGACCAAGATGACATCATCATTCGAAAACTATCCTTGTTACCATAAAAAAGTTAAACAACTCATTATTATTAACTTATTATTAATGACGACCTTCGTGGCGCAGTGGGCGAATAGCCGGCTGAGACGCAGGAGGTAGCGGGCTCGATTCCTGCCGCGAAACAAATGTTTGCATGATCTACAGATATTTGTTCCGGGTCTGGTTGTTTTTCTATATATTATAAGTATGTATTTACAAAAAAAAAGTATATAAGTATTCTATCAATTATCTGGTTTCCATAATACAAGCTCTGCTTAGTTTGGGGCTAGGGCTGTGTAAAAATGTCCAGCAATATTTATTATTTATTATTATAAATACTACGGGATTTATCACGTACCGTCTAATCGTTGTTTCGACCGAAAATAATTTCGGTGCGAGTGCGTGGCGAACATTATCTCTGAACATTGCGAAACATTGTCGGTTGAAACACTGATAATACGGTACGTGATAAATCCCGTATTTATAATAATGATTAAAATCAATCACGAAAGTTTTCTAAGTAAAAAAGTTAAAAAACTAAAAAAGAGACACGCGGCGATAATATTGCTATTTTGCTCGATTTTTCAGCTTGTATGGGAGCCGTTAGTGACGCGCCGTGAGATACAAGATTTTTCAAATAGCTGAATTTAAATTATCAGTTCGTCGCATAATGTGTGACGGACACATAAAAGTTACATAGTACAAGTCGTATCACTTTAGTGATAGTTATACTTTCAACTGAGCGCTGAAAATGAATACTTAGAATGTTTTTCATGTTTTCATGTTTTAGCATCTTTCCTCTCGATTTGTGAGAGTGATTTTGGCAAAAGGGACGGAAATGTATAACAGGAAACCGGGGAAGCGCGCGCTATTTGCTTTGAACAATGAGCGCGCGTGGTGGTCAGATGTTACACATCATAAAGATAAAGATAAAGATTCATATATTTGCGATACATGGGTTACATCAGTTGGTAATACAATAGTCTAGGTACAGCCATGACCAGCATACAAGCATGCAAAATTATTTAACAACTATTATACATTAATTATCAGTTTAATATAAATAAATTAAAAATCATATGCGACTGCTGTAAGGCTCGTACATTTTTTTTCAACAACGTGGAGATGGAACAAGCAGATGACCCACCAGATGATAAGTTTTAAACATCGTCTATTAAAAAAACCGGACAAGTGCGAGTCTACTTTGTGCTGTGAAACCAAGTTTTCAACTGGATACCCACTATAGGGCGGTCATGCGCCCACAGTATGTTTGTGTGAGTTAGTGTCTAACTGACCCTGTATGAGTTACTAGCTCATACAAACATACAGTTTACGAGCTAACTGGGTTCGCTAAGCTAGGTTGACATTAACTTACCTCAATGGGACTGGAACGTGCGACCGACAGCAACGCGGCCAGCAGGAGCGCCCGCCTACACGCGCGCCTGCTCAAATTGACTCCATGCTTCAGAGACGTCATTGTCACCGCCACTGTCACCTCACACTCATCTATATACACTTTATTATATATTTATATGTACAGCAGTCGGGTTTACCCGCGATTTCACCCGAGAAAACTGAATTTTTGAAATATAATAATAAGTTTGGTGTTCATCGGTCACTTTTATTGAAGAATAAATTAATATATACCACAAAAGTAACAAACAGTATTAAAAACTCTAATTTTAAGTACATCGATGTATAAATATGGGATATGGGTGTGCAGACAGCTGATATAACTAGTTCTTATTTAATCTTACACCAATTGCACCTGGCCGTGGAAATAGTTTTCATGAGTTTCCATTAAAATTTGATAATAAGAAGTTTATTATTGTCATTTAAACTATCTTCATCCTTAGATGGTAGCGGAATTAGGTGGCTGAAGTTAGTACTTTGGATGCGCATTGACGCAATTGATCTCTAAGGCTCCTGGTTAAGTAACACTTTCACGGTAATGTTTCGGAAATATGTTCGTTACGCTCGTCAATACTGCCTACACGTATTAGGAACCTCAATATGTAGCCAAACATCAGGTTAGTTATTTCAGAACTGTAAACAACTCCCGTTTGTCTCTAGATTCACGAACACACTACATAATCTAAAACTTGACTTTCCATTACCCCGTGTATAATCTCACCATTCGCAATGCTGATAAACGCGCATAAAATTGTGCAAAAGAAATAACATTAAATCAAGTGATTTAAGTTATTTCGTTGCACTAACTGGATGAGAATTCATTAAAATCTAACTTACAAGGTCGCGAGATGCATGTGTAACATTTTGCAGCATTTTTGTTGGTGCAACTAGGTGTGTACGAGAAGCTATGGTATTTGTCTGTATAGGCGTATATTTACACCTTTTGTATGTACGTAAGACCTACAATGTAATTTCTTTCCAAAAATAGTTTGTTATTCCATTTATAACCAGTCATTCATAAATGTTTTTAGCTTATGCAATGTATTTTATGGTTACCCATGTAAAAATCACATTTTTTACTTCACCTGATGGATAAAAATAATGTAATCGAAGATGAAACACGCTTGCCTAAAGATATTAAGGGTAAGGATAAAACTTAACATATACTAAGAGAAGGTGTATGCTAGCCCTTTATCTCAGCCTGTGTTCAAGTTTGTTCACGTAGATAGTTAAATGTATTTTATACAAACAACCATTTTATATAAACAAACAGAACAAAAATGTACTTTTAAATTATAGGTACAACAGGCGGCCTTATCGCTCAAAGCGATATCTTCCGGGCAACCTTTGGACGAACAGGATCTGTGTGAACAAATATATAACCATCTAGCAAGCTTAATATGACGTAAGCTGGTGGGAGGCGACCAACGGCCCGGGCGGCGCCAGTGATCCTCAAGGATACCTAATGTCATCTCAAGAGGACATTTAAGCGCCTACTTATTTAAGTATTAATCATCATCGAATACAGAGGCGGTGTAAGGCGTGGGCGACGTGGGCCACTGCCTACGGCCTCACGGTCCGAGAGGCCTCGTGCCTCGGAGGCTTACGCCATGAACGTAACGAAAAAATGTTACTCATCATAAAACGATAAATATTATTATTGAAATATCAAATTTATTATTATTTAGTCTAGCAACATCTGATGGCTTTGCGTCGCTATCGCGAGGAATCCCGGGTATCTAAGATAGGTATAGTTCTATAGTTGTGTTCTCACGAAGGCGAAACGAAAGACAAATCTTACTACCTGAATTAACTGATTGATAATTAACTGTTAATTTCTTTATTTAGTAAGATTTACTTTTCGCTTAGATTAGTAGTGAAATAAAAATATTTTTCGTGATCAATATTTATTTTCAACCCGCCTTCGTGAGATAGAACAACTATACCTACCTAATGTGATTTGTTTCCAGAGTGCAGTGGCGGCGTTAGGCGTAGGCGATGTCGGCGACGGCCTCACGCCTAAAGGGGCGTCGCAAAAATTTTATACAAGTTATTAAAAGTTTAGTTATTCGTAACTATTTCTGTACGCGTGAGTAGTATTTATGAATGTTATAAAAAATCCTATTTTGGCCATTGGTCGATCCCACGCTCAATAGAACTGGAATCCGGTATGTAATTTTTGTCATCATTTGATTAGCAATAAAACTCATTTATGTACTCATACATTAGTGTATAATTCAGCTCATTCAATTTAACGTTTCTTTTAGACTGGGAAAAATGGGCGGGGCCTCGCAAAGCTGATGTCGCCTACGTCCACGTTTGGTCTAGCGCCGCTACTGATAGAATAATATCATCTACAGCAGGGGTGCTCAGACTTTTATTGTGAGCGATCGGCCACAAAATATTTTGGCGGAAGATTGATTGTCTTCTTTTAGGACTTATGGTAAGTCCTCAACGTGCTCGACGTTTTTGCGTCTAATCGAGCAAGATCAAACAAAATCAATAAAAATGTTCGATGTCCGAAATGCTTGATTATGATCATACTAATAGGTATTATTGGGTGAGTTCGATTTAGTAGGTAAGTAATTAATTAAAGTGGTTTTTTCGTGATACTAGCTGTGCTGCCAATTAACAAAAAGGATATATTTTAAATATTACAATGGTATACAGACGTAATTACTGCATTTTTTATGATTGTCGTTGTTCTCATATGGACGATCTTTACCTCCAATTATCTCGAGAACGTGACACTTTAGGGTACCATTTATGTGTCCTCTACCTATACATACCATTTTCGTCATGCGCGGAAACATTGAAAATAACTCATCATGCCGGTGGATAAGCCCGCTTCCATAGAAAAATATCCGAACCCCTTTTTTCATATCTAAGTATTTTCATCTTATGAAGTTTTCAGAAGATAATCAAAGCTATCTATGATCTCAATATCATGTAAATGAAGGCGACACCGAGGCGCTATTTCAAGGATATCGACTCCAAAGGACAAAGATATTTATTTAGCTTTATAAGCATTGGCATAGATCCTAATGAAACAGCCGATGGTCGCTGTGGTGACGTAACCTAAACTAAACTGAGAGACCTAAACTAGTTGTTGTTACTGCAAATATTGTTATAGAAGTTGGCACTGTAGGCAAACCTAGATCTATTACTGATATGAGACAAATGAGGCCGAAAAAGGGCAGGAATTAACGTAGGTAAAAAAAGTAAAGTAAACATTTTTTTGTTAATAAATGTATATTTTAAGTTGATTCTAAACATTATAGCGAACAATTTTTCCTAAAAAAACCTTTTTGTCCAATTAAATAAAATAAAAATAATCGTTTTTTGTACCGACCTTTAGGATATTTCTTAAAGTACAAGTGATTTGGCTTCAGGTTATGCACCTAAAACATCTTATAAGCGGATTTTTCATATCATCATCATCCACAGCGCATAAGTGTCCACTGCTGGGTGTAGGCCTCCCTTTAAACGCCACCCTTCCCGGTCCTGTGCTGCGCGCATCCAGGAGTTGCGCGACTTTATGTCGTCGACCCACCGCGCCGTTGGATTTTTCACAAAAACAAAAAAATATTTACCAAGCTATTCTTCAATGTAAGCATAACCTCTTTTGCAAACATAATCTCTTTGGTGGATTGTATCCCAGTCCATTTCAGTTGAAGTTCAAACAACGTTACATCCATTTCAGCAATAATTCAGCAAACTGAAGGTAGAACCGGACAGTAGGAAAGTTCCGTGAGATGGTTTATTTCCTTGACCGAGTTACCGCACCCAGTCCGTTCATTGCCACGCACAACAAGTTACCCTTACTACTTTCTTAAACCCTTTACTTCAGAGCTTAAAACCTGGGTTTACTGTCTACCCGTGGGCACAGAGAAATGATGATGAGAGAGAGATGACGACGTGGATACTCCAGTCACGGGTGGACACGGGTTTTACAGATTATTATCTGACGCAACAGCAGAGGTGGCCAAGACGAAACCGCGGAGTTAGGTTATGTAGCCCGCGTAGCAGATTACAAAAGCGTTACTTTAGAATTTTGCTTGAAGAAACAGAAGCTCTATATAAAGATCTTTTCTTGCATTCAGATGTGAGGGAGCTGAGCCTTGGGACTTTTTGAAAGGATTTTGAAACGGACGGTTTCCTTTTAGCAAGTACACTTTTTATTTGAACTGTTGCTGACGGTAGACCAATAGGATATAATGTAG